>CANJKZ010000149.1:807500-2007500 GCA_947471745.1 Closterium sp. Naga37s-1 | reverse complement strand
CTAGGTCTGTGTCTCCGTCGACCACCGGCGATGAGGGGAGAACTGGTGCGCCGCCTTCGGTGACGCCCATTGGCATCACCAACGGCCGACGTGACGACGTTGGCGTCGAGCAAGTCAACTATGCAGGGAAGCCGCCATCGACAATGGAGCACTCGACAGGGAAGTCGTCGACAGGGAGCAGCTGATAGAGGAGCAGTCAACAATTGAGCCGTCGACAGGGGAGCCGCTCAGCGACAGCACGCCGAGCGACGTTGTGGAAGTCGTCAGCGAAGCCGGCGTCGACAAGGAGTTGTCGACGGGGGATCAATAACTTATCGAGCGACGTGGTGGAAGTCTCGATCGACGAGCCGGTGAAGGAAAATACCACCTGCCCCAACTTTTGCAAGCCTCCGGAGCGGTGGAGCTACTCCTGGTGGCGTTCGCTAACACGATCCTCGACGACGCCCATGCCGATGTGAGACTGCCCGAGCTGGATCCCGACAAGCACGCAGACCCAGAGCGGTGTTGGAACATTTTAACGATGACCATCAAGCGCTGGAGAGGAGCGGTAGTGAAAGCGGCGATGACCGAGGAGATACAAAGTATTTTTGCCAATGGCAAAGGTCGCATGTGCAAGCTGCTGAAGAGTTTGTATGGTCTCAAGCAGAGCCTGCTGCGATGGTACTTGGCGCTGGACACCGTGCAGACCGACATTGGCTGGAGCAAGAGCCAGGTCGACAAAGCCCTCTACTTCAAGGCCGTCGACGACGAAGTGGCATGCTGGGTGCTTGTCTTTGTCGAAGACCTTCTCCCCGCGAGCATCAGCCTTGCGATGCTGATGGAGTTGCGCGAGCTGTTGGAGAGTGCTTTTGAGCTACGCGAGATCAGCCGGTTGGAGAAGCATATGGGGCTGGAGATTGTGTGCAACCGACCTGCAGGCAAGCTGTGGCTCCACCAGCAGTCGTACGTGGACAAGCTGCGCATGCGTTTCATCGATGAGGAGTAGTCTGGTCGGCGCTCAAAGTCGCCGCCTACGTGGAGCTGACGTTCGACGATGAAGACTTCCAGAAGCGAGATGGAAGAGGATTGCTGCCAGAAAGTCGGCTTGCTGCAGTTCCCCGCTTTCACAACTCTGCCGGGCATTGCTTTTGCGTGCAGCAAGTTGGGCTCCAGCTTGACGGTGCGCAGCGACCAGCACTAGCGCGAGGTCGTTCGCTGCCTTGCCTACCTTGCAGATATGCGTATTGTCGCCCTTGAGTCTGGCGGTGGGCCAGAGTGTCTACGTCTGGTCGGTTACGCGGATGCTGATGACGCTGGTGATAAGCAAACGCACAGCAGCACGAATGGCTATGTCTTTGTCTTCGGAGGTGTAGCTGTCTCATGGACGAGCCAGCGGATAAATTGTGTTGTCCTTGATAGAGTCGGAGTACATCGGTGGAACTGAAGCCGGCAAGGAGGCACGTCACCGTAGATTCCTCCTCGCAGAGTTCCAGCTCCTCGACGCCGTAACGTGGACAACCAGTCGGCCATCTCATTCACTGAAGGCTTGAAGCTGAAAGGCAACCTCGTGCACATGGAGCGACGCTACGTCTAGCTACAGTAGATTTTTAAGCCCAAGAAGCTCGCGCTTCAGTATATTCCGACGACTTAGCAGCTGGCGGATCTTCTCACGAATGCGCACTCTTTGGCATTCACCGGTCCTTCGTCGCATTCGGCCAAGTCTGTCTTGCCGAAGTAAATGTTGACGACGAGCAGAAGTATTTGCCATGTCCTTCTACATGGCTGGTGCGGTGAGCGGCGTGCTAGGTTTGCACGCCGTCGAAGAATCCCTCTTGTACTCTATTACGTATGCTCGTTTGTGTGGTCCAAAAGTGTGTGTGTGTGCCCAAGGTTGAGCTGGGCAGGGAAGAGTCAAAGAAAAAAGCCCCGCCCTCGCTTGGGCGAAGTCAATCTCGCTGTCCGGTATGCAATCTGTGCAGAAAGTTGCGTTTCGTAGACTACGCCAACTTCGTGGACTTCTATCTGTGTGCGACGAATCGTTTATCGATGAGATTAATTCATCAGCATCAACACAACTTTCGCTGGTCTACGAACGTGGTCAAGGACGAAACGCTGGTCGACGGGATTAAGTCGGCGACGCAGACGAGTCTCGCTGGTCGACGAAATTGATTGTCGACAAAATTCTGGTCGGCGAAATTCTTGTCGACAAAATTTAATTCGACGGGCGCTTCGAAGAGGGGGCGTTTCTGGTCGACATAATTACTTGTCTACAAAGCTCCGCACATGCGCAAATTTCGACCAATCGAGACACAGGGAATTTCGACCAATCAAATGCTAGCAGAAATTGTATGCACCACGAGACATTGAATCAGTAACAGATGTCAAACATATATGCTATAGTCTGTGTAGGCTGTAGTAGGGTAGTCAATATAGGGTACAACACTTCTAGGTTTCCTAGTTGTACCCATCTGCTTGCTAGTTCAATCATTCCTTCGTTCTCATTCTGACATGGTATCAGAGCTGGTGGTGCTGCGGGAGTTGTAGCTGGAGACCCTGGAGCTGAGGGTACTGGTGCTGTCTCTGGTGTTTCTGGAGGCGCTGCGCGGCCGCGGCCGTACTAAGTTTCGCTCCTTCAGCAGGTTCTTGGCCTCCCGCCTTCTACTGGTCCTTCTCATCCCTTCCTGGGTCCACCACCTGTCCAGTCGCAGTCACAGCTACAGCCTGCCTCCCCACTGCCTGGTCCTTCTCCTTACTCTGGGCTGACTAGAGGTCTTATGGAGCGTCGTGCGCCTGAGTCTCGTCCTGCGTCGCCTGAGTCTCGTCCTGAGTCGCCTGAGTCTCGTCCTGAATCGCCTGTTCGCACTGTCCGCACTGGTCGTCGTGTTCCTCGTGAGCGTCCTCCTCCTGTCCCCGGCACTCACAATATGACACTTCGTCCATCCACTGCACCACAACGTGTCCCTCTGCCGTCTCCTCCTGCGTCCTCTCTTCCTGACGGTCCGGACCCGGAGTCTGACTCCCTTCGTGCTGCTAGTCCTACGGTCACACGTTTCCTGGCCACTGTTGTCACTGACCCTTCGTTTGAGTCCACTGTTGCGTCTGCTCTAGTTGCTGAGCTTGTTGACTTTGCTGCCGCCTGTCGTCTAGACTACGCCGCTAGTCTTGTTGCTGAGTCTGAGTCTGTCTGTCCTCCGTCCGTCGGGGGTGAGTGTGCTCTTGGCACGGACGTCCTTGAGGACAGACAGGAGGAGTTTCAGTGCTTTGCCGCTGCTTTACCTCATCTCGTATCCATGCTGATTGCTCCTCCGGTAGACCCCCTCCCCCCTCAGGGTCCTGCCCCCTCAGGTGTGTCCCAGGTAGACCCTGTCGAGCCTGTCGAGGTAGCTGTCGACTCTGGTGCTGCTAGGGGTGCTGAGCCTGCGGGTGCGGGGCCTGGGGGTGCTGAGCCTGGGGTTGCTGAGTCTGCGGGTGTGGAGCCTGGGGGTGCTGAGCCTGAGCGTGCGGAGCCTGGTGGTGCTGAGTCTGGGGGTGCTGAGTCTGGAGGTCCTCCGAGTGTCCCGTCGCGACGGGAGCCCCTCTCTCCACAGCAGCTTTGTGAGTGGTACGCTCGGCGCTGTAGCCGTGCTGCTGGAGCTGGGGGGCCTGCTGCTGGAGGTGCTGCTGGTGCTGGAGCTGCTGGAGGTACTGCTGGTGCTGGAGCTGCTGGAGCTGCTGGTCCTGGAGGCGCTAGTTCTGGAGGTACTAGCGCTGCTGGAGGTCCTGCTGGTGTTGGAGCTGCTGGAGGTGCTGGAGCCGCTGGTCCCGGAGGTGCTCGTACTGGAGGTACTGGAGCTGCTGGGGCTGGAGCTGCTGCAGGAGTTGGAGCTGGAGGTGCTGCTGGAGCTGGAGCTGCTGGAGGTACTGGAGCTGGTGGTGGTGCGGGAGTTGTAGCTGGAGACCCTGGAGCTGAGGGTACTGGTGCTGTCTCTGCTGTTTCTGGAGGCGCTGCGCGGCCGCGGCCGTACTACGTTCCGCTCCTTCAGCAGGTTCTTGGCCTCTCGCCTTCTACTAGTCCTTCTCCTCCCTTCCTGGGTCCACCGCATGTCCAGTCGCAGTCACAGCTACAGCCTGCCTCCCCACTGCCTGGTCCTTCTCCTTACTCTGGGCCGACTAGAGGTCTTACGGAGCGTCGTGCGCCTGAGTCTCGTCCTGCGTCGCCTGAGTCTCGTCCTGAGTCGCCTGAGTCTCGTCCTGAGTCGCCTGTTCGCACTGTCCGCACTGGTCGTCGTGTTCCTCGTGAGCGTCCTCCTCCAGTCCCCGGCACTCACTATATGACACTTCGTCCGTCCACTGCACCACAGCGTGTCCCTCTGCCGTCTCCTCCTGCGTCCTCTCTTCCTGACGGTCCGGACCCGGAGTCTGACTCCCTTCGTGCTGCTAGTCCTACTGTTGTTAGAGATTAAGGACGGAGTCTATGAAGATTAGGGGCTGAAATATCTCAAAATCGTCAACTACAATTCTGGACAGAAAAGTCGTCGTCACAAGAAACGTCGTCGACGAAAGGTCCACTGTTAGAATTCTTTCAAACTCGAGTATGTTGTAGCCCTTGACCGTGGCTATCTTTCCCAATTTGAATAGTATCAGAATATGGAGTATAACTCGAGTTATGAACTTCGGCGCACTAGGGGGTATGCTGCCATAGAAAACGTAACTCAATCACAATGATCTCACAAGTTCACACAAGAAAGTTAGAGTAGCAATAGAACCAGGTAGGAGGGGATGAGGAGGACGAGAGGGAAGGTCCCAAGAGAGTCCCCAACCAAGGAAACCCCATGCCATACAATTCCCTTCCCCATAGGCAACCCAACTTTGACCTTTGTCACTATCCCAACCTCCACAATCCACCTCAACCCAACTTGGCCACACTTGCCAACCTGGTTTGGTTTCTCCCAACCATTTGGCAGCAACTACAGTAGAAAAGACGAATTTCCCAACCCCCAAAAGTCTGTACCCCATATTGAGTCAACCCCACAACTTCCCATAGTCACCACAACCAAATATCAAAAGCATACGAACTCCAACGTTCGTAACTTTCTTGTTCGTGCTCCGATTGAAGCGATACTTGGTTCCTCGGAAAGCTCTTGAGCAGAGGAGTCACTTCAGATATCTGCTCAAGCCAAATAACATTCACACACACACTCAGAAAAACCAAACCGCACAAAACACAAATTCTTGCACACACTCACAACACGCATGCAACGCACGAACATATGATGGGAGGCAGACAGACGTGAATGCGAATGGTAGCATCACTCAACAAACTCCCCCTCTGGCTGCCAACCATCATCCCACATGCCATAGCTCAAGCATGCATCCTCAATGCACACTCATCCCAGCAAGCTTCATGCCCTTCCAATGCTCAGATTCAGCCAGGCGCTTGGTGAGAATGTCAGCCGCCTGCTGATGGGTCTTCACAATCTCCAGCCGCACCTCCTTGTCCAGGAGCCTCCTCACCCAATGCCACTTAGGCCTGATGTGCTTCGTCAGCCCATGAAGGCAAGCATTCTTAGCAAGCTTCACAGCCGACTCGTTGTCACAGAAAATCACAGTTGGATCCTTTTGGCACACTCCGATCTCCTCCAACAAACGCCTCAGCCACACCACCTCCTTTGCCCCATGATGCAGAGCCATGTACTCTGTCTCACACGAGGACTGCCCCACCTCGTTCTGCTTCTTGCTGCGCCAGCTCACTGCACCACCTCCAAACAGGCACACATAGCCTCCAATGCTGGTGCCATCCGCCTTCACAGAGTTGAAGCTAGCGTCGGTGTAGCAGGTCAGGAGCATCTCCCCCTTGCCCAAATCAGCTGCACCCCTCTGCAGCCTCTGTCGCACAGCACTGTACTCCAAGCCCACTAATGCCGTAGCACTCACATAGCGGACCAACCTCTTGGCCGCTTCCAGCTGCTCATGACTGGGGCGTGAAACCACACTTGCAAGCCTGGATGTAGCAAAGGCAATGTCAGGCCGCGTGTGGTTAGCCGCATAATTGAGTGCCCCCACCATGGAATGAAACAGCTTCCTGTCACTCTCACCCACCACCTCCTCTTCAGCACAGGGCTCCACAGTGAACCCCGAAGGCAGTGGGGTGGCTGGCTTTCCTCCATCTTGCAGCCCATACTTCTCAGCCAGCCCCTCACAATACTTTCTCTGGTGCAACCTCAACACTCCCTTGTCAAGGTCCCTCTCCACATGCATGCCCAAATAGTACTTCACATCTCCCATCTTGGAGCACTTAAACTGCATCTCCAGCATCTCCTCCACATGCTCAATCATTGCAGACGACTCAGAGAAGAGCAGGATGTCATCCACATACACCAGGAGCATGAGAAACTGCTCCTTCTCCTGCAGCAGGAACAAGCTGTGATCACACTCACTCTTCTTGAAACCCCCAGCCAGCAGAGTCTCCTCTAACTTGTGGTACCATGCACGAGGAGCCTGCTTCAGGCCATAGATGGCCTTCTTCAGCCTGCACACCCTGCCGCTCCCATCATCCAAACCCTCAGGCTGTAACATGTACAGCTCCTCCAGAATGATCCCATTGAGGAAGGCGGTGGTGATGTCCATCTGCTTCACCCGCCATCCACGGTATGCTGCCATTGCCAATGACACCGGAAGTGTTGTGCCTTTCCCCACAGGAGCATAGAGCTCGTTGAAGTCCTTTCCCTTTGTCTGCTGAAACCCCTTAGCCACAAGCCTTGACTTGTAGCGGGTCAGCGCCCCATCAGGTCCGTACTTGTGCCTGAAAATCAGCTTGGAAGAAATGGCCTTCTTCCCAGGTGGCAGCTCACACAGCTCCCACGTCTCATTCTCTAGCAGAGAATCATACTCCTCCTTCACACTCTGCTTCCACTTTTCAGCATCGGGCCCGCTCAATGCCTCAGCTAGCGTCTTGGGCTCAGGGACGGCTGCCCAGTAGCAGTGTGCTATCTCATCCTCATCACACTGCTCAGCCACACTCCCAGCCCTTACCACCTTTGGCTTGCCACGGCTTGCATAGGTCAGCCTGTTAGGAGGGCGCACATCCCTCCTAGGACGGTCAGCCGTACGTCCGGCACCTTGTGGAGCACCTTGCTCCTCCTGCTGCTGCGGCTGCTGCTGCTGTTGCTGCTGCTGCTGCTCCTCCACCTCAGGTTCTTCCCCATCCTCTGTCACCCCAGAGATCTCATTCTCAGAGACAGAAACCTCCACTTGCCTTGAAGGCCGCTGCACCTCATCGGCCTCGACAATTAGCGGTGTCGTTGGAAGCTTCTGCTGCTGCTGCTGCTTCCACTCCTTGTAGTACAAGGACTCAAGGAACTTCACATCCCTTGACACGGTCAGCTGCTGGCTGGTCAAGTCCCAAATCAGCCAGCCCTTGTGATCCTTAGCAAGCCCCAAGTGCACACCCCATCTCCCAGAAGCTTCCAGTTTTCCCCTCTTCTCCTTAGGCACATGAAACACCACCATGCACCCAAAGGCTCTCAGCATGTTCACAGCTGGTGCAATCCCATACCACTTGGTGTAGGGGACCCACTGCTTGTCCCCCACAGTTGCCAGCACCCTGTTCTTCACAACAACGACCTGCCGCAGTGCTGTCACCCAAAACGGATCCGGCAGCCCTGCACGCCCAAGGAGAGTGCGAGCACCTTCCTGCAGGGTCCGGTTGAACCGCTCAGCCACGCCATTCTGCTGAGGGTTGTAAGGCACTGTGAGCTGATGCTGGATCCCCTTCCGCTTCAGCTCCTTCTCAAAATCAGCGCCGATGAACTCTCCTCCGTTGTCAGTGCGGATCACCTTCACCTTGTGTCCGCTTTCCCTTTGTGCTCTCGGCATCCACTCCTTAAGAACAGCCGCTGCCACCTCCCCCTTAGTCTTGAGAGGGTACACCCACACCGCACGCGTGTGGTCGTCCACAATCGTCAAGAAGTAGCGGCTGCCCGAGAGAGAAAGGGCCCTCGTGGGGCCCACCACATCCATGTGCACTAGTGCAAGTGGTGCCTTGGCTGGTCCTGTGCTGCTGCTGAAGGGAAACTTCGTGAATTTGGTCTCAAGGCAGGTAGGGCAGCTCCCAATCTCCTTTGCTCCCCCCTTCACCTCCAGCCCCTTCAAGCACCCATCCTTTACCAACTTCTGCAGCATAGGAATGTTCACATGGCACAGCCTCTCATGCCACGTCTCCCAATCAGCCTCACCACTCCCAGATGAAGCCTTTGCCCATGCAGCTGTCGCATCCACACCAGCAAGCACCTCACCATGTGGCTGTTGTGGCTGCTGCACCTTCTTGACTGCATCCAGGGCCCCAGCAGTTGGTGCAGTCTCCTCTCCTCCCGCAGTTGCTTTAGCCGCTGCCGCTGCCTTTGCCGTTGCTGGTGGTTTCCCCTTCCAAGGGATGATGGGCAGCTGCCACAAGTCCTTGATGCAGCTGCTCTTCTCCTCCAAGTTCCACAGCAGCAACTTCCCAAGCTTTGCACGGCAGCTGGTTGAGCCGAAGGTAACTTCAGCCTTGCTCTTCTGCAGCCGGCGCACAGAAAGAAGGTTAGCGGACAAACCTTCAACCAACAGCACATTCCCAAGCCCCACAAGCTCTCCATTGGCTCCCATCACCTTGGCATTCCCAACACCAATCACCGGGAGCAAAGCACCTGAAGCGGCAGCCACAAACTTGATCTTCCCAGGAGGTTTTACCTCATCAAGCAAATCTGCCCGTGGGGTCATATGACTCGTGCAACCTGAATCGATCACCCAGTGAGTGAGGGGGTGCATCACAACCTTCCCAACTGAACCCACATCACCCCCACTCCCTTGCACATCCTCAACCATGAGGAACATCCCAGGGTCGGCTTTACCTTGTGCACCATCACCTTGTGCACCTGAACCTTGCACAGCGCCACCGCGTGCACGTTCACCACTTGGCGGCTTCATGCCTGGAGGGGCCCATCCCTCAGGCCGGCTGAAACACTTGAACCACGGGTGTCCAGCCTTCTTGCAGTACCAGCACGCACCCTCCATTCGGGTGCTCCCCCTGCCACCAGAGCTCCCATGCCCCTCATTGTAGTCACCTCGGCCTCTCCCTCTGCCAAAGCCTCTCCCACGGCCTCGGCCTCTCCCTCCCCCTCTTCCTCTGCTGCCTCCTGCAGCTCCATACCCCTCAGCAGTTTTGTTGGCAGCACCACCTCCCGTGTGGCGTCTGCGGAAGTCCTCCTGCAGAATCTGCTGCCGTAGCCACTCAGGCGTCCATTTGTCCTGCTGAACGTTGAGGGTGGGGATGAGGTTGTCCCACGAGTTGTCGAGCACCGAGATGATCTTGGTGCACTGTTGCATCTGCGACACTTCGCTGCCCGCCGCTGCCATCCTCGCATAGGTGTCCTTGATCTTGTCAAGGACCGGTTTCACATCATCTCCCGGTTTCATGGAGAGGGCAGCCAACTCCTTCTCCAACACAATCACCATCGGCAGCGTGTTGGGCTGAATCACGTCGCGTAGCAGCTTCCATGCCTTCGGTCCGGAATCATCCAACTCCACCAAATCCTTGATGTGCTGGAACATGTCGTTGTTGACCGATTGGAGGATGAGGTCGTACAGCACCGCGCTCTTCTCAATCCACCGATCGCGGGCATCTCCTTCCCCCGGCATCTTCTCCTCTCCCATTGCAATTTTCAGCAGCTTGTAGCGCTTGAAGGCGCTCCGCATCCGCCCGCTCCATTCCTCATAGTTGGAGCCATCCAAAGCTTCAATCTTGGATGGTGGCGGCTCACTCCTCTTCTCAGCTGCATCTCCACTCCCTTGATTCATCTCCTCTGCTCCCAATCAGAGGTTTCAGCTCCCCCTTTTGCTGGTCACAATGTAGATCCACACAATCTTCACAAGTGTCAGCGCCAACGAAATTTCGGCAGAGTTTCCCCTTAGCGGAAGTCACATCCAACCTCCAGAACTCCACTTAGGCACGCCCACAGGCCATGGTGGGTCTAGGAGGGTCTTCACACTTCAGTAGACTCCCCACAAGGTCCTTAATCAGCTCTGATACCACTTGTTAGAGATTAAGGACGGAGTCTATGAAGATTAGGGGCTGAAATATCTCAAAATCGTCAACTACAATTCTGGACAGAAAAGTCGTCGTCACAAGAAACGTCGTCGACGAAAGGTCCACTGTTAGAATTCTTTCAAACTCGAGTATGTTGTAGCCCTTGACCGTGGCTATCTTTCCCAATTTGAATAGTATCAGAATATGGAGTATAACTCGAGTTATGAACTTCGGCGCACTAGGGGGTATGCTGCCATAGAAAACGTAACTCAATCACAATGATCTCACAAGTTCACACAAGAAAGTTAGAGTAGCAATAGAACCAGGTAGGAGGGGATGAGGAGGACGAGAGGGAAGGTCCCAAGAGAGTCCCCAACCAAGGAAACCCCATGCCATACAATTCCCTTCCCCATAGGCAACCCAACTTTGACCTTTGTCACTATCCCAACCTCCACAATCCACCTCAACCCAACTTGGCCACACTTGCCAACCTGGTTTGGTTTCTCCCAACCATTTGGCAGCAACTACAGTAGAAAAGACGAATTTCCCAACCCCCAAAAGTCTGTACCCCATATTGAGTCAACCCCACAACTTCCCATAGTCACCACAACCAAATATCAAAAGCATACGAACTCCAACGTTCGTAACTTTCTTGTTCATGCTCCGATTGAAGCGATACTTGGTTCCTCGGAAAGCTCTTGAGCAGAGGAGTCACTTCAGATATCTGCTCAAGCCAAATAACATTCACACACACACTCAGAAAAACCAAACCGCACAAAACACAAATTCTTGCACACACTCACAACACGCATGCAACGCACGAACATATGATGGGAGGCAGACAGACGTGAATGCGAATGGTAGCATCACTCAACAACTGTCACGCGTTTCCTGGCCACTGTTGTCACTGACCCTTCGTTTGAGTCCACTGCTGCGTCTGCTCTAGTTGCTGAGCTTGTTGACTTTGCTGCCGCCTGTCGTCTAGACTACGCCGCTAGCCTTGTTGCAGAGTCTGAGTCTGTCTGTCCTCCGTCCGTCGGGGGTGAGTGTGCTCTTGGCACGGACGTCCTTGAGGACAGACAGGAGGAGTTTGAGTGCTTTGCCACTGCTTTACCTTATCTCGTGTCCATGCTGATTGCCCCTGAGGGAGACCCGGATGCACCTGACATCCCGACCCCGCGCTCTTACGCAGAGGCGATAGAGGGTCCCTACTCCTCTCAGTGGCAGACAGCTATGGACACAGAGATGGCTTCCTGGAAGTCCACAGGCACCTACGTCGACGAGGTTCCCCCTCCTGGGTTAACATCGTCAGTGGCATGTGGATTTTCAGGGTGAAGCGGCCGCCGGGTTCTCCGCCTGTCTTCAAGGCGCGTTACGTTGCACGTGGCTTTAGTCAGCGAGAGGGAGTTGACTTCTTCCAGACCTTCTCCCCTACCCCGAAGATGACCACTCTTCGAGTTCTGCTGCACGTCGCCGCTCAGCGTGACTACGAGCTCCACTCTCTTGACTTCAGCACTGCTTTCCTACAGGGCAGCCTGCACGAGGAGATCTGGCTGCGCCGCCCACCTGGCTTCACTGGGTCGTTTCCTGCTGGTACCTAGTGGAGCCTCCGGCGGCCAGTCTACGGTCTCCACCAGGCACCCCGTAAGTGGCACGACACACTGAGGACGAATTTTGCTGCTCTTGGGTTTACTCCTTCTACTGCTGACCCGTCGCTGTTTCTACACACCGACACCTCTCTGCCACCGTTCTACGTTCTCGTGTACATAGACGACTTGGTCTTTGCTACTGCTGACGCTGAGGGACTCGCCCACGTGAAGTCGGAGCTGCAGAAGAGACACAAGTGCACAGACCTGGGTGAGCTGACAAGCTATCTTGGCTTGCGGATCACCCGGGACAGAGCACAGCGCACCATTACCTTGACTCATTCACACATGGTGCAGCAGGTCCTTCAGCGCTTCTGCTTCACGTACTCCTCGCCACAGTCCACTCCTCTGCCTACTCGCCACTCGCTCTCAGCTCCACCTTCGGACGAGTCCGTAGAGCCGAATGGCCCGTATCCAGAGCTTGTGGGCTGCCTCATGTACCTGATGACCTGCACTCGACCTGACCTTGCCTACCCTCTTAGCATTCTAGCACGCTATGTCGCTCCTGGCAGACACAGGAAGGAGCACATGGATGCTGCTAAGAGGGTGTTGCGCTACTTGTGCAGTACGTCGGGCATGGGGCTCGTGCTTGGAGGACGGGCTCGAGTTGCCCTCACTGGTCACGCAGATGCTTCCTGGGCTGACCACTTGGCTACGCAGCGGTCGTCACAGGGTTACACCTTCAGCCTTGGCTCCGGCTCTGTTTCTTGGCGGTCTACCCGCTCATCTTCTGTTCTCAGCTCCAGCTGTGAGGCTGAGATCTACGCAGGGGCCATGGCTGCACAGGAGTTACGCTGGCTTACCTACCTGTTGACCGACCTGGGAGAGCCGCCTCGTTCTCCTCCAGTGCTGTACGTCGACAACAAGGCCATGATTGCCTTGTGTCAAGAGCACAGACTGGAGCACAGAACGAAGCACATCGCTCTGCGCTACTTCCTTGCTCGAGAGTTGCAGCAGCGTGGTCAGCTTCGTCTGGCTTACGTGGCCACTCGGGCCAACACTGCTGATGTCTTCACTATGGCGCTTGAGCCTTATGATCATCAGCGTTTCTGTACTGTTCTAGGCCTTGTACCTACTGTGCCTCACTTGCTTACTCCTTGACTCTGCTTGTACTGTGATCTCTATACATATACCTGCATGCTTATACTTGCTAGGTTGTGATCACTGTATTGCTTGTTCTCCTTTATATAACGCTCCATGTGAACTGGCCTTGTGGCCATTTGCTTGTGCTCAGACTGCGTGGTGACGTTGTGATCCACCTTGAGCTTGCTTTGCCTTTCTTGACCGGTCTTGTGACCTCTTGTTCTCCTCCACTTTGCCTATGGGGGTGTGTCAAACATATATGCTATAGTCTGTGTAGGCTGTAGTGGGGTTGTTAATATAGGGTACAACACTTCTAGGTTTCCTACTTGTACCCATCTGCTTGCTAGTTCAAGCATTCCTTCGCTCTCATTGTGACAACAGAAAATGAATCTGAACCATGTTTTACAACCGCATAAACGTGCACAACTATGAATGCTGTAGAACATGAGCAACTACTTTGTTAGGTGAAAAACACATGGGGTTGTCGTTTCACATGTCATTGCTGACTCGACAAAAGCATATGCTTGCCAATGAACGTTCTATCCAGGGTTCGTTGTTCTGCTATATGGTTCTCTGTGCTTGTACCATATTCTTTTTCAATCGTTTACTTTAGTGGAACTATGCTTGAATTCCTTCTAAGTCATCAAGCCAACACGCACAAATGCTACTCGAATTCTTCTCGTGCGCCCTTCTGCCCGCCTACTCTCCTGTATATTTTAATTCTTCGTACACTCCATGACCAACCACTTAAGAACGACTTGAAAAGATATAGTTACTCCTTTCACTAGAATAGTGGAAAAATAACAAATATTGGAGAATAGTGAAGTTGGGGTTCCAAGAGAACCTTGTGAGAGAAGGGGTTCTCTAAGAGCTAGGGAAGGATAGGATAAACCTTCCTAGCATCAAGGATGCATCCCTCATCATCAGATCCTAGTAGTCATGAAAAATCAAACCAAATAACATATTATCCCAAAATGAGATGGAAATACTAAGATTTGGAAATCTTGTAAGTCGGGCGATCTTGGTCCGAATAGGGCGATCTTGGTATCGTTGGAAAGTTCTGGACTTCTCCTGCGTTATCAAGCTTTAGACTTGGAGAGAACCACGGATGTGATAAGATCCAACAGCCAAGCATAATGATATATGCTCGTGCAAATAATGCAAGCATGTATCGCACGAGCACTCAGCAGGACGTTAGGATGACATGCACCCAGAATGATGTGCACACAACATTTACTCTAGCGCCATTCATAAGGGTAAATAATACACTTACTCTTAACATAAATCATAAGGTTAAGTAATGCACTTACTCTTTGTACCAATTATATTGGTAAGTAACGCACTTACTCGTAGTTCCAAATGTAAGTAACGCTCTTACTCTTAGAACCAATCATACGATTTAGTAACACAAATACTCTTAGCAACGATTTTATGGGTACATAACGCACTTATTCGTAGTACCAATCATATGGGTAAGTAACGCACTTACTCTTAGTACCAATCATAAGGGTAAGTAACGCACCTACTCATAGCACCAATCGTAAGAGTACGTAACGTACTTACCCGTAATATGTATCACAAGTGTGTATAACTCACATATTCTTAGCAATAGTCATAAGGGTAAGTAAGGTACTTATTCGTAGTACCAATCCCAAGGGTAAGTGACGCACTTACTCTTACAACCACCCGTTAGGGTAAATAAAGCACATAGACTTAGTACCAATCATATAGGTAACTAACAAAATTATTCTTAGCACCAATTATAACATGTAACACACTTACTCTAAGTACCAATCATATGGTAAGTAGCACACTTACTCGTACTACCAATCCTAAGGGAAAGTAACGCACTTACTCTTAGCACCAGTCATAAGGGATAGTAACGTACTTACTCTTAGTACCCATCATAAGGGCAAATAATGTACAAACGTTTAGCACCATTCATAAGGGTAAGTAGCGCACCTACTCTTAGTACCAGCCATAAATGTAAGAAACATACTTACTCGTAGTACCAGTCACAAGGGTAAATAACATATTCTTAAAAATAGTCATAAGCGTAACTAAGGTACTTACTCTTAGTATCAATCATGAACATAACTAACGCACTTATTCTTGGTACCAATCATAAGGGTAGTTAACGCACTTACTCTTGGTTCCAATCATGTGGAAAGAAACGCACTTACTTACAGCACCAATCATAAGGGTGAATAACGCTTTTTACCTTAGTACCAATCACAACGGTAGGTAACACACTTACTCTTAGAACCAATTATAAGGGTATGTAACGCACTTACTCTTAGTAAGGGTAAATAACGCACTTACTCTTAGTACCAACCATATGGGTACGTAACGCACTTACTCGTAGTATGAATCACAATAATAAATGTCGAAATTTGTCGCGAGATAAGGTGAAGCAAGGAAGGGTGTAGGTACTGTATATTTGTACATATACAAGAGGAAGCCGATATCGAGGGAAGGGATGGCTGGGCGGGTGACAGGGCTGCCAAATGACGGGATGAACAGTATGGCAAGGGGGTGAAGCGAGATGGGAGAGTGGGCAGGCAACTGGAATTCGCTGCTTTTGTTTCGTGTGCGCGCGTGTGCGAATGCATGTTTGTTTCCTTGGCAGGTTGAGAGCCCGAGCCAGCTGGAATTGCAAGCGCAAGCTGGAGGTTCCGCTGAAGGATGGCTAAGTGCCGGTGGGAAGTAGGAGCGGAGGTTGGCTCTTCGCTAACGCAAAGAGACCATCACCTCCAAGGGTTCCTCAAGGAGTAGCAATAGGGGGAGGAGCAGGGGGGGTTATAGGGGGTACGGGCAATTGACTCTGCATTGCTTGTATGTTCTGTGCTAGTCTCACGTAATTTCTTCAATTCGAGCAGTAGTGTGAGAACAGGCCATAGCAGACAGCATAGTGTAAGCTGAACCGTTGCGAATACTTGTGAGTAAGCCAAGCGGGCTTATCTAGGACATATACGCAAGAAGGACAAGTGAGGAAGGGCAGGAGGTGGGAAGGGTACAAGGGTTTAGGGAGAGGAAGGAGAGAGACCAGTGAGAGGAGAGGCCGGAGGAACAAGAGTTGACCAGGAGAAGCACAGGGAGGGCAAGTGGATGGGTAAGGGAATTTCCGACAACTTCCTCTTAGTATCCCACTTATTTTAGCACCGATTATAAGGGTAAATAACGCACTTACTCCTAGCACCAGTCACAAGGGTAAGTAACGTACTTACTCTTATTACCAATCATAGCGGTTCGTAACGCACATACTCTTAGTACCAATCATAAGGGTGAATAACGCACTTCCTCTTACCACCAATCATAAGGTTAAGTAACACATTTACTATTAGTACCAATCATAAGGGTAAGTAACGCACTTACTCCTAGTGTCAATCATAACGATAATTAACGTACTTACTTGTAGTACCAATCACAAGGGTAAATAACGCAATTATTCTTTATAACACAGGCTAAGTAAGGTACTAACTCTTAGTACGAGTTATGAAGGTAAGTAACGCACATATTCTTAGTACTAGTCATAAGGGTAAGGAACACATTTCCTCTTAGCACCAATCGTAATGGTTTGTAACGTGCTTACTCTTAGTACGGGTCATAATGGTAAGTAACGCACTTACTCAAAGCACCAATCACAAGGGTATGTATTGCACTTCTCAAAGTACCAATCATACGGGTAATTAAACGCACTTACTCGTAGTGCCAATCATATGGGTAAGTAAGGAAGTTGCTCTTAGCACCAATCATAAGGGTACAAAATACACTTACTCTAAGAACCAATCATAAGGTTAAGTAGCGCACTTACTCGTTGTACCAATCACAAGGGACTTTAACGCACTTACTCTTAGCACCAGTTCTAAGGGTAGGTAACGTACTTACTTTTAGTACCAATCATAACGGTACGTAACGCACTTACTCTTAGCACCAAACATAAGGTTAAGTAACACTCTTAGTCTTAGTACCAATCATATGGGTAAGTAGCGCACTTACTCTTAGCACCAATCGTAAAGGTAGGTAACGCACTTATGCTTAGTACCACTCGTTAGGGTAAGTTACGCACTTACACTTAGCACCAATCATAAGGGTAAATAACGCACTTACTCTTAGTACCAATCTTATGGGTAAGAATCACACATAATTCTAGTACGAATCGCAACACTAACTATCGCACTTACACTTAGTAACAATCATTAGGTTAAGTAACGCACTTACTCTTAGTACCAATCATGATGGAAAAAAACGCACTTACTCGTAGTACCAGTCACAAGGGTAAGTAGCATACTTATTCTAGGGTAAGTAGCATACTTATTCTTAGTACCAATCATTATGGTAAATAAGACACTTGCTCTTACCACCAATCATAAGGGTAAATATCGCACCTACTCTTAGAACCAGTCATAAGGGTACGTAACATGCTTACATTATTACCGACTTGAAGGGTAAGTATCACACTAACTCGTAGTACCAATCACAAAGGGTAAATAATGCACGTGCACCTAAAACCAATCATAAAGAGTAAGTAACGCACTTATCTTTAGCACCAATCATAAGGGTAAGTAACGCACTTACTCCTAGTACCAATCGTAACGATTAGTAAAGCACCTACTCTTAGCACCAATCATAAGGGAAAATAGCGCACTTACTCATAGTACCAATCACAAGGGTATGAAATGCACGTACTCTTAGTACCAATCATATGGGTAAGTAATTCTGCGCTTGTAAGGGGGATGGTTGGATAATGTTCGTTGGGTTGAACGTCTCCTGCATCGTCTAACACGTCGGCCTCGTCTTGTTCTGTGGCGAAGTTGTGGTGGCCGGTGAAGATGGTTTCGGGAGCCTCGTCAGCTTAGCGGTGTTGTTTGAACTGTGGCATTGTCACTTTCTCGTAGAAGATGCAGTCACGCGATTTTGTCACTTCGTGTGTCGCGTAGTCCAGGACGATACAAACTTTAAATTTCTGTGAGGTTCTGAGGTGAATTTCCTAGCGGGCTTGGTCAGTGAAGTTTCCGGTTCGGGCGGTGTGGGGTCTGTATTGTACCATGCAGCTGAAGACGCGGAGTAGTCATGTGTCAGCTCATCTGTCCGTCCAGGTCTTGTGCGGGGGGGGGGGGGGGTTGTTTAAAAGGCTTCGTGATGACAGCATGTTGTGCAGTCGCACAGCGTGGTTCATGACAAACGGCCAGAACCTTGTTGGGATCGCAAGGCTTCTGTTTTTCCTTTCTCCTACTCCTTGTTGTTTGTGTGCATAGGGCAGGGAGATTAGATTCTCGCTGAAGTAGCCCTTGAACTCCTTTCTCGCTGAAGTAGTCCTTGAACTCTTTGGTGAAGTACTCCAACCCTCCGTCGGTCTGAAATTTCTTGAGCTTGAGGCCGGATTGAAGTTATGCCTTCTTAATCCAGATTACGAAGGAGTCAAAGGCTTGTGGGCGTAGATCGATATTGACGGCCCAGACGAAGCGAGTGTGGGCCTCGATGAAGGTCATTGTGTTGCCTTCATCGTCAAGTCCAGGTTTGCTAAGAACCATGAAGTCGCTATAGACTTTGTCTAGGGGTAAGTAGCACAGTGATCTTGGGGGCTGTTTCAAGGAACGGTTGGTGAGTAAGCGCTGCTTCAGGGCAGAAGGTGCAGGGTGGATTGTGTGAGCTGGGTCGAAGGATGTTTCCGTTGGGTAGGAGAAGAGAGTGCGAGTCAAATACATCAACTTCGATAGAGTACTTGAGGGTCACGTGAGATGGGTGACCGACTCGTTGATGCTAGATGTTGGGGGTGGTGCAACAGCCGATGGTTCGCCTACAATAATTATCCCTCTATGCGTGTTCATGTTGTGCGGTGTGAAGTTCGTCGCGACTGAGGCCGATGATGTCATCTGTGCCGGCAATGTGGATAGAGTCGTCGGTGACAGGGAGCGGTTGAGGTGGCGCGTCGGGCCACTCGGAAGCTGGGAGGCCCTCCATCGGTATGAGATGATACTGGATAAACAGGAGCTGGGGACCTTCCTCAAGAGGCAGAGGATCTTCAGTTGGTTCAGGTATGTTGGCAGCTTCTTCCTCCTCAAGATCAATTGTCATTCCTTCTGACTCTTCTTCATATAGTTCTGGTTTGTATGGATATTGAGGGAGAGGTGGTCCACCCCAGTCAGTTCCGCGATTGGCCCAGTAAAGATCTGTCGCGGTTGCAGTTTCGGGGGGTTTTGCAGGTGTGCCCATCCGCCTCCAATGATGGTGCACATTTTGTGCTGATGACTGTTGTTGCTTCTTTGCCCCATGGAGTTCCCCAAGTGCTGGTGTCTTCCTGGCGTCTGTAGGTGTTTGTGTCCACCCACCGCTTTCCGCTTCCTGGTCTTCCATTGATGTTGGCCGTGTATCTCCATGTGTGGATTGAGGCGTTTGGGACAGCGAGCGTTCGGCAGAGTCCATCCAGGCCTGGGCACCCGATATCGGTTTCTTCCGGGTGAGTCCATGTCGGATGTGTCGAGGATGTGGTGGTCCTCAGGGGAAGTGTTGACTCAGTGTTGCCGTCTGTGACTCCATCCTTGTTACCTGCCTTCCCGATGTAAGTATTTTTGTAGAATAGTTCGAATTCCACTGCCTTGCAGTTGGCTCATAACTTGACCCCGCACTTCATGAGTTGTGCTGCTGAGAGAAGATTAAACTGCATGTTGTTGACGATCAGGACATCGCCGGCGTGGACCGTGAAGTTCGTGTCCCTGGACTGCATAAGAATTTCTCCAATTTGGTAAGCCTTGAGTTTGTTGTCGTTTGCGACTGTGATTTCGCACAGGTAGTCGCGGCTGTCAAACTTATATGTGCTGCTAATTGTTTAGGCTGTAGTGGGGTAGCCCATAAGGGGTACAACCCAATTAGGGTTTCCTACTTGTACCCATCCTGCTGTTAGTTCACACATTCTCGTTCGTTATTTCTGACATGGTTTCAGAGCAGGTCCTAGCCTAGGTCCGGTTTCTTAGGGCCCACCGAGTAGCTTTACCCCACCCGTCGCGCCACTGTGATCGAGCCGCCCTGCCTTGCCCTGCCCTGCGTCGCGCTGTTTGCGCACGCTCTGCCCTACTCGCGTGCCGCCCGCCGCAGCGCGCACTGCTTGGCCCGCGTGCCGCCTGCTGCAGCGCGCCCTGCTGTTTCGCGCGCCGCCTGCTGCAGCGCGCCCTGCCTTGCCCGCGCGCCGCGCCCGTGCCCTGCCCTGCAAGAGCGCCGCCCGCCGCGTCGCCCTGCTCGTGCGCCGCCCTGCCCGCGCATCGCGCCGCCGCAGCACGCGCTCTCCTGCCCGCGCGCAGCCCGCGCCGAGCGCCCTGCCCTGCCCGCGCGCCACGCCGCTGCACGCCCTGCCCTGCCGCGCGCCGCGCCGTGCGCCCTGCCCTGCCCGCGAGCCGCGCCGCCGCGCGCCCTGCCCTGCCCGCGCGCCGCATTGCCGCGCGCCCTGCCCTGCCCGCAAGCCACGCTGCAGCGCGCCTTGCCCTGCCGCGCGCCCTCCTCTTTAGCGCGCCCTGCCCTGCCGCGCGCCCTGCCTGAGCGCCGCGCCCTGCCCTACCGCGCGCCCTGCCCTGCCGCGCGCCCTGCCCTGCCGCGCGCCCTGCCCTGCCGCGCGCCATGCCCGGCCGCGCGCCGCTCGCTGCTGCACTGCTGTGAGCACGCTCGCTTGCTCTGCCTGCTATGGCGACCATGAGCGTCCTCACCTTTGATTCGGAGGGCCGCCCGATAGAGTTCGACTCCTGGCTCGATGACTTAGAGCTGTTCTTACTGAGCGACTCCAAGGACGGTATTTCGTTGTTTGACCTCACTTCTGGCGCCTCTGTTGCCCCTTCCGACACAGCTGACAGTACGGCTCGCTCGCAGTGGCTTACTCGTGACGCTGCTGCTCGCCTAGCCGTTCACAACCACCTACCGTTAGCAGAACGCGCTCACTTTGGACAGCAGAAGACTGCGAAAGCACTGTACGACGCTGTAGTTGCTCGTTACTCCTCGCCGGCCACTGCTGCTCTAGGCCGTCTTCTCCTGCCCTACCTGTTCCCAGAGCTGTCCGCCTTTGCCACAGTAGCCGACCTAATCCCTCACCTTCGCACTAGTGACACTCGCTACCGTGCTGCGCTTCCTGCCGAGTTTCTCACCAAGAACCCTCCTCCCATGTACATCACTCTCTACTTCATAGTCACCCGCCTCCCTCACTCTCTTAGCGCTGTCAGGGACCTCCTTCTCGCCCTTGACCCCACCACCCTCACTGTCGACCTGCTCGAGAAGCACCTCCTTGCAGCTGAGACTAGCATAGTCGCTGTAGGCGCTTCTCGTGGCACTCCTCGCACTCCCTTCTTTGAGGGGTGTTCGCCCTCCCCCCTTCTCCCCTCTGTCGCCTCTGCTGCAGCTGTTGGCTACCTTCTTGGTGAGGAGGTAGGAGCTGCGTCTGCCCCTAGTGGGAGGCGCCGCAGCGGCAGGGGAGGCAGGGGCGGCAGGGGCGGTGGGGGCGGCAGAGGTGGAGGCGGTGGTGGGGGCGGTGGAGGCGGTGGAGGGGGCGGCGGTGGCGGAGGGAGTGGTGGTGAGGGTGGAGGTGTAGGTGGCGGCGGTGGTAGCGGCAGTGGCGGAAGTGGGGGCGGCAGTGGTGGCGGCAGTGGGAGTGGAGGCGGTGGCAGTGGTGGCGGCCGGGGTGGTACCAGTCAGAGGGGAGGCCTTGGCCGTGGTCAGAGGTAGCAGCAGCAGCAGCATCAGCTTTCGCCCCAGGAGCTACGTGAGTGGTTTGCTCAGCGTGGGGCGGCTGGGGGTAGTGGCCGCTGCCCGTATGTCATTCGCACAGGTGACCGCACTGGTCAGACATGCGGCAAGTTCCAAACCCAGCACCGCTGCTTCTCTCGTCTTACCGACGCCTTCCACACAGAGTTTCCAGACGCGGCTGAGCTCCCCCGCTAAGCAGACCTGCTTCAGCAGGGTGTAGACATCTTTGCTCTTGATTATGATGCTATCCTTTCTGCCATGTATGCATTGACTGTTATTGCTGAGGGTGACTGTTACCTGTATATGCCGCCAGACCCAGGTATAGAGGCTGGTGCTCAAGGTGCTAGTGAGTCTGCTGCTCTAGGTGCTGGTGAGTCTGCTCTCTCTGGTACTGAGTCTGCTGCGGCCCTGCACACCTTCACCCTTGACTCAGGTGCTTCCGCTTGTTTCTTTCGCGACAGTACCACAGTCACACCGCTCTCTGCACCTGTTGCTGTCTCTCTGGCTGACCCCTCTTGGGGCCCAGTCCGTGCACCTTCCTCCACTGTTCTGCCCTGTCCGGCGATTCCGTCTGGCTCACTGTCAGGTCTCCACCTCCCCTCGTTCTCTACGAACTTGGTGAGCAACGCCGTCCTTCAGGATCAGTGGGTTGATACCTTCACCCCTGGAGGACAGCGTGTGGCGATCTGTACGTGCTCCCGGACTGGGAGGCACCTGGCCACGTTCACCTGTCGGCCTGGGTCGAGTCTGTACACACTGACTACTGCCCCCCCTCAGGTAGTTGCGTCTGCGTCTGCGTCAGGTCAGCTGTCGGCCCCCTGCTCGTGTCGCGCCCTGTCGCACCAGACGCTTCTTTGGCACCACCGCCTTGGTCACCCCTCCGTGCAGCGCCTCCGTGGAATGCACTCACGTGTCCTTGTCTCTGGTCTTCCCAAGGTTCACCCTACCCTCCCACCCTCGCCTGCTCCTCCTTGTCTTCCCTGTGTCGAGGGGCGGCAGCGCGCCGTTCCTCACTCCTCCTCGTTTCCCCCGACGATTGCTCCCCTGCAGACTCTCCACATGGACGTGTGGGGCCCAGCCCGCGTCCGTGGACAGGGCCGCGAGCGGTACTTTCTGCTGGTTGTTGACGACTACACGCGTTGCACCACGGTCTTCCCCTTGCGCACCAAGGGGGAGGTCTCTGATGCTTTGATCCCTTGGATCCGCGCTGTTCGTCTCCAGCTCCGCGAGCGGTTCGAGGCGGACCTTCCCGTCCTGCGTCTGCACTCTGACAGAGGTGGTGAGTTTGCCTCCGACCTTCTGCGGGACTTTTGTCGTGGGGAGGGCATTCGCCAGACGTTCACGCTTCCGGCCTCTCCGCAGCAGAATGGGGTTGCTGAGCGCCGCATTGGCTTAGTCATGAAGGTCGCTCATACCTCCATGATCCATGCGGCTGCCCCCCATTTTCTGTGGCTGTTTGCGGTCCGATACGCTGTGCATCAGCTCAACCTCTGGCCCCGTGTCTCCTTGCCGGAGACCTCGCCGACACTGCGTTGGACGGGAGAGGATGGCGATGCGTCGGTGTTCCGGGTCTGGGGCTCTCGTGCCTTTGTCCGCGATACGTCCGCAGCCAAGCTTTCCGCCCGTGCCATTCCCTGCGTCTTCCTTGGCTTTGTTTGAGTCCACTGCTGCGTCTGCCCTAGTTGCTGAGCTTGTTGACTTTGCTGCCGCCTGTCGTCTAGACTACGCCGCTAGTCTTGTTGCTGAGTCTTAGTCTGTCTGTCCTCTGTCCGTCGGGGGTGAGTGTGCTCTTGGCACGGACGTCCTTGAGGACAGGCAGGAGGACTTTGAATGTTTTGTAGCTGCTGTACCTCATCTCGTGTCCATGCTGATTGCACCCGAGGGAGACCCGGATGCACCAGACATCCCGACCCCGCGCTCTTACGCAGAGGCGATAGAGGGTCCCTACTCCTCTCAGTGGCAGACAGCCATGGACGCAGAGATGGCATCCTGGAAGTCTACAGGCACTTACGTCGACGAGGTTCCCCCGCCTGGGGCGAACATCGTCAGTGGCATGTGGATTTTCAGGGTGAAGCGGCTGCCGGGTTCTCCGCCTGTCTTCAAGGCGTGTTACGTTGCACGAGGCTTCAGTCAGCGACAGGGAGTTGACTTCTTCCATGCCTTCTCCCCTACCCCAAAGATGACCACTCTTCGGGTTCTGCTGCACGTCGCCGCTCAGCGTGACTACGAGCTTCACTCTCTTGACTTCAGCACTGCTTTCCTACAGGGCAGCCTGCACGAGGAGATCTGGCTGCGCCGCCCACCTGGCTTCACTGGGTCGTTTCCTGCATGTACCCAGTGGAGCCTCCGGCAGCCAGTCTACGGTCTCCGCCAGGCGCCTCGCGAGTGGCATGACACACTGAGGACGACGCTTGCGGCTCTTGGGTTTGCTCCTTCTACTACTGACCCGTCGCTGTTTCTACACACCGACACTTTGCTGCCGCCATTCTACATCCTCGTGTACGTCGACGACTTTGTCTTTGCCACTGCTGACACTGCCGGACTGGCCCATGTGAAGTCCGAGATGCAGAAGAGACACACGTGCACAGACCTGGGTGAGCTGCGCAGCTATCTTGGCTTGCAGATCACCCGGGACAGAGCACGGCGCACCATTACTTTGACTCAGTCACACATGGTGCAACAGGTCCTTCAGCGCTTCCGCTTTACGTACTCCTCGCCACAGTCCACTCCTCTGCCTACTGGTCACTCGCTCTCAGCTCTGCCTTCGGATGAGTCCGTAGAGCCGAGTGGCCCGTATCCAGAGCTTGTGGGCTGCCTCATGTACCTGATGACCTGCAGTCGACCTGACCTTGCTTACCCACTGAGCATCCTGGCTCGCTACGTTGCGCCCGGGAGACACCGACCAGAGCACTGGAAGGCTGCTAAGAGGGTGATGCGCTACTTGTGCAGTACGTCGGGCATGGGGCTCGTGCTTGGAGGACGGGCTCCAGTTGTCCTCACTGGTCACGCAGACGCTTCTTGGGTTGACGACTTGGCTACGCAGCGGTCGTCACAGGGTTACACCTTCAGCCTTGGCTCCGGCTCTGTTTCGTGGTGGTCTACCCGCTCGTCTTCTGTTCTCAGCTCCAGTTGTGAGGCTGAGATCTACGCAGGGGCCATGGCTGCACAGGAGTTACGCTGGCTCACCTACCTGCTGACCGACTTAGGAGAGCCGCCTCGTTCTCCTCCAGTTCTGTACGTCGACAACAAGGCCATGATTGCCTTGTGTCAGGAGCACAGACTGGAGCACAGAACGAAGCAAATCGCTCTGCGCTACTTCCTTGCTCGAGAGTTGCAGCAGCGTGGTCAGCTTTGTCTTGTTTACGTGGCCTCTCAGGCCAACACTGCTGATATCTTCACCAAGGCACTTTAGCCTTGTGATCATCAGCGTTTCTGTACTGTTCTAGGCCTTGTGCCTACTTGGCCTCACTTGCTCACTTCTTGACTTTGCCTGTACTATGATCTATATACATATACCTGCATGCTTACACTTGCTAGGTTGTGATCACTGTACTGCTTGTTCTCCTTTATATAGCTCTGCATGTGAACTGGCCTTGTGGCCATTTGCTTGTGCTCAGAATGCGTGTTGACGTTGTGATCCACCCTGAGTTTGCTTTGCTTTTCTTGACTGGTCTTGTGACCTCTTGTTCTCCCCCCCTTTGCCTATGGGGGTGTGTCAAACTTATATGTGTTGCTTATTGTTTAGGCTGTAGTGGGGTAGCCCATAAGGGGTACAACCCAATTAGGGTTTCCTTCTTGTACCCATCCTGCTGTTAATTCACACATTCTCGTTCGTTATTTATGACAGAGGCGCCTTTGAATAACGATACATAATGATGACCCAACCATGTGCTGCCCGCAGCAGCTGTCCAGTTACCACTTGTTGAAGTTGTCACGGTTGCGTCGGCAAAGCTTGGTGGGGACTCGGGAGTCCTTGGCGGTAAGTCGTAGTCAGGGCTTGTCGGCATGTCGTTCCAAAAACCGACAGTGGGATTGTTGTTAGGATCCGATGTGACGGGTTCGACGAGTCCAGATGGGGGGAAGTGGATGTTGTCGTGGTAGCGGAATTGCCTGCGACGCGTCATGCAGTTCAGGATTGTGCCTTTTCCTTTATCTTTGCCAGAGATGCGCGGAGGAGTGCGAGATGTGCTTGCGACAGCGGGGGGCGGGTTTGTTGTGACGTTTTGAGGTGTCGTTGACGATGGTGCCGAAGTGCGAGTTGGTTGATGCTGGAAGACAGGCGAGTCTTCATGACGCATGTTGTCAGCGCGGCTTTTTATTTGAAGCAACGGTCCATGGTATGTCCCATTAGTTGCTGAGGTGAAAAATAATATATTTTCCCGTTTGGTTCCTCTCTCATTGTACAGGTCAATTCATTGTTGCTCGGCAAGGAGTGTAGCGCAAAGTGATCCTTCGGAAGTGGCGCCTTCCGCGCGGAGAAGGGACTTGCATTGAAGTCGTTCTGGTCCAAGTCCCGTGAGGACGATGGTGATGAACATAACGTTAGGTATGCTCGCTCCGCATTTCTTGAACTGGTCCCGTAGATTCCTGCAACGGTTGATGTATGGCCTTGCTTTCTCCCCTTGAGCCATTTTTACCGATGTGAGCTGGTTGAGAAGAAGGCTCATGGTAACTGGATATGTTGCCATGTACATGCCTCACAACTACTCCCACAATAACTGTGCAGGAGCCCACTGGTTTTTGAAGGATCGGATGTGCCACCGAATATGCACTTTGTGCATATATGATAAAAGTGGTACGAAGGTCTAGACTGTAGTGTAGCAACTGTTGTATTAGGATTAGAGGGTGGGATTTGGATATTGACGTTAGGGAATGCGAGGGAAAGCACCGAGGGGCAAAATATGTCGAATCAATCTGATACTGACAAACCCAAGCTCGAGGCCCACATTGTGAAATGTGCGGCTCGATCCTGGGCATGGTAAGTTCAATCATACACACCCAATCGATCCTTGTTGTTTGCTATTCTCTCGTAATAGTGAAGGTTGTCACTCTAGCTCTTGCATCCGGTGCCACACCACTAGGAGGAACCTGCGGGGTGAGGGAGGAAGCTCTTTCATGGGAGTGACTAAGGCAGAGTAGTGCAGACAAGGAAGAGAGCCAAGGTGGCAACAACAAGAAGAGCAAGTGCTAGAAGGACTCCGACAGATGCCAAGCTGCTCGGTGAGTTACAGGTTTCGGACGAGGACGGTATGAGCGAGGCGCGAGAGATTCGTTGTAGAAGATTGTTTTCTCCTGGTCAGTGCCTTCTCCTGGTCAGTGCCTTCAGTTCGGAAGGTGAGAGTTCCGTCGTAGTACATCCAGATTTGCGTCGTTTGCGGGAGTAGTTTGAATTCGAAGCTCCACGTATAGAAATCTCTGCCGTCAAAGGGCATTGATGTTCTCAGCTTTGATGTCGAGAGAAACTTGTTCTGCAGAGATGGTAACACTTCTAAGTGTGCTCGTTGTTGGTCTTGAGCAGGTGCTGAAGCTTGACGATTGTCAAAGGTGAAGGATTTTTCAGGGTTGGCTTGCCGATTTTCCCCAGGAAGGGGAAGACCTGTGACTCTCAAGGGTATTGATGCGCGCAATAAGTTGCTCGACGACATTTGCGTTAGCAGCAGTTACCGTTGATGGCACGTTCGTTGCTGATGGGGGCTGGCAATTCTGAGAAACTGAACGAGAATGAATTGACTAAGGGAAAGTTGGGTACAAATGTAAACCCTAGAAAATTGTACCCCATATGTGCTACCCCACTATAGCCTACAGTAGCTATGTCATATAAATCTGACACACCCCCATAGGCAAAGTGGGGGAGAACAAGGGGTCACAAGACCAGTCAAGCAAAGCAAAGCAAGCTCAGGGTGGATCACAAAGTCACCACACATTCCGAGCACAAGTTCAAGGCCACAAGGCCAGTTCACATGCAGGATTACATATATATATAAGGCTAGACAAGCAAGAGCAGGTGTATATATATATATGCAACAGTACAAACAAGGTCAAGGGGTGAGCAAGTGAGGCAAGGTAGGCACAAGACCCAGCTGAGTACAGAAGCGCTGATGATCACAAGGCGCAAGTGCCTTGGTGAAGATATCAGCAGTGTTGGCCTGAGAGGCCACGTACGCAAGCCGCAGCTGACCACGCTGCTGTAGCTCTGATACCATGAGAAACTGAACGAGAATGAATTGACTAAGGGAAAGTTGGGTACAAATGTAAACCCTAGAAAACTGTACCCCATATGTGCTACCCCACTATAGCCTACAGTAGCTATGTCATATAAATCTGACAGATTCTGCGGCAGTCTTCCCATCAGGAGCCATGATGCGGAACTTAACGTAAATTGTGTACCGAGGATTCTATAAATGATGTTATTGTAAAGGAAAAATGTTTTCACAATCCTTATTATCCACCCTAGCTCTCATACGGTGCTGGAATTGTCAGATTTATATGACATAGCTACTGTAGGCTATAGTGGGGTGGCACATATGGGGTACATTTTTTCTAGGGTTTTCTTTTTGTACCCAACTTTCACTTAGTCATTTCATTCCTCGTTTCTTCTCATGGTATCGAGCAACCTGCCCTAGTGGGAACGATTCCTAGGGCCCACCACCACGAAATTATTTTTTTTTTCCTGCCCTGAGCGCGTTTTGCTCCGGCCCGAGTCGCGCCGCCCCTACGGCCCTTCGCGCCGCCCTTTCGGCCCGTCGCGCCCGTCGCACCTGTCGCGCCCGTCGCGCCCGTCGCGCCCGTCGCGCCCGTCGCGCCCGTCGCGCCCGTCGCGCCCATCGCCACCTTACGCGGCCCCGCCACCTACCTTCGCGGCCCCGCCACCTACCTGTGCGGCCCCGCCACCTACCTGTGCGGCCCCGCCACCTACCTTCGCGGCCCCGCCACCTCACTGTGCGGCCCCGCCACCTACCTCCGCGGCCCCGCCACCTACCTGTGTGGCCCCGCCACCTACCTCCGCGGCCCCGCCACTTGCCTGTGCGGCCCCGCCATCTACCAGCGGCCCCGCCACCTACATGCGGCCCCGCCACCTACTAGCGGCCCCGCCACCTACCTGCGGCCCCGCCACCTACCTTTGCGGCCCCGCCGCCTCCTCTCAGCGGCCCCGCCGCCTCCTCCCAGCGGCCCCGGACGCCGCCCTCTCAGCGGCCCCGCCGAGCCGCCCAGCAGCCAAGCCGCCCAGCCGCCGAGCCGCCCAGCAGCCGAGCCGCCCAGCAGCCGAGCCGCCCAGCAGCCGAGCCGCCAAGCAACCGAGCCGCCGAGCCGCCCTACAGCCGAGCCACCCGAGCCGCCCTGTCCGGTAAGAGCAGCGCCCCTTTCACAGCACTGCCCTCACCCTACTGTTTGCGCTGCTAGTCTACTGCTGTCATGGCTACCCCTAGTGTCCTCGCTTTTGACGCTGAGGGTCGGGCCATTGACTTTGACGTCTGGATAGATGACCTGCAGCTTTTCTTACAGTGCGACAGGGCAGACGGCCTCTCCCTCTTTGACCTCACTTCTGGTGCCTCTCCTGCCCCCGCTGCTGCTGCTGACGCCACGGTTCGCTCCCAGTGGGCCACGCGCGATGCTGCTGCACGTCTTGCTGTGCGTCGCCACCTACCTACCTCTGAGCGTGCGCACTTTAGCCAGTACAAGAGTGCTCAGACCTTGTACGACGATGTAGTTGCGCGCTACTCCTCCCCTGCCACTGCTGCACTTAGCCGCCTCATGCTACCGTACCTCTTCCCTGACCTTGCTGCCTTTCCCACAGTCGCTGACCTCATTACGCACCTCCGCACTAGTGACACTCGCTACCGCGCTGCGCTTCCTGCCAAGAACCCCCCCCCCATGTACATCACCCTCTACTACATAGTCACCCGGCTCCCTGACTCCCTTCGCGTAGTCAGGGACCACTTCCTCTCAGTTTGCCCCACCACTCTCACCGTTGACCTCCTCGAGAAGTCCCTCCTAGCAACAGAGAAGAGCATAGTAGCTGTAGGAGCCTCTCGTGGTGACCCTCGCACCCCCATCTTTGAGGGGTGTTCCCCCTCCCCCCTTTTGCCCTCTGTTGCCTCTGCTGCTGCGGCCGACCTCGTTGGGCTTGAGTCGGTCGGTGCGGCGTCTACCCCTAGCGGGAGACGCCGCCCTGGCAAGGGCAAGGGGGGCAGGGGCACTGGAGGAGCTAGCGGGGGCGGTGGAGGCGGCGGTGGAGGCGGTGGAGGGGGTGGGGGTGGCGGTGGGGGTGGTGGCGGGGGTGGAGGTGTCGGTGGTGGTAGTGGAGGCGGAGGCGGCGGCGGCGGTGGCGGTGGGAGCGGAGGTGGCGGCAGTGGAGGAGGAGGCGGCGGAGGAGGTGGAGCTGGTCGGGGTGGCATTGCGCAGAGAGTCGGCTCCGGTGGTGGTCAGCGCCAGCAGCAGCAGCAGCAGCAGCAGCGCACTCGTGACATCCCCTCCCCTCAGCAGCTCCGTGAGTGGTACGCTGCACGCCAGAGGGGTGGGGGTACTGGTCCGTGCACCTACGTCCTCCGCACCGGCGACCGCGCGGGTGAGCAGTGCGGGGGTGCGCACTCCACCCAGCGCTGCTTTGGCCGCCTGACGGACGCTTGGCGTCACCAGTTCCCTGAGGCCACTGAGATCCCCCGCTGGGGTGAGCTGTCTAAGGTGGGTGTGGCTGTCTTTGACCTTGACTTTGATGCTATTCTTGCTGCCATGTATACTGTGACTATTAGTGATGAGGGTGACTGTTACCGGTGTTTTCCGCCCGACCCGGGCATTGAGACTGCTGCTCTAGGTACTGGTGAGGCTGCTGCTCTAGGTGCTAGCGAGGCTGCTGCTCTAGGTGCGTCTGCTCCCTCAGGTGCTGGTGAGTCTGCTCTCTCAGGTTCTGCGTCGGCCTCGGCCTCCCACACCTTCACCCTTGACTCGGGGGCTTCTCGCTCCTTCTTTCGAGACCGCACCACACTCACGCCGCTTGGCCGGCCAGTTGCGGTCTCTCTGGCAGACCCCTCTGGGGGTCCTGTCCTTGCTCACTTCTCCACTGTCCTCCCGTGTCCGGCAGCCCCCTCTGGCACCCTGTCTGGTCTTTACCTCCCCTCGTTCTCTACGAACTTGGTGAGTGGTGCTGACCTACAGGATGCGGGGGTTCACCAGTTCACTCCTGCGAGTCAGCGGGTGACCCACTGCACGGACGCTCGGACTGGCCGACACCTGGCCACGTTTACCCGTCGGCCGGGGTCGAGCCTGTACACCCTGACCACTGCGTCTCCTCCAGTCACTGCGTCTGGTCAGGTAGCTGCGTCGGGTCAGGTGTTTAATGCAGCGTCCAGGTCTGGTCCTGAGTCTGCCCCCTGTTCGTGTCGCCTCCTGTCTCACGAGACTCTCCTCTGGCACCACCGCCTTGGTCACCCCTCCCTGCTTCGTCTCCGAGGCATGGCCTCCCGTGTCCTTGTCTCTGGTCTTCCCCGGTCCCTCCCTCCCCTTCCTCCGGGGCCTGGCCCTACCTGCGTCCCCTGTGTCGAGGGGCGGCAGCGGGCTGCCCCTCACTCCTCCCAGTTTCCTCCGACAGAGGCCCCGCTGCAGACGCTTCACTTGGACGTGTGGGGCCCGGCCCGCGTCCGTGGACAGGGTCACGAGCGCTACTTCCTGCTGGTGGTTGACGACTACTCGCGTTACACCACAGTCTTCCCCTTGCGCAGCAAGGGTGATGTCACTGAGGTGTTGATCGACTGGATCCGCGCAGCTCGTCTCCAGCTCAGGCAGAGCTTCGGTTCGGACTTTCCTGTTCTGCGTCTGCACTCTGACAGAGGTGGAGAGTTCTCCTCTGGCCTTCTGCGAGCCTACTGTCGAGCACGAGGCATCCGCCAGACCTTCACGCTTCCGGACTCTCCACAGCAAAATGGGATTGCTGAGCGCCGCATTGGCATGGTCATGGACGTCGCCCGTACGTCCATGATGCATGCGGCTGCCCCCCATTTTCTGTGGCCGTTTGCGGTTCGGTACGCGGCGCATCAGATCAACCTTCACCCTAGGGTCTCCAGACCGGAGACCTCCCCTGCTTTGCTGTGGACGGGGAAGGTTGGCGATGCGTCTGCGTTCCGTGTCTGGGGATCTCGGGCGTTTGTCCGCGACTTGTCTGCGGACAAGCTGTCCCCTCGTGCTGCTCCTTGCGTCTTCCTTGGCTTCCCCCCTGACGCGCCAGGGTGGCAGTTCTACCACCCCACCTCTCGCCGTGTTCTGTCCTCCCAGGACGTCACGTTTGACGAGTCGGTCCCCTACTACCGCCTCTTCCCCTACCGCACTCCGTCCCTCCCCCCACCACCTCTCTTCCTTGTGCCAGGTCCCCCCCCGGTAGACCCCCTCCCCCCTCAGGGTCCTGCCCCTTCAGGTGTGTCCCAGGTAGACGCAGTCGAGCCTGTCGAGGTTACTGGTGACTCTGGTGCTGCTGAGGGTGCTGAGCCTGGGGGTGCTGACTCTGGGGGTGCTGAGCGTGTGGGTGCTACGCCTGGGGGTGCTGAGCCTGAGGGTGCTACTACTGGGGGTGCTGAGCCTGGGGGTGCTGAGCCTGGAGGTGCTACTACTGGAGGTGCTGAGCCTGGGGGTGCTGAGCCTGGGGGTGCTGAGCCTGGGGGTGCTACGCCTGGAGGTGCTGAGCCTGGGGGTGTGGAGCCTGAGGGAGCTGGGCCTGCTTGTGTGGCGTCTGGCGGTGCTGAGCCTGGAGGTTCTCCGGGTGCTTCGTCTCGGCGGGAGCCACTCTCTCCACAGGAGCTGCGCGAGTGGTTTGCCCGGCGCTGGAGGCGTGCTGCTGGAGCTGGAGGTTCTTCGGCTACTGAGGGTGCTGGTGCCGCGGGTCCCGGAGGTGCTCGTACTGGGAGTACTGGAGCTGCTGGGCCTGCGGGTACGACTGGAGCTGGAGCTGCTGAGGGTGTTGACGCTGAGGCTACTGCTGTCGGTCCTGGAGGCGGGCCTGCTGGGGGTGCTACTGGTGCTGCTGGAGGTACTGGAGCTGGAGTTGCTGCTGGCGCTGGTGCTGCCGCTTGGGGTACTGGTGCTGTCCCTGCTGTGTCTGGAGTCGCCGCACGGCCTCGGCCGTACTTCGTTCCGCTCCTTCAGCAGGTTCTTGGTCTCCCGCCTTCTACTGGCCCTCCTCCTCCCTTAGAGAGTCCACAGCCTGTCCTGTCACAGTTACAGTTACAGCCGGCCTCCCCACTGCCCGCTCCTTCTCCCTACACTGGTCCTACTGGAGGTCTTGCTGAGCGTCGTGAGCCTGCGTCGCGTCCTGCGTCGCCTGTCCGTACTGCTCGCGCTAGTGGTCGTGGTTCGCGTCAGCGTCCTCCTCCTGTCCCAGGCACGCACCGGATGTCTCTGCGTCCGTCCACTGCTCCTCTGCGTGCCCCTTTGCCTTCTCCTCCTGAGTCCTCTCTTCCTGCTCTTCCCGACCCAGAGTCGGACTCTCTTCGTGCTGCCAGTCCTACTGTCACGCGTCTCCTTGCTACTGTCGTCACTGACCCTTCCTTTGCGTCCACTGCTGCGTCTGCCCTAGTTGCTGAGCTCGTCGACTTTGCTGCTCGCTGTCGTCTAGACTACGCTGCTTGTCTTGTCGCTGAGTCTGAGTCTGTCTGTCCTCCGTCCGTCGGGGGTGAGTGTGCCCTTGGCACGGACGTCCTTGAGGACAGGCAGGAGGAGTTCCAGTGTTTGGCTGCTGCTTCACCTCATCTCGTGTCCGTACTGCTTACCCCTGAGGGAGACCCGGATGCACTTGACATCCCGACTCCGCGCTCTTACGCGGAGGCGATAGAGGGTCCCTAATCCTCTCAGTGGCAGGCAGCTATGGACACAGAGATGGCTTCCTGGAAGTCCACAGGTACCTACGTTGACGAGGTTCCCCCGCCTGGGGCGAACATCGTCAGTGGCATGTGGATTTTCAGGGTGAAGCGGCCGCCGGGTTCTCCGCCTGTCTTCAAGGCGCGTTACGTGGCTCGTGGCTTCAGTCAGCGGCAGGGAGTTGACTACTTTCAGACCTTCTCTCCCACCGCGAAGATGACCACTCTTCGGGTACTGCTGCACATAGCTGCTCACCGCGACTACGAGCTGCACTCTCTTGACTTCAGCACTGCTTTCTTGCAGGGCAGCCTGCACGAGGAGATCTGGCTGCGTCGCCCACCTGGCTTCACTGGGTCTTTTCCTCCTGGCACCCAGTGGAGCCTCCGGCGGCCAGTCTACGGTCTCCGCCAGGCACCGCGTGAGTGGCACGACACACTGAGGACTACACTTGCGGCTCTTGGGTTTGCTCCCTCTACTGCCGACCCGTCGCTGTTTCTGCGCACCGACACTTCTTTGCCGCCGTTCTACATCCTCGTGTACGTCGACGACTTGGTCTTTGCCACAGCTGACACTGCTGGACTCGCCCACGTGAAGTCCGAGCTGCAGAAGAGACACACGTGCACAGACCTGGGTGAACTGCGCAGCTACCTTGGCTTGCAGATCACCCGGGACAGAGCACGCCGCACCATTACCCTGACTCAGTCACACATGGTGCAGCAGGTCCTTCAGCGCTTCGGCTTCACGTACTCCTCGCCTCAGGCCACTCCTCTGCCTACTCGCCACTCGCTCTCAGCTCTGCCTTCGGATGAGTCCGTAGAGTCGAGTGGCCCGTACCCAGAGCTTGTTGGCTGCCTCATGTACCTGATGACCTGCACACGACCTGACCTCGCATACCCTCTTAGCATTCTCGCACGCTATGTTGCTCCTGGGAGACACAGACCGGAGCACATGGCTGCAGCGAAGAGGGTGTTGCGTTACTTGTGCAGTACGTCGGGCATGGGGCTTGTGCTTGGAGGGCAGAGTCCAGTGGTCCTCACTGGGCACGCAGACGCTTCTTGGGCTGACGACCAGGCTACGCAGCGGTCGTCACAGGGTTACACCTTCAGCCTTGGTTCCGGCTCTGTTTTGTGGCGGGCTACCCGCTCGTCTTCTGTTCTCGGCTCCAGTTGTGAGGCTGAGATCTACGCCGGGGCCATGGCTGCACAGGAGCTTCGCTGGCTCACCTACCTGCTGACTGACCTCGGAGAGCCGCCTCGTTCTCCTCCAGTGCTGTACGTAGACAACAAGGCCATGCTGGCCTTGTGTCGAGAGCAGAGACTGGAGCACAGAACGAAGCACATTGCTCTCCGCTACTTCCTTGCTCGTGAGCTACAGCAGCGTGGTCAGCTGCGGCTTGCGTACGTGGCCTCTCAGGCCAACACTGCTGATATCTTCACCAAGGCACTTGCGCCTTGTGATCATCAGCGCTTCTGTACTCAGCTGGGTCTTGTGCCCACCTTGCCTCACTTGCTCACCCCTTGACCTTGTTTGTACTGATGCATATATATATATACTCCTGCTCTTGCTTGTCTAGCCTTATATATATATGTAATCCTGCATGTGAACTGGCCTTGTGGCCTTGAACTTGTGCTCGGAATGTGTGGTGACTTTGTGATCCACCCTGAGCTTGTTTTGCTTTGCTTGACTGGTCCTGTGACCCCTTGTTCTCCCCCACTTTGCCTATGGGGGTGTGTCAGATTTATATGACATAGCTACTGTAGGCTATAGTGGGGTGGCACATATGGGGTACATTTTTTCTAGGGTTTTCTTTTTGTACCCAACTTTCACTTAGTCATTTCATTCCTCGTTTCTTCTCAGGAATAACTAAGGAAACTGGTGGACAGGAAAGATGCCAAGAGTTTAAGACTACGGAAGTCTTGCTATAGTGAATGTATAGACCAGCATCCGCAACAGCTCCAGAACCTCCAGCGCCAGCGCCACCAGCGCCAGCACCTCCAGCAGCTCCAGAACCTCCAGCTCCAGCACCCTCAGCAGCAGGGCCCCTAGCTCCAGCAGCGCGAACCTGACGGCCAACGTACCACTCACGCAGCTGTTGTGGAGAGAGTGGGAGTCGACGACGAGAGTGCAACGGCGAGGTACCAGCGGAGCGACTACGGAGACGGCCGCTCCAGGGAGACTGCTCACCAAACGCCTCAGCGCCCCCAGGTGCAGCACCCCCAGACTCAGTACCCCCAGGCTCAGCACCCCCAGACTCCTCACGCCCAGGCTCAGCACCTCCAGTCTCCGCACCCCCAGGCTCCGCACCTCCAGACTCCGCACCCCCAGGCTCAGCACCCCCAGAAGCAGCACCCCGAGCAGGACCACCCTCAGCAGGACCTGAGTCACCAGTGAACTCAATTGGCGCAGTCAAGGGAGGAGGGTCTACCTGAGACACACCTGAAGGAGCAGGACCGAGAGCGGGGAGGGGGTCTACCTGGGGAGCACCTGGAGCGAGGAAGAGCGGCGGGGGGGGGGAGAGGGGCAGTGCGGTATGGGAAGAGACGGTAAAAGGGAACCGACTCGTCGAACGTGACGTCCTGAGAGGGGAAGACACGGTGCGAGGTGGGGTGGTAAAACTGCCAACCAGGCGCGTCAGGGACAAAGCCAAGGAAGACACAGGGAACAGCGCGGGCGGAGAGCTTGTCCGCGGTGGTATCGTGGACAAAGGCACGAGCACCCCAGACCCGGAAGCGCGACGCATCGCCAACCTTCCCCGTCCACAGTAGTGTGGGCGAGGTCTCCGGCAAGGAGACACGGGGCCAGAGTTTGAGCTGATGCGCGGTGTACCGGACCGCAAACGGCCACAGAAAATGGGGGGCAGCCGCATGGATCATGGAGGTACGAGCGACCTCCATGACTAAGCCAATGCGGCGCTCAGCAACCCCATTCTGCTGCGGAGAGACCGGAAGCGTGAACGTCTGGCGGATGCCGTGCTCCGCACAGAGGGCTGCCAAGAGGTCTGAGGAGAACTCACCACCTCTGTCAGAGTGCAGACGCAGGACAGGAAAGTCCGACTGGAACCGCTCGCGGAGCTGGAGACGAACAGCGCGGATCCAGGGGATCAAAACATCAGGGACCTCCCCCTTGCGCTGCAAGGGGAAGACCATGGTGTAACGCGTGTAGTCGTCGACGACCAGCAGGAAGTACCGCTCCTGGCCCTGTCCGCGGACGCGGGCTGGGCCCCACACGTCCAGGTGGAGAGTCTGCAGGGGAGCCTCTGTGGGAGGGAACGAGGAGGAGTGAGGAGCGGCGCGTTGCCGCCCCTCAACACAGGGAAGACAGGGAGGAGCAGGCGAGGATGGGAGGGGAGGGAGAACCCTGGGAAGACCAGAGACAAGGACACGGCGGTGCATGCTACGAAGGCGCTGCACCGAGGGGTGACCAAGGCGGTGGTGCCAAAGGAGGGTCTGGTGCGACAAAGCGCGACACGAGCAGGGGGGCGCTAGCTGACCTGACGCAGACGCAGACGCAGACGCAGCGACCTGAGGGGACACAGTAGTCAGTGTGTACAGACTCGAGCCAGGCGCACGGGTAAACGTGGCCAGGTGCCGGCCCGTCCGGGAGCACTTACAGTGGGTCACTCGCTGACCTCCATGAGTGAACTGGTCAACCCACTGGTCCTGGAGGTCAGCACCACTCACCAAGTTCGTAGAGAACTAGGGGAGGTGAAGACCTGACAGGGAGCCAGACGGGACCGCCGGACACGGCAGGACCGTGGAGGAGTGCACAAGGACTGGACCCTCAGAGGGGTCTGCCAGGGAGACTGCAACTGGCCGACTGAGCGGCGTGAGGGTGGTGCTGTCGCGAAAGAAGGAGCGAGAAGCACCTGAGTCAAGTGAGAAGGTGTACAAGGCCTCAGCAGGCGTAGTACCAGAGAGAGCAGACTCACCAGCACCTGGAGCAGAAGCCTCACCAGCACCTAGAGCAGGAGACGCACTAGCACCTAGAGCAGCAGCCTCACCAGCACCTAGAACAGCAGGCTCTATACCTGGGTCAGGCGGTACGCACAGGTAACAGGCACGGTCAGCACTAGTAGGCAATGCATACATGGCAGTGAGAATAGCATCATAGTCAAGAGCAAAGATATCTACCCTCTGCCTAAGCAGCTCCAGCCAGGTGGGGAGCTCAGCCTCGTCGCCAAACTCGGTACGCCAGGCGTCGCTTAGACGGGCGAAGCAGCGGGACTGTGTGTGACCAAGCGTCCCGCAAGCCTGACCAGCCCGATCACCTATGCGAATGACGTACGGGCAGCGAACGGTACTCCAAGTCCCTCTACTCTGAGCGTACCACTCATGAAGCTGCTGGGCCGTAAGTGTCTCGCGCGGACGCCTCTGCAGCTGCAGCTGGCCACTGCCAGACGCTACCGACTGACCAGCTCTAGGGCGACCGCCACGACGGCTACCGCCACAACCCCAACTAGCGTACCACTCACGAAGCTGCTAGGGCGTGAGAGACTCGCGCGGACGTCGCTGGAGCTGCATCTGGCCACCGCCAGTAGCACCAGTAGCAGTAGTAGCAGCAGTAGCAGCAGCAGCAGCCTAGCAGCAGTAACAGAAGTAGCAGCAGTAGCAGCAGTAGCAGCTCGGGCAGGGCAGGCGCGGCAGGCAGGCAGGCAGGCAGTCAGGCAGGCAGGCAGATGGCGCGGCAGCGCGCGAACAAGGCAGGTGCTCACCAGTGGTGGGAAGGGCAGGCGCTTGCCGGGCGAGTAGGGCCGGCGCTCGGCGGCGGCAGGGTAGGCGCACGACGGCAGCGACGGCGGGGCCGCAACAGCGGCTACAGAGTAGGGCCAGGGGCGGCTGCTGCAGTGGCGGCTGCCCCAAGGGCCAGGGGCGGCTGCTCCAGGGGCCAGGGGCGGCTGCTGCAGGGGCGGCTGCTCGAAGGCAGGCGCGAGGTGAGGTAGGGGCGGCTGCACCGAGTGCAGGCGCGTCTCGGGATCCAGGGGCGGCTGCACGGGGTCCAGGGGCGGCGTCGCGGGTCCAGGTGCGGCTGCACGGAGTCCAGGGGCGGCTGCACCAGGGGCGGCTGCTTCAGGGGCCAGGGGCGGCAGCTCTGGGTCCAAGGGCGGCTGCTCGAGGGTCCAGGGGCGGCTGCACCAGGGGCGGCTGCTGGAGGGGCCAGGGGCGGCTGCTCTGGGTCCAGGGGCGGCTGCTCCAGGGGCGGCGTCGCTGGTGCAGGGCAGCGCGCGGGTCCCACAGGCGTCGCGACGGGCGACGGGGGGCAGCGCGTAGGCCAGGCGGGGCCGCGTCGGCGGCCGTAGAAAGCAGCGCGAGGGCTGCGGAGCGGCTCGCGGGGCAGGAGAAGGCAGTGCGGGGGCTGCAGGGCGGCGCGTGGGCCTGACAAGGCAGCTAGCGAGCTACGCGCGGGGCTGACGAGGCAGCAGGCGGGCTGCTAGCGGGCTGTACGAGGGCCAGCAGAGGCGAGCGCGAGGGCTGCGCGACGCAGGGCAGTGTAGGCAAGGGGCGGGGTAACTCGGTAACCGGCGGAAAACAGTTGGTGGGCCCTGAAAAACAGTCCTAAAACGGTCCTAAGGACCTATGTTGCTCTTAATACCATGTCGAGAGTAAAGGAAAAGGATGGATGCACTATCGAGAAAGTTGGGTACAAGTAACAAAACCTATACCCTACATTAGCTACCCCACTAAAGCCTACATTTTAGGCATATAATTTGACACAGACATATAATTTGACACAGGCATATAATTTGACGTAGTCTCGTTATGGGACATTGTGGTATAGCGATACCTATGGGAATGCCATTATAACCTTTCGGCGATTCCAACAATTACCACCAAGTACTTTTATTTTATCTCACCAGGCTCGTAACCCAAGGTAAAGCCCTATGCCTCGGACAACTCCAAACTCGGCGCTAGGCCTATAGAGCACCCCACCATTTTTTTTGTTACAGTTACCACTGTAATATTTGCTTATGCCTTTTGTCGCGTTGTTAATCGTGTCTTGTTGTCACGGGAGCAATTGAACGAGCGAGTGAAGATTGCACAAATGTGAGCGAAATGTGAGCGGACATTTATAGCGAAAACAACAAACGGTAACACGGTGCGTGCGAGCTAGCTAGTGCGATGCTGGCGGCGAGGTTTGGGCTAGCTGCGAAGCGTAGGCTGACTCGGTGAAGTCCAGTAGTGCGAGGATTGGCAAAAGTGACGCGCAAATGTGGCGAACACCGTTAACATTAACAGGCGAAGAAACGGTTAGTCTTGTACGCGTTGCTGAGGTGCTCCAAAAAATCCTTACACTTGTTTACACATGACACCAAGGCTTCTCTCTGTTGGCGCACAACCATTGCGTAATGGGTACTTAGAAGATTCGTGATAAGGGTTTTGCTTCTTATCAAAGTTTGGTGATAAACGATGTGCATCCGAACCTGCTAGCATAAACTGTGCGCCCATGGGTAACAGAATGCATCACAATTAGTGCGTTTGAACCTTACTTCGAAACTTCTCTCACGGGAAAACTGGAGGGACAACTCGTGCGAACCCTATCCGCCCATCCGAAGGGGGATAAGGGGACATACAAGCAATAACGGGCAAATCTCAACGCCCGTTATTGGGACATTTGGTGATGAATTAACTCACCACAAAAACATACCAAACGAGAGGCGAGGGTGAACCCTAGGCCGAAGGTTTGTGAGTGGTTGGGATGAAACATTTTGATCTTGGGCAGCCTGGGCATGGTGAACGAAAAAAACCTGGGTTGATTGCGAACCTGCTCTGTCGTTATTAACAAACTTCGCCGAAGCCGCGGGAGGGTTGTCCCCTTCGAGGAAAATCCATCCCCCAGTGCTTGTGCGGAAGGCCCGAACTGGTCATGTGCCAACAGAACGCAGCCCAAGCTGTAATGCTTGGCCTTGTTTGATGCACATTCTTACTGTACTTCATGTGCATTGCTAATGTAGTGGACTCTGTCCACAAAATCGTGTTTCCAGGTGTAGATTGCTTTGCTTTCGCGCGAAACCTCGATTTTGAGTTATTAGAATTTGAATTTGCTCACTTCCTCGAAACTCGCCACGCGGCAACTGGCTGCACCACTAGGGCGGTGTTCTGTTGTCGCACCACTTGATGCGGGGGCGGACAGGACAGCACCGCATCACATGGTGCGGCAGGAGGCTCGGGGCGCATCAATATTTTTGAAGGCTCACGCTATCTTCCTGCCTCTCACCGCGCAATTTACAGGACAATGTATTTTTTTCGTTCGTAGACCGTAAAATCTCCTCTCGTCACCGACCATTGGATAGTGGGATGGCCTGTTAGCAAAGCGGCCATCCAGGACAGAGTGAAACTTTTATTCCTGCCCCGCACCACTTGATGCGGTGCCTTGATCCGCCCTCTGACCCTGAACCAGGCCCGCACCAGTCCCGCACCCATTTTGCCTGGGGGTGGGGGATTACGAGTGCGTCAGTGGTTCACCGTTCTTTTGGGCGGACGGACTGCACTGCACTCGTTAGGTCCGGAAAGGTGTTCAGTTTCCCGAGCCTAGTATCAAGGAATACGCCATCACCCATCATTGCTCTTTCCCCAACTGAATGTGAGATTGGTGTTAGACCTAAGGCCGAAAACGTCTATCCCTGATCTCCGACGCGCGTGGAGACACAGCCTCGTCACTCCAAGGACCTCTCGCCCTTAGCAGTCGACAATCAGCCTTCCCGCACAGTGATCCGCGTGGGTTGACTCTCATCCTCTGTCGCTCGAGCGGCCACCACTGGACGTTCGCCATGGTGAGTTCACCGCGAAAACAGGGGTAGGTTTGAATTCAAGTGCTCGAAAGCTTCGACGGCCACGCGCCCCCGTGTGAGCCAGCGCGACTGCGTGAATGGGTCGTCGACATGCTTACGTTATTGATGCTGCCACGACCGTCTCCCCACTTCGGGCTGTTCGGTCATGGGCAAGTACGGGCGATTGTGCGCGATATGCGCGATTATGCGGGCTAATGTGCGATTATGCGGGATACTGTGCGATTATGCGGGATAATGTGCGATTATGCGGGATAATGGGCGATTATGTTGGATAACGGGCGATTATGCGGGATAATGTGCGATTATGAGGGATAATGGGCGATTTTGCGGGATAATCGGCGATTATGCGGGATAATGGGCGATTATGCGGGTTAATGTGCAATTATGCTGGATAGTGTCGAAGGGCGAAAGTGTGCGCGATGCCGAGGACGCAGAGATAAGATTGTTCAGGGTGGCTGCGAGGCGGAAGAGGCGATAGAGAAGGGAGGGCGAAGACGTGGAGGGCGCGTAGCAGGTCGACTGGAGAAGTTGGAAAGGGAGAGTGGAGGAGTAACGGAGAGAGATTGACAGGGATTGAGAGGAAGAAAGGGAGGGCGAGCAGCAAGGAGAGAAGGGAGAAGATGGTTGGTGATTGTCAGGGAGAGCGAGGGCAGGTTGTGGAGGGATATTGACAGGGAAAGAGGGGAGGAAGGGGAGGGCGAGCAGCAGGATGAGAGGGATAGAAATGGAGGGGAATTGGCGGGGAGAGAGGGGAGGCAAGGGAGGGTATGGAGGGGAACATATGGAGTGCAATCAATGAACAGGGAAAGATGGAAGGAAAGGGAGGGGGATTGACAGGGAGAGAGGGGACGAAAGGAAGAGAAGAAATGTATACAGAGAGAAAGAGGGGAGGAAAGGGAGGGTAATTAAGTGAGAGGGAGGGAAGGGAGGTTGATTCACACGGAACGGAGTGGGGGGAGCCTACGGAGGGCAAGCGTTTAGCGGATGAGGATGAGAGCAGAGCAAGAGTGCGACTTCCAATGAAGGGTGCCAAGGTGGTCTCTGGCCATCCGCGTGTGGCATGTTACATGCGAGCCTTTAGCCATCAGCTCTAGCTGGGCGCTGGGGCCTCTGCTCGAAATTCTTTTGTCCGTGTAGCTTACAAACACAGCAGCATGGGCAGGACGGATAGAGGGTGCTGAACACAAACCCAACATCACCTGCTGGGTTCGCCAATCCGCAAAAAACTATTGCACTGTTCTGCTATATGCTAGAGAGGAAGAGCATACACAATCGCAGTGCAGCGCTTACCATATGCGGAAGGAGCCTTGTCATGCGATACCAACCAAAGCACCTCCTTCCTCACACCTGCACTCATAATACAGCTCTCTCTTTTCCCGCCGCTCGCCCCTGTCCCTCGCCCTCCTTTCCGCCATCTCGCAGGGCCCCACCCCAGACCCCTCCTCCAACCGCGCGTATCGCGGCAGCATCAGCCGGTGCTCCCCGTTGGCGCCCACGGCAGGCGGCGGGCAGCGGCAGGCGCGGGACCAGGGGAAGCAGCAGCAACAGCAGCAGCAGCAGCAGCAGCAGCAGCAAGTGCAGTACACGCGGCGGAGCACTAGCCGCACCGCCAGCAGCAGCAGTGGCAGCAGTGGCGGCAGCAGTGGCAGCGGTGGCACGCACCCCTCGGGCAGTAAGGACTGGGGGAGCCATGGCACGGATGGGTGTGAGCGCGGGGGGAAGCAGGAGCATGTGCTGAGAACCGGGTACACTCGGAGGTGCGGCGGAACGGTTGGGTCCGATGTTGTGGTTGGGATGGGAATGGCAGAAGGGAAGGAGAGGGTAGAGAACGAAGGGCTGATCCTGGCCCTTGGTTGCGTTGATGCGGGTGGTGCGGGGAATGGGAGTGGCGTGCAGGTGCAGAGTCGTGGCAGGGGAGGCGGTGCTGCCAGGGGGCGGAAACGGAAGAGTGCAGCAAAGACGACATGGGGAAGGGGGAAGAAGGCGAGGAGCGCAAGACAGAAGTGCCGCAGCAGTGGAGGCAGCAGCGATGGGTCAGATGCTGGGGAGGAGGATGAGGATGCTGGCAGCGAGGAAGATGGGGAGAGGGATGAGGTGGATGGGAAGCAGGAGGCGGCGCACAAGGAGAGGGATGTGGGCGAGGAGGACGATGGGGAGAGGGGTGAGGAGGATGGGACTCAAGAGGAAGGCGAGGAGGACAGGGAGGGGGACGAGGAGGACAGGGAGGGGGATGAGGACGATGAGAAGGCGGTGGCACAAGTGAAGCACATGCTGAAGCTGTACAGCCTGTTCAACCGCCGGGCCATCAAGGTGCGCTGCACGGGGCGTGAGGGTGAGGTGGGAGGGCATGAGGGTGAGATGGGAGGGCATGAAGGTGAGTTTTGAAGGTCAGGGTGCCATCACGGTGGTCTTCTGCTCTTTCATGCGTCGTCTATGTCCCTGTTGAGAATTGCTGTTTTCGAACCGCTTCAAGCCTTCTAAGTGTCTATGAACGATCTGAAGTACTACTTCTAAGAGTCTACCATGGTGCTTCTCTTACATGCTGCTTCTATGCCCTGCTGCTTCTGTTTCCTGTTGCTTCTGTTCCCTGCTTCTCCTGTGTCCTGCTGCTTCTGTTCCTGGCTGCTTTCGATGACCTTCTGCATGTGAAATCTGCCCGCACGCTGTGCACGGCAGACGGAGGATGACCGCGTGACCAAGGAGCGCAGGAGGCTGGGGTTGATGGGCCCCAACGAGGAGCCGATACCCAAGAGCAAGCTCAAGGGGAAGGCCAAGAACGTGCGCGTTCCCAGCAAGCGTCCGGACCTCGTTGCCCTCAAAGTGGTGAGCGCAGTGGCTGCGGCTGCAACAAGAGGTTTAGTTTGAGCTCTGGGAGGGTATATTTTGAATGACTGGCTGCTCACATGTTAGTTGCTCTTTGCTTTTTATTGAACCGTGCGCTGTAACACTTTCCTATATGGGCCACATGGACCAGGTTGCTGCTGTTATTCACGGAACACATTGATAGAACTGCACAGGTGAGTGCTCATAGCAAGTGCTGTTTGTAACGAGCAAGCAATTCCATGACAGCACACACCAATGTGCCGGTGCAAGCAATTAGATGAGATGAGAATAGGCCAGCGTGCTCCTGAAGGCAGGTCTCAACTGGCGCTTGCTTTGCTTGTGTGCTTGCTGGGCAGATGCTGGAAAAGGGGTTCCTGCAGAAGACGAGAACTGTTGGGGCCATTCCAGGTATGCTGCCTCCGCGCTCCTTCCCTTCATCGCCATTCCAGGTATGCTGCCTCCGCGCTCCTTCCCTTCATCGCCATTCCAGCTATGCTGCCTCCGCGCTCCTTCCCTTCATCGCCATTCCAGCTATGCTGCCTCTGCGCTCCTTCCCTTCATCGCCATTCCAGCTATGCTGCCTCCGCGCTCCTTCCCTTCATCGCCATTCCAGGTATGCTGCCTCCGCGCTCCTTCCCTTCATCGCCATTCCAGGTATGCTGCCTCCGCGCTCCTTCCCTTCATCGCCATTCCAGGTATGCTGCCTCCGCGCTCCTTCCCTTCATCGCCATTCCAGGTATGCTGCCTCCGCGCTCCTTCCCTTCATCGCCATTCCAGGTATGCTGCCTCCGCGCTCCTTCCCTTCATCGCCATTCCAGGTATGCTGCCTCTGCGCTCCTTCCCTTCATCGCCATTCCAGGTATGCTGCCTCCGCTCTCCTTCCCTTCATCGCCATTCCAGGTATGCTGAGTTTCGCACATTGTTGAAATGCCTTTGTCTGTGTTGGACTAGACGCTGGTGTCCACGCGCTAGCGTCGGACGCTGGACACATTGAGGCAGGTAAGAAAAGAAGGGGGAACCTGCAGGGGAGAGGAGGAGGAGTGGGGGGGAGGGGGTGGGGGAGGGGAGAAGAGGGGGGAAAGGGGGGGTGGAAGGGAGGGGGAGGGGAGAGATTTGGGGTAAAACGGAAACATGCAACATGTATTTCCCAAGATACTACAGTGCAAGTACATCTTAAGTCAAAGATAGCAGTGTAGTGGAAGTTTAGGTCAGCTAGCTGGGGAGTGTGGGTGGTGATGGGACGTATTCTTGGGTTTGTTTAGTTGGGTGCTGTTTGACGGGCGCGCTGGTAATCACGAGATTGTAAACAACCAAATTGTGTGTTTTCTTCCTGAAATGCCCCAAACCAAAAGGGGAAGCGTCCAGCGTCCAAGCGCTCGGACGCCAGATGCACCAATGCCTGCATGTCCGATACAACTGAGGTCTTAGTGCTGCCAGGAATCAGCTAGATATACAATTTTTTGCCTTCACGATTTTGGAACGTTGAATTCTCGACACTGTGGTGCATGCCGCCTTAGCTCGTCCGCGGTTCTCTCGCAACGAGCCACGAGCTGCGCGCAAGGCCGGGCTGCCAGGGTAGGCCCAGCGTTCGTCTCGGCTCGTCACATGTTCATTCATATAAGTGGGATGCTCGCTGTTTGCTTCCGACAAAGAGAGCTATTCAAGCATTAACTTCACACGAGCTTGGGCTGAACCTGAACGTGTACCTTTGGGAGGAACTGGCTTCGCTGACGCTGAACTTGGTTCGACTCAAAGCACGTGCTGTTTGGGTTGAAGTAGTTCAGGCTCGTCTCGGCCTCCCCTCGTTATGTTCGCAGTATGTGGAATATATTATAAGGTTATCAAGACGGAGGGAAATGGCTACAAGGAAGGGGTCCCGGTGGAGGTTACTAGGATGGATTGATGTGGACGAGCTGCGGCCGCCTTGATGTGGTCCAAAAGCACGTCAACATGGTTGGGTTTCACGCCTTGGCCAGTACCGCTTGAACAGGTTGATCAATTCGAGTTGCGACTGGTTTGGTTTGGCTCAAATCAATTCGAGTTGAAACCGAGGTTCGGCCTTTTGCATGACTCTAGAATCTCTAAACATAAAGTGCATACTTATGCAAAAGCGTATCAACAAACGAGCATGAAGAGGTGGCACCACTGTTCAATCGTGATCACAATCGTGATGACTCTCCGTTATTGTGCAGGTGTGCGTGTGGGTGATCGCTTCTTTGCTCGAGCCGAAATGGTTGCGGTGGGCTTGCACAGGCACTGGCTCAACGGCATTGACATCATTCCTCAACCCGTAAGCACTGCCCCATCATGCTTGCGTGTGTCAGGCATAGTCAGTCGAACTTGCAGCAAGAGATGCCCATAAATAATCAGGGATGAGCATTGTGCACGGCCGGGTCAGGTCGACCCGGCCGGACCCGGGTTCATGCCCGAACATTTTTTGGGACTTTCACTGTTCGATGTTCGCCCTTGGTGGGCAAACACCATATACGTTCGCGAACCTTCATCATGTTCGGGCTATCCCGAACATGTTTGGGTTCGAAATAGATTTACCCCTCACTATAGTCACATTCAAGGCAAGAGAAAAAATATCCTGTCAGGTTTCAGCTAATAACTACAGCAGTCCCCCATACATGGATTGGGGATGGGGAACACGGTGGAATAGGGCTGGGGGAGTGGGAAGACAACAACTAAGCAATAGCTTTAGAATTCCTGCAAACTGAAATATTGTCAAGCATGCAGGGCATGCAAGCAACTACAAAACAGGAGTTCAAACCTAGAGAATGTCAAAGCCGGAGGCAATGTATAAGCACTTCCAAGACGGCAATCAACACGCGCTCTCTGCCTGGGTCAGCCCCTGTCCTGCTATACCGCCTCCCTCGCCTCCGCCATCTCCTACAATCCCCACCCCCCCGCTAACCCCCAGCCCCACCCAGAACCAGTCGAACTGCCTCATCCGCCGTCTCCTCTGGCTCCTCCTCCCCCCTCTCCTCCATTCCCTCCCCCTCCAATGCAAGCTCCAGCACTATGGGGTAGGCTCCCTGAACCTTCTTCCCCTTGCCAATCCGCTCTCCCGGTTGAGAGGTGTACCATGACTTTAGAATCATGCACGCGCTCACTCGCTCGGTGTTGAGGCGCTGCTTCTTCCATGAAATCAAGTTCCTACCCATGGAGAACGCCCTCTCACTGGCAGCGGAGGTGGCTGGGATCGCCAGATAGTCTCGCGCCATCTGCTGCAGTGTACTCATATTCTGTACCTGCTGCTAGTTTTGCAGCGCCGTCATGGTGTACACCGGCTCCTCTGCCACGTACCACTACACCTCGTCCATCTATGGCCCCCACCGCTGCTGCCCTCGCAACCACTCGCGCCTGCAGTCGTGCCCTGCTAGGGCTTGTCGTCGTCGTCCAGTGCAGCGACAACCGCAGCTGGAGCGGTGACAGGCGCCGATGGCGGCGCGTGTCGGGCTGCCTGTGACGGATACTCTGCCACTCGGCGCCTGTCGGGCTGCCTGTGCCCGATGCTACCCGCCACTTCACCACTCTAATGACCCGCTCGGCGCTCATGCGCGGCCGCACCCTCCCCCCACCCGCCGCCACCAGCTCTGGGTGATGCAGCTCCCAGTGGTCCATGCTGAAGTACTCCGCCTTCAGGGACGGGTCCAGGAAGGTGGCGATTCAGTACTCGTCCCCGAAGGCGAACTTGTACTTCTTCAAATGCCCCAGCGCTGCCTCCACGAGTGGGCGCACCAATGCCGACGGGCCGAGATGGAGCTGCTTCTCTAGGATGTCGATGAGGCCGTAGAAGTACGGCAGCACCATCGACACTGTGGGGTAAGCTGACCCCTCAGCGGCCTTGGAGACTCGGGCAAAGGGGCTGAGGAACCCCTCCAGCGTCGCCAATGCATCCCACTCCTCGTCACTCAAGCGCAGCGCCCTAAACTTCTCCCGCACACCACGAGTGGTTCCCTGTAGTGGGGTGTGGATGCGTGAGTGGGAAAAGGATTAGTTCAAGGGCTGTAACTTGGATACGCACGCTCAACACATATTGACTTTCAATCCAGGGACGTGCGAATTAGCAACAAGACTTATGTACCTGATCACCAATCGGGAACTTGGTCAGGAGGGGCTTCACCAGCAGGAACTGCGCCACCATCTCGTGTGTCGATCCCCAGCGGACAGGGCTGTCCTGGACGAGCTTGTCTGGTCCGTTCGGTAGCACTGGGCTCGCCACCTGGAACGCCATCCACGCAGCAGAATGCTTGGGCGACATGCTCACCCATGAAGCAAGGTCGCGCAACTTCATCAGCAGGAGCTGCAACGACACAACACCCAGCGCTGACTGCACCGCCAAGTTGACGATATGAGCGAGGCATCTGGTATGGGAGGGAAGGTGGTGGGAGGAGGGATAGAAGGGTGGGCAGGGAATAGAGGGGGGAGAAGGGACCGCAGTGATGGGAAGGGAGAGGGAAGACTGCATGGAAGGGAGGGGGGAGAAGGGACGACAATGATAGGAAGGGAGAGGGGAGACTGAATGGAAGGGAAGGGTTGGGCTAGCAGTAAAGGGACGCACCCAATTTGTGCGCCTTCGCGAAAGTACCGCTTCCTATCCCCCTCATCCGAAAGGAGTTTGAGGGCTAGGACATTGGCGGACGCGTTGTCAGTCGTCATACCAAGGCAACGCTCCTGCAGCTGCCAATGATCCACCAACTCCTCCACCACCTTCACAATCGCTCTGCGCTGTGCCCGCCAGGCATCGCGAAACGCGAGGACTACCTGGCGAAGCTCCCAGCTGTCGGATACATAGTGGCCAGACCAGTCACCACCATGTAGGTCTTCCCATTCGGCCCCGTCCAAATGTCGGTGGTGTAGGACACCAAGCTCTTGGTCTTCGCCAACTCGGCGATGGCAGCCTCAAGCGCCTTGTCGGCGAAGACCACAGTGTCACGAGCAACAGCCCAGCACGTGGGCAGCGTGCCCTTCTCGGCGCACTGGCTGTTGAGGTACGTGAGCAAATATTTGAACTGCCACGTTCACAGAGAATAGATGTGGGGGTAAGCGGGTGAGTTGCATTAAGGTGTATTAGGGAACACACACCAATCTAAACACTGAGGGTTTGCTGCACAATCGATGCACACCGAGGGCCGAGGCGAAATGGCAAGTCGCACGAGACCGTCATCTTGGTGATCAAGTGACGCAACTTCGAGCGGCTGAGACGCTCCGACATGTAGCGCTCAATGCCCCCCACTTGTCCGCCTACCGCCCTGGTCCGGGTCCCTGCCGGCAGGCGAGGCCATGTGGTGACGCCGGGATAATTCTTAACTTCCCCGTTCGGGACATCGTCGAAGCCCCCTTCGGGAAAGGTCTCGCCAGGCTCTAGCAGGTGGGGGTTGTAGCGAGCCCGATACTCCCAGATGTCGAGGTGCGCTGTATGTTGCGACAGATAGTGGCGCACGCCAGAGGTGGTTGTGCCATCCTGCCAGAAAACAATCGTGTCACACATCTTGCACTTCCGCCTCTCCTCCGGGAGGAGAGGCTCAACAAACATTCGGACCGCCCACCCAGGCGCCTTTTTAGTCATCCACTTCTTCGGTGCAGGCGCCCCCTCACCCCACCCCCTCCCTTACTCCTTCTCCCCCCCTCTTTCCCTTCCCCTTCCGAACACGACCAGGCTTAGGTTTAGGTGCCTTAGCATCCATGACCTTGGCCTTCCTCCAGTGCCTCCCCACCACTCCCCTCGAGCCCTCTTCCTCCACCTCCGCGTCCCCCTCCTCCTCGCCTCCTCCGGGTGTGTACTGGGATCCGCTCTCGGACCCAGTGCCCGGAGAGAGTGGGGCTTGCATGGTCACCCGTACCCACTCTCCCGCCAACCCCCTCACGGATCTCCCCCTTCCCCCCCCTGCAGCCTCGACCTCTGCATCCTTAACCCTCTCATCCCCCTCACCTTCCCCTCCATCCTCCTCCTCTTCCTCCTCATCCTCTTCCTCCTCTCCCCCCTCATCCTCCTCCACCACCGGCACACCCCTTATGCTATGGTGGAAGGTGTGTGCCGATGTGGCCAAACCCTGGAAAGCAATTCCGTGACCCTCTACCACAAGGGGGTCCATAGGTGCGTGCACTCCCGGAACATCTCCACCCCCTCCCGCCCTCCACCTAAGTTGCGGAAGACGCGTCTAGCGTCTTAGACGCGTCCGTCTAGACGCAGCGTCTAAGACGCTAGACGCGCGCCTTGGCAGATTAGATGCTGGGATAGACGCTAGCCCGGGCAGGCCAAAAAAATAGTACGGGCAGCAAAAAAAACCTTCTATAGGCCATGGGGGGGGGGGAATGGGATGAAGACGAATTAGGCTGGTGAGACATTCATCGAGATCTAGAACTTCTAGATCTAACATTGACGCTCACAATTTCGTATCTCAAATTGGTGGGGTTTTTTAGATTCAGTGCGGTGAAAATTGGTAATGGGAGGGGGAATTGGTTGGTCACGAAATGGTTCACAAATTTGTTGGGTGCGGGGGACGAATTCCAATTTCGACCTAGCTTTCCGTTTCTCAATTTCTCCCACTAAGCAACACTAAATGAGTTCCTAGCTCCTTAGTGACTTAGTGTGTTCCTAGCTTCCTTAGTGACATAGTGAGTTCCTAGCTTCCTTAGTGAGTTTCGACCTCCTCCGATGCTCTTTCTATGGTCGAAATGGGTGGGAGGGGGTTCCAATGTCGCGAAACTGAATTTCGCGTCGAAATCGCGAAATTCAATTTCGTGTGCGCGATTTTTTTGGGCTGCCCGGAAAAATTTGCCCCATGCGTCTAGCGTCTAAATGTGCGTCCTGCGTCTAGCGTCTAGACGCTAGACGCAGGACGCTCCCTGCGTCTTCCGCAACTTAGCCCTCCACCTCCCAGCCGTTCTTTCGCCATGTTGGCCTAAATTCGTCCGTCTATGGACGAATATGTCGCCCTAAACCACCCTGGCCACTGTACGATTCCAAATCTGAAAACGCTAATAAAAGCGACTAACTAGACATGGGCAGTAGGCCCGACCCGACCCGACCCGTCCCGTCTAGGGCGACCCGTGACAGCCACGGGTCCGGTCGGGTCGGGTCGGCGGGTCAAGATTGACCCTAATTTGAGGACCCGACCCGCCCTGTGTGTACGGGTATATTTGTGACTCGACCCGGGGTTGGTTATAGGGCGGGTCGGCTCGGGTCGGGTAAAAGCAGGCTTAGGGTTATATAGCGTTCGCGTTGCAGTTGGAGGCGACCGCGAATCTGTCTGGTGGCTATCGCGCTGCTGTGGGTTCGCGCTCGCGCTGCTGCGCCCCTGGACGCGCGACGCTGCGAAGTGGCGTGCGTTGCCTATGCACGTTAGCGGCTATGCGCGCGATTTGGTGAGCGGTTGCGCGCGCGAAAGCAAGTACCTGTCGCTGACGTTCCCCCTACACTATCGCGCTCACAGCTACAGCGTCATTCCCAGTGGCGGGTGCAGTATCGATGCCTTACTAGGGTTGTGGTGGGATCTATATTTGAGAGGAAGGAAAGGAAGAGTCGTAACCCTAAAGTGAATGAATGAGAGTTGAAGGGAAGGTAGGTAAGTAAGCGTTCAACTAGATCTAGAGCCTGGAAGTGGAAGTCGAGAAACCAAGAACAACATCCAAACAAACTGATGTTCACTAGAGTACCCTAAATACTGCACGGAACGGGTCGGGTATACCTGAACCATGACACGGAACGCGACCCAGACGGGTCGGGTCGACCCGGTTTCGACAGGTCGCAGGTACCCGTGAAAGAATGACACTAACGGGTCACGGGTCGACCCGACCCGTCCGGGTCGGCCCGACCCGACCCGGGCCGGGCGGGTCGACCTTCTCACCATACCTGACCCGACCCGGCCAAATAGGCGGGTTGGGTCGGGTAACCCGACACGTCCGGGCCAAATGCCCATGTCTACGACTAACCACCCTTGCCACCCTAAAAACCGACTAATAAACCTAGATTTCCTTAAGAAAACGTTAAGTTGGGTACCCTTGTGCTGGTTATGACCCTCTTGCTCCTTAGTGGCTTGTGCTTAAACAAACTTGGGGATCGAGGTCGAAATGCCCTCGATCCCAGGTTTCCGTGGCCTTGACATCCAACCAGCGCGACAAATGTCGCGCTGGTATTTCCGCGAACATTTCATATTCGCACACACGAAATTTCCCGAACATGTTAGATGTTCGGGAAATTTCCCTATAAACTTTCCGAACATCGAACATGTTCGGGACACACCCTGAACATGTTCGGGCGAACTATTTCTGATAAATAAAAGGGCCGAACATGTTCGGCCCGAACCAAGACCTGGTATGGTAATATGCTCATGTTTAATGCGGCATGCCTAACGTCCTGTATGGCAATACATCCCTTGCGATGCAATCACTGACTTTGTCCAACAGGAGAGCCCGTATGACAAGTCCATCGCGGTGGCCGTGGTGGTCTCTGGAGGCTACGAGGACGACGAGGACGAGGCGAGCCGCATTTGGTACACGGGGCAGGGCGGCAACGACCTTCTGGGCTCACGGAAGCAAGTGGCCAACCAAGTTCTGCGATCCGGAAACCTGGCTCTCATGGTATGCTTTAGTAACTCCCACATGAGCATGAACAGAACCTGAACGGTATACATGTGCATTGGCACGAGCCGATCAAAATCGGCTCGTAACATGTCAAGCTTGTGCGAGTTTTTATCGGACGAGCCTTTTCCGCTAAAACAGTACGCGTCACTCGTCATGTTTGACGAGCTTTATAGAGATCGGCCTAGTTTTTCAAAAGGCTCGGACGAGTGTGGTCCTTGCAAGCAACATCCTTGACAATGTCGACAAACTAGGCGTTTGTTAAGCTACGAAAGGACCGGATTGTCCACGTAACTCGTCTACATAGTGTGGTCGCCATGGCTAGGCTTGTCGTGTGTTCGAAAAACTGGATATGGAAAAATCGACACACACATTTGCACCCAACCACCCCTCGGTCTAGGTTTAGGTTACGGGACGGGTTTTCTATACGCTCAACGAGTTTCTTAAAAATCTTGTCGAACTGACGAGTACTTGCCCAGTTTGTAAAACTCGCCGCGCAAAACTCGACTCGGCTCGGACAAGTTTTCTACGCCAAACTCAAACTCGTCACTCGTCCTTGAAGGACAAGCCAAGCCGAGAAGCTCGCCTCGTCCCCGAACAGGTTCAGCCCAGACTTCTACAAACTTGGTCGGTTCGACCAAGCTTTGTTTGCCTGGCTAAGGTCGATGTTCTCCTTTGAATAGCCGATCTTCTTTTGGTCATGTCGAACGTTGCAAGGTTCAGCCGAACTCGAACCTAGTCCAGTTCGACAGGGAAGTTTTTAGTGACTGATAAACGAGATGGGGTTTTTCCCTTTTCTTTCATAAACCTGTTGTGCGGGGTTGAGGGGTACGGATGTGTGCACGCAAGCATGAAACATCAGTAAACAACAAGAACTTAAAATTCAAGAGACCCAAAAAATGTTGGTGGCGTTCATTATACTGGAAGCATTTGGTGCCCCACCTAAGGTAGGCTCCTTTCTCATGGCCCCGTCCCCAGCCCCGCGTGATGTTGCCATTTGTGCACTAAATCGGAAGATGCTGAGCTAAATTCTTCGTAATTAATGACCAAGAAGGAATGCTACTGAATATGCCTAAAACGCTTCTTAAAGTCTACCGTCATCGCCCGGATATAAGACATATATGTCTTATCTTATACACTAGAAAAAATGCTTGGGTTGTCTTGTATTTGGGACGGTTTAGGGTGTCTTATAAGTCTTATACATGGACAAAAAACCGTTTAGAAGATACCCCCACGTTATAAAATTACCCATAAACCCTACTACGGTACTGTTTAGAAGACACTGCCTTAACTCGTACACACCTACAGGTATCTTATAATCATGAGCACCAATTTATAAGAGACGCCCGTTTTAAAGACACCCCCTGTCTTCTATTCAACACTGTCTTATATCCGGGTGATGACGGTACATTGATTATCACCCTAAACCAACCTGCAACTAGTCATGAGCAACCGACCCGACCAGCCGCGACCTGACCCGATTTGAGCGGGCCAGGCAGGTACTGGGTCGGATGGGGTCGGGTCATACCGGGCCAAGGTTTTCGAAACCCTAGGCACTTCCTCGTCCCCAACAAATGATTTGAAACAACCATTCCCAACCAATTTGTCACTGCTCACCACTCATCACCACAAACCAACTTAAACTAAGGTGAGTGGTAGTTAATGCATAGGAGGAAACAAACCAACTTAAAATATCATATGTCTAGATCTGCGATGTCAACCCTAATCCCTAGGCCAGTTTTGTCGAGTGAAATCACTGCATGGCGCGCGGGACCTCTAGTTTGTCCCGAACCTTTTTAACGTGCCGCAGCGCGAGCGAACCTCATAACTTCGGACGAACTGTTAGCGCAAACATTTGACGGTATGCCGCTAACTTCTTGAACTGTTCGAATCGATCAACCGAGCGCAATTTCGGTTCGTTGTTCATGTCTACCCTCACATACATCAAGAGATGATGCTGCAAATGTCGTGTGTCAGATGAATCCTGTCTTATTGAGTATGCACAAGCAAGTTTCGAACCCAAACGGGTCTAGGTCCAACCGGACCGGTTCTGAACCGAACCGGTTCGTCGGTTCGTGCCGTTCGTTTTTGCCGAATTCCCGAGTCGCGACATACCGACCTTGGTCATGCAAGTTCGACTATAACCCCAAAAACAAAGAGTAGGAGCTCATTTCGAGATTTAACTCTGTCATAGTCTTACAAAGTCTCCCTTCCGCCTAATATCTGTTTGTTTTCTATGGTTCTTTATTAGTTTTCAGCTGGTATGACCATATTCAAAGTTCTCTGGAAAACGAACCGCTTAGGTTTGGTACCGAACTGGGCCGGTTCGGCCGAACCTGTTTGTTTCGTTAGCTATATTAACAAATTACGAGCTGGCACCACGCAAACCGGTTCGTGAACGAATCGGTTGGGTTCGGTAGTGAACCGGTTCGGTTTTTCATGGTATAAAAACGAATCGGTTCTGTTCGGTACCATGCTCATGCCTAGTATGACTCAATGTGACGGTGCAGTTGGTTTGAGTCGAACCATTATGGCGAATAAGATAAATCTGTCCGGTTTAATTCAGAACTGCAGAATCTTTGTTAGGTAGAAACAAATGACAGTTTGGTGCTTAGCTCGAGAGTCAGTCAGGTGCACCAAAGTCTGACTAGGTGGTGGGATGTTACCTTTTGGTTTTGAAAGTGAAGAGGCTAGAAAACAACCTGCATATATAGACATATTTATATATTGTTCGGTCATGTGTTTGTCTTATGCTGCATTTTACGTTTCTTTCTCCAAATATGTGTTTTTGCGGTGGTTTCAGAATAGCATTAAGGTGAAGAACGATGTGAGAGTCATTCGAGGGCACAACTGCAAGAAGTCTGACACTGGACGGGCTTTCACATACGATGGGCTTTACAAGGTGGGTCTGTCTTTAAAAGCTGATATGGTCGCTTTGTGGGTCCACATGAGGAACGGATAGGTGTGGTCATGTGGAAACAATGTGGAATGTCATCAGCTTGCCATTCCCAAACAAATGGCAAACAAAGCACCTTACCAATAGTGAGTAGGAAATTGTGCAGGAAGCCTACATGTTAGGAGAAAGGGACGTATTCTACTTAAATTAGATATGACACTTGCTAAGACCCGAGCAACAACCAACTTGCTTGCAACCATCCAGAACTCAAGAGATAACAGAAGTGATTGCAAAGGATGTTGTCATCTCAGGAACAATGAATATAGACCGATTTCAGGCACTTCTGGATATTGTGCATTTGGAATGTCTGGGTTCCTCCAAGTATCTTGGATGGCATAAACGGTATTCTTGACACGAACTGAAATACGCCCTTAGTTAAACTGAACCTGAGCAAGTTATTATGAAGCAGCTTAAATAGTTTTATTATTGCTCGAGCTGCTAGTGGTTAAGCAATGAAGCAGCGTTTACCAGCCGCCGGTTTGGAAAACATCTGGAGGATGGACCAAGTTGAATCGGCCAGCAATGAACCGCTCGCCATTTGGGTGGAAACATGGTTAGTCTGACTTGCAAAATTGTGCCAAGGCACGGCCGGTCGGAAAACAACGTCAACCCGACCAGGCGGTTTGAGCTTGGTCTTACTTGGTGCCTGGCCTGACCTGGTTTGACCCCGGACAGCGTCCATCCCCATTTCAACACCTTGCGCCTATTGGATTCACGTGGACCAGCCCACGCCACCTTCTGACTCTCGCTTCGCCTTGTGCTTGAGTTTGCTCACACGTTTTTGTATCATGTAGATCGGCTTACCATTAAGCCCGAGTCCCAAATTGCGAGGCGCGCGGGTCAAGTTTTTCAAACTTGATGTCGAGGAGCTTGCAAATTTGAAAGAAGTGCGCTTGCAATTTGGGACTATCGAGCTCCCACCAGGTGAAAGTACCCAAACTGGCTGGGTGTGGCGAAAAAACGACTTTGGCGAAATATATTTCTCGTCACAACCCCAAAACTGAACTCCCTCCCCGTCAGCCTTTAAAAAACATGAACAATTTGGGCCTCCGGCAATTTGAGATCACGTTTAGAACACCACTATACCGTTCTTATGCCTAAAGCATGCTTCCTTTTCTATTGCATCCTTGTAACCGCAACAGGTGAAGCAGCATCGGTATGTGCGTGGCGAACAAGGCTTCTTCGTCTACAAGTTTCTTCTCGTTCGCAACCCCGGCCAGCCGCCTCTCACGACTGACCAGGTTCCACCCTTTCGCCCATGTGCACAACCCTTTATGTTATTGCTAGGGATGCTTGAACCTGGATTGTTTGCTGTCCATTCGAATTTTGATCTAGCCGGTGTATATGTTCATTGATCTAACTGGCTTACCGGATACTAGACCCGGTTACTGCCGTCCTTCCCTAAAAAACTAAGATGAGAAAGACGCTTAGGCGGGGCTTGCATCTGGACACGGGACGCAAGGCGCAGGCGGAGCCGCTAGACGATCCTCTGAATTTTATTTGGGCTGACCGAGAAAAAATAATTCGAGAAATTTACATTCGATATCTCAACGAGATTGTTCATTTCGCGAAATCAGCGGCCCCCCAAATCGAAATTTAAGTCAGAAAACGGTTTCCAGAATTCTCCTTCCGTAAACCCTAGAGGGCTTCTGAACTTCTCCTTCGTAAACCCGAGGCTTTTCAAAATTCTCCCTCGTAAACCTTAGAGGGTTTTTCGCAGTTGAAATACGATAGTTTGAGGGATTTCGTGCTTTCCATTGTTTGCTATGTCCCCGACCCCTCCCCTTCGGTCCCCTGTGTAAAAAATGTTTGCCTGCCCGAAAGGTTTTTTTTGCCTGCCAGCCTCATTAATTTTTGTCGTTCATTGGGCGGCGCCCCCGTGTCGCCCAAGCATCTCGCGAAACTCAAAGACTGCCTGCCGCAACCGAAACCCGTCGTCCGCCCAGCGATTCGTAACCATCATGAACGCCTTGTCATTGGGTGCCGTCCACATGTCCATGCTGTAGGATATCTTGCACCCCAACTCCCTCGCCTTCGCCCTAATCTCCGCGATGGCCGCCTGTAGAGCGGCCTTCGCAAAGACGACAATGTCGCGTGCAACAGTCCAGCGCGAGGGGATGAAGTTCTTCCCCCAGCAGTGGACATTGCACAGCATCAGCAGCTCTCGGAACTGGAGGGAGGGAACACATACAGCGGGAGATGGTAGTAGTAAACCTGGGTTTAGATTCACAACGATTGGTTCGAAACCCTAATGCCACGGAGGATGGGTGTTGGTAACGGGCAACAAATCCAGAATCCAGGATGACACTCACAGCATCGGAGTCGACAATTCGGAAAGGAAGGTCGCAGGTGACCACCGGCTTGGAGATCGCCTGAAGTAGATCGTGGCGGGAGAGTTTCGTCGTCATGTAGCGCTCGATTCCCTCGGACCCACCTCCGCCTACCCTGCCTTCCCTTTCCCCTTTGGGATTTTCGGTCAGCTGGCGACACGAGGCCATGCCTTGACGTAGCCATCCAGAATCCCCTTGTAGCCCCCAAGAGGTGGGGGCGGTCATATCGACACTTCCACACGTCCATGTGGGCCGTGTGCCAGCTTGTGAAATGACGATCAGTCGGGGTAGGGGTGGACCCCTTCCATGAGATCATTTTGCACTGGCGCTTGTGATCAGCTCCCAAGGGACCAAACATTTGCATTTGCCACCCCAGTCTCTTGCCCCCCTTTCCACTCCCCTTACTACTCCCGTCCGCTGGCGACTCGTCAACACGCTCAAGATCAGCCACTCCCTCTCCAAGCCTTCCCCTGTGAATGTAGATGGATAGGCTCTGGCCCTCAGCTTGGTGCTCTCTTCCGCCTCGTCTTCCCGACCCCGCCCTCGGCTCGTGGCCCTCCAATAACCGGCCTCTTTCTCATCATGAACCGGTTTTTCAATATAGGCTACAGTTATAAACCGATCCAATAACCTGCTCATGTCTACCTTGCCTCAATTTTTACTTATTGTTTACGTCCACCTACTAATTGGTATTGCACCACGCTTGCGGGTCATGCCCTTGTGTGCCTCAGGTTCGCTTCATGCGCGGCCAGATCCCAACGAGCGTGAACAGAGCATCAGAGTGAGTGCACACCCTCTTTGGGACAAACTCATTGCATCTAGTGCACGTGTACTGAATATCATTCGTGAGGTACATGGCATCATGACTTTCTGCGCTTTAGTCATTTGGGAGTAGAAGCTTAGGATGGAAACATATTGCTACAGCATTGTTGCAACATATGACTACACAATTACTGACTCAATTGCTGTTTGGGACCATCCGTGTGTGCCAGTGTTGTGTGCGCAGACCTCTCAAATGGCAAGGAGAGGCTTCCTGTCCCCGTCACCAACTGCATCGACACACCACCCATCATGCCACCCGGTAGGTGAATCTAAGGTACACACATTTTACAATATGGTTTGCCACAACTTAAATAAACTACTATATGCACATTATTTTTTACACAAACTTGTTTGAGGTTCATCACGTGGTGGACATCTCTTTGAATGATAAGAACGTTACAGACACAGTTTTGCTGCACGGTGAAAAGCATGGGCACGCTGAAGGAGATGTCATTCTCTCCTTATCCCTTACATGTCTGGAATCAGTTACCTTGTCTTCTCCATGGGTGTAGGCCTGATTACGTGGCAGCGTCTTCGTATGAACACGGAGCGTGTGCGTGTATACATGAACCTTAAGTCATGGTCTGTTTCACACGTTTGTTTTCCATCCGGTGACGCATCAGGGCCCTCGTGCATGCTGGTAGATGTGACGCATCAGGGCCCTCGTGCATGCTGGTAGATGTGACGCATCAGGGCCCTCGTGCATGCTGGTAGATGTGACGCATCAGGGCCCTCGTGCATGCTGGTAGATGTGGGCCTGGAGGGGACGGGGTATAAGAAAGAGGAGAGAGAGGAGCAGGAGGAGGGCGGCTGGGGAGGGTTGGGGGTGGCTTTGCATGCGGTGGTTTTGTTGCCTGTGTGGCTTCTCCTGAACCGGTTCAACTGGCACCGACTCAAACCAGTCAGGTAGTCAAACTGTATTGGTTCAGATCGACTCAAATCGAAGCCGGGGTACCAGGAATTCAATATTCACCATATGTGCGGGGACCAGCAAGGTCCCTCTGCGGGCAGAGTGCAGAAGGGTCCTCCTGCGGGGGTGAAGCCGCGCCCCCCCCACATAAGGTGCGGAAATGGTGCGCCATCGAGCGTACCATACAAGGCACCAGGCGGAAAGAGCGGGGCTGGAAAGGGTGGTAAGGGAGGTAAGGGAGGAAAAAGGGGCGCATCCTTCGATTCACCCTCTGGCGCACCCTCTGGTGGTGCGTTCTCGGGTCCAACCTCTGATTCACCCTCCAGTTCACCCCCTGATTCACGCTCTGGCTCACCCTTTCATTCACCCTCAGGTCACCCTCCTCCACCCTCCGGTTCACTTTATGATTCACCCATCTGGTTCGCCCTCTTATTTGCCCTCTGGTTCACCCGCTGGCAGGAAACCAGGACATGGTGGCAATGGACGGGAAGGAGGAAAAGCAGGAAAAGGGGGCTTTTCCTCTGGTTCACCCTCTGGTTCTTCCGGTTCAGGCTGAACTGTTTGCAATTCGATTCAAATCACATCGCTTTCCTACTCCTCATTTCTGCTCACCATGGGGTCCCCCTGTGCTGGTATGGTAACCCCTCCAGCATTTGAGTACGTCACGGAGCGCATCATGCCCAATGGGCTCAAGCTGCATGGAGGGGCACACAAGTGCGAGTGCAAGGGGGCGTGCAGGAGTGAGAGCAAGTGCGCGTGTGCCAAGAGGAACCGTGACGGCTTTCCCTACGTGCAGGGAGGAAGGTACGATGCCCTGTAGACTCACCTATGCTCTGCAGTATCACCTACTCTCTCTAGACGCACCTATTCTCTCCAGACTCACCCATTTTCTGCAGAGTCACCCATTCTCTGCAGAGTCACCTATTCTCTGCACTGCGGACTCACTATATTAAGTGAGTCTGCAGAGAATAAGTGAGGGTGCAGAGAATGGGTGAGTCTGCAGAGAATGGGTGAGTCTGGAGAGAATAGGTGAGTCTGCAGAAAAATAAGTGAGTCTGCAGAAAATAGGTGAGTCTGCAGAAAAATAAGTGAGTCTGCAGAATATAGGTGTGTCTGCAGAGAATAAGTGAGTCTGCAGAGAATAGGTGACTTTGCAGACTCACCCATGCTTCGCAGACTCACCTATTCTCTGCAGACTCACCTATTCTCTGCAGACTCACCTATTCTCTGCAGACTCACCTATTCTCTGCATACTCACCTATTCTCTGCAGACTCACCTATTCTCTGCAGCCTCACTGTGTTCATCTTTGTCTTATGATGTGCCTCTTCTTCACAACCCTGAGTCTGCCACTAAAGGATGCCAAGGAGGAATGCAGAATGATTGGAAACCCATCTGGGTGTTTCGTGAGACGGAAAGGAAGAGACATCTGCGAATCTGCTTCTTGAAAAAAAAGGTGTTGAAACGTGGAACTTCTTGGCAGCTGGGTGGAAAGAGGATTCTTGGAATCTGAAATGATCTGAAGTAGATAGGTGTACATCTCATTGATTCTAGTCATTCATGTGTGCACCCTGTGGCATATAAATCAGGTTGGTCAAAGCGCGCGGCATCGTGATGGAGTGTGGCCCCTCATGTGGCTGCGGCCCAGCTTGTAATAACCGGGTTGGCCAGCAAGGCCTGCGCTTCCGCCTTGAGGTAAGGCCGTCTTACGATTGGAGGTTGTTTGTTTCGTGTCCTTTTTTGGTCTGATATTTTTTTTTTTGCACATACAGGAGCCGCTACGCACATCTAATAACACACAATCATTATGCTGTCTGAGCAATCTGTTACATAAACTGTTGCTTTCCATGCATGCATGCTCGCAGGTGTACAAGACGGCGCACAAGGGGTGGGCGGTGCGGTCGTGGGACTTCATCCCGGCGGGGGCAGTGGTGTGCGAGTACGTGGGCGACGTGCTGCCGTACGAGCGAGTGGACCACGTGGAGGACGACATGTATGTCATCGGCATCGACACCGTTCGCACCGCCAAGCTCGGCACGCAGGGAAGAGATGTATGTATCATCCAGAGGCCGAGATAACTCATCTTGAGGAAAAATTGTGGCTATTAGAAAGGGCCAAAGTGATTCAAGTTCAAGGAGAGCAAATGCTTCTAGTGGCATTGAGATCCTTTCAAATCGTTACAAAATAAAAAACACTACAGCTTTCATTTTGTTTTGTGATAACATTCACTCATTCCCGTTGGCGAGCTAGTTGAGTTGTTTTGCAACTCATTCACTTAAAGCCGCAAAAAAATGACTACCCCATTCACTCATTCCAGCAAAGCTCCCATTCTCATCCACCCCATTCACTCATTCCAGCAAAGCTCCCATTCTCATCCACCCCATTCACTCATTCCAGCAAAGTTCTCATTCTCATCTACCCCATTCGCTCATTCCAGCAAAGCTCCCATTCTCATCTACCCCATTCGCTCACTCACTTATACAAATGGCTAGCTAGTCGAGTTGTTTTGCAACTGCAGAAGGCGGAAACAAAGCACCGTCAATTGCAGAAGCAGAAACATCGTCTATCAATTTTGCTGGGTGTTTCTCCTTTGTATAATATTGTTTTCTTATAACATTGCTGGGTGTTTGTTGTTTGTATTCTCCCCCCTCCAGCCCATGTTCGAGGACTTGGCGCAGGCCAAGGCCAAGCCGAGTGCCAAAGGCCATCGTGCATCGGGAAAGGCGAGCAAGGAGGGCGAGGAGCACGAGGAGGTGCACTACGCCATCGACGGGCTGCGGCGTGGCAACGTGGCACGCTTCATCAACCACAGCTGCTCGCCCAACCTCTTCTACCAGTCCGCCCTCTGGGACCACAAGCGCCCTGAGCTCTCCCACCTCCTCCTCGTCGCCTCCGAGAACATCCCCCCGCTAACGGTAAGTGATGTCGGCTCCATTTCTCTTTTCCTTCTTTCAACCTCCTTCCCCTTCTTGTCCACACTGTAAGTCCCGTTGTTTCTGTTTCCACACCCTCCTGGCTCTGCTTTTAGTCTGTTATTATTTGTAAGCCCTGCGGATTGACATTATATTTTTCTTTTTTGCGACACCTTGTGTAAGTCCATTTGTCCTCTCTCCACTCTCTCCCTGCCCAAGTCCATCTTTCCTCTCTCTAATCTCTCCCTGCCCAAGTCCATCTGTCCTCTCTCCACTCTCTCCCTGCCCAAGTCCATCTGTCCTCTCTCCACTCTCTCCCTGCCCAAGTCCATCTGACCTCTCACCACTCCCTCCCTCCCAAGCCCCTCTGTTGTTCTCACCATTCCCTCCCTGCCCAAGTCCCTCTGCTCCTCTCTCCACTCTCTCCCTGCCCATGTCCATCTGTTGCTCTCACCACTCCCTCCCTGCCCAAGTTTATCTGTTTCTCTCCCCATACCACTCGCTTACAGAGTGTAGACTAAAAAAACAGCCTGGCAAATGTTGCTTGAAAATCATATCTCCTCAATAATCAGACTTGCACAAACTTCAACCCTAGCTCAAATGGTATCTTGCTTTGTTCACCCAGACTGCAAAGGGTGTCTCAAAACCAAAGTTGGGCCCAAGCGACTTGGTTCCAAAGCTTTGAGCTTGCCATGTAACATGACATGTTGGCTTGTTTTGTCTTTCTCTGCACTGCCTTGTAATGCAGGAACTGACCTACGACTACAATTACGAGGTTGGCAGCGTGATGGATGAAAATGGTGAAGTGAAACAATTGAATTGTTGCTGTGGCGCTGTTGACTGCCGGCGTCGGTTGTATTGAGTTGAGACGCTGTTGACAGCTGAATTTCTTTTTGGAGATTTACATTTGTGAAGTGTTGCTGACTCGTGTACCTCCTTTTCCGGGATGTAGGACCTGTGGAACTTTTCTCAAATTCAAGAAAAAAATGCTTAGGTGAACAATATCGAGGGTGTTTCTAGACAAGACATGTTGATGTAACAGAAGGATCTTTAGTGGACAGGATAAGCCTTGCTAAAGAAGTTAAGACAGTGGAAGTATTTAAGGTGTACTTGTTACAGAGAGTATAAGTGTAAGGAAATTTCCTTTTCCCTTACCCGGTGTAATGAATATACAATTCATTACTGTAGAGCTGCCCTTAGCGAGGACAGCCCCGAGCACTTCGCGTCAGTGTGGCTCGGCCTACACTTTCGCACCGAACCAGTTCCGAGTCGCCCCGCACCAATCGCGACATTTCCAACCCTCGCACATCACGAGGTTCTCGTCTAGCACGTTTTCGCCCTATATATTGTCGCTTTCGTCATTGTTTCGTCATTCTGTATTCACAGTCTCTTCATAAAGTCTTCCGCGCAATCTGTTTAGTACAAATCATAACACCGGAGTTGACTGCTACGCGTACAACTCCGGCATTTCGGACTTCGCAGGTTTCGGCCGACACCTACGCTTCTAAGGCTGCTCCGCGTCACCTTCAGATTCCCCGATCGCCAAACCTGGACCCAACCTCGTAGCCCCGAGGTTCCCTCTTAGCTAGGCTAGTCACTATATTATCGCGTGCCTTCATTGTATTGTCAGTTCATTGAGTCACACTCTCGTTATTCGTTATTCCGCGCACTCTCATTAACTACTTATAACACTTGGTATCAGAGCTACTTTCCTAGTTCACCCTGCTTTTCGAGGGTAGTTTGGTGGCACGGGTTGGCTGGTACAGTGGACTGCAAAACGGTTGGCTGCAAGGTTCGTTAACTCTAACCTGCCCGACTCCTATAGTTTTTGCTTTCCACTTGCCCGAAGGCCACGGATCAGGGGTTATTTTATCAGAGTAAATTACTATGTTTCTCTGAAAATCAGAGTGGTCACCTTGACGTTTCTGGGAAACTTTTATGGAATATATCTGATTTGCCAGGGTTGTGGTTTTAGCTACTCTGATGGACCAGTGTAAATTTCTGGCGAATGCAGTTTTCTCTGTACAGTGTACAGGCATTTTGACAGAGCCACCCCGAGAATGGCAGACGTGTTATTCTATATATAATGTGCGTTTCTAGACTGTGTACTGAGCGGATAGCACAACGGTGAAGGTTTTTGTAGGAGCGCGGAAGGCGTGGGTTCATGTAAGGAATGTTTTCGTATTCCTTACCGTGTTCTTCAACATCGCGTACAGCAGCAGCCGTTGTTCGCCCGTTACTGCTAACGGGGCTTCGCCAACTTCGTGCGCACTGTTTTACCAAACCATGCACCGCTGGCCTGGCCGAGTCGGCCTACGCTTCGGGACTAGCCCGAACCTCGATGCCAGCCTAGCACTAGCTAGCTCGCACGCACCGCGTAACCGTTGCATGTTTTCGCACATAAGTATTCGCTCATGCCTTCGCTCATACTTTGTACTCGTTTGACACCTAGTGCAATCCTCGCTATCTCGTTCCATTGCACCCGTAACACTTGGTATTCAGAGCCACTTTCTTTCGGACTGCGCATCTCCACACCCAGAGAAATCAACTTTTGATTTTTGCACTCGAAGGGACTCACGCCCCTTAGCACCTAAAAGCCGCTGTCCTCGCGTTCTCTCGTAAACGCATGCAGCCACGACTGCGCCTAGAGCTAAGCCGAGCCGCCGTCCTTCGAACTGGTCGAGCACGTCGACGTCACGACACTCACGCAGGAGCGCCTGAACCAACTGCTGCAGCAGCTGCACGGAAATTCCTAGGAAATTGCGGCGCTCACCGCAGAACGTACGTCACTGCAAAACGACGTCGCACAGGCGCAACTAGCACAGTCACAAACACAAGGCACACACGGACAACCAGCACGTCAGGCATCACAACACGGAAGTGTGGGGCATCCCTCGAGCGCGGCTAGTGATGGCGTCGCCCGCAACGACAGAGACGACGACCACGACACGACACACCCCGGAGCGACGAATGCGGCCAGGAGCCAACCTCGCGTCACGATTTCGGTGCCGATCGGCGAATCAGCACCGCCGTCAACGATGCCGCTCAAGCCGTAGCGTCCGCCTTGTTTCGACCCAAGCCAACGGGGTGGTCCGACCATTCAGGCGTGGTTGTTCACAATGAATGTTTTCTTCGACGCCAACTACGTCTCGGAGGACTCGGCGAAGATTCGATACGCCGTGTCGCTGCTGCGATGACTCGCCATGGACTGGTGGCGCGTCATCGTCAAGAAGCCGGTGGACTACGCGACTCTACCGACACGGGAAGGACAAACCGGACCCTGGGCACCGTCGTATTTCGTGGGGGTGCCCCAATATCGCATGTGGGACCCGAGGTGCGCAGGCCTGCGCGCACGATTCGAGCCAATCGCGGCTTCAATCGCGGCGCGTCGGATGCTCCGCACTTGGCGCCAGCTCGGTTCCGTCCAAGACTACACTAGCGGGTTTTTGGCGCTGTGCAAGCAGGTGGGCTACATGCACGAGGGAGAACGCATTGCTACATCGGCGCCCTAAAACACGAAATCGCCCAAGGAATCCAGCTTCGCAATGTCACCGAATTTCAGGACATCCTCGCTATGGCGGAGAAGCTCGACTTCTTACGCCGATCGAGACCGGGGTCCTACGGCAACAACATCAACTGATGACATCGGTCTCGTGGGACGAACGAGCACGCCACGATACGCGTCGTTGCTGTGAATGCCGCTGCCGTGTCAGAATGTTATATTTCTCTAGTCTGCAGTGTCAACGGGAGTTGTTGTTGGCCCCGTCCTCGCTTGGGCGGAGCCGACTTCGTGGTTGGGTGTACGGGAGGTACAGCCGACTTGCAGCAGTGGTCGACAGGGTTGGTCGACTTGCACGGGGCCACTGCAATGCGGCCGACTTGGGAAGCCGGCGGCCGACTTCAACTGGTGGTCGGCGATGTGGCACATCAACCTGGAAGTCGGCGCCGACTTGCAAGGTCACCGACTTGCAAGGTCACCGACTTGCAAGGTCACCGACTTGCAAGGTCGCTGACTTGCAAGGTCACCGACTTGCAAGGTCGCCGACTTGCAAGGTCGCCGACTTGCAAGGTCGCCGACTTGGGAGGTCGCCGACTTGGGAGGTCGCCGACTTCAGGTAGCCGACTTGGGTGGTCGGCTGACGACTGTGCTGGTCGACGTGGAGCTGGTCGACCAGGAGTGACGTCGACCTGGAGCTGGTCGACCAGGGGTGTGGTCGACCTGGTGAGGTCGACTGGAGGTGGCCGTCGACTTGGGAGGTCAACAGGCACATACAGGAGCACCTGGTCGACGTGGTTGCCCGGTCGACCAGGTTACCTGGGTGACGAGGTTTTGCGGAAGAGTGCGACGGTCGCCCAGGCGATGTTGGCGAGACTGACCTCGGTGGTGGTATCCCGAGGTCGACGTGGCGGATCAGGTGGAGTCGTCAGCACGAGGATGACTTGGTGTGTGCGTTGTGCAATTGACGAGGCTCAGCACGCCAATCATCTGCGAGCACCTGCAAAGCTGGTGCGCTGCTGTTCTGCGGGAGCAACGCTGGCACGCCGTCGACCTGCAGCGTTGGCACGCCGTCGACTTTGCACTGCTGGAACGCGGCCGACCAAGTCGTGCTGGAACGCGGTCGACCATGCTGCGCTGGCAGTCGACCGACCTGAATGCTAGCTCTGATGTAGTCTTGTCTTGCCAACCTGATTGTATCATTGTTGTCACCTTTCTCTAGTAAAACTCTTGCCAACTTACCCCGTGAACTAGCAAGCAGTGTGTGCACTAGGAAAACGACTAAGGACCAACGAACCCAGAGATCACACGAGCACCCGTGCCTAGCCCGTAGTCTAGCTCCCGTTGTAGTAGTTATCTCCGCATGCAGTGGGGTACTCTATAGTGAGTACAGCCCTGTTAGGGTTTGCTATATGTATCCCAATGTTTGCTAGTGAAACCCCCCTTCTCTGTTTCATTCCTCGTTTTCTATCTTTCACATGGTTTCAGAGCAGGTCGACCCTCCCTGGTCGATCCTGTGGATGGGCCCACCCGATGCTTCCGCTGCTGTACTGCCTGTCGCGCGCCTCGTTTTTTCTTCCCGCCGCGCGCCCTGAGCGCGCGGCGGTTTTCTGCCCGTCGCGCCGCCCTGCTGGTCGCGTCCTGCTCTGCCCTGCCTGTCGCGCCGCCCTGCTGGCCGCGCGACGCCCTGCCCTGCCCGTCGCGCGCCCCGTGGCACGCGACGGTGCCCTGCGCGTCGCGCGCCCCGAGGCGTGCGGCGGTGCCCTAACCGTCGCGGCGCCCTGGGGGACCCGCGCGCGCCCCCCCCGCCATCTCGTCGCCCGTCGCGGCGCCCTGGGGGACCCGCGCGCGCCCCCCCGCCATCCCGTCGCCCGTCGCGGGGCCTTGGGGGACCCGCGCGCGCCCCCCCCCCCGCCATCCCGTCGCCCGTCGCGGCGCCCTGGGGGACCCGCGCGCGCCCCCCCGCCATCCCGTCGCCCGTCGCGGCGCCCTGAGGGACCCGCGCGCGCCCTTCCTGCCCCCCCCCCCCCCCGCTTCCCCCGTCTACCGCGAGCCTGTTTCATCCCCGCGGGTGGCGAGTGTCGGGGTGGCGCGTGTGTGAGTCGTCCCCTGCTCCTCCTCCTCCTCCGTCTCCCACTGCTGTAGCTGCCGCTGAGGGGGGTGGATGTGTGGGAGCCGAGAGAGTGGCGCTAGGGGGGTGCCACGGGAGTGGAGCTAGGGGTGCAGCAGGGGGTGTGTGAAAGGGGGGTGGGACAGTTAGGGGAGGTTGAGCGGAGGTAGCCGTCGTGTCGCCAGCAGCGCCAGTAGTCCGGAGGCTACAATCTCCAGTAGTCGCCAGTCGCCCGTGGGTCAGTTGCTCCAGCCGCTCGGCGTAGCCGCGGAGCCAGTTACTCCTGAAGTCCGGGCCATTGCTTCGGTAGCCACTGAGCCAGCCGCTCCCGTGTGTCTGCAGCTTCCGCCGTCGCCTCCCATATCCTCTCCTCTCACAGTCCCTCCTCCTCCTCACTTGCCCTCTGTGACTGCCTCTAGCTTTGCTTGTGCTTGTGAACTATTTTGTGACTACTTGCTGTGCTGATTATACCCCACTTTGACTATGGGGGTGTGTCAGAATGTTATATTTCTCTAGTCTGCAGTGGGGTACTCTATAGTGAGTACAGCCCTGTTAGGGTTTGCTATATGTATCCCAATGTTTGCTAGTGAAACCCCCCTTCTATGTTTCATTCCTCGTTTTCTATCTTTCACATGCCGCACCGTTCAAAGGGCACTGCTTCGCATGCAACAGGCCGGGGCACCGTAACAGCGAATTCCCGGAAAACGCTAAGGGACAGGGGGAAGCTGAGTAGCAGAAACAGACCAAGCAGCAGGGAAACGCTGGGAGTCAGTTGCAGACGGGTCCTCTACTGACAGGTCACGCCGCTCGCCCGACCCAATCGGCCATCACCGAGTGATTGTGCCGGTTCACGCGATCGACCACACCCGGCTGAATAAGGAGGGTACAACGGTAGACAGCCCCATACTGTTTAGCGGGAAAATACAGACAGATTTAGTTAAAATCTTCGTAGATGGGGGGGCTAGCCACAGCCTGATCAACATTGCCACAGCACGGAGACTGAAACTGCCACTGGGAGATGTTCACCTGAGATTGACGCACGACTGGTCGACGGCACGCCACTGGCGATACGGGAACGTGTGGACCGAGTTCGTATCCGCTGCGGGGGTAACTTCACCTTTACCCAGGAAATGCTCGCAACGACCCTCGACGGGACCGACATTTTACTCGGCCGTGATTGGCTGCGACGACACAATCCGCAAATCGACTGGATGGCGGGTGATTGCACCGTGTGAGTGAACGGTAACAACATCGCCTTACCTCGCTGGAGCTCACCTGGGTGTTCGTCAGTGCGTGTCAACGCGATCGCGATGAAACGTGCCGTAGCAGCAGGAGCTGACGTGTATGCGGTTGACATTCGGGAAGCCGAGGCAGCAGACAAACCGAGTGATTTATAGAAACTGCTCGTGGACGTACCGGATGACTTGGCAGCACTACTGAAGCAGTACAGCAGGATTTTTTCAAATGACCTTCCGGAGGGACTGCCACCTCAGCGACCGCACGATCACAGGATAGAACTAGAACCGGGGGCACACCCGACAGTACAGCGACAGTTCCGACTGACCCAACCCGAACTGGACAAACTACGGAAGCAGCTGGATTACCTGCTCGATAAAAAGTTCATTCGCCCGAGTTCGTCACGCTTCGCCGCACCGATACTGTTCACACTGAAAAAAGACGCGGGATTTCGCATATGCATAGATTACCGCGCACTGAACCGAGTTACCATCAAGTCCCGTTACCCCATCCCGCGAGCCGACGAACTGGTCGACCAACTTCGCACAGCCCGGGTTTTCTCGAAAATTTACCTTCGAAGAGGTTACCACCAGATCCGCGTCAATCCGCCCTACTGCCCGAAAACCGCCTTCCGAACCCGCTACGGATCGTTCGAATACACAGTATTGCCCTTCGGACCGGCCAACGCCCTCGCGGCCTTCCAAATGACCATGAACGAAGCCTTCCGCCCGCTTTTAGATGAGTATGTGATCGTCTACTTAGACGACATACTGATCTACAGCCCAGACCGAGCACAACACCTACAGGACATCGAAGCAGTTTTTAAAATACTGAGTGAGAACCGCCTACTGACCAAAGCATCTAAGTGTGAGTTTGTACAGGACCGACTGGAGTTTTTGGGAAAGTTATTTCAGCCAACGGAGTGGAAATAGACAAAAAAAAAATCACGACAATTCAAGCATGGCACGCGCCGACCAACGTGACCGAGTTGCAGAGTTTTCTGGGGTTCGATAACTACGTGCGACGGTTCGTCCCCGACGTGGCGCAGTTGAGTGCCCCGTTGACCGACCTGTTGAGGAAGGGGGTTGAGTACACGTGGGGGGAGAAAGAGCAAGCTGCCTTTTCGGCCCTCAAAAGCATTTTGTGCTCACCGCCCGTGCTTCACATCGAAGATCCCCACCATCCATTCGAGCTCGTCACCGACGCAAGCGACATCGCTGTAGGAGTAGTACTGTTGCAGGACTTCGGGAACGGCCTTCAGCCAATCTCGTACGAGTCCCGCAAACTTCACCCACCCGAACGCAACTATCCGATACACGACCGCGAGATGCGGGCGATCGTGCTGTCAGAACATATATATAGCTTATGCAGTTGTGTAGGCTATAGTGGGGTATCCCATAGGGGGTACAACCCAATTATGGTTTCCTATATGTACTCACTTCATTCATAGTTCATTCATTCTTGTTCAAACTTTCTCATGGTATCGAGCAGGTTCCCCCTTGGGAACTGTGCTTAGGGCCCACCACATCGTTTTTTTTTTCCTGCCCGAAGCGCGCTCAGCCCGAGTCGCGCTCCGGGCCCTCACTTCGTCGAGCCGCCCTAGCGGCCCTTCATCGCGGCCCCGCCGCCTCTCTCCTAGCGGCCCCGCCGCCCTACCTAGCGGCCCCGCCGCCCTACCTCGCGGCCTCGCCGCCCTATTGTGCGGCCCCGCCGCCCTACCTAGCGGCCCCGCCGCCCTTACTCGCGGCCTCGCCGCCCCATTGCGCGGCCCCGCCGCCCTACCTCGCGGCCTCGCCGCCCCATCGTGAGGCCCCGCCGCCCTACCGAGCGGCCCCGCCGCCCTTCCTCGCGGCCCCGCCGCCCCATCGCGCGGCCCCGCCGCCCTACCTAGCGGCCCCGCCGCCCTTCCTCTCGGCCCCGCCGCCCCATCGCGCGGCCCCGCCGCCCTTCCTCGCGGCCCCGCCGCCCCATCGCGCGGCCCCCGCCACTCTACCACGCGGCCCCGCTGCCCTATCTCGCGGCCCCGCCGCCCTACCCAGCGGCCCCGCCGCCCTTCTGCAGCGGCCCCGCCGCTCCTCTACAGCGGCCAAGCCGCCCAGCAGCAGCGCAGCCGAGCCGCCCAGCAGCTGCAGCCGAGCCGCCCGGCCGCCCACCAGCCGAGCCGCCGTGCAGCCGACCGCCCAGCCGCCGAGCCGCCCAGCCGTCGAGCCGCCCTGCAGCCGAGCCGCCCGGGAGCCGAGCCGCCCTGCCGCCGAGCCGCCCTGCCGCCGAGCTGCCCGGGAGCCGAGCCGCCGAGCCGCCCTGCCGCCGAGCCGCCCTGCCGCCGAGCCGCCCAGCAGCCGAGCCGCCGAGCCGCCCAGCTGCCGGGTCGCCCTACTACCGAGCCGCCCGACCTGCCCTGCCTGGTGAGCACAGCACCACTGTTACTGCGTGCCCTTCCCCTACTGCTTGCACTACTATACTGTCGTCGTCATGGCTACCCCTAGTGTCCTCGCTTTTGACGCTGAGGGTCGAGCCATTGACTTTGAGGTATGGGTCGACGACCTGCAGCTGTTCTTACAGTGCGATAGGACGGACGGTCTTTCCCTCTTTGACCTCACCTCTGGCGCCTCTCCTGCCCCTGCTGCTGATGCTGACCCCACTGTTCGCTCTCAGTGGGCCACCCGCGATGCTGCTGCTCGTCTTGCTGTGCGTCGTCACCTGCCTACCACTGAGCGCGCGCACTTTAGTCAGTACAAGAGTGCTCAGACCTTGTACGACGCTGTAGTTGCGCGCTACTCTTCCCCTGCCACTGCTGCCCTGAGCCGCCTCATGCTACCGTACCTCTTTCCTGACCTTGCTGCCTTTCCCACTGTCGCTGACCTCGTTACGCACCTCCGCACTAGTGACACTCGCTACCGCGCCGCCCTTCCTGCTGAGTTCTGCGCCAAGAACCCCCCCCCCATGTACATCACTCTCTATTACATAGTCACACGCCTCCCTGACTCCCTTCGCGTAGTCAGGGACCACTTCCTCTCAGTCTGTCCCACCACTCTCACTGTCGACCTCCTCGAGAAGTCCCTCCTGGCGGCGGAGAAGAGCATCGTCGCTGTAGGAGCCTCTCGTGGTGACCCTCGCACCCCCATCTTTGAGGGGTGTTCTCCTTCCCCCCTGCTGCCCTCTGTTGCCTCTGCTGCTGCTGCCGACCTGCTTGGTCTTGAGTCGGTCTGCGCGGCGTCTGCCCCTAGCGGGAGACGCCGCCCTGGCAGGGGCAAGGGGGGCAAGGGCGCGGGTGGAACTGGCGGGGGCGGTGGAGGTGGCGGTGGAGGCGGCGGAGGGAGTGGGGGTGGCGGTGGGGGTGGTGGCGGGGGCGGTGGTGGCGGTGGCAGCAGCGGAGGAGGAGGCGGTGGTGGCGGCAGCGGTGGGAGCGGAGGCAGCGGTGGTGGTGGAGGTGGAGGCGGCGGTGGCGGAGGGGGTGGCGCTAGTCGGGGTGGTGCCCCGCAGCGTAGCGGCTCTGGTGGTGGCCAGCGTCAGCAGCAGCAGCAGCAGCAGCAGCAGCAGCAGCAGCAGCGTTCGCGGGACATCCCCCCGCCCCAGCAGCTCCGTGAGTGGTACACGCAGCGTCAGCGGGGTGGGGGTTTTGGTCCGTGCACCTACGTCCTTCGTTCCGGCGACCGCGCGGGTGAGCAGTGTGGGGGTGCCCACCCCACCCAGCGCTGCTTTGGCCGCCTGACGGACGCTTGGCGTCAGCAGTTCCCCGAGGCTAGTGAGATTCCCCGTTGGGGAGAGCTGTCTAGGGCTGGCGTAGCTATCTTTGATCTTGACTTTGATGCTATCCTTGCTGCCATGTATGCTGTGACTATTAGTGAGGAGGGTGACTGTTACCGGTGTTTCCCGCCCGACCCGGGCATTGGTACTGCTGCGCCAGGTACTTCTGCGGCTGCTGCTCTAGGTGCCAGTGCGTCTGCACTCTCAGGTACTGGTGAGGCTGCGCTCTCAGGTACTGCGTCGGCTTCGGCCTCCCTCACCTTCACGCTTGACTCAGGAGCTTCTCGCTCCTTCTTTCGAGACCGCACCACTCTCACGCCGCTTGGCCGGCCGGTTGCAGTCTCCCTGGCTGACCCCTCTGGGGGTCCTGTCCTCTCTCACTTCTCCACTGTCCTCCCGTGTCCGGCTGCCCCCTCGGGCACCCTGTCTGGTCTGTACCTCCCCTCGTTCTCGACGAACTTGGTGAGTGGTGCTGACCTGCAGGATGCGGGGGTTCACCAGTTTACTCCTGCGAGTCAGCGGGTGACCCACTGCTCGGACGCCCGCACAGGCCGACACCTGGCCACGTTTTCGCGTCGGCCGGGGTCGAGTCTCTACACCCTGACCACTGAGTCTCCTCCTGTCCCTGCGTCTGGCCAGGTAGCTGCGTCGGGTCAGGTGTTTGCTGCAGCGTCCAGGTCTGGTCCTGAGTCTGCCCCCTGCTCGTGTCGCCGCCTGTCTCATGAGACACTCCTGTGGCACCACCGTCTTGGCCACCCCTCCTTGCCTCGTCTTCGGGGCATGGCTTCCCGTGTCCTTGTCTCTGGTCTTCCCCGGTCTCTCCCTCCCCTTCCTTCGGGACCCGGACCTTCCTGTGTCCCCTGTGTCGAGGGGCGGCTCCGGGCTGCCCCTCACTCCTCCCAGTTTCCCCCGACAGAGGCTCCTCTGCAGACGCTTCACATGGACGTGTGGGGCCCGGCCCGCGTCCGTGGGCAGGGTCACGAGCGCTACTTCCTGCTGGTGGTTGACGACTACTCGCGTTACACCACAGTCTTCCCCTTGCGCAGCAAGGGTGATGTCACTGAGGTGTTGATCGACTGGATCCGCGCAGCTCGTCTCCAGCTCAGGAGGAGCTTCGGCTCGGACTTTCCTGTTCTGCGTCTGCACTCTGACCGAGGTGGAGAGTTCTCCTCTGGCCTTCTGCGAGCCTACTGTCGTGCACGAGGCATCCGCCAGACCTTTACGCTTCCGGACTCTCCACAGCAAAATGGGATTGCTGAGCGCCGCATTGGCATGGTCATGGACGTCGCTCGTACGTCCATGATGCATGCGGCTGCCCCCCATTTTCTGTGGCCGTTTGCGGTTCGGTACGCGGCGCATCAGATCAACCTTCACCCCAGGGTCTCCCGGCCGGAGACCTCCCCAGCTCTGCTGTGGACGGGGAAGGTCGGCGATGCGTCTGCGTTCCGTGTCTGGGGATCTCGGGCGTTTGTCCGCGACTTGTCTGCGGACAAGCTGTCCCCTCGTGCTGCTCCCTGTGTCTTCCTCGGCTTCCCCCCTGACGCCCCAGGGTGGCAGTTCTACCACCCCTCCTCTCGTCGTGTTCTGTCCTCCCAGGACGTCACGTTCGACGAGTCAGTCCCCTTCTACCGCCTCTTCCCCTACCGCACTCCTTCCCTCCCCCCGCCACCGCACTTCCTTGTGCCAGGTCCCCCCCCGGTAGACCCCCTTCCCCCTCAGGGTCCTGCCCCTTCAGGTGTGTCCCAGGTAGACGCAGTCGAGCCGGTCGAGGTTGCTGGTGACTCTGGTCCTGCTGCGGGTGCTGAGCCTGGGGGTGCTGACTCTGGGGGTGCTACGCGCGTGGGTGCTGAGCCTGGGGGTGCTGAGTCTGGGGGTGCTGAGCCTGGGGGTACTGCGACTGGGGGTGCTGAGCCTGGGGGTGCGGAGTCTTGGGGTGCTGAGCCTGGGGGTGCTGTGACTGGGGGTGCTGAGCCAGGGGGTGCTGCGTCTGGAGCTACTGAGCCTGGAGCTACGGAGCCTGCGGCCAGTGGACCTCCCCTTGTGGCGTCTGGCGGTGCGGGACCTGGCGGTTCTCCGGGTGCTTCGCCTCGGCGGGAGCCCCTCTCTCCACAGGAGCTGCGCGAGTGGTTTGCTCGCCGCTGGAGACGTACTGCTGGAGCTGGAGCTCCTTCGGCTGCTGAGGGTACTTGTGCCGCTGGTCCCGGAGCTGCTGGGCCCTCGGGTCCGCCTGGAGCTGGATCTGCCGCGGGTGTTGGTGCTGAGACTGCTCCTGTCCTTCCTGGCGGTGGTCCTGCTGCGGGTGCTGCTGGTGCTGCTGGAGGTACTGGAGCTGGAGGTGCTGTTGGCGCTGGTGCTGCTGCTGAGGGTGCTGTCCCTGCTGTGTCTGGAGTCGCCGCGCGGCCTCGGCCGTACTTCGTTCCACTCCTACAGCAGGTTCTTGGTCTTTCTCCTCCTGCAGCGTGTCCACAGCCTGTTCAGTCACAGTCCCAGTTAGAGCCCGCCTCCCCACTTCCTGCTCCCTCTCCTTACACTGGTCCCACTGGAGGTCTTGCTGAGCGTCGTGAGCCTGCGTCTCGTCCTGCGTCGCCTGTTCGTGCTGCTCGCGCTAGTGGTCGCGGTTCGCGTCAGCGTCCTCCTCCTGTCCCTGGCACGCACCGGATGTCTTTGCGTCCGTCCACTGCTCCTCTGCGTGCCCCTTTGCCTTCTCCTCCTGAGTCCTCCCTTCCTGCACTTTCCGACCCAGAGTCCGACTCTCTTCGTGCTGCTAGTCCTACTGTCACACGTCTCCTTGCTACTGTCGTCACTGACCCCTCTTTTGAGTCCACTGCTGCGTCTGCTCTTGTTGCTGAGCTCGTCGACTTTGCTGCTAGCTGTCGTCTAGACTACGCTGCCGGTCTTGTTGCTGAGTCTGCGTCTGTCTGTCCTCCGTCCGTCGGGGGTGAGTGTGCTCTTGGCACGGACGTCCTTGAGGACAGGCAGGAGGAGTTCCAGTGTCTGGCTGCTGCTTCACCTCATCTCGCGTCCGTACTACTTGCCCCTGAGGGAGACCCGGATGCACTAGACATCCCGACTCCGCGCTCTTACGCGGAGGCCGTAGAGGGTCCCTACTCCTCTCAGTGGCAGGCAGCTATGGATGCAGAGATGGCGTCCTGGAAGTCCACAGGCACCTACGTTGACGCGGTTCCCCCTCCTGGGGCGAACATCGTCAGTGGCATGTGGATCTTCAGGGTGAAGCGGCCGCCGGGCTCTCCACCTGTCTTCAAGGCGCGGTACGTCGCTCGTGGCTTCAGTCAGCGGCAGGGAGTTGACTACTTTCAGACTTTCTCTCCCACCCCGAAGATGACCACTCTTCGGGTGCTGCTGCACATAGCCGCGCAGCGCGACTACGAGCTCCACTCTCTTGACTTCAGCACTGCTTTCTTGCAGGGTAGCCTGCACGAGGAGATCTGGCTGCGCCGTCCACCTGGCTTCACTGGGACTTTCCCTACTGGCACCCAGTGGAGCCTCCGACGGCCAGTCTACGGTCTCCGCCAGGCACCGCGTGAGTGGCACGACACACTGAGGACTACGCTTGCGGCTCTTGGGTTTGCTCCCTCTACGGCTGACCCGTCGTTGTTTCTGCGCACCGACACTTCTTTGCCGCCGTTCTACATCCTCGTGTACGTCGACGACTTGGTCTTTGCCACAGCTGACACTGCTGGACTAGCCTACGTGAAGTCCGAGCTACAGAAGAGACACACGTGCACAGACCTGGGTGAACTGCGCAGCTACCTTGGCTTGCAGATCACTCGGGACAGAGCACGCCGCACCATTACCTTGACTCAGTCACACATGGTGCAGCAGGTCCTTCAGCGCTTCGGCTTCACGTACTCCTCGCCTCAGGCCACTCCTCTGTCTACTCGCCACTCGCTCTCAGCTCTGCCTTCGGATGAGTCCGTAGAGTCGAGTGGCCCGTACCCAGAGCTTGTTGGCTGCCTCATGTACCTGATGACCTGCACACGACCTGACCTTGCATACCCTCTTAGCATTCTTGCATGCTATGTTGCTCGTGGGAGACACCGACCAGAGCACATGGCTGCAGCGAAGAGGGTGTTGCGCTACTTGTGCAGTACGTCGGGCATGGGGCTAGTGCTTGGAGGGCGGAGTCCAGTGGTCCTCACTGGGCACGCGGACGCTTCTTGGGCTGACGACCAGGCTACGCAGCGGTCGTCGCAGGGTTACACCTTCAGTCTTGGTTCCGGCTCTGTCTCGTGGCGGGCTACTCGCTCGTCCTCTGTGCTCGGCTCCAGTTGTGAGGCTGAGATCTACGCCGGGGCCATGGCTGCACAGGAGCTTCGCTGGCTCACCTACCTGCTGACTGACCTTGGAGAGCCGCCTCGTTCTCCTCCAGTGCTGTACGTAGATAACAAGGCCATGCTGGCCTTGTGTCGAGAGCAGCGCTTGGAGCATAGAACGAAGCACATTGCTCTTCGTTACTTTCTTGCTCGTGAGCTGCAGCAGCGTGGTCAGTTGCGACTTGCGTACGTGGCCTCTGAGGCCAACACTGCTGATGTGTTCACCAAGGCACTTGCGCCTTGTGACCATCAGCGCTTCTGCACTCAGCTGGGTCTTGTACCTGTCTTGCCTCACTTGCTCTCCTCTTGACCTTGCTTGTACTGTCACATATATATACCTGCTCTTGCTTGTCTAGCTCTATATATATATGTGCACTCCTGCATGTGAACTGGCCTTGTGGCCTTGTCGTTGTGCTCGGACTGTGTGGTGACTTTGTGATCCACCCTGAGCTTGCTGTGCTTTGCGTGACTGGTCTTGTGACCCCTTGTTCTCCCCCACTTTGCCTATGGGGGTGTGTCAGAACATATATATAGCTTATGCAGTTGTGTAGGCTATAGTGGGGTATCCCATAGGGGGTACAACCCAATTATGGTTTCCTATATGTACTCACTTCATTCATAGTTCATTCATTCTTGTTCAAACTTTCTCACGTGCAACTTGGCGACAACAAAAAAATGGAATAGCAACTTGACATGTGTCTGCCCGAAATCGATGCTCGCCTCGTGGATGGGACGCCTCTGCCGATATTGGAAGAAACACGGACGGCGAGGATCGAATGCGGCGAAGATTTCGACTTCAGCATAAAGTTTCTCGCGACAACGCTGCACGGCTGCGACGTGTTGCTGGGACTTGATTGGCTGTGACGACACAACCCCATCATCAATAGGACGACGGGATCGTGCAGCATCAGCATGCACGAGAGGATAATTAAGTTGCCTAAATGGACACCTGATTACATTCGTGCGTCAAAGCTATCAGTATAGCTCGCCACTTCAACCGAGGTGCGCAAATGTTTGCTGTGTGTTTGCGCGAGTTGGCAACCGACACCGAGGGAAAAGACATCGAGAAGCTGTACGCAGTTGTACCGCCTGATTTAGCGAAGCCGGTTCGACAGTACCCCGACATCTTCCCCGACGACCTGCCACCTGGGCTGCCACCCGAACGCCCCGAGGACCACAAGGTCCAGCTGGAGCCTGGCACGCAGCAGACTGTTCGTACACAGTGGCGGTTGACCTAGCCGGAACTCGAGGAGCTGCAAAGTCAAACTAATATGCTGCTGGAGAAAGGGTTTATTCGACCCAGTTCATCTCCCTTCGCGGCCCCGATCTTGTTCACACCGAAAAAAGACGGCGGGCTTCGCATGTGCATCGACTATCGTGCACTCAACTGGGTGACCATCAAATCTCGCTACCCAATCCCACGCACCGACGACCTCCTCGACCAACTTCGCGGCGCTCGCTATTTTTCAAAAATTGACTAACTTGGCGGTTACCACCAGATCCGGGTCTTCGCCGACGATTGTCACAAGACCGCGTTTCGCACCCGCTACGGAAGTGTCAGAAGTAGTAGGAGTACGGCCTAGGCTTAGTAGCCTAGGCCACAGTAGGACTAGTAACGAGGAGCCAAGTACGAGCTAGGAATGTGTGTAGGAACAGAATTGAGAAGGAATGATTGAACTAGCAAGCAGCAGGATACAAATAGCAAACCCTAAGGGGTTGTACTCACTATAGAGTACCCCACTGCAGGCTACACAAACAACATATTCTGACACACCCCCATAGCCAAAGTGGGGTGTAATCAGCACAATGAGCAGTCATAGCAATAGTTCATAATTATCAGCAAAGCTAGAGGCTATCACAGAGGGCAAGTGAGGAGGAGGAGGGACTATGAAAGGAGAGAAGATGGGAGGCGACGACTGAAGCTGCAGACACACGGGCAACAGAAGCGGCTGACACAGTGGCGGCTGACACAGTGGCTACCGAGACAGAGCGCCCGGGAATACTGGAGTAACTGGCTCTGCGGCTACGACGAGCGGCAGAAGCAACGGACCCACGGGCGACTGGTGCAGCAGGCTCTCAGTGGCTACCGAGACAGTGCGTCCCGGAATACAGGAGTAACAGGCTCTGCGGCTGCGACGAGCGGCAGGAGCAACGGACCCACGGGCAACAGGTGCAGCAGGCTCTCTGAGCTACCAGGACAGTGCGTCCCGGACTACAGGTGCTGCGGACGACAAGACAGCAGCCTCCACTCAACCTCCCCCAACAGTCCCACACCCCTCTCACACACCCCCTGCTTCACCCCTAGCTCCACTCCCACATCACCCTCCTAGTGCCACTCCCCACGACTCCCACACCTCCACCCCCCTCAGCGGCAGCTGCAGCAGTGGGAGACGAAAAAGGAGGAGGGGAGAACCCACACCTCTCACCCCCATGCTCGCCACCCCACACCCCAGCCACCGCGGAACGCACGGTGGAATGGGAGCAATGGGCAGCACGGGGGGGGGGGGGGAGGGGGGGGGGGGGGACGGGACGGGCTTCTGCAGAGGCGGCTCGCGCGGGTCCTGGGGCGGCTGCTGCAGGTGCGGGCTGCTCCAGGGGCGGCTGCTGCAGGTGCGGGCTGCTCCAGGGGCGGCTGCTGCAGGTGCGGGCTGCTCCAGGGGCGGCTGCTGCAGGTGCGGGCTGCTCCAGGGGCGGCTGCTGCAGTGGCGGGCGGCTCCAGGGGCTGCTGCTGCAGTGGCGGGCGGCTCCAGGGGCTGCTGCTGCAGTGGCGGGCGGCTCCAGGGGCGGCCGCCGTAGTAGAAAGGCAGAAGGGGGGGGGGGGGGAAACGCACGGCCCCCAGGGCGCCCCGAGGGGCGACGAGAAGGGAGCCGCGCGGCCCCCCCCCGGGGCGCCGCGACGGGCACCAGGGAGGGCGCCGCAACGAGCCCCCAGAGCCGCCTCGACGGGCGACGGGGAGGGTGCCGCGCGGGCCCCCCGAAGTCGCCTCGACGGGCGACGGGGAGGGCGCCGCGCGGGCCCCCCGAAGTCGCCTCGACGGGCGACGGGGAGGGCCGCGCACGGCCCCCGAAGTCGCCTCGACGGGCGACGGGAGGGGACCGCGCGCGGCCCCCGTGGTCGCCACGACGGGCGACTGGTGGGGAGGCCGCGCGGGCCCCCAAGGTCGCCTCGACGGGCGACGGGAGGGGAGGCCGCGCGGGTCCCCGAGGTCGCCTCGACGGGCGACGAGATGCGGTTCGGCCTCACGAATGCGCCCTTAACATTTCAGCTAACCATGAACAGTGTAATCCGCGACCTTCTCGACCGCTGTGTGATCGTCTATTTGGACGATATCCTGATTTTTATCAAGGCACGAGAGCAGCACCTCCGCGATCTCGACACAGTTTTTAAGCGCCTGCAAGACAACCGCCTCATCACCAAGGGCTCATCGACCCGGCAAAAATCAAGACCATCCAGGAGCGGAAGTCCCCGACTAACATAACGAAACTTCATAGTTTTATGGGGTTCGTGAATTACGTCCGGCGGTTTATCCCGAATATCGCGGGGATAACCGGCCCGATGGCCGACTTGCTGCACAAGGACAGGAATGTTGTGTGTGGGGAGGAAGCTGAGGCGGCGTTTTAGGAGTTGAAGAATTTTCTCGTTTCCCCGCCGGTTTTGCGTATCGCCGACCCATCAAAGCCGTTGAAAGTCGTCACGACGCCTCAGATTTCGCCATCGGTGCTGTACTCCTCCGGGATTTCGGGAACGGGCTGCAGCCGATCGCCTTCAAATGACGCAAGCTGCAGTCAGCCAAACGCAACTACCCGATACATGACAAGGAGATGCTCGCCATTATACGCGCGTTCAAACTGTGGCGCTGCTATTTGACGGGCGCCAACGTCACTGTTCGCACGGACCACAAGTCCCTACAGTACATGCGAGCTGAGCCCAACCTCATCCCGCGACAAATTCGGTGGCTCGGTTACATGGAGAGCCATTTTACCTACCGCATCACGTACAAGAAAGGGGCGAATAAAATTGCTGACGCCCTTACCCGCCCATCTGCTGCAGTACTCGTCACCCATTCGAACCCGCTACTTACAAGACTATTCACCCACGGCCACACTACGGACCCGTTCTTCACGAGTGGGAATCACCAGCAGGCAACGACGCAGAAGAGGAATTATTACCTAAAAGCCAGAACTGACCGGATTTGGGCTCCTGCCTACCGGCTGCTGCGTGAACTCCTCATCCAAGAGGTCCACGATTCCAACCTCTCCGGACATTTCGGGGTTGAAAAAACCCAGAACTTGTTACACCGTCAATATTATTGGCCAGATTCTTCTAACGACGTGCAGCGTTATGTATCCTTATGCAGCGTGTGCGAGGCCATGAAGTCGACACGGAAGCGGCCAGCTGGATTGCTGCAATCCCTGGAGCCACCCGAGCGACCGTGACAACAGGTGACGATGGACTTCGTCATGGGGCTGCCAGCTGGCCCGTCCGGCAACGACGCTTTGCTTGTCGTCGTCGATCGCGTTATGAAAATGGCGCACTTCGCGCCATGTCGCACGACAATCACAGCCGAAGAAATTGCGCGCCTTTTCATCTCGGCCGTTGTGCGACTGCACGGCATCCCGTCTGCGATCGTCAGCGCCAGGGATCCAAACTTCACCTCGAAATTTTGGAAAGAGACATGGGCGCAGTATGGCACGAAGCTACAGTTCTCGTTGGCATACCATCCACAAACCGACGGCCAGACCGAGCGGACCAATCAGACGATGGTGCAGCTGATCAGGACAAACTGCCCCGACCCTGCTTGCTGGGAAACTTCGCTCGCCATGCTGGAGTTCGCGTTCAACGACGCACCATCCAGCACGACTAATCACTCCCCGTTCTTCCCTAATTATGAGATGGACCCGGTGGTGCCAACCACGACTACACTCGACAACCCGGTCCCGCTGTCACAAAGTTTTGTGACAGGACTCCAGGAGATCCGCGAGAAAGCAGTAGACGCAATTCGAAAGGCCAACACTACTGCCAAAAAATACACGGACCTTCTGCGACGGGAGATTAATATGACAGCAGGGCAACTAGTACTACTCGACACAAAAAATCTACGCCTGCCCGGCTAGTCCAAATTACGGCCGTGATTTTGTGGGTCATTTCGTATCATCCACATGGTGACACCAGTCACCGCGAATCTGCTGCTACCCGACGACTGCCGTATAAATGACACCTTCTATGTCAGCCTGTTTAGCAAGTTTGTGCCTGCCACGACAGACATCGCACGCCAGAACGCCGCCCCGACAGCTCGGCCTGTCCGGGAACCGACACTCGACCCGTCAAAACTTTTGGCGCATCGTGTTTGCCTCGACGCCTCTAGCCGCCACGTGGACTTTCTAGTCCGCTAGACTGACCGCACCAGTGAGGACGACACTTCGGTGCCATCCACCTCGATTAAAGCATCCCCGCTTCTTGGTGATTACCTCGCCCGCAAGCGAGTTGCGGATATTGACCACCTTTCTTAGAGGGGGGGATAATCTAAGGAATTTTCCTTTTTCCTTACCGGGGTACTGCTACGCGTACAACCCCGACATTTCCGACTTCGCACGTTTCGGCCGACACCTACGCTTCCGAGGCTGATCCGCGTCGCCTTCGGATTTCCCGATCGCCAAACCTGCACCCAACCTCGTAGCCCCGAGGTTCCCTCCTAGCTAGGCTAGTCACAATATAATCGCGTGCCTTCATTGTATTATCAGTTCATAGAGTCACACTCTCGTTATTCGTTATTTCGCGCACTCTCTTTAACAACTCATAACAGTAAGGATAACAAGATGAAAAACAAATTTCTTATATAGCTTGTCCTAGCTAGCTATATACCCTGAGAAATACATTCCCTTATTTAATTGTTTTGCGGGCATCGCTACAGTTGCAGTGACTATTGCGATCCTTTAACGGTTACCGCGCTGCAGTGCGTAACCACCAATTACAATTGCGGGGTGGTCAATGGTCGTGACCGTTGACTTTCCCGATTGTTGACCTTCGCTGCGTGCTCTATACGAGCTAACGCGATTATGTTACAAGCGCAGGTACGTCATGAACTGTTGCGCTAAGGTGGAGCCTTCGGGAACGCGTTAATAACCTTTGGTTGTTCCAACACCCCCAAAGGTGAGCCATGTGGGATTTCTTCACAACTCCGCAAAGATTTGCGCAATGCTGAAACTTTTGACGTGGCAGTTTCTTCGTCAGAAAATCCACTGCCATGTCACCGGTCGGGCAGTAGGTGAGTTTGACGTTTCCCTTGTCAATCTCGTCTTTGACGAAGAAGTAACGGAGTGCGCTGTGCTTCGTGCGGTTCATGAAGCCAGATTCGTTTGCGATTTTTATCGCGTTCTACTTGTCGCAGAGTAACTTGGAGTGCCCGTTCATCGTGACTTTCGTTTCCTGCAAGAGTTGCATCAGGTACAGTCCTTCGCGAACAGCTGTGCTGGCGATGATGAATTCAGCTTCAGCTGACGAAAGGAGGATAAGCTCCTGCTTCTGGGAGTTCCAAGAGATGAGACCATCAGGCTCGAGTTGGAAGACAAAACCAGTGCGGAAGCGTCTGTTGTCAATATCTCCTGCGTGGTCCGTGTCAACATAGCCCTTTAGCTGGAGAGTGGCAGTTCGGTTAGCTATGTAGGCGAGCCTGACGTTAGGAGTACAGATGAAGTACTGAAGTGGTCGGCGTAGGTCTAGCATATTCTCCCCTTCAGGTCGCCGCAGGTACTGTGCAAGCTAGCTTGGGATGTAAAAAACATATGGTCGGCACGTGACGACGGCGAACAGGAGGCATCCCAACTGCTGCTGATAGAGGTGGTGGTCGTTTGCAGAGAGAGGCTGAGGATTGGGTTCATGAGTGCGGAACGAAGTTGTGAGATTAATCGGAGCGATCACGAATTTCTTCGCGAATGTTTCAGCCTACTTGGCGGCCGAGACTTTGATAGTGTTAGCCGATTGCGTGATGTTGAGGCCCAGAAATTGGGTGACGTTATCTGAGATAATCACCTTGAGCTTCTCTTTTATATCTCTGTCGAAATGATCGAGCAGGTCCGAGTCGTCGCCGTTGTACAGAAGTTTGTTCGCGCAGGTGACGAGTAGGATGAATTTCCCGCGGAACTCCATGCGGTACATGCCTTGGTCGTGTGGGTTTTGTTGGAATCCGAGCTCGATGAGTACCGTGTGCAGGTGCTGCCATAGGCATGGTGCCCGTTTGATGTGGTACAGGGATTTCTGTAGGAGGCAGACGGCGGAGTCGTCTTCCTCGAACGCGCACGGTTGTTCGACAAAGACGATGGCATTGACGACCGCATACAAGAATGTGTTGGAGACGTCGATCTGTCGAAGCGGGCGCCGCTTGATGGCGGAAATGCAAATGAGTATGCGGAGAGAGGTGTGTCGTCCGACGGCGCGCTTTGTACTTATCGATGGATCCGTCCGCGAGCTTCTTGATGCGGAAGACCCATTCTCTGCTAAGAAATTTTCTCCCCTTTGCCGATGCTCATGGTAACAGCTTCAAGGTTCCTCGTCGTTTTAGTGCTGCTACTTCGGCGGCCATGGCTACTCTCCATTTCTCACTGTCGGGTCCCTGCAGGGCTTGGCGTGCAGTGGTAGGCTCCTTAAGAGAGGATAGGCGAACTGCGACGGCGAGCCCAAGGATGCGAAGGCCGGTTTTGTTGGTGGTGGCGTAGGCGAGGCGGTCCAGATCATGTCAAAGTATGCACATATGAAACTGTAGGCCACACTGGGGTACTCCATAGAGGGGATAACCCATTAGGGTTCACACCTTGTATCCCCTTCTCGCTTAGTCATTCATCATCCTTGTTCTACTATTCTAACATGGTATTATGAGCAGTTAGATCTTTAGGACTTTTTTTTTTTTAAGGGCCCACCGTTAGTTCTTCCCCTTCGACTGCCCGAATCGCGCCCCTAGGGCGCGTCAATTTTCTGCCTAAATCACACTCCTAGTCGCGTCGTTTATCCTGCCCGAATCGAGCTCCTAGGCGCGTCGTTTTTTTTCCTGCCCAAATCGCGCCCCTAGGCACGTCGTTTTTCCTGCCCGAATCATGCCCCTTGAGCGCGTCGATTATCTGCCCGAATCGCGCCCCTGGACGTGTCGTTTTTCCTGCCAGGAGCACGCCCCTTAGTGCGCCCGTTTTCTGCCCTGCCCGTGCGCATGCGCCCTGCCCCGCGCGCTTGCCCTGCCCCGTGCTGTTGCCCTGCACGCGCGACTGCCCTGCCCTGCCCGCGCACGTGAGCCCTGCCCCGTGCGCCTGCCCTGTCCCGCGCTGCTGCCCTGCACGTGCGAATGCCCTGCCCTGCCCGTGCGCGTGAGCTCTGCCCTGCGTGCCTGCCCTGCCTGCTCCTGACTGCCGCCCTAGGTACTGCCGCCCGCTGCTGCCCTGGGTGCTGCTGCTGCCGCCCTAGGTGCTGCGACTGCTGCCCTCGGTGCTACCGCCCGCTGCCGCCCTAGGTGCTGCTGCTGCCGCCGTAGGTGTTGCCACTACTGCCCTCGGTGCTACCGCTTGCTGCCCCCCTAGGTACTGCCGCCCGCTGCCACCCTAGTTGCTGCTGCTGCCGCCCTAGGTGCTGCCCTGCTGCCCTCGGTGCTACCGCTTGCTGCCGCCCTAGGTACGGCCGCCCACTGCTGCCCTAGGTGCTGCTGCTGCCGCCCTAGGTGCTGCCACTGCTGGCCTCGGTGCTACCGCTTGCTGCCGCCCTAGGTAATGCCGCCCGCTGCCGCTCTAGGTGCTGCTGCTGTTGCCCTAGGTGCTGCCACTGCTGCCCTCGGTGCTACCGCTTGCTGCCGCCCTAGGTACGGCCGCCCACTGCTGCCCTAGGTGCTGTTGCTGCCGCTCTAGGTGCTGCCATTGCTGCCCTCGGTGCTACCGCTTGCTACCGCCCTAGGTACTGCCGCCCGTTGCCGCCCTAGGTGCTGCTGCTGCCGCCCTAGGTGCTACAACTGCTGCCCTCGGTGCTACCGCTTGCTGCCGCCCTAGGTGCTGCCCGTTTTCTGTCCGTCACGCGCCCCTAGAGTGTGCCCTTTCAATAGCCCATCGAGCGCCCGTAGCACGCCTTAGTCCTGCTGGCTCCACCACTCCTACTGCTAACTGCCTTTGCCTGTCATGGCCCAGATTACTGCGGCTAACGCAGACGGACGCCCTTTCAAGTTTGAGTTGTGGCTTGCGTGCCTACACATGTGTCTCCGGCGTTTCGTTAGAGATGGCACCTCCCTGCTCGAGCACACGTCGGGGTCCCTTCACGCCCCCACGTCTCCCACTGAGCCTGCTGCTAACACTGGCAAGGCCGTGCAGCGGCGGTACCGGGCGGAATGCATTGCCTGGACACAGTGGACGGGGCGCGATGCTGTCGCAGAGCTTGCTGTTCGCGCTCACCTGCCGGTCGACCAGAGGACCCACTTTCGTCAGGTGACGTCGGCCTTCACTTTCTACGACGCTGTATTTAGGCACTACTCCTCACTCTCTCCAGCCACCCGGCCACTACGCAGAGCAGTCCGTTGTTAGGGGAGGTACAACAGCTGGTCAAGGAGGCGAGTGTAGGTACCTGTGCGTCTCCTCCTGCTGGTAGTGTCAGAATGTTATCATTGTCTAGCCTGCAGTGGGGTACTCCATAGTGAGTACAGCCCAATTAGGGTTTGCTATATGTATCCAACTGCTTGCTAGTCAAACCCCTCCTTTCTTCACTTCTTGTTTCTGACATGGTATCAGAGCGAAGGTCTCGGGTTCGAATCCCAGTGTGTGCACTTCGGGCATCCCAGTGCAGGGGGGTGTCAGAGGTCCACTGGTGATCCCCGATTGATCCTAGGGAAGGGTTACAGGCTACTTGTCCTGGGGGGTTATGGGCGCACTGACCCGCTACTTAACAAGCCCTTTTATCCCAATGGTCTAGTGGTTGGGTTTCTGACATGCTATCAGAGCAGGTCGATCCCCTTGGGTCGATCCTGTGGGTGGGCCCACCACCTAATGCTTCCGCTGCTCTACTGCTGTTGCGCGCCCCGGGCGCGCTACCCTTTCTTCCTGGCGAGGCGCGCGCGCCCCCCGTCTGTCCGTTGTGCCGCCCTGGCGAGGCGCGCGTGGCCCCCGCCCGTCCGTCGTGGCGCCCTGGGGGGCAGCGCGCGCTCCCCGCCCGTCCGTCGTGGCGCCTTGGGGGCAGCGCGCTCGGCCCCCGCCCGTCCGTCGTCGCGCCCTCGGGGGCAACGCGCGGCCCCCGCCCGTCCGTCGTGGCGCCTTGGGGGGCAGCGCGCGCTCCCCGCCCGTCCCGTCGTGGCGCCCTGGCATGGCGCGCGCGGCCCCTGCTGCTTCGCCGCGGCGCCCTGGCCAGGCGCGCGCGGCCCCTGCTGTTTCGTCGCGGCGCCCTGGCCAGGCGCGCGCGGCTTCTGCAGGACCGTCACGGCGCCCTGGCAAGGCGCGCGCGGCCCCTGCTGGTCCGTTGCGGCGCCCTGGCTAGGCGCTCGCGGCCCCTTCCTGTCCCGCCCCCGTGCTGCCCATTACTCTCGTGCCGCCGTGCGTTCTGCGGTGGTGGGGGGTGTGGGGTGGCGAGCATGGGGGTGCGCGGTGTGGGTGCTCCCCTTCCCTTTCCCCTCCTCCTTGTTCGTCTCCCACTGCTGCAGCTGCTGCTGAGGGGGGTGGAGGTGTGGGAGCCGCGGGGAGTGGAGCTAGGGGGGTGACGTGGAAGTGGAGTTTGGGGTGAAGCAGGGGGTGTGTGTCAGGGGGGTGGGACTGTGTGGGGAGGCTGAGAGGAGGCTGCCGTCGAGTCGCCAGCAGCGCCAGTAGTCCGGAGCCCTTGCTCTCGGTAGCCCAGCGAGCCTGCTGCGCCAGTCGCCCGTGGGTCCGTTGCTCCTGCCGCTCGTCGTAGCCGCGGAGTCTGTTACTCCAGTAGTCCGGGGCCCTTGCTCCGGTAGCCACTGTGCCAGCCGCTTCTGTTGCCCGTGTGTCTGCAGCTTCAGTCGTCGCCTCCCGTCTTCTCTCCCCCACAGTCTCTCCTCCTCCTCACTTGCCCTCTGTGTTAGCCTCTAGCTTTGCTTATAATTGTGAACTATTACTATGCTTGCTTGTTGTGCTGATTACACCCCACTTTGGCTATGGGGGTGTGTCAGAATGTTATCATTGTCTAGCCTGCAGTGGGGTACTCCATAGTGAGTACAGCCCAATTAGGGTTTGCTATATGTATCCAACTGCTTGCTAGTCAAACCCCTCCTTTCTTCACTTCTTGTTTCTGACAGGTAGTGCCACTGGTGGACGCGGAGGTTCTGGGGGTGGACAGCACCGGCAGCAGCGTCCGCCGGAGACCCTCTCGCCGCAGCAGCTTTGTGAGTGGGCAGTCCAGTGGGGCAGCCCCGGTGGCGGAGCTTGGGGTACTAGTGCTGGGGGTGTAGAGGCACCTGGTGGTGTAGAGGCGACTAGTCTAGGTGCCTGTGAGCCTGCTAGCACAGGTGCAGAGCCTGAGGAGGCCTTGCACACATTCATACTAGACTCAGGCGCGTCTCGCTGCTTCTTCTGTGACTGCACCACAGTCACACCGCTCATAGCCCCTGTCCCTGTCACTCTGGCCGACCCCTCTGGTGGCCAAGTCGTAGCACGTGGCTCCACTGTTCTCCCGTGTCCAGCGGCCCCCTCCGGTTCCCTCACAGGTCTCCACCTCCCCTCGTTCGCTAAGAACTTGGTGGCTACCGCTGTCCTCCAAGACCAGTTCGTCACTGTCACCCAGCCTGGGGGAGAGCTCGTGGCGATCTGTACGGACTCACGCACTGGCGAGTACGCCACGTTCACTCGGAGGCATGGGTCTGGCCTATACACACTGACCACTGAGTCTGCACAGGTGGCTGGGTCAGGTCAGGTAGCTGCGCCGGGTCAGGTAGCTGCGTCGGGTCGGTTCGCTGCGGCTTGTTCGTTTCGGCTCCTCACGCAACCGGCTCTGCTCTGGCACCACCGTCTTGGTCACCCCTCCCAGCCGCGTCTGAACAACATGCACTCCCGTCTCCTTGTCTCTGGCCTCCCCAAATCCCTGCCCCCGCTCCCGAAGTCGCTTGCGCCGCCGTGCCTTCGAGGGGCGGCAGCGCGCCGCTCCTCACTCCTCCGAGTTTCCTCCGACCACTGCTCCTCTGCAGACCCTCCAGATGGACGTGTGGGGCCCAGCCCGCGTCGCTGGACAGGGCGGCGAGCGCTACTTTTTGCTGGTTGTTGACGACTACACGCGCTACACCACGGTCTTCCCCTTGCAAAGCAAGGCGGATGTCCGAAGTGTCTTGATCCGCTGGATCCGCGCTGTGCGTCTCCAGCTTAGCACTCGTTTCCGGCAGGACCTCCCGGTCCTGCGGCTGCACTCTGACCGAGGTGGTGAGTTTTCCTCCCGCCTCCTCGAGGACTTATGTGGTGCTGAGGGTATCACCCAGTCGTTCACGCTTCCAGCCTCTCCACAGCAGAATGGGATTGCAGAGCGCCACATTCGCTTGGTCATGGTGGTTGCTCGCACCTCCATGATCCATGCGGCTGCTCCCCGTTTTCTGTGACCGTTTGCGGTCCGATACGCCGCTCATTGTCAGAAGTAGTAGTAGAAAGAAAGAATGAAGAAAGGAGGATGTTCACTAGCAAACAGTTGGACACATATAGCAAACCCTAATTGGGCTGTACTCACTATGGAGTACCCCACTGCAGGCTAGACAATTATAACATTCTGACACACCCCCATAGCCAAAGTGGGGTGTAATCAGCACAACAAGCAAGCATAGTAATAGTTCACAATTATAAGCAAAGCTAGAGGTAATCACAGCGGGCAAGTGAGGAGGAGGAGGGACTGTGAGAGGAGAGAAGATGAGAGACGGCGGCTGAAGCTGCAGACACACGGGCAACAGGAGCTGCTGGCACAGTGGCTACCGGGACAGTGCGCCCCGGACTACTGGAGTAACTGGCTCACGGGCTACGACGAGCTACAGGAGCAACGGACCCTCGGGCGACAGGCGCAGCAGACTCTCTGGGCTACCAGGACAGTGCGCCCCGGACTACAGGTGCTGCGGACGACAAGACAGCAGCCTCCGCTCAACCTCCTCCAACTGTCCCACACACCCCCCACACACCCACTGCTTCACTCCTAACTCCACTTGCACGTCACCCCCCTAGTACCACTCCTTCGGCTCCCACACACCCACCCCCCTCAGCGGCAGCTGCAGCACTGGGAGACGGAGGAGGAGGAGGAGGAGCAGGGGACGACGCACAGAAACTGCACCCCCATACCCCCCACCCCCAAACCCTAATTCAGGAGAACGGGCAGCAGCAGGGGTGGGGCGCCGTCAGAAGCACGGGGGACAGCGGGCAGCGCAGGGGCAGAGAAAACAGGGCGCCCACGGGCCTGGCGCAGCCCGTACGAACCGCGTGCGGGCGGCCCGAGGCGCGCCCTGGCCTGGCGCAGTCCGTACGGGCCGCGCGCGGGCCTGGCGCTGCCCGTACGGGCCGCGCGCGGGCCTGGCGCAGCCCGTACGGGCCGCGCGCGGGCCTGGCGCAGCCCGTACGGGCCGCGCGCAGGCTGTACGGGCCGCGCGCGGGCCCTACACAGGTCGCGCAGGCCGCGACGGGCGACGGGGGGCGACGCGCGGGTCCCCGTCGCCCGTCGCAGCGCCTCCCGGGAGCGACGCGCGGAGTGACGGGGCAGAAAGCCGCCGCGCGCCTCGGGGCGCACGTCGGGCAGAAAACCGCCGCGCGCCTCGGGGCGCACGGCGGGCAGAAAACCGCCGCGCGCCTCGGGGCGCACGGCGGGCAGAAAACCGCCGCACGCTCCGAGCGCGCGGCGGGATGAAAAATCCGTCGCACGCCACGGGGCGTGCAACACACAGAGTAGCAGTAGCAGCGGAAGCAGTGAGGTGGTGGGCCCACCCACAGGATCGACCCAAGGGGATCGACCTGCTCTGATAGCATGTCAGAAGTAGTAGTAGAAAGAAAGAATGAAGAAAGGAGGATGTTCACTAGCAAGCAGTTGGACACATATAGCAAACCCTAATTGGGCTGTACTCACTATGGAGTACCCCACTGCAGGCTAGACAATTATAACATTCTGACACTCATCAGCTCAACCTCTGTCCCCGTGTCTCCCACCCGGAGACCTCCCCTACTCTGCGGTGGACGGGAGAGGTTGGTGATGCACCGGCGTTTCGGGTCTGAGGTTCCCTCTCTCTTGTCCGCTATCCACCCGCGGGCAAGCTCTCTCCGCGCACTCTTCGGTGCATGTTCCTTGGCTTTCCCACCGACGGACCGCCCTGGCAGTTTTACCACCTGGGCTCTCGTCGTGTGCTGTTTTTCCTTGTCTGGGTTTCCGCCTTGACCGACTTCACCGCCTCTGCAGCCGGTCGTTGTGGACTCTGGTGCTGCATAATGTGGTGACACTGGGGATGCTGCCTCTGGGGGTGCTGGTTCTGGGGGTGCTGAGGGTCCTACTGGTGGTCGAGTTGGGGGTACTCCTGCTGGAGCCTCTGGGAGTGGACGTTAGCGGCAGCCAAGTCGACAGGAGACTCTCTCGCCGCAGCAGCTTCGTGCGTGGGCTGTCCGGTGGGGCAGTCCCGGTGGCGGAGCTGGAGGTGCTAGTCCTGGAGGTCCAGGAGTTGGAGGTGCTGGAGGTACTGGTGCTGGAGGTACTGACACTGGAGTTGCTACTTCTGGAGGTACTGGAGTTGGAGGTACTGGAGGTGCTGGTGCTGGAGGTCCTGGTGCTAGTAGGCAGGAGACTCTCTCGCCGCAGCGTCTTCGCGAGTGGGCTGTCTGGTGGGGCAGCCCCGGTGGTGGAGCTGGGGGTGCTGGTTCTGGGGGTGCTGTTACTGCTGGAGCTGGAGGTCCTGGTGTTGGAGGTGCTGGTGCTGGAGGTTCTCGTACTGGAGCTGGAGGATCTGGGGGTGCGACTACTCAGCAGCAGCCGTCTGCACTTCGTCACCTCCTTAGTCTCCCACCTGCTGTTACTGAGTTCCCTGTTGCTGGTACTACTCCTCCATTACTGTTCCCACCGACTGACCAGTCTCAGACACAATTACTGCCAGACTCCCCACTGCCTGCTCCTACTCCTTACACTAGGGTGACGGGGTCCCTGACAGAGAGTCAAGAGCCTGCGTCTCGTGCTTCCACACCTGTTCGTACTCGTCGTGTTGCCCGTCCTCGTCCTCCGCCTGTTCCATGCACTCACACCATAGCACTTCGTCCTTCCTCTGTTCCACATCGTGTTGCCCTGCCGTCTCCTCCGGCGTCCTCTCTTCCTGACGTTCCTGACCCTGAGTCTAACCTTGCTCGTGATGCTAGTCCTACTGTCACGCGTCTATTGGCCACAGTTGTCACTGACCCTACTTTTGAGTCTACTACTGCGTCTGCCTTAGTCGTTGAGCTCGCTGACGTTTTTGCCCCATGCCGCCTTGACTACGCTGCGAGTCTTGTTTTTTACTCTGACAGTCCTCCGTCCGTCAGGGGTGAGCTTGCCCTTGGCTGTGACGTCCTTGAGGATGGACAGTTTGAGCTGGAGTGCCTAGCGGCGGCTGCACCTCATCTCGCTACCATGCTACTTTGCCCTGAGGGAGACCCAGATGCACTGGACATCCCGACCCCGCTCTCTTACGCAGAGGCGATCGTGGGTCCGTACTCCTCTCAATGGCAGATAGCCATCGGCGCAGAGATGGCGTCCTGGAAGTCCACAGGCACCTACGTCGACGCAGTTCCCCCACCTGGGGCGAACATAATCGATGGCATGTGGATTTTCAGGGTGAAGCGGCCGCTGGGTTCTCCGCCTGCCTTCAAGGCGCGTTACGTTGCACGGGGCTTCAGTCAGCGTGAGGGGGTCGACTTCTTTCAGACCTTCTCACCCACCCTGAAGATGACCGCTCTTCGGGTGTTACTGCACGTTGCAGCACAGCGTGACTACGAGCTGCACTCCCTCGACTTCTCGACAGTCTTCTTGCAGGGCAGCCTTGACGAGGCGATCTGGCTGCGCCGCCCACCTGGCTTCACTGGGTCGTTTTCCGAGGGTACCCAGTGGAGCCTCCGGCGGCTTGTTACTTCGACAACATCATCGTCACTGTCGTCGTTGTTGCGGCGGATGGTGTCTTGCGAGGGATTGTTGAGTGGTAACTCGACATCCGGAGATCGGCGCGCTGTGCTGGTGTAGTTGTGGGCTTTACGAGTTACGTCGGAAGTGACAGGGGGGATGTATCGGTAGTGCAGGGTGGGTTTTTGCAAAGGCGTTGAGGCTGAGGCGATTACCAGTAGCCCCGCGAGCTATAACGGAAGGGATGTGTTTGTGATGACGGAAGTTGGGGGGGAGTAATTATCACAAACACGTCACTATATTTTCTTGGCAGTGCCTATCATGCTCAGTTCGCCTCACACGTCACATGTCAGTGAATACTTGATCGACGTTAAGTGTGCCATAGACGTATGACGCCCCCATGCATTCTTACTGGGCCTCTCCTTTTTGCACTAAGCTCTAGGATCGTGGAATTGAAATAGCTGGGCGCTTCTCCTTAAGCACTAGCTTACTGCGATTCTCCATTTTGCGCTAAAGGAGACGGTTGAGAGACTTAGGCACGAAAATGAGATAAGCGGAGGGTAGGGGCATCGGCGAAAGGAGGAAAATGCTGATTGAGGGAAGTGCTGGCTTGCAATTGAAATGAATGTTATGACGGGCCTGCCTTACCTGTTCCTAGGGTTTTGAAGATTGAAACGTCCTGCTGAGCGACTAGCTCAGGCACTTAGCTCTGAGCCCCGCAACAGGCGCCGAAAACAAGGAACGATCCGAAATCCTGAGTTGTGAATTTCACTTAAGAGATGGTATTGAGAAAATATAGAAGTGATAGCGAGGGGTAAGAGACGAAAAGATAAGATCCGCGAGGAGGGAGGGGAGAAATTAGTGGCGCCAAGCGACTCGTAGGTTCAGCGGAAACTAAGATGGTGGGATGAGCATATATGTGTGGCCCCGAATGGCAAGAGCAGCACTCGAGTATTTTTACTGTTGTTCAGCTTGCATTTTTTTCCTCGTTGATGCTGGGTTACCAGACTCACCTCATTCAACAATGGGCGTATGAAGCTCGCGAACGGGCGCAACAATGGGTAGGAGGCGTTGGAGAGAGCAGAAGGGTAAAAGTACACATACATAACGGATGTTCGAATAGTAACAATGACGATTTCATAGTGATTTTCACAGTACCGAGGAAAAGACCACTCACCCAAGTGACTTGTTTTCTCCATCTTGGACATCGATTGGGTTCCGTGTTCTGCGGCGATGCGCAAGCTTCTCAGCTATGAAATTCTCCTGATTGTTGCTTGGTGTGTCGAAGGTTTTGTGGCTACCGTTCTACACCCTGTTTCTCAACGTTCGGACAATCGGGAGCCCCGGCTACAGTGCGAACGTGTGCTTGGATTTTGCGGGCTGGTGCTTGAAACCAAACCCCAGGTAGGTGGCGGGCAAATGCAGTCCAGGAGAACGATACACAACGGTTTGTGAAAGAAACAATGCTATCGCGTACGGTTGATTGCGGCGAATTGTGCTTATATGCTATGTTCTGGGACCGTTTTGGACGCGTTGATGTCAGAATAAACGGCATGTCAATACAGCGAATGTCAGTGTGGCGCGAAACAGGGTGTACCCTCCTCAACCACGGCATTCCCGCCAGGTACCCCGCCAGGTGCGTTCGCTTGAATGTGCTGTCCACACGACAGCGCATTCTCTATGTTTCCCACAGCGCGACAAGCAAGGCATTTTACTCCCTGGTCATGGAACCGAGGCATATCGGTTTTACACCACTCTATAACAAAAGGGCACCCTACGGAACGGCTTTATAACGCCCTCACGTCCTTGAACATTCCCCTCCTGTTCTTGCCAAGCATAAATGCCACAAGGCTGCTCATTTCTGCATTCAAGCTTTCAGACTCTCTTTCTTACCTCGTCAACGAGCCAACCACCGTAATACATTCTAGGATCGATTCATCCGCTAGGCGCTTCAGTTTGCGATGGGGCTCCAACGTTACCATGACGTTTCGATTCTTCTCTTACTAGTCTTCACCGCATGTGTTAGTAGTGAGTGACGCGGATTTGTGCCTGCCCGCATCTGTCAGATTCGCCGTTTCTTGCTGTCAGATTCAAAGCAGTAAACTTTCACGAAGCATTACAGCGAAACGCTTCGTATTGTAACCCTTAAATTTTATTTCTCATTCATTTCACATGTTTAATTCCAAACGTGACTTTCTTCCATGTGGGCAGCGACAAACGCGGGTCCCACTGGCGCGGGTCCGTGCCCGTTGCCCAATCCCGAGAAGGCTGCGGCTCTCGGACATTTGACTGGTGAGAAGACTTTCGCAAACCTTTAGGAGCGAATACGTTCCAAGCGACCATTTTCTAGAATCTCATTCCGAATCCTCTCCGCTATTCCCTCTCTCTCTTTCACGTCGTTCCGCCGCTCCTCTCCCTTGCGCAGCCATTCTCGCCGCGCGGCTGAAAGGTTCCGCTATGGGGACGGGGGGCGACAAAAACGCTAGCGGTCGAATCTGCCTCGCCGTCTTCGAGTAAGCCAACTGCTACTTTTCGATATTCCGGCGGTTGCGTGGCACAGTGTGATGCCTCATCTGTCGGCGCTTTTCGTTTCCCGTATCTCAACTAACGAAACCCGCCCCCTGTTACTCCCAGCTCATCTGTTATCTCACCGAACGTTGCTTTCATCTCTCTGAGAAAGCGTCTTGCAATGCGACCAATCATTACTCCGTTCTTTCGCTCGCTTTGCAAACCCTGACTGAATCCGTCAGGTTGGACGGAGACTACAACGTCTTCTACCATGCGCTCGTCTCCACCTCCATACTGGGCGCTCCGACCTCCGCCTTCATCGCGCTAGGCAAGGCGGGGAATGCGGGAACCACCGTCTTCGAGATTGCCGGGGCCAAAGCCACGTGGAAGGATAAAACACCTCCGCCGCCTCCAACTCTGTTTAAGAACAAAACGATCACACCCACATACACCTATGCTTTGAAGGGGACGTGGCTTACAGCGAGTGCACTATCAATCGCGTCGGATGGCACGACTGTTATGGAGCTGGTGGATGCGATGATGATGTCGGCAAGAGAGTTTTATGGGGGGTTCACGACGGTGTCTTTTACGGCGGGGGCAGCGAGTGGGATGTTTATGAACGATCCGCTCCCAGCAGGCACAAAGAAGGAAGACAATAAGAAGGGGGAGGTCGTTAAAGTTGGTAAGAAGCCCTGGCTCTTCTGCATTTCCCCCTCCCTATGCACTCCCAACTCGCCCCCGCCCCAATTTCATCATCTCTTGACCTTCTTCACCTTCGCTCCCACGCCTGCTCTCCTCCTCTCGCCTGCTCTCCACCTCTCGCCTGCTCTCCTCCTCTCGCCTGCTCTCCTCCTCTCGCCTGCTCTCCTCCTCTCGCCTGCTCTCCTCCTCTCGCCTGCTCTCCTCCTCTCGCCTGCTCTCCACCTCTCGCCTGCTCTCCTCCTCTCGCCTGCTCTTGACGGGCCGTCCACTCTCTCACCATCTCTCCCTCACCATTCCTCACCTTCACCCCTATGCGTGTTCTACCAAGGAATCCTCTCTCCCGCCTCCTTGCATTCACTCACCATCCCCCCCCACCCTCGCCCCCCCCACCCTCGCCGACTCTTCCCCACCTTCGTCTCACCTTCACCCCCATGCCTGTTCTACCAAGGAGTCCCCTCCCCCGCCTCTTTTCATCCTCTCACCATCCCCCCCCCACCCTCACCATCTCTTCCCCACCTTCGTCTCACCTTCACCCCCATGCCTATTATATCGAGGAGTCCCTCTCCTGCCTCCTTTCATGCTCTCACTATCCCCCCCCCACCCTCACCATCCGCCCTCGCCTTCCACGTGGGCTGCTCTCCCACATTCGTTCAGGGTTGGTGGGGCCACATCTTTCTGCCTCCAATGCTGATTTTTAAGGCGCCTGAAAAGTCCTCACCCACCCTCGACCCCCCACCTTCCACTCTCACTACCATCTCTCCCCCGCCCTCGCCTTCCACTTGGGCTTCTCTCCCTCGTTCGTTCAGGGGTGGTGGGAGCATACCCTTCTGGCTCCAATGCTGGCCTCACTGGTGTCGTCAAGGCCAAAGGCTGCATTTCCCTTGCCTTGCTCCTGTAAGCCTCTCCTTCAATCCCTTCCCTCCCCCTTCCCCATATACCTTCAACCCCCTCACTTCTCCCCTCATTTCACCCCTCACTCTCTCAACTTCCCACACTTCTCCCCACGTCCTGTTATACTTTTCCATCCAAATGCCTCTTGTTATCCTTCGCCCCTCCTTACCCGCCTGCCTCGTGGCCTAAGACGCGCTCCTCCTTGCCCTTCCTTGCCCTTCTTCGCCCCTTCTTGCCCCTCCTTGCCCTTCCTTGCCCCTCCTTGCCACCCACCCCCTCAGCAACACCACCACTAACAACTACAGCATTCGTTACCGCGTCATCATGAGTCTTAACAAACCTGGCGAGCCCACCCGCGTAGTCGTCACCAAAGGTGCTGACGTGGCACTCATTGTGACCACCAGCAGCGCCAAGTGGGCCAATGAAACGCTATCAGACGCTGAGCTTGCCAAGCTGGCAGAAGAGAAGGTGGCGTTCTTGAGGAAAGATCCGCCCCCCTTCCGCTACAGCTACAAGACCACCGGCACTTGGCTAAGCCCCGGTACTTTGAAGGCGGATAACGGGCAGACGTACAAGGGGCTGGTGGATGCCATGCTGGCTGCTCCTGACGCTTACTCTGCTCTTGTCTACACCAAGACGATTGAAGCTGTTGCCGCGAACGGTGTTTTCTTGAGGACTAATCTGGAAGCAGGTGAAGTAATGGAAGACCACAAAGATATTAGACTGAGCATCAAACTTAGAGGGCGCCTTGGTCTAGAGGGGTGAACCACATGGCAGGATGAAAAGGGTCCAGTCCAAGACAAATGTGATGCCATACTAGGTGACAAGGGTTTCCCAGGGGTAGATTTGTGAAACATATGTAGTAGGAAATAAGTGGCATGGTGTTATTGTGTTGCTCATAAACATCTAGTGTATATATTTTGGCAATTGAGAATCCAAGGCCAAGCACAAGGTGAAGCCAGGCTAGAGTTTATGACCAAAGCCCAAGGCCAAAGCCCCAGGCCAAAGCCCAAGGTCAAAGCCCAAGGTCAAATCCCAAGGCCAAAGCCCAAGGGCACAGCCCAAGGTCAAAGACCAAGGGCAAAGCCCAAGGGCACAGCCCAAGGGCACAGCCAAAGGCCAAAGGGTAAGGGCAAAGCGTAAGGCCAAGCGACGTTCAAGGCCGGTGTAGCAGAAGGTGCTTTTGCCATTGTCACCAAGGGTGATGGTGAAGAGTCTGGTAAAATGGCAATCAAAGCCTGGTACAATGACTCGGACTCAGACCCTGCACGTGCTCAGACCCGGCCACGTGCTCAGACCCGGCCACGTGCTCAGACCCGGCCACGTGCTCAGACCCGGCCACGTGCTCAGACCCGGCCACGTGCTCAGACCCGGCCACGTGCTCAGACCCGGCCACGTGCTCAGACCCGGCCACGTGCTCAGACCCGGCCACGTGCTCAGACCCGGCCACGTGCTCAGACCCTAGGTGAGGGTGTAGTGAACGTGAGATGAGAGCGCAGACTATTCTAGTCTCTAGAGCTGACTTGCTTCGCCACTGAGAAAAATGTGCCCATCATGGTACGGTAATACTAGGAACAGGAATGCGATTAATGAACAGGACTTTCGCAGTGTTGGGCATGTGCAAAAGATTGGGGTGAAAAATATCAGATCAGACACGTGTAGCGTTATGATGAGTGTATGAGGGCAGCCTACTGATGCTCCTAACACTCCTCGACATCATCATCAGAGCTGCCCCCATCCACCTCCACCACATCCTCCCTCTGCCGCTTCCTTGCCCCTGCCTCCCCATCTTCCCCTGCGCTCTCCTCCTCCACTCCTCTCCTCCCTCTCCCTCTCCCTCTCCCTCTCCCCCTCGCCGTTCCTCTCCCTCTCCCCCGCCCCCTCCCGCGCCCCCTTCCACCTGCTCCCCTCCCTGCACCGGCACCGTCCCCCTGCTGCTGGTGGCAGCGCATGCGCTTCAGCATGCCGCGCAGCTCCTCCACGTCGCCGCCCGCCTCTCCCGCCTGTCAGTGGTGCGCAGGGGGGTCGGGGGCGGGAGGGGTGTGGGTGGGGTGGGGGACGGGGATGGCCGGGGCGGGAATGGGGGAGGGGGATGGGGGTGAGGGCCGGGAGGGGGAGGGCCAAGAGAGGGGTGAGGATCAAGAAAGGGTGAGGGCGATGTGGGGAGCGTGTGTGTAGCGCAGGGAACACAGCGAGACAGACAGCGGCAAGACAAGCGTGGGGAAGATGGGATGACGGGACGGGATCACAGCAGACGGGGGGATCAGGAGCACAGAGATACCTGCATTTATCTAAGACCACTACCCTCTGTAAGGTTTACAGCAGCAACCCCATCCACCAGCAACCCCATCCCCATCCACCAGCAACCCCATCCCCATCCACCAGCAACCCCATCCACCAGCAACCCCATCCACCACAGCACAAAACCACATGTCCTCCCGCCATTCTGCGCCCTCCTTCCACCCACCCCTCCCCTCCCCGCCCCTTCGCACCAGCATGTCTCGCAGCGTTGCCTGGTCGAATTCGGGGTAGTCCCTCATCACTTCCCGCAAGTCCTCTGGGACGCCTGCCACCGAGCTGCACCCCACCAGTGCCGCTGCTGCTGTCGCCTTTCCTGCTGCCACCCCCTCTGTTTCTGCCCTTTCCACTGCCTTGCCCACTGCTGCCGTCCCCTTTGCTGCTGCCCCCTCTGCTGCTGCACCCGCCGGTGCCGATGCTGTCGTCACACCAGCAACGCCACCTGAAGGGGTACTCAGCGCACCTACTACTCCCCCACTCTTCCCGCCATCCACTCCGCCTTCCCTTCCCCCATCCACCTCTGCCTGCGCGCCCTTGCCCTCCCCCTCACCCGCTCCTCCTCTGCTCCCCGCAGCACCAATCGCATTTAACGCTTGCACCCCCTTGCTCCGCCCCTCCTCCTTCCGCCCCTCCTCTCCTACACCTTCGATGCTTCCTTCACACTCCTTCCCTTCGTCCTGCCCTTTGCTGTCCTTCTCCTCTTTTTCCTCATCCGCTTCATCCTCCTCCCCCTCTGCGCCCTCCTCCCCATCCTCCTCACCGCCCTTTCCTGCATCCCCCCCATCCCCACCCTCCCCCGCATCCCCCTCGTCTGCATCTGGTGCATTCGTCTCTGCCAGCAGCATGGCAATCAGGTCTGCCATGTCGTGATTCACCTGCCACCGTGGAAGGAGGGGGTGAGGTGGGGGTGCAAGGGGCAAGGGGCAAGAGAGAGCGTGTGGGAGAGTGTGGGAGCGTGTGTCTCTGCGAGCAGCATGGCAATCAGGTCTGCCATGTCTTAATGCACCTGCCGCGCGGGAGGGGCCCAAGGGGAATGTGAGAAGAATGCGGCGATTGCAAGAGGAGAGAGCGTGTGGGAGAGGGCATGAGAATGCGGCAGCGCAGCAGAGAGAGAATTCACGCAGAGAACAGTGCTGGGTTCTTTGAGCGGAGGAGCCATGCTGCAAAAGCGGTGGGACATGAGGGAGAATGGGAATTGCTAAAACACCGTTCCCCGTGCCTGCTTGTCTCGCAAAGCCTCACAACCTCACCTGAACCCATCATTCCCTCACCTGCAGTCGGGACAGCACGTCGGCAATGTCAGCGGTGCAGCGCGCGGCGGGGCACTGCTTGACGATCTTCTGCGCTCGCAGCGACCGCCCCGCTGTCTTGGAGCGGTCGCGCGTGTCGGCCTGGCCGTGGAAGCGCTGCTGCAGGCACGCGAGGCAGAAGCTGTGCTGGCAGGGCGTGGAGACTGGGTCACTGAGAACGCCGCCACACAGCAGACATGCGAAGTCTGAGGGGAGGAGAGGGGGGGGGTGGTGTGGTGGGGATGGGTAGTTGATGGGGGAGATGGAGGGGGGGGCTCGAGTGTAGCTGGGCAGTGGAGGCATGTGACGGAGAGGCGTGGCAGTCGAGTTCCTGTACGGCGGGGTCAGGTCGTACGTCTCCTGTGCCTTCTCTGCGGTCTACTTCGTTGGGACACGGTGCAAAACGGTAAACCTCGAAAACCGCTTTCCACCTTGTGGGACCGTCCTGAGCCTCGAAGCATGAACTGTAAATGTAGGACCTGACCAAGCCCTTAGCATCCACCTGCCCTCAACTGCATACACTCTCACTCCTTGTGATGCTCTCACCACAACTAATACTAGCCACGGCCCACAGTGACGACCAAAGGGCGACCAATCTCATCTCCGGGCCCGCTCACCTTTAGCGAGTCTCTTCTGCGCCACAGCCCTCCGCTTCTTCACCGCCTCGCCCGTGCTGCCCACCGCCAGCCTCTTGGCAGAGCGCCATGCCGTGCTGGTGCCGCCGATGGGCTTGGTGCATGCTGGGGGCGGCCGCACCCACCCCCACTGCTGCTTCTCCTCCTGTGGACGGGAAGAGAGAGCACGGGGGGTACAGCCTTAGCTGTGTGGCGTGTCGGTTTTGAGTCGACTAACAATTGCCGCCGATAGGGCGTGCTTTGCTGCACACAGGGGGTGCGCGCACCCACCCCCACTGCCGCCTCTCCTCCTGTGGGCGGGCCGTGAGAGCATGGGAGGTGCAGCCTTGAGTGTGCACTGCTTCACGCTGAAGCAGCTCGAGACTGGTTGACTCGGCTTGTCAGGGCAGACGTGCCTGGTGTGAGTGATGCGAGGTGAAATCGCTTCGGCTCGTGCTTGAGTTGAGTGCGCTGGCACTCATCAAGCATGCATGTGCTGTGAAAGCAAGCACTGATGCCCACCCCAACAGAGACATAGCACCAGCTGTCACCCTGTGCCACTCACAAGCCAGCCCCTCACGCACCACTCACACTTCACTCCCGCATGTGCCACTCGTCCCACAAGTATGCACACACCACGTGCACACACCACGTGCACACCCACGCATACCCGCGCACCCGCATGCACCCCCACGCACTCACAATCCAGTCCCATGAGGGCGGCCCCGTGCGCTCGGTGACGTCCACCGCCTGCTTCAACTCCGCCACCTGCGGCAGCTTCCGCCCCGGGCTGTCGCCCACGTCGTCACTGCGTCGCAAACAAGGGGGGCAGGGGACAGGGGCAGGGGGGAGAGGGGTGAGCGGGGGAGGTAGAGGAGGAAGAGGGGGGGAAGGGGGAGAGGGGGAAGAAGAGGGGGAAGGAGGAAGAAGGGGGAGAGCACAGGATGAAGCAAGTGGAGGCAAGGAGGGGATACGGAGGTGAAGCGGTGTTGTACACGAGAGTGTTGTGCAAACCCAGGGCGGGCCAAGCGCGAGAGAATGGATGGCGGGAGTGGTACGTGGTATGGGCGGTAGAGTGGTAGCTACCTGGTCCAGGGGGCGGGCGAGTTGTCACAGCGCACGAAGAGGTAGCGACACACGAGGAAGCCCTGGGGGGGGAGACGGACATGTAGATTGCGTTTTTGCGTCAGCAGCAACACCAAAAGTCCAAGCCTCTTCTCTACCACTCGCCACGTCCACCCACCAAGATAACTTCTCGCCCCTCACAATCATAACCTCCCTCCCCTCCAACTCATGACATAACCCCCCTAACCCCCTCTTCCTCACCACGCCACTCTTCTTGCGCCAGCAACGCTCGATGCGGTAGACGCCGTCGTACCGCACACCCGCCTGTGGCGCATAGCTGGACCGCTTCTCCTTCTCCGACCTGCCCCGTGGACGCAGGCATGTGTGCACATGGGATGTGACGGGATGGGACAGGACATTATGGGATGTGGTCGTGGAGAGGTGTGCGTGTAGGAGTGGATGAGACGACAATCACAGAGGAATGTGCTTGCGCAGGAGGAGACCGGATGGAAATGCAGCGGCTGACAACAAGGTAACACGCACACATGCATGCATGCACACACGCGCACACGCGTGCGCCCACACACACGCACGCACGCACGCATGGACATACAAACACATACACGCACGTGCATACACACACACCGATGATGCACGCACAGTGTGATGTGGCAAAGGAGCAGAGCCACACCTGACGACGCGCACGGGGTAGCCCTTGAGGCAGCTGAGCCTGAGCGCCTCGTTGCTCTTCTCAAAGCGCTGGTCGAACGCATGCACCTTGTTCGTGCGCTTGTTGCCACTCAGATCCCGACCCCCGCTGTTATTCGCCGTGTGGGTGGGGAGGTGGGCAGGAAGGGGATCGACATGGGGGAGGGACACGGGTGGTGAGGGGCGGGGAGGAGGAGGGGAGCAGGAGGGACGAAAGGGGGGGAAGGAGCAGGGAACGGGTGGGGAGCGAGGAAATGGAGAAAAGAGCGACGGGGGAAGCATCTCACAGAAGGGGAGATACGAGGATGCACACAGGACCGGTCGCAGTGCTGTTGCTGCAAGCAGCGCACAGCAATCCCGCATGCCTGCTCTGCTTTGTCCTGCGCAGCTCACCTCTGCCCCCACACTGCCTCCCTCCTCGCCCCTCCCAGTCCTCTCATCCCTTCTACCCACGCGCACCTGCCGGTGTAGAGGAACCACTCGCCATTGTCCTCGTCGTCCTCGTAACCCCCTGACAGCGCCACCGACTGCGCGCCGTGGTGGGACTGCCCCGCAATGCCCGCCACGTGCGGCAGGTGCGCGCCCCACTGCCGACACTCCAGCCGACTCGCCCACGTCTCGCCCACCTCCACGCCCGTCCCCCTCTCCGGATCGTACTCCGCCGTGATTGGTCCAAAAAAGTCCCCCGCTATAGTCACGAATATCCGGCCCGAGGCCGCGTTAGAGAGCCCCTTGCGCACGGCGCGATCCGTGGTGAACGCCTGGTCGGGCCGCTTCTCGTTGCAGATTGGCTCGTACGGCTTGGCCAGTGTTGCTGACGTGGACAGCCCGCCGGCGGCCGCGCGGGCGGCGGCGGCCTTGGCGTGGCGGATGGCGGCGACGATGACGGGGTTGATGCGCGGCTGCTTCATCATGTCGGGCGGCACCGCGCGGCGGCACTTGGCGCAGCTGCGCTTGCCCTGCGCCAGCCACTTGCGGAAACACACGAGGCAGAAGTTGTGCCCGCAGGGGGTCTGGCGGGAATAGGGAGGGGAGGGATGGGGGGAGGAGGAGTTAGGAGGCATGGGGAGAGAGTTAGGCGGTGAAGAAAGGAACGTGGGGGAAAGCGGGTGAAGAGCGCATGGAAGCACTGGAGGGCAAGGAAGAAGATCGCACGGTGACAGCGGGGGGAAGATAGAGAATCGCACGGTGACGGGGCGGTCGACGAGGTCGTGGCAGATGGGGCACTTCATCGCCTCGCTGAAACACGCCGCCGCTGCCTCCGCCGCCTCTGCCGCGTTTGCGCCCCGCGCCGTCGCACCCGCCCCGTCCGCGCGCGTCCCGCCGCCGCTCTCGCTCGCGGTCGTCGTCGCCTGGCGGCTCACGAGCGCCTGCCGCTGCCTCGCCTTCTCCGCGTCACTCAGCGACGCGTCGCTCTCGATCGCACGGATTCTCGCGCGCAGTTCGCCCTCGCCGCCGCCTCCCGCAGTTGCCGCCGCGGCATCCACCTCTCTCAGCGCTTCGGCCCCGCCGGCCGCCGCATCAGACGCGGCACGGCCGTCTCGGCCGCCGTCGGCGCTGGGCGCGCGGTTCATCTCTGCCTCGACCTCGTGGCAGTCGGGGCAGTGCCACGTACCGGCGGGTGCGGCGGTGAGGGGCGGCACGAGGCACGGCATGTGCCACTCGCCGCGGCACGCGTCGCACACGAGCACGCGGTCGTCGGGCGGCAGCTTGTTGCACTGCATGCACACGCCGTCCGTGCCGCACGACCGCAAAAGCACGGCTGGCGGCGGTGCTGCCGCCGGCATTGCTGGCGGCATTGCGTGAGGAGAGGAGATCGGTTGGCGCTGAACGCTGCCGCTGCTGGCGAACGCCGAATGAGGAACGTCGTTGCGCTGCTAAGTGGGCTGTGGTGTGAAGAGGTGTGATGTCCTGTGCAAGTTGGTTGACAGCGGACGCCTTGTTTCTGGTTTTTCACGCAGAACAAGAAACAAGGTTGCTTGATGCTTGTGTGATTCGCGCACGGAAGGGACAGGATCGATGGACCTTGGGGTGTGTGTGGATGGTGGGATTGCCCCATACGGGTTGGTTTTCGTCGAGTCGTGCGTGATTGGTGATCGAGGGGATAATTTGGCGGGAAGTTCAAAAGCACGAAGCCAAAAAACTTGGCGTCACTCCCACGAGTCGGTAACACCCAGGTTTTAAAATATCTAAACTCCCTAGCTAACTTACCACTGCTCTTTGTCACGACACTTAACGAAGTTACACTAACGCGAACAGTAATGCCGTCCCTCCCCTTGAATGTCATCTCATCGTCGGTCCCACCCACCCACGCCAGCAATGCTCGTTCCACACTTCTCGGCTCTCGCATCGCGTTCCTCTCACAACCCCTCCCTTTTCACGCTCTCACCTTCCCCTCTCCCTTCCGCCTCTTAGTCTCTCTCTCCACTACTCAAAGGTTCGTGCGACGTACTCAATACGCGCAAGCTACCACCTCGCCGGCGGCGGAAGCTGCATGGCTTTCGTCAGGGCCGAGAGGCCGCCTTTCGCGTCGTGAACATGGCGAACGCTTCAGGCAAAGTCGTGACGACAGTCGCCCTTTCGTAACCCCGCTTTCGCGAACGGCATGGCGGGCGAGCTGCCGGTGCTGACGCGCAAGGAGCAGGTCGACGCGTTCCTGTGGAACACCGTCGACGCCGTGCTCGTGCTGCGCTTCGGCCTCGCCGATGACCCCACCTGCATGCAGCTCGATGACGTGGTGAGCCGCGATTGGACGATGTCGGGCCGGGCTTCCGTTGAGGTGCAAGCAGGGGGGGGGACGTGGTGGTGGTTTTGATGGTACCGATGCTCGCACCACCGTCAGTGATTCACAGAGCATGAATGCTGGCGATGCTGTGCGACAGTGTCGCATGGCAGGGCTCCACGCGATGCGTCGCCACCTGACCTCATTCACGCCCCCCCTTCTTCCCCCATCCTTCCTTCCACGTCCTCCCCTCCCTCCCCATCTCTCCCTCCCCCGCCCCTCCCCCGCCCCTCCCTCTGCTCCACGCCCGCGTTTCCCGCCGCCAATAACGGCTCGCCAGCTGGCGCGGGCGGCGACGGACGTGAGCGGGTTCGCGCGGGCGGCGCTGGTGGACGTGCGGGCGGCGGGCGTGGCGGCGTACGTGGCGTGCCTGGACGTGCGGGTGCTGCCCGCGTGCGTGTTCTTCTTCAACGCCACTCACGTCAAGATGGACTCCGGGTGCTGGAGGGGTGGGCGGGAAATGAGCATGGGCTGCAAGAGGGGGTGCTGGAGGGGTGGGCGGGAAATGAGCATGGGCTGCAAGAGGGGGTGCTGGAGGGGTGGGCCAGGGGTGCGCGGTGGTTGAGGGGGGGGGGGGGGGGGGGGGGGGGGGGGTGTTCTTCTTCAACGCCTCGCACATCCAGATAGACTCCGGGTGCGCAAGGGGTGGGCGGGGGTTGCGGGAGGGGATGCGGGAGGAGTGAGAGAGGGGATGAGCGGGGGATTTGTGTTCTTCTTCAACACCTCGCATGTCAACATGGACTCGGGGTGCGCAAGGGGGGAAGAGAAGGCGGGGGTGAGACGGGGATGGGTATGGCAGGGGGTGTGCGTTCTTCTTAAGTGCACCGCACCTCAACATGGACTCGGGGTGAGCGCGGGGGATATAAGCAGGGTGTGAGGGGGGCGAGAAGGAGTAGCGTGGGGGAAAGAGTAGGGGGGGGTGAGGAAGGGGTGGGACGGGGGGTGCAGGTGCTGCCCGCGTGCGTCTGCTTCTTCAACGCCCCGCACGTCAAGATGGACTCCGGGTGCGCGGGGAGTTCTCGCAATTTACGGGGACGAGGGGGGGAAAGGGACGGGCAGGGGTGGTGGGGCAAAGGGGGTGAGTGGGCATGAAGGGGGGGGTGTGTGTGGGGCGTGGACCAGAGGGTGGGAGGGGAGGGGAGTTTTGAGCCAGTGTGTGGGGTGGGCGCGAGGAGGGGGTGCGTGTTGGTCAACCCCAGGTGTGTCCAGATGGCCGTTAGGTGATCAGGGCGCGGGGGGGAGGAAGGGCTGGGTGAGGGGGAGGCGAGTGGGGAGGGGAGGTTAGAGTGAGCAGGGGGTGCGGGGATGGCTGGATCAGAGCAGCGGCCATGGGTGACTATGTGAGGGAGTGTGGCGCGCATGCCCTGGGCACACCGCTGTAACGGGATGTGCCACTGCTGCTGCCTCCGCCTGCCTCTCACCGAGTCACCCTTCCAACAACCACTCCACCCCTCTCCCATCCCATCCCTCTGCAGCACGCCCGACCACAGCAAGTGGGTGGGGCCGTTCACGTGCAAGCAGGACTACATTGACGTCGTCGAGGTGCGGCAGAGGGGGGAAGAGGTGGTGGAGGAGGGGGGAGGTTGAGAATGGGGAGGGGGAAAAGGGAGGGTGGTTGTGAGGGGGTTACGTGGGGTCGGTTGGGTTAGGGCAAAGTGGTGGGGGAGGAGCGGCAGAAGGGAACGGGGATGGGGCTATTTGGGGCTGTGTATTTCAGCACTCCCATAATCCATTGCCCACTCATGCACACCCACTCTTTTCCATGTCCCCAATTTTTCATCTCTACCAGATTCTTGTTCTTTCTTCCCATCCACTCGTCTCTCCCCAAACCTTCAATTGTTCCCCCTTCTACTCTCCCTCTCTCCCCATCCTTCCCTCTTTCCCTGTCCCTCCCTCTCTTCCCATCCCTCCCTCTCTCCCCATCCCGCCCTCTCTCCCCATCCCTCCCTGTCTCCCCATCTCGCCCTCTCACCCCATCTTTCCCCCACTCCCCATCTCTCCCTCTCCCCATCCCTCCCTCTCTCCCCATCCCTCGTTCTGTCGCCATCCATCCCTCTCTCACCCCTGGGTCACAGACCATATACAGTGGTGCGATGAGGGGCAAGCTCATAGTCACATGCCCACTGCCCAGAGACCGCATCCCCCGCTACGACCTGCTCTACCACGGCTTCTAGCTCTCCCCACCTGGTCACTCATCTGCGAGTCAATGAACTAGGTTGGATTGGCACCGGTTATGCACCCTCATGAATCCTGACTGACACTGTCTAGTGAAGCATAATGTGGTTGTACATATACCAGTCTACACCCTCTGACAGTGAAGACAACAGAAGGCATACAAGGGGTGCGCTAGAGGTACTGCCAAAAAAATAACCTGCCACCACACGATTTAGGCAAAAACACAGGTTCCGCTTGCCAATGATGGCAGCAGAACTTAATCCAGTCAGCATTGCTGCTGCTGGGTGGAACAGAACTGAACAGAGACCCAGAACCAGCTTGCACAGCCACAAAACCTGGAAACCGCGAAATGTGATGTGCTGCCATGAGAGAGTGGTAACACACGACTGCCTGGAGGGTACTGGTGCCCCTCAAGTGGGTCTTAGTGCCCCTATGGCGTGATGGTGTTCACGTGGTGACATGTGGTGACATGTGGTGACATGCGGTGACATGCGGTGACATGTGACATGTGCTAAACGCCCTGCTTGCAATGAGCGAAGCCTTGCAGCTGGGGACAGCTGCTCTGCTCATGGTGCGGCCAAAGCTTCTGTGTAATGTCGGCAAATTGGAAGGAAAAAAAAGCTTCTTGTGATGGTCATGCCAAGCGGCCTTGTCAGTGTTGCTTCTGCCCCGTGCACCGCACACACTGCTGCCTGCGCCACTCTCCCTCCTGGATCTGAATCTGAAATCTGCCATTGCTTCTCCTTCTGCCTCCGCCTCTGCATCTGTCTTTTCACGCCCCAATCCCTCTTGCCGCTTCATCTCCCTACCCCACACCTCCCCATCACCGGCAGTTGCGCCACCACCCCGGTCCAAACTTCGGTCCAGCCACATAAGCCACAACCACGGTGATGTCATCCAGCTTGCCCCCGTAGTACCGGTACCCCGCCTCCTGTGCCGCGCGCGCAAAGGGCGAGATGCGGATGCGGTCCTGCGCACGCGTGCGCGCCAGCGTGGCGATGTGCTCCGCCGTGTGCTGTGGCTCGCGCCCAGCCAGCAGCGAGTGCATGACGGTGGAGGCGAGCTCTGAATCGAAGACGTTGTCGAAGAGCCCGTCTGTGCCCAGCACCACCACGTCGCCCGCTGCCACTGGCAGGGAAAACACCTGCAGGGGAGAGAAAAGGGGGGAGAGTGAGAGAAGGGGGGGAGGGCGGGGGGGTGCACGGGACGAGGTGATGGGTGGTGGAAGAGAGATTGAGGTGAAGTACGTCTGGCACATAACAGCGGCTGGGCTGGCAAACAGCAGCACCGGGTGGACGAGCGACCTTCCCGGACCCAAGGAAGCAAGCATGCGAGAGTGCAGAGTGCATTGCAGAGGCTGGCTCCTGGATCAGCTCACTGCGTCGTTGCAACATGTTGGCCCTCGTAGGACAATATTGTGTGGTGGCACATAGCCCCTTGACCCACCTTTCACACCAGCCACCTGCACCTCCCAAGGTGGCACCCATCTGCACCGCTCAACACTCTGCAACCATCTGCACCACCCTTGTCTGCACCACTCTGCACCACAGCACAGCCCACTCACCTCAGCAGCAGAGGGCGAGTCGCCACCATCACTGCCGAGCTGGAAGGGGAAGTTGAAGTCGTGCTGCTGCGGGGGCGACTTGAAGATGATGCGCCCATTGCGCACCACCACAAACCCACTGTCGCCCAGATTCGCCGCCTGCAGCCGCTGCCAGAGGGGAGAGGAGGGGCGGCGAGGTGAAGAGGGACACGGGAAGGGGGTGTTGAGAGGGGGGTGGAAGGGAGAGGGGAGGGGGGTGTTGAGGAATGGAGGGGGAGGGGGTGGAAAAATGTGGAAATTCAAAAAGAGGTGTGTCGGGCACGTGATGGAGGATGAACAACGAATGCAATAAAGTTGTCCATACATGACTTTGACTTGACGCATCCAACCTCTTACTCATTCCCCTTCCACACCCCTCCATCCCTTTCCCCACACCCCTCCCTTCCTCCCCCCACACCCCCCCTCATCCCTCCCCACCCTCCCCTCCACCCCTCACCGCACACCCCTCCATCACTCCCCCACACCCACCATCCCCCCCCCGACTCCCCTCCATCCACTGCTTACGTCAGCAGTGAGCACCACAAGGCACGCGGTGCAGGAGCCCTGGCTGCGCGTCTTGGCGTGCGCTGACGTCAGCACGCGGAGGGTGTCCGCGCACCCCTTGGGCTCGCGCCTGACGGCCGCCTGCACCTCGCCCATCAGCTCGCGCGCGTACGCCCCCGCGTCCACCCCCACGTCCGCCCACCCGCCCACGCCGTCCGCCACCCCTGCCATGCCATGGCAGCACGGGGAAAAGGCAGCGCGGGGGAAAAGGCAGCGTAGGGAAGGGCAGCGCGGGGGATGGGCAGCAGAGCCAGAAACAGCAGCAGTTGGGGGAAGGGGAATCGGAAAGAGAAAAGAGAAAGAGGAGAGGACGCGAGCACGGGCAATGGGGTTGGAACACGAGCAGTGGGGCACGGGCGATGGGGTTGGAGGAGTGGGGGTGGGTGGGACGGACCACAACACGACAATGCAGCGAGAGGGGTGTCGCGGCAAGGGGGGTGATTAGCGCCACACAGCGCAATTAGCGGAACAGGAGGCGGGGCAATAGGGGACGAAGGAACAGGAAGCGCGGGGATAGGGAGCGGGAAAATAGGGAGAGGGGGAGTAGGGAGCGGGGGAATAGGGAGCGGGGGAACAGGGAGCGGGGAAGTAGGGAGCGGGGGAACAGGGAGAGGAGGAATAGGGAGAGGGGGAATAGGGAGCGGGGGAGTAGGGAGCGGGGGAATAGGGAGAGGAGGAATAGCGAGCGGGGGAACAGGGAGCGGGGGAACAGGGAGCGGGGGAACAGGGAGCGGGGGAGTAGGGAGCGGGGGAGTAGGGAGCGGGAGAATAGTGAGCGGGGGAGTAGGGAGCGGGGGAATAGGGAGAGGAGGAATAGGGAGCGGGGGAACAGGGAGCGGGGGAACAGGGAGCGGGGGAGTAGGGAGCGGGGGAGTAGGGAGCGGGAGAATAGGGAGCGGGGGAGTAGGGAGCGGGGGAATAGGGAGAGGAGGAATAGGGAGCGGGGGAATAGGGAGCGGGGGAACAGGGAGCGGGGGAGTAGGGAGCGGGGGAGTAGGGAGCGGGGGAGTAGGGAGCGAGGGAGTAGGGAGCGGGGGAGTAGGGAGCGGGGGAGTAGGGAGCGGGGGAGTAGGGAGCGGACGGACCTAAGGCGGAGACGTCGGGGAGGATGAAGAAGGCGTCTTCTCCGCCGCGGTCGAGCTTGTCGGGGTGCGGCAGCACGCACGCGCCCGCCACCAACCGCAGCGCCTCCTCCTCCTTCGCCGCCTCGGGCGCGCCGCTGCTGCCGGGCGCGCAGCAGCGCAGAAGAGAGAGCAGCACGGAGGGCAGCGGCGCAACAGGGGGCAGGATACGAGTGGTGAGCGGCGAAACGCAACGAGACAAAGCGAGAGGGTAAGCAACCAAACAAACAAACAAAAACAAAACACAAAAAGATGAGGAAGCACGGTATGACGGAGATGAGACCCAAAACAAAGAGAAAGAAAGAAATAAAAACAAGCAAACAAACAAAAAGAGCAACATTATTTGATAAATAATTAATAATAATAGAAAAACGCAAGCTCTGTAATCAATGAATGGTGGGAGAAGAAATTGCGAGCGAATACGGATCGGACCAGGACTGCGCCAGCAGACCTCTTATCGGCGTCGCCGTCGACGGGCCGCGAGCAGAACGCGAGGCCGGGCACCTGCCCCAGCAGCTGCGCGTCGTGCAGACGGCGCGTGATCACAGCCGCCGGCGGCGCGCACGGCATCACGCGCCGCCACGTGCCGTAGGGTGCGGCGGATGTGATCCTCGGCAGCGCCCATGCAGCGCGTGTGGAATCCGCCGCTCCAACCGCTAATGCCCCGCCTGCCGGTCTGTTACCGCCGCCATGCGCCAAGCACCACGGGGTTTCCTTCCCCGCGTTGAAATCCGGCGCGCACGGCGCGCCTAGCGACGCGAGGCACGTGGTGGCGATTGAGGTGGAGAGCGGCAGCAGCGGGCGCCACGAGGGGGAGAAGAACGCGGGGGAGGCGGCGTGCGGGGAGGAGGAGCAGGGCGGCGTGCTGAGCGGCCAGATGGGGCTGGTGGTGGGCGTCGCGAGGCAGCGCGATATGGTCTCGCCCGCCGTCAGCACCGGCTGCCGGCGCGCCTCATCCGCTGCTGCGCCTTCGATGCCGCTCTGACATGCGGAGGAGGACGAGGAGGAGGAGGCGGAGGATTGCGAGGACCGCGCGGGGGAGGTGGAACACGACGTGGAGCCGCGAGTTTGACCTAGCGTTGACCGGAGATTCGTTGACCTATGGAAGAAGTTGACTGGCCTGGGAGGCATGCTTGGACGCACGCCGGTGCATAGACGCGAGACGCACTGACAATGAGATCCTATCGCCTAAGTCGTAGTCGCGTCGCGACAAACTGGCACTGACCCATGGTCGCTTAGGCCAACAAACTCGAAATATCTTAGTTCAGATTCAGTGGCAGAAGTGGTAAATGCAAGATGTTATGTCGGAGACCAACCAATGAATCGACGAGACCAACCCGGAACAGTACTAATCTTAATTCTGGCTGGTATCTAGGGTTGTTTCGTAGGTGCGAAATTAATATACGCGCCCGACTTATTAAATTCGCTTACGTAAGAAATGGCCGGTCTAGCAAGGGCAGACGACGTTCAGACTCCTACTATTTTGCTCGGATCACCACTCAACAGGCCTCCCGCTCAGCCCTCTCGTCTCGCCTCTATTCCCTACCTCACGTCCGATTCCAAGCCAAACCACCACCAAACCAGGTAACGCCCATGGCAGTGGCCTGGCAGGGGCGCACTTGGCAGTTCCGCTCCGCCGCAGCCAGCAAACCCTTCGGCTTTCTGGGAACTCCGCGCCGAACCCCCCGCTGTCCCGAGCGGATCCCTCCCCACTTCCGAGAATGTCGCGCCGCCTCGTCGGCTGTGGTCCATGTGCCCGTGTGAGCCAAGCCAGATCAAGATTCTGTCTGTACTGTACATCGACCCTGGCATCTGTTCAACACTGGTGGGTGTTAAAAACAAGAGGCCCTATTTTCAACTTGAATCGCACTATTTCGTTTGGCCGCTGCGAGCAATTCCATCTCACATGGTCATTAGTAATTCCTGGTTGTGCTTCAGAGATAAGTCTAGCACTTACAATACTCTAAGTTTTATATCCTTGAAACCCTTGAAACACCGTGCATAGGAGGCTGATCACACACTAACCATCAATATTCGCCCTTCCACCTCTCTGCTCACAATGCCGACTGATGACACCAACCGAGAGCTGTGCGTTGACGTACGAAACCAGGGCTTGACGCCAAATGCAACTCAAGAATCGAGCTCTTTACGGCGTATTCTTAGAAATCAGTTCCGTACCTTCCGTTCGCAAGCTCACTCACTGGTTATGGATGTCGATGTGATTTGCATGGATTTCAAAGTTTTGCTACTATACAGTACTGCACCGAGAACAAGATTTCTGCACCGAGACATGAGACCCAAACCCGTGTTGGTGGAAGTTTCTGGCGTGCAGTGCCTTCAAGAAGCCGCCCTGATTGGACGTGAAGCGAGGAAACGCGAGTTTCAAGGAGCCAACAAGGCAGGAAGCAAACTTCTTGGAGCCTTTGGTTGGTCCGTTGAATTCGTCCGCCTCTGTAACCAGTAGAGGAGTTTGACCAGTCACTCGGTTTCCACACCTACAAGGAATAGTGAGGAGTTCTAAGGAATTTTCCAGCATTCCTTACCGCGTTCTTCAACATCTCGCACAGCAGCAAGCCGTTGTTCGCCCGTTACCGCTAACGGGGCTTCGCCAACTTCGCGCGCACTGTTTTACCAAACCATGCACTGCTGGCGTGGCCGAGTCGGCCCACGCTTCGGGACTAGCCCGAACCTCGATGCCAGCCTAGCACTAGCTAGCTCGCACGCACCGCGTAACCGTTGCATGTTTTCGCACATAAGTATTCGCTCATGCCTTCGCTCATACTTTGTACTCGTTTGACACCTAGTGCAATCCTCGCTATCTCGTTCCATTGCACCCGTAACACTTGGTATTCAGAGCCACTTTCTTTCGGACCGCGCATCTCCGCACCCAGAGAAATCATCTTTTGATTTTTGCACTCGAAGGGACTCACGCCCCTTAGCGCCTAGGAGCCGCTGTAATCGCGTTCTCTCGTAAACGCGTGCAGCCACGACTGCGCCTAGAGCTAAGACGAGCCGCCGTCCTTCGACATGGCCGAACATATCGACGCCACGAGCCTCACGCAGGAGCGTCTGAACGAACTGCTGCAGCAGCTGCACGAAAGTTCTAAAGAAATTGCGGCACTGACGGCAGAACGTACGTCCCTGCAAAACGACGTCGCACGAGTGCAACAAGCAGAATCACAGACACAAGGCACGCACTGACAACCTGCACGACATGCATCACAACACGGAAGTGTGGGGCAACCCTCAAGCGCGGCTAGTGATGGCGTCGTCCACAACGACGGAGACGACGACCACGCCGCGATACACCCTGAGGCGACGAATGCGGCCAGAAGCCAACCTCGCGTCACGATTTCGGTGCCGATCGGCGAGTCAGCACTGCCGTCACCGATGCCGCTCAAGCCGCAGCGTCCGCCTTGCTTCGATCCAAGTCAGCGGGGTGGTCCTACCGTTCAGGCGTGGTTATTCGCGATGAACGTCTTCTTTGACGCGAACTACGTCTCGGAGGATTCGGCGAAGATTCGATACGCCGTGTCGCTGCTGCGAGGACCCGCCATGGACTGGTGGCGCGTCATCGTCACGAAGCCGGTGGACTAAACGACTCTACCGACAAGGGAAGGACAAACTGGATCCTGGGCGCCGTCGTATTTCGTGGAGGTGCCCCAATATCCCACGTGGGACGCGTGGTGCGCAGGTCTGCGCGCACGATTTCAGCCAATCGCGACTTCGATCGCGGCGCGTCAGAAGCCCCGCACTTGGCGCCAGCTCGGTTCCGTCCAGGACTACACCAGCGGGTTGCTGGCGCTGTGCGAGCAGGTGGGCTACATGCACGAGGGCGAACGCATCGACCGCTACATCGGCGGCCTGAAACACGAAATCGCCCAAGAAATCCAGCTCCGCAACGTCACCGAATTTCAAGACATTCTCGCTATGGCGGAGAAGCTTGACTTCTTACGTCGACCGAGACCGGGGTCCTACGGCAACAACAGTAACTGGGGACATCGGTCTCGTGGGATGAACGAGCACGCCACGATACGCGCCGTCGCCGCAAATGCCGCTGCCGCGTCGTTCAAAGGGCGCTGCTTCGCGTGCAACCGGCCGGGACACCGTAAGAGCGAATGCCGGGAAAACGCTAAGGGAAAAGGGGAAGCTGAGCAGCAGAAACAGACCAAGCAACAGGGAAACGCTGGGAGTCAGTAGCAGACGGGCCCTCTACTGACAGGTCACGCCGTTCGCCCGACCCAACCGACCCTCACCGAGTGATTGTGCCGGTTCACGCAATCGACCACACCCGGCCGAATAAGGAGGGTACATTGGTAGACAGCCGCATACTGCTTAGCGGGAAAATACAGACAGATTTAGTTAAGATCTTCGTAGACGGGGGGGCTAGCCACTGCCTGATCAACACCGCAACAGCACGGAGACTGAAACTGCCACTGGACAGATGTTTACCTGAAATTGACGCACGACTGGTCGACGGCACGCCACTAGCGATACGGGAACGTGTGGACCGAGTTCGGATCCGATGCGGGGGTAACTTCACCTTTACCCAGGAAATGCTCGCAACTGTCAAAGTATATGCACCTTCGTAACTGCGGAGGTGCAGCGCCTTCGTAGCATGCACCGCCGTTTCCTTGTCTCTGGACTTCCAGAGACTCTGCCCTCCTCTACCACCCTCGCCTGCTCCTCCCTGTCTTCCCTGTGTCGAGGGGCGGCAGCGCGCTGCTCCTCACTCCTCCTCGTTCCCTCCCACAGAGGCTCCCCTGCAGACTCTCCACCTGGACGTGTGGGGCCCAGCCCGCGTCCGTGGACAGGGCCACGAGCGGTACTTCCTGCTGGTCGTCGACGACTACACGCGTTACACCACGGTCTTCCCCTTGCGCAGCAAGGGGGAGGTCCCTGATGTTTTGATCCCCTGGATCCGCGCTGTTCGTCTCCAGCTCCGCGAGCGGTTCCAGTCGGACTTTCCTGTCCTGCGTCTGCACTCTGACAGAGGTGGTGAGTTCTCCTCAGACCTCTTGGCAGCCTACTGTGCGGAGCACGGCATCCGCCAGACGTTCACGCTTCCGGCCTCTCCGCAGCAGAATGGGGTTGCTGAGCGCCGCATTGGCTTAGTCATGGAGGTCGCTCGTACCTCCATGATCCATGCGGCTGCCCCCCATTTTCTGTGGCCGTTTGCGGTCCGGTACGCCGCGCATCAGCTCAACCTCTGGCCCCGTGTCTCCTTGCCGGAGACCTCGCCCACACTGCTGTGGACGGGGAAGGTTGGCGATGCGTCGCGTTTCCGGGTCTGGGGTGCTCGTGCCTTTGTCCGCGATACCATCGCGGACAAGCTCTCCGCCCGCGCTGTTCCCTGTGTCTTCCTTGGCTTTGTCCCTGACGCGCCTGGTTGGCAGTTTTTCCACCCCACCTCGCGCCGTGTCTTCCCCTCTCAGGACGTCACGTTCGACGAGTCGGTTCCCTTTTACCGTCTCTTCCCTTACCGCACTGCCCCTCCCCCCCCCCCCCCGCCGCTCTTCCTCGCTCCAGATGCTCCCCAGGTAGACCCCCTCCCCGCTCCCGGTCCTGCTCCTTCAGGTGTGTCTCAGGTAGACCCTCCTCCCTTGACTGCGCCGGTTGAGGTCACTAGTGACTCGGGTCCTGCTGAGGGTGGTCTTGCTCGGGGTGCTGCTTCTAGGGGTGCTGAGCCTGGGGGTGCGGAGCCTGGGGGTGCTGAGCCTGGGGGTGCGGAGCCTGGAGGTGCGGAGCCTGGGGTTGCGGAGACTGGAGGTGCTGAGCCTGGGTGTGAGGAGTCTGGGGGTGCTGAGCCTGGGGGCGCTGAGGCGTCTGGTGAGCAGTCTCCCGGGAGCGGTCGTCTACGTAGTCGCTCCGCTGGTGCCTCGCCGCTGCACTCTCGTCGTCGACTCCCTCTCTCCCCACAGCAGCTGCTTGAGTGGTACGCTGGACGTTAGGGTCGCGCTGCTGGAGCTAGGGGCCCTGCTGCGGGAGGCGCTGGAGCTGGTGACTCTGCCACTGGAGTTGTTTCTGCTGGAGGTTCTGGAGCTGCTGAGGGTGCTGGAGCTGGAGGTTCTGGAGCTGCTGGAGGTGCTGGCGCTGGTGGCGCTGGAGCTGGAGGTTCTGGAGCTGCTGAGGGTGCTGGCGCTGGAGGTTCTGGAGCTGCTGGAGGTACTGGCGCTGGTGGCGCTGGAGCTGGAGGTTCTGGAGCTGCTGAGGGTGCTGGCGCTGGAGGTTCTGGAGCTGCTGGAGGTACTGGCGCTGGTGGCGCTGGAGCTGGAGGTTCTGGAGCTGCTGAGGGTGCTGGCGCTGGAGGTTCTGGAGCTGCTGCGGGTGCTGGCGCTGAGGGTTCTGAGTCTGCTGTTGCGCGGTTTCCTTGGAGTAGCCGCCTTCGTCCGCGTGTGCCTCTCACCTCGCAGCAGCTGCACGACTGGTACGGTCGCCGTCAGGGTCGCGCTTCTGGAGCTCGGGGCTCTGCCGCTGGAGGTACTTCTGCTGACGTCACTGGAGCTGGGAGTGGTGCTGGTCCCGGAGGTGCTCGCACTGGAGGTACTGGAGCTGCTGGGGCTGGAGGTGCTGAGCCTGAGGGTGCTGCTGCTGGAGGCACTGAGGCTGGAGACCCTGGGACTGGAGGTGCCGGTTCTGGGGGTGCTGCTGTTGGTGGAGCTGGTCCTAGAGGAGCTGGCGCTGAGGGTTCTGGAGCCGCTGGAGGTCCTGGAGCTGCTGGGGGTACTGGAGCTGCTGGTGCTGGTGTCACTGCACAGCCGCGGCTGTTCTTCGCTCCACCGTCTCCGTCGTCTCAGCCACCACCTGACTCTGTGCTTCGCCAGGTTCTTAGTCTCCCTTCGACTACTGGTCTTCCGTTACAGCCTGGCTCACCGCTGCCTGCTCCTTCTCCTTACACTGAGCAGCTAGGGGGTCTTACTGAGCGTCGTGAGCCTGCGTCGCGTCCTGTCTCGCCTGTCTGTTCTGGTCGTTCCGGTCGTCGTGTTCCTCGTCCGCGTCTGCCGGCTGTCCCCGACACCCACCTCGTAGTCCGTCGTCCTTCCTCTCCTCCGCAGCGTGTTCCTCTGCCGTCCCCTCCTGCGTCTTCTCTGCCTGTCGTTGCGGACCCCGAGTCTGACCGGTTTCGTGCTGAGCACCCTACTGTCACGCGTCTGCTAGCCACTGTTGTCACTGACCCGTCGTTTGAGTCTGCTGCTGCGTCTGCCTTAGTTGCTGGGCTTGTTGACTTTGCTGCTGCCTATCGTCTAGACTACGCCGCTAGTCTTGTTGCTGAGTCTGAGTCTGTCTGTCCTCCGTCCGTCGGGGGTGAGTGTGCTCTTGGCACGGACGTCCTTGAGGACAGGCAGGAGGACCTTGAGTGTCTTGCAGCCGCTGCGCCTCATCTCGTGTCCATGCTGCTTGCCCCTGAGGGAGACCCGGATGCTCCAGACATCCCGACCCCGCGCTCTTACGCTGAGGCGATCGCGGGTGAGTACTCCTCTCAGTGGCAGACAGCCATGGACGCAGAGATGGCATCCTGGAAGCCCACAGGCACCTACGTCGACGAGGTTCCCCCACCTGGGGCGAACATCGTCAGTGGCATGTGGATTTTCAGGGTGAAGCGGCCGCCGGGTTCTCCGCCTGTCTTCAAGGTGCATTACGTTGCACGAGGTTTCAGTCAGCGAGAGGGAGTAGACTTCTTCCAGACCTTCTCCCCCACCCCGAAGATGACCACTCTTCGGGTGCTGCTGCACGTTGCCGCTCAGCGTGACTACGAGCTTCACTCTCTTGACTTCAACACAGCCTTCTTACAGGGCAGCCTGCACGAGGAGATCTGGCTGCGCCGCCCACCTGGCTTCACTGGGTCGTTTCCTCCTGGTACCCAGTGGAGCCTCCGGCGGCCAGTCTACGGTCTCCGCCAGGCGCCACGTGAGTGGCACGACACATTGAGGACGACACTTGCGGCTCTTGGGTTTGCTCCGTCGACTGCTGACCCGTCGCTGTTTTCGCGCACCGACACTTCGCTGCCGCCGTTCTACATCCTCGTGTACGTCGACGACTTGGTCTTTGCCACTGCTGACACTGAGGCTCTCGCCCTGGTGAAGTCGGAGCTGCAGAAGAGACACACGTGCACAGACCTGGGTGAGCTGACAAGCTATCTTGGCTTGCGGATCACCCGGGACAGAGCACGCCGCACCATCATACTGACTCAGTCACACATGGTGCAGCAGGTCCTTCAGCGCTTCGGCTTCACCTGGTCCTCGGCACAGGCCACTCCTCTGGCTACAGGTCACTCGCTCTCAGCTCCACCATCGGACAAGTCCGTAGAGCCGAGTGGTCCTTACCTAGAGCTAGTGGGCTGCCTCATGTACCTGATGACCTGCACTCGTCCTGACCTTGCGTACCCTCTTGGCCTTCTGGCTCGCTACGTGGCTCCTGGTCGGCACCGAAAGGTGCACATGGATGCTGCTAAGAGGGTACTACGCTACTTGTGCAGTACATCGGGCATGGGGCTCGTGCTTGGAGGACGGAGCGACGTTGTCCTCACTGGGCACTCAGACGCTTCTTGGGTTGACGACCAGGCTACGCAGCGGTCGTCACAGGGTTACACCTTCAGCCTTGGCTCTGGTTCGGTTTCTTGGCGTTCTACACGCTCGTCTTCAGTTCTCAGCTCCAGTTGTGAGGCTGAGATCTACGCCACAGCCATGGCTGCACAGGAGTTACGCTGGCTCACCTACCTGCTGACCGACTTGTGAGAGCGACCTCGTTCTCCTCCAGTGCTGTACGTCGACAACAAGGCCGCCATTGCCTTGTGTCTGGAGCACAGACTGGAGCACAGAACGAAGCACATCGCTCTGCGTTACTTCCTGGCTCGAGAGTTGCAGCAGCGTGGTCAGCTTCGTCTTGCTCACGTGGCCACTCGGGCCAACACTGCTGATATATTCACCAAGGCGCTTCCGTCTGGTGATCATCAGCGTTTCTGCTCTCTGTTAGGCCTTGTGCCCACGTTTCCTCACTTGCTGTAGACTTTGCTTGTACTGTGATCTATATATACCTGCATGCTTGCTCTGCTAGGTAGAGATCACTGTGCTGTTGTTTTTTGCATATATACCCCTGCATGTGAACTGGCCTTGTGGCCCTTTGCTTGTGCTCAGTGTGTGTGGTGACGTTGTGATCCACCCTGAGCTTGCTTTGCTTCTCTTGACTGGTCTTGTGACCCCTTGCTCTCCCCCACTTTGGCTATGGGGGTGTGTCAAAGTATATGCATGTTATATATGTGTAGGCTGTAGTGGGGTAGCCAATATGGGGTACAACCCCTTTTAGGGTTTCATACTTGTACCCAACTCTTTCATAGTTCAATCATTCCTGCTACTAGATTCTGACAGCAACGACCCTCGACGGGACCGACATTTTACTCGGCCGTGATTGGCTGCGATGACACAATCCGCGAATCGTTTGGACGTCGGGTGATTGCACCGTGCGAGTGAACGGTAACAACATCGCCTTACCTCGCTGGAGCTCGCCTGAGTCTTCGTCGGTGCGTGTCAACGCGATCACGATGAAACGCGCCGTAGCGTCAGGAGCTGACGTGTATGCGGTTGACATTCGGGAAGCCGAGGTAGCAGACAAACCGAGTGATTTACAGACACTGCTCGCTGACGTACCGGATGACTTGGCAGCGCTACTGAAGCAGCACAGCGGGATATTTCCGGATGATCTATCGGAGGGACTACCACCTCAGCGACCGCACGACCACAGGATAGAACTGGAACCGGGGGCACAACCGACAGTACAGCGACAGTTCAGACTGACCCAACCCGAACTGGACAAACTACGGAAGCAGCTGGATTACCTGCTCGATAAAAAGTTCATTCGCCCGAGTTCGTCGCCCTTCGCCGCACCAATACTTGTCAGAATAGTGAAGGAAGGAATGACTGAACTAGAAAGTAGGTTGGTACAAGTAGGAAACCTAAAAGTGTTGTACCCTATATGAACTACCCCACTACAGCCTACATAGACTATAGCATATAAGTTTGACACACCCCCATAGGCAAAGTGGGGGAGAACAAGAGGTCACAAGAACGGTCAAGAAAGGCAAAGCAAGCTCAGGGTGGATCACGAAGTCACCACGCATTCTGAGCACAAGCAAATGGCCACAAGGCCAGTTCACATGCATAGTTATATAAATGAGAACAAGCAATACAGTGATCACAACCTAGCAAGTGTAAGCATGTAGGTATATGTATAGAGATCACAGTACAAACAGAGTCAAGAAGTAAGCAAGTGAGGCACAGTAGGCACAAGGCCTAGAACAGTACAGAAACGCTGATGATCACAAGGCTGAAGTGCCTTGGTGAAGACATCAGCAGTGTTGGCCCGAGTGGCCACGTAAGCAAGACGAAGCTGACCACGCTGCTGCAGCTCTCGAGCAAGGAAGTAGCGCAGAGCGATGTGCTTCGTTCTGTGCTCCAGTCTGTGCTCCTGACACAAGGCAATCATGGCCTTGTTGTCGACGTACAGCACTGGAGGAGAACGAGGCGGCTCTCCCAGGTCGGTCAGCAGGTAGGTGAGCCAGCGTAACTCCTGTGCAGCCATGGCTGTGGCGTAGATCTCAGCCTCACAACTGGAGCTGAGAACAGAAGAAGAGCGGGTAGACCGCCAAGCAACAGAGCCGGAGCCAAGGCTGAAGGTGTAACCCTGTGACGACCGCTGCGTAGCCAAGTCGTCAGCCCAGGAAGCGTCTGCGTGACCAGTGAGGACAACTCGAGCCCGTCCTCCAAGCACGAGCCCCATGCCCGACGTACTGCACAAGTAGCGCAACACCCTCTTAGCGGCATCCATGTGCTCCTTCTTGTGTCTGCCAGGAGCGACATAGCGTGCTAGAATGCTAAGAGGGTAGGCAAGGTCAGGTCGAGTGCAGGTCATCAGGTACATGAGGCAGCCCACAAGCTCTGGATACGGGCCACTCGGCTCTACGGACTCGTCCGAAGGTGGAGCTGAGAGCGAGTGACCGGTAGGCAGAGGAGTGGACTGTGGCGAGGAGTACGTGAAGCGGAAGCGCTGAAGGACCTGCTGCACCATGTGTGACTGAGTCAAGGTAATGGTGCGATGTGCTCTGTTCCGGGTGATCCGCAAGCCAAGATAGCTTGTCAGCTCACCTAGGTCTGTGCACGTGTGTCTCTTCTGCAGCTCCGACTTCACGTGGGCGAGTCCCTCAGTGTCAGAAGTAGCAAAGACCAAGTCGTCTACGTACACGAGAACGTAGAACGGCGGCAGAGTGGTGTCAGTGCGTAGAAATAGCGACGGGTCAGCAGTACAAGGAGCAAACCCAAGAGCAGCAAGAGTCGTCCTCAGTGTGTCGTGCCACTCACGGGATGCCTGGCGGAGACCGTAGACTGGCCGCCGGAGGCTCCACTGGGTACCAGCAGGAAACGACCCAGTGAAGCCAGGTGGGCGGCACAGCCAGATCTCCTTGTGCAGGCTGCCCTGTAGGAAAGCAGTGCTGAAGTCAAGAGAGTGAAGCTCGTAGTCACGTTGAGCGGCGACGTGCAGCAGAACCCGAAGAGTGGTCATCTTCGGGGTAGGGGAGAAGGTCTGGAAGAAGTCAACTCCCTCTCGCTGACTGAAGCCTCGTGCAACGTAACGCGCCTTGAAGACAGGCGGAGAACCCGGCGGCCGCTTCACCCTGAAAATCCACATGCCACTGACGATGTTCGCCCCAGGTGGGGGAACCTCGTCGACGTAGGTGCCTGTGGACTTCCAGGAAGCCATCTCTGTGTCCATGACTGTCTGCCACTGAGAGGAGTAGGGACCCTCTATCGCCTCAGCGTAAGAGCGCGGGGTCGGGATGTCTGGTGCATCCGGGTCTCCCTCAGGGGCAAGCAGCATGGACATGAGATGAGGGAAGGCAGCGGCAAAGCACTCAAAGTCCTCCTGCCTGTCCTCAAGGACGTCCGTGCCAAGAGCACACTCACCCCCGACGGACGGTGGACAGACAGACTCAGACTCAGACTCAGCAACAAGACTAGCGGCGTAGTCTAGACGACAGGCGGCAGCAAAGTCAACAAGCTCAGCAACTAGAGCAGACGCAACAGTGGACTCAAACGAAGGGTCAGTGACAACATTGGCGAGGAAACGCGTGACAGTAGGACTAGCAGCACGAAGGGAGTCAGACTCCGGGTCCAGATCGTCAGCAAGAGAGGACGCAGGAGGAGACGGCAGAGGGACACGTTGTGGAGTAGTGGAAGGACGCAGAGTCATATAGTGAGTGCCAAGGACAGGAGGAGGACGCTGACGCGGAACACGACGACCAGTGTGGACAGCGCGGATAGACGACTCTGGACGAGACTCAGGCGACGCAGGACGAGACTCAGGCGACGCAGGACGAGACCCAGGCGACGCAGGACGAGACTCAGGCGCACGACGCTCCGTAAGACCTCTAGTCGGTCCTGAGTAAGGAGAAGGACCAGGCAGTGGAGAGGCTGGCTGTAAGTGCGACTGCGACTGGACAGGCGGTGGACTCAGTAAGGGAGGAGTAGGACCAGTAGAAGGCGGGAGGCCAAGAACCTGCTGAAGGAGCGGAACGTAGTACGGCCGCGGCCGCGTAGTGCCTCCAGAAACAGCAGAGACAGCACCAGTACCCTCAGCTCCAGGGTCTCCAGCTACAACTCCCGCAGGACCACCAGCTGCAGCACCTCCAGCAGCACCAGCTCCAGCAGCACCTCCAGCAGCACCAGCTCCAGCAGCACCTCCAGCAGCAACAGCTCCAGCACCTCCAGCTCCAACTCCTGCAGCACCACCAGCCCCAGCAGCTCCAGTCCCTCCCTCCCCTTCCTCCGGGGCCTGCCCCTACCTGTGTTCCTTGTGTTGAGGGCCGGCAGCGCGCTGCTCCTCACTCCTCCGAGTTCACACCAAAAAAAGACGGGGGATTTCGCATGTGCATAGATTCCCGCGCACTGAATCGAGTTACCATCAAGTCCCATTACCCCATCCCGCGAGCCGACGAACTGATCGACCAACTTCGCACAGCCCGGGTTTTCTCGAAAATTGACCTTCGAGGAGGTTACCACAAGATCCGCGTCAACCCGCCCGACTGCCCGAAAACCGCCTTCCGAACCCACTACGGATCCTTCGAATACACGGTAATGCCCTTCGGATTGACCAACGCCCCCGCAACCTTCCAAATGACCATGAACGAAGCCTTCCGCCCGCTTTTAGATAAGTGCGTGATCGTCTACTTAGACGACATACTGATCTACAGCCCAGACATAGCACAACACCTACAGGACATCGAAGCTGTTTTTTAAATACTGAGTGAGAACCGCCTATTGACCAAAGCCTCTAAGTGTGACTTTCTACAGGACAGACTGGAGTTTTTGGGGCACGTGATTTCAGCCAACGGAGTGGAAATATACACGAAAAAGATCGCGACGATTCAAGCATGGCACGCGCCGACCAACTTGACTGAGTTGCAGAGTTTTCTGGGGTTCATCAACTACATGCGACGGTTCGTCCCCGACATGGCGCAGTTGACTGCCCTGTTGACCGACCTGCTGAGGAAGGGGGTTGAGTACACGTGGGGGGAGAAAGAGCAAGCTGCCTTCTCGGCCCTCGGCCAATCGCATACGAGTCCCGCAAACTTCACCCGCCCGAACGCAACTATCCGATACACGACCGCGAGATGCTGGCGATTGTGCACGCGTTCAAGGTGTGGCGGTGCTACCTGACAGGAGCCGACGTGACAGTACGGACAGACCATCGTGCACTACAGTACCTTCGCGCCCAACTGAATCTTAATCCACGACAGATCCGCTGGTTGGAATATCTGGAGTCCAACTTCCACTACACCGTCACGTACAAAAAAGGAGCGTCGAACATCGCTGACGCACTCACCCAAACCAACTCGCTTTTAATAGGCCTATTCACCCACGGATACAGCACCGACCCATTTTTCACGATCGGAAATTCGCAGTAACTGGCAGAAGCAAAAACAGGCACCAACCGCATCTGGGTACCCGCGTACTCACTACTGAGGGAACTGCTACTGCAGGAGGCACATAACGGGGTTACCTCTGCGGAGAATGCTATTCTAAGGGAGAGCTGAATTGCGTGGGACGCACGGTCCAATTTCTGGCAGTGATTCTTGACAGAGTGTTGGAATGCCTTGGTAGAATTCAAGCATAGTTTCACTAAGAAAAGCTGATAGAACAAGATTATGATACAAGGAAGGAGAACCAAATAGCAAAGACAAAGAACCATGGAGAAACGTTCCTCGACAAGCAAGCACCTTTGCCGAGTCAGAAACGGCAGGTGAAACGACAAGCACATGTGTCTTTCACCTGAATTGGCAGTTTCTCAGGTTTACAACTTTCAGAGTTGTTTATGTTTTTACTGTTAGTAAAAACGTTCCTGAGGTTCAGTTTCCTTACTGATTCGAAATCTCCTGGGGAGTACAATTTCCGAGATGCTCTGATTTGTCGAAATTTGCTTTTTCGTGATTGGTCGAAATTCGCGCGTATTGCAAATGTTGGAGACAATTAATTTCGGTCGACCGGAATCGCTCTGCTCGACGATGCCTCTTTCGAGCTTAATTCTGTCGACCAGCGTTTCGTCGAAACGCTGTTTTCTCCAATTCCGTCGACCCGCGAGGCTCGATTTTGACGCCGAATTCCTCCCGTCGACAAGTGCCTCGTCGACGGGCAGTTGCGTGGAGCAGAAACAACACTTCAATTTCGACGAATTAATCTCGTCGAAAATCGACCCGTCGCACAGAGATCAGAGTCCCAGAGGCTGTCGCACCCAAATAAAAGTCCTTGAAGTCGTTGATGACCACGAAACGAACACCGTTGTGCCCCGAAAAGCATGGCCGACTTCGCCCAAGCAAGGGCGGGGCCTTTTCTCATCGACACTCCCCTGCCCAGCTCAAGCTTGGGCCCCCACAAACAAGGTCCACCCAAAACCTACGTAATAGAATACAAGGTGATATTTCGATGGCATGCACACCCCCGCACGCCGATCACCGCACCAGCCATGTTAGAGGACATTGCACCTACTGCTGCACGTCGTCGTCGTCGTCGCCGATTTCGGCAAGGCGAACCTGGCCGACCGCGACAGAGCACCGGTTGAAGGCCGGAAAATGCAGCGCCTTAGTGAGGAAGTCCGCCGGCTGCTCGGAAGTTGGGATGTATTCCAGCGCAATCTTCTTGCGCTTCACCATCTGCTGCAGCCAGGCGTAACGTCGCTCCATGTGCTTGAGGTTGTCCTTCAGCCCCAAGCCCTCAGCGATCGAGATGGCGGACTGATTGTCCACGTTCAGAGCAGTTGGCGTCCCAGCGTTGAGGAGCTGGAACTCGGCGAGGAGGAATCGAAGTCGACGAGCCTGTCAGATTTATATGACATGGCTACTGTAGGCTATAGTGGGGTAGCACATATGGGGTACAGTTTTCTAGGGTTTGCTTTTGTACCCAACTTTCCTTTAGTCATTCTCATTCCTCGTTTCTTCTCATGGTATCGAGCAGGTTCCCTAGTGGGAACACTTCCTAGGGCCCACCACGATTTTTTTTTTTCCTGCCCGGAGCGCGCTTCGCTCCTGCCCGAGTCGCGCCCTGTGTGCCCTCCCTACCGTCGCGCCCTCTCACGGCCCCTCACGGCCCCTTCGCGTCGCCCTTAGCGGCCCCTCTCACGGCCCCTTGCGCCGCCCTTACGGCCCCTCGTGCCACCCTCGCGGCCCCTCGCGCCGCCCTTCACGGCCCCTTCGCGCCCTTCGCGGCCTCTCGCGGCCCTGTCGCCGCCCCCTCCGGCCCGCCGTCGCCGCCCCTGCCGCAGCAGCCGCCGCAGTCCCTACAGCAGCGGCCGCCGCAGTCCCTGCAGCAGCAGCCGCAGCCGTCTACCCCTAGCGGGAGACGCCGCCCTGGCAAGGGCAAGGGGGGCAGGGGCACTGGAGGAGCTAGCGGGGGCGGTGGAGGCGGCGGTGGAGGCGGTGGAGGGGGTGGGGGTGCCGGTGGGGGTGGTGGCGGGGGTGGAGGTGTCGGTGGCGGCAGTGGAGGCGGAGGCGGCGGCGGCGGTGGCGGTGGGAGCGGAGGTGGCGGCGGTGGAGGAGGCGGCGGCGGAGGAGGTGGAGCTGGTCGGGGTGGCGCTGCGCAGAGGGTCGGCTCCGGTGGTGGTCAGCGCCAGCAGCAGCAGCAGCAGCGCACTCGTGACATCCCCCCCCCTCAGCAGCACCGTGAGTGGTACGCTGCACGCCAGCGGGGTGGGGGTACTGGTCCGTGCACCTACGTCCTACGCACCGGAGACCGCGCGGGTGAGCAGTGCTGGGGTGCGCACTCCACCCAGCGCTGCTTTGGCCGCCTGACGGACGCTTGGCGTCACCAGTTCCCTGAGGCCACTGAGATCCCCCGCTGGGGTGAGCTGTCTAGGGCGGGTGTAGCTGTCTTTGACCTTGACTTTGATGCTATTCTTGCTGCCATGTATACTGTGACTATTAGTGATGAGGGTGACTGTTACCGGTGTTTTTCGCCCGACCCGGGCATTGAGTCTGCTGCTCTAGGTACTGGTGAGGCTGCTGCTCTAGGTGCTAGCGAGGCTGCTGCTCTAGGTGCTCGTGCGTCTGCTCCCTCAGGTGCTGGTGAGTCTGCTCTCTCAGGTTCTGCGTCGGCTTCGGCCTCCCACACCTTCACCCTTGACTCGGGGGCTTCTCGCTCCTTCTTTCGAGACCGCACCACACTCATGCCGCTTGGCCGGCCAGTTGCAGTCTCTCTGGCAGACCCCTCTGGGGGTCCTGTCCTTGCTCACTTCTCCACTGTCCTCCCGTGTCCGGCGGCCCCCTCTGGCACCCTGTCTGGTCTTTACCTCCCCTCGTTCTCTACGAACTTGGTGAGTGGTGCTGACCTACAGGATGCGGGGGTTCACCAGTTCACTCCTGCGAGTCAGCGGGTGACCCATTGCACGGACGCTCGGACAGGCCGACACCTGGCCACGTTTACACGTCGGCCGGGGTCGAGCCTGTACACACTGACCACTGCGTCTCCTCCGGTCACTGCGTCTGGTCAGGTAGCTGCGTCAGGTCAGGTGTTTGCTGCAGCGTCCAGGTCTGGTCCTGAGTCTGCCCCCTGTTCGTGTCGCCTCCTGTCTCACGAGACTCTCCTCTGGCACCACCGCCTTGGTCACCCCTCCCTGCTTCGTCTCCGAGGCATGGCCTCCCGTGTCCTTGTCTCTGGTCTTCCCCGGTCCCTCCCTCCCCTTCCTCCGGGGCCTGGCCCTACCTGCGTCCCCTGTGTCGAGGGGCGGCAGCGGGCTGCCCCTCACTCCTCCCAGTTTCCTCCGACAGAGGCCCCGCTGCAGACGCTTCACATGGACGTGTGGGGCCCGGCCCGCGTCCGTGGACAGGGTCACGAGCGCTACTTCCTGCTGGTGGTTGACGACTACTCGCGTTACACCACAGTCTTCCCCTTGCGCAGCAAGGGTGATGTCACTGAGGTGTTGATCGACTGGATCCGCGCAGCTCGTCTCCAGCTCAGGCAGAGCTTCGGCTCGGACTTTCCTGTTCTGCGTCTGCACTCTGACAGAGGTGGAGAGTTCTCCTCTGGCCTTCTGCGAGCCTACTGTCGTGCACGAGGCATCCGCCAGACCTTCACGCTTCCGGACTCTCCACAGCAAAATGGGATTGCTGAGCGCCGCATTGGCATGGTCATGGACGTCGCCCGTACGTCCATGATGCATGCGGCTGCCCCCCATTTTCTGTGGCCGTTTGTGGTTCGGTACGCGGCGCATCAGATCAACCTTCACCCCAGGGTCTCCATGCCGGAGACCTCCCCAGCTTTGCTGTGGACGGGGAAGGTTGGCGATGCGTCTGCGTTCCGTGTCTGGGGATCTCGGGCGTTTGTCCGCGACTTGTCTGCGGACAAGCTGTCCCCTCGTGCTGCTCCTTGCATCTTCCTTGGCTTCCCCCCTGACGCGCCAGGGTGGCAGTTCTACCACCCCACCTCTCGCCGTGTTCTGTCCTCCCAGGACGTCACGTTTGACGAGTCGGTCCCCTACTACCGCCTCTTCCCCTACCGCACTCCGTCCCTCCCCCCGCCACCGCTCTTCCTTGTGCCAGGTCCCCCCCCGGTAGACCCCCTCCCCCCTCAGGGTCCTGCCCCTTCAGGTGTGTCCCAGGTAGACGCAGTCGAGCCTGTCGAGGTTACTGGTGACTCTGGTGCTGCTGAGGGTGCTGAGCCTGGGGGTGCTGACTCTGGGGGTGCTGAGCGTGTGGGTGCTACGCCTGGGGGTGCTGAGCCTGAGGGTGCTACTACTGGGGGTCCTGAGCCTGGGGGTGCTGAGCCTGGGGGTGCTACTACTAGGGGTGCTGAGCCTGGGGGTGCTGAGCCTGGGGGTGCTACGCCTGGAGGTGCTGAGCCTGGGGGCGCGGAGCCTGAGGGAGCTGGGCCTGCTCGTGTGGCGTCTGGCGGTGCTGAGCCTGGAGGTTCTCCGGGTGCTTCGTCTCGGCGGGAGCCACTCTCTCCACAGGAGCTGCGCGAGTGGTTTGCCCGGCGCTGGAGGCGTGCTGCTGGAGCTGGAGGTTCTTCGGCTGCTGAGGGTGCTGGTGCCGCGGGTCCCGGAGGTGCTCGTACTGGGAGTACTGGAGCTGCTGGGCCTGCGGGTACGACTGGAGCTGGAGCTGCTGAGGGTGTTGGCGCTGAGGCTACTGCTGTCGGTCCTGGAGGCGGTCCTACTGGGGGTGCTACTGGTGCTGCTGGAGGTACTGGAGCTGGAGGTGCTGCTGGCGCTGGTGCTGCCGCTGGGGGTACTGGTGCTGTCCCTGCTGTGTCTGGAGTCGCCGCGCGGCCTCGGCCGTACTTCGTTCCGCTCCTTCAGCAGGTTCTTGGTCTCCCGCCTTCTACTGGTCCTCCTCCTCCCTTAGAGTGTCCACAGCCTGTCCCGTCACAGTTACAGTTACAGCCGGCCTCCCCACTGCCCGCTCCTTCTCCCTACACTGGTCCTACTGGAGGTCTTACTGAGCGTCGTGAGCCTGCGTCTCGCCCTGCGTCGCCTGTCCGTGCTGCTCGCACTAGTGGTCGTGGTTCGCGTCAGCGTCCTCCTCCTGTCCCTGGCACGCACCGGATGTCTCTGCGTCCGTCCACTGCTCCTCTGCGTGCCCCTTTGCCTTCTCCTCCTGAGTCCTCTCTTCCTGCTCTTCCTGACCCGGAGTCGGACTCTCTTCGTGCTGCCAGTCCGACTGTCACGCGTCTCCTTGCTACTGTTGTCACTGACCCTTCCTTTGAGTCCACTGCTGCGTCTGCCCTAGTTGCTGAGCTCGTCGACTTTGCTGCTCGCTGTCGTCTAGACTACGCTGCTAGTCTTGTTGCTGAGTCTGAGTCTGTCTGTCCTCCGTCCGTCGGGGGTGAGTGTGCCCTTGGCACGGACGTCCTTGAGGACAGGCAGGAGGAGTTCCAGTGTCTGGCTGCTGCTTCACCTCATCTCGTGTCCGTACTGCTTACCCCTGAGGGAGACCCGGATGCACTTGACATCCCGACTCCGCGCTCTTACGCGGAGGCGATAGAGGGTCCTTACTCCTCTCAGTGGCAGGCAGCTATGGACGCAGAGATGGCTTCCTGGAAGTCCACAGGCACCTACGTTGACGAGGTTCCCCCGCCTGGGGCGAACATCCTCAGTGGCATGTGGATTTTCAGGGTGAAGCGGCCGCCGGGTTCTCCGCCTGTCTTCAAGGCGCGTTACGTGGCTCGTGGCTTCAGTCAGCGGCAGGGAGTTGACTACTTTCAGACCTTCTCTCCCACTCCGAAGATGACCACTCTTCGGGTACTGCTGCACATAGCTGCTCACCGCGGCTACGACCTGCACTCTCTTGACTTCAGCACTGCTTTCTTGCAGGGCAGCCTGCACGAGGAGATCTGGCTGCGTCGCCCACCTGGCTTCACTGGGTCCTTTCCTCCTGGCACCCAGTGGAGCCTCCGGCGGCCAGTCTATGGTCTCCGCCAGGCACCGCGTGAGTGGCACGACACACTGAGGACTACACTTGCGGCTCTTGGGTTTGCTCCCTCTACTGCCGACCCGTCGCTGTTTCTGCGCACCGACACTTCTTTGCCGCCGTTCTACATCCTCGTGTACGTCGACGACTTGGTCTTCGCCACAGCTGACACTGCTGGACTCGCCCACGTGAAGTCCGAGCTGCAGAAGAGACACACGTGCACAGACCTGGGTGAACTGCGCAGCTACCTTGGCTTGCAGATCACCCGGGACAGAGCACGCCGCACCATTACCCTGACTCAGTCACACATGGTGCAGCAGGTCCTTCAGCGCTTCGGCTTCACGTACTCCTCGCCTCAGGCCACTCCTCTGCCTACTCGCCACTCGCTCTCAGCTCTGCCTTCGGATGAGTCCGTAGAGTCGAGTGGCCCGTACCCAGAGCTTGTTGGCTGCCTCATGTACCTGATGACCTGCACACGACCTGACCTTGCATACCCTCTTAGCATTCTTGCACGCTATGTTGCTCCTGGGAGACACAGACCGGAGCACATGGCTGCAGCGAAGAGGGTGTTGCGCTACTTGTGCAGTACGTCGGGCATGGGGCTTGTGCTTGGAGGGCAGAGTCCAGTGGTCCTCACTGGGCACGCAGACGCTTCTTGGGCTGACGACCAGGCTACGCAGCGGTCGTCACAGGGTTACACCTTCAGCCTTGGTTCCGGCTCTGTTTCGTGGCGGCCTACCCGCTCGTCTTCTGTTCTCGGCTCCAGTTGTGAGGCTGAGATCTACGCCGGGGCCATGGCTGCACAGGAGCTTCGCTGGCTCACCTACCTGCTCACTGACCTCGGAGAGCCGCCTCGTTCTCCTCCAGTGCTGTACGTAGACAACAAGGCCATGCTGGCCTTGTGTCGAGAGCAGAGACTGGAGCACAGAACGAAGCACATTGCTCTCCGCTACTTCCTTGCTCGTGAGCTACAGCAGCGTGGTCAGCTACGGCTTGCGTACGTGGCCTCTGAGGCCAACACTGCTGATATCTTCACCAAGGCACTTCCGCCTTGTGATCATCAGCGCTTCTGTACTCAGCTGGGTCTTGTGCCTACCTTGCCTCACTTGCTCACCCCTTGACCTTGCTTGTACTGTTGCATATATATATACACCTGCTCTTGCTTGTCTAGCCTTATATATATATGCTATCCTGCATGTGAACTGGCCTTGTGGCCTTGAACTTGTGCTCGGAATGTGTGGTGACTTTGTGATCCACCCTGAGCTTGTTTTTGCTTTGCTTGACTGGTCTTGTGACCCCTTGTTCTCCCCCACTTTGCCTATGGGGGTGTGTCAGCTTTATATGACATAGCTACTGTAGGCTATAGTGGGGTAGCACATATGGGGTACAGTTTTCTAGGGTTTGCTTTTGTACCCAACTTTCCTTTAGTCATTCTCATTCCTCGTTTCTTCTCAGAGCCTCCTTGCCGGCTTCGGTGGCCGCGATGTACCCGGACTCCGTCGAAGACAGAGTCACGCACTTGTTGCGTTGGCTCGTCCAGGAGACAGCTGCTCCGCCGAAGGTGAAAACATAGCCATTCGTGCTGCTGCGCGTCTGCTTGTCACCAGCGTCGTCCGCATCCGTGTAGCCGACCAGTTTCAGAGTTTCCGGCCCGCCGCCGAACTCCAGAGCAGCATCACGCGTGTCGGCAAGATATGTGAGGCAGCGATCGACCTCGCGCCAGTGCTGTTCGCTCCTCACCGTCAGACCGGAACCCAGCTTGCTGCACGCGAAAGCAATGTCGGGTCGAGTTGGCGTTGCAGCGAACTGCAGCGAACCGACCTTCTGACGGTACTCCTCCTCTTCGCGAGGATGGAAGTCCTCATCGTCGAAAGTCAGCTCCGCGTAGGCGTCCACGGAAACAGGCGTCTTCGGACGCCGACCAGTCTGCTCCTCGTCGATGAAGCGCCTACGCAGCTTGTCGACGTAGGACTGCTGGTGCAGCCACAGCTTCCGCGCCGGACGATCGCGCACGATTTCGAGCCCCAAATACTTCTCGACCGGGCTGATCTCGCACAGCTCAAAAGCGGCCTCCAGCAGCTCCTTCAGCTCCTTCAGCATCGCGGTGCTGCTGCTGGCGGCGAGCAGGTCGTCGACGTAGACGAGCATCCAGCACGCCACTCTGTCGTCGCCAACTCTAAAATATAGAGCCTCGTCCACCTGGCTCTTGCTCCAGCCGGCGCCCGTCAGCACAGTGTCGAGCGCTGAGTACCACAGCAGAGGACTCTGCTTCAGCCCGTACAAGCTCTTCAGCAGCTTGCATACGCGGCTGGTGCCATCGTTGTAGTAAGCCGGCTGGTCCACGTAGAGCACGCGGTCAAGCTTGCTCTGCAGAAAAGCATTCTTCATTTCTAACTGCATGAGGTGCAGGTCGAGGACGGCGACAATGCTGAGGAAAATCCGCAGCGTGACGTAGCTCCCGACCGGTGCGTACGTCTCGTCGTAATCAGCTCCGTAGACCTGCGTGAAGCCTTTCACCGCCAGGCGCGCTTTTTCGCGGGTGACCGTGTTGTCGACATGGTACTTCGTCATCAGAACCCAGCGGTTCTTCATGACATTGACGCCGCGCGGACGCTCGACCAGCTCCCATGTGTCGTTGGAGATTAGACTTCGAATCTCCTCGTCCATCGCCGCTTTCACCGCCTTTCCTTTCCAGCTCGCTAACGCCTCCTTCACTGTCATGTTAGCGATGTCCCAGCGATGCTCTGGGTCGGCGTGCACATCGGGGTCGAGTACGGGCAAGTCGACGTCGGACTGCGCATCGTCGAGCAGAGTGCTGTAGGAGGTCGGCGGAAGGCACGCATGGTAGCTCAGCCTCTCGGGAGGCTTACCAAAGTTGGAGCGGGTGGAACATCGAACTGCAGGCTTGTCGGCAGAGACTTCCACCACGTCGCTCGATGTGCCATCGTCGAACTGCTCCCCTGTCGTCCGCTCCTCTGCAGCTAGCTCCTCGTTCGACATCTCCCCTGTCGACGGCTCCTCTGAAACGCGCTCCCCGTTCGACGGCTTCCCTGGCGACGGCTCCTCTGAAACGCGCTCCCCGTTCGACGGCTCCCCTGTCGACGGCTTCTCTGAAATGCGTTCCCCGTTCGACGGCTCCCCTATCGGCGGAGACTTCACTCCAACGCCGACTTGCTCGCCGACCAGACCACGTCGACCGCCAGCGATGCCGATGGGCGGAGCCGAAGGCAACGCACCAATGCTCCCCTCATCGCTGACGGCCGACGTCGATGCCGACTTAGGCAGATCGGCGGCGAGCGATGGGAGGGAGGCGGGTAGAGGCGGAGGAGCTTTCGAGGAGGGTGGAATGGAGGGAGAGGGATCGTTAGACGGACCATCGTCCTCGGCTTCGAGCAACTGAATCACCGCCGGTGATGAACCTGTCAGCGGAGAAACCTTCTTCCGCTCCGACGCCGGCCCATGTTCCACCTTCCACTCCTCCAGAGACATGGACTCGTAGAAGATTGCTTCCACGGTTGTGACAATGCGGTTGGTGGTGAGGTCGAGCACCTCCCAGCCCTTGCTCTCGGGCGAAACACCGAGGTGAATTCCCTAGCGTGCTTTCGGCGCCAACTTTCCGCCGCGCTGCTGCTCTGGGACCATGAACTACACCATGCAGCCCCACACGCGTGCTAGCGTAAGGTCCGGATTCTTTTCGAACAGCAGCTCATACGACGTCGTCCTCGGAGGAAGGGAGGCCCGTTCGAGACAGTTGCGCACCCAGACAGCTTGGCGAAGGGCGAGGTGCCACCAATGATGCTTCACGCCCATGTGAAGCAGCATCGTTCGCACAGCTTCGACGACCGTGCGCATCTCTCGCTCCGCCATGCCATTCTGCTGCGGAGTGTAGGGGCACGTGAGGTTGTGGAGGATACCCTTATCCTCGACGAGATCGGTGAAGGCCCGACCGAGAAACTCCCCTCCGCGGTCAGAGCGCAACCTTTTCACCGACTTCGAGGTCTGCCGCTCCACTTCCTTCAGCCACTTTTCGAAAACGACGAGCACGTCGCTCTTTTTCGCGATTGGACGGACCCACACAAATCGAGTCTTGCGGTCCTTGAGGAGGAGGAAATTGAGGCTCCCATCCATGGCGGTCACGTGGAAGGGGCCACAGAGGTCAATGTGCACGACGTCGAGGGCGTTTTCAGCGTCCGATCCCTTGTCTGGAAAAGTATGTCGCGCTAGCTTTCCGCCGACATAGGAGGCACACGGCAGGTCCGCTCCAGTCGACTTCTTGATGTCCAGACCGATGGCAACACCATGCTTCGCCGAACTCTTAATCGTGTCAATGCCGACGTGCGCGAGCCTCGGGTGCGACTTGTCCGGCGTTGACTTTGTCGCCGATGCGATCGTCCGCAGAGCAACTGCCTCCGTCGAAGATTTCGTAGGGGCAGGGGCGGAGGTCGGTGCAGAGGACCCGGCCGGTGAAGCGTGCTCGACCGAGCACATCTCCTGCAGCGGAAACGAGCAGCATCTCGTCGCCCTCATCCTGCAGCTTCACTCCGCTGTCCTTCAGCTGGCCAGCCGACAGCAGATTCGCCTGCACGCCCGGGACGTACAACACGTCGGGGATGAGAATCTGCTTTCCGCTCTCCCCTTTCAGAGCAACTGTGCCACGACCTTCGACGTACTGAAGCGCCCCGTTGAATCCGCGCACGTGACGGATTTCGCCTCCTGGATTCATGTCGACGAAGGCCTCTCGCGTTCCCATCAGATGATGAGAGCAGCCGCTGTCGAGGAGCACCACGGTCGGATTCGCCTGCACGGCTGCAGCGACCGCCTGGAAGTCTTCTCCAGCCTCCGGCGCCAGCGAAATAGTTGGCTCAACCACTCCAACCATTGAACAAGAGGCTTCCTTACCGCTCGAGGTATCTCCCTCTGATTTCGACGGCGTTTTCGACGACGCTGGCTTCTCCTTGCGCGGCTGGTGGTCTCGACGACGACGCTCGCTGTCAGACTTCCCGCGGCTTCCTCTCTGATCGTCGTCGGACTCGTCGCGATCAGGGCAGTCATACGAGAGATGGTCAGGGTCTCCGCAAATGTAGCAGCGGCGAGCTCCTCGACGCGAACCACTGCTTCCGCGATCATTGCCCTTCGCCGACTTCCCGCGGTCGGCGTTCTCCGTAGACTTGGTGTTCGACGACATTCCGCCACCGCCTCCACCTCCGCCCGACTTTCCACGCTGCCCCGTCTGATGTCCCTGCTTCATCGGAGCAACGTAGTTGGCCTGCGGAAGGAGCTCTGAAGACCGCTCTGACTCCTGCATGAACTCATCCTGGATGATGCGACTCGAAAGCGAATCCTCGTTCAGAGTCTCGCGCGTGCCGGGAATTATAAGCATCCGGCGCATCAGATTGTAGCTTGATGGGAGGCCGTTGATGACATGCGTGACATACGACGCCACCGAGTACTCAAAGCCAGCCATTCGCAAGTCGGCCAAAATTCGCCGCGCTCGATTGCAGTACTCGGTCGCCGATTCCTGCTCGCCCATGCGAATGGTGGCCAATCTCTTCTCCAGTTGGCTGATGTAGAGGTCGTTAGTCGCTTTGTAGGTGCGCATGATGTACTGCCACGCTTGGTAGCCGGCGTCCACACGAAGTCGGCACGGCTTTAACGCGACTTGCACCAGTGGTGAACAGCACCGCGAAAGGACCATGAAGGTCAGAAGATGAGCGGCGCGAAATTCCGCCCACAATTCAGAGTCGTCTTCGTCCGGCGTCTCCACCTTGCCGTCAACGAACTTCTTCAATCCGGCGATCTCCAGCTGAGGCTCGATGGATTCGATCCATGTGATTAAATCGTGGCGTCCTTTCGAGCAGCTTCGGCACAGCGATCTTGTCCGGCGAAAATTTAAAGTAACCGTACGCCGGCGCGATGCCTCCGTCTTGACCAGCCGACACATGAGTCGCCGAAGTCGGCCTGACTCCACTCCGCAGATGAGATTGACGTCGACCATCGATGTTGCCGTTCGAGCTGCCTCCTGTCGCAGACGATCGCAGCACTTGCGCTTGCATTCCGCCAACGCTGACGTCGGCGGCCCGAATCACTCCGCGAACCGTCGTGCTTCCACCGCCGACAACATTGCCGCCGTCACCTTCGTTGTGCACGGGTCGGGGAGAGGCGGACGCGCCGTCCGCTTCAGCACAGGGAGGGGGATGCTCACGCGCCCACTGCGCACGAGTTCCGAGGAGCAGAATCTCCAAGTCCGCCTCGCCGTACTCGTCAGCCTCGTGGCGTGCCCGAACACCATCCAACCGCGCCTGCAGAGTATCCTCTACTCTTGCATCGACTCCTTGGTCGTCCATGGCGGTTAGACGGTTGCCGGCCTACAACGACTTAGGTATTTAGCGGAGTTTGCTATTCTAAGGGAGAGCTGAATTGCGTGGGACGCACTGTCAGAGTTCTGGCAGTGATTCTTGACAGAGTGTTGGAATGCCTTGGTAGAATTCAAGCATAGTTTCACTAAGAAAAGTTGATAGAACAAGATTATGATACAAGGAAGGAGAACCAAATAGCAAAGACAAAGAACCCTGGAGAAACGTTCCTCGACAAGCAAGCACCTTTGCCGAGTCAGAAACGGCAGGTGAAACGACAAGCACATGTGTCTTTCACCTGAATTGGCAGTTTCTCAGGTTTACAACTTTCAGAGTTGTTTACGTTTTTAGTGTTAGTAAAAACGTTCCTGAGGTTCAGTTTCCTTACTGATTCGAAATCTCCTGGGGAGTACAATTTCCGAGATGCTATGATTGGTCGAAATTTGCTGTTTCGTGATTGGTCGAAATTCGCGCACATTGCGAATTTCGGACACAAGTAATTTCGGTCGACCGGAATCGCTCTGCTCGACGATGCCTCTTTCGAGCTTAATTCGGTCGACCAGCGCTTCGTCGAAACGCCGTTTTCTCCAATTCCGTCGACCCGCGAGGCTCGATTTTGACGCCGAATTCCTCCCGTCGACAAGTGCCTCGTCGACGGGCAGTTGCGTGGAGCAGAACAACACTTCAATTTCGACGAATTATCTCGTCGAAAATCGACCCGTCGCACAGAGATCAGAGTCCCAGAGGCTGTCGCACCCAGATAAAAGTCCCCGACGTCGCCGATGACCACGAAACGAACACCGTTGTGCCCCGAAAAGCATGGCCGACTTCGCCCAAGCGAGGGCGGGGCCTTTTCTCCTCGACAACCTCGGGTCACTTCGGGGTAGAAAAAACGCGACAGCAACTGCAGCGGTATTACTACTGGCCGGAGCTGTTGAACGACGTACATCATCACGTGGGATCGGGTCAGGTGATGAAGAGCTTGCGAAAAAGAAAGGCGGGTCAACTGTAGCCGATTCCACCGCCCGAACGTCCCTGGCAGCAGGTTACCATGGATTTCGTCACAGGGTTACCTTCGAACCCTGGGGGTAACGACGCGGTTATGGTCGTCGTTGACAGACTGACAAAAATGGCTCATTTCTCTGCGTGCAGGAAATCGATCTCAGCCGAAGAAACCGCTCGCCTGTTCATCGTGACCGTCGTTCGACTGCACGGGATACCAGCTGCGATAATCTGCGACCACGACACGAAGTTTACCAGCAACTTCTGGAGGAACCTTTGGGAGCTGTTCGGGACCAGGCTACAGTTCAGTTCGTCGTACCACCCTGAGACCGACGGTCAAACGGAGCGGACGAACCAGACCATGGAGGAGCTGATTCGTGCCACGTGCGACGACCCGACAACATGGGAACAGCAGCTGCCGCTGATCGAGTTCGCCTACAACAACACCACGTTAGTAACGACGCAGCAGTCTCCGTTTTACCTGAACTACGGGCAAATTCCAACAGTGCCCATGACGCCGAGTCTGAATAACCCCACACCACGCGCCCAACAGTTCGCCGAGATACTGCAAGCTACACGAACACGAGCAGGAGAAGCAATTAAAAAGCAAATGTAATCGCTAATAGAAACGCTGACCGCCGCCCAGTCACGTACCAGTCAGGACACTACGTACTGCTCGACACACAGAATCCAAGACTGCTCGTCGTACCGAAACTTCGACCGCGCTACTATGGACCATTCCAAATCAGCCAGATGATCACCCCAGTTACCGCCCATTTACGGTTGCCAACAGACTGGTACATCAGCCCATCGTTCCACGTCAGCCTGCTTCGCCCGTACATTCCGACCACAAGCCAACTGCAATGACATCGCCCACCGTCAATGACTCGCCCTGCATCGGAGCCGATCATCGAGCCCGAGAAAATTCTCAGCCATTGGATTCGTCACCCCACATGCATCAAGAGGATCGAGTTCCTCGTTCGCTGGAAGGACCGCACTCCAACTGAAGATAGCTGAGTGCCCCTGGCCAACATCGAAAACCACCCTGCCCTGCAAGTGTACCTGAGGAGCCGGGGTTTCCGCGATATACACGCACTCGCGTAGCGGAGGGGGCTTCTTGAGGGGGGGGGGGGGGGGGGGGGTAGTGTAAGGATTTTTTCAGCATTCCTTACCGCGTTCTTCAACATCGCGTGCAACAGCAAGCCGTTGTTCGCCCGTTACTGCTAACGGGGCTTCGCCAACTTCGCGCGCACTGTTTTACCAAACCATGCACTACTGGCCTGGCCGAATCGGCCCACGCTTCGGGACTAGCCCGAACCTCGATGCCAGCCTAGCACTAGCTACCTCACACACACCGCGTAACCGTTGCATGTTTTCGCACATAAGTATTCGCTCATGCCTTCGCTCATACTTTGTACTCGTTTGACACCTAGTGCAATCTTCGCTATCTCGTTCCATTGCACCCGTAATAGGAGTTTACTATTCTAGTCATCCTCAATGCTGCAAACACCCAGCTTCTAAGGAAAGACACAATTTTCCTTACAGGGGTTTACTCTTTCGCGTACAACCCCGACTTTCGGAAGTGCACGTTCGGCCGGTTTGCTTGTTGCCGAAGCAACCTCGCATCGCTTTTGGTTTTCCTTTGCCCAACCTGCACCCGTCCTTGTCTTCCCGAGGTTCCCGCGTAGCTAGGTTGACCCGCTATATAATCGCGTGCCTTGCATTGTATCTTCAGTTCATTTAGTCACAAGCTTCGTTATTCGTTTTCTACGCAACTCTGTTTTACAACTCATAACAGTTGGTATCAGAGCTACTTTCCTAGTTCACCTTGCTTTTTTAAAGTAGTTTATGTTACGAATAGTGAATTGTGAAATGATTGTACACTCCTCTCAGTAGCAAGCGAGGAACACAATGAAGAGTACGAAGGCGAAGAGACGGAGTCACTCGAAGGGTCGCGTATGGTGACGGAGCATCTGGACCTTTCAGAGCAGAAGCATCGGGCAGCTGCAGTGGCGAGTATTCTGGCGGGAACAGTTCGTAACCGTCTGGAGTCGCACGGTTGGGATTCGCCGCAATAAGAGAATGTACCCCTTAGAGTACATGGCTAGTCTAGGTCGTTTCATATTCCCTTGTACCCTTATTTATACGAATGTATTTGCATGTTTTATTATCTCAGTCATTTTATATTCACTCTGACATGAGGTCAATACTTCCGATGCAACACACTCTGTGCGAACCTTCCTGTGGTGATCCTAGGCACAATCAAACTTCCAATCGCAACATGGTATGAGAGCGACTCAGGAATCCTTCGCATCGCCACCACCGAAATCTTCGGCGACCTAAGGTGGCGTCCGGCACACGCTCAGGCGTAAGGATGGCCGGAGGATCTGGAGGTCCGACGAATCTGACCGCTGAAGCGCAAGCCAACGTGGCTGCGACAAACGAGGAGACGACGACGATCAGTTCCGTCGCACTCGAACAACTGCTCCAGCGACTCTCGACTCTGGAGCAAGGGCTCCAGACATTGTGGAATGGCGGCGCGGGAACATCTTCCCAACCCTCTCAACCAGCCGCGAATGGCCACGATACCGCCCCGCACACCTTCTCCCTTAACACAAATGGTTCAACACCCAAGACTCCCCGTCCCAGCGATGAAGGAATTCTCTCAACTCAGTCAAGGATTTTTAGCATATAAAAAATAAAGACAAGTGCCTGCTTTGACGGCAGAGACTTTTACGTATGGAGCTTCGAGCTGGAGCTGCTCCTGCAAAACGCCCAGATTTTCCATTATTTTGACCAAAGCTACGCGAGACCCACGGCCGACAATGACGACGCCAAGGCACAATATTACAGTGAATCGCTCTGGCGTACGACGTGCTTCTCCGCAACATGTTGCAGACGGAGCAGCTGGGAATACGTTCCTACAAGACATCCCCTGTTCCAGCCCTTGAAGCCTGGCGACATCTCAACGGTGTGTATCAACTGAAGAACTCAGTGGCTTCAAGTCGCCTGCTCCAGCAGCTACTGGAGGCAAAGATGGCACCAGGGGAGAAGGCAAATGCCTACATCAATCGTTGCCGGAGCTCGATTTCAGAAGAAATATTCGTGAACATCTTGCTCGCAGGACTCGGCTTAAGAAATGGCGACCGTGCAAGGCGCTCCTCCGGCAACAGGGGGCTATCTCGGAAGCTGCCCTATGCGCCGCCCTTCTCGTCGAACAAAGGGATATGGATCAGCAACGACCAGCGCCGTGACGAGAACGGGAACGAATCGCGTTCTACGCCGACAACAAAGAAGAACGACCACGACGCCTTTACTGCAAAATTTGCAGAAATTTCGAGCATTTGGTCGAGCGATGCAAATTCCGCTCCGCCCCTCGCCAGTCCAATCCGAGCACTTGGGCCGGCCGACAAGACGCACGGCAAGACACGCGTCAAGCCCATGGCTATCAGCCCCCGCAACAGCAACGGCTCAGCACCAGCAACACAACGCAACCTGTCGACCTGAACACAACGGTTCAACACCAGCAACAGCAGCCGTCGCAACCTGCACCCGCACGGAATGTCACCAGCAACATGGCGATGACCCATACGAGCGGAACCAGTCGCTGCCGCGTGTGGACGCCGCCACCCGAGCCAGCACGCCATCCGATCGGGGCGTTCACGGACAACAATCCGTTCTCCCCCCGACACGATTTCAGCGACAACGACGACCAGGATTGGAATCTTCCAATCCCGCTGCTTGAAAGCCCCCCGCACGTACCCGATTCACGGGCGGCACCGATTGACTTGATTTCGCGCGAACAATTCGTGAAGTTTGACACTCCGCACATCGTCATGGCGCGGTTGGCGCTGCTCGCGAGCGACGACAACATGCACTACAATACGTGGTACCTGGATAGCTGCTGTGGGCAGCACATGGTGGGAACTGAGCGTTTCATATCCAACGCCGTCTCCACCCCCACGGTTACTTACATCACCGTGGCGAACAACAACCGCCTGCGCGCAAGTACGCAAGGGATCGTCGTCCTCAAGGCTCGCGGGAGCAGGACACACATAAAGTTGAACGACGTGTTAATCATGCAGAATCTGCGATTCAACCTTCTCTCGGCGGCACAACTCACGGATTGCGGAGTCGAACTCAGCACCGACCTCAAGACACGCGACATTCTCATGTACTACACGACGCCGAACAATCCGCGCAAGCCGATCGGACGAACACACTCCGAGAACGGCGTGTACGTCCTCGACTTCGACATTCCCGACTGCAGCGGCAACACAGATGAGCTCATCGATCTCATCCCACTCCGTTTCGAGCACATCCATCGCTCCGAATGGAAGCATCCTGACGAGAGGCCCTGGGTGCCGCATCACGCACACAAGCGCAAGGTCGCGCTGCACGATCCAGACCCCGATCGCATCTGTAGAGACTGCCACACGCCGACTGCATCTACGAATGCAGAAGGAGGATGAGGGCTGGCTGCAGTAAGAGAAGCTGAGCGATTCGCACCGCCTGAAGAAGGAATGTCAACTCTGGAACTCGACTTCGCAACGCGCAATGTTTTCGGAACTCCAGAAGATGCCCTCCGTGGACCAGCGTCGCAGCGACTCCAAGGGATTCTACGTGGCACAGGCCACGAAACATTCGATGCGCGGAGTGGCGCGCCCCTACACGAAGGAAGAGTTCATGAAGGTGTACCCCAACTGGCGCGACCCTGCGAAGAAACTTACCATCACACAAGAAGAGGAGTTGGCGCGCCGCGAAGCAGAAGAACTTCGCCAAAAAGCATCGCCGAAGCACGCGGAACCTTCGCGTGCAGCGCATGGGGCGCAGAAGAGGAAGAAGGCGCCTCCAATGAAGGGGGGTGGGGGATCAACGACGGCTGGGGAACTGTTGAGTGATGCTACCATTCGCATTCACGTCTGTCTGCCTCCCATCATATGTTCGTGCGTTGCATGCGTGTTGTGAGTGTGTGCAAGAATTTGTGTTTTGTGCGGTTTGGTTTTTCTGAGTGTGTGTGTGAATGTTATTTGGCTTGAGCAGATATCTGAAGTGACTCCTCTGCTCAAGAGCTTTCCGAGGAACCAAGTATCGCTTCAATCGGAGCACGAACTAGAAAGTTACGAACGTTGGAGTTCGTATGCTTTTGATATTTGGTTGTGGTGACTATGGGAAGTTGTGGGGTTGACTCAATATGGGGTACAGACTTTTGGGGGTTGGGAAATTCGTCTTTTCTACTGTAGTTGCTGCCAAATGGTTGGGAGAAACCAAACCAGGTTGGCAAGTGTGGCCAAGTTGGGTTGAGGTGGATTGTGGAGGTTGGGATAGTGACAAAGGTCAAAGTTGGGTTGCCTATGGGGAAGGGAATTGTATGGCATGGGGTTTCCTTGGTTGGGGACTCTCTTGGGACCTTCCCTCTCGTCCTCCTCATCCCCTCCTACCTGGTTCTATTGCTACTCTAACTTTCTTGTGTGAACTTGTGAGATCATTGTGATTGAGTTACGTTTTCTATGGCAGCATACCCCCTAGTGCGCCGAAGTTCATAACTCGAGTTATACTCCATATTCTGATACTATTCAAATTGGGAAAGATAGCCACGGTCAAGGGCTACAACATACTCGAGTTTGAAAGAATTCTAACAGTGGACCTTTCGTCGACGACGTTTCTTGTGACGACGACTTTTCTGTCCAGAATTGTAGTTGACGATTTTGAGATATTTCAGCCCCTAATCTTCATAGACTCCGTCCTTAGTCTATAACAAGTGGTATCAGAGCTGATTAAGGACTTTGTGGAGAGTCTACTGAAGTGTGAAGACCCTCCTAGACCCACCATGGCCTGTGGGCGTGCCTAAGTGGAGTTCTGGAGGTTGGATGTGACTTCCGCTAAGGGGAAACTCTGCCGAAATTTCGTTGGCGCTGACACTTGTGAAGATTGTGTGGATCTACATTGTGACCAGCAAAAGGGGGAGCTGAAACCTCTGATTGGGAGCAGAGGAGATGAATCAAGGGAGTGGAGATGCAGCTGAGAAGAGGAGTGAGCCGCCACCATCCAAGATTGAAGCTTTGGATGGCTCCAACTATGAGGAATGGAGCGGGCGGATGCGGAGCGCCTTCAAGCGCTACAAGCTGCTGAAAATTGCAATGGGAGAGGAGAAGATGCCGGGGGAAGGAGATGCCCGTGATCGGTGGATTGAGAAGAGCGCGGTGCTGTACGACCTCATCCTCCAATCGGTCAACAACGACATGTTCCAGCACATCAAGGATTTGGTGGAGTTGGATGATTCCGGACCGAAGGCATGGAAGCTACTACGCGACGTGATTCAGCCCAACACGCTGCCGATGGTGATTGTGTTGGAGAAGGAGTTGGCTGCCCTCTCCATGAAACCGGGAGATGATGTGAAACCGGTCCTTGACAAGATCAAGGACACCTATGCGAGGATGGCAGCGGCGGGCAGCGAAGTGTCGCAGATGCAACAGTGCACCAAGATCATCTCGGTGCTCGACAACTCGTGGGACAACCTCATCCCCACCCTCAACGTTCAGCAGGACAAATGGACGCCTGAGTGGCTACGGCAGCAGATTCTGCAGGAGGACTTCCGCAGACGCCACACGGGAGGTGGTGCTGCCAACAAAACTGCTGAGGGGTATGGAGCTGCAGGAGGCAGCAGAGGAAGAGGGGGAGGGAGAGGCCGAGGCCGTGGGAGAGGCTTTGGCAGAGGGAGAGGCCGAGGTGACTACAATGAGGGGCATGGGAGCTCTGGTGGCAGGTGGAGCACCCGAATGGAGGGTGCGTGCTGGTACTGCAAGAAGGCTGGACACCCGTGGTTCAAGTGTTTCAGCCGGCCTGAGGGATGGGCCCCTCCAGGCATGAAGCCGCCAAGTGGTGAACGTGCACGCGGTGGCGCTGTGCAAGGTTCAGGTGCACAAGGTGATGGTGCACAAGGTAAAGCCGACCCTGGGATGTTCCTCATGGTTGAGGATGTGCAAGGGAGTGGGGGTGATGTGGGTTCAGTTGGGAAGGTTGTGATGCACCCCCTCACTCACTGGGTGATCGATTCAGGTTGCACGAGTCATATGACCCCACGGGCAGATTTGCTTGATGAGGTAAAACCTCCTGGGAAGATCAAGTTTGTGGCTGCCGCTTCAGGTGCTTTGCTCCCTGTGATTGGTGTTGGGAATGCCAAGGTGATGGGAGCCAATGGAGAGCTTGTGGGGCTTGGGAATGTGCTGTTGGTTGAAGGTTTGTCCGCTAACCTTCTTTCTGTGCGCCGGCTGCAGAAGAGCAAGGCTGAAGTTACCTTCGGCCCAACCAGCTGCCGTGCAAAGCTTGGGAAGTTGCTGCTGTGGAACTTGGGGGAGAAGAGCAGCTGCATCAAGGACTTGTGGCAGCTGCCCATCATCCCTTGGAAGGGGAAACCACCAGCAACGGCAAAGGCAGCGGCAGCGGCTAAAGCAACTGCGGGAGGAGAGGAGACTGCACCAACTGCTGGGGCCCTGGATGCAGTCAAGAAGGTGCAGCAGCCACAACAGCCACATGGTGAGGTGCTTGCTGGTGTGGATGCGACAGCTGCATGGGCAAAGGCTTCATCTGGGAGTGGTGAGGCTGATTGGGAGACGTGGCATGAGAGGCTGTGCCATGTGAACATTCCTATGCTGCAGAAGTTGGTAAAGGATGGGTGCTTGAAGGGGCTGGAGGTGAAGGGGGGAGCAAAGGAGATTGGGAGCTGCCCTACCTGCCTTGAGACCAAATTCACGAAGTTTCTCTTCAGAAGCAGCACAGGACCAGCCAAGGCACCACTTTCACTAGTGCACATGGATGTGGTGGGCCCCACGAGGGCCCTTTCTCTCTCGGGCAGCCGCTACTTCTTGACGATTGTGGACGACCACACGCGTGCGGTGTGGGTGTACCCTCTCAAGACTAAGGGGGAGGTGGCAGCGGCTGTTCTTAAGGAGTGGATGCCGAGAGCACAAAGGGAAAGCGGACACAAGGTGAAGGTGATCCGCACTGACAACGGAGGAGAGTTCATCGGCGCTGATTTTGAGAAGGAGCTGAAGCGGAAGGGGATCCAGCATCAGCTCACAGTGCCTTACAACCCTCAGCAAAATGGCGTGGCTGAGCGGTTCAACCGGACCCTGCAGGAAGGTGCTCGCACTCTCCTTGGGCGTGCAGGGCTGCCGGATCCGTTTTGGGTGACAGCACTGCGGCAGGTCGTTGTTGTGAAGAACAGGGTGCTGGCGACTGTGGGGGACAAGCAGTGGGTCCCCTACACCAAGTGGTATGGGATTGCACCAGCTGTGAACATGCTGAGAGCCTTTGGGTGCATGGTGGTGTTTCATGTGCCTAAGGAGAAGAGGGGAAAACTGGAAGCTTCTGGGAGATGGGGTGTGCACTTGGGGCTTGCTAAGGATCACAAGGGCTGGCTGATTTGGGACTTGACCAGCCAGCAGCTGACTGTGTCAAGGGATGTGAAGTTCCTTGAGTCCTTGTACTACAAGGAGTGGAAGCAGCAGCAGCAGCAGAAGCTTCCAACGACACCGCTAATTGTCGAGGCCGATGAGGTGCAGCGGCCTTCAAGGCAAGTGGAGGTTTCTGTCTCTGAGAATGAGATCTCTGGGGTGACAGAGGATGGGGGAGAACCTGAGGTGGAGGAGCAGCAGCAGCAGCAACAGCAGCAGCAGCCGCAGCAGCAGGAGGAGCAAGGTGCTCCACAAGGTGCCGGACGTACGGCTGACCGTCCTAGGAGGGATGTGCGCCCTCCTAACAGGCTGACCTATGCAAGCCGTGGCAAGCCAAAGGTGGTAAGGGCTGGGAGTGTGGCTGAGCAGTGTGATGAGGATGAGATAGCACACTGCTACTGGGCAGCCGTCCCTGAGCCCAAGACGCTAGCTGAGGCATTGAGCGGGCCCGATGCTGAAAAGTGGAAGCAGAGTGTGAAGGAGGAGTATGATTCTCTGCTAGAGAATGAGACGTGGGAGCTGTGTGAGCTGCCACCTGGGAAGAAGGCCATTTCTTCCAAGCTGATTTTCAGGCACAAGTACGGACCTGATGGGGCGCTGACCCGCTACAAGTCAAGGCTTGTGGCTAAGGGGTTTCAGCAGACAAAGGGAAAGGACTTCAACGAGCTCTATGCTCCTGTGGGGAAAGGCACAACACTTCGGGTGTCATTGGCAATGGCAGCAAACCGTGGATGGCGGGTGAAGCAGATGGACATCACCACCGCCTTCCTCAATGGGATCATTCTGGAGGAGCTGTACATGTTACAGCCTGAGGGTTTGGATGATGGGAGCGGCAGGGTGTGCAGGCTGAAGAAGGCCATCTATGGCCTGAAGCAGGCTCCTCGTGCATGGTACCACAAGTTAGAGGAGACTCTGCTGGCTGGGGGTTTCAAGAAGAGTGAGTGTGATCACAGCTTGTTCCTGCTGCAGGAGAAGGAGCAGTTTCTCATGCTCCTGGTGTATGTGGATGACATCCTGCTCTTCTCTGAGTCGTCTGCAATGATTGAGCATGTGGAGGAGATGCTGGAGATGCAGTTTAAGTGCTCCAAGATGGGAGATGTGAAGTACTATTTGGGCATGCATGTGGAGAGGGACCTTGACAAGGGAGTGTTGAGGTTGCACCAGAGAAAGTATTGTGAGGGGCTGGCTGAGAAGTATGGGCTGCAAGATGGAGGAAAGCCAGCCACCCCACTGCCTTCGGGGTTCACTGTGGAGCCCTGTGCTGAAGAGGAGGTGGTGGGTGAGAGTGACAGGAAGCTGTTTCATTCCATGGTGGGGGCACTCAATTATGCGGCTAACCACACGCGGCCTGACATTGCCTTTGCTACATCCAGGCTTGCAAGTGTGGTTTCACGCCCCAGTCATGAGCAGCTGGAAGCGGCCAAGAGGTTGGTCCGCTATGTGAGCGCTACGGCATTAGTGGGCTTGGAGTACAGTGCTGTGCGACAGAGGCTGCAGAGGGGTGCAGCTGATTTGGGCAAGGGGGAGATGCTCCTGACCTGCTACACCGACGCTAGCTTCAACTCTGTGAAGGCGGATGGCACCAGCATTGGAGGCTATGTGTGCCTGTTTGGAGGTGGTGCAGTGAGCTGGCGCAGCAAGAAGCAGAACGAGGTGGGGCAGTCCTCGTGTGAGACAGAGTACATGGCTCTGCATCATGGGGCAAAGGAGGTGGTGTGGCTGAGGCGTTTGTTGGAGGAGATCGGAGTGTGCCAAAAGGAGCCAACTGTGATTTTCTGTGACAACGAGTCGGCTGTGAAGCTTGCTAAGAATGCTTGCCTTCATGGGCTGACGAAGCACATCAGGCCTAAGTGGCATTGGGTGAGGAGGCTCCTGGACAAGGAGGTGCGGCTGGAGATTGTGAAGACCCATCAGCAGGCGGCTGACATTCTCACCAAGCGCCTGGCTGAATCTGAGCATTGGAAGGGCATGAAGCTTGCTGGGATGAGTGTGCATTGAGGATGCATGCTTGAGCTATGGCATGTGGGATGATGGTTGGCAGCCAGAGGGGGAGTTTGTTGAGTGATGCTACCATTCGCATTCACGTCTGTCTGCCTCCCATCATATGTTCGTGCGTTGCATGCGTGTTGTGAGTGTGTGCAAGAATTTGTGTTTTGTGCGGTTTGGTTTTTCTGAGTGTGTGTGTGAATGTTATTTGGCTTGAGCAGATATCTGAAGTGACTCCTCTGCTCAAGAGCTTTCCGAGGAACCAAGTATCGCTTCAATCGGAGCACGAACTAGAAAGTTACGAACGTTGGAGTTCGTATGCTTTTGATATTTGGTTGTGGTGACTATGGGAAGTTGTGGGGTTGACTCAATATGGGGTACAGACTTTTGGGGGTTGGGAAATTCGTCTTTTCTACTGTAGTTGCTGCCAAATGGTTGGGAGAAACCAAACCAGGTTGGCAAGTGTGGCCAAGTTGGGTTGAGGTGGATTGTGGAGGTTGGGATAGTGACAAAGGTCAAAGTTGGGTTGCCTATGGGGAAGGGAATTGTATGGCATGGGGTTTCCTTGGTTGGGGACTCTCTTGGGACCTTCCCTCTCGTCCTCCTCATCCCCTCCTACCTGGTTCTATTGCTACTCTAACTTTCTTGTGTGAACTTGTGAGATCATTGTGATTGAGTTACGTTTTCTATGGCAGCATACCCCCTAGTGCGCCGAAGTTCATAACTCGAGTTATACTCCATATTCTGATACTATTCAAATTGGGAAACATAGCCACGGTCAAGGGCTACAACATACTCGAGTTTGAAAGAATTCTAACAGTGGACCTTTCGTCGACGACGTTTCTTGTGACGACGACTTTTCTGTCCAGAATTGTAGTTGACGATTTTGAGATATTTCAGCCCCTAATCTTCATAGACTCCGTCCTTAGTCTATAACAGGAACGAGCGGCACCGGCGGTTGGGGCAACACGGGAGGTACCTGGGCAGATGCTAGCGGCGGATGGGGCGCCGCAAATGGCGGCGCTACTGGCGGATGGGGCACTTCCGGGGAAGGATGGGGAGCTTCCCGAGAAGAACAAAGGGGGGGGACGGAAGAAACAGAGTAGTATGGGCTCTTACCCCCTAGCCCCTTGCTGCCCATCCGGTTCTTAACCCAATTGGCGTATTGCACTGCTGCCCCCTACCAAGTATGGTCCAGCTGTGAATGAGCTAGCATGGATCGGCAAGGTCAATGAGGGTTCGGTTCAGCCGCTCCGCTGCCCCATTTTGCTGCGGTGTGTAGGCAATTGAATGCTGGTGGGTGATGCCCTTATCTTCAAGGAAGGTCTCCAGTTCCTTCCCCATGTACTCCCCACCCCGATCAGACCGTAGTATTTTCACCTTGGCCCCGGCTTCCCTCTCCGCATAGCGTATCCAACGTTTGAACACCTTGGCCACCTCATCCTTGGTTTTCACCAAGGTGACCCAACTGAGGCGGTATAGTCATTCAGGAAGGTGATGAAGACTTGCTGCCCTTCTCTCTGTCCGGATTTTGCATGCGGCCACACACATCTGTGTGCACCAACTCAAGAGGTGCGGAGGCCCGAGAGGTGGAGGTAGGGAAGGAGGTCCTTGGCAGCTTCCCGGTCGTGCAATCAGGGCACTTGCTTGGCTGCCCACCACCCTCCTTGATCTCCACACCCTTCAGCTCCCCCTTCTTCACACACTCCACAAGCTGTTGCCTCCCCGCATGCCCCATGCGTAGGTGCAGAAAATCTGCCGTCACCTGCTCCACATCCCTCCAACGAGTGCTACAAGCGGCTTCCTCAACTTCATCCCCATGTGCCCTCTCCACAGCACACAAACTGGAACAAGGTATAAACCCTTGTCTAACTTGGCTTCCATCACCACAGCTCCACCCTTGCGAACCGTGCAACCTCCCATAGTGAAGGTGCATACATATCCTTGCCTAGCAAGCTGAGAGCATGAGAGAAGGTTGGCTGCCAATTCAGGAACATGAAGCACACCCTTCACATTCAGCACCTCCCCCTCCTTCCCCTTGATGGTGATGGTGCCGATGCCGGTTGCTTGCAGCGTATCTCCGCTCCCCACAATCACATTTCTTGAGTTAGGTGGGAGAGAGTGGTAGGTAGTGAAGAGGTCACGCCGTGGTACCATACCTGCACTGGCACGAGAGTCTAGAACAAGGTGATTAGGGTCAGCCAACACACAACCAGCAAGCGCCGACTCCTTCTCCAAGGTAAGGAAGGAGAAACCGTCATCCGACGAGTCCTCCTTTCCCTTCCCACCATCATTTGCCGCTGCTGCTGACGCTTTTCCTTTGCTGCCCTTCTTCTTCCAGGCTCCATTCTTCCTCCTCTTCTCCAACCACTCAGGCCTAGTGACTGGTGGAGCCTCTCCTGGGTAGCCTTGAGGCTTCCACCCATCTGGCCGGCTCCAACACTCCTTCCACTAGTGCTTCCGGTTACATCCAGCACCCTTCCACGACAAGGCACTTGTCGAGCTCCTTCTTCTTCCCCCCACCTCCCTGCCGCTGCTGGTACTTCTTGGAGGCAGCCCTATCACCTGCCCCCATTCCCCCTTCAACTCCTCTACCAGCATCACGCTTGCGAGCCTCATCAGAAACCAACACCTCCCATGTCTAGGCCTTGGTCCATTTCTGCTGCTCAAGGTCAAGGTACTGCAGTAGGGCCTCGTTCGCCTCTTGGTCCAGCCCCTGGAGTGCGGTGTAGATGATCTCCTTCTTATCTAATTTATAGTTCAGCTCCTCCAATGCCCTCACATACTCATCCACCCTCTGGAGGTACTGCACCATGGTCTCCCCATCGCTATAGTTGCGTTCCATGGTATAGAACCACTTCCTCCAGTTGAGTATGCTTAGGAGTATTTTTTGCAAGTGTCGATCTTGAACTCTCTTCCATGCTTGAGCAGCTGCTCCTTGCTTCCCCTTCAGGTCAATCAGCATCTTAAGGAGCTACAATTGGCCTTCCAAGGCCCAACACAGGTACTGGAACGCTTGCTTGTCCTTGCGGTCCCATGCTTCCTGTGCCTTAAGTAGCTCCTCCGCACTAACCCGTTGCCTTCCGGTTCGCGTTGCTGCTGATCCACCTCCACTCCCCTCACTTATAGATGAGCTAGAGGCCCCCCCAGCCCCTTCTCCCACTTGGCTGGACACTCCAGTAGATGCTTTTCCTTCTTCAGCTTCAGGTCTTCGCACCGATCCCTCCAAAACGCCCTCTATGTATTTAATACCTAGCCAAAGCGTAAACATGAACCGCCATAGCGAAAAATCCGAGCCGGTGAACCTAGGAGGGCCATCTAATTTCTGGGCCATGACCAACCCTAGATCTGGAGGTCCTTAAACCAATTCGAAATATCATAATAGGAGGGAATGTCGCTGGCCTAACCAGCTCTGATACCACTGATGGAAGCGCGCGAATATAGAGAGCGAAGTAAGAGATTAAGTCCGCCGACTTCGGCGAAACATTGCGTGCAGCTCACGTAACCCAAAAACATGAGCATGTACGCGTTGCAGAGGTCTTAATCTTTAATTTTAAGAATGATAGAGAACGCCTTCAACCAAGATCTAGGCGCGATTTAAGTGCGACGGGGTATCCTGGCGGAATTACTTGGTAGCCATAGATTAGATCTAGGAATGGCTATAGCAAAAGTTCAGATCAGCAAAGTGACGAGTTTGACAAACCCTACCATCCCAACCCTCGCCCTACAACAATCCCCAACAACCAAATGTGCCACACTAGCAACACCAAAGGTGTTGTAGTGAATAGCACATGTTTGTTGGTGCATGTTGGGTGTGAGTTCAATTCATGCCCGCAACAAGTATAGCAATCACATTTTTCCCAAGCCCTTAGCCCACAACCAGCTAGAGCAAAATACCACAACCACCTACACAATCAACAGCAACGACGGCTGGGGAACGAGCGACACCGGCGGTTGGGGCAACACGGGAGGCACCTGGGCAGATGCTGGCGGCGGATGGGGCGCCGCAACTGGCGGCGGTAATGGCAGATGGGGCACTTCCGGCGAAGGATGGGGAGCTTCCCGAGAAGAACAAAGGGGGGGAACGGAAGAAACAGAGGAGTCTGAACCTCCTATTGTTCCTCTCGATCGCCCTCCGCGTGCGCCGCTTCCCCCTGACATACAACCGCATCGCGACCCTTGGGACACCATTGACTGGGGCAATGAGCCCTCAACCCCACGTCGCACAGTCTACGGACCTGATCCCGAACCACGCGAGCCCACTCTTGTCCCCGGAACAATCCCTGGGACCAACACTCCTCTCTCCGTGATTCCCGACAGGGAATTTCTGGCGCTAATGCTGACGACGGCGAACGAAGAAGCGGTAGAAGAAGAAGCGCCAACAGAACCTACCCCAGTACCTGAAGAAGACCATGAAGCATTACACGCGTGCTACATGCGTACCCCCAGACTCCACGCGAATGACGACCTATGGCACCAGCGCCTCGTCACCCCTCGCGTGTGACGCTCAACAACTGCATCGAGGCAGGAGTCTTCGCACCTTGCGCACTCCCGCGCCCTGACGGTTCCAAAGTCAGAACAACATCACAGCCGCGCAACTGCACCGTCTGCCCCGAAGCCGTGCTAAGCCATCAGCCGTTTCCGCTGTTGGAACCAGTCGCTACCCCAAATTGCAGAAGGAATACAGCGACTTCCTTGTCGTCAGCCACTGCGGGCTCAACGACGAGGGGTACACGCTCACCTTCGTCGACGAGGGAACCCGCTATGTGTGGATCGCAAACATGCAGTTCCGCAGCAGGGCGTACGAGGTATTCCGCCTTTGGCTGGCGCACGCGCAACGACAATTCGGGAAGAAGTTGAAGATTTGGCAAACAAACGGCGCATCAAAATTCCGCAGCAAGGAGCTGCAGGACTATCTGGCGCAGAAAGGAATCTCTCACCACATTTCCCTCCCCTACGCGCATCCGCAGCAGGGTGTCGCTGAGCGCACCAACCGCACCCTCATGACGAAGGTGCGCGCGCTGCTGAAGCAGTCAAATCTTCCCCCGACGTACTGGTCGTAGGCAATGCACCACGCCGTGCGAGTGCACAATCTCCTTTCTACCACGGCTATCACAGGGAACCTGTCGCCGCACGTCAAGTGGACGGGCAAGAAGGGCGATACCTCCATGCTCCGCGTGTGGGGGTGCATGGTGCAGTATCGCCCCCCAACCTCAACCATCGGCATGTTCGCAAGCCGCGCACGCTGTGGGGGTGCATGGTGGAGTTACGAACGCGCGCGACGTCATCTTCTACGAGCGACTCAACCTCGCTCAGTACCGCGAGGACGAGCAGGCGAACGCAAACCGGGTCTACGCGAATGACTGGCACAGCTACGCTACCCCTGAGGACGAAGCTTCTGCCGCTATCCTGGAGCAAGACAACGTGAGCGAGTTTCCCAATATCGGCTACACACCGCTACCTCCACAGCCATCACACCTCGATGACATCGAATTTGACCAAACCTTCGCCCCGGTCAGCCATCACACCTCCGTCAGGATCTTGCTCGCCATCGATGCGGCAAGACACCTACCTCTCCGCCAGATCGACGTGAAGAACACATTTCTCTATGCGTTGGTGGATGCAGTGATTTTTGTGGAGCAGCCGCACACCTACGGTGAAGGGGACCCACGCGCGTGCCAGCTGAAGAAATGGCTTCACGAAATAAAGCAAGCACCACGGCTCTGGCAGCAGCATTTGCACAAAATCCTACCCGAGATAGGATTCCAGCAGCTACCGCACGACCCAGGCATGTATCGCCTTCATTTCTGCGGCGACTACATCCTGCTCACCGTATATGTCGACGACCTGCTCTACACAGGGACCAGCAGCACGCTACTTGACCAGTTTGAGCAGAATCTGGCGATGCGCGTCGACATCACCACTAACCATGACGTGAAGCAGTTCCTGGGCCTTAACATCACCTACGTGCAAGAGGCCATTCATCTCTCAGCTGCCAAGTACGCTAAAACACTTGAGAAGCGGTTCAATATATCCCCTGTACCACTCTCCACCCCTTACCGCACGCCTGGACCAAACTAAAAACCTGACAACAAAACCTTGTCCCCTGCAGGACTTCACACTTACCAGCAGCAGCTGGGGTGCTTGCTCTTTGCCTCAGTAACGTGCAGGCCAGTCCTCTCGCAAACCAACGGCTGAAAATCTTCTAGATCTTTAGCGCGCCTTGCAATTCTTCATCTCCACGCCCAACAATGGGCTATGCTACTCCACAGTTACGACCCCCTCCTTCAACCTCATCAGCTACGTGGACGCCGATCATGCTGCTGATCCCGACAATCGACGGTCCAGAACCGGGTTCCTGTTCCGCCTCAAACCAACAGGGCCCATCTCCTGGAATTCGCAGAAGCAGGAACTGGTTGCCCTGTCATCGGCCGAAGCTGAATTCATCGCCGCGACAGCAGCAGTTCGCGATGGGCTCTATCTACAGGAGCTCCTGCAGGAGGTGAAAATTCCAACTTCGCCAACCTTTCGCCTGCACTGTGACAATCAAAGTGCGATCAGGATCGCAGACCAACCAGGATTCGTCAACGGCACCAAGCACATCGCGCTGAGAAGGGCAAGGTCGACCCGACCTATTGCCCGACGGGTGACATGGCAGCTGACTTCCTCATGAAGCGACTGCCCCGTCAGCAGTACCAGCACTGCTCTGAACTCAGCGGAGTAGTCAAGCGAGTCAAGACTTGCTACGGCCAGGAGTGAAGGGGGGTGTTACGAATAGTGAATTGTGAAAGGATTGTACACTCCTTTCAGTAGCAAGCGAGGAACACAATGAAGAGTACGAAGGCGAAGAGACGGAGTGACGCGAAGGGTCGCGTATGGTTACGGAGCATCTGGACCGTCGGAGCAGAAGCATCAGGCAGCTGCAGTGGCGAAGATTATGGCGGGAACAGTTTGTAACCATCTGGAGTCGCACGGTTGGGATTCGCTGCAATAAGGGAATGTACCCCTTAGAGTACATGGCTAGTCTAGGTAATTTCATATTCCCTTGTACTCTTATTTATACGAATGTATTTGAGTGTTTTTATTATCTCAGTCATTTGATATTCACTCTGACCTGAGGTCAATACTTCCGCTGCAACACACTCTGTGCGAACCTTCCTGAGGTGATCGTAGGCACGATCAAACTTCCGATCGCAACAGCTTAGAGGCGCGGGTGTGACTGGCGCGGTGGGCTGCAAAGCGGTTGGTTGCAAATGTTGAGATATGAACTTAAATGAGAAGGCATTCCTGTACGATGCAGGAACCGACTCTAACGAGTACGAAGTTGAGGAGTCAGAATAGTTGAATCGACATCAGCAACCGTCAGATCAAGACCGATGCAGGGAGAAACATTCAAAGTGAAATTGGCGGGAACATGATTTGAAACGGGTTCCCGCGCAGCACGGTTTGAGCTGCGCTGTAATAAGGGAATGTACCCCTTAGAGTACATGTCTAGTTAGGTCGTTTCGCATTCCCCTGTATTTCCTATATATACCTATGTATCCATCTGGTATAATCATTTCAGTCATTTAAATTCACTCTGACCTGAGGTCAACACTTCCGCTGCAATCTCACCTGCAATCAACCCTGAGCTGATCCTAGGCTAAGTCCCTTTTGGGCTTGTAATGTTGTGTGATGCAATCATATGCATTCACGTCTGTCTGCCTCCCATCATGTGTTCGTGCGTTGCATGCGTGGTCTGAGCGTATGCAAGAATTTGTGTTTTGTGCGGTTTGGTTATTCTGAGTGTGTGTGAATGTTATTTGGCTTGAGCAGATATCTGAAGTGACTCCTCTGCTCAAGAGCTTTCCGACGAACCAAGTATCGCTTCAATCGGAGCACGAACAAGAAAGTTACGAACGTTGGAAGTTCGTATGCTTTTGATATTTGGTTGTGGTGACTATGGGAAGTTGTGGTGTTGACTCCATAAGGAGTACAGACTCTTGGGGGTTGGGAAATTCGTCAACATCACTGTAGATGCTGCCAAGTGGTTGGGAGGTGCCAAACCAGGTTGGCAAGTGTGGTCAAGTTGGGTGAGGTGGATGGCATGAGTTGGGAAAGTGACAAATGTCAAAGTTGGGGTGCCTATAGAGAGGGGAATTGTGTGGTATGGGGTGTCCTTGGTTGGAGACTCCCTTGGGACCTTCCCTCTCGTCCTCCTCATCCCCTCCTACCTGGTTCAATTGCTACTCTAACTTTCTTGTGTGAACTTGTGAGATTATTGTTATTGAGTTACGTTTTCTATGGCAGCATACCCCCTAGTGCGCCGAAGTTCATAACGCAAGTTATACTCCATATTTTGATACTATTCAAATTGGGAACGATAGCCACGGTCAAGGGCTACAACATACTCGAGTTTGAAAGAATTCTAATCGTGCGTTAATCGTCGACGACGTTTCTTGTGACGACGACTTTTCTGTCCTGAATTATAGTTGACGATTTTAAGATATTTCGGCCCTTAATCTTCATAGACTCCGTCCTTAGTCTCTAACATGTAACATGGTATGAGAGCTAACCAGGGATTCTTCGCACTACTACTACCGTAAACTTCGCCGAACCAAAACTGGCGAGCGTCACACGGTCCCAAGTCAAGATGGCCGGAGGATCCGGAGGCCAAGCGAATCAGACGACAGAAGGCCAGCCCAATCCGGCTGCGACATCAGAGGCGACAACTACGATCAGCTCTGTCGCACTCGAGCAACTACTTCAGCGACTGTCAACACTAGAGAAAGATCTCCAAACATTGCGGAATGGCGATGCGGGAACCTCCTCGCAACCCGCACAACCTACTCAGCCGATCAAGACTGGCCGTGGAACCACAACGCACACCTTCTCCCTCGATATAAACAATTCAACACCACCAGCCCCCCGTCTAAGTGATGAAGCTATCAACTCTGCACAGACACGGTTTCTCAACATCTCCAAAATCAAGACTAGTACCGTCTTTAACGGGAAAGGTTTATATACATGGAGTTTTGAACTAGAGCTCCTACTACAGACAGCGCAGATCTACCACTACTTTGACGGCTCCTATCCAAGTCCGATAACTGGCACCGAAGACGCCCGGGCTGAGTACTACACCGAGTCCATGATGGCGTATAGCGTGCTGCTAAGGAACATGGTGCCCGCGGAGCAAATCGGCATCAGCTCTAGCACTGGAAGCTTGGAAGCACCTGACGAAGGTGTATGAGCCAAAGGATTCTGTCACCTCCAGCAGGCTCCTGCAGCAACTCATGGAGATTAAGATGGGGCACGGGGAGAAAGCGAACGCATATGTGAATCGCTGTCGGAACATCCGCGACCAAATCGCGAAGCACGGGAGCTTAATTTCATAACAAATCTTCGTTAACATAGTGCTCGCCGGACTCGGGCCAGAATGGAAGCCCTGCAAGGCGCTACTCCCACAGCAGGGAGCAATTTCTGAAGCTTCCCTATGCGCCGCACTTCTCGTCGAACAGCAAGATATGGATTCAAGCAAGACAAACCCCGCGCCGCGACGAGAACGCCTCGCCTTCTACGGTGACAACCGATAAGAGCGATGACAACCGCGGCGCCACTATTGCAAAATTTGCAAAGCCTTTGGGCATTCAACGGACCGATGCAAATTCCGGTCCAACAATCGCCACCCCAATTCCACTCACCACAACAACCGGGTCGGCCGAAAAGAAGTGCGCCCGTCTCAACCTCAGCAAAATCCCCGTCCACCTGCACAGGAACAACAACAGCAGCAGACACAAGCAACACAGATGGGAAGAACAGGAAACTTCATTGGAAACATGGCGATGCGCCGTCGCGCACAAGCTACTACGCCCGACGAGGAAGAGGAACCCGCCGGCGAGCTGGTACAACCAGCAGAGGGTTATAATAACCCCTTTACCGACGAACATTATTATAATGACGATGACCAGCAAGACTGAAACTTACCAATCCAGCTGCGCGAAAGTCCACCTCACTGTCATGATCAGCGACCCGTTCCTCAAGACTGGAACGAGCGAGAAGATTTTCTGAGAGTCGACACGGCAACAATCGTCACGCCGCAACTCGCGCTACTCCTACGCGGCAACAATGACAACCACAACAACGAGTACCTGGACAGCTGATGCGAGCAGCACATGGTGGGGTCAACACGTTACATCTCTAACGACACGGTCACTCCCACAGTCACCTACCGTACTGTCGCAAACAACAACCAGCTGGGAGCAAATGCGCAAGGCATGGTCGTGCTAAAAGCACGGGACATCAACACGCACATCACCTTTAATGATGTGCTTTATGTGCCGAACCTGCGTTTCAACCTGTTGTCTGCGGGACAACTCTCAAAATGCGGAGTCACGTTCACCACTGCTCCTCTCACACGCGACATCAAACTTCACTTCGCTCCTCCCGACACACCGCCCAAGTACCTTGACCGAGCACGCTCAATCAATGGAGTTTATGTGCTCGACTTCGATGTCCCTGAGTGCAGCGGCACCTCCGATGAGCTTGTGGATCTCGTCCCGCTGGAGTTCGTGTACATGTCAGATGGCTGGCCCTGGATCAGCACCCTCGCGAGACGGATCTGCACACCCCTGGTCCTAACGGGCTCTGCACTAGCTGCTTCACACCTACCGCAAGTTGCACCAATGTTGCTGGCGGAGGACTCGCCGCGATTCAAGAAGCCGAGAGTCTCGCGTCAACGGCTCACCAGAACGCCCACACTCTGGATCTGCAGCCAACCGCCTTCGCCTTCAATTTGTACTCGCCTTCGCCGCGAGTACAAAGAGTGGAAGGACCCCAGCGTTAAGGAACAAGAGGAGGAAGCCGCACGCAAAGAAGTGGAAGACCTTGTACAAGACATAATCGCACGAGGCTGGGTCCCAGCAGGAGCACAAGCAGCATCCAACAAAGGAGGATGGGGCGGAGGAAGCTCGGCTGACACAGGAGGCACATGGGCGTCTGCTACAGGCGGCTGGGGTACTGGCAGCGGCTGGGATGGAGGAGGCTGGGGTAACACTGAAACAGACTGGGACCTCACCCGAGAAGAACTAGAGGAGGCAGAGAGAGAGATCGAAGCCAAACGGACTCCACCAAGAACCATAGTTCCCCTCGGGCGACGTCCGCAAAATTTGCCAGCGCCACCTCGCTCACCTCATGTGTGAAATTTGTCCCGTTCCTGGATCGATTGGGGAAATGAGCTGTCAACGCCGCCACGAGACGCCCTCGGACCGCTCCCTTCTCGTCCTGACCCACTTGCACGATTCATCGAAGGCACCACCACTCCGCTCCTCACCATCCCCGACCGCAGCTTTCTCGCGCTTGCGACGTCAACCATGCCAGCAGACGGAGAATCAGAACCAGAACCAGAAGAAGTGTTGGATGCACGTCCTTCTGAGTGCATGTCATCCTAACGTCCTGCCAAGTGCTCGTGCTATTCATGCGTGCATTGTTTGCATGAGAATTTGTCATTGTGCATGGCTGTTGGACTTTACCATCTCTGTGTTTTCTCCAAGTTTAATGCTTGATCATGCAGGAGAAATCCAGAGCTTTCCAACGATACCAAGATCGCCATATTCCGACCAAGATCGCCCAAGTTACAAGATTTCCAAGACTTGGATTTCTTATTACCTTTTAAGGTTATATCTAATTTGGGTGATTACTTGGGACATGACTATAAATAAATCTTTGGTTGGGTGGTTAGGGAAGGCAACTTTGACTTTTGGATTGGGGTGGCTAGAAGTTTCTAGCATGGGTTGCAAATGTTGCAACACCTAGGCAAAATCCAACTAGATTGGATTTTGCATGTGACACCTCAAGGACCTCATGATGAGGGTTGCATCCTTGCTGCTAGGAAGGTTCCTACCATCCTTCCCTAGCTCTTGGAGAACCCCTTCCCTCTCATGGTTCTCTTGGAGTCCCCAAACTCCAACAACCCATGCCCTAATGTTTGTACTTCCTCCACCATTCTAGTCATGCAGCTGCTGGACGTTTCTAAGTCGTTATCACTCTCTAGACCATCTTTCTAAGTGATTCGAATTAGAGATGGTAGCTACGCCTAAGGCGCAACTTCCTACCGAGCGGATTTGCGTTTAGTTGAGAAATGAGTTCGTCGTAAGTTCCCAAAGTGCCGGATCTTGAACAACAAGTGGTATCAGAGCGGGTAGTCGACTTTGAGACGACGAATCACAGTCAATTCTCAACCAATGTTGACGAGTGAGACCATTTTCTAGCAGCTCGGCTTGCGAACGTTCGATTGGTGGTCGAACCGCGTTCTACTTCGAAGTATCCAGTCCGCGACGGCGAGTTTTGTAAAGTCGAAAAATCTGGCAGAATTCTCTCCAATCGATTTCTCAAGTTTCCACCGTTCATAAGGCCTCAATATGACTGGTACGGACTCTGGAGGTGCTAATGTCGAGATGGCTAGAGGCAGAGAGGCTGGAGAGCAAGGGGGAGTTGCTGGTGGAGGAGTGGGGACTCACCAACCAGCCAACCCTGCGCTACCCTCAACTTCTACACCATCTCCTACAACCGTGGATCCTGTGAAGGCGTTCTCTATTGAGAAGTTCATGGGGGAGGACTACGAGCACTGGAGTTTCCGCATGAGGCTGATGTATACCCAATACAAGCTATTGGATGTGGTGGAGGGGAAGGAGAAGATGCCGGAGGCCACGGAGCTGAAAGGAGCATGGATGAAGCGATCGTTCGACGCGTACATGCTCATGGTGCAAGCGGTTGGTGGACGACAACTTGACCACATCAATGACCTCTTGGGCGATCCAGAGTGTGGCCCCAAGGCTTGGAGGAAGCTTCTGGATGTGCACTCACCGACACATGCTACCAGCATCGTGCTACTCGCGCGGCGGCTGCGGGACATCAAGTTCGTTGATGGAGAGCCGATGCAACCGGTGTTGGATGAGATGAGGGACATCTTCACGAAGCTCCAAGGTGGCGGTGTGGTGTACCTGGAGCTCGTGCAATGCGTGGAGATCGTGATACGGCTGCCGGAGTCGTGGTCTGCCCTTGCCATCAACCTCAACTCCCAACAACCCCAATGGAGCGTGGATTACATTCGCGCGCGCATCCTAGAGGAGGACTTGCGGCGGCGGAGTGTGGAGCGCTCGGAGGAGGGGGCTGGCTATGGAGTTGGAGGTGGAAAGAGTGGCTTCAAGAAGAAGGGGAAGGGCAAGAACAAGGACTACCCTAAGGAGGATGGCGGCGGGGGTCAAGGGGAGGTGTGCTTCTACTGCAAGAAGCGCGGACATCGTTGGCGGAAGTGCTACCAACGACCCAAGGATTGGACCCCGCCTTCATCGAGCAACCTGCATGGTGGCAAGAGGAGTGGGCGAGTCATGGGAGCTAGTGGAGAGGAAAAGGATGAGGAGAAATGCGGCAAATCTGGAGAGCGGAAGGCCGGGTTCTTCTTCTTCGTGAACGAAGGCGCAACCGACCTTGCTATGGCTGCCAAGGTTCTCCTACATCCCCTCACCCATTGGGTGATTGATTCCGGGAGCTCTTGGCACATGAATCCTCGTGCGGACCTACTCGATGACATTCAGCCCGCACCCATCTCTACAGTCACATCCGCGACGGGCGCCAAGGCTAAGGTCATGGGCATGGGATGCGCCAAGTTCATGGGAGCGGATGGAGAGCTCGTGGGGCTGAAGAACATGCTGTGGGTGCCGGACTTGTGCGCGAACCTGATTTCTACCGGCCGGTTGGGAGATGCGGGTGTGAACACCGAGACGATTGGCTCGGAGCGCTATCGTGCCTACAACGATGAGCGGCTGATTTGGGACCTGCAGCGGAAAGGGGATGTCCACAAGCAGATGTGGCAGATCCCGGTACTCCCTTGGCAGAAATCGGGCAAGGCGGCCGGCGGCATCTATGGAGGAGAGTGTCACTGAGGAGGAGCAGCAAGGTGTGCAAGGAGACGAGCTGATTGGAGGAAGCGCGGCGGTGAAGGCGTCGGCTACCTCGGGCCAACCGGATTGGGAGACTTGGCATCGGTGACTCGCACAAGTGGCTGTATCTACATTGGAGGTGATGCACAAGGAGAAGTGCGTGCATGGGCTGCAACTGCAAGGAGATGGCGCTCACTATGGCAGCTGCGAGGCGTGCATGCAAAACAAGTTTACGCGGTTCCCGTTTCCACGTGCGGAGGGATCGGCGAAGGCACCCTTGGAGGTGGTGCACATGGACCTGGTGGGTCCTATGAGGACTGAGGGGACTGGGGGAGTGCTGTACTTCCTCACCATGGTGGACGAATGGAGTCGTTTCACGTGGGCACGTCCCTTGTCCAAGAAGAGCGACGCTGCAGCGGCGATCAAGGAGGATTGGTTGCCGATGGTGGAGCGGCAATCGATGCGGTTGGTGAAGGTGTTGAGGAGTGATCGTGGTGGAGAGTTCCTTGAAGCAGATTTCACCAATTTCCTCAAGAAGAATGGCATTCGGCACCAACTAACATGCCCTGGAACACTGCAGCAGAACGGCATTGCCGAGCGTGCCAGCCGGACCATTGGCGAGGCGGCTAAGACCATGTTGGGGGCTGCTGGGATGCCCTACAAGTTCTGGCCAGAAGCTGTTCGCCATGTCATCACGGTCAAGAACAGGGTCTTGACACATGTTGGCGACAAGCATTGGGTGCCGTATGAGCGTTGGCTTGGGAAGAAGCCATCCATTGACATGCTGCGGGTGTGGGGCTGCATGGGGCTTGTGATGGTGCCTAAGGAGCAGAGGCACAAGCTGGAAGTTGCTGCTGTGTGGGCTGTCCATCTGGGGATGGCTCCTGACTCGAAGGGGTGGCTGATGTGGGACCCCAAAAGCAAGAAGACGCTGGTCAGCCGTGACGTCAAATTTGTGGAGGACGTCATGTATAAGGACTGGCAGCAGCAGCAGCAGGTGCAGATTGGCTTGCGTCTGCAGGAGATTGAGTGGTCTGCAGTGGAGGAGGTTCAGCTGCACCTTGAGGATCTCCCTGGGTCAGAGCTGACCAGTGACCACAGTGGCGGTGGTGAGCAGCAATTTTCTGGTCCTGCTGCGGAGGAGGGGTTGGAGGATGAGTCGGCACGTGTGGACTCACCATCTCAGCCCGAGCCTGCTGTAAACGCCAAGGTCACCAAGAGGAGTGTGCAGAGAGGAGCTTCACCACATGGGCACCAGACTGGAACCCGCAAGAAGAGAGTGGCAGCAACACCCTCAAGACTGAAGTATAGCCGTTTGGGAGGACCCAAGCAAGGTGCCATGGCGGTTTAGGCGGATGAGGGAGAGGATGAGGAGATGGCCTTCTGTTTCTTCACACCCTTGCCTGGAGAACCAGCCACAGTGGAGGAGGCACTGAGTGGACCGCAGAAGGAGGAGTGGAAGGCTGCCATGGATGCGGAGTTCAACAGTCTCATTGAGAATGGGACTTGGGAGCTTGTTGAGTTACCCGAGGGGCGACGGCCGATCAGCAGCAAGTGGGTCTTCAAGGTGAAGAGTGGAGCTGATGGTGCGTTGGAGCGGTTCAAGAGCCGTTTGGTCGCCAAGGGGTTTCAGCAGAAAGAGAAGGTCGACTTCGGGGAGATCTTCGCTCCCGTTGCTAAGCCAGTGACACTGAGGACTTTGTTGGCTGGCGCAGCTGTGAAGGGATGGCACGTGAAGCAGATGGATACCACCACTGCGTTTCTCAATGGAGTGCTGCTGGAGGATATCTACATGGCGCAGCCCGACGGCTATGAGGATGGGACCAGCCGGGTGTGCAAGCTCAAGAAGGCAATCTATGGCCTTAAGCAAACGCCCAGGTGCTGGTACGAGAAGCTGGAGGAGGTGCTGTTGAGTGGAGGCTTCAAGACGTCCCAGGCGGATCACAGCTTGTTTCTGCTTGGAGAAGGGGAGCAGCTGCTCTTGCTGCTGGTGTATGTCGACGACATACTGCTGTTCTCACCTTCCATGGAGCAGATTGAGAGGACTTAGAAGCTGCTGATGGACAACTTCAAGTGCAAGATGCTGGGGGATGTCCACTACTACTTGGGGCTGCAGATTGAGAGGGATGTTGAGAGGAGGTGGCTGAAGGTGCATCAGTCACACTACATCTCTGGTGTCATGGAGCGCTATGGTGTGACTGGGGGTCGCACTGTGATGACGCCGTTCCCTGCAGGCTTCAAGCTGAAGAAGGCAACTGAGGAGGATGATGTGCTTGAGGATGAGCAGCGGAATGAGTACCAGTCACTCATTGGGAGTGTGATGTATGCTGCTGTGCATACGCGACCTGATGCTTCATTCGGAGTGGGGCAGCTGGCCAGAGTTGTGCAGAGGCCCACTGAGGAGCAGTTGGAGGTGGCAAAGCGCTTGGTGCACTACCTCGGATCAACGGCATCTGCTGGTGTTCAGTTTTCAGCTGGTGGCCAGCTGAAACATATTGGAGCAGATGGGGTCACGCCTGGAACCTTGAAGCTGTCGTGCTTTACCGACGCCACATGGGCCTCAGAGGAAGAGGATCAGTCATCAGTTGGCGGCTTTGTGTGCATGGTTGGAGGTGGACCAGTGAGTTGGAGGTCCAAGAAGCAGAGTGAGATTGCTCAGTCTTCCGGAGAGGCAGAGTACATGGCAATGTACCATGCCATCAAGGAGATCGTGCTCCTGAGGAAGCTGATGGAGGACATGGGAGCTGAACAGGAGGGACCTACACCACTTTTCTCCGACAGCGAGGCTGCTATTGGCATGGCCAATAATCCTATCCTGAATGGGCTGAACAAGCACATGAAGATAAAGTGGCACTGGGTGAGGCAGATGGTGAAGGAGGGGATTGTTGAGCTTCACCATGTGAAGGCTAGCAAGCAGGCGGCATATTTTCTCACCAAGAGACTTCCCGAGAGCGCACATTGGAAGTCTGCTAAGATGTGTGGCATGGCATTGCACTAGTGTGGGCAGCAGTGTCATGAGTGCATGAGAGTTTGCATGTGTGTGAGTGTGTGTGCATGCAGTCCGTTCGTCTGAGGGGGAGTTTGTTGGATGCACGTCCTTCTGAGTGCATGTCATCCTAACGTCCTGCCGAGTGCTCGTGCTATTCATGCGTGCATTGTTTGCATGAGCATTTGTCATTGTGCATGGCTGTTGGATTTTACCATCTCTGTGTTTTCTCCAAGTTTAATGCTTGATCATGCAGGAGAAATCCAGAGCTTTCCAACGATACCAAGATCGCCTTATTCCGACCAAGATCGCCCAAGTTACAAGATTTCCAAGACTTGGATTTCTTATTACCTTTTAAGGTTATATCTAATTTGGGTGATTACTTGGGACATGACTATAAAGGGATCTTTGGTTGGGTGGTTAGGGAAGGCAACTTTGACTTTTGGATTGGGGTGGCTAGAAGTTTCTAGCATGGGTTGCAAATGTTGCAACACCTAGGCAAAATCCAACTAGATTGGATTTTGCATGTGACACCTCAAGGACCTCATGATGAGGGTTGCATCCTTGCTGCTAGGAAGGTTCCTACCATCCTTCCCTAGCTCTTGGAGAACCCCTTCCCTCTCATGGTTCTCTTGGAGTCCCCAAACTCCAACAATCCATGCCCTAATGTTTGTACTTCCTCCACCATTCTAGTCATGCAGCTGCTGGACGTTTCTAAGTCGTTCTCACTCTCTAGACCATCTTTCTAAGTGATTCGAATTAGAGATGGTAGCTACGCCTAAGGCGCAACTTCCTACCGAGCGGATTTGCGTTTAGTTGAGAAATGAGTTCGTCGTAAGTTCCCAAAGTGCCGGATCTTGAACAACAAGAAGAAGCAGAGGCAGGGGAAGAAGGAGGAGAAGAAGAAGAAGCACCGGCGCAAACAATTCCCGACGAGACAGAGGAAGAGGCAAACGCGCATCGCACCCGATACCTGCGCACCCCTGGAGTTCGCGCAGATGATGACCTATGGCATCAACGTCTCAGCCACCCTTCGCGCAAAACCCTTAACAACTGCCTCAATGCCAAGGTTGTTCTCCCTGGCGCCCTACTGCGCCCTGACGACACAGAGCCACGAAGCACTTCACAACCATCAACCTGTACCGTCTGCCCCACAACTACTCTCTCACACCAAGCCTATCCCTCGCTCGAGCCAAGCACCAACCGCTACAAGAAGCTGCACAATGTGTACAGTGACTTCCTTGTAGTCGGCTATGGCGGGATCAATGACGAGAGCTACACTCTCACCTTCGTGGAAGAAAACTCACGCTACGTCTGGGTAGCGAATGTTGACACTCGCGCGAAGGCACCCGAAGTATTCCGGGTCTGGCTGGCTCACGCACAACGACAATACGGAAAGATGCTGAAGATATGGCAGACGGACGGCGCAGCATAATTCCGCAGCAACGAGCTGCAGAATTTCCTCACGGAAAAGGGGATCCTGCATCACATCTCACTTCGCTATGCTCACCAGCAGCAAGGTGTCGCCGCGCGTATCAACCGCACGCTCATCACGAAAGTACGCGCATTACAGAAGCAGTCCGGCCTCCTCATCAAGTACTGGCCCTACGCCATGCACCACGCCGTAAGGCTGCAGAACCTTCTGTCCACCACCGCCAACAGAGGAAATCTCTCACCTCATGTGAAATGGAGCGGGACCAAGGGTGACACCTCCATGCTGAGGGTCTGGGGCTGCATGGTACAATACAGTCCTGTTTCTGCAACCATCGGCAAGTTCACCGACCGCGCACGATGGGGGATTCATCTCGGGATTAGTTACGAGTACAAGGGTTGGTTGATTATGGACCTGGACACCAACAAGATCGCACCTGCGCGAGACGCTCTTTTCTACGAACGCCTCAGTCTCGCACGTTACCTTGAAGACCGGCAAGCAGGAGCGACACGGGCCTATGCCAACAACGGCAGGAGCTTCGCCTCTCCAGAAGATGAGGCAGCTGCCACGGCTCTCGACCGCGACCCCACCGATGAACACCCCGGCGTTCCCCCTCATCCGCACGACGACGACGATGATGACGATGATGGCGACAACGCGCCCGGACCCTCACGGCGCCAAAACCCCGCAAGGAGCGCTCCGCCCGTACACGAAAGCGATGACGACGACTTGGTTGAAGCAACCACTCAGGAACAACATGGTGCTGCGAACATTACGGGCCTGCAACTACTCGGCCTACACACCGCCACGGCAACCTCTCCACGCGTCGTCGAGCCTAAGAACCCGCGTCAGGCCCTAGCCGGCCCACATGTCAAGGAGTGGCGTGCAGCCATGGATGCGGAGCTGAAGGCGCTGGAGTCGTGAGACATGGGGAGGAGGGTGCTATCCGAAAAACGGATTTTCCGCCTTAAAACTGCAGCTGACGGAAGTATCGAGCGCTTCAAAGCAAGGTGGGTCGTAAGCAAGTACGCCCAGCGCCACAGGGTCGATTTTGACCAGACTTTCGCCCCCGTGAGTCGCCATACCACCGTACGGATCCTACTCGCCATCGCTGCCGCTAAGTATCTACCATTGCGGCAGATTGACGTGAAAAATGCGTTCTTGTACGCACTGGTCGATGCGACCATCTTTGTGGAGCAGCCGCACACCTACGGGGAAGGAGACCCAAGGGTCTGCCAGCTGAAGAAATCCCTCTGTGGGATCAAGCAGGCGCCACGACTCTGGAAGAAGCACCTGCACAAGATACTGCTCGAGATCGGCTTCAAGCAAGTGCCGCACGATCCGGGGATGTACCTCCTTCACTTCAACGGCGACTGCACCTCCTGACAGTCTACGTCGATGACCTGCTGTATACCGGAACCAGTAACGTACTCCTCAACCAAGTCGAAAAGAATCTGGCGCAGCGTGTCGACATCACCATCAACCACAAAGCCACTCATTTCCTGGGGCTCAACATCACTTACGCGCCAGAAGCAATTCACCAGTCAGATTCTAAGTATGTGCAGGAACTGGGCGAGCGATTCAAGATTTCACCCGCACCACTCCACCTCCCTACCGTTCGCCCAGCGCCAACTACAAACCGGACAAGAAACTTCTGTCACCCGCAGGACTCTACCTCTACCAACAGCAGTTGGGCTGCCTGCTGTTCACCTCTGTCACCTACCGACCCGACCTTTTGTACATCGCCACCCAGCTGACACAATACTCCAAATTGCCACCCGACCTTCAGTGACAGAGAACCAGCATGATTTGGAGTGTGCCTTGCAGTAATTCATCTCCACACGACATCAGGCTCTCATATTCCACGCTGAGAACACCATCCTTCAATCTCACCGGCTACGTGGATGCTGATCACGCTGCTGACCCTCCTAATCGACGGTCACGAACGGGGTTCGTCTTCCGCCTCGAGCCGACGGGGCCAATCTCATGGAATTCCCAGAAGCAAGAGCTAGTTGCCCTATCTTCAGCTGAAGCAGAGTACATCGCCGCAACTGCTGCAGTTCGCGAAGGACTCTATCTGCAAGAACTGTTACAGGGGGCGAAAATCCCAACATCGGCAACATTTCGCCTCCACTGCGACAACCAGAGCGCAATCTGGATTGCAAACAAGCCTGGTTTCGTCAACCGAACCAAGCACATCACGCTGCGATACTTTTTTCGTGAAAGACGACATTGACCAGGGCAAGGTTGACCTGACGTACTGCCCCACCACTGAAATGGTAGCCGACTTTCTTACCAAGCGACTGCCACGTCAGCAGTACCAGCACTGCTCCAACCTCACCGGAGTGGTCAAGCGAGTCAGCTACCGACACGCCCAGGAATGAAGGGGGGTGTTGAAATATGAACTTAAAGGAGAAGGCATTCCTGTATGCTGCAGGAACCGACTTTATCGAGTACGAAGTCGAGGAGTTAGAAGAGTCGAAGCAACATCAGCAACCGTCAGATGAAGACCAATGCAGACAGAAACATTCGAAGTGAAATTGGCGGAAACAGGTTGTGAAACGGGTTCCCGCGCTGCACGGTTTGAGCTTCGCTGTAATAAGGGAATGTACACCTTGGAGTACATGGCTAGTTAGGTCGTTTGGCATTCCCCTGTATTTCCTATATAAACCAACGTATGCATCTGCTATAATCATCTCAGTCATTTACATTCACTCTGACATGTGGTCAACACTTCCGCTGCAATCTCACCTGCGATCAACCCTGAGCTGATCCTAGGCTAAGTCCCTTTTGGGCTTGTAACAACAAATTATATTAAATTAAACCTGCCCGACTCCGATAGCCTTTGCGCTTGTACTATTGCCAGATAGTCACGGATACCCACTTGCCTGCTAGATGTAGCTTGCGACACATGGACCAGGCGGCATTTAACACGTTGATGCAACAAGTGGCAGATATGTTGGCAGTCATGTAGGCGTTAACGACGGAAGTGGAGTGACTACGTGAAGAAAACAACGAGCTACGCCAGGCGCGGGGTGAAGCACGCCAGGAGTCGCTCGTTGAATAAGGCGAGAGCACTGGTCAAGCGGTGAGCGGCAACCCGTTGGAGGAGCTCACACGAGGCTTCGAAGAAGAAGATAGGCATCGAGCGGCAGCGACAACAGTAAGACGTGGACAGCCTCAAGAGCCAGGCGAGGAGGCCGCCGCCCAGATGGCCGCCGAAATGTGACAGTGTGGACGCAGAGAGCCAGCCACCTTGTACTCATTATTGCATAGGGCCTCTGGAGGACGAGTGCAAGTGGAAGTGGTTAACTATAGATCCCCTTCATGGGATGGAGGTGTACAAACCTCACAACAAGCGCATCAAGTTGCAGGATATGTGAGCAAACGCTGGAACCTGGCACTTAAAGAGAACATGCTAATAGATACGCATGTCGTCTATGAGTAGCAATAAAAATTTGTTTTTTTTCAAGCATGAATTCTACAAACAAATGTCAATGTGTTGCCTTCTCAATAATTTTCACTTTCTTGAAAGGCTTGCCACACTCAAGCTTCACCACCTTATAGTAAAGGCACGACACAAATAAATGTTAGATCCACACGCAATAGCTACATAATGCAGTTGCATAAAGTTTACCCCTTTAATTTGGTTTGGTCATAATTGTTGGAATAATCAAACATGTATTTTAGCATTCCAGAAGGTGTAACCTTACTGCACATGCCATTAGCGAAGCAACAACTGTAATACTACCACGTTAGCTCATGTAGAGCACGCAGGTCAACAGTCACGGGTCAACTTTCGCGACTGTTGACCGACCTGGACCAAGAGGTTGCGAGATTTTTCAATTGTCGCAATGGCCACGGAGGTTACGAGGTAACCTTAGGGATCGCAATAGTCACTGATAATGTAGCGATACATGTATTACCGTTAATAAGGAATGTACTCCTTAGAGTACATGGCTAGGTAGGACTATATATTGCAATGGAATGTTTTATTATTGTCATATTGTCATTTACATTCACTCTGATCGAGGTCAACCTATATGGGCTTCCTCTATGTTTTACTCGAGAAGGCATATTCCGGCCGAAGATCCTTCACTTATTCTAACATGGTATGAGATCTAGTTTGGATAATAAAACTCAAGTTCCACAACTGAACTTCATTATAAATATCTGGCGATACAAGCCTACATCATACCATGCACTTGTGAATTAAGAAAAACAGGAATGAAATGACTAAGTGAAAGTTGGGTACAAAAAGCAAACCCTAGAAAACTGTACCCCATATGTGCTACCCCACTATAGCCTACAGTAGCTATGTCATATAAATCTGACACACCCCCATAGGCAAAGTGGGGGAGAACAAGGGGTCACAGGACCAGTCAAGCAAAGCAAAACAAGCTCAGGGTGGATCACAAAGTCACCACACATTCCGAGCACAAGTTCAAGGCCACAAGGCCAGTTCACATGCAGGATTGCATATATATATATATAAGACTAGACAAGCAAGAGCAGGTGTATATATATATGCAACAGTACAAACAAGGTCAAGGGGTGAGCAAGTGAGGCAAGGTAGGCGCAAGACCAAGCTGAGTACAGAAGCGCTGATGATCACAAGGCGCAAGTGCCTTGGTGAAGATATCAGCAGTGTTGGCCTCAGAGGCCACGTACGCAAGCCGCAGCTGACCACGCTGCCGTAGCTCACGAGCAAGGAAGTAGCGGAGAGCAATGTGCTTCGTTCTGTGCTCCAGTCTCTGCTCTCGACACAAGGCCAGCATGGCCTTGTTGTCTACGTACAGCACTGGAGGAGAACGAGGCGGCTCTCCGAGGTCAGTCAGCAGGTAGGTGAGCCAGCGAAGCTCCTGTGCAGCCATGGCCCCGGCGTAGATCTCAGCCTCACAATTGGAGCCGAGAACAGAAGACGAGCGGGTAGCCCGCCACGAAACAGAGCCGGAACCAAGGCTGAAGGTGTAACCCTGTGACGACCGCTGCGTAGCCTGGTTGTCAGCCCAAGAAGCGTCTGCGTGCCCAGTGAGGACCACTGGACTCTGCCCTCCAAGCACAAGCCCCATGCCCGACGTACTGCACAAGTAGCGCAACACCCTCTTCGCTGCAGCCATGTGCTCCGGTCTGTGTCTCCCAGGAGCAACATAGCGTGCAAGAATGCTAAGAGGGTACGCAAGGTCAGGTCGTGTGCAGGTCATCAGGTACATGAGGCAGCCAACAAGCTCTGGGTACGGGCCACTCGACTCTACGGACTCATCCGAAGGCAGAGCTGAGAGCGAGTGGCGAGTAGGCAGAGGAGTGGCCTGAGGCGAGGAGTACGTGAAGCCGAAGCGCTGAAGGACCTGCTGCACCATGTGTGACTGAGTCAGGGTAATGGTGCGGCGTGCTCTGTCCCGGGTGATCTGCAAGCCAAGGTAGCTGCGCAGTTCACCCAGGTCTGTGCACGTGTGTCTCTTCTGCAGCTCGGACTTCACGTGGGCGAGTCCAGCAGTGTCAGCTGTGGCGAAGACCAAGTCGTCGACGTACACGAGGATGTAGAACGGCGGCAAAGAAGTGTCGGTGCGCAGAAACAGCGACGGGTCGGCAGTAGAGGGAGCAAACCCAAGAGCCGCAAGTGTAGTCCTCAGTGTGTCGTGCCACTCATGCGGTGCCTGGCGGAGACCGTAGACTGGCCGCCGGAGGCTCCACTGGGTGCCAGGAGGAAAAGACCCAGTGAAGCCAGGTGGGCGACGCAGCCAGATCTCCTCGTGCAGGCTGCCCTGCAAGAAAGCAGTGCTGAAGTCAAGAGAGTGCAGGTCGTAGTCGCGGTGAGCAGCTATGTGCAGCAGTACCCGAAGAGTGGTCATCTTCGGGGTGGGAGAGAAGGTCTGAAAGTAGTCAACTCCCTGCCGCTGACTGAAGCCACGAGCCACGTAACGCGCCTTGAAGACAGGCGGAGAACCTGGCGGCCGCTTCACCCTGAAAATCCACATGCCACTGACGATGTTCGCCCCAGGCGGGGGAACCTCGTCAACGTAGGTGCCTGTGGACTTCCAGGAAGCCATCTCTGCGTCCATAGCTGCCTGCCACTGAGAGGAGTAGGGACCCTCTATCGCCTCCGCGTAAGAGCGCGGAGTCGGGATGTCAAGTGCATCCGGGTCTCCCTCAGGGGTAAGCAGTACGGACACGAGATGAGGTGAAGCAGCAGCCAAACACTGGAACTCCTCCTGCCTGTCCTCAAGGACGTCCGTGCCAAGGGCACACTCACCCCCGACGGACGGAGGACAGACAGACTCAGACTCAGCAACAAGACGAGCAGCGTAGTCTAGACGACAGCGAGCAGCAAAGTCGACGAGCTCAGCAACTAGGGCAGACGCAGCAGTGGACTCAAAGGAAGGGTCAGTGACAACAGTAGCAAGGAGACGCGTGACAGTAGGACTGGCAGCACGAAGAGAGTCCGACTCCGGGTCAGGAAGAGCAGGAAGAGAGGACTCAGGAGGAGAAGGCAAAGGGGCACGCAGAGGAGCAGTGGACGGACGCAGAGACATCCGGTGTGTGCCAGGGACAGGAGGAGGACGCTGACGCGAACCACGACCACTAGTGCGAGCAGCACGGACAGGCGACGCAGGGCGAGACGCTGGCTCACGACGCTCAGCAAGACCTCCAGTAGGACCAGTGTAGGGAGAAGGAGCAGGCAGTGGGGAGGCCGGCTGTGACTGGAACTGTGACGGGACAGGCTGTGGACACTCTAAGGGAGGAGGAGGACCAGTAGAAGGCGGGAGACCAAGAACCTGCTGAAGGAGCGGAACGAAGTACGGCCGAGGCCGCGCGGCGACTCCAGACACAGCAGGGACAGCACCAGTACCCCCAGCGGCAGCACCAGCACCAGCAGCACCTCCAGCTCCAGTACCTCCAGCAGCACCAGTAGCACCCCCAGCAGGACCGCCTCCAGGACCGACAGCAGTAGCCTCAGCGCCAACACCCTCAGCAGCTCCAGCTCAAGTCGTACCCGCAGGCCTAGCAGCTCCAGTACTCCCAGTACGAGCACCTCCGAGACCCGCGGCACCAGCACCCTCAGTAGCCGAAGAACCTCCAGCTCCAGCAGCACGCCTCCAGCGCCGGGCAAACCACTCGCGCAGCTCCTGTGGAGAGAGTGGCTCCCGCCGAGACGAAGCACCCGGAGAACCTCCAGGCTCAGCACCGCCAGACGCCACACGAGCAGGCCCAGCTCCCTCAGGCTCCGCACCCCCAAGCTCAGCACCTCCAGGCGTGGCACCCCCAGGCTCAGCACCCCCAGGCGTAGCACCCCCAGGCTCAGCACCCCCAGGCTCAGCACCCCCAGTAGTAGCACCCCCAGGCTCAGGACCCCCAGTAGTAGCACCCTCAGGCTCAGCACCCCCAGGCGTAGCACCCACACGCTCAGCACCCCCAGAGTCAGCACCCCCAGGCTCAGCACCCTCAGCAGCACCAGAGTCACCAGTAACCTTGACAGGCTCGACTGCGTCTATCTGGGACACACCTGAAGGGGCAGGACCTTGAGGGGGGAGGGGGTCTACCGGGGGGGGACCTGGTACAAGGAAGAGCGGTGGCGGGGGGAGGGACGGAGTGCGGTAGGGGAAGAGGCGGTAGTAGGGGACCGACTCGTCAAACGTGACGTCCTGGGAGGACAGAACACGGCGAGAGGTGGGGTGGTAGAACTGCCACCCTGGCGCGTCAGGGGGGAAGCCAAGGAAGACGCAAGGAGCAGCACGAGGGGACAGCTTGTCCGCAGACAAGTCGCGGACAAACGCCCGAGATCCCCAGACACGGAACGCAGACGCATCGCCAACCTTCCCCGTCCACAGCAAGGCTGGGGAGGTCTCCGGCATGGAGACCCTGGGGTGAAGGTTGATCTGATGCGCCGCGTACCGAACCGCAAACGGCCACAGAAAATGGGGGGCAGCCGCATGCATCATGGACGTACGGGCGACGTCCATGACCATGCCAATGCGGCGCTCAGCAATCCCATTTTGCTGTGGAGAGTCCGGAAGCGTGAAGGTCTGGCGGATGCCTCGTGCACGACAGTAGGCTCGCAGAAGGCCAGAGGAGAACTCTCCACCTCTGTCAGAGTGCAGACGCAGAACAGGAAAGTCCGAGCCGAAGCTCTGCCTGAGCTGGAGACGAGCTGCGCGGATCCAGTCGATCAACACCTCAGTGACATCACCCTTGCTGCACAAGGGGAAGACTGTGGTGTAACGCGAGTAGTCGTCAACCACCAGCAGGAAGTAGCGCTCGTGACCCTGTCCACGGACGCGGGCCGGGCCCCACACGTCCATGTGAAGCGTCTGCAGCGGGGCCTCTGTCGGAGGAAACTGGGAGGAGTGAGGGGCAGCCCGCTGCCGCCCCTCGACACAGGGGACGCAGGTAGGGCCAGGCCCCGGAGGAAGGGGAGGGAGGGACCGGGGAAGACCAGAGACAAGGACACGGGAGGCCATGCCTCGGAGATGAAGCAGGGAGGGGTGACCAAGGCGGTGGTGCCAGAGGAGAGTCTCGTGAGACAGGAGGCGACACGAACAGGGGGCTGACTCAGGACCAGACCTGGACGCTGCAGCAAACACCTGACCCGACGCAGCTACCTGACCAGACGCAGTGACTGGAGGAGACGCAGTGGTCAGTGTGTACAGGCTCGACCCCGGCCAACGTGTAAACTTTGCCAGGTGTCGGCCTGTTCGAGCGTCCGTGCAGTGGGTCACCCGCTGACTCGCAGGAGTGAACTGGTGAACCCCCGCATCCTGTAGGTCAGCACCACTCACCAAGTTCGTAGAGAACGAAGGGAGGTAAAGACCAGACAGGGTGCCAGAGGGGGCCGCCGGACACGGGAGGACAGTGGAGAAGTGAGCAAGGACAGGACCCCCAGAGGGGTCTGCCAGGGAGACCGCAACCGGCCGACTGAGCGGCGTAAGCGTGGTGCGGTCTCGAAAGAAGGAGCGGGAAGCACCCGAGTCAAGAGTGAAGGTGTGGGAGGCCGAAGCCGATGCAGAACCTGAGAGAGCAGACTCACCAGCACCTGAGGGAGCAGACGCACCTAGAGCAGCAGCCTCGCTAGCACCTAGAGCAGCAGCCTCACCAGTACCTAGAGCAGCAGTCTCAATGCCCGGGTCAGGCGGAAAACACCGGTAACAGTCACCCTCATCACTAATAGTCACAGTATACATGGCAGCAAGAATAGCATCAAAGTCAAGGTCAAAGACAGCTACACCCGCCCTAGACAGCTCACCCCAGCGGGGGATCTCAGTGGCCTCAGGGAACTGGTGACGCCAAGCGTCCGTCAGGCTGCCAAAGCAGCGCTGGGTGGAGTGCGCACCCCCGCACTGGTCACCCGCGCGGTCGCCGGTGCGGAGGACGTAGGTGCACGGACCAGTACCCCCACCCCTCTGGCGTGCAGTGTACCACTCACGGAGCTGCTGAGGGGAGGGGATGTCACGAGTGCGCTGCTGCTGCTGCTGCTGCTGCTGGCGCTGACCACCACCGGAGCCGACCCTCTGCGCAGCGCCACCCCGACCAGCTCCACCTCCTCCGCCGCCTCCTCCTCCACCGCCGCCACCTCCGCTCCCACCGCCACCGCCGCCTCCGCCTCCGCCTCCACTGCCGCCACCGACACCTCCACCCCCGCCACCACCCCCACCTCCACCCCCACCCCCTCCACCGCCTCCACCTCCGCCTCCACCGCCCCCGCTAGCTCCTCCAGTGCCCCTGCCCCCCTTGCCCTTGCCAGGGCGACGTCTCCCGCTAGGGGTAGACGCCGCACCGACCGACTCAAGCCCAACGAGGTCGGCCGCAGAAGCAGAGGCAACAGAGGGCAAAAGGGGGGAGGGGGAACACCCCTCAAAGATGGGGGTGCGAGGGTCACCACGAGAGGCTCCTACAGTGACTATGCTCTTCTCTGCTGCTAGGAGGGACTTCTCGAGGAGGTCAACGGTGAGAGTGGTGGGGCAAACTGAGAGGAAGTGGTCCCTGACTACGCGAAGGGAGTCAGGGAGCCGGGTGACTATGTAGTAGAGGGTGATGTACATGGGGGGGGGGTTCTTGGCGCAGAACTCAGCAGGAAGCGCAGCGCGGTAGCGAGTGTCACTAGTGCGGAGGTGCGTAAAGAGGTCAGCGACTGTGGGAAAGGCAGCAAGGTCAGGGAAGAGGTACGGTAGCATGAGGCGGCTCAGTGCAGCAGTGGCAGGGGAGGAGTAGCGCGCAACTACAGCGTCGTACAAGGTTTGAGCACTCTTGTACTGGCTAAAGTGCGCACGCTCAGAGGTAGGCAGATGGCGACGCACAGCAAGACGTGCAGCAGCATCGCGCGTGGCCCACTGTGAGCGAACAGTGGCGTCAGCATCAGCAGCGGGGGCAGGAGAGGCACCAGAAGTGAGGTCAAAGAGGGAGAGGCCGTCTGCCCTGTCGCACTGTAAGAAAAGCTGCAGGTCATCTATCCAGACATCAAAGTCAATGGCCCGACCCTCAGCGTCAAAAGCGAGGACACTAGGGGTAGCCATGACAGTAGTAGACTAGCAGCGCAAACAGTAGGGTGAGGGCAGTGCTGTGAAAGGGGCGCTGCTCTTACCGGACAGGGCGGCTCGGGTGGCTCGGCTGCAGGGCGGCTCGGCGGCTCGGCTGCTGGGCGGCTCGGCGGCTCGGCGGCTCGGTTGCTGGGCGGCTCGGCGGCTCGGCTGCTGGGCGGTTCGGTGGCTCGGCTGCTGGGCGGCTCGGCTGCTGGGCGGTTCGGCGGCTGGGCGGCTCGGCTGCTGGGCGGCTCGGCGGCTCGGCGGCTCGGCCGTTCGGCTGCGACTGCTGCTGCAGAGACGGCGGCGGCTGCTGCCTCAGGGACGGCAGCGGCCGGCCGCTAGGGGCCGCGTCAGGTGCAGGAGAGGGCCGCGTCAGGGGCGGCGTAGGGGCCGCGGCAGGGGCGGCGAAGGGGCCGTGTCAGGGGCCGCGTCAGGGGCCGCGGCAGGTGCCGCGTCAGGGGCCGCGTCAGGGGCCGCGGCAGGGGCCGCGTCAGGGGCCGCGTCAGGGGCCGCGTCAGGGGCCGCGTCAGGGGCCGCGTCAGGGGCCGTGTCAGGGGCGGCGTAGGGGCCGCGTCAGGGGCCGCGTCAGGGGCCTCGTCAGGGGCCGCGGCAGGGGCCGCGTCAGGGGCCGCGTCAGGGGCGGCGTCAGGGGCGGCGTAGGGGCCGCGGTAGTGGCGGCGGAGGGGCCGCGTCAGGGGCCGCGTCAGGGGCCGCCTCAGGGGCAGCGTAGGGGCCGCGTAGGGGCCGCGTCAGGGGCCGCGGCAGGGGCCGCGTCAGGGGCCGCGTTGGGGCCGCGTCAGGGGCCGCGTTGGGGCCGCGTCAGGGGCCGCGTAGGGGCCACGTCAGGGGCCGCGTTGGGGCCGCGTCAGAGGCCGCGTAGGGGCCGCGTCAGGGGCGACGTAGGGGCCGGGTAGGGGCCGCGTAGGGGCCGCGTAGGGGCCGCGTAGGGGTCGCGTAGGGGCCGCTAGGGGGGGGCCGCTAAAAAAAAAATTTAGGGCAGGGGCGCAATGCGCGTCGGGCAGCTAATTTTTTTTTTTTTTTCGTTATGGTGGGCCCTTAGGAAGGAACGGTCCCATGTAGGAACCCGCTCTATACCATGTGAATTAAGAAAAACAGGAATGAAATGACTAAGTGAAAGTTGGGTACAAAAAGCAAACCCTAGAAAACTGTACCCCATATGTGCTACCCCACTATAGCCTACAGTAGCTATGTCATATAAATCTGACAGCACTGACTGCGGGGAAACTGGAGAGAATCCAGTCCATCAACCCTCTAGTGTCACCGTAGGAGTGACGAATGTTGATCCTGCTCTCATCGGGCAACTAATCACCCGCATCAACGCTCTGGAGAGCCATCATCAGCCGATGAGTATTGACGGCTCCAACTACGCCAGAATGCCTCTCGATCCTCCTGGACCTCATTCCGAGTACTCGTTCACCTTCGACAATCTCCAAGGGAAAATACCTGCTCATACACAACGATAACATTTCGAAGCATTGGCGTCAATCTAAAGCAAGTTCTTGACAACATCGAAACTCAAGACGAGGACTCCATTTGACGGGAATGATTTCTATACATGGAGCTTTGAATTCGAGCTCCTAGCTCAAAGCACGCAGATCTAAATGTACTACAAAGGAACACTACCATTCCCCAGCGACGGCTCGCCTCAGGAGAAAGTGCAGCACTATAACGAACAGCTCGGGAGTCGTTGCTTGCTTACACCGTCCTGATCCGCAATCTCTCCCCCGCAAAACAGCTCGGCATCCGCTCCTTCAAACACCAGTGGGCGCCTGCACAACAGTCATGGGAGCACCTACGCACAATGCACATGGCAACGGACTCAGTGGCGTTAAGTCGTCTCTTAAGCCAGCTCAACAGCGTCAAAATGGCTCATGGCAAGAAAGCAGGAGCATACACCAACCGCTGCAGAAATCTGAGAGACCAATTCAAGAAATGCGGCGGGCCCTGACAACATGTTCGTGACTGTCATCCTCGCTGGCCTAGGTCCGTAGTGGCAACAGTGCAAGTCAATCCACGCGCTCAAGGCGCAATCATCGAACCTTCGCTCTGTGCAACCCTCCTCGCCGAGCAGCAAAAGATTGACCTGGACAACGAAAGTGGCAACAAGAAGTAGAGAATCGCCCTTTTCGCATAAAATGCAGAAGCAACACCTGACAAAAGGAAGCTATTTTGCCAGTATTGCAAGAAAACGGGTCATGCGCTAAGACAATAGGTGCCAACACCATATCAACAAATCGGCCGAACTCACCAAGGGCCTGCGACGCGGAACCAAACCATATCTTAGCCTGCCATCGCGAGCACTTCACAAGCCCCTTTCTGCATGGTGCGCCGCGGACCTCCGCGCATTTCTGCCGTCAATGACAAAGGCAAAAGCAAGGTGTTAACATGCATGGTGCATCGCGGACCTCCTCGAATCAAGTGTCACTACCGCTACTTCCGCAGCTGGGAAGACATGTTCAGGGACCCACATGCAAAAGAAGAAGGTTTCGTCGAAGAAGACGAAGACAGCGATCCAACTTACGACGAGCTGATTGTCGGGCAAATTCCCTTTGACTCGGAAGCACCACAATGGATCACGGAATCACCACCTGCATACATCGCAGAAGAAGATGACGAAGGATGGAATCACTAACAAGACACAGGCATGGACCATCACGACACACCTCTCATCGCCAACATCGCAAACGAAGACCGATACGACTTAACACATTGTACCTGGATAGCTGTTGTGGACAACGCATGGTCGCCTCTGACCGATTTATCCTCAACAGCGAGCCACTCATCAACGACGTGGAGATCACAGTCGAGAACAGCCAGACGATCTGGGCAAGGGTACGCGGAAAAAATCAGCTCGAGTCCAAGGACACGAACTTCTCAAATCACATCAGCGATGTAATCGTGGTCCGAAGTATTCGCTCTGCTGCACAGTTGATGAAGTGCGGTGCCCAGCTGCGTTCACACGAGATGGAATTTCACTTGATTTGTAAGAACACTCTCATTGGCAAGGCAACAAATGACAATGGCGTGTTCGTTCTAAACACCGACTCGCTAGGAACCATGAGTGGCAAAGACCACATCCTTGTCCTCAAAACTCCAGAACAACGCTCACCGCCTGGCTGGACTCACCCCGCCAAAACAGATCCGGAGAGTCCAGGCCCAGACGGCCTATGCCGCTCACTCGCCATCCCAGTTGCCTCAACCTCAAACCCTGGAAACACAGGACCACAAGCAGTCGAAGAAGAAGTTACAAGCCAGGGTGGATGGGGACAAGGGGCTAACTTGCCAAGAGTGGAACAACCCACAGGCTTGGACGTGGCTACAGGCTGGGACACGGCGGATGTCGAATGGGCAACGCATGAAACATGCTAGGGTCCTCCGCCTCGACAAGTGAGTGACACCGGAGAAGGTTGTGAAGGATTACTCAGCAACATGCAATCACGGAAGAACAAAAGCCAGAGGTTACAGAAGTAGAAGCACGAGAAGACATTGTTGTCGACGTGTCAGAACATGCAACAGAGATACCTGCTCCTGAGGAAGAAGCATCACCCGAGTTCGGACTGCACATCATTCCTGTCACCACCGACGGAAGCAGCTATTACCGCCCCGACACAAGGGAAGCACCACTCAGCGGTACAATTGGAGAAGTCGTCGTCGGCCACATCGAAGAAGAAATCGCGACTTGGGCGAAGCTCCATAACCCTATCAAGGCCCGCAGCTGCTCCTCGTGACAACCGACACAAGAACCTTTGGCGACTCCAACGGCGTGTTGCATGGAACTATACTTGAGACCCTCCAAGCTGCGGCCATCCAAGTTTTTGCCACCGACGCACCTGCAGACAGAACAAGAAGCCCAACAGAGGCAGACAGGATAGCTCGAGAGAAACGGTTGTATGCCCGAACACGTGGACATCGCGCACAAGCAAACATATGGCACCAGCACCTTGGACATCCATCCATTGGAGCACTCAACAACTCGATTCCCACCTGCACCATTTGTCCCGAAGCAGCCCTGGCTCACAAACCCTTTCCTGAAAAGATTCCTGGGCCTGATCGATTCAAGCCGTTATACAAAGTTTACAACGATTTTCTGTGCCTTACCACTCGTGTACTTAAAGGGGAGTACTACACTATCACGTTCATTAACGCAGCTACGCGGTTTGTCTGGGCAGCCTGATTTAAAAGCCACCATCACGCCCTCGACTACTTCTACCCGTGGCTGAAAATGACACAGACACAATCGGAAGAAACGAAACTCAAAGAATTCGAGACAGTTGGAGCGGCAGAATACACTAGCAAGAGGTTTTGCAAGTTCTGTGCCAAGAAGGGGATCAAGCGGATGATCTTGCTGCCCTATGCTCATGAGCAACAGGGATTGGCTGAAAGAAGCAACAGGAGCCTCGCGAAAAAAATGAGAACCCTCATGAAGCAGTCAACCGTGCCGACTGCTTACTCGCCCTACGCAATGGCTCATGATATGCGCCTGCACAACATTTTGTCTTCGATGGCACTGCCCAACAACATCTCACCATTCAAGGAGTGGACAGGGGAAAATCCGGACACACGGATGTTAAGAGTTTTCAGGTGCAGGGTACAGTACCGTCCCCACACTGCCCGAACTGAAAATTTCAAGGACCGCGCAAGATGGGGCATGCACCTCGGCACCGAACCTAAATACTATGCATGGACCATCCTCGAAAGTCACCCACCCACCAAGTCACGCATTCACGTGACTGCATCTTCTATGAAAGGTTCATGCTGCCATTGTTTTTCCAGCACCGCACTGCACAGCAAGCACCAAACGACATCTTCCAGGGGAGCACAGCTTCGCAACAGATCAGGATGAAGCTGACGTGGCAGAAGAAGTGGAAGAAAAACAAATCGGGGACAACCCACCCTTCATCCCGATTACAGACGAATTCAACACCCCGACATTCATTCCGACCGATGTCGATCCAACTGAAGCATTTACAAATGTGCCAAAATGCACTCATTCATGGAAAAATATCCCAACCTGGATACCTTACGCGACAGCATTCGCGAATTTCAAGGCGACCACACTGACAACGACGTGGTGGAAGTCACCAACAGAGCAGACAACGGAGACCTCTGCTTAACCGGGTTACGCATACTCGGTCTCGCCATCGTAGTTTACGGGAACCAGTGCCCCACTGAGCCCACAACAGTTCGCAAAGCTCTGAAGGAGCCCGTCGAAGAAAAGTGTAGAGCATCCATGGCCGCCGAAGTTGTCAAATTGCAAATATGCATGCTAGGCTATAGTGGGGCACATACTATGGGGTACAACATATTAGGGTTTCCCTACTTGTATCCCAACCTTGCTAGTCAATCACATTCCGTTGCCTTCTAGTTCTAAGATGGTATCATGAGTAGGATCTTGATCCTAGCTTCGCCTAGCCCTAGTAGGTCGCGCCTCACCCCTTAGCAGGCCTTGCCCCGCCCCTTAGCAGGCCACGCCCTGCCCTGCACTGCCCCTGCCCGACGCGCTGTTCTGCATCACTCGCTGCCCCCGCTCCTGCCGTCGCTTGCGCCGGCGTGCACTCCCTGCGTCGAGGGGCGGCAGCGCGCCGCTCCTCACTTCTCCTCGTTTCCTCCTACCACTGCTCCTCTGCAAACGCTGCATATGGACGTGTGGGGCCCCGCCCCCGTCCATGGGCCGCGCCGAGAGCGCTACTTTCTGCTGGTTGTCGATGACTTCACACGCTACACCACGGTGCTTCCCTTGTAGCACAAGGGCGACGTCCGTGGTGTGTTGATCCCTTGGATCCGTGCTGTTCGTCTTCGGCAAAGAGCTTGTTTCCGGCAGGAACTTCCGGTGCTTCGTCTGCACTCTGACCGTGGAGGTGAGTATTCCTCCTGTCTCCTTGAGGACTTTTGTCGTGAGGAGGGCATCACCCAGTCGTTCACGCTTCCGGCCTCTCCCCAGCAGAATGGGATCGCTGAGCGCCGCATTGGCCTACTCATGGAGGTTGCCCGCACCTCCATGATCCATGCTGATGCTCCCCATTTCCTGTGGCCGTTTGCGGTCCGATACGCCGCGCATCAGCTTAACCTCTGGCCACGTGTTTCACAGTCAGAGGTCTCGCCTACACTCTTATGGACGGGGGAGGTGGGTGATGCGTCGCCGTTTCGTGTCTGGGGCTCGCTTGCCCTTGTCCGCGATCCCACCGCGGACAAGCTCTGTTCGCTGCGTCTTCCGTGGCTTTCCCACCGACGCCCTTGACTGGCAGTTTTACCACCCAGCCACGCGCCGCGTCCTATCTTCCTGAGTCGTCACCTTTCACGAGTCGGTCTGCTACTACCGTCTCTTCCCCCACCGCAGTTGCCCCGTGCCCCCCCCCACCCCTCTTCCTGGTACCCAGCTCTCCCCAGGTAGACCCCCTCTCCCCCCCTGGACTTGCTCCCTTAGGTGTGTTGCACGTCACCCCACTCCCCTCGGTTGTGCCTTTGGAGCTCTCCTCAGACTCCTCTGGCCCGGCTGAGGGGGGTGACCCTGCTGCTGGCGACACCGCGGCCTCTCGCAGCTCGCCGCGCTTGGAGACACCTCCGGGTTTTCCGCCTCGGATGACTTCACCTCCTCTGCAGCCTGTCGCTGTGGACTCCGAGGGCCCTGGTGCTGTTGGGGGTAGTGACGCTGGGGGTCCTAGCTCTGGGGGTGCTGACTCTGGGGGCGCTGGGGATCCTCTTGTTGGTGGAGTCGAGGGTACTGCTGCTGGCGGTACTGGTGCTGGCGCTGGAGGTGCTGAAGGTGGAGCTCGAGGTGGTGGAGCTGGAGGTACTAGGACTGACGGTGCTGGTGCTGGAGCTGGAGGTGCTGTAGCTGGAGGTGCTGACACTGGAGCCGGAGGTGCCGAATCTGAGGGTGTTGGTCGTACTGGCGCTGGAGGTGTTCCTAGGACTGGCGGTCCTTGCGTTCGTGCTGGAGGAGCTGGGTCTGGAGGTGTATCGTAGCCGCTGCCACGGCGGCCGTTCTTCTGGGAGCAGCAGCCGTCGTCAACACCGCTACTTGGGTCGGCGCTTCACGACCTGCTCAGTCTCCCACCTGGCTTTACTGAGCTGACGGCTGCTGGTACTACTCCTCCTCTGTTGTTTCCTTCGCCTGACCTGTCTCAGACACTGTTGCCGCGTGACTCCCCTCTGCCCGCTCCTTATCGTTACTCCCCGCTGACCGACTCCCTGACCGAGCGTCGGGAGCCTGCGTCTCGTGCTGCCTCACCTGTTACCTCCCCTGTTGCCTCTCCTGTTGCTCGTGTTCGCCGTGCTTGCCGTGTTCCCCCTCCTCCTGTTCCCAGTACGAACACGATGGCACTTCGTCCTTCCTCTATTTCGCAACCTGTTGTCCTGCCGTTACCTCCCCCATTTTCTCTTCCTGACGTTCCTGACCTTGCTCGTGCTGCTAGCCCGACTGTCACTCGTTGTCTTTCAACGCTTGTGACTGACCCTAGTTTTTCAAATGCTCCTGCTTCTCTTTTGGTCGCTGACCCTGCCTGTCCTACGTCCGTCGGGGGTGAGATTGCCCTTGGCTGTGACGTCCTTGAGGACAGCCAATTTGAGCGGGATTACCTCACGGCTGCTTCACCCCATCTCGCTGCCATGTTGCTTGCCCATGAGGGAGACCCGGATGCACTTGACATCCCGATCCCTCGTTCTTACGCAGAGGCGATCACGGGTCCTTACTCCTCTCAGTGGCAGACAGCTATGGACGCAGAGACGGCTTCCTAGAAGTCCACTGGCACCTACGTCGACGCCGTCCCACCACCTGGGGCGAACTTCGTCTGTGGCATGTGGATCTTCCGGGTGAAGCGGCCGCCGGGTTCACCGCCTGCCTTCAAGGCGCATTATGTTGCACGTTGTTTCAGTCAGCGTGAGGGGGTCAACATCTTCCAGACCTTTTGCCCACCCCAAAGATGACGAGTCTTTGGGTGTTACTGCACGTTGCAGCACAGCGTGACTACGAGCTGCACTCACTTGACTTCTCGACAGCTTTCTTGCAGGGCAGCTTTCACGAGGAGATCTGGCTGCGCCGCCCACCTGGCTTCACTGGGTCGTTTCCTGAGGGTACCCAGTGGAGTCTCCGGCGGCCAGTCTACGGTCTCCGCCAGGCGCCCCGCGAGTGGCACGACACAGTGAGGACGACACTTGCGGCTCTTGGTTTCGCTCCTTCGACTGCTGACCCATCCCTATTTCTGTACACAGACCCTGCCTTACCGCCGTTCTACATCCTCGTGTACTTAGACGACCTCGTCTTTGCGACTGCTGACAGTGAGGCACTGGACTTTGTGAAGGCCGAGCTGCAGAAGAGACACACCTGCACTGATCTGGGTGAATTGTGGAGCTATCTTGGCTTGCAGATCACCCGGAACAGAGCAGCGCACAATCACTCTGACTCGGTCACACATCATGCAGCAGGTCCTTCTACGCTTCGGCTTTCAGTTCTCCTCGGCACAGCCCAGTCCCCTGCCTACGGGTCACACTCTCTTAGCTCCACCTTTGGACGAGTCTATAGAGCCTAGTGGTCCGTATACAGAGCTTGTGGGTTGCCTCATGTACCTGATGACGTGCACTCAGCCTGACCTCGCGTACCCTCTCAGCATCTTGGCACGCTGCGTTGCGCTCGGGAGACACCGCCCTGAGCACTTGCGGGCTGCTAGGAGGGTACTGCGTTACTTGGCCAGTACATCAGACTTGGGGCTTGTGCTTGGGGACGGGGCTCAGTTGTGCTCACAGGGCACTCATACGCTTTGTGGGCCGACGACCAGGCGACATCCCGGTCTTCACAGGGCTACACTTTCAGCCTCGGCCTTGGCTCTCTCTCATGGAGGTCCACTCGCTCGTCTTCTGTGCTCAGCTCCAGATGTGAGGCCGAGATCTACGCTGGGGCTATGGCTGTGCAAGAGTTACGCTGGCTGACCTACTTGCTCACTGACTTGGGAGAGCAGCCTCATTCTGCACCTGTTCTGTACGGTGACAACACGGCCATGCTCGCCTTGTGTCAGGAGCAAAGACTCGATAGCAGAACGAAGCACATTGCCCTTCGTTACTTTCTCGTGCGAGAGTTGTAGCAGCGTGGTCAGCTTCGCCTTGCTTACGTGGCCTCCCAGGCCAACACTTTTGATATGTTCACCAAGGCCCTTGGGTCTGGTGATCATCAGCATTTCTGCAATGCTCTTGGCCTGGTACCTACTCGGCCTCACTTGCTCTAGTCTTGTTCTAGTCTTGCTGTACTCTGCTATATATATTTTTACCTGCATGTTTACACCTGCTAGGTTGTGATCATTGTATTGCTTTTGTTGTTATAACACTAAATGTGAACTGGCTTTGTGGCCGCTTGCTTGTGCTCGGACTATGTGGTGATCTTGAGATTCACTCTGAGCTTTGCTTTGCTTCTTCTCTTGTCTGGTCTTGTGACCGTTTGTTGTCCCCCACTTAGCCTATGGGGGTGTGTCAAACATGCATGCTAGGCTATAGTGGGCAACATACTACGGGGTACAACACATTAGGGTTTCCCTACTTGTATCCCAACCTTGCTAGTCAATCACATTCCATTGCTTTCTAGTTCTAAGAGAAGTAGATGCACTCAAACGACCCGGCACGTTGAAATTATTTACACAATCAGCAGCCAAGGGGAGGAAAATGTGTATTTTTCCTGATGGGTCGTCTGCGGCTTCGAGTAGACACGGTTCATTGACTACGACCAGACTTTCGCACTTATCAAACGACACCCCTCCGTGCGGATTTTAATCTCTATCATCGCCGTCAAACAACACCCGCTCTGCCAAATCGACGTCTCCAACACGTTCCTCTACGCGATCGTCGATGCAATCATCTTCGTCGAGCAGCCGCACACGTTCGAAGAAGACTACTACACCGTCTGCCTCCAACAGAAAGCATCGTACGACATTAAACAGGCACCGTGCCTGTGGCAGCATTACATTCACATGGTACTCATTGAGCTCGGGTTTCAGCAGCTCCCGCACGACCAAGGAATGTACCGCCTGGAATCTCATGGCAAGTACATCCTACTCGTCGCCTATGTGGACGACCTCCTGTACACCGGGAATGACACGGAGCTTCTCGACCGCTTCGAGCGAAACATCAAGGAGAAGATGAAGGTGACCGTCTCGCACGACCTCACTCAGTTCCTGGGGCTCAACATCACCTAGTCTGCAGATACTATTCATCTGTCGGCCGCTAAGTACGCCGAAACGCTCGTGAAGAAGTTCGGCGTCGCCCTCGTCAACCTCACCATACCATTCCGATCACCTCCGCCTAATCATAGCACGACACCACGCCGCTCTCCGCAGCGGATCATCGTCTCTTCCAGTTGCCGCTAGGCTGCCTCGTTTTTGCCGCCGCCACGTGCCATGCAATACAATATTCCATCTCTACACCTTAAGTCGGCCTGACCTAAAAGGCTGACTTAACGACTACTCTATAGCTAACGAGCTACGTGGATGAAGACCATGAAGGAGATGCTGACAACAGGAGGTCCCGCACGGGATATATTTTCAAACTTGAGCCCGCCGGACCCATCTCAGAAGCAGGAGCAGAAGCAGGAGCTCATCGCACTCTCGTCAACCGAAGTTGAGTTCATCGCCGCAAGCGCAGCAGTTCGCGAAGGGCTTTACCTAACGGAGCTCCTGCAGGAAGCGAAAGTCACGATGAACGGGTCATTCAAGTTACAGTGCGACAACCAGAGCGCGATCAAAATCGCAAACAAGCCCGGCTTCGTCAACCGCGCGAAACACATCGCCCTTCGTTACCTCTTCGTGAAGGACAAAATCGACAAGGGCATCTTACCTACTGCCCAACAGGCGAAGTGGCAGCAGACTTCGTGACGAAGAAATTGCCACGTCCAAACTTTCAGTACTGCGCGGATCTGTGCGGAGTCTTCAAGAAGTCCCACGTGGCACACCTTTAGGAATGAAGGGGAGTGCTGGAATAACCGAAAGGTATTTTAGCATTCCATAAGGTGTAACCTTACCGCACCTGCTACTAGCGAAGCAACACCTTACCACGTTAGCTCATATAGAGCACGGAGGTCAATAGTCGCGGGTCAATTGTCGCGACTGTTGACCGACCTGGACTAAGAGGTTGCAAGATGCTTCAATTATCGCAACCGTCTCGGAGGTTACGAGCTGCAACGAGGTAACCATGGGGATCGCAATAGGCACCGGTACTGTAACGATACCTGTATTTAAATTGTGTATTGTGAAAGCGAAGCTTGTACTGCACATTTGACATCGTCGAAGCGCGCTAAACGCCCTTCTCCAATTACACAAAACCGTGGATTAACGTTCATTCCCCTCCACCCACGTTTCTCTATTTTCAACGGCTTATTCAACATATCCACCACCCACCCCAGCATAAACCGCCTTGCTACTGTATTGCCACCAGGCAATATTTTATCAGTGTAAACTACCATGATACATTGAATTTCAGTCTGGATTTTGGGGTTGACACTGATGCTCTGGGTATTGTTTTTTTGGCATAGGATTTTCCCTGATATCAAAGGGTTACGGTTAAGGCCACACTGATGGCCAAGTGTAAATTTTCCGTTAGTGAAAATTTCCCTGAACAACGTACAAAGCGCTGGAGTTCGAGATATCCAAGGACTCCGTCGCGAAGCTTCGATACACGGCTATCCTGCTCCTTCCGCTCGTTCTTCAGCAGGAGATGGCCTCAGTCATCATAACTGTGCAGATGTTGCTGAAACGCGTCTGGTCTTCTTTGCTCTCTGACGACGCTAACACATCAGTTGACTTTCAGGACATTCATCCTGCATATGTCGCAAAGACCAAGTACAGTCGTCTTCAGTTGTCATTTTTGAAAGAAGAGGATGCAACCAAAGTGCGCCAGGCATCTCTGGAGTACTAGAAGCCGAACGGGACGTCGTATACATTACATTGGCTGCACACTGAGAACGCGGCGTTTGCAAAGGAAAGGCTACTAATCAGCGTGCTATCGAAGTGGTTTTTAAGGACATACCTGCGAGCATCACGCCGGACGCTGTTGAGGAGTTGCTGGTGAAGTATAAGCTGAAAGTCCGACAAGTCACGCCGTTTCTGGAGAGTCACTGCTTCCACCGTGTTGTGCATCCGGTATCTAGAGCTAACACAGGGGTTATCAAGGGGCTGGTGGTACCGCATCCGGAAGATAAGAAACCACGTTTTATTCATCAAGTCAACCACCCGCTGGAGCATGGCAAGAAGCTCCTGGTCCATTATCCTATGCTCTCCTGCCGGCTCTGTGGGGGTCCGCATTATGATAAGTATCATGATGCCTTCACCACTGACCGACAGCATAACATAGGGAAGTGGAGCTTGAGCTTAGGTCATGTGCATGGGATCAACGATAACAGTGCATCAGCTCATTTACACGGTCCTGTTTGCCTTACCTGTCACCCAGAAACTAACCCTCTGACCGCCTGTTGCAGCTGCTTCCCTGACTGCGTCGCGCCTGGTGCGTCCGATCCTGCTCGATCCTGCTATCGTCCTGATCTCTACCGGGAGCTCCAGAGAGGAGTGGATCTGTACTCAGATTTGCTGCGGGAAAGCGTACGGGATGCTGTTTGTTGCCGCTGCAGAGCACATAACTGCTTTGCGTCATCTGCACGGACAAGGAGAGCTGGGTGCGGTTACCCGTCTGACGAGGGAAAAGGAGAATCTGCATTCGGTTCGCAAGGAGTATGGGATTTAACGGACCCAGATCGGCTTGCCATGGTGATATCGGTTGGAGCGGCGGTTGTTGCTGTGTTCTGTCTTACCTGCCTGTGGACGCGTAGAGGCAATCAAGGAGTTATTAAATGAATACACGGAATACGCTGTCGTTTGCGGGCCTGAATGTTAACGGCCTGGGGGATTTCACGAAGCGGAAACGTACAACGGCATGGATCAACAGCAAGAAAGGAGCTGATGTAATGGTCTTGTCATATACCCGAATAGCAGAAGATAATACTTACTGGTCTACTCTTAACCTCTTTTCCTTTGCTGCCACCACATATGTGACCCGAGCTGGAGGAGTAGCAGTTCTCAGCTGAGAAGAAACGAGGAATGGAATGACTAAGTGAAAGTTGGGTACAAAAAGCAAACCCTAGAAAACTGTACCCCATATGTGCCACCCCACTATAGCCTACAGTAGCTATGTCATATAAATCTGACACACCCCCATAGGCAAAGTGGGGGAGAACAAGGGGTCACAGGACCAGTCAAGCAAAGCAAAACAAGCTCAGGGTGGATCACAAAGTCACCACACATTCCGAGCACAAGTTCAAGGCCACAAGGCCAGTTCACATGCAGGATTACATATATATATAAGGCTAGACAAGCAAGAGCAGGAGTATATATATATATGCATCAGTACAAACAAGGTCAAGGGGTGAGCAAGTGAGGCAAGGTGGGCACAAGACCCAGCTGAGTACAGAAGCGCTGATGATCACAAGGCGCAAGTGCCTTGGTGAAGATATCAGCAGTGTTGGCCTGAGAGGCCACGTACGCAAGCCGCAGCTGACCACGCTGCTGTAGCTCACGAGCAAGGAAGTAGCGGAGAGCAATGTGCTTCGTTCTGTGCTCCAGTCTCTGCTCTCGACACAAGGCCAGCATGGCCTTGTTGTCTACGTACAGCACTGGAGGAGAACGAGGCGGCTCTCCGAGGTCAGTCAGCAGGTAGGTGAGCCAGCGAAGCTCCTGTGCAGCCATGGCCCCGGCGTAGATCTCAGCCTCACAACTGGAGCCGAGAACAGAAGACGAGCGGGTAGCCCGCCACGAAACAGAGCCGGAACCAAGGCTGAAGGTGTAACCCTGTGACGACCGCTGCGTAGCCTGGTCGTCAGCCCAAGAAGCGTCTGCGTGCCCAGTGAGGACCACTGGACTCTGCCCTCCAAGCACAAGCCCCATGCCCGACGTACTGCACAAGTAACGCAACACCCTCTTCGCTGCAGCCATGTGCTCCGGTCTGTGTCTCCTAGGAGCAACATAGCATGCGAGAATGCTAAGAGGGTATGCGAGGTCAGGTCGTGTGCAGGTCATCAGGTACATGAGGCAGCCAACAAGCTCTGGGTACGGGCCACTCGACTCTACGGACTCATCCGAAGGCAGAGCTGAGAGCGAGTGGCGAGTAGGCAGAGGAGTGGCCTGAGGCGAGGAGTACGTGAAGCCGAAGCGCTGAAGGACCTGCTGCACCATGTGTGACTGAGTCAGGGTAATGGTGCGGCGTGCTCTGTCCCGGGTGATCTGCAAGCCAAGGTAGCTGCGCAGTTCACCCAGGTCTGTGCACGTGTGTCTCTTCTGCAGCTCGGACTTCACGTGGGCGAGTCCAGCAGTGTCAGCTGTGGCAAAGACCAAGTCGTCGACGTACACGAGGATGTAGAACGGCGGCAAAGAAGTGTCGGTGCGCAGAAACAGCGACGGGTCGGCAGTAGAGGGAGCAAACCCAAGAGCCGCAAGTGTAGTCCTCAGTGTGTCGTGCCACTCACGCGGTGCCTGGCGGAGACCGTAGACTGGCCGCCGGAGGCTCCACTGGGTGCCAGGAGGAAAAGACCCAGTGAAGCCAGGTGGGCGACGCAGCCAGATCTCCTCGTGCAGGCTGCCCTGCAAGAAAGCAGTGCTGAAGTCAAGAGAGTGCAGCTCGTAGTCGCGGTAAGCAGCTATGTGCAGCAGTACCCGAAGAGTGGTCATCTTCGGGGTGGGAGAGAAGGTCTGAAAGTAGTCAACTCCCTGCCGCTGACTGAAGCCACGAGCCACGTAACGCGCCTTGAAGACAGGCGGAGAACCCGGCGGCCGCTTCACCCTGAAAATCCACATGCCACTGACGATGTTCGCCCCAGGCGGGGGAACCTCGTCAACGTAGGTGCCTGTGGACTTCCAGGAAGCCATCTCTGCGTCCATAGCTGCCTGCCACTGAGAGGAGTAGGGACCCTCTATCGCCTCCGCGTAAGAGCGCGGAGTCGGGATGTCAAGTGCATCCGGGTCTCCCTCAGGGGTAAGCAGTACGGACACGAGATGAGGTGAAGCAGCAGCCAAACACTGGAACTCCTCCTGCCTGTCCTCAAGGACGTCCGTGCCAAGGGCACACTCACCCCCGACGGACGGAGGACAGACAGACTCAGACTCAGCGACAAGACAAGCAGCGTAGTCTAGACGACAGCGAGCAACAAAGTCGACGAGCTCAGCAACTAGGGCAGACGCAGCAGTGGACGCAAAGGAAGGGTCAGTGACGACAGTAGCAAGGAGACGCGTGACAGTAGGACTGGCAGCACGAAGAGAGTCCGACGCTGGGTTGGGAAGAGCAGGAAGAGAGGACTCAGGAGGAGAAGGCAAAGGGGCACGCAGAGGAGCAGTGGACGGACGCAGAGACATCCGGTGCGTGCTAGGGACAGGAGGAGGACGCTGACGCGAACCACGACCACTAGCGCGAGCAGTACGGACAGGCGACGCAGGACGCGACGCAGGCTCACGACGCTCAGCAAGACCTCCAGTAGGACCAGTGTAGGGAGAAGGAGCGGGCAGTGGGGAGGCCGGCTGTAACTGTAACTGTGACAGGACAGGCTGTGGACTCTCTAAGGGAGGAGGAGGGCCAGTAGAAGGCGGGAGACCAAGAACCTGCTGAAGGAGCGGAACGAAGTACGGCCGAGGCCGCGCGGCGACTCCAGACACAGCAGGGACAGCACCAGTACCCCAAGCGGCAGCACCAGCGCCAGCAGCAACTCCAGCTCCAGTACCTCCAGCAGCACCAGTAGCACCCCCAGCAGGCCCGCCTCCAGGACCGACAGCAGTAGCCTCAGCGTCAACACCCTCAGCAGCTCCAGCTCCAGTCGTACCCGCAGGCCCAGCAGCTCCAGTACTCCCAGTACGAGCACCTCCGGGACCCGCGGCACCAGCACCCTCAGTAGCCGAAGAACCTCCAGCTCCAGCAGCACGCCTCCAGCGCCGGGCAAACCACTCGCGCAGCTCCTGTGGAGAGAGTGGCTCCCGCCGAGACGAAGCACCCGGAGAACCTCCAGGCTCAGCACCGCCAGACGCCACACAAGCAGGCCCAGCTCCCTCAGGCTCCACACCCCCAGGCCCAGCACCTCCAGGCGTAGCACCCCCAGGCTCAGCACCCCCAGGCTCAGCACCCCCAGGCTCAGCACCTCCAGTAGTAGCACCTCCAGGCTCAGCACCCCCAGGCTCAGCACCCCCAGTAGTAGCACCCTCAGGCTCAGCACCCCCAGGTGTAGCACCCACACGCTCAGCACCCCCAGAGTCAGCACCCCCAGGCTCAGCACCCTCAGCAGCACCAGAGTCACCAGTAACCTCGACAGGCTCGACTGCGTCTACCTGGGACACACCTGAAGGGGCAGGACCCTGAGGGGGGAGGGGGTCTACCGGGGGGGGACCTGGCACAAGGAAGAGCGGTGGTGGGGGGAGGGACGGAGTGCGGTAGGGGAAGAGGCGGTAGTAGGGGACCGACTCGTCAAACGTGACGTCCTGGGAGGACAGAACACGGCGAGAGGTGGGGTGGTAGAACTGCCACCCTGGCGCGTCAGGGGGGAAGCCAAGGAAGACGCAAGGAGCAGCACGAGGGGACAGCTTGTCCGCAGACAAGTCGCGGACAAACGCCCGAGATCCCCAGACACGGAACGCAGACGCATCGCCAACCTTCCCCGTCCACAGCAAAGCAGGGGAGGTCTCCGGTCTGGAGACCCTAGGGTGAAGGTTGATCTGATGCGCCGCGTACCGAACCGCAAACGGCCACAGAAAATGGGGGGCAGCCGCATGCATCATGGACGTACGGGCGACGTCCATGACCATGCCAATGCGGCGCTCAGCAATCCCATTTTGCTGTGGAGAGTCCGGAAGCGTGAAGGTCTGGCGGATGCCTCGTGCTCGACAGTAGGCTCGCAGAAGGCCAGAGGAGAACTCTCCACCTCTGTCAGAGTGCAGACGCAGAACAGGAAAGTCCAAACCGAAGCTCTGCCTGAGCTGGAGACGAGCTGCGCGGATCCAGTCGATCAACACCTCAGTGACATCACCCTTGCTGCGCAAGGGGAAGACTGTGGTGTAACGCGAGTAGTCGTCAACCACCAGCAGGAAGTAGCGCTCGTGACCCTGTCCACGGACGCGGGCCGGGCCCCACACGTCCATGTGAAGCGTCTGCAGCGGGGCCTCTGTCGGAGGAAACTGGGAGGAGTGAGGGGCAGCCCGCTGCCGCCCCTCGACACAGGGGACGCAGGTAGGGCCAGGCCCCGGAGGAAGGGGAGGGAGGGACCGGGGAAGACCAGAGACAAGGACACGGGAGGCCATGCCTCGGAGACGAAGTAGGGAGGGGTGACCAAGGCGGTGGTGCCAGAGAAGAGTCTCGTGAGACAGGAGGCGACACGAACAGGGGGCAGACTCAGGACCAGACCTGGACGCTGCAGCAAACACCTGACCTGACGCAGCTACCTGACCAGACGCAGTGACTGGAGGAGACGCAGTGGTCAGGGTGTACAGGCTCGACCCCGGCCGACGGGTAAACGTGGCCAGGTGTCGGCCAGTCCGAGCGTCCGTGCAGTGGGTCACCCGCTGACTCCCAGGAGTGAACTGGTGAACCCCCGCATCCTGTAGGTCAGCACCACTCACCAAGTTCGTAGAGAACGAGGGGAGGTAAAGACCAGACAGGGTGCCAGAGGGGGCCGCCGGACACGGGAGGACAGTGGAGAAGTGAGCAAGGACAGGACCCCCAGAGGGGTCTGCCAGAGAGACCGCAACTGGCCGGCCAAGCGGCGTGAGTGTGGTGCGGTCTCGAAAGAAGGAGCGAGAAGCCCCCGAGTCAAGGGTGAAGGTGTGGGAGGCCGAAGCCGACGCAGAACCTGAGAGAGCAGACTCACCAGCACCTGAGGGAGCAGACGCACCTAGAGCAGCAGCCTCGCTAGCACCTAGAGCAGCAGCCTCACCAGTACCTAGAGCAGCAGTCTCAATGCCCGGGTCGGGCGGAAAACACCGGTAACAGTCACCCTCATCACTAATAGTCACAGTATACATGGCAGCAAGAATAGCATCAAAGTCAAGGTCAAAGACAGCTACACCCGCCCTAGACAGCTCACCCCAGCGGGGGATCTCAGTGGCCTCAGGGAACTGGTGACGCCAAGCGTCCGTCAGGCGGCCAAAGCAGCGCTGGGTGGAGTGCGCACCCCCGCACTGGTCACCCGCGCGGTCGCCGGTGCGTAGGACGTAGGTGCACGGACCAGTACCCCCACCCCTCTGGCGTGCAGCGTACCACTCACGGAGCTGCTGAGGGGAGGGGATGTCACGAGTGCGCTGCTGCTGCTGCTGCTGCTGCTACTGGCGCTGACCACCACCGGAGCCGACTCTCTGCGCAGCGCCACCCCGACCAGCTCCACCTCCTCCGCCGCCTCCTCCTCCACCGCCGCCACCTCCGCTCCCACCGCCACCGCCGCCGCCGCCTCCGCCTCCACTGCCACCACCGACACCTCCACCCCCGCCACCACCCCCACCGCCACCCCCACCCCCTCCACCGCCTCCACCGCCGCCTCCACCACCCCCGCTAGCTCCTCCAGTGCCCCTGCCCCCCTTGCCCTTGCCAGGGCGGCGTCTCCCGCTAGGGGTAGACGCCGCACCGACCGACTCAAGCCCAACGAGGTCGGCCGCAGCAGCAGAGGCAACAGAGGGCAAAAGGGGGGAGGGGGAACACCCCTCAAAGATGGGGGTGCGAGGGTCACCACGAGAGGCTCCTACAGCTACTATGCTCTTCTCTACTGCTAGGAGGGACTTCTCGAGGAGGTCAACGGTGAGAGTGGTGGGGCAAACAGAGAGGAAGTGGTCCCTGACTACGCGAAGGGAGTCAGGGATCCGGGTGACTATGTAGTAGAGGGTGATGTACATGGGGGGGGGGTTCTTGGCGCAGAACTCAGCAGGAAGCGCAGCGCGGTAGCGAGTGTCACTAGTGCGGAGGTGCGTAATGAGGTCAGCGACTGTGGGAAAGGCAGCAAGGTCAGGGAAGAGGTACAGTAGCATGAGGCGGCTAAGTGCAGCAGTGGCAGGGGAGGAGTAGCGCGCAACTACAGCGTCGTACAAGGTCTGAGCACTCTTGTACTGGCTAAAGTGCGCACGCTCAGAGGTAGGTAGGTGGCGACGCACAGCAAGACGTGCAGCAGCATCGCGCGTGGCCCACTGGGAGCGAACAGTGGCGTCAGCAGCAGCAGCGGGGGCAGGAGAGGCACCAGAAGTGAGGTCAAAGAGGGAGAGGCCGTCTGCCCTGTCGCACTGTAAGAAAAGCTGCAGGTCATCTATCCAGACGTCAAAGTCAATGGCCCGACCCTCAGCGTCAAAAGCGAGGACACTAGGGGTAGCCATGACAGCAGTAGACTAGCAGCGCAAACAGTAGGGTGAGGGCAGTGCTGTGAAAGGGGCGCTGCTCTTACCGGACAGGGCGGCTCGGGTGGCTCGGCTGTAGGGCGGCTCGGCGGCTCGGTTGCTGGGCGGCTCGGCGGCTCGGCTGCTGGGCGGCTCGGCGGCTCGGCTGCTGGGCGGCTCGGCGGCTCGGCTGCTGGGCGGCTCGGCTGCTGTGCGGCTCGGCTGCTGGGCGGCTCGGCGGCTGGGCAGCTTGGCTGCTGGGCGGCTCGGCGGGGCCGCTGAGAGGGCGGCGTCCGGGGCCGCTGGGAGGAGGCGGCGGGGCCGCTGAGAGGAGGCGGCGGGGCCGCAAAGGTAGGTGGCGGGGCCGCAGGGAGGTGGCGGGGCCGCTAGTAGGTGGCGGGGCCGCATGTAGGTGGCGGGGCCGCTGGTAGATGGCGGGGCCGCACAGGCAAGTGGCGGGGCCGCGGAGGTAGGTGGCGGGGCCACACAGGTAGGTGGCGGGGCCGCGGAGGTAGGTGGCGGGGCCGCACAGTGAGGTGGCGGGGCCGCGAAGGTAGGTGGCGGGGCCGCACAGGTAGGTGGCGGGGCCGCGGAGGTAGGTGGCGGGGCCGCACAGGTAGGTGGCGGGGCCGCGAAGGTAGGTGGCGGGGCCGCACAGGTAGGTGGCGGGGCCGCGGAGGTAGGTGGCGGGGCCGCACAGTTAGGTGGCGGGGCCGCGAAGGTAGGTGGCGGGGCCGCACAGGTAGGTGGCGGGGCCGCGGAGGTAGGTGGCGGGGCCGCACAGGTAGGTGGCGGGGCCGCGAAGGTAGGTGGCGGGGCCGCGTAAGGTGGCGATGGGCGCAACGGGCGCGACGGGCGCGACAGGCGCGACGGGCGCGACGGGCCGAAAGGGCGGCGCGAAGGGCCGTAGGGGCGGCGCGACTCGGGCCGGAGCAAAACGCGCTCCGGGCAGGAAAAAAAAAAAAAAAAAATCGTGGTGGTGGGCCCTAGGAATCGTTCCCACTAGGGAACCTGCTCGATACCATGAGAAGAAACGAGGAATGGAATGACTAAGTGAAAGTTGGGTACAAAAAGCAAACCCTAGAAAACTGTACCCCATATGTGCCACCCCACTATAGCCTACAGTAGCTATGTCATATAAATCTGACATCAGCCGGCGACCAGATCTCTCCTTCCACAACCCCTTGGCTCACCCTTCAGGAAGGCTAGTCAAGACGGAAATCCACTGCTCAAACCTTCACCTTACCCTGATAGCGGCTTATCTCCCTGCAGACAAGGCGGGAAAAAGAGCATTCATCAGAATCGTACTTGGACCATTCTTAAGCCTCATCCAGCCAGGCACTCACCTGCTCATCCTAGGTGATCTTAACACTATTGAAAACCCACTGCTTGATAAGACTTCTAAACACGGCTCAACCAGGGAGAATGATTTTCTCTACCATCACTGTAAAGCTTTTGACATCTTGGACGCCTTTCGCTCCCTTCACCCTTTCGAACGAGAGTTTACCTTCTACTCACAGGCGCATCAGGACAGCTCAAGGATTGATCGAGCACTGGTCTCTCAGTCCTTGCTTGCGCGCCTGGTGTCGGCAGCTCATGTCTCGCCTGATGAACTAGTCTCTGATCATGGCTTCGCCATCCGTGTCGCCTTCAAACTCAAGTCACAGCTGCGGCTGGGGCCGGGGATTTGGTGTTTCCATCCTTCACTGCTACACAGGCCGGGGGCTAAGAAAAGGATTGAGGAGGGTCACGCAGAATGGTGGGAGTTTCACGACCCTCATCTCCCGCCTGAACGCCAGCTTACGGTCCTACGCAAAAGAGGAGAGCAAGGGGATAAGGGCAACCATTGCTCATCTGACTACGGCGGTGGCTGCCTTACGTCAAGAGTTCATGCGGAACCCAAAGGATCAGGCGTTGAAAGAGCAGCTGAGGAAGAGGGAGCAGCAGCTTAAAGAATATTTTGCGTGTCGAAGGGACAGAATGCATACCATGGCTGGGATGGAGCTGGCACTGTCGGGAGAGGTTCCCTCACCGCATCTGTCGGCGAGAATAAAGACGCGGAAAACCAGAACGCAGATAGCGGAGGTAGCAGTATCGGGCGGAGTGGTATCGTAACCGAAGCGGATCTTGGAAGCGGCGTCGGATTACTTCCGTAGCCTCTTTGGGGAAGACAAGCGCACGGCAGTATCGAACTGGAGCCCAGCTGCGGGGAAGAAGCTGCTGTACTCTGAAGCGGAAAGCCTGCAAGGAGACTGGACGGAAAAGGAGGTTAGGCAAGCGTTGCGGGAAATGGCTTCCAATAAAACGCCAGGGAAGGATAGATTACCTAAAGAAGTGTTTGAGCTGCACTGGGACGTGCTCGGGAAGCATGTCATGTCACTGGTATGGGATTTCACGTCCTCCTCTTCGCTCCCGACCAGCGTCAAGGATGCGGTGACGATTCTCCTGCACAAAAAGGGAGCAAAGGAGCAGTTGGAGAATTACCGCCCCATCACGCTGCTAAACATAAGCTACAAGGTGCTGGCGCGGGTCCTGGCAAGCAGAATTAAGAAGATACTCTACAGGGTGATCTCGCGGAAACAGTTCGGCTTCATCCCGGGAAGGAGAATGTCAGACGCGGTGGGGTTGGTCGCGGATGTCATTGATGCAGCTAAGAACGGGAAAGAGGACTGGTTCATGCTGCTCGTCGATTTCAAAAAAGCGTTTGACTCAGTGTCACGTGACTTCATCTTCGAGGTGCTGGAGAAAATGGGCTTTCCGGCTCGTTACATTGGCTGGGTGAAAGGCCTGCACATGAATACGCGGACAAACTTGTTAATCAACGGCTGGCTAGGAGAGGCGGTGGAGGTGGTCTCGGGGGTTAGGCAAGGCTGCCCCTTAGCGCCTTACCTCTTTCTTTGGGCAGTGGAACCACTGGCGCAGAGGGTGGAGAAGCGGAAGCTGGGGATTACCCTCACTAGCTGTGTGGGTCAGAGGCTGTCTTACATCGGCTACGCGGATGACACGACCCTCCTGCTGCAAGGGAAACAACAGATTGGCAGGGCAGAGGAGGTGCTGGAGGATTTTAAGAACATCTCTGGACTGGAGACAAATAAGGGGAAATCGGTGGTGATGCCACTGGGAGCTAACCTGGGGAAGAAAACCTGGCGCTCGGATGGCTTCCGCTGGGCTGATGCGGATGAAGCTGAGAGACTCCTTGGGGTGTGGGTCACGCCGAGCGGGAGCTGCCAACCGACATGGGATAAAGCGCTGCAGAAAATTGCCGGGAAGATGACGCTGTGGCAGCCGCAGTATCTCCCAATCAAGGCTCGAACGACGGTTATGGACGGATACATCCTGCCGATTGCGTGGTCCCAAGCTCAAGTCTACCCACCGCGTGCGCAAACCTGGAGTGTGATCACTAAGATGACGCACTAACAAAGTAACATCGGAGAAATGTTTTCACCTGTGGAGCAAGGAGGAGTGGGGGCAAAAGACCCGGAGGTGATGCTCACCTGCTTGACGGCCAGGAGAATTGGGCTGATACTTACTGAGACGGGTCAGCTGAAACGGGACCTGATGAGCCAGGCAGCTGACTTACCATTGGGGCTGGATACGTTCCTGTCTCATGAGAAGCTGTTAAAGAACTGGGAGGGGAAAAGTCAGAGGTGGAAATTGGCATGCGCGAACTTCATGCGTTCTCCGCTGGCGGTGTCCACGGAAGAGCGCGGGACAAAGGAAGTGCTGCTGGAACGAGTCGTATTTAACAGACATATCCTCCTAAAGGGGACCACGCCGGTAGGAGGGCAGAAAGCAGCGAAGCGGTTGTTCGATGTCAGACTCGGCGATCTTGTCGGTCGAGATGCGGAGGGGAGAGGGGTGTTGAAAAGTCTTGAAACCCTGGAGAGAGAACTGCGGGGGAGGGATTCAGCAAACCTAGCGCTCAAAGCTTTCGCAGCAGCACCAGACTCTTGGAGGAAACAGCTCCTCTCTGCCGAGCTTCCCAGCGTGGGGTTTGCAGAGGTGTTTGAGGTGAAAAGAAAGGGCCCCCCGCAGCTCTGCGCAAAGCTTTTGGCGGAGGGGAAAGCATTACCGCTGAGGGCACTCAGGAAGCATTGGAGACACGGCAACAGCGGAAAGAACAGGCGGGAGAAGTGGGCGAGCCGGTGGAGTGGTAACATTGACTGGAAGCGGGCAGTCCAGATTCAGGAATCACTTGTTACCCCAAGCCGGCCGAGAGATGTTTTGTTACGCATCCACTGCCTCAACCTGCAAGTTGGGGAAAGGCTGGAATTCCTCAGTAGCAAACCAGTTTGCCCTCACTGCGGCGGTTTTGAGACTTTGGAACATTGCCTCCTGGAGTGCCCGAAAACCCAGGGGTGGTTACTGCGGTAAAAAGGACCCTACGGATGATCAATCCAGCCAGGCGAAGCGAATCGCTTGGTGATTGGTTGTTTGGCAAGGCGGAGTCCATGTCAGCATTCCCAGAAGCATCATTGATAGCCATCGCTCTTCATCAGCTGTGGGCGGAACGTTGTGAGGGAGCCTTCCGTGGCTGTAAATTCCGCACGAGAAGGGTTCTGCGGAGGATTGAGTCAGCCTTCCGCATGCATGTGAACGTCTACGTGCGTGCCTCGGTGGTGAGGATGCAGCAGCGAGGGAAGCAGCAGCAAGCCAGGTGGCAGAAAATGTCGGAAAAGGAACGTGATCTTTTGAACCGCATCAGAGTGGTGGACGGCTAAGGTTGGAAATGGTCCAACAGTTTCGCGGCAATTTGGGGCAAGCCACGCAGGCCCCGGATCCATGTCTGAGGATCGGAAATTCTGAGGCGGGTCTTCCTGTCTCTCGCGCACAGTTACGACTGTTTATGCGTTGTACACTTATGTTCTGGTGTATAATTCATATAAGCAAAAAAAAAAAAAAAAAAAAATGTTGCGGGTCCCTCCACCGCTCCTCAGCCCAATACATCTCCTGACACTGAGGAATGGCGGACTCCCGTGCGTAAGGCTGCTGCCCATGCCGTTCCCGAAAGTCTGCACTCCATCGAAATACTCACGGAAGTACCGGAGTCGTCAGGGTCGGTTGCGGGGAAGAAGAGATGCTACACGCAGACCGTGTTGGGCTTCGGCGGAGGCATGCCGCTCGCGAAACCGGCCCCGCCACCAGCTCCGTCTGTGCCGCCGGCGCCGTCACCTCTGAAACGGACTCGTGCTGAACAGGCGGAGGCGAAGCTAAAAAAACGTACATTTCCAAATGGTTACCCCAATTTGACTGGCTTCTCCTCGATAAAACTGACGGAGGTTTGCCCTATCTGTGTTGCAGTGTGTGCAGCGAGCATGGTCCTGACAATGCTCGCTATGGTCGCAATGGCAGCGGTGGCAGAGACCTGCAGCTGGGGTCGATGCAGGCTCATGAAGTGAGCACCCGACACAAGGAATGCATCAACAGACAGAAGAATCTACTCGCGAAGATCACGGCTCAGAGAAATATTGACGACTACGAGAAGGTGGACCAGAAGGGAGCGCGCGTGACGAGGCTGATGCGGGGTATAGAATTCATCTGCGATAACGACTCTCCTATCGGGATGTACCCGCGGCTGGTGGAGTTTCTAGCGGGAGAGGGAGTTGCCGACATTCCGCAACAAAGCTACGTGGTTTACACAACGCAGTAGGTGTTTCCCGTTTATTTTACGAATTTGTTAATTAATTGTTGAAGCGTCCTAACAACCCATTTTTTCAACCGTCTCGCAGATACAACTTCAAGGAGATGGTCAAGGCGATGTGCACATGGCAGCAACATCAGCAGCTACAGCACATCCACGCGTCGCCTTTGTCAAACTTATATGCTATAGTCTGTGTACCAGCCCATATGGGGTACAACCCAATTAGGGTTACTACTTGTACCCATCCTGCTGTTAGTCATTCATCCTCGTTTCCTATCTTTCACATGGTTTCAGAGCAGGTTCCCTAGTGGGAACGGTTTTTTTAGGGCCCACCATGTTAATTTTTTCCTGCCCTGCCCGAAGCGCGCGTCGCGCCTGCCTCACCTGCGACGTCGCGCGCCCTACCCTACTGCCGCCCGTAGCGGCCCTGCCCTCCCGGCCCGTCGCGGCCCTGCCCTAACGGCCGGTCGCGGCCCTGACCTAGCCGCCCGTCGCGGCCCTGCCCTGCCGCCCCCCGTTGCGGCCCTGACCTCGCCGCCCGTCGCGGCCCTGCACTGCCACCACCCGTCGCGGCCCTGCCCTGCAGCCGCCTTGTCGCGGCCCTGCCCTGCTGCCGCCCCGTCGCGGCCCTGCTCTGCCGCCGCCTCGTCGCGGCCCTGCCCTACAGCCGCCCCGTTGCGGCCCTGACCTAACCGCCCGTCGCGGCCCTGCCCTGCACCCGCTCCTGGTAAGCGCGCCGCCCCTGCCCTGCCCGTCGCGTCACCCTAGGGCCACCGCGCCGCCCTGCCCTGCCCGTCGCGTCGCCCTAGGGCACGCGCGCCGCCCCTGCCCTGCCCGTCGCGTCGCCCTAGGGCCCGCGCGCCGCCCCTGCCCTGCCCGTCGCGTCGCCCTAGGCCCGCGCGCCGCCACTGCCCTGCCCGTCGCGTCGCCCTAGGGCATGCGCGCCGCCCCTGCCCTGCCCGTCGCGTCACCCTAGGGCCACCGCGCCGCCCTGCCCTGCCCGTCGCGTCGCCCTAGGGCACGCGCGCCACCCCTACCCTGCCCGTCGCATCGCCCTAGGGCCCGCGCGCCACCCCTGCCCTGCCCGTCGCGTCGCCCTAGGGCCCGCGCGCCGCCACTGCCCTGCCCGTCGCGTCACCCTAGGGCCCGCGCGCCACCCCTGCCCTGCCCGTCGCGTCACCCTAGGGCCAGCGCGCCGCCCTGCTGCCCGCGCTCCGCCCTGCCCCTGCCCGTCACGTCCACCCTGGCAGCCCGCACGCTGCCCTTGCCTCCCCGCGCGCCCTCCTCTGCTCGCGCGCCGCCCTACTTGCAGCACGCCGCCCTACTCTGGCCGCGCGCTGCCCTTCACTGACGGTGCGCCGCCTCGCCCTACCCTAGTACCTGTTCGCCGCCCTGCCTTTCCGCTATGGCGTCTCTTCGTGGTAGCCGTGGGAGTGGTGGCGGCGGTGGAGGCAGCAGTGGGAGTGGTGGCGGCGGCCGCAGTGGCGGTCTAGGCGGAGCTGCTCGGTGGGGAGTTTCTGGCGGTGGCCAGATACAGCTCCAGCGACGTCCGCGCGAGACCCTTACGCCCCTGCAGCTGCGTGAGTGGTACGCTCAGAGTAGAGGGTCTCGGAGTACTGCTCGCTGCCCGTACGACATTCGCACAGGTGATCGGGCTGGTCAGACTTGCGGGACGATAGGTCACACACAGTCCCGCTGCTTCGCCGGTCTGAGCGACGCCTGGCGTACAGAGTTTGGTGACGCGACTGAGCTCCCCAGCTGGGTGGAGCTGCTGAGGCGGAGAGTGGATATCTTTGCTCTGGACTTTGATGCCATTCTATCTGCCATGTATGCATTGCCTGTTAGTGCTGAGGGTGACTGTTACCTGTGTACGCCGCCGGACCCAGGTATAGAGTCTGCTGCCTCAGGTGCTGGTGAGGCTGCTACTCTAGGTACTAGTGAGGCTGCTGCTCTAGGTGCTAGTGAGTCTGCTGCTCCAGGTGCTGGTGAGTCTGCTCTCTCTGGTACTGCGCCTGCTGAGGCCTTGCACACCTTCACACTTGACTCAGGTGCTTCTCGCTCCTTCTTTCGCGACAGCACCACACTCACGTCGCTCAGTCGGCCGGTTGCATTCTCCCTGGCGGACCCCTCTGGGGGCCCGGTCCTTGCGCACTCCTCCACGGTTTTGCCGTGTCTGGCAGTTCCGTCTGGCTCAATGTCAGGTCTTCACCTCCCCTCGTTCTCTACGAACTTGGTGAGTGGAGCTGACCTCCAGGATGTGTGGGTTGACCAGTTCACTCCTGGAGGTCAGCGTGTGACCCACTGTACGTGCTCCCGGACTGGTCGGCACCTGGCCACGTTCACCCGAGCGCCTGGCTCAAGTCTGTACACACTGACCACTGTGTCCCCTCAGGTAGCTGCGTCTGTGTCAGGTCAGCTAGCGGCCCCCTGCTCGTGTCGCGCTCTGTCGCACCAGACCGTCCTTTGGCACCACCGTCTTGGTCACCCCTCGGTGCAGCGCCTTCGTGGCATGCACCGACGTTTCCTTGTCTCTGGACTTCCAGAGACTCTGCCTCCTCTACCACCCTCGCCTGCTCCTCCCTGCCTTCCCTGTGTCGAGGGGCGGAAGCGCGCCGCTCCTCACTCCTCGTTTCCCCCGATGACTGCTCCCCTGCAGACCCTCCACATGGACGTGTGGGGCCCAGCCCGCGTCCGTGGACAGGACCGCGAGCGGTACTTTTTGCTGGTCGTTGACGACTACACGCGTTACACCACGGTCTTCCCCTTGCACACCAAGGGTGAGGTCCCTGATGTTTTGATCCCTTGGATCCGCGCTGTCCGTCTCCAGCTCCGCGAGCGGTTCGAGACGGATATTCCCGTCCTGCGTCTGCACTCTGACAGAGGTGGTGAGTTTGCCTCTGACTTTCTGCGGGATTTTTGTCGTGGGGAGGGCATTCGCCAGACTTTCACGCTTCCGGCCTCACCGCAGAAGAATGGGGTTGCTGAGCGCCGCATTGGCTTAGTCATGGAGGTCGCTCGTACCTCCATGGTCCATGCGGCTGCCCCCCATTTTCTGTGGCCGTTTGCGGTCCGGTACGCTGCGCATCAGCTCAACCTCTGGCCCCGTGTCTCCTTGCCGGAGACCTCGCCCACACTGCGGTGGACGGGGAAGGTTGGCGATGCGTCGGTGTTCCGGGTCTGGGGTTCTCGTGCCTTTGTCCGCGATACTACCGCGGACAAGCTCTCCGCCCGCGCTATTCCCTGCGTCTTCCTTGGCTTTGTCCCTGACGCGCCTGGCTGGCAGGTTTACCACCCCACCTAGCGCCGTGTCCTGCCCTCTCAGGACGTCACGTTCGACGAGTCGGTTCCCTTTTACCGTCTCTTTCCCTACCTCACTGCTCCTCTCCCCCCCCCGCCGCTCTTCCTTGCACCAGGTCCTCCTCCTGTAGACCCCCTCCCCCCTCAGGGTCCTGCTCCCTCAGGTGTGTCTCAGGTAGACGCTGTCGAGCCTGTCGAGGTAGCGGTTGACTCTGGTACTGGTACTGGGGGTGGTGCTGCTGGGGGTGGTGCTGCTGGGGGTGCTGAGCCTGAGCGTGCGGAGCCTGGGGGTGCTGAGCCTGGGGTTGCTGAGTCTGAGGGTGCGGAGCCTGGGGGTGCTGAGCCTGAGGGTACTGAGCCTGCGGTTGCTGAGACTGGGGGTGCTGAGTCTGCTGGAGGTATTGCTGGTGCTGGAGCTGGAGGCCCTGGAGCTGCCAGCCCTGGAGGTGCTGGAGGTACTGGAGGTGCTGGAGTTACGAGTCCTGGAGGTCTCACTGGTGCCTCGCCCCAGCAGTCTAGCCGGCGGGAGCCTCTCTCACCACAGCAGTTGCGCGAGTGGTACGCTCGGCGCTGTAGCCTTCGGAGTGGCGCTGCTGGAGCTGGAGGCCCTGGAGCTGCTAGTCCTGGAGGTGCTGGTGGTACTCCTGGTACTGGAGGTACTGGAGGTGCTGGAGTTACTAGTCCTGGAGGTCCCACTGGTGCCTGGCCCCAGCGGTCTAGCCGGCGGGAGCCTCTCTCACCACAGCTGTTGCGCCAGTGGTCGCTCGGCGCTGTAGCCTACGGAGTGGCGCTGCTGGAGCTGGAGGCCCTGGAGCTGCTAGTGCTGGAGGTGCTGGAGGTAGTGGAGTTTCTGGAGCTGCTAGAGCTGGTGGTGCTGCTGCTGCTCGAGGTGCTGGAGCTGCTAGTCCCGAAGGTGCTCGTACTGGTGGTACTGGAGCTGCTCGAGCTGGTGGTGCTGCTGCTGCTGCTGGAGGTGCTGGAGGCGCTGGTCCCGGAGGTGCTCGTACTGGAGGTACTGGAGCTGCTGGAGCTGGAGGTGCTGCTGGAGCTGGAGCTGCTGGAGGTGCTGCTGGTGCTGGAGCTGCCGGAGGTGCTCGTACCGGAGGTACTGGAGCAACTGGAGCTGGTGGTGCTACAGGAGTTGGAGCTGGAGGCGCTGGAGCTGTTGCTGTTTGAGGTGCTGCTGCAGCTGGAGCTGCTGGAGGTACTGGAGCTGGTGGTACTGCGGGAGTTGGAGCTGGAGACCCTGGAGCTGGGGGTACTGGTGCTGTCTCTGCTGGTTCTGGAGGCGCTGCGCGGCAGCGGCCGTACTTCGTTCCACTCCTTCAGCAGGTTCTTGGCCTCCCGCCTTCTACTGGTCCTACTCCGCGTCGTGAGCCTGAGTCTCGTCCTGCGTCGCCTGTTCGCGCTGTTCGCACTGGTAGTCGTCTTCCGCGTACGCGTCCTCCTCCTGTCCCAGGCACGCACCAGATGGCACTTCGTCCGTCCACTGCTTCACAGCGTGTCCCTCTGCCCTCTCCTCCTGCGTCCTCTCTTCCTGACGTTGCTGACCCGCCGTCAGACCTTGCTCGTGCTGCCAGTCCTACTGTCACGCGTCTTCTCGCTACTGTCGTCACTGACCCTTCGTTTGAGTCCACTGCTGCGTCTGCCCTAGTTGCTGAGCTTGTTGACTTTGCTGCCGCCTGTCGTCTAGACTATGCCGCTTGTCTTGTTGCTGAGTCTGAGTCTGTCTGTCCTCCGTCCGTCGGGGGTGAGTGTGCTCTTGGCACGGACGTCCTTGAGGACAGACAGGAGGAGTTTGAGTGCTTTGCCGCTGCTTTACCTCATCTCGTGTCCATGCTGCTTGCACCTGAGGGAGACCCGGATGCACCAGACATCCCGACCCCACGCTCTTACGCAGAGGCGATAGAGGGTCCCTACTCCTCTCAGTGGCAGACAGCCATGGACGCAGAGATGGCTTCCTGGAAGTCCACAGGCACCTACGTCGACGAGGTTCCCCCACCTGGGGCGAACATCGTCAGTGGCATGTAGATTTTCAGGGTGAAGCGGCCGACGGGTTCTCCGCCTGTCTTCAAGGCGCGTTACGTTGCACGAGGCTTCAGTCAGCGACAGGGAGTTGACTTCTTCCAGACCTTCTCCCCTACCCCGAAGATGACCACTCTTCGGGTACTGCTGCACGTCGCCGCTCAGCGTGACTACGAGCTTCACTCTCTTGACTTCAGCACAGCCTTCCTACAGGGCAGCCTGCACGAGGAGATCTGGCTGCGCCGCCCACCTGGCTTCACTGGGTCGTTTCCTGCTGGTACCCAGTGGAGCCTCCAGCGGCCAGTCTACGGTCTCCGCCAGGCGCCCCGTGAGTGGCACGACACACTAAGGACGACGCTTGCGGCTCTTGGGTTTGCTCCTTCCACTGCTGACCCATCGTTGTTTCTACGCACCGACACTTCTCTGCCGCCGTTCTACGTCCTCGTGTACGTCGACGACTTGGTCTTTGCTACTGCTGACACTGAGGGACTCGCCCACGTGAAGTCGGAGCTGCAGAAGAGACACACGTGCACAGACCTGGGTGAGTTGCGCAGCTATCTTGGCTTGCAGATCACCCGGGACAGAGCACAGCGCACCATTACCTTGACTCAGTCACACATGGTGCAGCAGGTCCTTCAGCGCTTCGGCTTCACGTATTCCTCGCCACAGTCCACTCCTCTGCCTACTCGCCACTCGCTCTCAGCTCTGCCTTCGGATGAGTCCGTAGAGCCGAGTGGCCCGTATCCAGAGCTTGTGGGCTGCCTCATGTACCTGATGACCTGCAGTCGACCTGACCTTGCCTACCCTCTTAGCATCCTGGCACGCTATGTTGCTCCTGGGAGACACCGGAAGGAGCACATGGATGCCGCTAAGAGGGTGTTGCGCTACTTGTGCAGTACGTCGGGCATGGGGCTCGTGCTTGGAGGACGGGCTCGAGTTGTCCTCACTGGTCACGCAGACGCTTCCTAGGCTGACGACTTGGCTACGTAGCGGTCGTCACAGGGTTACACTTTCAGCCTTGGCTCCGGCTCTGTTTCGTGGCGGTCTACCCGCTCGCTTTCTGTTCTCAGCTCCAGCTGTGAGGCTGAGATCTACGCAGGGGCCATGGCTGCACAGGAGTTACGCTGGCTCACCTACCTGCTGACCGACCTGGGAGAGTCGCCTCGTTCTCCTCCAGTTCTGTACGTCGACAACAAGGCCATGATTGCCTTGTGTCAGGAGCACAGACTGGAGCACAGAACAAAGCACATCGCTCTGCGCTACTTCCTTGCTCGAGAGTTGCAGCAGCGTGGTCAGCTTCGTCTTGCTTACGTGGCCACTCGGGCCAACACTGCTGATGTGTTCACCAAGGCGCTTCAGCCTTGTGATCATCAGTGTTTCTGTACTGTTCTAGGCCTTGTGCCCACTTGGCCTCACTTGCTCACTTCTTGACTTTGCTTGTACTGTGATCTGTATACATATACCTGCATGCTTACACTTGCTAGGTTGTGATCACTGTATTGCTTGTTCTCCTTTATATAACTCTGCATGTGAACTGGCCTTGTGGCCATTTGCTTGTGCTCAGAATGCGTGGTGACTTCGTGATCCACCCTGAGCTTGTTTTGCTTTTCTTGACTGGTCTTGTGACCTCTTGTTCTCCCCCACTTTGCCTATGGTGGTGTGTCAAACTTATATGCTATAGTCTATGTAGTGGGGTAGCCCATATGGGGTACAACCCAATTAGGTTTAGTACTTGTACCCATCCTGCTGTTATTCATTCATCCTCGTTTCCTATCTTTCACAGCCTTGGATTGGTATTAGTTGCGACGAGAGCACGGACCGGTCACGCGGCAAACACCTCGTCGTGTTTGCAACCTTCGTGAAGCACCGTGTTGTCGTCACAGAGTTTCTTGCTCTGTTGACGATCAACAAATGTGACGCTGCGTCACTCACGTCCTACTATGCCACTTGGAGACACTTGGGATCGATCTGCAGAAGATCGCAGGCATCAGCACCGATGGAGCTTCAGGGATGACGGGCGACAAGAGCGGCCTCTACGTGCGCTTGAAAGTTTGGGTGCCGCACATCGTTGCATGTCACTGCATAGCGCAAAGGAATGGCTATTTATACGGCAAGGCTGTCGATTGTTTATTAACCTGTATGCAAACATATTTCCTATTCGGTTTTTGCATACTGATCTCAACGGTCGCTAAATATTTCAAGTGTTGGTTTGTTATGTGATGCAGGGAGGCGCTTGCGGTGAAGGAGGCAGCGCTGAATTACACGGACTTCGCCATCGTCGACCAGGCCGTGCGCGAGCTCGGTGAGATCATAGGTCACTCGTCTGTGTGGTACGAGCGATTGAAGGATCTGCAGCAGGAGATTCACAGCACCAACTTGGAGCACCATGGATTGTTCAACATCCGCTGGCTCTCGCGCGGGGAGGCAGTTCAACGTCTGTGCAGAGTGTTGGGGGCAGTGATCATGGTGTTTTTGGAGTACAAGCACAGATGACGGCAACGGTGCAGACCCTCAAGTTCCATTTCAGCCTGTACTTTCTCGCTGATCTGCTGGGAGAGATCAACGCCCTCAACCGTTTTTTACAGGGACGCAAAGTAAGTGGCGTTACTATTCCAAGGATTCTTGCTTAGCCAACCGTTTTACTTTATCATTTTTTAGTTTTAAGTGCCCCGTTCGCTAATCCAATTAAATTGGAATTCCACTTGTGCAGGTGGACATCACCCTCGTGCACCAGGAAGCAAATCGCACCGTCAGCTACATCAAGATGCGCTACGTCGAGTACGACACCAAGTTCGGAGGAGGGGTCAGCAAACTGCTGTCGCCTTTCATCGCGAGACATGCAGGGGGGAATGGGACGATGTACGTTGTTAGAAAGTACGAAACAGGAATGATTGAACTAGCACAAAGTTGGGTACAAGTAGTGAAACCCTAAAGTGTTGTACCCCATATTGACTACCCCACTACAGCCTAAACAAGCTATAGCATATAAGTTTGACACACCCCCATAGGCAAAGTGGGGGAGAACAAGAGGTCACAAGACCATTCAAGAAAAGCAAAGCAAGCTCAGGGTGGATCTCAAGGATACCACACAAATTCCGAGCACAAGCAAGCGGTCACAAGACCAGTTCACATGCAGTTTGATAATATAACAAGAGGTACAGTGATCACAACCTAGCAAGTGAAAGCATGCAGGTATATATATAGAGATCACAGTACAAGCAAAGTCAAGAAGTAAGCAAGTGAGGGAGAGTAGGCACAAGGCCTAGAACAGTACAGAAACGCGGATGGTCACAAGGCTGAAGAGCCTTGGTGAACACGTCAGCAGTGTTGGCCCGAGTGGCCACGTAAGAGAGACGAAGCTGACCACGCTGCTGCAACTCTCGAGCAAGGAAGTAGCGCAGAGCGATGTGCTTCGTTCTGTGCTCCAGTCTGTGCTCCTGACACAAGGCAAGGGCGGCCTTGTTGTAGACGTACAGCACTGGAGGAGAACGAGGCCGCTCTCCCAGGTCGGTCAGCAGGTAGGTGAGCCAGCGAAGCTCCTGGGCAGCCATGGCTGTGGCGTAGATCTCAGCCTCACAACTGGAGCTGAGAACAGAGGAAGAGCGTGTAGAACGCCAAGAAACTGAGCCAGAGCCAAGGCTGAAGGTGTAACCCTGAGACGACCGCTGTGTAGCCTGGTCGTTAGCCCAAGAAGCGTCTGAGTGTCCAGTGAGGACAATGTCGCGCCGTCCTCCAAGCACAAGCCCCATGCCCGACGTACTGCACAAGTAGCGCAACACCCTCTTAGCTGCATCCATGTGCTCCTTCCGGTGACGGCCAGGAGCGACATAGCGTGCTAGGATGCTAAGCGGGTAGGCTAGGTCAGGTCGAGTGCAGGTCATCAGGTACATGAGGCAGCCCACAAGCTCTGGATACGGGCCACTCGGCTCTACGGACTCATCCAAAGGCAGAGCTGAGAGCGAGTGACCGGTAGGCAGAGGAGTGGGCTCAGGCGAGGAGTACGTGAAGCGGAAGCGCTGAAGGACCTGCTGCACCATGTGTGACTGAGTCAAGGTGATGGTGCGCTGTGCTCTGTCCCGGGTGATCCGCAAGCCAAGATAGCTTGTCAGCTCACCCAGGTCTGTGCACGTGTGTCTCTTCTGCAGCTCCGACTTCACGTGGGCGAGTGCCTCAGTGTCAGCAGTAGCAAAGACCAAGTCGTCTACGTACACGAGAACATAGAACGGCGGCAGAGTGGTGTCGGTGCGTAGAAACAGCGACGGGTCAGCAGTAGAAGGAGCAAACCCAAGAGCAGCAAGAGTAGTCCTCAGTGTGTCGTGCCACTCACGGGGCGCCTGGCGGAGACCGTAGACTGGCCGCCGGAGGCTCCACTGGGTACCAGGAGGGAACGACCCAGTGAAGCCAGGTGGGCGGCGCAGCCAGATCTCCTCGTGCAGGGTGCCCTGTAGGAAAGTAGTGCCGAAGTCAAGGCAGTGGAGCTCGTAGTCACGCTGAGCAGCGATGTGCAGCAGAACCCGAAGAGTGGTCATCTTCGGGGTCGGGGAGAAGGTCTGGAAGAAGTCAACTCCCTCTCGCTGACTGAAGCCTCGTGCAACGTAACGCGCCTTGAAGACAGGCGGAGAACCCGGCGGCCGCTTCACCCTGAAAATCCACATGCCACTGACGATGTTCGCCCCAGGTGGGGGAACCTCGTCGACGTAGGTGCCTGTGGACTTCCAGGAAGCCATCTCTGCGTCCATGGCTGTCTACCACTGAGAGGAGTAGAGACCCTCCATCGCCTCTGCGTAGGAGCGTGGGGTCGGGATGTCTGGTGCATCCGGGTCTCCCTCAGGGGCAATCAGCATGGACACGAGATGAGGTAAAGCACTCAAACTCCTCCTGTCTGTCCTCAAGGACGTCCGTGCCAAGAGCACACTCACCCCCGACGGACGGAGGACAGACAGACTCAGACTCAGCAACAAGGCTAGCGGCGTAGTCTAGACGACAGGCGGCAGCAAAGTCAACAAGCTCAGCGACTAGAGCAGACGCAGCAGAGGACTCAAAGGTAGGGTCAGTGACAACAGTGGCAAGGAGACGCGCGACAGTAGGACTGGCAGCACGAGTAAGGTCTGACGGCGGGTCGGCAATGTCAGGAAGAGAGGACGCAGGAGGAGACGGCAGAGGGACGCGCTGTGGAGCAGTGGAAGGACGCAGGGTCATATAGTGAGTGCCAAGGACAGGAGGAGGACGCTCACGTGGAGCACGACGACCAGTGCGGGCAGTGCGGACAGGCGACTCTGGACGAGACGCAGAAGACGCAGGACTAGACTCAGGCGACGGAGGACGAGACTCAGGCTCACGACGCTCCGTAAGACTACCTGACGGCGCAGTGTAAGGAGAAGGAGCAGGCAGTGGAGAGGCAGACTGTAACTGTGACTGCGACTGGACAGACGGTGGACTCAGTAGGGGAGGAGAAGGACCAGTAGAGGTCGGGAGACCAAGAACCTGCTGAAGGAGCGGAACGTAGTACGGCCGCGGCCGCTCAGCACCTCCAGCTCCAACCCCCTCAGCAGGCCCAGTCCCAGCAGCTCCAGAACCTCCAGTACTAGCACCTCCAGGACGAGCGGCTCCAGCAGCTCCAGCAGCACCAGCAGCGCCAGCACCAGCAGCACCTCCAGCAACGTCAGTAGCACCAGTACCTCCAACAGCACCAGTAGCTCCAGCACCAGCAGCACCTCCAGCAGCGTCAGCAGTACCAGCACATCCAGCAGCTGTAGCACCTCCAGCAGCGCCAGCAGCACCGCTAGCAGCAGCAGCACCTCCAGTAGCACCAGCACCAGTAGTACCAGCAGCACTGCCAGCAGCTCCAGCACCATGGTCCTCGACGCGAGGAGCGCCACTCCGGAGACTGCAGTGCCGAGCGTACCACTCTCGGAGCTGCTGGGGAGAGGGCAGTGCCCGCCTAGGAGGGGAAGCACTAGCACCAGCTCCAGCAGCTCTCCTAGCTCCAGAAGCACCTCTCCTGAGGCTGCAGTACTGTAAGTACCACTCACGCAGCTGCTCTGAGGAGAGAGCTCCTCCAGGTGTAGCACTCCCAGACTCAGCACCCCCAGGCTCAGCACCTGCAGACTCAGCACCCGCAGGCTCCGCACCCCCAGGCTCAGCACCCCCAGACTCCGCACCCCCAGGCTCCGCACCCCCAGGCTCCGCACGCTCAGGCTCAGCACCCCTAGCAGGACGAGAGTCGACAGCTACCTCGACTGGCTCAACCGGGTCTACCTGGGACACACCTGAGGGAGCGGCACCCTGAGGGGGGAGGGGGTCTACCACAGCAGCACCTGGCACGAGGAAGAGAGGCGGGGGGGGGAGCGGGGCAGTGCGGTAGGGGAAGAGGCGGTAGTAGGGCACCGACTCGTCAAAAGTGACGTCCTGAGAGGGCAGGACACGGCGCGAGGTGGCGTGGTAAAACTGCCAACCAGACGCGTCCGGGACAAAGCCAAGGAAGACACAAGGAACAGCGCGGGAGGAGAGCTTGTCCGCGGACGTATCGCGAACAAAAGCTCGAGATCCCCAGACCCGAAAACGCGACGCATCGCCAACCTCCCCCGTCCACAGCAGTGTTGGCGAGGTCTCCGGCAAGGAGACACGGGGCCAGAGGTTGAGCTGATGCGCAGCGTACCGGACCGCAAACGGCCACAGAAAGTGGGGGGCAGCCGCATGGATCAAGGAGGTACGAGCGACCTCCATGACCAAGCCAATGCGGCGCTCAGCAACCCCATTCTGCTGTGGAGAGGCCGGAAGCGTGAACGACTGGCGGATACCGTGCTCAGCACAGTAGGCCGCCAAGAGGTCGGAGGAGAACTCGCCACCTCTGTCTGAGTGCAGACGCAGGACAGGAAAGTCCAAGTGGAAACGCTCGCTGAGCTGGAGACGAGAAGCGCGGATCCAAGGGATCAAAACATCAGGGACCTCACCCTTGGTGCGCAAGGGGAAGACCGTGGTGTAGCGCGAGTAGTCGTCAACAACGATCAGGAAGTACCTCTCCTGACCCTGTCCACGGACACGGGCTGGGCCCCACACGTCCATGTGGAGCGTCTGCAAGGGAGCAGTCGTCGGGGGAAACGAGGAGGAGTGGGGAGCGGCGCGCTGCCGTCCCTCGACACAAGGAAGACAGGGAGGAGCAGGCGAGGGTGGGAGGGGAGGGAGTACCCGGGGAAGACCAGAGACAAGGTACCGTTTGTGCATGGCACGAAGGCGCTGCACTGACGGGTGACCAAGGCGGTGGTGCCAGAGGACAGTCTCGTGCGCCAGAGAGCGACACGAGCAGGGGGCAGACAGCTGACCTGACGCAGACGCAGACGCAGCTACCTGAGGGGACTCAGTGGTCAGTGTGTACATGTCCGACCCCGGCTGCCTAGTGAAGGTAGCCAGGTGACGGCCCGTCCGAGCACACGTGCAGTGTGTCACGCGCTCGTAGGCAGGGGTGAACTGGTGGACACCCCCGTCCTGGAGCGCACAACCCGCCACCAAGTTCGTAGAGAACGAGGGGAGGTGGAGACCGGACAGTGTGCCCGACGGCACCGCGGGACAAGGAAGAACAGTGGAGGAGGTCGCAATGACCGGACCCCCAGAGGGGTCAGCAAGGGAGACAGCAACTGGCCGGGCAAGCTGCTCAAGGGCAGTGCGGTCACGAAAGAAACAGCGAGAAGCTTCTGAGTCTAGAGTGAAGGTGTGCAGTGCCTCAGTGGACTCAGTACCAGGGGGCGCAGACTCACTAGCACCTAGAGCAGCAGCCTCACCAGCACCTGGGGCAGCAGACACGCAAGCACCTAGAGCGGCAGCCTCACTGGTGCGAATGCCCGGGTCGGGCGGAACACGCAGGTACTGATCACCCTCTCCACTAGTAGACAACACATACATGGCAGTGAGAATAGCATCAAAGTCAAGAGCATAGATATCAATGTTCTTCCTCATCAGCTCAGCCCAGCGGGGCAGCTCAGTGGCAGTAGGGAACTGAGTGCGCCAAGCGTCGTCAAGGCGGGAGAAGCAGCGCTGCGTGGTGTGCGCCCTCCCACACGTCTGGCCAGTGCGGTCACCAGTGCGGATAACGTACGTGCAGCTAAGGCCACCCCCCCCCCCCGTGCTGAGAGTACCACTCTTGAAGCTCCTGGGAAGACGGAGTGTGCTGCTGGCTCTGGCCACCGCCAGTGCCTCCACGACCACCACCGCCTCCGCCACCACCTCGACCACCACCGCCTCTGCCGCCTCCGCATCCACCGCCGCCCCAACCACCGCCCCCACCCCGGCCACCTCCTCCGCTGCTGCCGCCTCCACCCCCACCGCTGCCACTAGCCCCTCCAGCCCCGCCACCACCCCCACTGCCGCCACCGCCCCCACCACCACCTCCCCCGCCGTCACCTCCACCTCCCTTGCCCCCTTTGCCCTTGCCGCTGCGGCGCCAGCTCGGAGCGGACGCAGTCCCGACCTGCTCAGTACCAACTAGGTCGACAGCAGTAGCAGAGGCGACTGAGGGGAGAAGGGGGGAAGGGGAACACCCCTCGAAGAAAGGGGTGCGGGGGTCGCCACGAGAGGCAGCTACAGCGACTATGCTAGTCTCAGCTGCAAGCAGCTCCTTCTCGAGCAGGTCAACGGTGAGCTCAGTGGGGCAGCGAGCGAGGAAGTGGTCCCTGACCGCACGAAGAGAGTCAGGGAGACGGGTGACAAGGTGGTAGAGAGTGAGCCAGAGCGGGGGGGGGTGGGTGGCAAGAAACTCAGCTGGCATAGCGGCACGGAAGCGAGCCTCACTAGTGCGGAGGTGCGTGGTGAGGTCAGCTACTGTGGCGAAAGCGGACAGGTCTGGAAACAGGTAGGGGAGCGAGAGACGGCCTAGCGCAGCAGAGGCAGGTGAGGAGTAGCGTGCAACTATAGCAATGTACAGTGCCTGCGCAGTTTTGTGCTGGCCAAAGTGCTCGCGCTCATCTACCGGCAGGGAGTTGCGAATAGCAAAGCGAGCGTGGGCGTCACGAGTCTGCCACTGGGAGCGAGCAGTACTGTCCGCAGTAACAGCAGGGGCAGCAGCATTGCCTAGCGCGTGATCGTACAGCGAGATGTCCTCCTTGGCAGTGAGCTGGAGGAACAGGTGCAAGGTGCATTGTCTAGCCAGGTGTCAAACTTCAGTGGGCGGCCCTCAGCATCGAAAGCGAGTACAGCAGGGCTAGCCATAGTTGCAGTAAGAGCAGTAGTAACAGCAGGAACAGTAGCAGTAGTAGCAGCAGGCGAAACCCTAAAAGCAGCAGGCAGCGCGACTCAGGTAGGGCGGCTCGGTCCAGAGAGGGCTGCTCAGTACGGGGAGGGCGGCGCGGCTCGGTTCGGGCGGCGCGGCTCGGCTCGGGCTGGGCGGCTCGGTTCGGGCGGCTCGGTTCGGGCGGCTCGGTTCTGGCGGGGCCGTGGCTGTCGCGTGCGGGGCTACTGGGGCTGCCGTGCGTGGCGCTAAGGGGCGGCGCGTGGGGTCGACGGGGCCGACGGGGCCGCTAGGTGGAGCGCGCGCGCGGGGTCGACGGGGCCGACGGGGCCTCTAAGGGGTTGCGCGCGGGGTCGACGGGGCCGTGTGGTGGGCCGCTAAGGGGCCGACGGGGCCGCTAAGGGGGGGGGCGCGCACGGTGTCGACGGGGCCGACGGGGCCGCTAGGTGGGGCGCGCGCGGGGTCGACGGGGCCGACGGGGCCTCTAAGGGGCTGCGCGCGGGGTCGACGGGGCCGACGGGGCCTCTAAGGGGCTGCGCGCGGGGGGCCGACGGGGCCTCTAAGGGGCTGCGCGCGGGGTCGACGCGGCCGTGAGGGGGGCCTCTAAGGGGCGGCGCGCGGGTCGCTAAGGGGCGGGTCGCGGGTCGCGGGGCCTTACGGGGCCGTTAAAGAGGGGCGCACGAGGGCGCTGGGGGGGAGGCGCTCGAGGGCGCTCCGACAGTAGGGCGCACTAGGGCGCTAGTAGTCAGTCAGCAGTGGTGGGCCCAAAAATCGGTCCTAGCGGAGGACCTGCTCTGAAACCATGTTAGAAAGTACGAAACAGGAATGATTGAACTAGCAGAAAGTTGGGTACAAGTAGTGAAACCCTAAAGTGTTGTACCCCATATTGACTACCCCACTACAGCCTAAACAAGCTATAGCATATAAGTTTGACATACGTGGACGGCGTGGATGAGGACGGACAGCCTTCGTCCCATCGCATCACCCTGAGCGAAGAGCCTATCCCCGGTCACAAGTTTGGAGGGTCGCTCGGCGACTGCATCTGGCTCTGCTAAACATTCGCGCTGGAGGTGGCGACCAACCTGAACAATCGCATGTGGAGCCTGAAGCAGATGGAGGGGAGCCAGTTGTTCAAGGTCGAGGCTTGGCCGGAAGATAAGGACAAACGCGAGAAGCGGGTGGTCAACTGGCTGGATGCGAACGCGGCACTCTTCAACAACAGGCTGCCAGGTGTGTTGCCCAAATGCGCGTGCCTGCAAGTCGCACGATACGCGGATAGAAAAGGCCACGATTTGCAATGTATTTGTACTGACCGCATGTTTGACATGTTGTTCCGACGTGGCAGGCTTCAACCATCGGGCGGCAGAGCTCGAGCTCAGAGTTTCTGCCACGTCATGTATCGGTACTACGAGGACGACGACTTTCACCAGGGGCTGGCCAAAATGTTGAAGACGAAGGATTGGCCGCGCAGTTACCCCAACCTGATGTCCCTGTGGCAGACGATAGCGGTGCTGCCGTTAAGAACCGTGGAGTGCAAACGCGGGTTCAGTCGCCAAAATGTGATTAAGAGCTGGTTGCGGACGTCACTGTACGACGCCCGTCTAACTGAGCAAATGACCCTCAACATGCTAGACTATGAATACAACTGGCCCGAAGTCGTGGAGCTCTGGCGGAAGCAACCCCAGTCAGGCCGTGCGAGCGCAACGGAAAGGCACGACAGCAAGATTGTTCTGATGGTGATAGCGATGTACAACGTGCATGTGACTAAATGTTTTTCAAATAAAAAAAAAACTGTTGTTGATTGAAACTAAAGGAAGGTAAAAAAGGATCACTGTAAATGTAAATGCTACACTGATGCCTCAGGGTTAATATTTCTAAAACACGGGTTACACTGATGATTAAAAGTTACAACACAAGCCAAGCCTGAAAATCAGGGTTACCAAAACCTCAGCACTGAAAAACAGAGAAGTCAAAATCCAAACATATGCCCTGATTGCCACTTGAAAAGGGTATATCTGTCATACTAGGTTTGTAGATATAGATATGCTCTAGTGAGTTGCATGTTAGGGGGTACAAAACATTCTCGACATTTTGGTTGTATCCCCCTCCTTTGACCTAGTCCTTTGCAACCGTTGTTTCCACCTGTGAGTGGCCTTCGGGTCCTTGGAGTTCCTTCCTCTCCTCCAGACCGCTCACTGTCTCCTCCTGCTTACGGTCCTACGTTCCCCCCCCCCGGACTCTTCTCCGGCTGTCTTCTCTCCTCCTCGGTCACATTCGTCTCCTCCTGTTGTCCCGCACGACTGAACAGTTCGCTGTCCCGCTCGTGCACGTCCCTCGTCTCCTTTTGACGACCTCCGCACTGTCTTAATTCGTTCGAGTCCTCGTCGTTCTCCGCCTCAGTTTGTTCTCCCGTCACCTCCTGAGTCGTCTCTTACAGCCTCCACCTCTACCCCTATCACTGAAAGCTACCGTGCCACACGTCCTGTTGTCACTCGTGTTCTCGCCTCTCTAGTCACGGACCCTCGTGCCTCTCCTTCGTCTGTCTCGGCTCTTTCTGCCACTGTCGCTGACTTTGCCGCCACCCACCGCCTTGACTACGCCACCCGTGTGGTAGCTGCCCGTCCTCTGTCCGCCGGGGGTAAGTCTGCCCTTGGCTGTGACGTCCTAGAGGACAGGCAGTTTGAGCTGGAGTTCTTGGCAGCCGCTTCTCCCCATCTCTGTGCCATGCTGCTAGCTCCTGAGGGAGACCCTGACGCCCTTGACATACCGACTCCTCGCACGTACCGTGAGGCAGGTCAGGGCAGTGGGCATCTCAGTGGATAGCGGCCACGGAGTCAGAGATGGCGTCTTGGAGATCCACAGGCACTTACGTCGACGCAGTTCCCCCACCTGGGGCGAACGTAGTCGACGGCATGTGGATTTTCAAAATGAAGCGGCCGCCTGGATCGCCGCCTGTCTTCAAGGCGCGCTACGTGGCTAGAGGTTTCAGTCAGCGTGAGGGAGTTGACTTCTTCCAAACCTTCGCCCCGACCCCGAAGATGACGACTCTTCGGGTGTTACTTCACGTTGCAGCACAGCGAGACTACGAGCTACACTCCCTCGACTTCTCCACCGCCTTCCTCCAGATCAGCCTGCACGAGGAGATCTGGTTGCGTCGTCCTCCTGGCTTCACTGGAACTTTCCCGCCTGGGACCCAGTGGAGCCTGAGGCGACCAGTCTACGGTCTCCGCCAGGCGCCCCGTGAGTGGCACAACACGCTGCGCACTGCTCTTGCTGCCCTCGGGTTTCGTCCTTCGTCCGCCGACCCGTCGCTGTTCGTTCGTTCTGTTGGTGCAACCCTACGGTTTGCACTCGGCTTGTTGTCCGTGTGCGTGAATGTGTGTGTGTATGGAATGGTATGAGGGCATGGGATAATATATATTTCATGCTTATAATTGTGTGTGAATGTTGAGTCATGATGTCGAGTGTGTGTGTCGAGTCAATAGCGAGTTATCGCTAGACGCGTGTTACGCGGTCGTTTGTGTCTCGCGCGCGGTTTCTATTTTGTCGTGCGCGGTTTCTATTTTGTCCTGTGTCGAACGTTCGGCGTGTCGCAGGTGTGTGCAGCAGACCCATCAAGAACTCAAGGATGAGTTTGTGATGAAGAGCCAGAGCCTTGGTGTCAAGCCTCAAGTGATTTCGAAGCTTGCCAAAAGGGTACACCTCAAGATATTGAAGATAGTTACATTACTTTGTGTAGTGTAACATTTCACTTGGTGTAGGCCCTAGTGAAGGGTAGTTTCGAGACCCTTCGTGGTTGGGGACAGTGTGGCACTGTTCCACATCACTATACCTCGGCTCTTGGGGTTTGTAGGAGCTGGGAGTCATTCCCAACTCGTAACTCTTCCTATCTTGTGTTCTAAGACTATAGTGGCTGCCATAGTACCGTTCGTTCAAACCGACGCTGTGTCGTCAATTCTTTATCAAATCGTGCAATCTAAATTGATAATTGTAGACGACGTGAAGACGCTCCAGATCCAGTTTGAATCAAGTCATTTGCAGCTGTGAGCAGAACGCTATCAACGTTTGAAGCCGCTGTGCAGAAATCCGTCTGTGCTCTCTATCTTTCGTTTTAGGCACATTCAAGCCTATTGTGACTATAACAAGTGGTATCAGAGCCCCTTGGAGCAGTTTCGACAATGTCTGGACCTGAGGAAAGGGGTGGCAGAGGTGCTGGTGGCAGTGGAGAAGCTCAAGCTCAAGGCCAACCCCGTGATTCAGCCATGGCGCCCATGCAACCAAGTCTTGGCCCACCTAGGGATGAGCCTAGGGTGTTTGGGCTTGACAAGTTCAACGGTGACAACTTTGCTGAATGGTCCTTCAAGATGGAGAACATCTTTGACCACTATGACCTGCTGGAGGTGATGGAAGGAACGGAGAAGCGCCCCGAGAACGACCCGGAGAAGAGCCCGTGGGTGCGGAAGAGCGCACAAGGCTATCTCTTACTTGGGCAAGCGTTGGGGAGCAGTCAGATCCGTCACATCAAGCCATTCCAGCGTGAACCAGAGAAAGGACCAAAGGCATGGGCTGCTCTCAAGGGTGTACATGCTCCTGCAACAGCGGCGGTAGCGGTGGTGTTGGAACGGCAAATGGCGGCACTACGAATTGAAGAAGACGAAGCGGTTGAAGAAGGGGTGCAGAAATTCTTCGACTTGTTGACGCGGCTTGAGGGAGCTGATTTGAACTACAGTGAGCTCCAAAAGAAGACCAAGTTGCTGGCCTTACTCCCAGAGTCATGGTCCTCGCTCATCATCAACCTTAATCGCGACTTGCCCCGCCTCTCGCTTGAAGACGTGAAGCGAGCTATCCTTCAAGAGGATTTCCGCCGCCGTGAGTTGGCGAGTGCGGATGGCGCTGGGGCAGCGAGCATCGGCCGTGGATATGGTCGAGGAAGAGGCAGAGGACGAGGGGGAGGAAGGTTTGGTGGCAGCAACTTCGGCGGAGGCCGCAGGAGTGGCGGTTACGGCAGCGACGACAAGAGCTACGGACGCGGTCGCGGCCGATTCGACGGCGAGTGTCACTATTGCCACAAGAGCGGACACATGTGGCGCGACTGCTACAAACTCCCTGATGGTTGGACCCCTGCTCAAGGCCAAGAGGGTAGAGGAGCAGGAGGAGGGAGAGGACGAGGCCGTGGAGGCTGTGGCGGTCGCGGTGGCGGAGCTGCAAACATGAAGAGCGGAGACAACGACAAGGACCCGAGCGACGATCGATACCCGGGTCTATTCTACTTCGTGTCGACGCAAGTACCGGCTGGTCCAGAGAAGGATGAAGGCTTTGAGGAGCCAGCAGCTGTGGGGAAGGTGACCCTACACCCCCTGGACTATTGGGTGATTGATAGTGGCGCTACCTATAGCATGACACCTCGCCCGGACTTGCTCACCGAACTCGAGCCGTCACCGGTGAAGCATGTCACATCGGCTTTGGGGCAGCGAGCAGAGGTGAAAGGCATGGGCAAGGCCATGTTCAAGGGTGCTGATGGGAAGATGGTGGGCCTCAAGAACGTGCTTTGGGTGCCCAGCCTTGCTGCAAACCTGATTTCCGTGCGGCGGTTGGCAAAGGCCGGCATGGACACGAACTCGAAGGGAGCCAAGACCTACACCGCAAGGCTTGGCGATCGAATTCTTTGGGACCTTCATGAGGACAGGGATGTCTACAACGAGATTTGGCAGATCCCAGTGGTCCCTATGCCTAAGGAGAGGCAAGTGGCAGCAAGCATCAGCACCAAGGATGGAGCGGTCGGTAGCGACGATGGCGCGAACGGTCGCGCTAAGGAGAATGAGCTCAAGAAGAGCAAACCTGGAGGGACCAGCAAGTTCAGTGAACCTAAGGAGAGTGGTGCAGCAACCAAGGAGCAGCAAAAGGGTGAGGAGAACCCAGAGGCAGCAGCGGAGGAGGACTACGGAGAGAGTATGTGGGGCGCTATTGCGAGCGCGGCATTCTCCAATCCAACTTTGGCTACGGGGGAGTGTGATTGGCTCACCTTGCATCGGCGCATGGGGCATGTGGCCCTGCCCATCTTGCAGCAGCTAGTGAAGAATGAGATGGTTGCTGGCATACGTGTGAAGGGGGAGCCCGATGAGGTGCTTGGCTGCCCGACGTGCATTCAAGCCAAGTTCACCCGGTTTCCGTTCCCTAGTTCGGAGGCAACGGCAAAGGCACCGCTTGATGAGGTGGTGATGGACGTGGTGGGCCCCCTGAAGCTTGGAGCTGCTGGAGCTGAGTATTTTCTCACCATTGTCGACGTCTACACCCGCATGACTTGGGTGTACGTGCTGGCCAAGAAGAGCGACGTGGCTGAAACGTTGAAGACGGATTGGTTCCCGATGGTGGAGCGGCAACAAGACCGTCTAGTCAAGTCAATCCGCACCGATCGAGGGGGAGAGTTCCTGAGCAAGGAGTTTGGGTTGTGGCTGAAGAAGAATGGTATTCGGCACTCCCTCACCATGCCATACTCCCCTGCAATGAACGGCATCGCCGAGCGAGCGAACCGCACAATCACGGAGGCGGCACGCGGGTTGCTCATTGAAGCCGGGCTACCCGACTATTTCTGGCCTGATGCGGTGCGGAGCGCGTGTGTGGCCAAGAACAGAGCCTTGACTCATGTGGGAGCAGACAAATGGGTGCCCTATGTGGAGTGGCTAGGAAGGAAGCCAAAGGTGGATATGCTTCGGGTGTTCGGGTGCATGTGCATGGCGCTCGTGCCTAAGCATCTTCGGCACAACAAGCTTGGTGCCAAGGCGGTGTGGGCCGTGCACTTGGGCATGGCTCAAAACAGCAAGGGATGGCTTCTTTGGGACCCATTCACCAAGAAGTTCTTGGTGAGCAGGGACTGCAAGTTCATGGAGAACTTCATGTACAAGGATTGGAAGGCGGAGAATGAGGCGAAGATAGGCGTGCGGTTTGGGGAGGTGAAGAGTTCCGGTTTGGAGCATGTGGAGCTGCCTTTGGAGCTGAGCAGCGGCAGCACAACCACAAGGCAATCCTCCCTTGTGAATGGGGGAGAGGAGGCCAATGATGCAGAGGAAGAAGAGGAGGAGGTGCAGCAAGTGAGCGAGCGTGCACCGTCACTCCCTTCCCGTACTACGAGTGCTCCACGGATTCGAGCCACACCGCAGCAACGCCAAGGCCTTCAAGTCCCTGCAGCTGAGGAGGAAGGAAGGGGGAAGAGGAGAGATCAACCCCCTAATAGGCTGACCTATGATGCGCCGGGAAAGCAGGGCAAGTCAGCCCTGGCCGGAGCGGCAATGATGGTCGGAGACGACGAGGAGAGTGACTACGAGGAGTGTGCCTTCGCGTTCTTCTCTCCGGTGGAGATGCCGGGAGAACCAGCAACTCTCAAGGAGGCTTTGGAGAGTAGTGATGCTGAGGAGTGGAAGAAGGCCATGGAGAGTGAGCTGAAGAGCATCGAGGAGAATGACACGTTTGAATTGGTGGAGCTACCGGAGGGGCGTACGGCGATAACGTCCAAGTGGCTCTTCAAAATCAAGTCGGATGCCGACGGCAAGATCGAGCGCTACAAGTCTAGGCTTGTAGCCAAGGGGTACCAGCAGAAGGAGAAGGTGGACTTCAAGGAGCTGTTTGCCCCTGTGGTGAAGCCGACGACGCTGCGAACCCTATTCGCGGGAGCCGCCATCAAAGGATGGGTAGTAAAGCAAATGGACATCGTAACGGCATTCCTTAACGGCATCCTTGAGGAGGAGATTTTTATGGCGCAGCCAGAGGGGTTTGATGATGGTAGTGGCAGAGTGTGGAAGCTGAAGAAGGCCCTCTATGGGCTGAAGTAGGCCCCTAGGCAATGGTACATGAAGCTGCGCGAAGTGTTGGAGGGGATCGGCTTCACTCCCTCAACGGCCGATCACTCCTTGTTCATGCTTGGCGAGGGGGAGCAGAGGAGTTTCATGGTGGTTTATGTGGATGACATCCTCATTTTCTCACCCTCTTCTGACCTTGTGAAGGAGGTGATGCTGAAGCTTCAAGACAAGTTCAAGTGCAAGGCCCTTGGTGACGTGAGCTTCTACCTTGGGCTCCACATCGAACGAGATGTGGAGAAGCGGTGCATGCGGGTGCATCAACGAAAGTACCTGGAGGCATTGGCTGCCAACTTTGGGCAGAGTGAAGGCCATGTGGCTACACCCTTTCCCTCTGGGTTCAAGTGTGTGAAGGGACCAGAGGAGGAGAGCGTTGGTGAAGAGGAGAGGCGCCGATTTCACTCGTTGGTGGGCAGCCTCATGTATGCGGCGGTAAACACCCGACCGGACGTCGCGTTTGCTACCGGGCAGCTGGCTAGGGTTGTGCAATGCCCTAATGAGGAGCAGGTAGCAGCTGGAATGAGGGTGGCCAAGTATCTTGGCCAAACACCGACCGTTGGGCTGCAATACTCGGCGGCGGCACAAAGGCGCCAAAAGGGCGCGGATGGTGTTGAACCCGGGCGTTTGTTCCTCACCGCCTACTCGGATGTTTCATATGCATCAGAACCAGAGGACATGACAAGTGTGGGAGGCTTCATATGCTGTGTTGGTGGAGGCCCAACTGCTTGGGAGAGCAAGAAGCAGGTTGACCAAGCTTTGAGCTCGGTGGAGTCCGAGTACATGGCACTCTTCCGTGCCGTACGGGAGATTGTGTGGCAGCGGCGTTTGTTGGCTGAATTGGGGGAGGAGCAGCAAGGACCTACCCCACTGTACTGTGACAGCCAGGGTGCCATTGCTCTTGCTAAGAACCCTGTGTTGCATGGACTCACGAAGCACATGAGGGTGAAGTGGCATTGGACGAGGAGCATGGTAACCGCGGGTGAAGTTGAGTTGCGCTACGTGAAGACCACGGGGCAGCCGGCTGACATGATGACCAAGAGGCTGGTGGAGCAGCAGCATTGGAAGTGTTGCAAGCTGGCTGGGATGGCTCTGAACTGAGAGAGCAACATATCTTAAGGCCAACAATCCGAGGGGGAGTTTGTTGGTGCAACCCTACGGTTTGCACTCGGCTTGTTGTCCGTGTGCGTGAATGTGTGTGTGTATGGAATGGTATGAGGGCATGGGATAATATATATTTCATGCTTATAATTGTGTGTGAATGTTGAGTCATGATGTCGAGTGTGTGTGTCGAGTCAATAGCGAGTTATCGCTAGACGCGTGTTACGCGGTCGTTTGTGTCTCGCGCGCGGTTTCTATTTTGTCGTGCGCGGTTTCTATTTTGTCCTGTGTCGAACGTTCGGCGTGTCGCAGGTGTGTGCAGCAGACCCATCAAGAACTCAAGGATGAGTTTGTGATGAAGAGCCCGAGCCTTGGTGTCAAGCCTCAAGTGATTTCGAAGCTTGCCAAAAGGGTACACCTCAAGATATTGAAGATAGTTACATTACTTTGTGTAGTGTAACATTTCACTTGGTGTAGGCCCTAGTGAAGGGTAGTTTCGAGACCCTTCGTGGTTGGGGACAGTGTGGCACTGTTCCACATCACTGTACCTCGGCTCTTGGGGTTTGTAGGAGCTGGGAGTCATTCCCAACTCGTAACTCTTCCTATCTTGTGTTCTAAGACTATAGTGGCTGCCATAGTACCGTTCGTTCAAACCGACGCTGTGTCGTCAATTCTTTATCAAATCGTGCAATCTAAATTGATAATTGTAGACGACGTGAAGACGCTCCAGATCCAATTTGAATCAAGTCATTTGCAGCTGTGAGCAGAACGCTATCAACGTTTGAAGCCGCTGTGCAGAAATCCGTCTGTGCTCTCTATCTTTCGTTTTAGGCACATTCAAGCCTATTGTGACTATAACAGTTCTGGGCCCACACCCTTCTTCGTCCTCGTCTACGTCGACGACTTGGTCTTTGCTACAGCAGACAGGAATGCACTGGCTGAGGTGAAGTCCGAACTGCAGAAGAGACACACGTGCACTGACCTTGGTGAGCTGCGCCGCTACCTTGGCTTGCAGATCACCAGGGACAGAGCCGCTCGCACCATCACACTCACACAGTCACACATGGTGCAGCAGGTCCTTCAGCGGTTCGGGCTTCAGCACTCCACCACACAGCCCACTCCTCTTGCCGTTGACCACAGACTTACTGACCCTTTTCCCGACGAGCCTTTTGAGTCTAGTGGTCCCTACGCAGAGCTTGTGGGCTGCCTCATGTACCTGATGACTTGTACTCTTCTGGACCTCGCCTTTCCGCTCAGCGTCCTCTCTCGCTTTGTTGCGACTGGGAGACACCGTCCTGTTCACTGGACAGCTGCTGTGAGGGTGGCGAAGTACCTGGCGACTACATCAGGCATGGAGCTTGTGCTTGGAGGGACACAGCCAGTTGTACTGACCGGTCACTGCGACTCTTCCTACGCCGACGACGTGGAGACTCAGATGTCCACTCAGGGCTACTGCTTCAGCTTGGGCGCTGGAGCTGTCTCGTGAAGGTCTACTCGGTCGTCGTCTGTGGCTTCGTCTAGTGCTGAGGCAGAGATCTACGCCGGTGCCATGGCTGCGCAAGAGCTTCGCTGGTTGACTTTCTTGCTCACCGACCTTGGTGAGCGGCCGAGCTCTGCACCGACCTTGTTCGCTGACAACAAGGCCATGATCCTCCTGTGTCGAGAGCCTCGACTGGAAAGCAGAGTGAAGCACACCGACGTCAGGTACTTTCTCCTGCAAGAGTTGCAGCGACGTGGCCAGGCACGCTTGGACTTCGCGGCCTCAGAGGCCAACACTGCAGACATCTTCATTAAGGCCCTTCCGCCTGGTGACCACCACAGGTTCTGTTTGCAGTTAGGTCTTGTTGACGTAGGCTCTTGGCTACAGTTGTCTTGTCTCTTGTTGCTTGCTGTACTTCTATATATGTCTGCGTACTCTTGAACTGGCCTTGTGGCCTCTTGTTTGTGCTCAGTATGTGTGGTGACTTCGTGATCCACCCTGGGTTTGCTGTGTTTCTTATCTTGACTGGTCTTGTGACCACATGCATGTCATGCTTGTTTTGATGCCCCTCACTAAACATATGTGGGTGTGTCAAACTATGTTTGTAGATATAGATATGCTCTACTGAGTTGCATGTTAGGGGGTACAAAACTTTATCGACACTTTGGTTGTATCCCCCTCCTTTGACCTAGTCACACCATTCTCTCCCTACTCAAGGTTCTTAAGAATAAATTAGCTAGTGATATTAGCATGCATTAGCTTGTAGTCTTGATGAATGTTGTAATAAGCCAGTTGTAATGAGAACGATGCCAATTGATAAGAACAAGAAAGCAAACTTCTAAATACCATTAATGAATGAATATAGCCCTCAGAGTAAATGGCTAGGTAGGATTATATATTGCAATGTAAGTTTTATTATTATCATCTTGTCATTTACATTCACTATGATCAAGGTCAACCTATGAAGACTTCCGCTGTGTTTTACTTTAGCATAATCATCTTGTCATGTCCAAGGATCATTTATTTATTCTAACAGTAATGATACTTGCCTTCCCAATAGTCCCGACTTATGCAATTGTACCCATACCGTAATTGAAATACAATCACTCATGTAGAAAAACTGGCGAGAGTGGACTATGTTGCTATTTTAGCCTACTGGTAGGAGAAGTGGTAGTCAAGTGTTGAACATACTAAATTTTCTGTATATAGCGAATTATGTGAAGGGGCATGGCGATCCCACCTGTGTACATCAATCGCGTGGTATTCTAGTGGAGGTAGGGTGTGGAGCTGTGGAGCCAGGGGGCAAGTGTGGGCATGCTGGCAGGCAATTCAATGACGAACAAAACACCTTGAGCTGGCGCTCGCCACAACCCCAACACCTGAATCGCCATTCGCCAGCCAAGTCCCCAATTGCCCGATCCAGCCAGCCAAATGTGTATTTTCACCTGATCAAACCATCGTCGTCATTGTGATGAGCTTGACTACTGTCGCCCTGCGTGTGGTTTGGCGACACAAGGCAACGAAGCGATCCGTCTGTTGCGAACTAATTGCGAACGTAGTTGCAGGATCACACTCGAGGATTTCGCGAACGCATTGACGAGATGCAAGGCAATTTCACTTGGCGCTGCGCGGGTGCAGAGGATCACCAAGCTCCGAAGTGCAAGCGCACAATCAGGAGCACATATGTGGTAGTCTTTCCGTTTTGCAAGCAATCACCAGTGTCCTTTTAGTTGCCTCATGGGAGATATAAGCACAGACCCACGGGCTCTCTAAACAGTTAGCGACGTTTGAAGACGCCGAGACCCCTAACATCCGAGATCCTGCCCTCTCATATTGGTATTACCCCCTCTACAAATTCCAGGCCCGCCTTGAAATTAGGTGTACTGACAGTCCACGGCTAGCATGCGACGGTCCTGCTCACTGCCACGCTTAACGGGGCGAATCATGTCGCGGATAGCGCCGACGCTAGTGCCAGTGACGCTGCTGCTGTGGGTGTCGCAAAGGTTGAAGGACTTTCGAGACATCTCAGGAGTGAGCTCGGGGGGAAGTACCGCATCTACAGACTTGGCTCGCACGAATCTCACAGTGAAACTTGAACTCTTCGACTGAAAAAGGTGCCGACTCGGCCAGCAGCTCACGAGAGTCAAAACAGCTCCACGAGCATCTAATAAGCATGTGACCGGCGGAAAGGTGGATTTTCTCGACACTGAAACTCTCGAGTCCCTCGTCTGATGACTCTGATCCGAGTCCGAATAGTCACAACCACTCCCGCTCGCTTCCAACGTCGCGTTTCCATAGTTTTGATTTACTCGTGCTTGTACGCGTTCTCCCGCACGGTAAATCCACCTCCACCTTCCCCCCTGCCTCGTCGTTCTCTTCTTCGTCTCCATCCTCCCTTTCCCTCTCCGCGACCCCCCCCCCTTCTCCTTCAGCCTGACGACAGCCCGCGGAGGCGATTAGAGCACTTTCAGCCAAACGAAACCCCGATCCTGCGCTCCTTTTCTAGTACCGCCGTTGGCAGCGCCGCGAACAGCGCCGACAGCAGCGGCGGAAGCCGCGGGGACTCCACCAGGGAGGACGCTTTTGCCGCCGCTGCTGGCTCCCCCTCTTCCGCCTCCACCTCTGCCTCCTCCGCCTACCCCCGCGTGTTCGAGGCGGGGCAGGGCTCGTGCGGCTTCCCGGACACGCGCGCAGACGCGGAGGAGTGCGTGGCGGACCTGGCGGAGTTCCCCGCGCTGAGCGCGCGCAGCCGTTCCGCCACCGCGCGGAAGCTCGCGTGCCTGGCGCACAACTACTTGCGCCCGTGGATGGGCATTCCGGGGGTCACCGCGGGCATGGGCGCGCGGGGAATGATCAATCCCGCGATGCTGCAGGAAATGGGCACCATGACGAACGTGAGTATCAAATCTCGCACCTTCCCTCCCAAGCTCCTCCCCTTCCCCCGCCCTTCCGCGCGGGAAACGGTCAATCCGATGCTGCAGCAAATGGGGAATATGAGTATGTGAGTATCTTATCTAGCACAATCCCTCCCGCGCTCCTACCCTTCCCCCGCTCCCGCGCGCGGAATTATCAACCCCGCGCCGCTGCAGCAGATGGGCACGATGGCGAACGACCGTATCAAATCCAGCACAGTCCCCCCCGCGCTCATGTCCCACACATCCCTCCTCCCTTTTCCCTGCTCCCCCGCTGTACCACCCTCCCCTTTCGCACCAACACGCCATCCCTCGCCGGTTCTTCTGGATTCCCCTTAACTTCACATAGTTCATTTCCTGTCTGGGTCCACTCTTGCCTGCTGCCCCCCACCACCCTCCTCCCTCTCCTCCCCACACCCCCACCCCCACCATACCTTCCCCCCTCTACACCCTCATGTCTCCTCCCATCCCGCTGCTCATCCCTTCTATTTCCACTGCTTGCCTTGTTGCTTCGCGGTTGCGCTAATGGCTGCACGCAGGTGCTGTCGTGCGCGGGCCACGTGCGCATCGTTCGCGGGAAGATATTCTTCCGATTTGGCAACTTCGAGTTCGACTGGTACCGCCTCAGGCGATTCGTCTTCTCCATAAAGATGATCCAGGTCAGCACAAGTGACAATTGCGAAATGCGGAAGATTCTGGGATACGTCAGAGTGCGGAGAGAATGCCGTTATATGCCATAACTATTTGTGACGCTCATTTACTTCAAAACACATCTGACACGTCATTTCGTATCCTTCCATCCAATCATAACCTGCTTCTCAATCTCCTGATCTCTCAAAATCAATCCCTCGAACCCATTGCACATCCCCGTTATGCAATCCAGGATGCGATACGCGAGTACAAGCTACACAACCTGAACGCGGAATTCTTCCTCAATACATGCGACATGTACATTAGCAAAGCCAGCAGTGTCGCCAAACCGCTAGCAGGGCTTCCCATTTTCAGCGTGCATGGCGCGCCGGGCAGCATCGACATTCTTTATCCCGACCCCGTCGACCTAAGCAGCAACTACTTCCGGGAAGCAGAAGATGAGGTGAGGCTGAATTGACATGCGATGGCACGTGCTATCCGAACAGAAACTGGGCAGAGCAGGTGAAAGGGCAGCTGTAAAAAAATAACATGTCACTGTTGCTCATAGTCTAAGTTGTTTCTTCTTGGCATCTCTCATATCCATCTTGAGCAGTCCTTACACTCCTCTGGTCATTTCCTCTCAATCATCGTTCAATATCCTTGTGTACTTAACTTAACATCTTGTGCACTGAATTCCATGTCATTGAATGCTTGTGTGTAGATTCCGTGGGAGCAAAAGGAGAGCCGAGCTGTGTTCCGGGGTGGCATGACCAATTACCGTGTCATCTACCCCAAGCACTGGCGTGGCAGCCCGCGATTCCGTGTGCACAGGTGAGGAGGCATTGGGTGGCGCATGGTACCGTGTGAGTTCCAATGGCACCACGTGGCACCACATGGTATCACATGGCGCCACATGGTATCACATGGCACCACATGGTATCACATGGCACCACATGGTATCACATGGCACCACATGGTATCACATGGAACCACATGGTATCACATGGCACCACATGGCACCACATGGCACCACATCGTATCACATGGCACCACATGGCACCACATGGTATCTCATGGCACCACATGGCACCACATGGCACCGCATGGCTCCACATGGCCACCACATGGTATCACATTGCACCGCATGGCACCGTGCTTTGCACGCACCATGATTATGCTCAACTTTCAAATCCCCACTTTCCTCCCTCCCTTACCCATTTTGCACTCGCTGCCCCCTTTCCCCTCATCCCCATACCAGGATGTCGGACGTTCGGCCGGACCTGCTGGATGCCAGGGTAGTGGGACGGGTGGACCCTGAATACCGCGCAGGGTGAGTGGTTCAACCTAAACACTCCAGAGTGACTTCCGAGACTTCTTAAAAGGGATGCCAGGGTAGTGGGGGCAGGGGATTGGACCCTGAATACCGTGCAGGGTGAGTCGCAAAACATGAACACTTCCAAGTAGCTGCATGTACTCACACCCCATTGATCTTAACTGTCAACAAGCCGGACTGAAACACCCAAGTCGTAATCACCCATGAGTTACAGTAACTTTCCATGGGTGTGTGCCAGCCTGCCAGGCACGTCTTGCTGTCCAAGAGAGCCAGATGTACCTTTCTTCAAATTCCTCGGCAAAATTTCTCCCCTCACTTTCCCACCTTCTCAACCCACTTCCCCATCCCCTCACCGTCCTATCTCCTCCCTCACACCACTCCATTTCCTCTCCTCACCACTCCATATCCTCCCTTCACCGTCCCATCTCCTCCCTTTGACACTCCATCTCCTCCCCTCACATTCCCTCCCATCCTCATATCCTCCCCCCTTTTTCTTCCACTTTACAGGTTCCGCCCACGGTTATGAGCTTCAACCCTCACCCCATTGCATCCCTCCATCTTGCTCCTTCCCCCTTCTCTCTCGCTTCACCTTCCTCCGTCTTTCAACCTTTTTTCCCGTTCGGTAAGCGCCTGGGCCCGTTCGAACTGCAGAGCTACAAGTACGAGCTGGACGTGCAGGGGGGGGCGGGCAGTGGGCGTGTGTGCAGCGGCACCAGCGGTACCATCCTCTCGCTCACCCATCTTCTCCGCTTCCTGTCCCTCAATATTTTCCACCCCCTCCTTCACCCTTTTTACCCCTGCAGTCTCCGGCAAGATGCGATCTCATTCGGTAAGCGTTTGGGACCGGCAGAACTGCAGAGATACAAGTACAATTTGGACGTGGACGGAGGGATAAGCAGCGAGTGTGTGTGCGGCTGTACCAGCGAAGCCCTTCTCTACCTGAACCATCTTCTCCCCGCCCCCCAATCTCATCCATCCCTCCCCCCTGCAGTCTTCGGCAAGATGCCATCGCATTCGGCAAGCGCCTGGGCCCGACAGAACTGCAGAGCTACAAGTATGAACTGGACGTGGACGGAGGGACAGGCAGCGGGCGCGTGTGCGGCGTGCTGTCGAGCAGTCAGATGCTGATCAAGCAGGCGAGCGAGTACAGCCAGTTCTTCGACCCGCTCATGTGCCCGTACCGGCACTTCCTGCCCACGCACCGGTTCTTCTCCGACCTGTTCAGTCAGATTGAGTGGGCGAGGCGGAATGATGGAGAGGCGAGGAGGATTGTTCGGCAAGCGAATGAGCTCGCAAGGTGGGTGTTGCTGTCTCGCACGAATGCACATGCACATGCACATGCACTTGCACAAGCATACTCACACATGCACATTCACGCGCCCTTTCACAAGCTCACTCACGCATACACATTCACATGCCCTTGCACAACAATACGTACACATACACATTCACATGCCCTAGCACAAGCATACTCGCACATGCGCATTCATTCACGTGCCCTTGTACAAGCATAGTCACACATACACATTCACATGCCCTAGCACAAGCATACTCACGTGCACATTCACACGCCCTAGCACAAGCCTACTCTCACATCCACATTCATTCGCCCTAGCACGTGCCCTTGTACAAGCATACTCACATGCACAGTTACACACCCTAGCACAAGCATACTCACACTTGCACGTTCCCATGCCCTTGCACAAGCACACACATAAACACCCATGTACAATCACACAAACACACAAACACATGCACACGCACACACACACGCATGCACGCACGCACCCACACACACACACACACACACACACACACACACACACACACACATACACACACACACATACACACATCCTTGGTGCTTCCCTACAAACTATCTCATTTTTCACTTCCCTCCCTCCCCATTCCCCGACCCCCAATACAGTGACGTATGCACATTTGACGGCCGGCGACTCTATTGGGCCATCCTTCTAGCCAAGTACTCCATATCTGCACTAGAGGACAACCGCAACATTACGCAACCACCACTGTTCACATGCACTGCGCCGCCCACCCAAGGAGATGTGGATGGTCCAAAGAGCCAGACGAGGAAGCCGCCCCCCAGATGGCCGCCCAGATGTGACAGTGTGGATGCAAAGAGCCAGCCACCTTGTACTCACTACTGCATTGGGCTTCTGGAGGACGAGAGCAAGTGGAAGTGGTTAAGTGTAGATACGCTTGATGGTATTGAGGTGTACAAACCTCGCAACAAGCACATCAAGTTCCAGGATATGTGAGCTAGCGGGGAAGTCAGGCGCACAGAGATCATATGCTACTAAATAATCATGTGGTGTATGAGTCGCACTATACTGTATTATAATGTCACAAACCATCAGCATTTTCAAAAAGGCTAACTTTATTGAAGCGCACACAAACTGGAATTTATTCACACTCACTAGTAGAGGCATGGCAAGAATGTACGTAAGCATCCGCATAAGGTTGTTACATGTTGCGATAGCATACATCTTACCCCGTTGGTCTATGTTAGCTCATGTTCTTCCCAATAGAGTGTGGAGTCTGTACTTTACCATGCAGCCGAAGACGCGGAGCAGATGCGTGTCATCTGTCCTGCCCATCCAAGCCTTGTGCTGAGAGGTGTTGTTCAGAAGGCATGTTTGTCAAATTGTATTTGTTCTCTGTAGGCTGTAGTGGGGCATACCCTAAAGGGTACAACACTTTAGGGTTAGGTAGTACTTGTACTCACTCTTCCTACCTAGTCCATCATTCGTACGTTCCTATTCTGACATGGTATTCAGAGCGGGTCCATCCTCCGTAGGACCGCTCCGTTAGGGCCCACCACTATTTTCGACCTGCCCGAACTGCCCGAACTGCCCGTACTGCCCTGCCCGAACAGCGTTCCTCACGCTGCCCTGCCTGCGCGGCCCCACGTGCTCTGCCCTGCAGCTTGCGCGCCGCCCTGCCCTGCAGCCCGCGCGTCGCCCTACCCTGCAGCTAGCGCGCCGCCCTGCCCTGCAGCCCGCGCGCCGTCCTGCCCTGCAGCCCGCGCGCCGCCCTACCTTGCAGCTAGCACGCCGCCCTGCCCTGCAGCCCGCGCACATCCCTGCCCTGCAGCCCGTGCGCCGCCCTGCCCTGCAGCCCGCGCGCCGCCCTGCCTGGGCGCTGCCTTAGATGCCAGCACGCTGCTCTAGTTGCCCACGCTCTGCCCTCGCCACTACACTGCCCATCATGGCAACGCCACCTGTCATAGCGTTTGACGCCGACGGACTCCCGTACCGGTTCGACTTCTGGCTTATGTGCCTACGCTTGCATCTCCGGTGTTACATCAGAGATAGCGTCTCCCTACTCGGGCACACGTCGGGGTCACTTCCGGCCCCCACGACTCCCACTGAGCCTGCTGCTGACGCTGACGAGGACATGCAGAGGCGGTACCGGGCGGACAGCCTCGCCTACAGATAGTGGACGGAGCGCGACGCTGTTACCCAGCGTGCCGTCCGATCTCTCCTGCCGGTCGAACAGAGGGACCACTTTCGACAGGTGACGTCGGCCCAGGCTTTGTTTGACGCTGTTGTTAGACTCTACTCCTCCCTCTCTCCTGCCACCCAGCCTCTACAGCAGCGGCAGCATAGTCAGCCGGAGACCCCCTCGCCGCAGCAGCTTAGGGAATGTTTTTCTCAGCGACGCGTCCCTGGTGGTGTAGAGGCTTCTAGTCTAGGTGCCTGTGAGCCTGGTAGCACTGTTACAGCACCTGTGGAGGCTTTACACACCTTCACGCTTGACTCAGGCGCGACTCGCTGCTTCTTCCGCAACTGCACCACAGTCACACCGCTCACTGCACCTGTCCCGGTCAGTCTCGCTGACCCCTCTGGGGGCCCAGTAGTAGCACGTGCCTCCACCGTTCTCCCTTGTCCGGCAGCCCCCTCAAGCTCCCTCACAGGTTTCCACCTCCCATCGTTCTCTAAGAACTTGGTGAGTCACGCTGTCCTCCAGGACCAGTTTGTCACTGTGACTACTCCTGGGGGTGAGCTTGTGGCAGTCTGTACGGACTCACGCACTGGCGAGCACCTCGCCACTTTCACTCGGAGCCCTGGGTCTGGCCTGTACACACTGACCACTGAGTCCGCACAGGTAGCTGCGTCGGGTCAGGTAGCTGCGTCGGGTCTGTTAGCTGCGTCTTGTTCGTGCCGGCTACTCTCGCACCAGACTCTCCTCTGGCACCACCGTCATGGTCACCCCTCCCTGCCGCGCTTGCGTGGCATGCTCTCTCGTCTCCTTGTCTCTGGCCTCCCCAGGTCCCTGCCCCCGCTCCCGCGCTCGCTTGCACCGCCGTGCCTTCCCTGTGTCGAGGGGCGGCAGCGCGCCACTCCTCACTCCTCCTCGTTTCCGCCGACCACTGCTCCTCTGCAGACTCTCCACATGGACGTGTGGGGCCCAGCCCGCGTCCGTGGACAGGACCAGGAGCGCTACTTTCTGCTGGTTGTTGACGACTACACTCGCTACACCACGGTCTTCCCCTTGCGGAGCAAGGCGGATGTCCGAGGTGTTTTGATCGACTGGATCATCACTGTTCGTCGCCAGTTGAGCTCTCGGTTTGAGAAGGACCTCCAGATCCTGTGACTTCACTCTGACAGAGGCGGTGAGTTTTCCTCCGACCTCCTTCGGGACTTTTGTCGTGCGGAGGGCATCCGCCAGACGTTCACGCTTCCGGCCTCTCCACAGCAGAATGGGATTGCTGAGCGCCGCATTGGCTTAGTCATGGACGTTGCTCGCACCTCCATGATCCATGCGGCTGCTCCCCATTTTCTGTGGCCGTTTGCGGTCCGATACGTCGCGCATCAGCTCAACCTCTGGCCCCGTGTCTTTGTGCCAGAGACCTTGCCTACACTGCATTGGACGGGGGAGTTTGGCGATGCGTCGGCGTTTCGGGTCTGGGGCGCGCTCTCCCTTGTTCGCGATACCACCGTGAGCAAGCTCTCTCCTCGCACTCTCCGCTGTGTCTTCCTTGGCTTCCCCACCAACGCCCCGCCCTGGCAGTTTTACCACCCTGTCTCGCGCCGGGTCCTGTCCTCACAGGACGTCACTTTTGACGAGTTGGTCTGCTTCTACCGTCTCCACCCGCACACGTCTCCCCCGCTCTCCCTGCCGCCCCTCTTCCTGGTCCCAGGTCCCCTCCCGGTAGACCCCCTCCCCCCGCAGGGTCTTGCTCCCTCAAGTATGTCTCAGGTCGACCCACCCCCCTTGGTTGAGCCTTTGGAGGTCTCCTCTAACACCTCTGGCCCAGCTTAGGGGGGCGACCCCGCGGCTGACGACACGGCGACGACTCGCCGCTCCCCGCGCTTGGAGACCCCTCCTGGTTTTCCGCCTCGGCCGTCTTCGCCGCCTCCGCAGCCTGTTGCTGTGGGCTCTGGTGGTGCTGGGGGTGGTGACACTAGGGGTGCCGGCTCTGGGGGTGCTGAGTCTGGGGGTGCCGGTTCTGAGGGTGCTGACACTGGGGGTGCTAGAGCTGCTGGTGCTGGAAGCGCTGGAGCTGCTGGTGCTAGAGGTGCTGGAGGTCCTGGAGGTGCTGGAGCTGCTGGTGCTAGAGGTACTGGAGCTACTGGTGCTGGAGGTGCTAGAACTACTGGTGCTGGAGGTGCTAGAGCTGGAGGTACTGGAGGTCCTAGAGCTGCTGGTGCTGGAGGTGCTAGAGCTGGAGGTGCTGGAGGTGCTGGGGCTGGAGGTGCTGGAGGTGCTGGAGTTACTGGTGCTGGAGGTCCTGGAGGTGCTGGAGCTGCTGGTGCTGGAGGTACTGGAGCTACTGGTGCTGGAGGTGCTAGAGCTGGAGGTACTGGAGGTGCTAGAGCTGCTGGTGCTGGAGGTGCTAGAGCTGGAGGTGCTGGAGGTACTAGAGCTGGAGGTGCTGGAGCTGCTGGTGCAGGAGGTGCTGGAGCTGGAGGTACTGGGGATGCAGGAGCTGGGGGTGCTGGAGCTGCTGACGTTACGGGTACTGTGCCGCTCCGACCGTTTTTCTACCCGCAGCCGCAGTCGTCCCTGCCACCGCCTGACTCGGCCCTACGCCAGGTTCTTAGTCTCCCGTCTTCCACTGGCCTCACTCCACCTCTCCTGTGTCCACCGACAGACCAGTCTCAGCCACAGCTATTGCCTGGCTCCACGCTGCCCGTTCCTGCTCCTCACACTGAGGTGACTGACTCCCTGACTGAGCGTCGTGAGCCTGCGACTCGTGCCTCCACACCTGTTCGTGCTCGTCGTGTCGCCCGTCCTCGTCCTCTTGCTGTCCCAGGCACTCACGATATGGCAATCCGTCCTTCCTCTGTTCCACAGCGTGTTGCCCGTCCTCTCTTCCTAACGTTCCTGACCCTGAGTCTGACCTTGCTCGTGCTGCCAGTCCTACTGTTCCTCGTCTCCTCGCTACTCTCGTCACTGACCCTAACTTTGAGTCTACTGCTGCGTTTGCCCTAGTCATTGAGCTAGTCGACTTTGCTGCTAGGAGTCGTCTCGACTAAGTCGCGAGTCTTGTTACTGAGTCTGAGTCTGTCTGTCCTCCGTCCGTCGGGGGTGAGCTTGCCCTTGGCTGTGACGTCCTTGAGGACAGGCAGTTTGAGCTTGAGTGTCTCGCGGCCGCTTTACCTCGTTTCGCGTCCATGCTGTTTTGCCCTGAGAGAGACCCGGATGCACTTGACATCCCCACCCCGCGCTCTTACGGAGAGGCGATCACGGGTGAGTACTCCTCTCAGTGGCAGACAGCCATGGATGCAGAGATGGCTTCCTGGAAGTCCACAGGCACCTACGTCGATGAGGTTCCCCCTCCTGGGGCGAACATAGTCGATGGCATGTGGATTTTCAGGGTGAAGCGGCCGCCGGGTTCTCCGCCTGCCTTCAAGGCGCGTTACGTTGCTCGAGGCTTCAGTCAGCGACAGGGGGTCGACTTCTTCCAGACCTTCTCCCCCACCCCGAAGATGACTACTCTTCGGGTGTTGCTGCACGTTGCAGCACAGCGTGCCTACGAGCTGCACTCCCTCGACATCTCCACAGCTTTCTTGCAGGGCAGCCTTCACGAGGAGATATGGCTGCGCCGCCCACCTGGCTTCACTGGGTCGTTTCCAGAGGGTACCTAGTGGAGCCTCCGACGCCCAATCTACGGTCTCCGCCAGGCGCCCCGCGAGTGGCATGACAAACTGAGGACGACACTTGCGGCTCTTGGGTTTGCTCCTTCCACTGCTGACACGTTGCTGTTTCTCCGCACCGACCCTACTCTGCCGCCGTTCTACATCCTCGTGTACGTCGACGACTTGGTCTTTGCTACTGCCGACACTGAGGCGCTGACCCTTGTGAAGGCGGAACTTCAGAAGAGACACACTTGCACTGACCTGGGTGAGCTCCGTAGCTATCTTGGCTTGCAGATCACCCGAGATAGAGCACGGTGCACCATCACTCTGACTCAGTCACACATGGTGCACCAGGTCCTTCAGCGCTTCCGCTTTCGGTTCTCCTCGCCACAACCCACTCCTCTGCCCACAGGCCACTCGCTCTCAGCTCCACCTTCGGACGAGTCCGTAGAGCCGAGTGGCCCGTATCCAGAGCTTGTGGGTTGCCTCATGTACCTGATGACGTGCACACGACCTGAACTCGCGTACCCTCTCAGCATCCTTGCTCGCTTTGTCGCCCCCGGGCGACACAGGAAGGAGCACTAGACAGCTGCGCAGAGGGTACTGCGTTACTTGTGCAGTACATCGGGCATGGGGCTTGTGCTTGGAGGACGGGGTCCAGTGGTACTCACTGGACACTCCGACGCTTCTTGGGCTAACAGCCAGGCGAATCAGCGGCCGTCCCAAGGTTACTCTTTCAGTCTCGGCTCTGGTTCTGTCTTGTGGAGGTCCACTCGTTTGTCTTCTGTGCTTGGTTCCAGCCGTGAGGCCGAGATCTACGCTGGGGCCATGGCTGCACAGGAGTTACGCTGACTGACCTACCTGCTGACCAACTTGGGTGAGCGGCCTCGTTCTCCTCCAATTCTGTACGTTGACAACAAGGCCATGATTGATTTGTGTCAGGAGCAGAGACAGGAGCATAGAACGAAGCACATTGCTCTTCGTTACTTTCTTGCTCGGGAGCTGCAGCAGCGTGGTCAGCTGCGCCTTGCTTACGTGGCCTCTCGGGCCAACACTGCTGATGTCTTCACCAAGGCCCTTGGGTCTGGTGATCATCAGCGTTTCTGCACTGCTCTAGGCCTTGTGCCTACTCTGCCTCACCTGGTTGCTTGACTTGTCTTGTACTGTGATATATATATATATATATATACCTGCATGTGATCACTGTACTGCTTGTGCTTTTATAATCCTGCATATGAACTGGCATTGTGGCCGCTTGCTTGTGCTCAGAATGTGTGGTGATCTTGAGATCCACCCTGAGCTTTGCTTTGCTTTGTTCTCTTGCTTGACTGGTCTTGTGACCGTCCGCTGTGTTTGCTATCCCCCACTTTGCCTATAGGGGTGTGTCAAATTGTATTTGTTCTCTGTAGGCTGTAGTGGGGCACACCCTAAAGGGTACAACACTTTAGGGTTAGGTAGTACTTGTACCCACTCTTCCTACCTAGTCCATCATTCGTACGTTCCTATTCTGACAATGTTGTGTAGTCTCGCAGTGTGGTTCATTGCGAACAGCCAAAACCTTGTTGGAATGGCAGACTGCTTCATGAGAGCCCGCACCCTTGTCGCACGGCTCTTGTTTGTCCTTTTCTGCTACTCGTTTTTGTTCGTGTGCGTAGGGCAGGGAGACCAGGTGCTCAATCCCTTTCGTAATGAAGGAATCTTTGAACTCCTTGGTGAAGTAATCCATTCCCCCATCGGCCTAGAGGCCAGATTGATATTCTGCCTTTTTTAATTCGTAGTACAAAGCAATCGAAGGCTCGTGAGCACAAATCGATGTTGACGGCCCAAACGAAACGAGTGCCTTCGTCATCAAGTCCAGGTTTGCTAAGGACCATGAAGTCGTTGTTGACCTTGTCGGGGGGTTCGTTGCGTAATGAGCCTGGGGGCAGCCCCGCGAATGGTTGGTGAGTTAATGCAGCTTCGGGGCAGACAGTGCAAGGTGGACTATCTGAGTTGGGTCGAAGGGTGTTTCTGTTGGGTAGAAGAAGAGCATGCCAGTCAAATACTTCAGCTTCGGTAAAGTTCTTGAGGGTCACGTGAGATGGGTGACCGAGTCGTTGGTGCCAGATGTCAGGAGTGGCGCGATATCTGATGGTTCGTGGATAATAACTATCTCTCTGTGCTTGTTCCTGTTGTGCGGTTGCAGGTGCTTCATCGGTGATAGCGCGGACATTTGCTGCGAAGGCTCGGGTGGAAGCAGTGCGAAGTTCGTCGCGGCTGAAGCCGGCGATGTCGTTTGTGTCAACGACGTGAATGGAGTCGTCGGTGACTGGGAGCGGTTGTGGTGGCGTGTCAGGCCACTCGAAAGCTAGGAGGCCCTCGATAGGTATGCGATGATACTGGATTTCATTGCCGGTGATGGACAGGAGCTGGGGAACTTCCTCAGGAGGTCGAGGTTCTTCCTCTTCTGAATCTGGTTCGTAGGGGCGTTGAGGAAGAGGCGGTCCAACCCAGCCGGTTCCGTGAGTGGCCCAGTAAGGATTTGCCGCGACTGCATTTTCAGGGGGTATTGCAGTCGTGCCCCATCCGCCACTAGTGATGTTGGTGCCCCATTCTGTGCTGCTGACTGTTGATGCTTCGTTGGCCCAAGGAGTTCCTCATGCGCTCACTCGAGTTCGTGTGGCATTGGTTGCTCCTTATAATCCACCACTATCTGCTTCCTGCTCTTCCATTGTTGTTGGTCATGTGTCATGTGCTCTTCGTCCTTTACTATACCTCAGAGTTGACGGACAGCGAGTGTTGAGCAGATTCCATCCGGGCATGGGCGCTCGAGGTCGGTTTTTTTATGGGTCCATGTTAGAGGCAATGAAGATGTGGTGGTCTTCAGGAGACGAACTCGGTCACTGTCGCCGTCCGTCGACTGTGAGGTATAGTAAAGGACGAAGACCCGGTCCTTGTTAACCGCTTTCCTAATGTATGTCCTTTTGTAGAATAGTTTGAATTCCATTGCTTCGCAGTTGGCTCGTATCTCGACTCCACGCTTCCTGAGCGATGCTGCAGAGGAGATTAAACTGCATGTTGTCGACAATCAGAACATCGACAGCGTGGACTGTATAGTTCGTGCCACTGGACTGCGGAATAATTTCTCCAATTTGGTAAGCGTTGAGTTTGTTGTCATTTGTGACTCTGATTTTGCATGGGCAGTCGCGACGCCTCTGATTAACGATGAATAGTGAAGACCCAACCATGTGTTGTCCGCAATGTCTATCCAGGTACCACTTGTTAAAGTTGTCGCGGTCGCGTCAAGCGATACTGGCGATTTGCGAAGTGACGAAGCGGTCGAGGTCAACACAATGCTGAGAGAAGTCCCTTTCGTGAGTGGAGGCGAAGCCAAGTGGGGACTCAGGAGTCCTTGGATGTAAATCATAGTCAGGGCAAGGATCTGCGGAGTGATCCTTCGAGGAGGGACTTGCATTGATGCCATTCTGGTCCAAGTCCCAAGAGGACGATGGTGACGAACCTATCGTCAGGGTTGTTCCCTTCGCATTTCTTGAACTGGTCTTGTAGATTCCTGGAGCAGTTGATACATGGTCCTACTTTCTTGCCTTGAGCCATCTTTACTGATGTGAGTTGATTGAACAGGCCACTCTGTGAAGAATAGAACGAGGAATGAATGCATTGAGCAGCATGAGGAGTACAAGTAGGAAACCCTAAAATGTTGTATCCCATAGGAACTACCCCACTACAGCCTACACAGACTATAGAATATAAGTTTGACACACCCCCATAGGCAAAGTGGGGGAGAACAAGTGGTCACAAGACCAGTCAAGAAAGGCAAAGCAAGCTCAGGGTGGATCACGACGTCACTACGCATTCTGAGCACAAGCAAATGGCCACAAGGCCAGTTCACATGTAGAGTAATATAAAGGAGAACAAGCAATACAGTGATCACAACCTAGCAAGTGTAAGCATGCAGGTATATGTATAGAGATCACAGTACAAGCAGAGTCAAGAAGTACGCAAGTGAGGCACAGTAGGCACAAGGCCTAGAACAGTACAGAAACGCTGATTATCACAAGGCTGAAGTGCCTTGGTGAAGACATCAGCAGTGTTGGCCCGAGTGGCCACGTAAGCAAGACGAAGCTGACCACGCTGCTGCAACTCTCGAGCAAGGAAGTAGCGCAGAGCAATGTGCTTCGTTCTGTGCTCCAGTCTGTGCTCCTGACACAAGGCAATCATGGCCTTGTTGTCGACGTACAGCACTGGAGGAGAACGAGGCGGCTCTCCCAGGTCGGTCAGCAGGTAGGTGAGCCAGCGTAACTCCTGTGCAGCCATGGCCCCTGCGTAGATCTCAGCCTCACAACTGGAGCTGAGAACAGAAGAAGAGCGGGTAGACCGCCAAGAAACAGAGCCGGAGCCAAGACTGAAGGTGTAACCCTGTGACGACCGCTACGTAGCCAAGTCGTCAGCCCAGGAAGCGTCTGCGTGACCAGTGAGGACAACTCGAGTCCGTCCTCCAAGCACGAGCCCCATGCCCGACGTACTGCACAAGTAGCGCAACACCCTCTTAGCGGCATCCATGTGCTCCTTCCGGTGTCTCCCAGGAGCGACATAGCGTGCCAAAATGCTAAGAGGGTAGGCAAGGTCAGGTCGAGTGCAGGTCATCAGGCACATGAGGCAGCCCACAAGCTCTGGGTACGGACCACTCGGCTCTACGGACTCGTCTGAAGGTGGAGCTGAGAGCGAGTGGCGAATAGGCATAGGATTGGACTGTGGCGAGGAGTACGTGAAGCGGAAGCGCTGAAGGACCTGCTGCACCATGTGTGACTGAGTCAAGGTAATGGTGCGCTGTGCTCTGTCCCGGGTGATCCGCAAGCCAAGATAGCTGGTCAGCTCACCCAGGTCTGTGCACATGTGTCTCTTCTGCAGCTCCGACTTCACGTGGGCGAGTCCCTCAGTGTCAGCAGTAGCAAAGACCAAGTCGTCGACGTACACGAGAACGTAGAACGGCGGCAGAGAAGTGTCGGTGCGTAGAAACAGCGACGGGTCAGCAGTGGAAGGAGCAAACCCAAGAGCAGCAAGAGTCGTCCTCAGTGTGTCGTGCCACTCACGGGGCGCCTGGCGGAGACCGTAGACTGGCCGCCAGAGGCTCCACTGGGTACCAGCAGGAAACGACCCAGTGAAGCCAGGTGGGCGGCGCAGCCAGATCTCCTCGTGTAGGCTGCCCTGTAGGAAAGCAGTGCTGAAGTCAAGAGAGTGAAGCTCGTAGTCACGCTGAGCGGCGACGTGCAGCAGAACCCGAAGAGTGGTCATCTTCGGGGTAGGGGAGAAGGTCTGAAAGAAGTCAACTCCCTCTCGCTGACTGAAGCCTCGTGCAACGTAACGCGCCTTGAAGACAGGCGGAGAACCCGGCAGCCGCTTCACCCTGAAAATCCACATGCCGCTGACAATGTTCGCCCCAGGCGGGGGAACCTCGTCGACGTAGGTGCCTGTGGACTTCCAGGAAGCCATCTCTGCGTCCATGGCTGTCTGCCACTGAGAGGAGTAGGGACCCTCTATCGCCTCTGCGTAAGAGCGCAGGGTCGGGATGTCTGGTGCATCCAGGTCTCCCTCAGGTGCAAGTAGCATGGACACGAGATGAGGTAAAGCAGCGGCAAAGCACTCAAACCCCTCCTGTCTGTCCTCAAGGACGTCCGTGCCAAGAGCACACTCACCCCCGACGGACGGAGGACAGACAGACTCAGACTCAGACTCAGCAACAAGACTAGCGGCGTAGTCTAGACGACAGGCGGCAGCAAAGTCAACAAGCTCAGCGACTAGAGCAGACGCAGCAGTGGACTCAAACGAAGGGTCAGTGACAACAGTGGCCAGGAGACGCGTGACAGTAGGACTAGCAGCACGAAGGGAGTCAGACTCCGGGTCGGGACCGTCAGGAAGAGAGGACGCAGGAGGAGACGGCAGAGGGACACGCTGCGGAGCAGTGGAAGGACGAAGTGCCATCAGGTGTGTGCCGGGGACAGGGGGAGGACGCTGACGCGGAACACGATGACCAGTGCGGACAGCACGAACAGGCGACGCAGGACGAGACTCAGGTGACGCAGGACGATAATCTGGCTCACGACTCTCCGTACGACCCCTAGTCGGCCCAGAGTAAGGAGAAGGACCAGGCAGTGGAGAGGCTGGCTGTAACAGTGACTGCGACTGGTCAAGCTGTGGACTCAGCAAGGGAGGAGGAGGACCAGTGGAAAGCGGGAGGCCAAGGACCTGCTGAAGGAGCGGAACGTAGTACAGCCGCGGCCGCGCAGCGCCTCCAGAAACAGCAGAGACAACACCAGTACCCCCAGCTCCAGGGTCTCCAGCTCCAACTCCCGCAGCACCACCAGCTCCAGCACCTCCAACAGCTCCAGCTCCAGCAGCACCTCCAGCAGCAACAGCTCCAGCACCTCCAGCTCCAACACCTGCAGCACCACCATCCCCAGCAGCTCCAGTACCTCCAGCAGCTCCAGCACCTCCAGGACCAGCGGCTCCAGCACCTCCAGCAGCTCCAGCACCAGCAGTACCTTCAGCAGCTCCAGCACCAGCAGTACCTCCAGCAGCTCCAGCAGATCCAGCAGCACCTCGCTGGAGTCTCCAGCGGCGAGCAAACCACTCTCGCAGCTCCGGTGGAGAGAGAGGCTCCCGCCGAGACGAGGCACCTGCAGTAACTCCAGTAGACTCAGCACCCCCAGTCTCAGCAACCGCAGGCTCAGCACCCCCAGGCTCAGCACCCCCAGACTCAAAACCCCCAGGCTCCGCACCCTCAGACTCAGCAACCTCAGGTGCAGCACCCCCAGGCTCCACACACTCAGGCTCAGCAGCCCCAAGCTCCACACGCTCAGGCTCAGCACCCCCAGGCTCCACACGCTCAGGCTCAGCACCCCCAGCAGCACCACCCCCAGTAGCAGCACGAGAGTCAACCGCTACCTCGACAGGCTCGACAGCATCTACCTGGGACACACCTGAGGGAGCAGGACCCTGAGGGGGGAGGGGGTCTACCGGAGGTGGACCTGGTGCAAGGAAGAGCGGCGGGGGGGGGAGAGAAGCAGTGCGGTAGGGGAAGAGGCGGTAAAAAGGAACCGACTCGTCGAACGTGACGTCCTGAGAGGGGAGGACACGGCGCGAGGTGGGGTGGTAAAACTGCCAGCCAGGCGCGTCAGGGACAAAGCCAAGGACGACGCAGGGAATAGCATGGGCGGAGAGCTTGTCCGCGGACGTATCGCAGACAAAGGCACGAGAACCCCAGACCCGGAACACCGACGCATCGCCAACCTTCCCCGTCCAACGCAGTGTGGGCGAGGTCTCCGGCAAGGAGACACGGGGCCAGAGGTTGAGCTGATGCGCAGCGTATCGGACCGCAAACGGCCACAGAAAATGGGGGGCAGCCGCATGGACCATGGAGGTACGAGCGACCTCCATGACCAAGCCAATGCGGTGCTCAGCAACCCCATTCTGCTGCGGTGAGGCCGGGAGCGAGAAGGTCTGGCTAATGCCCTCCCCACGACAAAAGTCCCGCAGAAAGTCAGAGGCAAACTCACCACCTCTGTCAGAGTGCAGACGCAGGACGGGAAAGTCCGTCTCAAACCGCTCGCGGGGCTGGAGACGAGAAGCGCGGATCCAAGGGATCAAAACATCAGGGACCTCACCCTTGGTGTGCAAGGGGAAGACCGTGGTGTAACGCGTGTAGTCGTCAACGACCAGCAAGAAGTACCGCTCGCGGTCCTGTCCACGGACGCGGGCTGGGCCCCACACGTCCATGTGCAGGGTCTGCAGGGGAGCAGTCGTCGGGGAGAACGAGGAGGAGTGAGGAGCGGCGCGCTGCCGCCCCTCGACACAGGGAAGGCAGGGAGGGGCAGGCGAGGGAGGGAGAGGAGGCATAGTCTCTGGAAGACCAGTGACAAGGAGACGTCGGTGCATGCCACGAAGGCGCTGCACCGAGGGGTGACCAAGACGGTGGTGCCAAAGGACAATCTAGTGCGACAAAGCGCGACACGAGCAGGGGGCCGCTAGCTGACCTGACGCAAACACAGACGCAGACGCAGCTACCTGAGGGGACACAGTGGTCAGTGTGTACAGACTCGAGCCAGGCGCTCGGGTGAACGTGGCCAGGTGCCGACCAGTCCGGGAGCACGTACAGTGGGTCACACGCTGACCTCCGGGGTTGAACTGGTCAACCCACACATCCTGGAGGTCAGCTCCACTCACCAAGTTCGTAGAGAACGAGGGGAGGTGGAGACCCGACAGTGAGCCAGACGGGACTGCTGGACACGGCAGGACTGTGGAGGAGTGCGCAAGGACGGGGCCCCCAGAGGGGTCCGCCAGGGAGACTGCAACTGGCCGACTGAGCGGCGTGAGTGTGGTGCTGTCGCGAAAGAAGGAGCGGGAAGCACCTGAGTCAAGTGTGAAGGTGTGTAAGGCCTCAGCAGGCGCACTACTAGAGAGAGCAGACTCACCAGCACCTGGAGCAGCAGACTCACTAGCACCTAGAGCAGCAGCCTCACCAGCACCTAGAGCAGTAGACTCTATACCTGGGTTGGGCGGCACACACAGGTAACAGTCACCCTCAGCACTAGTAGACACAGCATACATGGCAGCAAGGATAGCATCAAAGTCTAGAGCAAAGATATCAACATTCTGCCTAAGCAGATCAGCCCAGCTAGGGAGCTCAGGAGCCTCAGGAAACTGCACGCGCCAGGCGTCAGACAGGCGACGGAAGCAATGCTGCGACGTGTGTGGCCCTCCGCACGTCTCCCCACGGCGACCGCCGGTGCGGAGAACGTAAGTGCAGGGACCAGCACCCCCAGACCTCCCACGCCCAGCGTACCACTCACGAAGCTGCTGAGGCGACGGGGTCTCATGGGAGAGCTGCTGCTGCTTGCGCTGGCGACCGCCGAAGCCTCCACGCTGCGCAGCTCCACCCCGACCAGCACCACCGCCGCCGCCACCTCCAGCTCCGCTGCCACCGCCTCCACCACCACTGCCGCTGCCTCCACCACCGCTGCCGCTGCCTCCACCACCTCCACCGCCACCACCGACACCTCCACCCCCGCCACCACCCCTGCCTCCACCCTCACCCCCTCCGCCTCCTCCACCGCCACCACCGCCGCCCCCGTCGTCCCCTCCACCACCCTTGCCCCCCTTGCCCTTGCCGCTGCGGCGCCTGTCTCTAGGAGCAGACGCAGCCCCGACCTGCTCGGTGCCAACGAGGTCGACAGCAGCAGCAGAAGCAACAGAGGGCAGAAGGGGAACGGGGGAACACCCCTATAAGAAAGGGGCGCGAGGGTCACCGCGAGAAGCACCTACAGCAACTATACTCTTCTCAGGTGCAGTGAGGCGCTCCTCCAGCAGGTCAACGGTGAGCTCGGTGGGGCAAAGGGAGAGAAAGTGGTCCCTGACTAAAGAGAGCGAGTCAGGGAGACGGGTGACTAGGTAGAAGAGAGTGATGTACATGGGGGGGGGGTTCTTGGCGCAGAACTCGGAGGGAAGGGCAGCGCGGTAGCGGGCGTCACTAGTGCGGAGGTGGGTAATGAGGTCAGCGACTGTAGCAAAGGCGGCCAGGTCAGGGAACAGGTACGGTAGCATGAGGCGGCTGAGAGTAGCAGTGGCAGGGGAGGAGTAGCGCGCTACAACAGCGTCATACAGAGACTTAGCAATCTTGTACTGACCAAAGTGCGCGCGCTCAGCAGAAGGCAGGTGACTACGAACAGCAAGGCGAGCAACAGCGTCACGAGTAGTCCACTGCGAGCGAACTGTGCTGGCAGCATCGGCAGCAGGTGCAGTAGAGGCGCCGGATGTGAGATAAAAAAGAGAGATACCGTCCTTACTATCGCACTGAAGAAACAGCTGCAGATCATCAACCCAGACATTGAAGTCAATGGCATGACCCTCAGCATTGAAGATAAGAACTCTAGGGCTAGCCATAGCGACTGTAGTAGCAGTAGCAGCAGTAGCAGCAGAAGCAGCAGAAGCAGCAGGAGCAGCGCGGGCACGGCAGCGCGGCTCAGTAGGCGGCGCGGCTTGGCTGGGCGGCGCGGCTCGGCGGAGCGGCGCGGCTCGGCTGGGCGGCGCGGCTCGGCTGGGCGGCGCGGCTCGGAGGAGCGGCGCGGCTCGGCCTGCAGGTAGCGCGGGTAGCGCGCGTAGGGCAGGTGCTCACCAAGGGGGAGCAGGGCAGGCGCGACGGCGGGGCCGCAACGGCGGCGACTGCGTCGGCCGCGACGGTGAGACTGCGACGGCGGCTGCAAGCGCGACGACGGCAAGGCAGGGCCGCGACGGGTGCTGAAGGCGCGACGGCGGCTGCAGGGCAGGACGCGACGTTGGGGCCGCGACGGTGGCAGCAGGCGCGTCGGCGGAGACGGGAGGGCCGCGACAGCGGCTGCAGGTCAGGGGCCGCGACGTGGGGCGGCAAGGCAGGGCCGCGACGTAGGGCGGCATGGCAGGGCCGCGTCGTGGGGCGGCAGGGCAGGGCCGCGACGGGCGGCAAAGCAGGGCCGCGACGGGCGGCGGATCAGGCCGCGACGGGCGGCGACGAGGCAGGGCCGCGACGGGCGGCTAAGGCAGGGTCGCGACTAGCGCGACAGCAGGGCAGGGCGCGCGACGGCGCAGGTGAGGCAGGCGCGACAGCGCGCTTTGGGCAGGTAGGAAATTTTCAGTGGTGGGCCCTAAAAAAAATTCGTTCCCACTAGGGAACCTGCTCTGAAACCATGTGAAGAATAGAACGAGGAATGAATGCATTGAGCAGCATGAGGAGTACAAGTAGGAAACCCTAAAATATTGTACCCCATAGGAACTACCCCACCACAGCCTACACAGACTATAGAATATAAGTTTGACACACTCATGGTAACTGGATTTGTCAGAATGAGAGAGGAATGATTGAACTAACAAGATTGGGAGTACAAGTAGGAAAACCTAGAAGTTGTACCCCCTAAGGCTAAACCCACTATAGCCTACAGAACACAAACATATACAATGTTTGACACACCCCCATAGGCGAAGTGGGAGACAACCAGATGGTCACAAGACCAGTCAAAGCAAAAGAAAACAAAGCAAGCTCAGGGTGGATCTCAAGGATACCACACAAATTCCGAGCACAAGCAAGCGGTCACAAGACCAGTTCACATGCCGTTTGATAATATAACAAGAGGTACAGTGATCACAACCTAGCAAGTGGAAGCATGCAGGTATATATATAGAGATCACAGTACAAGCAGAGTCAAGAAGTAAGCAAGTGAGGCACAGTCGGCACAAGGCCTAGAACAGTACAGAAACGCTAATGATCACAAGGCTGAAGCGCCTTGGTGAACACATCAGCAGTGTTGGCCCGAGTGGCCACGTAAGCAAGACGAAGCTGACCACGCTGCTGCAACTCTCGAGCAAGGAAGTAGCGCAGAGCGATGTGCTTCGTTCTGTGCTCCAGTCTGTGCTCCTGACACAAGGCAATCATGGCCTAGTTGTCGACGTACAGAACTGGAGGAGAACGAGGCGGCTCTCCAAGGTCAGTCAGCACGTAGGTGAGCCAGCGTAACTCCTTTGCAGCCATGGCCCCTGCTTAGATCTCAGCCTCACAGCTGGAGCTGAGAACAGAAGACGAGCGGGTAGACCGCCAAGAAACAGAGCCGGAGCCAAGGCTGAAGGTGTAACCCTGTGACGACCGCTGCGTAGTCAAGTCGTCAGCCCAAGAAGCGTCAGCGTGACCATTGAGGACAACATCGCCCCGTCCTCCAAGCACGAGCCCCATGCCCGACGTACTGCACAAGTAGCGCAACACCCTCTTAGCGGCATCCATGTGCTCCTTCCGGTGACGGCCAGGAGCGACATAGCGTGCTAGGATGCTAAGAGGGTATGCAAGGTCAGGTCGAGTGCAGGTCATCAGGTACATGAGGCAGCCCACAAGCTCTGGGTACGGGCCACTCGGCTCTACGGACTCGTTCGAAGGTGGAGCTGAGAGCGAGTGACCGGTAGGCAGAGGAGTGGACTGAGGCAAGGAGTACGTGAAGCGGAAGCGCTGAAGGACCTGCTGCACCATGTGTGACTGAGTCAGGGTAATGGTGCGCTGTGCTCTGTCCCGGGTGATCCGCAAGCCAAGATAGCTTGTCAGCTCACCCAGGTCTGTGCACGTGTGTCTCTTCTGCAGCTCCGACTTCACGTGGGCGAGTGCCTCAGTGTCAGCAGTAGCAAAGACCAAGTCGTCTATGTACACGAGAACGTAGAACGGCGGCAGAGTGATGTCGGTGCGTAGAAACAGCGACGGGTCAGCAGTGGAAGGAGCAAACCCAAGAGCAGCAAGAGTAGTCCTCAGGTTGTCGTGCCACTCACGGGGTGCCTGGCGGAGACCGTAGACTGGCTGCTGGAGGCTCCACTGGGTACCAGCAGGAAACGACCCAGTGAAGCCAGGTGGGCGGCGCAGCCAGATCTCCTCGTGCAGGCTGCCCTGTAGAAAAGCAGTGCTGAAGTCAAGAGAGTGGAGCTCGTAGTCACGCTGAGCAGCTACGTGCAGCAGAACCCGAAGAGTGGTCATCTTCGGAGTAGGGGAGAAGGTCTGGAAGAAGTCAACTCCCTCACGCTGACTGAAGCCTCGTGCAACGTAACGCGTCTTGAAGACAGGCGGAGAACCCGGCGGCCGCTTCACCCTGAAAATCCACATGCCACTGACGATGTTCGCCCCAGGCGGGGGAACCTCGTCGACGTAGGTGCCTGTGGACTTCCAGGAAGCCATCTCTGCGTCCATGGCTGACTGCCATTGAGAGGAGTAGGGACCCTCTATCGCCTCTGCGTAAGAGCGCGGGGTCGGGATGTCTGGTGCATCCGGGTCTCCCTCAGGGGCAATCAGCATGGACACGAGATGAGGTAAAGCAGCGGCAAAGCACTCAAACTCCTCCTGTCTGTCCTCAAGGACGTCCGTGCCAAGGGCACACTCACCCCCGATGGACGGAGGACAGACAGACTCAGACGCAGACTCAGCAACAAGGCTAGCGGCGTAGTCTAGACGACAGGCGGCAGCAAAGTCAACAAGCTCAGTGACTAGAGCAGACGCAGCAGTGGACTCAAAGGTAGGGTCAGTGACAACAGTGGCGAGGAAACGCGTGACAGTAGGACTGGCAGCACGAAGGGAGTCAGACTCCGGGTTAGCAAGAGCAGGAAGAGAGGACGCTGGAGGAGACGGCAGAGGGACACGCTGTGGAGCAGTGGAAGGACGCAGAGTCATATAGTGAGTGCCAGGGACAGGAGGAGGACGCTCACACGGAACACGACGACCAGCGCGGGCAGCACGGACAGGCGACTCCGGACGAGACTCAGGCGACGCAGGACGAGACTCAGGCGACGCAGGACGAGACTCAGGCTCACGACGCTCCGTAAGACCTCTAGTCGGCCCAGCGTAAGGAGAAGGACTAGGCAGCGGAGAGGCAGGCTGTAACTGTGACTGCGACTGGACAGGCGGTGGACTCAGTAGGGGAGGAGTAGGACCAGTAGGGGGCGGGAGGCCAAGAACCTGCTGAAGGAGCGGAACGTAGTACGGCCGCGGCCGCTCAGCTCCTCCTGAACTAGCAGAGACAGCACCAGCGCCCTCAGCTCCAGGGTCTCCAGCTACAACTCCCGCAGCACCACCAGCAGCTCCAGTAGCTCCAGCTCCAACTCCCGCAGCAGCTCCAGTCCCAGTAGCTCCAGTACCTCTAGTACGAGCACCTCCAGAACCAGCGGCTCCAGCAGCTCCAGCACCAGCAGTACCTCCAGTAGCTCCAGCACCAGCAGTACCTCCAGCAGCGCCAGCACCAGCAGCACCTCCAGCAGCTCCAGCACTAGCAGCACCTCCAGTAGCACCAGCAGCACCTCCAGCAGCTCCAGCACCAGCAGCACCAGCAGCGGCTCCAGCTCCAGGGTCCTCAGCACCAGCAGTAGCTCCAGCTCCAGGGTCCAAAGCACCAGCAGTGCCACTCCGGAGACTGCAGCGCCGAGCGTACCACTCTCGGAGCCGCTGAGGAGAGGGCGGCTCCCGCCTAGGCGGGGAACCACGAGCACCAGCTTCAGAAGCACCCCTAGCCCCAGAAGCTCCCATGTTGAGGCTGCAGTACCGCGAGTACCACTCACGCAGCTGCTGTGAAGAGGGAGCGCCTCCAGGCGCCTCACGGTCAGTCGCAGCACCCCCAGGCTCAGTGCCCTCAGACGTAGCACTCTCAGGCTCAGCACCCCCAGACTCAGCACCCTCAGGCTCAGCACCCTTTGGCTCTGCACCCCCAGGCTCTGTACCCGCAGGCTCAGCACCCCCAGGCTAAACCCACTATAGCATACAGAACACAAACATATACAATGTTTGACAGGATTTGTTGCCATGTACATACTCCGCATGTACTCCCAGTACGACTATGCAGGAGCCAACTGGTCCTTGAAGGAACTGATGCCAAGTTGCTCGGTGGAAGATAAGTTTTGGATGATGACGATATAAGCGAGGAGAGACTCGTTGTAGAATATCGTTTTCTCCTGGTCAGTGCCTTCACTTGGAAACGTATGAGTTCCGTCATAGTACATCCATATTTGCGCCGTTTGCGTGAGTAGTTCGAATTTGAAGCTCCAGGTATAGAATTCTCTGCCATCAAAAATAATTGATGTTATCAGTTTTGATGTCGTAAAGAACTTGTACTGCAGAGATGCTAATGCTTCGGAGTGTGCTCGTTGTTGGTCTTGAGCAGGTGCTGAAGCTTGACAATTCTCAAAGGTAAAAGACCTTTCGGAGTTGACTTGCTGTTTTTCGTCAGGAAGGGGGAGACATGCGACTCCTCTAGCGTAGCTTGATCCATCGATGCTCATGTCAGAATGTTATTATTGTCTAGCCTGCAGTGGGGTACTCCATAGTGAGTACAGCCCAATTAGGGTTTGCTATATGTATCCAACTGCTTGCTAGTGAAACCCCTCCTTTCTTCATTCTTGTTTCTTCCTACTACTTCTGACATGGTTTCAGAGCAGGTCGACCCCCTTGGGTCGATCCTGTGGGTGGGCCCACCACCTAACTGCTTCCGCTGCTGTTCTGCTTCTCGCGCGCCTCGGGCGCGCGCCGTCTTCTTCCTGCCGCGCGCTCGGGGCGCGCGGCGAGTTTCTGCCCGCCGTGCGCCCCGAGGCGTGCGGCGGTTTTCTGCCGTGGGGGATCCGCGCGCGCCCCCCCCCCCCGCCATCCCGTCGCCCGTCGCGACGCCCAGGGGGGCCGCGCGTCGCCCTGCCCGTCGCCCGTCGCGGCGCCCTGGGCTCTAGCGCGTCGACCCCCCCCCCCCTCCCGTCGCCCGTCGCGGCGCCCTGGGGGGCCGCGCGTCGCCCCTCCCGTCGCCCGTCGCGGCGCCCTGGGGGGCCGCGCGTTCCCCCCCTCCCGTCACTCGTCGAGGCGCCCTGGGGGGCCGCGCGTCGCCCCTCCCGTCACCCGTCGTGGCGCCCTGGGGGGCCGCGCATCCCCCCCTCCCGTCACTCGTCGAGGCGCCCTGGGGGCCCGCGCGCCGCCCCGCTTCCGCTCACACACCGCCCCAGCTGCTGCCCCCGTTTTTGCCCTACGTTTGGGGGTATGGGGATGGCAAGTATGGGGGTGGCGGGTGTGTGATCCGTCCCCTACTCCTCCTCCTCCTCCGTCTCCCACTGCTGCAGCTGCCGCTGAGGGGGGTGGGTGTGTGGGAGCCGAGGGTTTAGGGTTTAAAGGGGGGTGACGTGGGAGTGGAGTTATGGGTTCAGCAGGGGGTGTGTGTCAAGGGTGTGGGTCAGTTGGAGGAGGTTGTGTGGAGGTTGCCGTCTTGTCGTCCGCAGCACCTGTAGTCCGGGGCGCTGTCCTGGTAGCCCAGAGAGCCTGCTGTGCCTGTCGCCCGTGGGTCCGTTGCTCCTGTAGCTCCTCGTAGCCCGTGAGCCAGTTACTCCAGTAGTCCGGGGCGCTGTCCCGGTAGCCACTGTGCCAGCAGCTCCTGTTGCCCGTGTGTCTGCAGCTTCAGCCGTCGTCTCCCATCTTCTCTCCTCTCACAGTCCCTCCTCCTCCTCACTTGCCCGCTGTGACTACCACTAGCTTTGCTTATAATTATGAACTACTGCTATGCTTGCTCATTGTGCTGATTACTCCCCACTTTGGCTATGGGGGTGTGTCAGAATGTTATTATTGTCTAGCCTGCAGTGGGGTACTCCATAGTGAGTACAGCCCAATTAGGGTTTGCTATATGTATCCAACTGCTTGCTAGTGAAACCCCTCCTTTCTTCATTCTTGTTTCTTCCTACTACTTCTGACAGCTCATAGTCTTATGGCTCTCAAGGGCGCGGATGCGCGCAATAAGCTGCTCGACGGCATTTGTGTCAGCAGACGTTACCGTTGAGGGCACATTCGTGTTGGTGGGGCCGGTGTTTCTGCAACATTCTTTCCATCAGGAGGCATGATGTAGGACCTAGCGTAGATATTGTACTGATAATATACGAGGGGGTTCTTATGAAGAACAACGTCTTAAAGTCTTTATAATCCAATCTAGCTCTTATACAATGCTGAAATAACCAAGGAAACTTGTGGACAGTATAAGGTGCCAAGAGCTTAAGACAGCGAAGGTCTTCAAGAGCTCTATTGTGAATGTAAATAGCAAGATAATAAAATAGAGCATTGCATTGAGTTTTTATATTCCTAGCTAGCCATGTACTCTGAGGGGTACATCCCCTTATTAACTGTATTACAGGCATTGCTAGAGTTGCAGTGACTATTGCGATCCTTTACGGTTAAAGCCCGAAGCCAGCATGGTAAAACTGAAAAAAAAAAAAAACAAAAAAAAAAAAAAACCCGAGCTGGAAATTGTGCCGGCGAATGCGGGAAAGTATGAACTTCGAAATTTGGCGGCGACCTAAATGATGCTCGTCATGCACCGTAGCGCCCACTGTTTCCGAGAATATTAGTGGGGGAACCAATGTGCGATTGAACACTGTGCTCGCCCCACACACCTCCATTCCCGTGAAGAAGTCCCCCAGAAATCCCTTGCGAGATCCAGCTAGTGAGGACAGAACATGAACACCATTCATACAACTTTGATAATAAACTATAAACATGTTTGGTTGCTAAACTCCAATAAACACAGCACTATTTTTAAACCAGCTTGCTAATCACAAAGCACATTGAACTGGTAGAATGTCAAATATTAAAAACAATAGACATATCAATAGCAAAACATGTGGAGAAGTCATCATTCTCAAACTCATATTCTACAATTTCATAACAGGGTTTCGGGCACGCTGCGCAGCAGGTAAGTGGGCTTTGCGCTGATGTTGCTGCAGCTGCCCTGCACGTTCTTAGAGGTCCGGCGCGGAGCAGACCGCGTCGCCCCCGCAGATAACGGCCACGTTGATGGCGAAGCTGATGAGTAGCGCTGCTGCTACTCGCCCCGAGTAGAGACGCCCTTCCTGATGACAGGGTGAGGGGGTTGGGGATTATAGCGTGACAGTCGCTGGTGCTTGCGACTGAGCACCAGGGTGGACGGGAGATGCTTCAGCTGGGTGAACGTGGAGAGTCAAAGGGCAGGAGATGGAGTAATTCGGTGGCTGGAGGGGGCTGGAGCGGGAGTAAACAGGGGAAGGAGAGAAGGTGAGAGAAAAGGAAGGAGAGAGAGGCAGCGAGAGCAGGAACGATTTATCTGTAGAGGAGACAGAAGGAGGCCGGGAAAGAATGAGAGAGGAAGGTCAGGAAGGAATGAGAGAGGAAGGGCGCGAAGGAATGAGAGAGGAAGGGCGGGAAGGAATGAGAGAGGAAGGACGGGAAGGAATGAGAGAGGGAGGTTGAGAAGGAATGAGAGAGGGAGGGCGGGAAGGAAAGCAAACCTCCCCACCTCTGTCCTCCCCCTCTTGTCTCTCCTTCTGTGGCTCTCCCCCTTGATCCCTTCCACTCGGTCCCTCCCGCTCTGTCCCTCCCCCTCCGTCCCCCCCCCTCCGTCCCTCCCCTTCTGTATCTCCCCCTTTGTCCCTCCCCCTCAAAAGGAACGAGGGAGGAAGGACGGGTTGGAAAGAGGAAGAGTTGCTGGGAAGGATTGGGAGAGAGATATCGAGGGAGAGAAGGATAGAGTGAGGGTGGCTGAAAGAGAGAGAGAGAGAGAGAGAGAGAGAGAGAGAGAGAGAGAGAGAGAGAGAGAGAGAGAGAGAGAGAGAGAGAGAGAGAGAGAGAGAGAGAACGAGAGGCAGAGAGAACGAGAGAGAGAGAATGAGAGAGAGAGAGAACGAGAGAACGAGAACGAGAGAGAGAGAGAACAAGAGAACGAGAGAACGAGAGAGAGAGAACGAGAGAGAGAGAACGAGAGAGAGAGAGAACGAGAGAGAGAGAACGAAAGAGAGAGAACGAGAGAGAGAACGAAAGAGAGAGAACGAGAGAGAGAGAGAACGAGAGAGAGAGAACGAGAGAGAGAGAACGAAAGAGAGAGAACGAGAGAGAGAGAGAACGAGAGAGAGAGAGGCACCTAGCCTCTGCCCTCTCCCTTAGCCCTCTGCCCTCTCCCTTAACCCTCTGCCCTCTCCTCTGTGAGCTACTTAAGAGGCCCTCTTGGCCTCTTTTCCTCATTGTTCGGTGGGTTCGGATTTTTTCGCTCGTTCGAGAGAGCGAGAGAGAGAGAGGCACCTAGCCTCTGCCCTCTCCCTTAGCCCTCTGCCCTCTCCCTTAACCCTCTGCCCTCTCCTCTGTGAGCTACTTAAGAGGCCCTCTTGGCCTCTTTTCCTCATAATTCGGTGGGTTCGGATTTTTTCGCTCGCGCCGGCCGCCTTCGGCGGCCGACGCTCGACAACGGCAAGGAGAAACAGAACAGGCACTTATATCGGCAACACATACATGCACAGCAAGGGGTGCTAAGCGCCGGAGTCAACCATGGCGGCGGATTCTACATCCGATCCGCCTCAAGAGCAGCAAGGAGGCCACTCAGAGTCCGCCACACCTCGCGGACCACCAAGGTACTTGCTGCGATCGCGTCGGCCCCTGAGCCAGCACGCAAGTCCCTCCGCAGGCCCCGGACAGCAGCATCAAGTTGTCCCACAGCCGCGACGCCTCCCCGCGCGGGCGCAGCCAACACGGGCGCCAGGAGCAGAGCAAGCTGGTCCGCAGCGTCCATGCAGTCATCCCGCGGGCCGTCAAGAAGGGACTCTGCGGGGACGGGCGGGAGAGAAGCATGTGCAGTCACCTGCACCAGAAGGAGCGCCCGAAGGCTCTCCGAGAGGCGCCACAACTGCCCCAAAGTCGCCTCAGGAACACGCGCCTGCGGAGGAAGGGGCGGCCCCGCCAGGACTGGGAGTGGCACAACCCCGGCAGCGCGAGAGGGATCCTGCGCCCGAAACTGGGGAACAGCACGAGGAGGAGGAGCGGGTTGGTGATCGGCGGCAGGACGGACGGCTGGAGACGAAATGCCAGGAAGTGGCGCCGCACGGTGCGGGGAACCTGGGCCAGCCGCGTCAGCCCGGGCGTCGCGCACCGCTGCAGTTACAAGCTGGCGGATCTCCGCCGGAGTCATCGGGGGCTCCTCTGGGGCAGCGCCACGACCATAGCCGCGACCTCCCCACCAGCCACCACGACCGCCGCGGCGCGCGGTCCACTTCCCTTGGGACCGGCGGCCACGAGGGGAATCCTGCCGGCGCCGCGACGATTCCCGCTCATTATGCGGGAAGGGAGAATGTGGACGGGACTGACGGCGGCCAGGTGATTGGGGACGTCGAGGCTGCCCGGACGGAGCATTCGGAGGCGCCACGCGCGTCGACTGAACCTCCGCCAAGCTCAGGCCGGCGCTGGTGGCTGGAGGTGGCCGGTAAGACGGGTCCGCAGCAGCAGCAGAAGGTGCCTCGGCAGGCGCTTCCGGTGGCGGCACGGCGCCCGCTCCAACAGCCGCAGTCGTCGCCGCGACAGCTGGCGCAGGCGCAGACACCTCCACGGGGACAGGAGGAGCCACCGGCGCAGGCACCGGAGGACGCGCAGGTTCAGACGCCGCGACCGTCGCAGGAGCAGGCGCAGGAGCAGACGCCGAGGCGAGCGCGGGAGCGGGCGACGGCACGTGTGCAGGACCAGACGCCACGGCAGGCGCAGACAACAACGCCGCGACGGGAAACGGCGCCGCAGCAGGCGCAAGGACAGGGCCGGCCGGAGTCACGGACGACGGCGCCGATCGAGGCGCGGGAAGAGGTGGCATCGCCACAGCCGCCTGAGCCGGGGCCGACACGGTCGGAAGGGCAACAGCAGCAGACGCCACGACAAAGGGCCGTGGCGAATACGAATAGTCGTCGCCTATCGACACCGGCATCGCGAGGCGGACGAGGCGACGGACGAGGAGGCCGGACTGGGAAGGGAGGCGGACCGGAGAATGGCTTCCAGAGGGAAGCACGCCGCGCCTTAACTCGAAGAGTGGAGTATGATGAAGCTGAGGAGGAGGAAGGAGACCCTACGTTTATAGCTGAGGTAGTGGAAGAATCCACCACGGAAGAATCGGGGGAGTTAGAGGAGGAGGAACGGGAAGGCAGACGCGGGGGAAACCCAGCACCACGCCGAGCCGCCCCAATCCCAGCTGCAGCAGGTGGCGAATCGAACCAGCCGGGACCAGACACCACCGCATCAGAGACCCGCCAATTCTCGCCTGAACAATTGGCCAAGGACTTGGTGCGGTTCGGCGAAGTGGAAAATTGGGACCTGTCCCCCCTACGCGACAGTCGTCAGCCCCCACTGTCGCGTAAACTCCCCGCTGACATTCGCCCACTTTTCGCCACTGCCCTCCTGACACCACTCCTCCACCTCGTGCGGAACCCTGCGTCAGTCGCAGGCTGGCGCCTGTTACTTTTTATCCCGCGTCTCACCCTTCGCCTCCCGTCAACCAAGAAGCCCGATTGGCCGGCAGTCAAGCAACGACTTCGCCAATTCAACAAGGGCGAATGGCAGCAGCTGTACGACGCGGCGGTTACCGCAATTACTGGACCCCACCCGCCTCGTCATACGCCAGATACCATAGGCAAACGAGCCAGGGCAGAAGGCCTTACACGAAAAGGCAGCCTTCGCAGGGCGATCCTCGCCCTTGAGTAAACGCCGGTCGCTGACCCATCTGCAACCATCCTCGCCGCTCTCAAAACAAAACACCCCCCCGCGCCACCTGGAACCATCGATTGGAGCATCCCCGATTCTGTACAGGCTGCTTCGACAGAAAAGGGGGACTTCATTAAAATGTTGTGTCGCTGTGAGAACGGGGTGGGAGGAGGACCATCGGGTATGACATTTGAACACCTCCGCGACGCATCACTCGCCAACGTGGGGGTTACCACACACCTCCACGCCCTCGTCAACACCATCTTGCAAGGCAAGCTGCCTCAGGAGATTTGCTCGTTACTAACTGCTAGCCGCCTCATAGCTCTAGCGAAGCCAGACGGAGGCACTAGACCCATCGCGGTAGGCGAATGTATCCTACGGTTAGCAGCTAATTCCGCCCTCTCAGCCCTCTCTCACGAATGCCGCGCGCACTTCCTCCCGCTACAATACTGCGTGTCCGTCCAAGGCGGCAGCGAGGCGATAATCCACGCCGCGAGAGCCTTCACTAGCGCAAACCCAGACGAGCTTATCCTGCTGGCGGACCTAGCAAATGCGTTTAACTCCATTAGCCGCGCAGCGATAGTCGGCGCACTTCGCGACACTGACCTCCAGGGCCTCCTTCCCCTCGTCAAAATATCCTATAGCCGTCCAGCCCAGTTGTTCCTTGACGCGGGATTCGGTTGTGAGGCTCTGGCTAGCGAGACGGGTGTGCGACAAGGTGATCCGCTAGGCCCACTACTGTTTGCCGCGGGGATCCACCCTATTCTTTCCAGGACAGCAGCAGCTTACCCATCAGTCCTGTGCCTCGCGTTCGCCGACGACGTCACATTCCTGGGCCCTGCTGCGGATTGTTCTGACGCCTTCCGTCACTTCACGACGGGATTGCGCGATGTGGGAATGACCCACAACCCAGAGAAGTGTGCCGCATGGAGTGCATCAGCCACAGATCCCCAGCAGCTGCCCGAGGGTGTCCCGCTGCGCGCGGAGGGATTGCGAGTGCTTGGGAGCTTCATAGGTTCAACAGACGGTGCAGCGGCCTTTCTACGGTCACAGCTAGAGACAATGTCGTCCCCACTGCCCCACATAGCCACCATGGACCCACAAGTAGCGGCGCTGCTACTAACGCGGTGTATCTCCAGGCGCATCTCGTACCTAGCACGCACCACCCCCCTTTACCTGCTACCCGAAGCTGAGTGGTCAAGGTGGGGCCGGGCACTGCTGTACACACTTCTAGATGCTTGCGGGGTGCGCCACCCAAGGGGCGAGGCAGAGGACGGACGGATCTGGGACCAAGCCTCACTCCCTCCAAGCCTAGGCGGCCTGGGGCTTGCCGACCCTACAGTGGAGGGCCGATACAGTTTTCTGGCGAGTCTCGTACAGGCACACTCACTCCTCAGCCAGTTGGGGGGACAGGCAGGGGCCACACTGACAGCAGCACTGGACACCCCCGCAGCAGCTGATCGCAGCCCCACTGAACTGCAGCGGTGGATCACGGACTGCAGGGACAGCCTCTCGCAGGAGGCGAGGGATCTTATCTCAGCGGAGCAGACAAAACCCAAGGGCCAGCTGCAACACCGCTTAGCACTCCTAGTCCAAGGGGGGCGGAGTGCCGCCCAGATCACAGCATCCAGGCAGATGGAGCTGAACCCCCTGCTGGGCCACACCCAGCGCCTCATGTCCCTCACGGGCTATGGGGCGGGGGACTGGCTCATGGCAATCCCCTACATGCCTTCACTGCGCCTATACCCCTGCCACTTCACATTCGCCCTCCAGTTCAGGCTAGGCATGCCACTCTCTGTACCAGATTGCTGTGACTGCAACAAACGAGTCCCCATCCTGGACAAAAGGTTGCCGAACCACTTGCTCCGGTGCGGCACTGGGCACGGCCGGACCAACACCCACGACGAGCTGCGGGATGAATGCATCCGCATGGCGCAGGACGCGGGGTTTGCCGTGCACAAGGAGTGCACTGCCTTCAGCCCGGTGGACAACAAGAAGGCCGACCTGGCCTTTAGGGACGGGAGCTCGGGAGCGGTGTGGCTGGCTGACGTTACAATAACAGACCCCATCAGCAAACGGGACGAGACTGCAAGGAAGGAGAGGGGCTGGGCAGCACGGGAGGCAGCAGACAAGAAGATAGGCCTCTACCTCGGCAGGGCAGAGTTTGCAGGGTTTGTCCCCTTGGCGGTTGAGACCTACGGCTGCCCCTGCGACGAAGTACCCACCTTCCTGAAGCTGCTGGCGGACAAAGCTGCACGGAGAATCTTCAATGTGGACCCATCTACCTATCAGGCCGCGAAGATGCTCCACCAGTTCCGCCAACGCTGGTCCATTGCCCTCCAGAGAGCCCAAGAAGTGAGCTTCCTCACAAAGCTGAATCTGGCAGCCCGAGCAGAGAACCCCCCCATTGGGGGGACCAGAGGGGGAGATGAACCCCGGGGACTGCTTCACAACACTAGAGGCACCTTAGACATAGGGGGGGGGGGGGGGTGTGGGGGGGTGGGTAGGAGTGTGTGGTTGCTTGCTTGCGTGTTTGGTTGCTCCATAGGTTTTGTTTGCTTGTCCTTATGCTAGCTGAAATCTCCCTTAGGATCTGCATGTCTGTACCAGCCCCTGTTATCAATGCAAAGGACCGTTAGAGAGAGAGAGAGAGACAGAGAGAGAGAGAGAGAGAGAGAGAGAGAGAGAGAGAGAGAGAGAGAGAGAGAGAGAGAGAGAGAAGCAAACAAGCGACTATCGGCAAGACATACATCGGATGACAACAACTACCTCTACCTAAGACAACCATGAATCAATCCGCGGCGGATGCTACATCCGATCCGCCTGCAGGGCATGCAGAATGCCCGTCATCGTCTGCCACACCGAGCGGACCACCAGAATGGCGGCGCCAATCGCGTTGGCTCCGGAACCTGCCCGCAGGTACCTCCGTAAGTCCCGCACAGCCGCGTCCAATTGCCCCACAGCCCCAACGCCTCCCCGCACGGGGACGGCCAACACAGGCGCCAGGAGGAGGGCAATCTGGTCGGCCGCGTCAAGACAGTCGTCCCGCGGGCCGTCAAGCAGGGACTCCGCCGGGACAAGCGGAAGAGACCCGTGTGCCAGGGACTGCACAAGCAGGAGCGCACGAAGGCTCTCCGAGAGCCTCCATAACTGCCCGAGCGTCGCCTTCGGAACCTCGGTGCGCGGGGGAAGGAGCTCCTCCGCCAGAGAAGGGAGCTGTAGGCGAGGAAGCCCAGCCCCACCACTACGAGCAGGGGCCGAGGGAGTCGGCAGTGACACCGCGGGCGTCGGAGCAGCCACGGAGCGCGCGACCGGATGGGGAGCGGACGGCGCTGGAGCTGCACGCCGTGAGCTGCTGTGACTCGCCGGGCCTGCCTGACCGTCACGAAACGCCTCGGTCACAATCTGCCGCACGTCCGCGATTGTCGCTGGCGCGTCCAGCCACCCGCCACGCCCGCGACCGCGACCTCCCCTCCAACCACCCTGGTGCGCATGCCAGTTTGCCTGCAGCTGCCGCCGGCGTGGTGAATCACGACGACGCCGAGACACGTCCCGCTCGTCTCAAGGGGAGGGCGAATGAGGACGGGAGTTACGCGTCTGCAGATGCGGAGCTGGCGCGGACGGATGGGGGAGTTGGGGAGAAGACCCCCCGGGCGGGACACCAAGGGGCCCAGCGGCAGATGCCGCCGGACACGCCTCGGCAGCCACAGGAGGTAGAGCCGGAAGAGGCGCAGGAGGCGGTGGCGCACCAGACGCAGGCGCCACCACGGCAGGATCAGCAGCCGGCGCAGCCGGCGATCGCACCACCGGAACGTGAGGCGCCGGAAGGAGCGCCGCGTCAGGAGCAGGAAGAGGCGCCACGCTCGCCGCAGGCGCCAGTACGAAGGCAGGGACGGGCATCGGCGGCACCACGCACGGGGGGGCGGCCACACCAGCCGACTCCCGTCGAGAGTCGACTACCGTGGAGCACGCGTGAGCAGGAGATCCCGCGGCCGACATCGCCGCAACAGGGGCCACCGGCGCCGACAGCACCGGCGAGAGAAGCGCAGCAGTCGCCACGCCAAAGGGCCGCGGCGAATACGGCGCTGGGGATCCGCCACCTACCGCCACGGGCATCGCGAGGTGGCCGAGCGGGGAGGCAGCGAGCAGCAGGGAGAGGCCGAGGACGGGAGAACGGCTTCCAACGGGCGGCGAGGCTGGCTTTAAACGCGGCTACGGACGTTAACGTGGCGGATAATGAAGACGATGAGGCACAAGACCCCACCTTTATCGCCCAGCCAGTAGCCGAATCAGCCACCGAAGGAAGTGGTGGAGACGAAGGGGAAGTTGGCCCAGGAGCTGAAAGTCGAGTGAATGTTGGACAAATTCCCCGAGCCGCATCTGCACAAGTTGGAATTGGGGGGGAACCGCACCGCCACGCACCACCCATCACCCCACCATCAACACAACCCCGCCAATTCTCGCCAGAACAGCTGGCGAAGGACACTGCACGCTTCGGCGAAATCCAAAATTGGGACCTGACACCTCTTCGCGACACTCGCCAGCCCCCCCTAAGCCGCAAGATTCCGCACGACATCCGCACCAGCTTCGCAATGGCAATCCTGACACCGTTGCTTCACCTCTCGCGTAACCCTGACTCTGTGCCAGGGTGGCGACTGTTGCTCTTCATCCCCCGCCTAATCCTTCGCCAGGCGAAACCAGAGAAACCTGATTGGCCGACGGTCAAGCTGCGTCTTCGCCAGTTTTTCAAAGGCGAGTGGAACCTGCTGTACGAGGCAGCAGTGGCAGCAATCAACACGCCGCCCCCGCCACGTCACCAACCGGACGCGCAGGGCAAGCGCGCCAGAGCGGAAGGCCTCGCTCTGGAATCTACACCCGTGGAATCTACACCCGTGGCAGACCCAATGCCCGAAACACTGGAATCACTCAAAACCAAGCACCCCCCTGCGCCACCTGGACACATCGACTGGACACCCCCAGACCAAGCCAACGTGGCGACCATCACCAAGGCAGCCTTCGCAAAAATCCTGTGTCGCTGTGAAAACGGAGTGGGGGGTGGGCCGTCAGGGATGACGTTCGAACACCTCAGGGATGCGACCATCGCCAACGCAGCTGTTACCACTCACCTCCACGCCCTCGTTAACACCATCCTCCAAGGCCCACTCCCAGAGGAGGTGTGCAGCCTGCTTACAGCCTCTCGCCTAATCGCCCTCGCTAAGCCGGAGGGGGGTACTCGCCCCATAGCAGTGGGGGAATGCATCTTACGCCTAGCGGCGAAATCAGCACTATCCGCGCTAGCAGAAGAAGCACGGGGCCACTTTCTCCCACTACAATACTGTGTCGCCATCCAGGGGGGTAGCGAGGTGATAATCCACGCTGCCAGGTCATACATTAGTACGCATAGCCACGCCACTATTCTCCTGGCGGACCTCTCGAACGCCTTCAACAGCATCAGTCGTGAGGCGATAGTAGCAGGCCTACGCGACACCACGCTGCAAGGAATCCTGCCCCTAGTTCGAACCTCCTACGATGCGCCGTCCGAGCTCTTCCTCGACGCAGGATTCAATAGCCCTCCGCTGACCAGCGTCACGGGGGTTCGCCAAGGCGATCCACTTGGGCCACTGCTCTTCGCGGCAGGTATTCACCCACCCCTCGCCACGACAGCAGCCTCCTTCCCCACCGTGCTCTGCCTCGCATTCGCCGACGACGTTACGTTCCTGGGGGAAGCGGCGGAATGCACGGCGGCGTTTAACCACTTCACGAGTAGCCTGAGAAGCATGGGGCTAAGACACAATGCAGGGAAGTGCGCGGCGTGGAGCGCAGTGCGACCACCTGAGGGGACCTTGCCAGCCGGGGTCCCATTCTGCCCCGACGGTCTGCGTGTTCTGGGCAGCTTCATTGGCACGCCAGAAGGAGCAGCCGCCTTTATTCGGGCCCAGCTGCAAGCCATGACAACGCCGCTCCCGCAGATATCGGACCTGGATCCGCAGGCAGCGTCGTTGCTGCTCACGCGGTGCATTTCGAGGCGGATGTCATACCTCGCTCGCACCACCCCACTCAACCTGCTGCCTGAAGATGAATGGTCACGATGGGGCGAGGCATTGCTCCACACACTGCTCGACGCCTGCGGTGTGCGCCATCCGAGGGGGGAAGCGGAGGGACGACGGGTGTGGGACCAGGCCTCCCTCCCCCAAAGCTTGGGGGGCCTGGGGCTGGCAGACCCAGCGGTAGAAGGACGCTACAGCTACCTGGCAAGCTTCGTCCAGGCTCACGGACTCCTTGCCTCCCTGCCCGGCCCTGCCGAGGCTCACCTCTCTACCGCGCTGAACTGGACAGAGGAGGTGGATCCGGACCCGAACCAACTGCAAGCCTGGCTCGGGGAGTGCAGGGCAAGCCTCACACAGAAGGGACGTGACCTGCTGGTGGCAGAAATGGCAGCGCCCAAGGGACAGCTGCAGCACCGCCTCGCCCTCCTGGTCCAGGGGGGGCGCAGCGCCGCACAAGTAGCAGCATCGCGGCACATAGAGCCGAACCACCTATGCGGCCACACGCAGCGGCTCCTGTCCCTCACAGGCTATGGTGCAGGGGACTGGCTGATAGCCATCCCCTACATGTCCTCCCTCCGCCTCAACCCCGAGCACTTCTTGTTTGCCCTCCAGTTCCGCCTAGGACTGCCTCTCCCCGTCCCTGACAACTGCGACTGCACAAAGAGAGTCGGCATAGGAGACAAGCGCCTCCCCAACCACCTCCTCCGCTGCGGCACAGGGCACGGGCGGACCAACACGCACAACGTGCTGCGGGACGAGTGTGTGCGGATGGCCCAGGACGCGGGGTTCATTGTGCACAAGGAGAGTACGGCGTTTAGCCCGGTCGACAACAAGAAGGCGGACCTGGCCCTTCGAGACAGAAGCAGTGGGGCGGTGTGGCTAGGGGACATCACCATAACCGACCCCATCAGCAAAAGGGACGAGACGGCAAGGAAGGGAAGGGGTTGGGCAGCACGGGAGGCGGCAGATAAGAAAATAGGGTTATACCACGGGAGGGCAGAATTTGCAGGCTTTTACCCGCTGGCAGTCGAGACCTATGGCTGCCCATGCGACGAGGTGCAGGCGTTCCTGAAGCACCTGGCGGACAGAGCAGCACGCTTTCACTTCAACGCGGACCCCTCAACCTACCAGGCCGCAGAGCTGCTGCACCAGTTCCGCCGGCGGTGGTCCGTCGCCTTACAGAGGGCATAGGCTGTAAGCTTCCTCATCAAGATGAACCAGGCAGCTCAGATAGAAAACCCTGCCTTAGGAGGGCCTGAGGGGGTCCTGGACCCCGGGGATTGCTTTGCTACACTAGAGCCGGGCAATGGTAGTGGGTAGAAGACTTGGGGGGGGGGGGGGAAGGGGTAGGGTGGAGAAAAGTTAGACATACCTGTTTGTTGCTTGCTTGCTTGCCTTTGCTGTTTTCTCTTTTCTATATCAATACAAAGGACCGTTCGAGAGAGAGAGAGAGAGAGAGAGAGAGAGAGAGAGAGAGAGAGAGAGAGAGAGAGAGAGAGAGAGAGAGAGAGAGAGAATCCTAGCCTCTGCCCTCTCCCTTTGCCCTCTGCCCTCTCCCTTTGAGCTATATAAGGGGCCTCTCACGGCCTCTTCTCTTCATTATTCTGTTTGGTGGCAGAAACTTTTCCTCGTTCGTTCGAGAGAGCGAGAGAGAGAGAGAGAGGATCCTAGCCTCTGCCCTCTCCCTTTGCCCTCTGCCCTCTCCCTTTGAGCTATATAAGGGGCCTCTCACGGCCTCTTCTCTTCATTATTCTGTTTGGTGGCAGAAATTTTTCCTCGTTCGTTCGAGAGAGCGAGAGAGAGAGACAGAGGATCCTAGCCTCTGCCCTCTTCCTTTGCCCTCTGCCCTCTCCCTTTGAGCTATATATGGGGCCTCTCACGGCCTCTTCTCTTCATTATTCTGTTTGGTGGCAGAAACTTTTCCTCGTTCATTCGAGAGAGCGAGAGAGAGAGAGAGAGAGAGGATCCTAGCCTCTGCCCTCTCCCTTTGCCCTCTGCCATCTCCCTTTGAGCTATATAAGGGGCCTCTCACTGCCTCTTCTCTTCATTATTCTGTTTGGTGGCAGAAATTTTTCCTCGTTCGTTCGAGAGAGCGAGAGAGAGAGAGAGATGGCCTGGGGTTAGTCCTTAGCCGTTTTCCACCCTCTCCTCCCTAGTCCTTAATCCTTAGACGTTTCCATGGCTGTTCCCCTAGTATAAAGCACCTAGTGAGGAGTCCTTTGAGCTCATTCTTCACTGGTGAGTTCAGTTTACTCCCCAAAAACCGGCGGCCTTCGACCGCGCGTGAGGTGTGGCAAGGACAAAGGGAACAAGGACTATAGCATGGAGCAGTACAACATGCAGTACTAGACAACACACAACAACAACAACACCCCTAGGCGTGCCTCTGCCGCCATGGGGAAGCCCAAAGCCAGGCCAGCTACTAAGGGGGCCGGCACAGGGAATCCACCAGCTACTCGGCGAGTATCCAGCACAGCCTCCCGTCCATCCAGCGAAGGACGGATGCGGCTGCTGATACAAGGCCGAGAGGGGCCCCCTGAGCAGACTCAGCAAGCCGCATCATCGCCCCAGGGCCGGGCCCAAGCTCCGCACCAGGGGCGCCCTGGACAAGTCCGATCAGGGGGAGATAATGCAGCATCTCCGTTGCTGCGGATACCGCCACCGACTGCTCCGATGGCATCATCCCCCCAACCTCGACACCCTGGCGCGCCAAGCACACGTGGAGCTGGTCCAGCACGTACGACAGCAGTGTCAAGCACGTCCCCACGTGCATTACGCGTTGCTCGACGAGGAGAGGCGTCGCAGCTACACGAGCAGCAGCAAGAGGAGCTGGTGGGACGGGAGGGAATAGCAGCACCTCGGGAGGTGGCGGAGGAACAGGAGACGGCGGGGGGCGAGGTGGCTGCGGCCGCGGCGGCAGTGGAAAACGGCGCAACAGCGACCGAGCCAGAGGCGGCAGTGGCGGTTGAGGCTGCAGATACTGCGGGGCCGGAGGTGGTTGCTGCTGAGGCGACTGGGGCGGCGGTTGCAGTTGAGCGTGGCGGGCCTGACGCTGCCTTTGTTGGCGGCTCAACTTCACCCTCTGCCATCACCCAGGCGTTGCAACCAGAGGTGCTGGGCCCGGCAGTGGCTCTGGAACAGACAGAGGAGGCGGAACTGGCGGTGTCACCGGAGCCTGTAACGGCGACTGTGCTGGAAGCGGTGGTGATAGCGGCGGCAGGGGAACAGGACGGAGACCAGGCCGAGGAGGATGAGCCGACCACCGTTGTGAGCACCGAAACTTCTGCTGCTGCCGAGGGCGCAAGCACGCAGGGGCACGGCCAGGAGGGGAGTGATAGACGGGGTCACGGACCCGGCGTAGCTGCCTGCGCCGCCCGCGGGAAGGCAGGGAAGAAGAAGCTTCGAGCCCAGCCAGCGCCGAGGCGGCCCGGAGCAGGGCTGGGACCTGGTCCCCCAGGACCCCTCCTGGGCTGGCTTCTGCAAGGGCAGTTGCCACGAACGCAAGGGCGTCAATTGCCATCTGCGGGGACGAGCGGTGGGGGCATAGAAGCAAAGAACGGCATTAGGCAAGCAACCACCGTCAACAACAACACGCCAGCAGCCGCAGCGGTAGACACAGCAGCGCAACAAACACCACGCCGTGAAACACGGAGCACAACACGCGCCCAGGGGATTACCTGGGGACAACCGCGAGGTCACCAGACAGTCCCGGCTAACACGCCGTGGATCCCGGCAGGCCGAGCACCACAGGCCGGGCGAGGTGGACGAAACGCTGAGAATTCGGGTAGGGGAGGCGCAACGGCATGCACGGGGAGAGGCGGAGCCCGCGGGGCAAGAGGCGGACGGAGAGGAGGTGGCGCAATCATTGGTGGCAGAGAGGCGCTGCTGCGGTCGGGAACGTGGCGGGAACGCCACGATCGCCCTGAACAGGTGGCGGATCCCACGACTCAGAATGAAGCAGATGCTGAAAGGGGTGAGGACGGGGAGGACTATGAAGCTTCGGCCTCGATGCCCTCGGAAGAAATGTCGTTGGAAGAGGAAGGAGAGGGGACAACGAGAGGGGAGCGAAGGCGACAGGAGGAGAGGAGAAACCCTCGAGAGGAGAGGGTGAACGAGGAGGCCCCAAATGAGGGACAGAGTGACCCAGGGGCCAGATCACCATCTGACTTGGCGGACGACTCTTCCATCTGGGAGCTGGCAGCCACGTGGGACAAATATCCACTCCAAAAAGGGGATCAACCCTTCGTGGTACGCAGAATGCTGCCCAAGATCCTGGAGAGCTACACGCTCTGCCTCCTGGCGCCACTCATTCGACTCTGAAAAAATCCTGACTGCCCAGGTGCATGGGCGATCCTACAGTACTTACCGAGGCTGACGCTACGTCCGGCACCTGAACCTGTTGAAGGCAGCCGGTGGACAGCAATAGAGCTGCGCCTGCACCAGTTCCAACTCGGCACCTGGCAGCCCCTCTACACCGACGCGTGTGTCATCCCCGACAATGAGAGTCCGGTACGACACCAACCGGACGATGCAGGTTTATGCGCGAGGGCGGAGGGGTTGATAAGGAAAGGAAATATTTCCAAAGCGGTAGCAGCGTTACGAACTACACCGCTCGCAGAAGCCACGGCGGCAACATTGACGGCACTCCAAGCGAAACACCCCGCAGCTGAAACATCGCTACCAGGCCTGGTTACCGGGTTCAACCGCTCGACCCTCAGCGTGTCGGCAGACGAGCTTCGCGAAATTCTCAAGAAATGTCCAAACGGGGTTGGAGCAGGCCCATCAGGCACCTGCTTCGAACACCTCAAGGATCCAGCACTGGCAAACGGGGAGGTGCTTATCCTACTCGCTAAGACAGTGACTTACCTGCTGAGCACGTTCCAAACTCAATCGACCCGCGACCTGCTGCTACCTTCACGGTTAATCGCCCTAGAAAAGCCAGGAGGAGGCGTCCGCCCTATCGCGATAGGGGAAGCTATACTTCGCGTCGTGGCTAAGGCAGCATTGAGGGGTTTAACAGACAACATAAAGGAATTCTTCTTACCGGTGCAGTTTGGGGTGGCGATACCGGGAGGCGCTGAGTGTATCATACACTCCGTCAGATCACTACTAAGAGACGACGACACACGAGTAGCGCTACAGCTGGACATAGAAAACGCCTTTAACAGCGTCGAACGGGCGGCTTTCTTCAACGCTCTCTCCCAGTCCAGTTTGCTGCAGCTCATGCCTCTCGTTAGAACACTCTACGGGGCACCTTCGTCTCTCTTGGTAGATGAGTGTCTAGGGGTGAACCATATCCTCTCGTCACGGGGTGTGCGTCAAGGGGACCCGCTCGGCCCACTACTCTTCGCGGCTGCAATTCAACCGTGCCTGCTTAGCACGGCAACCTTCTTACCAGAAGTCGCCATAGTAGCCTACGCTGACGACATAACGATAGTGGGGCCGAAGGAGGCCGGCTACGAGGCCTTTGGGGCCATCACCAGGGAGCTGGCAACCCTCGGCCTCCGCTGCAACGTCGCAAAATCATCAGCATGGGGACAAACCCTCGAGGACGACGACGGCACGGCACCTGCTATCGGCCTGCAGCAGACCACAGACGGGATTCGGGTTCTAGGCAGCCCAGTCGGCTCGCCTGCCTTTTGCACCGCCCTAGCACAGTCGAGGCTAGATGAGGCGTCGGCCACATTACCTCTGGTGGCACAGCTCCACCCGCAGAGCGCGATGCTCATCCTCACGAGGAGCATATCCCGCCGAATCTCCTACCTGCTGAGGACGACACCGGCGGAAGTATTGGAGAAAGAGGGGTGGAGGGGCTGGAGTGAAACACTGATGGCAGCAGCACTAGCAGCGGCTAAGCTTCGGGTACCCCCAAAACGAACTGGAGAGGAGTCTGTTGTGGCGCCAGGGAACTCTACCGGTCAGGTTGGGGGGATTGGGGATTATTGACCCCGTCTCAGAGGCACCTGCCGCCTACATTGCCTCGGTCACAGCGGCGCAGCAACTCTTGCGGCAGATGAACCTACCTGGGGCCTACCTCTTGAGCAGAGCGGTCGAGCTGCTGAACCACGAGTGGACCCCTGACCCACCTGGTATAAACCCCCTGACACCACTGGAAGCAGGGCTGCCCATGGCTGCACGGGCGGCACTACACACCTACAGGGAGCAGCCGGCAGGGCAAGGGAACCTTCAACTGACCCTGTCTCGCCACATCAACGAGACAAGGGCAGCGGAGCTGTTGGCTGACACGATAGAGGACCGCCCAGGGAAGGACCGGGGGCACGCAGTGCGGCTCATCAGCTTGCAAGGGGTGGGAGCGGGGGACTGGCTCCATGCCATCCCAACGAGATCTGACCTTACATTTGCCCCTGGTCAGTACTCGTTGGCACTTGGCTTCCGCCTCGGCATGGCCCTTCCAGTCACAGTTGCCTGCCCGTGCAAGCGTGCCAACACAGCAATCACCGACACGAGCCTAGCAAACCACCTCTTGAGGTGTGGCTACGGGGGAGATGTCATCCGCACGCACAATGCCCTCGTGTTCGCTCTGCTCCGGATGGCAAAGGAGGCTGACTTCACCGTTTTCCATGAAACTACTGCCTTCTCCCCACCGGTGATCAGGAAGAGAGGTGATCTTGCTATTCGTGACAAGGAGTCGAATGAGACATGGGTCACCGACGTGACAGTGACGGATCCAGTGCTGCAGTGCCGCGACAAGCGTGCTCGGAAGCCTCCTGGATGGGCGGCAAGGGAAGCCTCGGAGAGGAAACACAGTATCTATGAGGGGCGGCCTGATTACGTGGGTTTCTTTGGGTTGGCAGTGGAGACGTACGGAGCGTTAGCTACGGATACACAACAGTTTATCCGCCCTCAAGCAACCTCGGCGGCAAAAAGGAGGTTCCGCCAGGGGAGTTGCCTTGTTTGCCTGCCATGCCTTGCCTTCCTTGCCTGGCCTTGCTTGCCTTGCCTTGCTTGCCTTGCTCGGCTTGGAGTTGCCTTGTTTGCCTGCCATGCCTGTTTGTGCCTTGCCTTGCCTTGCCTTTCCTCTTCTGCCCTCAAGGTCCTGACCTGCTGGTACCGTTGGTTTGCTAGCCCGACCTCCCACTGGCTACTTGTTGTGCCTACCTTGGCCCTGCCTCGCATAACTGGTTGCTCATAGGACTAGGCCTGTTCTGTACTTTGCTCTTGCCAATGCCTGTACCTCTATTAACCTATCAATGAAGGACTGCTTGAGAGAGAGAGAGAGGATCCTAGCCTCTGCCCTCTCCCTTTGCCCTCTGCCCTCTCCCTTTGAGCTATGTAAGGGGCCTCTCACGGCCTCTTCTCTTCATTATTCTGTTTGGTGGCAGAAATCTTTCCTCGTTCGTTCGAGAGAGCGAGAGAGAGAGAGAGAGAGAGAGAGAGAGAGAGAGAGAGAGAGAGAGAGAGAGAGAGAGAGAGGATCCTAGCCTCTGCCCTCTCCCTTTGCCCTCTGCCCTCTCCCTTTGAGCTATATAAGGGGCCTCTCACGGCCTCTTCTCTTCATTATTCTGTTTGGTGGCAGAAATTTTTCCTCGTTCGTTCGAGAGAGCGAGAGAGAGAGAGAGAGAATCCTAGCCTTTGCCATCTCCCTTTGCCCTCTGCCCTCTCCATTTGAGCTATATAAGGGGCCTCTCACAGCCTCTTCTCTTCATTATTCTGTTTGGTGGCAGAAACTTTTCCTCGTTCGTTCGAGAGAGCGAGAGAGAGAGAGAGAGGATCCTAGCCTCTGCCCTCTCCCTTTGCCCTCTGCCCTCTCCCTTTGAGCTATATAAGGGGCCTCTCACGGCCTCTTCTCTTCATTATTCTGTTTGGTGGCAGAAATTTTTCCTCGTTCGTTCGAGAGAGCGAGAGAGAGAGACAGAGGATCCTAGCCTCTGCCCTCTCCCTTTGCCCTCTGCCCTCTCCCTTTGAGCTATATAAGGGGCCTCTCACGGCCTCTTCTCTTCATTATTCTGTTTGGTGGCAGAAACTTTTCCTCGCGCCGGCCGCCCTTCGGCCGCGCGTGAGGGGGTGGCAAGGGAGAAAGGGACAAGCTAATATCATCCAAGACATACACGGCGAGTTGCTCTGGCTCGCCTGCCCGCTCCGCTCCTCACGCACCACAGCAGACACGACGCGCTGCAGGTCGGCCATTGTCACCGGCTGATCATACACCCACCCGCCACCACGACCACGCCCTCCCCACCAGCCACCACGACCGCCACGGGACGCAGCCCAGTTTGCCTGGGAACCTCGGCGCCGAGGGGAATCGTGCCGCCGCCTTGACGTCTCCCGCTCGTCGCGTGGCACAGGGGAGTGAGGCCGATGCTGCCGGCGGCCCGGGGACGGCTGACGTTGAGCGGGGGGGGCCGCAGCAGGGGCCGCAGTTGGAGGGGCAGGAGCGATCGGGAGCGCGACTTGGCCCACAGGAGGTATCCCGGGAGCAGGCCGAACAGCCTCGCCAATCGCCGGCACAGGGCCCAGGCCGCCAGTGGTGGCGGACACCGCCGGCTGCGCCACGTCAACAGCAGGGGTCGGCACGACAGGGGCGGCGAGGCTCAGCGGAACGGCAGTGCCAGCCGCGGCCGGAGGGGAGACAACAGCGACAGGGGGCTCCTGAACCAGAACAGACCCAGCAGGATCAAGCACCGCCGGAGCAGGAACGGGCGGAGCAGACGCGGCAGCCGACATATCCGCCGCAGCCGGTGACACAGACGGCGGGAGCACAGGGAGGGCCTCAACTAGCTGTCCAGTCTTCACTACGGGTGCCAGGGGCGGCTTCGGCGCGGTTATCACCATCGCAGGCACATCTAATGACCTCACGTTCGCCACTGACGCAGCGACAGCGGGCACTGGCGACAGCTCAGGAGCGCCAGCGATCACCATGCCAAGGAGGAAGACGGGGAGGCAGAGGACGCCGTGGAGCGAGCGTATTAGGCGGAGGTCCTGAGAACGGGTTCCAGGCAGCGGCAAGGAGGGCTTTAATAGCGCGAGAAAGAACTACTGATGAGGACGTGCGACGGGACCTGATTTATAATTTTGAGGATGAAGCATCACCAAGGAATACAAGGCTCAACCCTGGAGGAGTGGAAGGAGCAGACGGGTCCACAAGGGGGAACCCTCGATCCACTGAGGTAAACGCATCTCAGGGTGGGGGGCAAGCAGAAGACGATCTGACGGCCCAAATTCCAACCCTTACCTCAAATGTCCCACCGAGCCGCGATCAGGGACCAATCCGCGCCAACATTTCTGGAGAGCGCGTGGCATTGGTGCATACTCCAATTTATTTTTCGGCAGATGAGTTGGCCAGGCGGGACGACCTGTTCGCCACAGTGGCAGACTGGGATTTGACCCCATTACGCGACAGTCGTCAGCCGGCCCTGGCGAGAAGACTACCGCCCAAAATCTGTGTACTGTTTTCGCTGGTTCTTCTGACACCGCTCCTCCACCTATCAAGGAAGCCGGAGTCAATCGGGGCCTGGCGACTGCTACTGTTTCTCCTGCGTTTGACTCTGCGTCAAACCACGCGAAGACGCCCTGATTGGCCGACCATGAAGAAAATATTGAAGTTGTTTCAACAGGGCAAGTGGGAACAACTATACCTCGAGGCAGCCGCAGCAGTTGACACCCCGCCACCGCCACGCCATCAGCCATACGACAAAGGAAAAATCAGTCGTGCAGAGGGACTGGCAAAACGCGGCAGTTTGCGTCGAGCCGTACTGGCATTAGAGTCAACCCCGGTCTGCACACCATCCCCCGAAACGCTGACTGACCTACGCCACAAACACCCGCCAGCCATCAACGCATCGCTGACATGGCCAGCTGACACACCCACGACTGCCATGACCATCAACAAGCCAGATTTTATCAAACTCCTGAGCCGCTGCGAGAATGGGGTTGGGGCAGGACCCTCTGGCACAACATTCGAACACCTTCGCGACGCTTCACTGACAAATGCAGCAGTCGCCACACACTTGCACGCCCTCGTGAACACTTTACTGGGGGGTAAACTACCTCAACAGGTAGCCGACCTGCTCACAGCCTCCAGACTCATCGCATTAGCAAAACCTGACGGGGGCGCTCGTCCGATAGCAATTGGGGAAAGCATCATGCGGCTCGCTGCAAAGGCCGCACTGACGCTAATGGGGGAAGTGGCACGCGAATTTTTTCTACCTCTGCAATATGGCGTGGCAGTGATAGGTGGGGCCGAGGCGATCATCCACACGGCCCGGACCTTCACTGACAGTAACCCGGAGTGTCTCGTCCTCCAGACAGACCTGGCAAATGCTTTCAACAGTGTATCACGCCAGGCTATAGCAACAGCACTAGCGGACCTGGCGCTCAGGCCACTACTGCCATTAGTCCGCCTATCATACGGAAGCCCATCCCAACTGCATCTGGACGCTGGCTTCAACAGTGACCCGCTTAGCAGTGAGCGCGGAGTGCGTCAAGGGGACCCCCTAGGCCCACTGCTTTTTGCAGCCAGCATTCACGACACCCTTCGAAGCACAGCTGCCGCCTACCCCACTGTCCTTTGCCTCGCCTATGCGGACGATGTCACTTTCTTAGGGGACACTGACTCCACCGTCACGGCCTTCAAGCGTTTCACTGAAGGACTAGAGAGCCTAGGCCTGCACCAGAATCCGTCTAAGTGCGCGGCCTGGAGTCGTTCTGCAGTTCCTCCGGACCGTTTACCGATTGGAATCCCGTTTTGCGACAAGGGGGTGCGGATGTTAGGAAGTTACCTCGGGACAGACGAGGGCGCATCGTGCTTCTTGACGGATCAGCAACAACGATTGTCCCAGCCGCTTAGCCTTTTAGAGCAAACGGACCCACAGGTGGCTTCACTACTCCTAACCCGCTGCATATCACGACGGGTATCCTATCTCTCACGAACAACACCGCTACACCACCTGCCCATGCCCACCTGGTCAGAATGGGGAATGTCACTCCTCGCAACTCTGCTCACGGCATGTGGCACACGGCTTCCCACCAGTGAGGACGAGCGCCAGCGGATCTGGGAGCAGGCGTCCTTACCTCCCTCTCTCGGTGGACTAGGCCTCGTGGACCCATCGGTTGAAGGCGTGTATGGGTATCTGGCCAGTTTCATGGAAGCAGCGCATCTGCTCAACACCATGCCGCTGACGCCAGATGACGTCCTCGCAATCATCAGAGGCAAGATGGCTCCACAGCACGATAGCGGAACACAGCTGCACGCATGGCTAGCGAAATGCGAGGGGTCACTGTCGGCAGATGCACGGGAGCTGTTACAGAGGGAGAGGGCGGCCCGGACTGACTGCAAGCTGCAACATGCTCTCGCTCTGAGCGTCCAAGGAAGCAGATACGCGGAGCAGGAGCAGCAGACAAGGAAGATGAAGCTGAATCCCCTCTCAGGTCACACGCAACGGCGGATCTCCATGACTGGATATGGCACAGGGGATTGGTTACTGGCCATCCCCATAGCTGAAACACGACGGCTCAGCCCTGAGCACTTTGCCAATGCCGTGCGGTTCAGGCTTGGCCTCCCCTTCTCCACCCCAAAAAACTGTGACTGTGCGAAGCATGTGGAGATTACAGACCCGCGGCTGCCTAACCATCTGTTTCGCTGCGGCACCGGCAAAGCACGAATCAATACTCACAACGAGCTTAGAGACGCGTGCATCAGTATGGCACAGGACGCGGGGTTCATAGTCCACGGGGAATCAGCAGCCTATTGCCCTATAGAAGAGCAGACAGCCGATGTAACGATCCGGGACAAAAGCAGCGGGGCAGTCTACATCTGTGACGTTACAATCACGGACCCCATCAGCACGAGGGACCCTTTGGCAAAGAAAGGCAGAGGGTGGGCGGCGAGAGAGCAAGCGGACAAAAAGATTAAACACTATGAGAGTAGGCCGGACTCGGTGGGTTTCGTCCCTTTGACCGTAGAGACCTACGGCTGCCACTGTGCGGAGGTACCGACCTTCCTGAAACTGTTGGCAGACACTGCGGCACGGCAACACTTCAACGCCGACCCTCACTCCTATCAAGCCGCCAAGTTTCTGCACCAGTTTCGGCAACGGTGGTCAGTCGCCCTCCAGAGGGCCCAGTCGGTGGGTTACCTCATTTATTCCAGCTTGGCAGCGGCGGCAGAGAACCCGCCTGTTGGGGGAATCAACAGTGAGCTGTCCCTTGGGGACTGCTTTGCTGTACTAGAGCCCTTTGCTGAAAATGAGTAGTGGGTGCCGGGGGGGGGGGGGGGGGGGGGGGGAGGGAGGCTAGGTAGTTGGGTGCTTGTTTGTTTGTTTGGTTATTTTGTTGTTTGTTTTAGTTGTCTCGGTTTTATCTTAGTTTCTATACCTTGCTTGCTTGTCTGTACCCCTTTGGCTATATCAATACAACGGACCATTAGAGAGATGGGACAAGCCTAGCCCGCTGCCATCTGTTTATGCCCTCTGCCATCTGTCTTCATGTTATGTAATGCTATCATATGCCTCCCATCATGTGTTCGTACATTGCATGCATGGTGTGAGCGTGTGCAAGAATTTGTGGTTGGTGTTGTTTGGGCTTTGTGAGTATGTGTGAATTTTATCTTGCTTGAGCAGATATCTGAAATGACTTCCCAGCTCAAGAGCTTTCCGACGAACCAATGATGGCTTCAATCGAAGCTCGAACGAGAAAGTTACGAACGGTTGAAGTTCGTATGCTTTATATATTTGGTTGCGGCGACTTTGGGAATTTGTGGGGCGACTCTATATGGGGTATAGACTTTTGTGGGTTGGGAATTTTCGTCACCTTCACTGTAAATGCTGCTAAGTGGTTGGAAGAAGCCAAACCAGATTGGCAAGTGTGGCCAAGTTGGGTGAGGTGGATGATATGGGTTGGGAAAGTGACAAAAGTCAAATTGGGTTTCCTGTAGGGAGGGGATTTGGTGTGCTTATGGTGTTTCCTTGGTTTGTGACTCCTTGGGGACCTTCCCTCTCGTCCTCTTCATTGTCTCCCACCTGGTTTCTAGCTACTCTAATTCCTCTTTGTGATTCTTGGGTTGAACTATTGGGATTGAGTTAAGTTTCAGCTCCAGCATACCCCGCTATGCGCCGAAATTAATATCTCGAGATTACTTCACATTTTAATACGATTCAAATTCGGAATGGTAGCTAGAAACTTCACATTTTAATTACTTCACATTTTAACACGATCTAGAGCTTAAATATGTCTGAAATTGGTGAAGTTCTAACAGTGCGTTTTTTGTTGACGGCGTTCCTTGTGACGACAACTTTTCTGTCCTGGAACTAGGTTGACGGTTTTGAGTTATTTCGGCCCCCTAAACGACCTAGACTCCGTCCTTAATCCTTCCACTTCTGAGCCTACTTAAGGCCCCCTAGTGCCCTCCCATTCTCGTTATTCAGTTGGCTTTTCATTTTCGGGGGCTCGCGACGTCGGCCTTCGGCCGCCGCTGCTCGTCAGTGCGGCCTTCGGCCTCGCGTTCGGGACGGCAAGAGAAGAAGTTGCATCAACTATTAACATCTGTCATACACGCATGGCTCCTAAAGCAAGCTACTAGTGGAAACAATGGAGAGCAGCAGGCAACGGACTACATCTCGTCCGCCTCAATGGCAGACAATATGCCCGACAGATTCCGCCGCAACTCGCGGACCACCAATGCACCTGCGCCGATCGCATCGGCTCCAGTCCCTGCGCGCAGGTACCGCCTCAGGCCCTGGACCGCCGCTTCCAGCCACCCAACCGCCGCGATGCCTCCCCGCGCGGGTGCTGCCACCACGGGCGCCACAAGGAAGACAAGCTGTGCGGCAGCATCTATACAATCTGCACGGGGATCGGGATCAAGGGTGTTCCCAGGAAGGCGCGGAAGCGACGCATAAGCGTTTACCTGGATCAACAGTAGAGCCTGCAGCCACTCCACCAAGCGCCAAAGCTGGCCAAGCGTCGCTGAGGGCACCAGCACTTGGCGAGGAAAAGACCCCTCGTTCAGAAGGCGAAGGGGGGCGGCCGCAGCAGGAAGATCGGCGTCAACGAGACATGGAGGAGTATACGGCGCCCTCGCCGCTCCTCCTCCCGCCCCCACAAACTCCATTCCTGCAATCAGAGGCACCCACGGTAGCGGGGGATACGCGTGCGCTGACACCCGGGGATTGACAAGGGGGGGCGCAAGCGGAGCAGCAGGGGCAGGCGTAGGCGGAGCAGCAGGGGCAAGCGTAGGCGGAACAACAAGAGCAGGAGCAGGAGGCGCAACAGGAGCGGGAGCAGGAGGCGCAGCCAGTCGGTGCTGGCCAGAAGGACCGGCCTGCGCCGCCTGCATTGCCGCAGCCAGCATGCCCGGTAGGTCAGCCCGGAGCTGCTGCAGATCACCAGCCCGGCAAGCGGTGGCGTGAGTGATGGCGCTCGGGCGACGGACGGCGATCAGGGAAATGCTGGCCCGATGTGCGCCGTTTGGAACTCCGCCGTTGAGGAACAATGCTGGGAGGAACGCGCGTCCCTCCCGAGGTCCGCGCCATCGGCTCGGTCCCGAGAGCCATCGCGGCGCCCACGCCGCCCAGGGGACGACACCGAGCGCGGGGACCTCTGCCGCACGGGAGACGTCGCCCACTCCTCCCGACCGGCAGCGTCCTCCCCCTTGTCCGAGACCACGTGGTCAGCGGGGGCAGATAGGGGCACGCGGGAGCTCTCAGCAAGGGGCATCGCCCCAGTCTTAGTCGCAACTGGAAGTCTTAAGCACAGGAAGGGGAGCCGGATCAACAGGAGCAGGTTGCGACGCGGCAACGGGAGCGCTCTCCGCAGAATTCCCCACGTGAACAGCAGGAGGCGCAGCAGGCTCAGCCCTCGAGGTCGTCATTGACACCGATCCAAACGGGATGGCACCCATCGCCGACACAACGAGAAAGGGCCGTAGTGAATACGGGGACCAGCCGCCAATCGCCACAGGCATCATGAGGCGGACGAAGCACGGGACAACAGAACTGTAGGGGACGAGGAGGTGGACCGGAGAACGGGTTCCAACGAGCAGGCAGAAGGGCTTTAAATCGTGCATTAACTAATGAAGATGATGAGGGGAAAGACACTACTTATGTGCAACCTGCTGCAGTGGAATCCTCCACACATGAATCGGCGGAGGCAGAGAGAGAGACCCCAACTGCAGTAAGGCGAGCAAACACAACACATCGTCAGACCTCATCGAGATCAAACAATAATAAGGGGGGGAAGAAATGTCCCGGGACCTGTTTGACCACAGCAGAAACCCAATCCCACCAATTTTCGCCGGAGCAGTTGGCAATGGATAACGACCGCTTCACCGAGGTGGGAAATTGGGACCTGGCTCCGTTTCGCGACAGTCGTCAGCTCCTCCTTAATCCTGTCGTAAGTCGTCCCCTAGGACAGGCCAGCATCACCTTTGGGAGTGACCCAGATTCCCAGGAGCCTCTCCGGTTTCCACATTTCACTCTTAGTCCTGATTGCTTGCCGAAACTCTCCAGCAGTGCTTCTGTCTCCCTCAGTTGCCCCTCTCCTCGAGGAGGAAGGAAGTGTCGTCCTCGTATCCTACATACAACAACCATTCTTTATTTGGAGCGCCAATCCCCAACCTCTGACGGACCGTTGCTCTGCACAACAGCTCAAGAGCGCAGAGGGAAAAGGTAGGGCACAAGTGGACACCCCTGCCTTACGCCCTTGCCCATTTTCACTTGTCTCATTGAATCAGTCGTTAGCCGTAACCTTCGTTCCCGCTCCCCTGTACATCGTACAAAAAATATTCAGCATACCCAGGTCCAGCAACGTACTGAAGAGGTATTCCCGTAAGACAGTATCATACGCCTTCTGGAAATCCACCAAAAAAAACAGCATGTCCTCGCCTCCGTTGTTTGCCGCCTCCACCGCATCCGCTACCATTGGCACTACGTCTGCCAAGTTGCGTCCTGGTAAGAAACCATGCTGCTCTTTCGATACTACCCTCCCCAGCACATTCTTCAGCCGTGTGGCCATGACCTGTGATACGATTTTATAGATATAGGAGAGGAGCGTAATGGGATGATAATTCCCGAGCTGGTCCTTGTCTCCCTTTTTGTGTAGAACTACCGTCACCACAGTTGAAAACCACTCTGGTAACCGCGCCGTTCGTTCAAAACTTCATATGAACTGCATCTCCTTTACCCCCAGCAGCTCCCAGTATGTGGCAAAGAACTCCACTGGTAACCCGTCCCGCCCAGGCGACTTGCCTTTTGGTTTGCCGGCAATCTTCTCCTTCCCTAGAGAGATGGCATCTGCTGCCGAGAGCTGTGGACCCGCTGCAAAAGCCTCCCAAACAACCGCTTTGTGAGGATCGAGGATCGAGTTCAGAAAAATTTACTACGAGTCCTGAGTACAACTACGGGGCTATATATAGGCACGAAACAAGGCCAGTAACCAGGATGTTACGAGAAGGTTCCGAGGGTCGCGAAGCGTCCCGAACGGGTCCTTCCCGAATTCGGTAGAAGCCTCTCGGTGGAAACCGAAAAACATAGAATCTGGTGCATGTAACCTATTTGGTGCCTATAACTATAGTATCTAATTACGCAACGAAACTAGGAAAAAAAGCACAGTCAAGCACCCGAAAATATAAGTAAGCAAGATAATGCAAGGTAATGTAAATATAGGTAGGCAGAGCCGTCGTACTCTCACACGCTTCCTCCGGCGCCAGCTCCCGGAAGGCTGCACCAAAATGCTCCTCCGCTGCTTTCAGCACTTCGCATGTCCCCCGGTACATTACCCCGCCGTGGCGTACTTCCTCGATCATTGTGTCAGAAGTAGTAGTAGAAAGTAAGAATGAAGAAAGGGAGGATTTCACTAGCAAGCAGTTGAGTACATATAGGAAACCCTAGATTGGGCTGTACTCGCTATAGAGTACCCCACTGCAGGCTAGACAAATACAACATTCTGATACATTGTTCTTTTTTTCCGTATCTTAACCTTGGCCGACTAAGTCTGGAGACGGGACTTCACCGCTGAACTCGACAATCGGGCCGGCTAAGACCTGCTACCGCTCTCTCCCGTTCTCCAGGTAATCCTCTAGATGCGCCTCCTTGCAGACCAGCCTGTCCGGCAACCTCTTCTTTGTTTGGTGCCGCATTACCGCATGTCGTAGCTACTCCACCTCTTTCTCCAAGTGTACGATGGTCGCCTTAACCCTCTTCCTTTCTTCCTTTTCATGCGCCCATAGACCCATGCTAATCAGCTGCAGCATCTTCCCGAAGTCGCCATCCGGCTCCCCTTCCAGCTTCTTAAGCACTCTGGCAGTCACCGCTTTCACCCCTTTCGTATCGACCTACTTTGCATGCATCCTCCACATCCCCGGACCCCTCTCCAGCGATGCTGACACTGAGAAACTGAAACGGATTGCCAAACAATGATCCGAGAGTTTTCCTTTGCACCCTGACATGCCGCGCCAGCGGCCCCAGCAGAGGTAACGAGACCAGTGCCATGTCAATGTGCGAGCTGGTGTGCGTCGCCCTGGAGTAAAAAGGGTACTCCCGTCGGGACGGATGCAGCGTTCGGAAAGCATCACGGTGGTCGTGTGCCAGCCAAAAAACCCTCGACCTCTGATTCGCTTGCCCCTATCCACCGTGAGATGACCTGTCCAGGTCCAGGTATTCCACGAGGTTCAGGTCACCCAGCAACACGAGGTGCGCTAACGGCGGCTGGTCATGGACGAACTGGGGAAGACAGAAAGTGAAGAACGCTGCTCTGTTGCACACCTGCGCTGGCAGGTATGCCGCTATCAGCCTGAATACCAGGTGCGCACTGCGGACCCTCACCCGTATCAACCTGCCTAGTGAATGTTTGGTAACATGTTCAAATTTCACTCCGTCTGTAAAAGAGAGCACAGCCACCCCCCTGCTTCTTAACTCGGACCCACTGTTGATGGCATTAGCTGCGTCCAGAAATTATGGTCCTCTCCTACCCTGGTGTCTGTTAGAACCACTATATCCGCCACATTCCTAATCCATCTCCTGCTTCTGCTCCTCTTGTCATTGCGTCCCATGCCATTTACGTTGACCTCGCAAAGGGTGAGATTGCTGGTGTTGTTGCCCATTAAGAAACTGTGTAGGGGCCCCTTCGCATCCACGGGCACGATTACAGATGAGAACTACAACACTGCCTTGACTCTGACTACCATTGATTCTCTGCTTATATCTTCCCCCTCCTACAGCCAGCCGGGTACAGGCACCGTGTCTCTTGGACCAAAGCCTCCGAATCATCACGGCCCGAACTCTTTCCGGATCGCTGTCAGGTTCGTCTTCCCTCTGCTTGCATGGGTAGCAGCCCCCCCTTTCAGGAGCCCAGTGCAGTGTTGAACCGAGCGCACATGAGTCACCGCTTGCGACTGGTACCCCGCGCCTTCTCGCAAGCCTCCTGAACACGGAACCAGTCTTCCTGGCTGCCTCCAGTGGAGATCAAAGCTACCGCTGGGTTCCGAAGGATGGTCTTCACTATCGTGTTGATCAGGTGTGATGTATCTGCTCAATTAGGGTGGAGGGCGGCTGTCAGCGTTCCAGATCTGGACCCCAACAACCTGAAAAAACATGGTTAGAGCGCAACCAATTACCATTAATGTCATGGATCCGCTGCAGGGTGAGATTCCATTTCCCAATGTTCTCCTCCCAGCCCTTGACATTATCATCATGAAATTCGGCCATGTGCATGCCGTTGCAGAAGTCACACGAAAGCGATGGATAATGCACGAGGAACTTCTTGTGGTGGCCCACCTCAGCAAGGAGAAAGGAGAGCCAACGAGCCTCTTGAGCAACCAACGTGCCAGCGTACAACTCGGCCTCGCAAGAAGAAAGGCAGACAGAGGAGGAGCGAGTAGAGCGCCAGCTGATGAGACCATTGCCAAGAGCAAAGCCATATCCCTGAGGGGAGCGGCAATCGGGGCGAGAGTCAGCATAGGAAGAGTCACTGTAACCCGAGAGAACGGGAGGAGCAGAGCCACCAAGAGTGAGAGAAAGATCAGAGGTGGCGCGAAGATAACACAGAATGTGCTTGGCAGCCGCCCAGTGCACGTCAATGTGGCGACCTAGGCCGACAAAGCGAGAGAGGACACTGAGGGGGTAAGCAAGGTCGGGGCGAGTGCACATCATAGCATACATGAGTGACCCAACGAGCTCAGGATATGGCCGCAAGTCAGAGGATGGAGCAGGGACTTCAGGGCCAGTCAGCTGATGATTAGCCGGAAGAGGAGTGGAAACTGGCTTGGCTTGCGACATCTCAAAGCGCTGGAGGATGGAGTGGATGTAGAATGACTGAGAAAGAGAGATGGTGCGCGCAGCACGATCGCGACGAATCTCCATGCCGAGGTAGTGGCGAAGCTTGCCAAGGTCCTTGCACAGGAGACGGGCCTGTAGGGCCTTCTTGACAGCGGCAAGGTCGACAGAGTCCTCAGCTACCAGCACCAAGTCATCCACGTAGGCAAGAAATTGGGATCAGAAGAGGAGGTGGAGAAGCCAAGAGAGTGAAGAATGGAGGCGAGCTTGGCATGCCACTCGCGCGGGGCCTGCTTGAGGCCATAGATAGGACGTTTCAGCTCCCAGACGGTGCCCGGAGGGAAGGGGCGAGGAAAGCCAGCGGGGCGCTCAAGGAATATGTGCTCATGAAGCTCGCCCTGACAAAAGGCATTGGAGACATTCATCAAATGGATCTCCCAATCCGAGCGAGCACCTTGGTCAAGAAGGAGGCGGAGAGTGGGGCGACGGGTTGGGTGAGTAAGTGGCAAAGTAGTCAATGCCTTCACGCTGGGTGAAGCCCTTGGCGCAATAACGGGATTTGAAGACAGGGAGGGAGCTCTCCGAGCAACTGCTTGATACAAAAGACCTATTTGCCTTTGACAATGGTGGCACAAGGGGGGGGGACATAGTCAATGTACGAATGAGTCCTGGTGAACGTAGCCAAGACGATGGTGAAGAAGAAGGGTAGGTTGAGTAAGAGAGCGATAGTCGGAGGAGGAAACGGGAGGGGCGGAAGCAGAGGAATTATGATGGGCAGAACATGGGAGAGAAACATGAAGGGTGTAGAGACGAGAGATAGGAGAAAGGGCAAATTGCGCAAGATGGCGGTCTTGGTGATGACAATCACAGTAGGAGTGACCTGCAGGAAAGGTCGCTAGAACACCAGAAGGAAATGGGAGGGGCGGAAGCAGAGGAAGTATGATGGGCAGAACAGGGGAGAGAAACGTGAAGGGTGTAGAGACAAGAGACAGGAGAAAGGGTGAATCGCGCAAGATGGCGGTCTTGGTGATGAAGATCACAGTAGGAGTGACCTGCAGGAAAGATCGCTCGCACACCAAGGTGTTGAAGGGCAGAGAGAGAGAGGAGGTTATGACGGCAAGAAGGAACATAGAGGCCAGTCATAGCGCCAGAGGGAGAGGCATGACAGGGAAGAGAAGAGGCAGCAGTGTAAATCATGGTTATGGTATCCCCAACCCCTTGGATGGAGAGGGACGGGGGAAATAACGAAGTACACAAGCATCACAAAAGACAGAGTCGGTGGCACCACAGTCAAGGACAAGGTCCAAGGTGCGAGGAAGAGGAAGAGCGGCAGCCGTAGGACTAGGAGAAAAGGAAACAGTACCATGACCATGAGGAGGAAATGGTACAGCAAAACGAGGGTCCATGAGAGGAGAAGCACCAAGAATGCTATCCTGAGACGGCATGGTAATGCTGAAAACAAAGGCCAGAGTACCAGTATCAGAGGTCGAGATGGCAAGCATGGCCGAAGCAGAAGATTGACGTGGATGAGTCGGTGGAAGCCAAGCAGGGTGGGGGGGTAGGAGGGAGGTGTAGCAGCAAGTAGGAGTGGTGTTGCAAGGGCGAAAGGGGGCAGCGGATGCAGCGGAGGGCAGGGAGGTGGGGGGTAGGAGAGGAGGTGCAGCACAAGGAGGAAGAGGGCAGCAGCGTAGAGGAAGAGAGGGAAGGGCAAGAACGGGCGCCATAGGGGGGGGGAGAGAGCAGCGGAGCAGATGTGGGGGGACAAAGGAGGAGGAGGAATAGGGGCGAACGAATCAGCTGCTGAGTCGTTGAGGGGAGAGCAAACAAGGAGGAGGGATAGTGGCAGAGTAAAATGCTGCTGAGCAGCTGAGGGGAGAAACAAGAGGCGGAGGAATAATGGCGGAGTAGTCTGCTGCTGATCTGCTGGGGGGAGAAATAAGAGGCACAGGAATAATGGTGGAGTAGTCTGTTGCTGAGCCACTGGGGGGAGAAATAAGAGGCGGAGGAAAATATGACGGAGTAGTCTGCTGCTGGGCCGCTGAGGGGAGAAATAAGAGGCGGAGGAACAGCGGCGGAGTAGTCTGCTGCTGAGTAGGTGAGGGGAGAATATCGAGGAGGAGGAAAAACAATGGGAGGGTGTGCTGCTGAGCAGTTGAGGGGGGGGGGGCACGAGGAGGAAGGTGGCGAAGGAGGACAGCCACAAATCAGCAACCAGCTGCAGCAGATGGGGAGAGGAGAGAGGCGGAGGAAAGGGTGAGATGGTGGGGAGGGGGGGAACAAAGGGAGAGACGAGAGGAGGAGGAGTGTGAAGGGGCGGATTGTGTGAAGGGGGGTCTTGAAGGCGTGTAGCGGAGTGCGGAGAGGTGTTCGGGAGGAGGAGCAAGGCTCGCCACGGTGGAGTAAGGGTGCGACTATGGTAAAGTCGCGCGCGTAGGTAGGAAAAGCGCGCGCGCGCGCGGAGGAGGGGGGGGGAGGGGAGGGGGGGGGGGGGGGGGGTGTCAGAATGTTATAATTGTCTAGCCTGCAGTGGGGTACTCTATAGCGAGTACAACCCAATTAGGGTTTTCTATATGTATCTCAACTGCTGCTAGTGCAAATCCTCCTTTCTTCATTCTTGTTTCTGCCTGCTAGTTTTGACATGCTATCAGAGCAGGTCGACCCTCCTGGGTCGATCCTGTGGGTGGGCCCCACCCGATGCTTCCGCTGCTCTACTGTTGTCGCGCGCCCTGGGCGCGCGACCCTTTCTTCCTGCCGCGCGCTCGGAGCGCGCGGCGTTTTTCATCCCGCCGTGCGCTCGGGGCGTGCGGCGGTTTTCTGCCCGCCGTGCGCCCCGAGGCGCGCGGCGGTTTCCTGCTTCGCGCGGCGGTTTCTGCCCGTCGTGGCGCCCCCGGGGACCTGCGCGCTGCCCCACGTCGCCCGTCGCGGCGCCCTGGGGGCCCGCGCGTCGCCCTCCTCCCGTCGCCTCGTCGCGGCGCCCTGGGGGCCCGCGCGCCGGCCCCTCCCGTCGCCTCGTCGCGGCGCCTTGGGGGCCCGCGCGCCGCCCCCTCCCGTCGCCTCGTCGCGGCGCCTTGGGGGCCCGCGCACGGCCCCTCCCGTCGCCCGTCGAGCCGCCCTCGGGGGCCCGTGCGCGGCCCCCCTCCCGTCACCCGCCGTGGCGCCCTCGGGGGGCCCGCGCCCTGCTCCTTCGTGGCGCCCAGGAGACCCCCCCGCCGCCTCCCTTTCCCTCCGTGAACCGCCCCTGCTGCTTCCCGCGCTCCTGCCTGCGTTAGGGTTTGGGGGTGGCGGGCATGGGGGTGACCGGTGTGGGTAACCTGCAGCTCCTCCTCCTCCTCCGTCTCCCACTGCTGCAGCTGCCGCTGAGGGGGGTGGGTGTGTGGGAGCCGAGGGTTTAGGGTTTAAGGGGGGTGCCGTGGGAGTGACGCTAGGGTTTCAGCAGGGGGTGTGTGAGAGGGGTGTGGGACGGTCGGGGGAGGTTGCGTGGAGGCTGCCGTCGTGTCGCCTGCAGCGCCAGTAGTCCGGAGCCGTCGTGCTCTCGGTAGCCCAGAGAGCCTGCTGTGCCTGTCGCCCGTGGGTCCGTTGCTCTTGCCGCTCCTCGTAGCCGCCGAGCCAGTTACTCCAGTAGTCCGGGGCGCTGTCCCGGTAGCCACTGTGTGCGCGCTCCTGTTGTCCGGGGGGAGTGTGCGAAATGGATGGCGGGCGAGAGATGGGAGGGACGCGGGCGGGAGATGGGCGGGTCGCGCGACGGTTGGAGGGTGACGCACTGTTGCCTTGGGCAGATCCGCGACGTCTATAAGGAAATCGTGAGAAAATCGACTATAAATTTTCGAAAAAGGTGAAAGTCGACTAGCTAGGAAGTGACGCGAAATAGTCTTAAGGGCCCAAAATGTACTAGGAAATGTAGATTAGAAAGAAACGCCTAGGATTAGGCTCCGAATACCATGTTAAAGGGAAGCTTGAAGGAGCCATGGATGCCGTGAAAGAAGATAGCGAGAGAAAATTGTACTAGCAAAGTGTCGAGGTACAATTGAAGAAGGGAGCTGGAAACCCTTATTGAGCTTAAGGTGTGTTCAGTTTATGCTAAAGGCTACGAAATGAACCTAAATTGAACCCAAAAGTGTAACTCGCTCTAAACATGGCGAAATAACAAAAGAACACCATAATAATTACCAGAACGAGCTCTAACCTACTCCAACATGCCGCACCACAGGGCCGCGCTTCTCCAGGGGTGTAGTCACGAGGATCTTGTAAACCATATCTGACGAGATCGCAGCCGGGACCCCCTTCAACAGCACTTTGATGACATCTGGGTTCATTGCTTGCTCCTTAGAGTTGACCGGGTTTTCCAGGTGCTACCAATCTAGAAAAAGATTCTTGTCATCCACACAAGTATGCTCCACTTGGCGACACCAGACGAAATTCGCATCCACAGCCAACCGGAACGTAACCTGGAGCCTGCCGTAACGAGCCCTTGACAGGTAATCTGGAACTTCTGGAACTTCGTCGACTCCTGAACGTGTGCCGACAACGACTTCTTCCAAAGTGCCAGCAAACCCTTCAGCGTGTCGATGGTACGTGGGACCTCGCGTTTCTTGTCCTGCGGGATACGTAGTGTGATCGAGTAGCCCGTCTGAGCAGCAACTTCGCTAGAACAAACCGGATCCGGCCTCTCTTCCGGGTCATCGCTCAGGTAATCGTCATATTCTTTTTCGTCTTCCTCCACTACAGCAGGTTAGTCTTGGACATCGGCGGACGAAGCATCGTAATTCTTATTATTTTCTTCCCCCGCAGCGCTTAACTTCCCAGGTGGCTTGTCTTCCAGGTCCTTGAAACCTTGAGTCGCTAGCTTGGTTGCCAACGACACGAGCGTATCATTCGCAAAAGGTCCCAGGGACTCCTTAAGCGTTGGTTTTGGAGTGGCCAGTTCCGATTGGTGACCCTTCTCCAACGACGACAATCGAGCGTCACCAGTAGGGACAACATTAGGGAGTTGAGCAGCGAGCAAATCTGCCTTCCTCGGCGGACGACCCGTAGTGCGAGGATCACACAGAAAAAGCAGAAAACTTGCTAATGAAGAAAATTGTCTGAGCACATCCTTTTTTGCCTTCCGTTCCTTAATTTCCTTGGCAAGCGATAATCTCGATGTTCGTAGAAGAAACCATTGCTGACAGCGTAACACCTGTATAATGAGAAACCAATGCCAGCTGTAGAGAATTGGTAGGTAGGATGAGATCCATGACGCCTTGACAGGCCAGGCATTACGAGCACGCCATGTTTAGAGAAGCCTTGAGTTGTACCCTGAACCTCTGGTTTGCCAGACAAGCGCGTGGGTAGTAAAATGCTCGGTGCATAGGCACAAAACTTATACTCCCTGATACACGATGCCACGTAGATTCCGAAAATGTCCTTGGAATAGGCACAGAAAAGAAATTGCTAGACATTGGCTGCTTCAAAGTGCCCGACTGTATCCATGGCGGATGGCTGGCGGAGAGCTCCATCTCTTGAGAGATGTGGGAGTGGATTATGGGATGGGTGATTTCTATGGGGGGCCCAGCAGCCTTTACCTTCGCACATGCCCATTTGTCGAAATGCTGGCATCCGAGCGAGGCTCGCGACAGCGGGATCCATTTGGTCCCTTCCTTTTCGCTTTCATTCAGCAGCTTGTCATGGAGCCCACAATGAATGACTTTCCTGATCTCCTGTTCTTGAGCTATGCTGACGGCACTTATGTTCTTGGGCCACGAGTGTCAGAATCCCAACCACTAGACCATTGGGATAAAAGGGCTTGTTAAGTAGCGGGTCAGTGCGCCCATAACCCCCCAGGCCAACATGCCTGTAACCCTTCCCTAGGATCAATCGGGGATCACCAGTGGACCTCTGACACCCCCCCGCACTGGGATGCCCGAAGTGCACACACTGGGATTCGAACCCGAGACCTTCGCTCTGATACCATGTCAGAATCCCAACCACTAGACCATTGGGATAAAAGGGCTTGTTAAGTAGCGGGTCAGTGCGCCCATAACCCCCCAGGCCAACATGCCTGTAACCCTTCCCTAGGATCAATCGGGGATCACCAGTGGACCTCTGACAACGAGAGCGGGTGTTGGCGGCGTATAGCATCCTGCGGGAGCGGTTGGAGTGGGTGGGCCTAAAGGTGCAATGGCACAAGTGTAGGATGTGGGAGCTGGGAGAGACGGAAACGTCGGGAGATATTCCGTTCGGGATGCAGCAATCTTGGACTGGTTTAACAGTGGTGAGAGTTCCTATCTGAGAGGAGAACTGGGAGGTTGGCGCTTGAGGGATCGGCTTACGCAGCTGCAGTCACCGTTTTGAATCACCCCCAGATTGCCTCCCATCTACTGGCTGTCGCCGTGTCTGCGCGCCCGCTTTTCCTCACTCGCACTGTCCCCCCTCGTCCCGAGGTCGTTGACGTTTTTAGGGATTGGGGTGGTTCTTTGGATGAGTGTTTTGAACAACTTTTACCGCATGACACTTGGGACTTCAGCTCTGACAGGGCGCGTATGGCTCACTTGCAGCTACACCTCCTGGCACGTTTGGGTGGGTTCGGCATTCGTTCGGCAGCAGATCTTAGCCCCCTCTCTTACGTGTGTGGGTGGTGCCAGAGTGTTGTTGCCAAGTTGGGAGTGGTGGGCGAGGAGCTGATATTTGAGGAGTTCTTTCGCACTTCGCAGGCTGGGGATTTACTGGACCCCTGGATTACCAAGGCCCTTGACCAGCTCCCGCCGGCTGTCAGGCAGGAGTTGCCGAGCCTTGGACTCTACACTACGAATCCCCCCCTTCAGTTTTTTCCAGCGCGCGTCGCTTGGCAGTTGAAAGCCTTCCATCATTGTGGCGCATGGCCCGTGATGATGCTACCTTGGCCCGTTTGACTTCCTTTCAGGGTCCGGGTGCGGCAGCATGGGTATCCGCAGTTCCAGCACATGATGACGCTACTTCAACCGGTCGAGTGAGCATTTCTGCTGCAATCCTTTTCGGCCTTCCCGTCCACCAACTTCTGGTTGCGGGCAAGTATGTTTGCGGCATAGAGTTCAAGGACCCCTCATATCCTCACCATGCCCTTCGCTGTAAGCACCAGTATGCCCCGTCTCGTGTTCATGATGTAGCGAAGTTTGTAGTCGCCAAGATAGGCAAGGCGTCGGGTGGGGTGGTTACGATTGAGTACGACACGCTTCTACCGGGGAAGAGAGTGGATGTGGTGGTTAGGAAACCCACGGATGGAGAATCACATGCGCTCGAAGTGAGCCTTGTGGATTCGGTTTCTCCACCGGTGCAACAGCATGGGCAGTGTAGGCGGACGGTTGGTTTTGCTGCCAAGGAGCGAGCGAAGAGGAAAGCGGTGGATTATCGTCCTTTTCTGCAGCAGCACAGGGGGTTACGTTTCTTCGTTGATTCTTGAGACTTGGGGTTGCTTGGGGGGCAGCTTTCAACAGTGGCTACGATAGCAAGGGGTGTTCATCTAAAAGGGGCTCTTAACAAATGAGTGGGAAGGGGCAATAACTCGGGTTTCTCAGTATGCTTGGTGGTGTCCTTAATAGCTGCGGTAGGGGCAGCTTTGGATAGGGCGCAGGCTCGGGTGATCTTTTTGTGAGCGGCATACACGCTGGGTGAGTTAGAGGTGGACTGGGCGTGGGAGTTCGTGGGGGGAGCACTGTAGGTGGATGTGCCATATTTGGTTGACATGCGACTGTAGATGTCATAGGGAACATTTTTTTTTGGGGAGTTTGGGTTTGGTGGTTCTAGGTTATATATGGTTATAAAGTTTTTCTAGGGAGGGTTTTACTAGAGCCTGGCTACACTTCCTTGCATCTCTATAAATAATAAGCATTATGTACAAGTAACTGTTATGGAGTGCCACTGTAAAGCGAGTACGTCCACAATGTTTTGACTGAAATTGGTGTGAACTGGCTGTGGTGCCAAACCAATCTAGCCGTTGCTGGCCATCACGACGCATCAGTCAAATTCCGGCAGATTTCTCGGCCCCACCCGCCGCAGCCCGCGTGTGCGACCCTCTTGCTAACTGTACTCTCCTCCTCTTCCTCTCCACGCGGCCGGCTTTGATGTGTGCTGCGATTGTGAGGGAGGCTGTGTCGCAGGATCGCATCCCTCTTCACCCTGTCGCTCAATCGCACAACCGCTCAACAGCAGCTCACCTCCACCTCATTCATCCTTCATTTTTTTGCATAGCCAAGCAAGTTGAGTTCTTCTAGCTTTCGTGCCGCAGCAATAGCCGTTCTGCACTCAAGCAACCGCCATTTTACTTACTGATTTCGGGTCAGCCTGATCTTGCGAGATTTACCTATTCTTACTGCGATTGCCCCAAGAAATCTGGGACTAGTTTAGTCGTCGGCGATAGATCCCTTCATAATATCGTTCGGTCGTCCGCGATCATCCTAGATTTTAATCCTCGGCGATTCTTGTGTTCATCCAATCGACCTTTGGAATGGCGTCGGTAGACGGGTTTCAGGTCCCTTCGGACGATGATTACGACGCTCTATACCAGATATTCAACCAGTATTGCTGGTGCGTGCTCGACCTGATCATGCTGCTCGTAGTAATAAAGACAAGGACGTGGTTTTTCAGGTTTATTAGGGTGGTTAGCTTCATCTCGACTCGCGCTGAATTATAGTCTTTGAGTTTTTATCTGCCACATTCGTCCCTTGTCTGGAATGAATTCCATCCGTGCGTGCGTGGCAGCCTCGGCACGGCGCGCGAGGTGGATGAGATGGACAACATCAAGTTCGTGCGATTCTGTCGTGACCTGGGGATCATCGCGCACGGGGGGGGCGGCGCGGGGCTGCACGTCACGGACGTCGACCTTCTCTTCGTCACCATCAAGCCGCGCGTGAGCCCCGCGACGCCGCGTGTAGAATCGTAGCCGTTAAGCCGCTAGCCGTTAAGCCGTGTCTAGAATCGTAACCATTCAACCCTTTTAAGGATTTAGCCGTTAAGTTGTGTTCAGAATTGTACCAGCGATCCTTTGAGGAGTGTAGCCTCTAGTGCCGCTCTGTAGTTCGTCTTCTTCAGTTTGCGGAGCGGTTAGTTGTGAGCGACGAGCTGTGAGCGAGGAGTTGTGAGCGACGAGCTGTGACCAACGAGCTGTGAGCGACGAACTGCGATCGATGAGCTGTGAGCGACGAGGTGCGAGCGATAATGTGTCGGTGTTCTGCTTGCCGCGCGTGTGCGTGCAGGGCCGCAAGAAGCTGACGTTCGACAACTGCTGCGACGCCGTGGCCGTCATGGCCGACAAGCTGGGCGTCGCCTCCACCGATCTCATCCGTCAGGTGCGACCTCATCCGCCGGACCTCATCCGTCAGGTGCGACCTCACCCGCCAGGTGCGACCTCATCCGCCAGGTGCGACCTCATCCGCCAGGTGCGACCTCATCCGTCAGGTGCGACCTCATCCGCCAGGTGCGACCTCACCCGCCAGGTGCGACCTCACCCGCCAGGTGCGACCTCACCCGCCAGGTGCGACCTCACCCGTCAGGTGCGACCTCACCCGTCAGGTGCGACCTCATCCGTCAGGTGCGACCTGGGAAGTCAGTTGGGGCAAGGGGGTTGGCACAGCAGTTCCGCTTCCCCAGTGTTGTGACTCTGCAAGTTCAACCCTATCGCCGTGTCTCACGCTTGGTCCTTCTCCTCGTGTGCTCATGTGCTCGTGTCCACGTGTCCCTATCGTTGCGTGCCGCGTGCAGGCCATCGCCATGGACCTGCCGCAGCCCGCGCTGACGTCCGCGACGCGCCACTCCATGACTCTCTCCCACCACGTCTCCTCGTCGCTCCTCGCGTCGCACCAAACCCTCTCCTCCGCGCACTCGCGCCGCCTCTCCCTCCCGCACCCCGCTGCCGCGCACGCGCTCTCCGCGCACGCCGTCTCCGCGCACGCTGGGTACACCCACGCGGCGTCCGCGCACGCTGCGCCCGCCTCCCCCGCCACCATCACGCCCCTCGCCGCCCAGACTTCCTACTCTCTCAGAGAGGGCCGAGGCGGACGACCCGCGGGTGCTGCTGCTGCGGGTGGTGGTTCCGCTGGGGGGTTCGGGGGAGGAGGGGGTGGCGCGGGGGACATAGTGCCGCCAGGCGACGAGTTTCCCCCGAGGCTGAGGCTCATCCGCACGCGGTCGCTGGAGGCGGAGGAGGGCGCGCCCGCGCACGCGCGCGCTTCTGCTGGCGGGTTGGGGGCGTCTCATGCCACAGGCGCGCGGGCGGCAGATGGACACGTGGGGGAAGGAGAGGCCTGCCGCCCAGAGCCGCTGAGCGAGCTGACGTCATCGCTGTCGGCTCACAACTCGCATGAAGGCAGGGTGATGGGCGGGGGCGAGAAGTGGGGGCGAGGGGCAGACGGAGGGCAGCAGGCGGGGGTGGTTGGCGCGGGGAGGGGTGCAGGCGAGTGGAACGAGAACGCGCAGGGCGGGGGGCTGTATGCGCAGAGGACAGCAGTGGCGGGTGGGCAAGATAGGGAGGCGTCGGGGCACTTGCACGGTGGGGAGGAGGTGGCGGCGAGAGGGGGGTATGCACGGAGGGTAGCAGATGGTGATGATGATGGCGACAGCAGTGCTGTGGGCTGGACGGATGGTGCCATGGGGCGAGCCATGGTGTCCGCTGTGGCAGCAGCAGCCAAGGATTTGAGGCAGGGCCGCGGGGGGCTGGCAGGAGGCGGAGCAGGCGGACGTGCCCAGCAGTATGATGGTGAGTGCATGGGGTGGTGCATGGGGTGGTGCATGGGGTGGTGCATGGGGTGGTGCATGGGGCGGTGCATGGGGCGGTGCATGGGGTGGTGCGTGGGGCGGTGCATGGGGTGGTGCGAGTAAATTGCTAGCATGAGAGCGAGCGAGAGAGCTAAGGGGGTAATGAGGCATGGGGGAGGGGCCGGGGTGGGAGTGAGCGTGCCTGTGTGTGGGTGGCTGCGGGGTGCACTGAGTGGGCGGGCGGGACATCGTGTGCTTGCAGGCGTGCATCCAATAACTTCTTTCCCGCTTTGTCCGCTGCTGACATGGCGCCATGCAGATGAGGAGGGCAGCAGCGCGGATCGGCGGCTGACAAATGAGGACCCGGCAGCGTCAGCAGCGGAGGGCGCGGTGGCGAGTCTCATGTTCTTCGATGCCTTCCGCTTCTTCTCCCTCCCCCACTTCGCCCGCCACCACTTCGTTCCCCTGGTAACTCCCCCCCACCTTTGCCTCAGTGGCTCTCCCATTCCTTGCCTCGTGCCTCAGTGACTCATCCCATGTACCCATTTCTGCTTTGCAAGTGGCATGTCAGACATGAGTCTTGTACCCGTGCAGTTCCTGTAGGCATTCGTGCTCTTGTCACTGGCACTGCATGGTCATGTGTTGCCATTGTCGTTATGCATGCCGAAGTAGGTAATTTACTGATCCATGTATGCCCAAACATCGTGCATGCACCCATGGCATGGGTGAGCAGGCGCAGTGCAGCAGGCATCAGCTGCAGGGGCTGCCACCACCGCGCATGGACAGCATTCGATTCATTAAGATGTGCAAGGAGACCGCCATCCTCGACGCCCGCTTCACCACCACCGTACGTCCCTCCCTCCCCCTCCTGCTCCTCCCTGACTGCCTGCTGCGTGCCGCCTCCCCTATTACATCAAGAGTGTGAGGAATATGCCATTTTTCATGCACACTTCACCACCCTTGCCACTTGCCATGCTTCTGGACTCCAAGAAAGTACTGCCTTGGGCTCACATTCCTGGATGCATTGCTGCCTTGTTAATCTCTATCTCACCTGCTCGCAGCCTTCATGCTGGTCAGGCGTGCATGCATGTATGGAGCCCTTACTCGCCACATGCATTTCTGCCTCACCATCTTCTCCTTGTGTGCCTTTCCCACGTCCCTCCCACGCTCCTCCCATTCTCCTCCCATGCCCCACCACGCCCCTCCCACGCCGCTCCCTTCGTCCCCACCAGAGTGCGGACATTATTTTCAGCAAGGTGACACGCGGAAGCGAGCGCAAGCTGTGCGTTTACACACTCATCCCTTCCACTCCCCCACTCCCTTCCTCCCTCCACGCCCCATTAGAGTGCGGACATTATTTTCAGCAAGGTGACACGGGGCAGCGAGCGCAAACTCTCCGTCTACACGCTAGCCGCCGCACTGCACCTCATCGAGGCAGAGAAGGGCCTCGCTCCGCCCGCCCTGGAGCGCATCATCATCGCCCACTTCCTCTCCCACGTTCCCGCCGCCGTCCTCCCGCCGCCCGGCACCAACCCCCTCGCCCTCCTCCCCTGTGGCCGCGTCCGACTGCAGCAGCCAGCAGCAGCAGCAGCAGCGGCAGCGGCAGCAGCTGGAGTGGATGCAGCAGAGTGCTGAGCGCCCTCATGTCCCTGCTGCTGGCTGTTGGCCGGCCCCCTCGCCTGCACCCACATCCGTGCCCTCGCCCTCACCCGCACGCTCCAGTGCATCTAGCCAGCGTTCCGGAGGGGGCATGTATGCCCGCCTGCTGCAGCTGCACCAGCAGGGGTTTGTGCATGAGGTTGGGGTTGAGGTTGGGAGTGGTTATGGAGGGTATGAAGTGGTGGGAGGTGGTGAGGGCCAGGGGCGGTGTGGGCGGTGGCAGTCACCCCAGCCCGCACGGCGGCACTCCACATGCGCTATGAGCGCTTGCTATGAGCTGCCCCACCACCGCACCCATGGTGCAGGGGCCAGGGAGGAGAGGAAGGAGGAGTGGAGGGAGGAGAGGAGGGAGGTGAGGGAGGAGAGGAGGGAGGTGAGGGAGGAGAGGAGGGAGGTGAGGGAGGAGAGGAGGGAGGTGAGGGAGGTAGGTGGTGTAGGGTACAATGGGGCAGGGTGGGAGGGGCCAGTGGAACAGCAGGGCAGTGGGGCGGGGGCCATGGTGGGGGATGTGGGGGGCGGGAGGAGGAACAGGCTGGTGGCGGGAGGCAGTCTGGCGTGCCCCACTTTGTCCTACCACTGACGCGTGTGCTCACTCACACACACACACATGCTGAGTTAGCATCATGGCTTTTTCCATACATGATGGTAGGTCTGCGACTTGCTTAGTAGCAAGGTGTACTACCGGTAGCTTTTAAGGTTCTGTACATCTTAATTTTATAGAAAGTACTATTTAGTTATATTAACACACAACTGCCTTGCTCTCTTGGGCGCATTGCAGAACTGCAGGATTAGCGAATAAAAGACATGAGAGTATGGCAAATGAGAGGAGTCAGCTATTCTAGATTCTAGACTCTGCTAGGTTATAGAAGAGGGTATGAAATGATATGATTTCTGCTTATAAATATTAGAGTCCAGTTTAATTTACTCCCTTACATCTAGAATTTCCCTTCATCTCCAATTCCTGCGCGAGGACTTTTCGCGGGAGATGTTTCTGGGTGACATTCTCTCTAGGCTATTAGTTTAGTAGTGCTCGTTCTCACGTTGGACCACAGATACTACACCTGATCTTAGCCACAAGGCTAAAAGGGGCGTCGCTTGGCGCTGCGCCTGCTGGTGGGGGCATGGACGGCGTGCCCGGCACGGAGCAGTCCTCGGACGGGCGTGAGGTGTCCGAGCGGCGTGCCCGGCGAATGCACAAGAGCGCGTCGGAGGCCAACGTTAGGGTAGCCGGGTTGCGGGGCGGGTGCGCGTTGGCGGGGTCCATGGGGATGTTGACGGGCGCGGGCAGCGGCAAGTGGGTGAACGGCGGGTCCATGGGGGCGATGGAGGCGCAGCTGCGCGCGGAGCAGGAGGAGCTGGCGTACCTGCGCATGGAGGCGGAGCGCATCGAGCGCAGCGGCGTCATCGACATCGTCAACCACGACGGCGGCGGCGGCGGCGGCGTCGGCGGCGGCGGAGGCGGCGGCGGAGGCGGCGGCGCCTTCCCCAAACACCTGAGCTGGAACTACCGCGGGCTCGACATCACCCCCGAGGGCAGCAGCCGCGCGCAGGCAGGCGCAGACAGGGATCGGGGGGGAGGGGCGGAGTCGGTGCTGGCGTCGTGGGCGCAGGAGAGGCGCGAGTTGGAGGGGCAGGTGGGCGCAGTGAAGGCGGAGCTGAAGCGCAAGGAGAGAGCGCTCAAGGCGGCGGGCAAGGGCAAGGCAGCGGCAGGCAGGGAGGTGGATACGGTGTGGGGGCAGGTGAGCGCGGTGGAGGCGCAGCTGCACGACGTGCAGGGCGACAAGTCCGCCCTCGAGAAGGAGATCCAGGGGCTGCGCGCGCTGCTGCACGTGTCGCGTGCGCGCGACTCAGGGGAGCCAGCGGGCGCGCGGGGCGCGGACACGGAGATGGCGGGCATGCTGAAGATGGTGGGCGACTTCTCCCGGCGACTCGCCCTCGCTGACGACGCCGTGCGACGCGCCGAGGCCAAAAACGTTCAGCTGTCAGGTATGCCATGTGTGGGTTGGAGGGGACGGAAGTGAAGCAGGGAACTGGAGCGTGAAGGAGGTGGGGATGTTCGGGAGCGAGTGCAAGTGCGTCCGTTCGCTTTCAGCCGCCTTTTACTTCCCACCCCACCCTCCACCGTCTCTTAACGTCGCCCCACATATCCCCTTTTTCGTGCACCGCTGCTTCTCCTGTCGCTTCTCCCGCGCACAATTTTCGCCACTGCGCTGCGCAGAGCGGTTGAAGGCGAGCGAGGCGGAACTGCGTGGAACAAGGGAGGCGCTGCGCACGGCACAGGAGGAGCGCGACGCACTGGCGGCGGAGATGAAGCAGGCGCTGGACACGTGGGCGTGGACCGGCTGTGGACACCCCGCCCCTGCTCCGGCTCCTGCTGCTGCTGCTGCCACCCCTGGCAGAGGGGGCAGCAGTGGCAGCGGTGGCATGGGTGTGGGTGCTTCAAGCACGTCTGCATGGGAGGGGTCGGCATGGGTTGAGCACACGGGGCAAGGCATGGCGCGGAATGGCATCCCGGGTGGTGACGATGGCAGGGATGGCATGCAGGAGTGGCTGCAGCGCGTGCGGGATATTGCTGGTGCGAGCCAGTGGGGACGGGGTGGGTACAGTGCTGGTGGTGCCGTGAGCCGGCCACCCCGGGACCCCAAGGCGCGACCAGTGCAGTTTGATGCCCTCGCGTGCAGCCCGTCCCCGCCTTCACTTGCTGCAGCCCCCCTCCTGTGACAAAAAGACTTTTGAGACGTCTCAAAGGTCTCCTGTGACAAGCAGCATCACAACACTGGTCTATATTGTGCTGGTGGCTGGTGTATCAACTGTCGCTGCGCTCGATGAGTACTACTGTGCGCCCAATGCGCACAGTGCTGGTCGCTGCACCAGGCCATGCCTTGCTATTAAACCTTTTCCACCTCCTTGGATGTACATAAAATGTCATATAGTTCTTCTAGTCTAGACGCATAAGAACAATCTAGTGTATCCACAGGCGCCTTTAATTTAATAGACACGTGTTGTTTGGTGTCAAAGTGGGAGTACGGGAGTAGGTTACAGATGGAAGGGGGTGCTCCCAAAAGGTCCCCATCCACCAAGTACCATCAAGCACAGTAGGTATCATCAAGCATACCAGCAAGCATAGCATCAAGTACAAAGCAAGCAACGACCCCCCCAGCACGGTAACAGAGTGACTGCAGTACCGTACAGCCACCCAAAGCACGCGCATAGTGGTGTAGGGCACAGCTGGTCAGTGTATGAGGCGCTTAGGGTCAAGAAGCATTGCAGCACCATCAAGTACTGCTACCAAGCAGGCACCCCCATTCCCCTGTCAGAGTAACACAGCCAGTCAGTGCAGCACAGCCAGTAAGTGCGGCACATCCAGAGTCAATCAGTGTGCGCGCATGGCGGTGTACGGCACGACGCCGCCCACCACGTTGGGCTGGTCGTCCTGAGCGATGCCGCTGTCGCCCGCCCGGCTGCGGCTGCTGCGCCCCGCGTCCGTGATGCCGCGCGCATGGTCCACTGCTAGTACCAGGGCGATCAGCGGCAGCAGCATCACTGCCAGGATGTAGAAGAAAGACGCCCGTAACTCTCCTGTTGCCTGGTGTGGTGCGGGGACGGGAAGGATGATGTATAAGGACAGGGTGGTAGGAATGTGAGCGAGGCATGGCATGTGATGCCACGTGCATGGTCCACCGCCAATACTAGGGCGATCAGTGGCAGCAGCATCACTGCCAGGATGTAGAAGAAGGACGCCCGTAGCTCTCCTGTCGCCTGGCGTAGTGCATGGGGAGGAAAGGGGGTGTAAGGGCAGGATGGAATGGAATGTGAGAAAGGCACTGGGGCGATCAGCGGCAGCAGCATGACGTAGAAGAAGGACGCTCGCAGCTCCCCTGTGGCCACGTGCAGTCCAGGGGGGAGAAGGGAAGGGGGATGTAAGGGCATGGAGGTATGTGAGGGAGGCATGGCGTGTGATGGGAGGGAGGCATAGCGTGTGATGGGAGGGAGGCATAGCGTGTGATGGGAGGGAGGCATAGCGTGTGATGGGAGGGAGGCATAGCGTGTGATGGGAGGGAGGCATAGCGTGTGATGGGAGGGAGGCATAGCGTGTGATGGGAGGGAGGCATAGCGTGTGATGGGAGGGAGGCATAGCGTGTGATGGGAGGGAGGCATGGCGTGTGATGGGAGGGAGGCATAGCGTGTGATGGGAGGGAGGCATAGCGTGTGATGGGAGGGAGGCATAGCGTGTGATGGGAGGGAGGCATAGCGTGTGATGGGAGGGAGGCATAGCGTGTGATGGGAGGGAGGCATGGCGTGTGATGGGAGGGAGGCATAGCGTGTGATGGGAGGGAGGCATAGCGTGTGATGGGAGGGAGGCATAGCGTGTGATGGGAGGGAGGCATAGCGTGTGATGGGAGGGAGGCATAGCGTGTGATGGGAGGGAGGCATGGCGTGTGATGGGAGGGAGGCATGGCGTGTGATGGGAGGGAGGCATGGCGTGTGATGGGAGGGAGGCAGAGCGTGTGATGGGAGGGAGGCATAGCGTGTGATGGGAGGGAGGCATAGCGTGTGATGGGAGGGAGGCATGGCGTGTGATGGGAGGGAGGCATAGCGTGTGATGGGAGGGAGGCATAGCGTGTGATGGGAGGGAGGCATAGCGTGTGATGGGAGGGAGGCATAGCGTGTGATGGGAGGGAGGCATAGCGTGTGATGGGAGGGAGGCATGGCGTGTGATGGGAGGGAGGCATGGCGTGTGATGGGAGGGAGGCAGAGCTTGTGATGGGAGGGAGGCATAGCGTGTGATGGGAGGGAGGCATAGCGTGTGATGGGAGGGAGGCATGGCGTGTGATGGGAGGGAGGCATGGCGTGTGATGGGAGGGAGGCATAGCGTGTGATGGGAGGGAGGCATAGCGTGTGATGGGAGGGAGGCATAGCGTGTGATGGGAGGGATGCATGGCGTGTGATGGGAGGGAGGCATGGCGTGTGATGGGAGGGAGGCATAGCGTGTGATGGGAGGGAGGCATAGCGTGTGATGGGAGGGAGGCATAGCGTGTGATGGGAGGGAGGCATAGCGTGTGATGGGAGGGAGGCATAGCGTGTGATGGGAGGGAGGCATAGCGTGTGATGGGAGGGAGGCATAGCGTGTGATGGGAGGGAGGCATAGCGTGTGATGGGAGGGAGGCAGAGCGTGTGATGGGAGGGAGGCAGAGCGTGTGATGGGAGGGAGGCATAGCGTGTGATGGGAGGGAGGCATGGCGTGTGATGGGAGGGAGGCATGGCGTGTGATGGGAGGGAGGCATAGCGTGTGATGGGAGGGAGGCATAGCGTGTGATGGGAGGGAGGCATAGCGTGTGATGGGAGGGAGGCATAGCGTGTGATGGGAGGGAGGCATAGCGTGTGATGGGAGGGAGGCATAGCGTGTGATGGGAGGGAGGCATAGCGTGTGATGGGAGGGAGGCATAGCGTGTGATGGGAGGGAGGCATAGCGTGTGATGGGAGGGAGGCATGGCGTGTGATGGGAGGGAGGCATAGCGTGTGATGGGAGGGAGGCATAGCGTGTGATGGGAGGGAGGCAGAGCGTGTGATGGGAGGGAGGCATAGCGTGTGATGGGAGGGAGGCATAGCGTGTGATGGGAGGGAGGCATGGCGTGTGATGGGAGGGAGGCATGGCGTGTGATGGGAGGGAGGCATAGCGTGTGATGGGAGGGAGGCATGGCGTGTGATGGGAGGGAGGCATGGCGTGTGATGGGAGGGAGGCATGGCGTGTGATGGGAGGGAGGCATGGCGTGTGATGGGAGGGAGGCATAGCGTGTGATGGGAGGGAGGCATAGCGTGTGATGGGAGGGAGGCATAGCGTGTGATGGGAGGGAGGCATAGCGTGTGATGGGAGGGAGGCATAGCGTGTGATGGGAGGGAGGCATAGCGTGTGATGGGAGGGAGGCATAGCGTGTGATGGGAGGGAGGCATGGCGTGTGATGGGAGGGAGGCATGGCGTGTGATGGGAGGGAGGCATAGCGTGTGATGGGAGGGAGGCATAGCGTGTGATGGGAGGGAGGCATAGCGTGTGATGGGAGGGAGGCATAGCGTGTGATGGGAGGGAGGCATAGCGTGTGATGGGAGGGAGGCATAGCGTGTGATGGGAGGGAGGCATAGCGTGTGATGGGAGGGAGGCATAGCGTGTGATGGGAGGGAGGCAGAGCGTGTGATGGGAGGGAGGCAGAGCGTGTGATGGGAGGGAGGCATAGCGTGTGATGGGAGGGAGGCATGGCGTGTGATGGGAGGGAGGCATGGCGTGTGATGGGAGGGAGGCATAGCGTGTGATGGGAGGGAGGCATAGCGTGTGATGGGAGGGAGGCATAGCGTGTGATGGGAGGGAGGCATAGCGTGTGATGGGAGGGAGGCATAGCGTGTGATGGGAGGGAGGCATAGCGTGTGATGGGAGGGAGGCATAGCGTGTGATGGGAGGGAGGCATAGCGTGTGATGGGAGGGAGGCATAGCGTGTGATGGGAGGGAGGCATAGCGTGTGATGGGAGGGAGGCATGGCGTGTGATGGGAGGGAGGCATAGCGTGTGATGGGAGGGAGGCATAGCGTGTGATGGGAGGGAGGCAGAGCGTGTGATGGGAGGGAGGCATAGCGTGTGATGGGAGGGAGGCATAGCGTGTGATGGGAGGGAGGCATAGCGTGTGATGGGAGGGAGGCATGGCGTGTGATGGGAGGGAGGCATGGCGTGTGATGGGAGGGAGGCATAGCGTGTGATGGGAGGGAGGCATAGCGTGTGATGGGAGGGAGGCATAGCGTGTGATGGGAGGGAGGCATGGCGTGTGATGGGAGGGAGGCATGGCGTGTGATGGGAGGGAGGCATAGCGTGTGATGGGAGGGAGGCATAGCGTGTGATGGGAGGGAGGCATAGCGTGTGATGGGAGGGAGGCATAGCGTGTGATGGGAGGGAGGCATGGCGTGTGATGGGTGGGAGGCATGGCGTGTGATGGGAGGGAGGCATGGCGTGTGATGGGAGGGAGGCATAGCGTGTGATGGGAGGGAGGCATAGCGAGTGATGGGAGGGAGGCATAGCGTGTGATGGGAGGGAGGCATAGCGTGTGATGGGAGGGAGGCATAGCGTGTGATGGGAGGGAGGCATAGCGTGTGATGGGAGGGAGGCATGGCGTGTGATGGGAGGGAGGCATGGCGTGTGATGGGAGGGAGGCATGGCGTGTGATGGGAGGGAGGCATAGCGTGTGATGGGAGGGAGGCATAGCGTGTGATGGGAGGGAGGCATAGCGTGTGATGGGAGGGAGGCATAGCGTGTGATGGGAGGGAGGCATGGCGTGTGATGGGAGGGAGGCATGGCGTGTGATGGGAGGGAGGCATGGCGTGTGATGGGAGGGAGGCATAGCGTGTGATGGGAGGGAGGCATAGCGTGTGATGGGAGGGAGGCATAGCGTGTGATGGGAGGGATGCATGGCGTGTGATGGGAGGGAGGCATGGCGTGTGATGGGAGGGAGGCATAGCGTGTGATGGGAGGGAGGCATAGCGTGTGATGGGAGGGAGGCATAGCGTGTGATGGGAGGGAGGCATAGCGTGTGATGGGAGGGAGGCATAGCGTGTGATGGGAGGGAGGCATAGCGTGTGATGGGAGGGAGGCATAGCGTGTGATGGGAGGGAGGCATAGCGTGTGATGGGAGGGAGGCAGAGCGTGTGATGGGAGGGAGGCAGAGCGTGTGATGGGAGGGAGGCATAGCGTGTGATGGGAGGGAGGCATGGCGTGTGATGGGAGGGAGGCATGGCGTGTGATGGGAGGGAGGCATAGCGTGTGATGGGAGGGAGGCATAGCGTGTGATGGGAGGGAGGCATAGCGTGTGATGGGAGGGAGGCATAGCGTGTGATGGGAGGGAGGCATAGCGTGTGATGGGAGGGAGGCATAGCGTGTGATGGGAGGGAGGCATAGCGTGTGATGGGAGGGAGGCATAGCGTGTGATGGGAGGGAGGCATAGCGTGTGATGGGAGGGAGGCATGGCGTGTGATGGGAGGGAGGCATAGCGTGTGATGGGAGGGAGGCATAGCGTGTGATGGGAGGGAGGCAGAGCGTGTGATGGGAGGGAGGCATAGCGTGTGATGGGAGGGAGGCATAGCGTGTGATGGGAGGGAGGCATGGCGTGTGATGGGAGGGAGGCATGGCGTGTGATGGGAGGGAGGCATAGCGTGTGATGGGAGGGAGGCATGGCGTGTGATGGGAGGGAGGCATGGCGTGTGATGGGAGGGAGGCATGGCGTGTGATGGGAGGGAGGCATGGCGTGTGATGGGAGGGAGGCATAGCGTGTGATGGGAGGGAGGCATAGCGTGTGATGGGAGGGAGGCATAGCGTGTGATGGGAGGGAGGCATAGCGTGTGATGGGAGGGAGGCATAGCGTGTGATGGGAGGGAGGCATAGCGTGTGATGGGAGGGAGGCATAGCGTGTGATGGGAGGGAGGCATGGCGTGTGATGGGAGGGAGGCATGGCGTGTGATGGGAGGGAGGCATAGCGTGTGATGGGAGGGAGGCATAGCGTGTGATGGGAGGGAGGCATAGCGTGTGATGGGAGGGAGGCATAGCGTGTGATGGGAGGGAGGCATAGCGTGTGATGGGAGGGAGGCATAGCGTGTGATGGGAGGGAGGCATAGCGTGTGATGGGAGGGAGGCATAGCGTGTGATGGGAGGGAGGCAGAGCGTGTGATGGGAGGGAGGCAGAGCGTGTGATGGGAGGGAGGCATAGCGTGTGATGGGAGGGAGGCATGGCGTGTGATGGGAGGGAGGCATGGCGTGTGATGGGAGGGAGGCATAGCGTGTGATGGGAGGGAGGCATAGCGTGTGATGGGAGGGAGGCATAGCGTGTGATGGGAGGGAGGCATAGCGTGTGATGGGAGGGAGGCATAGCGTGTGATGGGAGGGAGGCATAGCGTGTGATGGGAGGGAGGCATAGCGTGTGATGGGAGGGAGGCATAGCGTGTGATGGGAGGGAGGCATAGCGTGTGATGGGAGGGAGGCATAGCGTGTGATGGGAGGGAGGCATGGCGTGTGATGGGAGGGAGGCATAGCGTGTGATGGGAGGGAGGCATAGCGTGTGATGGGAGGGAGGCAGAGCGTGTGATGGGAGGGAGGCATAGCGTGTGATGGGAGGGAGGCATAGCGTGTGATGGGAGGGAGGCATGGCGTGTGATGGGAGGGAGGCATGGCGTGTGATGGGAGGGAGGCATAGCGTGTGATGGGAGGGAGGCATAGCGTGTGATGGGAGGGAGGCATAGCGTGTGATGGGAGGGAGGCATAGCGTGTGATGGGAGGGAGGCATAGCGTGTGATGGGAGGGAGGCATAGCGTGTGATGGGAGGGAGGCATAGCGTGTGATGGGAGGGAGGCATGGCGTGTGATGGGAGGGAGGCATGGCGTGTGATGGGAGGGAGGCATAGCGTGTGATGGGAGGGAGGCATAGCGTGTGATGGGAGGGAGGCATAGCGTGTGATGGGAGGGAGGCATAGCGTGTGATGGGAGGGAGGCATAGCGTGTGATGGGAGGGAGGCATAGCGTGTGATGGGAGGGAGGCATGGCGTGTGATGGGAGGGAGGCATGGCGTGTGATGGGAGGGAGGCATGGCGTGTGATGGGAGGGAGGCATGGCGTGTGATGGGAGGGAGGCATAGCGTGTGATGGGAGGGAGGCATAGCGTGTGATGGGAGGGAGGCATAGCGTGTGATGGGAGGGAGGCATAGCGTGTGATGGGAGGGAGGCATAGCGTGTGATGGGAGGGAGGCATAGCGTGTGATGGGAGGGAGGCATGGCGTGTGATGGGAGGGAGGCATGGCGTGTGATGGGAGGGAGGCATGGCGTGTGATGGGAGGGAGGCATGGCGTGTGATGGGAGGGAGGCATAGCGTGTGATGGGAGGGAGGCATAGCGTGTGATGGGAGGGAGGCATAGCGTGTGATGGGAGGGAGGCATAGCGTGTGATGGGAGGGAGGCATGGCGTGTGATGGGAGGGAGGCATGGCGTGTGATGGGAGGGAGGCATGGCGTGTGATGGGAGGGAGGCATGGCGTGTGATGGGAGGGAGGCATGGCGTGTGATGGGAGGGAGGCATAGCGTGTGATGGGAGGGAGGCATAGCGGGTGATGGGAGGGAGGCATAGCGTGTGATGGGAGGGAGGCATAGCGTGTGATGGGAGGGAGGCATAGCGTGTGATGGGAGGGAGGCATAGCGTGTGATGGGAGGGAGGCATAGCGTGTGATGGGAGGGAGGCATAGCGTGTGATGGGAGGGAGGCATAGCGTGTGATGGGAGGGAGGCATAGCGTGTGATGGGAGGGAGGCATAGCGTGTGTTGGGAGGGAGGCATAGCGTGTGATGGGAGGGAGGCATAGCGTGTGATGGGAGGGAGGCATAGCGTGTGATGGGAGGGAGGCATGGCGTGTGATGGGAGGGAGGCATGGCGTGTGATGGGAGGGAGGCATGGCGTGTGATGGGAGGGAGGCATGGCGTGTGATGGGAGGGAGGCATGGCGTGTGATAGGAGGGAGGCATGGCGTGTGATGGGAGGGAGGCATAGCGTGTGATGGGAGGGAGGCATAGCGTGTGATGGGAGGGAGGCATAGCGTGTGATGGGAGGGAGGCATGGCGTGTGATGGGAGGGAGGCATAGCGTGTGATGGGAGGGAGGCATAGCGTGTGATGGGAGGGAGGCATAGCGTGTGATGGGAGGGAGGCATGGCGTGTGATGGGAGGGAGGCATGGCGTGTGATGGGAGGGAGGCATAGCGTGTGATGGGAGGGAGGCATAGCGTGTGATGGGAGGGAGGCATAGCGTGTGATGGGAGGGAGGCATAGCGTGTGATGGGAGGGAGGCATAGCGTGTGATGGGAGGGAGGCATAGCGTGTGATGGGAGGGAGGCATAGCGTGTGATGGGAGGGAGGCATAGCGTGTGATGGGAGGGAGGCATAGCGTGTGATGGGAGGGAGGCATAGCGTGTGATGGGAGGGAGGCATGGCGTGTGATGGGAGGGAGGCATGGCGTGTGATGGGAGGGAGGCATGGCGTGTGATGGGAGGGAGGCATGGCGTGTGATGGGAGGGAGGCATAGCGTGTGATGGGAGGGAGGCATAGCGTGTGATGGGAGGGAGGCATAGCGTGTGATGGGAGGGAGGCATAGCGTGTGATGGGAGGGAGGCATAGCGTGTGATGGGAGGGAGGCATAGCGTGTGATGGGAGGGAGGCATAGCGTGTGATGGGAGGGAGGCATAGCGTGTGATGGGAGGGAGGCATAGCGTGTGATGGGAGGGAGGCATAGCGTGTGATGGGAGGGAGGCATAGCGTGTGATGGGAGGGAGGCATAGCGTGTGATGGGAGGGAGGCATAGCGTGTGATGGGAGGGAGGCATAGCGTGTGATGGGAGGGAGGCATGGCGTGTGATGGGAGGGAGGCATGGCGTGTGATGGGAGGGAGGCATGGCGTGTGATGGGAGGGAGGCATGGCGTGTGATGGGAGGGAGGCATGGCGTGTGATGGGAGGGAGGCATGGCGTGGAGTTGTTGAGGCGACGCAACAGATGCATGGAAGCATGGCACACGGAAGAATGTGGCCACAAAATACCTTTCCCACACTCCCTGGCTTGTCCCCCGCACCCGTCTCCACCTCAGCATCGCTGATCCCCCTGTCGACACCCAACCTACACACACACCCATACCTGCATACACACTCACACACACACACACACCCACACCCGCATACACACCCACACACACACACAACCATACCCGCATACACACCCACACACACACACAACCATACCCGCATACACACCCACACACACACACACCCACACCCGCATACACACCCACACACACACACACACACACACACACACACACCCGCATACACCCCCCCACACACACACACACCCGCATACACACACACACACACAGACACACACCCACACCCACACCCACACCCACACCCACACCCACACCCACACCCACACCCACACCCACCCCACCTCACCCCACCCCCACCTCCACCCCTACCTCCACCCCCAACCCCACACCCACACCCATACCCACACCCACACCCACACCCACACCCACACCCACACCCACACCCACACCCACACCCACACCCACACCCACACCCACACCCACCACCATCACCACCACACACACCCCATCCCATCGCATCGCATCGCATCGCATCGCACCCCACCGACTCCCCACCTGCACAACGACGGCACCAATGAAGGGGAAGAGCCACGGGGAGCCCTTGCCACTGATGGAATAGAGCGGAGAGGAGACACCCCTCCCCTCTCCCTCTTCCTCCTTCCACCCCCCCTATCACAATCCCACCCATACCCACCACAGCCCACTCCACCCCACCGCACTGCACCTGCACGATGACGGCAACGATGAAGGGCCCGAGCCACGAAAAGCCCTTGTCACTGACGGAGTAGAGCGAGAAGTAGGCGCCGACTCCATCCCTCTTCCCCCCCCCACTCCCTCTCTCACGCATCCCACCCCTTCCCACCACATCCCATCCCACCCCACCCCACCGCAAACCACTGCCCCTTACTGCACCGCACCTGCACAATGACGGCGACAATGAAGGGCCCCGGCAAGGATAAGCCCTTACCGCTGATGCAGTAGAGCTAAAGAAAAGCTCCCTCCCTCTCCTCCTCCCCCTCCCCGTTCACCATCCCGCTCACCCCTACCCACCGCATTCCACCCCACCCAATCACACCCCACCCCACCTGCACAATGACGGCAACAATGAATGGTCCCAGCCAGGAGGAGCCCTTGTCGCTGACGGAGTAGAGTGAGAAGAAGGCACCCTCTCGGCCCACGGGGATCATGTCAATGAAGAGCGTGCGCGAGTACGACGACAGCGGGCCCAGCAGCACCCCGAACCACCCCGCAAACACATACAGCTCCCACGCTGACTTCAACCCCACGCCGCCGTCTGGTGTGAGGTAGCCGAGTAGGCCCCAGAGCGGGAGGGGAATCATCCCCGCTATAAGCACGCAGACCATCGCTTTATTGTGCAGCCCGGACACGCGCTGCAGCCAGAAGGCAAGCGGCGTGCCGAGGAGTGCGAAGAGGAAGACGCAGCAGGCGAGCAGAACAGTAGCTGTTGTGGAGAGGCAGAGCTCGCGCTGCCCGAAGAGCACGCCGATCTGCATGATGGTGGTGTAGCCGTCCGCGTACACAAAGTAGCACACCAGGAATGCAAACGCGTTGCGGTACCGCCGCGCCTCCGCCAGAATGGCGCCGAGATGGCGCCACCCGGAGAAGACGCGGAGGGGCGAGCCGGGAGGGAGGGCGGGGCCGGGGCGGGCTTTAAGGAAGGCGAAGGTGGGGAGCGCGAGGAGGACCCACCAGGCGCCGCAGAGGGCGACTGCGAGGCGGAGCTTGAGAGTGGGCGAGGAGGTGGGGAGTGTGGAGGCGAGGGCGAGGAGGGTTACAACGATGGAGGCGGCACTGGCACAGGCGACTGCTGTGAGGGAGAGGCGATTCTCCACCTGATGAGGGTGGGGACGGTGGGGCACGGGCCAGGGGCATGAAATGCTCTGTTAGTTGCAAGGAGGGTGAAAGCGATGGACGCAGCACTGGCACAGGCGACCGCTGTGGCACACATCTCCACCTGCTGGGGGCATGTGCGGAAAATTGGGCATGGGTGGTTGGTGGGCATTGAGGGGACAGTTGGGCATGGCGGGAATGGTTGGGCAAGGCGGGGGTGGTGATCGAATGGAAGGTGAATGGTGATGGGGAGGGGTGGGGGAGGATATGAACAAATAAGAGATGCTTCAAAATGCTTGCTCCCTCAACCTAACTACATGCCCCTTCTCCCCACCTGCTCAACGGAATTCTAAGAACCCATTTGCACCGTGTCCCATTTGCATCTCCACCACCACGGCCTGCACCGGCAGCCCCGCCTCCCTTGCCTGCTGCACCTCGGGTGCCTGTTGCCTGTTCCCTCTCGTTTCATACAAATGAGTAGTTTGACTCTATTTGAAGAAAACATGTCTCATCCCACCCACCCGCACCTGCTCCCTCATCTCATCCCACATGCTCCTTGGGCACCTTGGATTAATCCTAAGAATCCCTCTGCACCCCGTCCCACCTGCTCTCTCATCTCCACCACCGCCTGCACTGGCAGTCCCGCCGCCTCTGCCTGCTGCACCTCGGGGGACGCGTCCACCAGCACTGCCAGGTAGCTGAGGGGGGGGGTGTGTGGGGAGGACAAGAGGGGGAGCGTGGGGGAGGTATGGGTGTCTCAGTGTGCAGGCAACGCGCCCTCAGTCTGTAGCTGTCTACGTGTACATGGGGCGGAGAGGGGGAGGGTAGGAGGGTATTGGGTGCCTCAGGCCATGCGTCCCTGCCTGCTGCACCTGCACTGCTCCTCAGGGGAGCGTTCGCCAGCACTGCCAGGTAGATTGGGGAGGGAGGGGGGAGAGGGAGGGGAGGGTACGGGGTGCCTCAGGCGGTGCATTTTCTGCTAGCTGCACCTCAGGAGATGCGTTCGCCAGCACTGCCAAGTAGACTGGGGGTGGGGGAGGAGGGGGGGGGGGGGAAATGGGGGGGAATTGAAGTGGGAGTACGGGGTCCTCTGGGTGAGTGATTGTGATGCGTGTCTGGCTGTTGCTCTGCCACGCTGGAAATCGTGTTTACCAGCACTGCCAGGTGGCTGAGCTGGAGTGGGGCCAGGGCTGAAGAGCGGAAGGTAGGCGGTGCGAGAGTGTAACTCCAGCACAATCTGTTTGCACAAGCACATAGGTAGCAGCGGTAGGGCTTTGATCACCTGTAGTAAGCAACGGTGGCGATGCCGTAGCCAATGTTGGCGATCACCAGCAGCACGGCGGCGAGCCACCAGAGGGCTGGCGAGGCGAGCACGAGGCACAGCACACACGCCGCTGCACCCATGTACGTGCCCACCTGTAGTAGCTGTGAGAGGGCGGAGGGAGGGGAGGGAGGGAACAGGAATCGGATGCATGAGTTCATGAGTTCTGAGTCGACTAAAGAGTCACCTCAGAGCAAACAGGATGCAGCACCCATGTACGTGCCCACCTGCAGTAGCTGTGAGAGGGCGGAGGGAGGGGCAGGCGGGTGATGGGGGAAGGAGTGGAGAAGGAATGAGAGGCGCAAGAGAGGAGGTGAGAGGCTGCAGCAGCGTCACCTGCAGGAGCACACGTGCTGCCGGGTTGGCAGTCCAGTGATTGTTACAGTTTGAGACAATACACATCGCATGGCCACCCCTTCTTCCACTTCCCTCCCAACCCCTTCTTCCTTCTTCCTCCTTCTCCTGTACCCCTTCCCGCTCCCAATCCCTCTCTCCAGTCCCAACTCCTATCACCCCCCCCCCACCTGTTTCCTGTTGCCGCCAAAGTCAGCAAGCGGGCCGACAGTGACAAATGCAGCGAGTTGAAAGAGCACGGGCACGCCCAGCATGGCCGTCCTCCCTCTCCCCCTCTCCCCCTCTCCCCCTTCCCCTCCCCCCCACCTGTTTGCGCCCGCGGCCAAAGTCAGCAAGCGGCCCAACAGTGACGAAGGCGGCGACCTCAAAGAGCACGGACACGCCCAGCATGGCCGTTGCGAAAGACACCGGGTTGATGCTGCCGCCGCCCGCCACCGGGATGCCTGGCATGGGGGCCTCGATGTACCTGTGGAGGGGAGGGGAGGGGGGAGAGTGAGTGGGGTGCCTCAATCGTGTTTCACCGGGTTCACGCTGCCACCGCGTGCTACCGGAATGCCCAGCACGGGCGCATTTGTGAACCTGGATGGGAAAAGCGAGGTGAAAGGAGACTGTGTTGGGAGGTGGAAGAAGCTTGCAGTCTCCGGAATCTTGTTTCACCGGGTTCATTCATGCTGCCACCGCCCAGCCCACCACTGGGATGCCTGGCATGGGGGTGTACCTTGGGGGGAGGGTGGGGGGGGTTGAGGTGAAAGAAAATTCATGTTCAAATTGCAGTCACGAGCAGAGGAACCGGCTTTCACACACGAATCTTGTTTCACCGGGTTCATTCATGCTGCCACCGCCCGCGACCGGAATGCCTGGCATGGGTGCCTCTGTGTACCTAGGGGGATGGCACGGGGTGGGGAAAAGGGGGGGGGAGATGATGGGGGCAATTAGAGCAGACGTGCGCCCCTTTCCCCCCCTCTGCCGGAGCGCCACAGGTGGTGCCGCTGCTGCTGGTTGCAGTGCTGAGCGAACAATGGAGGGCGGAGCAGCGGCGACAGACGCGCACCGAGGGAGAGCGGCGGGAGGGAGAGTGAGGGGAGAGAGGGAAGCAGCCAAAGGTAAGCAAGGCGACAAGCGTCTACCCCTTGGTGACGGGTGCACCTTGCCTCGCACCTCTTGCCTTGCCGCATGCCCCTCGCCTCGCCTCACTCCCTCGCCTCGCCTCACTCCCTCGCCTCGCCTCACTCCCTCGCCTCGCCTCACTCCCCCAGCCTTACGCCCCTCACCTCACGCCGCTAGCAAAAATCCCCTGAGTCTCGTCCCAAACCACCCTCACGAGTACCCCTACCCCTTTCCCCCCTCCTCCCCCGCCCCAATTGCTCACCCCGCCGAGGTCTGCAGCTGTGTGCCTTTCCCCGGCACGCAGCTGCAGACACTCGCTCACTCGCTCTCCTCAAGCATTCCCCCATTCCTCACCCCGAGTACCCCCTTTTCCAACCCCCCCCATTCCCCCCCTCCCCCCCCATTCCTCACCCTGCTGACGTCTGCAGCTGCGTGCCTTTCCCCGGCACGCACTGCAGGCAATCGCTCGTCACGTCCGCGCTGCACGCGGGCGGCTGCGGCGACGCGGCGTGCTGCCACGCGAACTCCGAGGCGAGCGCGACGAGGAGCAGCGGGAAGAAGATGGGCAGCGCGGCGGAGTAGAATCCCGCCACCGCAGCGTCGTACCCGTACCACGCCCACACCTCGCGCTTCCCCGCGGGCGCCGCGCGCGAGCTCTCCCCGTCTATCTCCATCGGCGCAAACCCCCCCGTCATTGCGCCGCGCTGGCGGCGGTTTCCCCGCAGCTGGTCGCCCCGCGGTAACTACTTTTTGCGTCTCTCGGCCGGCAAAAGACGGCTGACGCCGGCGGCGGCGAGGTGGCGGCGGGAACAGGGCAGCGCAGCGGGGGGTGGTAACGGCGCGCGAATCAGCGCAAGGTGCAGGAACAGAGGGCGCGGTAATTGGGTGAAGCGCGGGGCGGGAGTGGCGAGAACGGCGCCCGAAGTAGAGGCCGGTGCAGAGGTGGCGGGCGCGGTGATGGGGTGGTGCGCGGGTCGGCTGTGGCGGGGGAAAGGTGAGGTCGCGGGAGGGCGGTGAAGGTGGTGCAGTGGTGCTGCTGTGATTGAGGAGAGGTGTTGGTGGAAGAGAGGAGCGAGGCGAGGAATTTGTCAGAGCAGCAGATTGACGGCAAAGTCGGCAAAAGGAAATCCTTCCTCGGGTTGTACTCGTTATTATCAACGGCAGTAAAGCAAAACTCAATTGGAGTGACTGGTTCTACCCTATGCTTGGGGCAGTTCTGCAGAATCATTGGAATTGAGCTGCTATACCTAACTTGCAAAGCAGCTTTTAAAACAAGTGCTGTTGATGGTCTTCGAATCTGCACCTACACTACAGCCTATATGCTAAACTACATTGAGCACCAACGCGCTCACTACAGGCGCCTACACTACAAGCTACAGCGCAGTGAGTGTTGCAGTTTCAACGTCCAGCTCCACAAGAGCACCGATGGGCGCCACTCTGTTGTCGTTTGTGTGGCCAATGGGCAGCCCCGCCAGCACCGGCAGCCAATGAGGGAGCTCCACCTGTCCCAGCCAGAACCACTTGTCCCAATCGCCTCCGTATTGCTCCGCCACGATTCGTCGAACGCTCTCTGCACGAGGGTGGATGGGATGGGAGTGAGAGGGATGATGGAAGGCTGTGGATGACAGGAGGAACATTGGGAATGAATGACAGTCCAAGCAGGGCAGTAGTGTGGAGGGAAGGGTGCAAGCAGTACTGTGGGACACGTCAAGAGCAGCTACCACAGCGGCCCATGCCTTGGACTCGAAAGCATCCCATGCACCCGATACACACACCCCGTGCACCCGATACACACATCCCGTGCACCCGATACACACACCCCGTGTACCCGATACACACATCCCATGCACCCGATACACACACCCCGTGCACCCGATACACACATCCCATGCACCCGATACACACACCCCGTGCACCCGATACACACACCCCGTGCACCCGATACACACACCCCGTGCACCCGATACACACACCCCGTGCACCCGATACACACACCCCGTGCACCCGATACACACATCCCCTGCACCCGATACACACACCCCGTGCACCCGATACACACACCCCGTGCACCCGATACACACACCCCGTGCACCCGATACACACACCCCATGCACCCGATACACACACCCCGTGCACCCGATACACACACCCCGTGCACCCGATACACACACCCCGTGCACCCGATACACACACCCCATGCACCCGATACACACATCCCATGCACACGATACACACACCCCGTGCACCCGATACACACACCCCGTGCACCCGATACACACACCCCGTGCACCCGATACACACACCCCCTGCACCCGATACACACACCCCGTGCACCCGATACACACATCCCGTGCACCCGATACACACATCCCGTGCACCTGATACACACACCCCGTGCACCCGATACACACACCCCATGCACCCGATACACACACCCCGTGCACCCGATACACACACCCCGTGCACCCGATACACACACCCCGTGCACCCGATACACACACCCCGTGCACCCGATACACACATCCCGTGCACCCGATACACACATCCCATGCACCCGATACACACACCCCGTGCACCCGATACACACACCCCGTGCACCCGATACACACATCCCGTGCACCCGATACACACACCCCGTGCACCTGATACACACACCCCGTGCACCCGATACACACACCCCGTGCACCCGATACACACACCCCGTGCACCCGATACACACACCCCGTGCACCCGATACACACACCCCGTGCACCCGATACACACACCCCGTGCACCCGATACACACACCCCATGCACCCGATACACACACCCCGTGCACCCGATACACACACCCCGTGCACCCGATACACACACCCCGTGCACCCGATACACACACCCCGTGCACCCGATACACACATCCCGTGCACCCGATACACACATCCCATGCACCCGATACACACACCCCGTGCACCCGATACACACATCCCGTGCACCCGATACACACATCCCGTGCACCCGATACACACACCCCGTGCACCTGATACACACACCCCGTGCACCCGATACACACACCCCGTGCACCCGATACACACACCCCGTGCACCCGATACACACATCCCATGCACCCGATACACACATCCCGTGCACCCGATACACACACCCCGTGCACCCGATACACACACCCCGTGCACCCGATACACACACCCCATGCACCCGATACACACACCCCGTGCACCCGATACACACACCCCGTGCACCCGATACACACACCCCATGCACCCGATACACACACCCCGTGCACCCGATACACACACCCCGTGCACCCGATACACACATCCCATGCACCCGATACACACACCCCGTGCACCCGATACACACACCCCATGCACCCGATACACACACCCCGTGCACCCGATACACACATCCCATGCACCCGATACACACACCCCGTGCACACGATACACACACCCCGTGCACCCGATACACACACCCCGTGCACCCGATACACACACCCCGTGCACCCGATACACACACCCCGTGCACCCGATACACACACCCCATGCACCCGATACACACATCCCGTGCACCCGATACACACACCCCGTGCACCCGATACACACACCCCATGCACCCGATACACACACCCCGTGCACCCGATACACACATCCCATGCACCCGATACACACACCCCGTGCACACGATACACACACCCCGTGCACCCGATACACACACCCCGTGCACCCGATACACACACCCCGTGCACCCGATACACACACCCCGTGCACCCGATACACACACCCCATGCACCCGATACACACATCCCGTGCACCCGATACACACACCCCGTGCACCCGATACACACATCCCATGCACCCGATACACACACCCCGTGCACACGATACACACACCCCGTGCACCCGATACACACACCCCGTGCACCCGATACACACACCCCGTGCACCCGATACACACACCCCATGCACCCGATACACACACCCCGTGCACCCGATACACACACCCCGTGCACCCGATACACACATCCCATGCACCCGATACACACACCCCGTGCACACGATACACACACCCCGTGCACCCGATACACACACCCCATGCACCCGATACACACACCCCGTGCACCCGATACACACACCCCATGCACCCGATACACACACCCCGTGCACCCGATACACACACCCCGTGCACCCGATACACACATCCCATGCACCCGATACACACACCCCGTGCACACGATACACACACCCCGTGCACCCGATACACACACCCCATGCACCCGATACACACACCCCGTGCACCCGATACACACACCCCGTGCACCCGATACACACACCCCGTGCACCCGATACACACACCCCCTGCACCCGATACACACACCCCGTGCACCCGATACACACATCCCGTGCACCCGATACACACATCCCGTGCACCTGATACACACACCCCGTGCACCCGATACACACACCCCATGCACCCGATACACACACCCCGTGCACCCGATACACACACCCCATGCACCCGATACACACACCCCGTGCACCCGATACACACACCCCGTGCACCCGATACACACATCCCATGCACCCGATACACACACCCCGTGCACCCGATACACACACCCCATGCACCCGATACACACACCCCGTGCACCCGATACACACACCCCATGCACCCGATACACACACCCCGTGCACCCGATACACACACCCCGTGCACCCGATACACACATCCCATGCACCCGATACACACACCCCGTGCACCCGATACACACACCCCATGCACCCGATACACACATCCCGTGCACCTGATACACACACCCCGTGCACCCGATACACACACCCCATGCACCCGATACACACACCCCGTGCACCCGATACACACACCCCGTGCACCCGATACACACACCCCGTGCACCCGATACACACACCCCGTGCACCGATACACACATCCCATGCACCCGATACAACACACCCCGTGCACCCGATACACACATCCCGTGCACCCGATACACACATCCCGTGCACCCGATACACACACCCCGTGCACCTGATACACACACCCCGTGCACCCGATACACACACCCCGTGCACCCGATACACACACCCCGTGCACCCGATACACACACCCCGTGCACCCGATACACACACCCCGTGCACCCGATACACACATCCCATGCACCCGATACACACACCCCGTGCACCCGATACACACACCCCGTGCACCCGATACACACACCCCGTGCACCCGATACACACACCCCGTGCACCCGATACACACACCCCGTGCACCCGATACACACACCCCGTGCACCCGATACACACACCCCGTGCACCCGATACACACACCCCATGCACCCGATACACACACCCCGTGCACCCGATACACACATCCCATGCACCCGATACACACACCCCGTGCACACGATACACACACCCCGTGCACCCGATACACACACCCCATGCACCCGATACACACACCCCGTGCACCCGATACACACACCCCGTGCACCCGATACACACATCCCATGCACCCGATACACACACCCCGTGCACCCGATACACACACCCCATGCACCCGATACACACATCCCGTGCACCTGATACACACACCCCGTGCACCCGATACACACACCCCATGCACCCGATACACACACCCCGTGCACCCGATACACACACCCCGTGCACCCGATACACACACCCCGTGCACCCGATACACACACCCCGTGCACCCGATACACACATCCCATGCACCCGATACACACACCCCGTGCACCCGATACACACATCCCGTGCACCCGATACACACATCCCGTGCACCCGATACACACACCCCGTGCACCTGATACACACACCCCGTGCACCCGATACACACACCCCGTGCACCCGATACACACACCCCGTGCACCCGATACACACACCCCGTGCACCCGATACACACACCCCGTGCACCTGATACACACACCCCGTGCACCCGATACACACACCCCGTGCACCCGATACACACACCCCGTGCACCCGATACACACATCCCATGCACCCGATACACACACCCCGTGCACCCGATACACACACCCCGTGCACCCGATACACACACCCCGTGCACCCGATACACACACCCCGTGCACCCGATACACACACCCCGTGCACCCGATACACACACCCCGTGCACCCGATACACACACCCCGTGCACCCGATACACACACCCCATGCACCCGATACACACACCCCGTGCACCGGATACACACACCCCATGCACCCGATACACACACCCCGTGCACCCGATACACACACCCCATGCACCCGATACACACACCCCGTGCACCCGATACACACACCCCGTGCACCCGATACACACACCCCATGCACCCGATACACACACCCCGTGCACCCGATACACACATACCGTGCACCCGATACACACACCCCGTGCACCCGATACACACACCCCGTGCACCCGATACACACATCCCATGCACCCGATACACACACCCCGTGCACCCGATACACACATCCCATGCACCCGATACACACACCCCGTGCACCCGATACACACACCCCGTGCACCCGATACACACATCCCATGCACCCGATACACACACCCCGTGCACCCGATACACACATACCGTGCACCCGATACACACACCCCGTGCACCCGATACACACACCCCGTGCACCCGATACACACACCCCATGCACCCGATACACACACCCCGTGCACCCGATACACACATACCGTGCACCCGATACACACACCCCGTGCACCCGATACACACACCCCGTGCACCCGATACACACATCCCATGCACCCGATACACACACCCCGTGCACCCGATACACACATCCCATGCACCCGATACACACACCCCGTGCACCCGATACACACACCCCGTGCACCCGATACACACATCCCATGCACCCGATACACACACCCCGTGCACCCGATACACACACCCCGTGCACCCGATACACACACCCCGTGCACCCGATACACACACCCCGTGCATACCTCGTGCCTCGTCACTCATTCCCTGGAAATTGGAGAAGCTTCCCAGAACCAGCCCTGACAGGGCCGTCACATGACCCTGTGTGTCATGCCCCCTGCTGGTGCAGCAGGTAGCATGGACATGTCGGTAGGAGCCCATGTCCTTCCATGGCGCATGAGTGGCATCATGGACGGCAGGATCAGGGGCGGCAGCATTAGGGGCGGTAGCATTAGGGGCGGCAGCATCATGGGCGGCAGCATCATGGGCGGCAGCATCGTGGGCGGCAGCATCGTGGGCGGCAGCATCATGGGCGGCAGCATCATGGGCGGCAGCATCGTGGGCGGCAGCATCGTGGGCGGCAGCATCGTGGGCGGCAGCATCGTGGGCGGCAGCATCGTGGGCGGCAGCATCGTGGGCGGCAGCATCGTGGGCGGCAGCACCATGAGAGTGGGTGCATCCCCTGGCATGGCAGGGAGGAGGGGCGGGGGGTAGCAGCGAGGGCAGCAGCTGGTGCAGCATGCGATCCACCCGGTACTCCTCCTCCCCCACTGCCACATCGCATGGGCAGCACAGAGACAGGGAGATGGGAAGAGACGAGAAAGGCGATTGATGAGCGGGGAGGGTGGTTCAAGGTTGCGCAGCAGCTGGTGCAGCATGCGATCCACCCGGTACTCTTCCTCTCCCACTGCCACATGGTATGGGCAGCACAGAGACAGGGAGATGAGACGAGTGGAGGGAGGCGATTGGGACACACAGGCTGGCAGATGCATGGCGGAGGCATGGCGGAGGCATGGCGGAGGCATGGCGGAGGCATGGCGGAGGCATGGCGGAGGCTCTAGATGCAGCGAGCGGGGAGAGTGGTCCGAGGTTGCATGGCAAGCAAAGCGGAGAGTTCTATTCAATCGGGGAGAAGGACAAGCAAGAGCAGAACTTGCACTATTCATGTCAGTTCATGACATTCCATTCCATCCCACCCCATGCATGCATGCTTCGATCGCACCGGGTCACATGGCGGCGTAACACGCATCTCACCATCTTCCAGCATCAGAATCACGCCATCACTGCCTCCCCCGCCCCCACCACCACTGCTGTTGCAGCAGCAGCACGTGCCTCGCCGCCCCGCCGCCCATTTGGACCCCACGAGCGAAGCCAGAACAGACAGATTGCCGCCCAGAAGCCGCCCTTGCACTCGATTTGGGCGGCAGCAAGAGCAGGCGCCGCCCAGCCACCCTCTCTGGAGGCAGCGGCCCTGCGATGGATGGGGGGGGAATGGCGGAGGAAATATAAGGGGAAGTGGGGAGGGACGAAATGGGACAAGAGAGGAGATTTGAAAGGCAGGAAGGGGAAGGCGATCCTTTCTGTAAAAGGTGCACTTGTGCGAGCTCTCAAAAGCCCCCAAGCCCACACTTGAGTCGACTCAAAAGTCAGCTCTCAAAAGGCCAAAAGCTGACAGCCGACAGCAATCATGGAGGCAGCAGAGAGTGGGGGGAGGGAAAAGGGAGAACGGGCACCTGACGATCAACAGACGGGCACCTGAAAAACATCTAAAGAGCACCTGACCCTCCTGAAGGGCACCTGAAATTTATCTAGAGGGCACTTGACTCTCACCTGAAGAGGGGGGCAGGCGAGAGGCAGGGAGGGTTCAAAGAGGGCGGCACGGAGTGCTGCTCTGCTGGCGAGAGCTGATTGGTGCGTGAAGAATGAGGTGGCTGGCATGGGCGCGTGGAAGGAGATGATTGGCTCTGCTAGCTCCGCCTGGAAGAAACTGACATGGGGGAAGGGGAGCGGGGGAAGGCAGGAGGGGGAGAAAGCGGGGGGGGAGGGGAGGGAGGAAGGGAGGAAACATTTGGAGAGGAGAGGAAAGAGGCAGAAAGGGGAAGGAGGTTGGAGCAAGCCATGGCACGTGTGTGTGCGGCCAGTCGGCCCCCACCAGTGCTTCGATGTCTTTCAACGCGCGAAAGCATGGCCATGCTTGAACTGGCCAAGTCATCCCCATCCCACCTGTGCAGCGCCGTGACGTCGCTGAAGCCGAAGAATCGCTTGCGGCGGACCTGAGTGGCCAGCCGCGAGCGCCTGCTGCTGCCCAGTGCCACGTCAGCAGTGCAGCAGCGAGCCACGTTAGCACTGCAGCAGCGTGCCACGTCAGCACTGCAACCAGTTGATCTATCCGAGCCTCTGCACCCACCATCGCCCCCTGCTGCCCCCGCTCCCGCTCCCCCCACGTCCCCCCGTGCCTCTGCACGCCCCTCTGCTGCATCTTCCCTTTCCCTCATCACCGCCCCTCCACTGTCCCCATCCGCACTCCCACACCCCGTCCGCCCTTCAACCCTCTGCGCGCATCCGCCTGCTTCGCCCTTACCCTCATCCGCATCCCCTTGACCCCCTTTGCCCTCATCACCCGCGGCCCCAGTATTCATGTCCTCATTTCCCCCGCCCTCGTCCGATCCGCCCTCCTTCGTCGCCCCTCCTTCCCCCAACACTGCCTCCGCGCCTCTCTCCAATTCCGCCTTCTCCCCCGCGCCCTCCCACCCTCCGCGCTCGCATTCCCCTTCCCTGCCCCCCTCCTTAAGCGCGCAGGCCAGCAGGGGCAGCAGGCGCGCGCAGCCATACCCGCCTCTGGCGCACACCACAACGCGCGTGCTGGGGTCCAAAAACGCCTCCACCAGACCTGCGGCTCTGGCTCGGTCCGAGCCTGCGAGGTAGGCTTGGCGCAGCTCGACTTGCGGATGCACCACTGGCACGAGACCCCTGTCAAGTTCGGGACGAACGGGGATGGGCAGAGCGAAGCGGGCGGCGGGGCAGCGCGAGGAGGGGAGGGGCAGCGCGGGGGAGAGGCGAGGAGGAGGGGTGGCGCGAGGGGGAGGGAACGGGGAGGGGCAGCGCCAGGGGGAGGGGCGGCCCAAAGGCGTTACAGCGCGTCACGGTACCGCGCAACAGAGCAGCGGCAGTCACGCCGTGTATGATATCGATTTTGCATTCCAAGCTGCTTCCTCAGTCAGTCCTTCACTCAATAGCCCAGCTCACGGCACGTGCGAGCGGCAAGGCGGAGAGCGCGGCAATGCGGCAAGAGCGAGTGCTGGGTGTGCCTCGCCACGCTAGAGAGGGTGCTTGCCTCACCACGACGCCAGCACGTCGCAGCCTTGCTTCAGCAGGCAAGCGTCCACGGCCCCTGCGGGCGCCACGATGCTCACGCGGTCGCCCGCCCTCACTGCCGGCGGCGGGGCGGGACGCGCCGGCGAGCTGCTGCGGTTTGGCATGGCGGTCGTGCTGAGGCTGTAAATGACGAAAGCGCGTCGCTTGCACTCTGTTGGCAGGGTTGCGTGCGTTGCGAGTCAGGACTCGCGATGTCTAGCCGCCGCTACCTACCTGATGGTAAATTCCTCCAGCAGTGTTGAGCAAGGCCTGAGTGGAAAACAAACATGCCCCCAGTAACGTTCTCGCTACAGCTTTACAAGAGAAGGAACATTTGGCAGCGAGTCCAAGTGATTTCCTTATTAAATGACTACACCGAGTCCACTAGTTCCAGTTGTTTTAAGTGGATTTGAGTATTGTGTAATTCATGGCAAAATATCGAGCTCTTACTAAATATAACCTACAAATACTAGCATAAGTTTTTTTAAGGTATTCCCCCCAAGGCTTGTTGTCTGAGCCCTAAAATCAGTCTGTGGTAGTTTCAAAACAATGTTATGAAATGTGAAACTAAATCTATGAGGTTACTACTTAATTAAATAAGTAATTGTTACAGTTTCGTTTCGTGAAAGGTCTCGCAGCTCTGTAAGACCACATATCTGTGCGGTGCAGACTTTCGCAGCCACTCAGTGGCCCCCACGTGCTCTGTACGACGCCATTTCCCAGGGGAGGGAGGCCTCCTTGGTTTGGGGGGAAGGTAAGTTGGTCGCCCCCGCCACACCCTCGAGCACATCCCCGCTGCAAGCCGGCTTGGCAACACCACAGAACGGTACTGTACAGGCGTGCGGCAGCGCACCACCAGAGTGAAGGCGACGTGTGCGGGGCACTGTTTTTCGGCGGGAAGAATCTGCGCCCGAGGACACTACAGTACCAAGGCGCCCCATGCATTTTCTAGGGCGCTCCGCTTTCAGTCAAATCGTTCCGCTCATGTGTCCGCCATCCGCCAAAGTCTACGCTACAGACGTGGTTCTGATTACCTGTAATATGGTTCATGACGTTACAGAGTGGTGACATCATCTGGTCTCCTCGCAGCAAAGCCGCTGGGAAAGGGCGACGCACATTTGAACCACTGGATGCAACCTTGGTAGCGCAACAAATCGTTTTGGAGATGACCAAAACACTGTGCACCGCGTTTCCGGTTCAAACTCCAGGGTCATGATGGTTGCCATAGAATGCCCGATTGAGAAACAGCCGCATCCCCCTCCCCCCTCTCCTCCCACTCCTTTCCCCTCCCCTCCTCCCCCCTCCCCTCCTTTCCACTCCCCTCCTTTCCACTCCCCTCCCCTCCCCTCCCCGTGAGCATTTTCTCCGCCCTCCACCGCAAGTCGGTCCTAGAGTGCCCCCTCACTGCGCCATCTCCCTGCGCAGCACTCCCTGTAATGTACCCACCTCCTCTTCCCCCCCCTTCCCCAGGTTTCAGTGCAACCAGAGCGCCATGGAAGTGCGTCAGGCAACGTGTCGGGTAGAGCACGCATAGATGATGCACACGCTGTGCTGCCGTCAAATCAGTTGTTCGAGAGCCTCGATGCAGCCGCAATATTGCTGGAATAATTGGAATAGTTGGAATAAGAGTCAATGGATGTGGCTGTCTCGCGAGTCCGTGTGAGGCTCCGGTCACTTACTGGTGATCGTCACGCAGCCTGCATGCCATGAGCGCAAGGAAATGCTTTTAGAGTGGTAAACTAGTTAGCCAACGGCGGCTGCTTGGGTTAGGTCAGTGGCGAACGGCCTATCACCGCGTCCGTTACTGGCAAGAATACCTTAATTGTTCATTATTCAGCTTGAATATTCTTAAACGACAGTATCGATTAGTCATCATGTCGTCGACGTCTAAATCCAAGTCGCGCGTGCGCCTCTCGCGGCTGCTCTCATACGCGGGGTGCATCCGGCCACGTGCAGACGAGAGTGAGCTGGTCGGAGAGAAGGGCTTTCAGCGCCACGTGTACTGCAACGAGCCGCATCACCACGTGGAGAAAGGCAGTCCGCTTCGTTATTGTAACAACTCAATTTCCACCACTAAATACTCGATACTGTCCTTCCTCCCCAAGGCGCTATTCGAGCAGTTCCGCCGCGTCGCCAATCTCTACTTCTTGCTCTGCGCCATCCTCGCGCTCACGCCGCTCACGCCGTACGCGCCGTACAGTCTGATCGCGCCGCTCGTGCTGGTGGTGGGCGTGAGCATGATCAAAGAGGCCATCGAAGACTGGCGCCGGTATCTCGCTGTGAGTCCTGCGTCGCCAGCGGTTCTTGTCACATTCAGGGGTGTCATTGTATCTGGCCTCTCAGGAGCGTCACTGAGAAGCGCAAGGAGCTATTAGGAGGGGCGGTTCGAGGAGCGGTTGGAATTGGATTGGAGGGTGAATGGTTGTTGGGCTAACGGTCTCTCCGAGCTCGCTCTTTGCCCATTGCGGTCCTCTCCCGGCGCGACGTTCATCCCCGCCTTCGTTCTCGTCCGCCAATTTCCTCCCCTCACCCCTTCTTCTCCCATTTCCCCCTCTCCTCAATCACCCCCCACCCCCCCCCCCCCCCTTCCTCCATCTTCCCCCCCCTACCTCCTTACATCCATCCTCCCTCCCTTTCCCCCCTCGCCCCCCGTCCCTTACCCGCTTTCCCCCGTCCCCGCCACCCGTCCGCCAGGACGACGAGGTGAACAAGCGCAAGGTGCTGCGGCACGAGGGCGAGGGGCGGTTCGAGCCGTGCGAGTGGAAGGCGGTGCGCGTGGGCGACGTAGTTAAAGTGCTCAAGGACGAGTTCTTCCCCGCGGACCTCCTAATGCTCGCCTCCAGCTACCCGGACGGCATCTGCTACGTCGAAACAATGAACCTGGACGGCGAGACGAATCTTAAACTGCGCAAGGCGCTCGAGCGCACGCTTCCGCTCGAGGACCCCGAGGCGCTCGCGAAATTCACGGCGGAGATTAAGTGCGAGGACCCGAACCCGAGTTTGTATACGTTTGTAGGGAATTTGGAGTGGGACGGCGAGGCGACGTCGCTGACCGCGGCGCAGGTGCTGCTGCGCGACTCGAAGCTGCGCAACACGGCGTGGGTGGTGGGGGTCGTTATCTTTACCGGCCACGACAGCAAGGTCATGATGAACTCGACGGCGGCGCCGTCGAAGCGCAGCTCGATCGAACGGCGCATGGATAAGATCATCTATTTTCTCTTCGCGTGCCTGCTGCTGATGGCGATCGTGGGGAGTATCATTTTCGGCATACGCACGAAGAATCAGATGCCGTCTTGGTGGTACCTCGCGCCGACCGACACTAACGCGTATTACGACCCCGCGAAACCCGCCGTGTCGTCCGTGCTGCAGTGCCTTACGGCGATTATTCTCTACGGTTACCTCATCCCCATCTCGCTGTACGTATCCATCGAGATTGTTAAGATCTTCCAAGCGTGGTTCATTAGTGCCGATCGTGGGATGTACTTCGCGGAAACGGACATGCCGGCGCGCGCGCGCACGAGTAATTTGAACGAGGAGCTAGGACAGGTGGATACTGTGCTAAGCGACAAAACCGGCACGCTGACGTGTAACCAGATGGATTTTCTCAAGTGTTCCATTGCTGGCGTCGCGTACGGCCGCGGAATCACCGAGGTCGAGCGCGCCACGGCGCGGCGGCTCGGGCGGGATCTGAGCGAGCTGGAGGATTACGACGAGGAGGAGGAGCGCGCCGCGGCGGAGGCGGCGGCGAGCGGGACGGCGAAGCCGGGGGTTAAGGGGTTCGCGCTTCGGGATAACAGGCTGCTGGACGGCGCGTGGCTGCGCGAGCCGCACCGCGAGGAGATCCGCGCGTTCCTGCGCGTGCTGGCCGTGTGCCACACCGTCATTCCCGAGGTGGACGAAGCTTCCGGGCAGGTGGAGTACGAGGCGGAGTCGCCTGACGAGGCGGCATTCGTGGAGGCGGCGCGACAGATGGGCGTCGCGTTCTTCAAGCGCACGCAGACGACCGTTTGGGTGCGCGAGCCGGACGAGACGGGGCAGAACACCGTTGACAGGTGAGAAGGGGGGAAGGGCAGCCTTGACAGGTGCGAGCGGGGGGGGACAGCGTTGAGAGGTGAGGCGCGTCAGTGGGCGGCAGATGGGCGTGGCGTTCTTCAAGCGCACGCAGACGACCGTTTGGGTGCACGAACCCGACGAGACGGGGCAGTCAACCGTTGACAGGTGAGGGGTGATGGGGAGCAGCGTTGAGAGGGGGGGGGCAGCGTGGAGAGGTGAGGGGAACTGGGAGGGCAGTGGGCAGTGGAAGAGTGAGCGAGGCAAAAAAGGACAGTGGCGAGAGATGTGAGGGGGACTGGGAGGGCAGGGGAGAGGCGAGTGTGTGAGCAGCAGGGAGGGCAGTGCTGTGGCGAAGCTGCTGCCCTGCAACCCCGCATTGTACCCCTCGCATGTCCTCACTGCCGCCCCCACACTAGGCAAAACACCACCCAGACACTCATTGGGCTCTCGTGTTCCATCCTAGCCCCTCACTCCCCTGACCGGGGGTTGCTCTGCCCACCCTCCAACCCCTCCGCAACAGAGGGGTATTGCTTGCAATCGAGCCCGCATATAGTCAAAATTCAAGTCACATTCCCTCACAACTCCATCCCTCTCCATAACTCAGCTCCCACCCAAGTCCCCAACCGCACCTCCACAGGGTGCACCGCTCTAGCCATAATCAAGCTCAATCGTATTGCACCCCATCCCCAGTCATGACCCCCCCTACTAATTGTAACTCCACACAAACGCCATAGTAACCCCACTCAACCCCAATAATAACTCTACCCACCCTCCCTAAGTCATCCACCTCATCCCTCCTCTCATCATCCCTCCCCTCATCGTCCCTCCTCTCATGGTTCTAATATAAACCAGGAAATCGTACCCCTCCCCCCCTCATCACTCAGCGTCACCCCTCGTCACCCCTTGTCACCCCTCGCCGTCCCTCCCCACCATCCAACAGGGAGTACACGATTCTAGCACTGATAGAGTTCAACTCGACGCGCAAGCGCATGTCAGTGGTGATCCGAGACCCCTCCAACCGCATCCTCCTCATGACCAAGGGCGCCGATTCCGTCATATACGAGCGCCTAGCGCCCACCGGGCGGCAGCATTTGGAAGCTACCCGGACCACCCTGCACCGGTATGGGGAGGCAGGGCTGCGGACGCTGGCGCTGGCGTACAGGGAGTTGAGTGAGGAGGAGTGCGGGGAGTGGCTGGAGCGGTACGAAGGGGCGCGGAGGAGTCTGAGCGCGGAGAGGGAGGCGTTGGTTGATGCTGCTGCGGAGGAGATTGAACAGGGGCTCACTCTGCTGGGGGCCACGGCTGTGGAGGATAAGCTGCAGCAAGGGGTGAGTGTAAAGGGGTGGGGAGGGGTGGTAGAATGGGGAATGGGGGGAAAGGAGTTTGGTGGGAAGGGTGTTTCAAGGGGTGGGAAGGGAGAAGGAAATTTGACAGAGAAGTGGGTTATTAGAGGGGGTTTGAGTGCGGAGAGGGAGGCGGTGGTGGATGCTGCTGCGGAGGAGATTGAGCAGGGGCTGACGCTGCTGGGGGCGACCGCTGTGGAGGATAAGCTGCAGCAAGGGGTGAGTGTAAAGGGGTGGGGGGAGAAAAGATTGGGGGATGTTTCGGAAAGGGAGTTGCAAGGGGTGAGAAGGGAGAAGGGAATGAAACAGAAGGGTACACCCCACATATACTCCCACACACCACCCCATACACCCTCACACACCCCCATACAACCCACACACCCCCAAAGCTCACCCACGTGCCATACCGTGACGATGATACTGGTGGGGTAAGCGAGAGAGAAGTCACGATATGGCACGTGGCTCTTCTCACTCGCCGACCCCACCAGTATCATCATCACCCTCCTGGTGACCAACACATGAACACGGACAGATGCACATATCACAGAATCTGCTTCCACCCTCCCAAGTTCAGCAGAGGTACTTCTCACAGGAGCATCGCTCCCCTCAAGCCACCTTGTGCCCCTCATCCCTTCCCCCCACACCCTGTTCGTCCCCCTTTGCTCGTCCCTTCCCCCCTTGTCCCCCCTCCTCGGCCTGCTTCCCCACCACTCTTTTCAATCCCCCCCTCTGTTCTGTTCATCCCCCCCCCCTTACTCACCCCCCATCTTACTCAACCACCATCTTACTCAACCGCCATCACCGCCATCTTACTCAACCGCCATCTTACTCAACCGCCATCTTACTCAACCGCCATCTTACTCAACCCCCATCTTACTCAACCGCCATCTTACTCACCCCTTACCTTACTCAACCCCCATCTTACTCAACCGCCATCTTACTCACCCCTTACCTTACTCAACCCCCATCTTACTCAACCGCCATCTTACTCACCCCTTACCTTACTCAACCCCCATCTTACTCACCCCCCATCTTACTCACCCCTTACCTTACTCAACCCCCATCTTACTCACCCCCCATCTTACTCACCCCCCCACCCTGACCCTTGAGATCTGGGTGCTCACTTTTTGCCCCCCTCCTGCTTCACCCCTGTTCTCTCCTCCTACCCCATTCCTTCCCCCAAAATCTCCTTCTCCGTTTCCCTTTTCTCAGATATTAGAAGCCTTGCTGTTGCAGTTGGGCGTCAAGATATGGTTGCTCACTTCTGGCTCTCCCCATGCTCCCCACCCTCCCTCTTCGCCCCTTCCCTTTCGCCCCTCTTCCTGACCCTTCAGGTACCGGAGGCCATAGACCGGCTGGCACAGGCGGGCATCAAGATCTGGGTGCTGACAGGGGACAAGCTGGAAACGGCCATCAACATCGGGTGAGATAGCATGGGTGGCAGGGGGGTGGAAACGACTGCCAGGGGGTTGATGGGTGTGGCAGGGAGATAGCCCCGCTAGCACAGGCGGGCATCAAGATATGGGTACTGACAGGGGACAAGCTGGAAACGGCCATCAACATCAAGTGAGATAGCATGGGTGGCGGGGAGATCGCACACATGGGTGGCAGGGAGATGAAGGGGGTGGCAGGGAGATGAAGGGGGTGGCAGGGAGATGAAGGGGGTGGCAGGGAGATAAGCCGGCTGGTGCAGGCAGCCATCAAGATGTGGGTGCTCACAGGGGACAAGCTCGAGACGGCTATCAACATCGGGTGAGATGACACGCGTGGCGGGGAGATGAAAAGTGGCGTTTAATAGGACCTGAGGCTGAAACCAACTGTTGATGAAGTTATGCCAAGGGGTAGATGGGGCCATGAGCACTTTTGGTGGGGCTGCGTAGGGGTGAGAGTGGCTTGGGTTGTGGCCAGGGAGTTGGGAGGCAGGCTTGCAGCAAGGCACTTTGACAACAAGTCTCTAGCCGGGCTTGCAGGTGTGTCTTTGTGGCCTGCAAGTGTGGTTGCTGCTTGTGTGGGGCTGGACAGCGGAGAAACACTTGCAGCGTTTCACTGCTGCAACCGCAGCGGAACCGCAGGGTAGTATCCAAAACTGTGGCTCCAGTTGTCACTGACCCGTTTGTCGCTCTCCTCTCAGCCCTCACTCTTACACCGTCCTGCCACCCTGCTTTAACCAGCCCCTCTCTCCCGCCCCTTTCCCCCCTCCCGCCTCGCCCCTCCGCTGTCCCCCTTTTCACCAGCTTCGCATGCTCGTTGCTGCGGGACGACATGAAGCAGATCGTGGTGTCTCTTGACTCGCCAGACATTCGCAAGCTCGAGGACACCGGGGACAAGGAGAAGCTTGCTGCTGTGAGTATTGATAGTAGCACTGGGTGCTGTGCGGTGCTGTGTGGTGCTGTGTGGTGGCTGTGTGGTGCTGTGTCGTGCTGATCACACAGTAAGCTCAAGGACACTGGGGACAAGGAGAAGCTCGCTGGTGTGAGTATTGTAGCAAGGGGTGCTGTGCGGTGCAGTGTGGTGTTGTAGTGTGGTTCACAGTGCTGTGCTGCAATGGTCACACATTGCACTGGAGGACACCGGGGGCAAGGAGAAGCCCGCCGCTGTGAGTATAGTAGCACTGGGTGCTGTGCGGTGTGGTGTGGTGCTGCATGGCGGGGGTGTGTCGTGGTGATCACATCACGCTGGAGGACACCGGGGATAAGGAGAAGAAGCGTGCTGCAGCGCATGCAAGAAGCGTGCTGCAGCGCATGCAAGAAGCTTGCTGCAGCGCATGCAAGAAGCTTGCTGCAGCGCACGAAAGAAGCGTGCTGCAGCGCATGCAAGAAGCGTGCTGCAGCGCATGCAAGAAGCGTGCTGCAGCGCATGCAAGAAGCGTGCTGCAGCGCATGCAAGAAGCGTGCTGCAGCGCATGCAAGAAGCGTGCTGCAGCGCATGCAAGAAGCGTGCTGCAGCGCATGCAAGAAGCGTGCTGCAGCGCATGCAAGGAGCGTGCTGCAGAATGGAAGTCGCTGCAGTGCCTGCCAGCGTTGTGGTGCAGTGCGGTTCCGTCTGGTCTGATGAAAATGCATTGTCTTTTTCGTTCTCACGCTGTTCCCTACCGTCCATGCTTCACTTCACTCATGGCTGCCGCACTGGAAGCACCGGTGCTGCAAGAGGGGTGCCTTGCTAATAAGGCGACTTCTGTGTCGACTCAAAAGTCGCTTCACTTCACTCATGTGTACAAGACTGGAAACAGCTGTCATGCAAGAGGGGTGCCTTGCTAGTACACCCCACCGCTTGCTATGCCTCACCTCCTTTTCCGCCCTTGCCATTCCTCCCCTCTCCCACCCACCCTCGCCCTTCCGCATTCCTCTCCCCGCACAGGTGTGGAGGGACAGGGTGAAGCGCCTGCTGCTCGACGGCTCCCCGCGCGTACACCCCACCTTTTGCCACACCCCTTCACCTCCCCCCTCCCCTTTTCCCCTCCCTCTCCCGTCCACAATGACACTCCCCCCTCGCCCCCCCTTCCCCAGGTGTGCAGGGACAGAGTGAAGCGGCTGCTGCACGACGGCGCTGCTCTCATCGACCGTGCCCGCGAGGGGGGCGCTCCTGCTGCAGGGGAGCATGCTAATGGTGGGGACGCGGCCGGCACCGGCAATGGCGACGGGGGAGAAGGGGACGGGGAGGTGGACGAGGAAGGGAACGGGGACGGGGAGGGGTCAGCGAGGGTGTTTGCGCTGGTGATAGACGGCAAGTCGCTGGCGTTTGCACTGGAGCCGGAGCTGAGGGCGGCGCTGCTGGCGCTCGCCATGCAGTGTGCCTCTGTGGTGTGCTGCCGCGTGTCGCCCAAGCAAAAGGCGCTGGTAAGGAAAAAAGGGGGGAGAACGGGGGAGGGTTGAGGGGATGGGGAAGATGCTGGCGCTGGCCATGCAGTGCGCCTCCGTGGTGTGCTGCCGCGTGTCGCCCAAGCAGGAGGCGCTGGTAAGAACAAAGGGGGGGAATGGGGGGTGGAGGATTGAGGGAGGGGGGAGAAGGCGGGGGCTGCAGGAAGCAATTCTGGTGCCGTTTTTCATGCCAGGGTCGTCCCCCATGCCCCTAACCACTCACTCCCTCACGCCCTGCTCGCGCCATGCCACCATGCCATGTGGTGCCAAGTGGTGCCATGTGGTGCCATGCGGTGCCAAGTGGTGCCGTGTGGTGCCATGCCATGTGGTGTCATGTGGTGCCATGTGGTGACCTGTGGTACTCCTTCCTGCAGGTGACACGGCTGGTGAAGGACACCACAGGGCGCACGCACGACACTGGCATTGGGGATGAGAAGCAGCATCGCTGAAGCTCATGCCAATTTCCTGCCTCCAGCGTCCTTCTTGCAACTAACCACTCCCTCACGCCCCGTTCCTGCCATGCCACTCCATGTGGTGGTATCTCATGCCATGGCGTGCAGGTGACACGGCTGGAGAAGGACGGCACGGGCTGCATGACACTTTTTTAGTTGACTCGAATATCCCAAGCGATTTCACCCCATCTTTTTTGTGTGTCGTGCTATGGCGTGCAGGTGACGCGGCTGGTGAAGGACGGCACGGGGCGCACGACACTGGGCATTGGGGACGGGGCGAACGATGTGGGCATGATCCATGAGGCGGACATTGGCGTTGGGATCAGTGGCGTGGAGGGACAGCAGGTGAGAGAGAGAGGGCGAGCAGATGAGAGAAAGTGTGTGAGCGAGTAGGTGAGAGAGAGGGGAAGCAGGTGAGAGAGAGAGGGCTTGCAGATGAGAGAAAGTGTGTGAGCGAGTAGGTGAGAGAGAGGGGAATCAGGTGAGAGAGAGAGAGGGCGAGAGAAAGGGTGTGAGAGAGGGGGAGCAGGTGAAAGCGATGAACGATGTGGGCATGATTCATGAGGCGGACATTGGTGTGGGGATCAGCAGCGTGGAGGGGCAACAGGTGAGCGAGAGGGGTGGCAGGTGAGCGAGAGGGGTGGCAGGTGAGCGAGAGGGACAGCAGGTGAGAGAGAGGGGTGGCAGGTGAGCGAGAGGGACAGCAGGTGAGCGAGAGGGGTGGCAGGTGAGCGAGAGGGACAGCAGGTGAGCGAGAGGGACAGCAGGTGAGCGAGAGGGACAGCAGGTGAGCGAGAGGGGCAGCAGGTGAGAGAGAGGGGCAGCAGGTGAGAGAGAGGGGCAGCAGGTGAGAGAGAGGGGCAGCAGGTGAGAGAGAGGGGCAGCAGGTGAGAGAGGGGCAGCAGGTGAGAGAGGGGCAGCAGGTGAGAGAGAGGGGCAGCAGGTGAGAGAGAGGGGCAGCAGGTGAGAGAGAGGGGCAGCAGGTGAGAGAGAGGGGCAGCAGGTGAGAGAGAGTGGCAGCAGGTGAGAGAGAGGGGCAGCAGGTGAGAGAGAGTGGCAGCAGGTGAGAGAGGGGCAGCAGGTGAGAGAGAGTGGCAGCAGGTGAGAGAGAGGGGCAGCAGGTGAGAGAGAGTGGCAGCAGGTGAGAGAGAGGGGCAGCAGGTGAGAGAGAGGGGCAGCAGGTGAGAGAGAGTGGCAGCAGGTGAGAGAGAGGGGCAGCAGGTGAGAGAGAGGGGCAGCAGGTGAGAGAGAGGGGCAGCAGGTGAGAGAGAGTGGCAGCAGGTGAGAGAGAGGGGCAGCAGGTGAGAGAGAGTGGCAGCAAGTGAGAGAGAGGGGCAGCAGGTGAGAGAGAGGGGCAGCAGGTGAGAGAGAGTGGCAGCAGGTGAGAGAGAGGGGCAGCAGGTGAGAGAGAGGGGCAGCAGGTGAGAGAGAGTGGCAGCAGGTGAGAGAGAGGGGCAGCAGGTGAGAGAGAGGGGCAGCAGGTGAGAGAGAGGGGCAGCAGGTGAGAGAGAGTGGCAGCAGGTGAGAGAGAGTGGCAGCAGGTGAGAGAGAGGGGCAGCAGGTGAGAGAGAGGGGCAGCAGGTGAGAGAGAGTGGCAGCAGGTGAGAGAGAGGGGCAGCAGGTGAGAGAGAGTGGCAGCAGGTGAGAGAGAGGGGCAGCAGGTGAGAGAGAGTGGCAGCAGGTGAGAGAGAGGGGCAGCAGGTGAGAGAGAGGGGCAGCAGGTGAGAGAGAGTGGCAGCAGGTGAGAGAGAGGGGCAGCAGGTGAGAGAGAGGGGCAGCAGGTGAGAGAGAGTGGCAGCAGGTGAGAGAGAGGGGCAGCAGGTGAGAGAGAGTGGCAGCAGGTGAGAGAGAGGGCGAGCATCCATAGTTGCGCACCGCTCTACCACCATAGCCCGTTCCCCCACCCCACGTCTGCAACCGCGCCTCTGCTCCTCCTCCCCAATCACTCAACCACCCTCCCCTCTTCAACCCACCTACTCCCGCGCATCTCTCCCTCTGGCAGGCGGTGATGGCGAGTGACTTTGCCATAGCACAGTTCAAGTACCTGGAGCGACTGCTGCTCGTGCTTGCCCTTCCTCCCTGCCCTCTCCCCGTTCTCCCAACCCCTCACTCCCCACCCCCACCACCCTCCCCTCCCCCCTCTTTCAGGCGGTGATGGCGAGTGACTTTGCCATAGCACAGTTCAAGTACCTGGAGCGACTGCTGCTCGTGCTTGCCCTTCCTCCCTGCCCTCTCCCCGTTCTCCTGCCCCCCTCACATCCCCCCGCCACCCTCCCCTCTCCCTCCCCCCCATGGCAGGCGGTGATGGCGAGTGACTTTGCCATAGCACAGTTCAAGTACCTGGAGCGACTGCTCGTGCCTTTTGAGTTGACTCAACAGTCACCCCTGCCACCCCCCCTCTTGCCCCTCTCCCTCCCCCCCATGGCAGGCGGTGATGGCGAGTGACTTCGCCATAGCACAGTTCAAGTACCTGGAGCGGTTGCTGCTAGTGCACGGCCACTGGAGCTACAAGCGCATCGCCAACGCCGTCAGTGCCCTGCCCTGCCCTGCCCTGCCCTTCCCTGCTCCCCCTCATACCCCCAACCCTCTTTTCTCTCTTTTTGAATCCGTTGCTCCTCCTCCACCATCCTTCTCAGCGCTCCCTACCATTCTGGCCGCGTCCCTTGCTACCTACCGCCCTTCCGCATTCTTCATTCTTCTTCTTCGTTCATGGGTGCATCTGCTTGTCTGTCCTTTTTATGACCATTCCAGAATTTCAATAAGCTCGAAATCGCAAGCTTGTTTTGCACTCCCTACTCTTATAGTGCACTCAACTAGTGCAGCTCTCGTCTCATCACCCCCATCTCCCCATTTTCCTCATCCCCATTTCCCCCATCTCCGCACACCACACTGCAGGTCACCTCGGGCCTTCGGCCTGACCATTGTTTACTACAATGCGACCTGCTTTCGCACTCCCTGCTCCCATAGTAGTGCACTCACTTAGCCCACCTCTCCTCCCATCTCCCCATCATCTCCCCATCCTCACCCCCCTGCAGGTCACATACTTTTTCTACAAGAACGTGGCGTTTGGCCTCCCCATCTTTGACTACAACGCGTAGGCAGCTCAGTGAACCTCCGCCTCCATCTCCCCCATCTCCGCCTGTGCACCCCATGCAATCCATGCTGCCCTGCACCCCCCTCACCGCCCCACAGGTGACCTATTTCTTCTACAAGAACGTGGCGTTCGGCCTCACCATCGTCTACTACAACGCGCGCGTGTTCCGCCCTCCCTGCTCCATAGTGGTGCATTAGCTTACCCCACCTCTCGTTCCATCTCCCCATCCCCCGCTGCAGGTGACCTATTTCTTCTACAAGAACGTGGCCTTCGGCCTGACCATCTTCTACTACAACGCGTATGCGGTGTTCTCCGGGCAGATAGTGTACAACAGCTGGGCGTGCTCGCTCTACAACGTCTTCTTCACTTCGCTGCCCGTCATCGGCTACGGGGTGTTGGAGCAGGACCTCTCCGACAAACAGCTGCTCATGGTGGGTGGGGGGCATGTGGGGCTGTGTGGGGGTGTGTGGAGCGCTGGAGCATAGTGTACAACAGCTGGGCGTGCTCGCTCTACAACGTCTTTTTCACCTCGCTGCCCGTCATCGGCTACGGTGTGCTGGAGCAGGACCTGTCAGACAAACAACTGCTCATGGTGAGTGCGGTCTCTGTGGTAAGCTGTGCTCTATACCCGTGCCCGCTGCCCGTCATCGGCTACGGTGTGCTGGAGCAGGACCTCTCCGATAAGCAGCTGCTCATGGTGAGTGCGGTCTGTGTGGTAAGCTGTGCTCTATACCCGTGCCCGCTGCCCGTCATTGGCTACGGTGTGCTGGAGCAGGACCTCTCCGATAAGCAGCTGCTCATGGTGAGTGCGGTCTGTGTGGTAAACTGTGCTCTATACCCGTGCCCGCTGCCCGTCATCGGATACGGTGTGCTGGAGCAGGACCTGTCAGACAAACAACTGCTCATGGTGAGTGCGGTCTGTGTGGTAAGCTGTGCTCGACACCCCGGAATGACATGTGCAGTGCTCCCCATGCCCGCTACCCCTCATCGGCTATGGCGTGCTGGAGCAGGACCTCTCCGACAAGCAGCTGCTCATGGTGAGTGAGTGGGGGCTGTGTGGGGCCGCGTGGGGTGGTGTGGGGCTCATGGTGAGCATAAAGTCGCCTCACAAGTCACTCTGCCATCGGCTATGGCGTGCTGGAGCAGGACCTCTCCGACAAGCAGCTGCTCATGGTGAGTGCGGGCCGTGTGGGGTGGTATGGGGCCGTGTGGGGCCGAGTGGGGCCGTGTGGGGGCGAGCAGGTGCTCGTGGTGAGGTGTGAGTCGCCTCACAGTCACTCTGTCATCGCCTCCATGTTGCCTGTCAGACTCACGCCCTGCATTTCCCTCCACTTCCTCCTGCGTGCCCCCCTTCCCCCCGCCAGTTCCCAGCGCTGTACCAGCAGGGCCCTAAGAACGTGTTCTTCCACTGGACCACCATCGCCATGTGGATCGGCTATGGGGTCTTCCAATCCGTGCTGCTCTTCTGGACCTGCCTCGCCGCCGTGCTGCCCCAGGCGTCTCTCCCCTCGGGCAAGCTATTTGAGATGAACGGGCTCAGCGCCACACTCATGACGGGCGTGGTCGTGGCAGTGAATATTCAGATCGCGCTTATAACGGAGCATTGGACCTGGATTACGCACCTCTTCATCTGGGGTAGCATCGCGGTTTGGTACTTCTTTCTCGGGGTGTACTCGTATTTCGGCCCGGATTGGTCCACGGATTATTACTACATTTTCTCCGAGGTGCTGGCGCCGAGCGCGCTCTACTGGCTCACAGGGCTCCTGCTGCTACCAGTGATGGCAGTGCTGCCGTATTTTGTGTTCCGCGGGGTAGAGTCGAGGATAGCACCGCCGGATCAGCAGATAGTGCAGGAAATAGTGAAGCTTAAGCAGGACGAGGAGGCGGCCAAGGCGGCTGTGGCGCCCCCGCTGGCGCCGGTGGGGTTCACTGCAGCTGTAGAGGCGGTGAGCAAGCGGTTGAGGAAGGTGGAGAAGAAGCGGCGGAGACGAGGAGAGAAGTGAGGACGAGAAGAAATGTGAGGGGTGGTGCAGGGGATCGTGCGGTTGAAGCAGGACGAGGAGGCGGCCAAGGCGGCTGTGGCGCCGCCGCTGGCGCCGGTTGGGTTTACTGCAGCTGTAGCCGCGGTGAGCAAGCGGTTGAGGAAGGTGGAGAAGAAGCGGCGGAGACGAGGGGAGAAGTGAGGTGTGCAGTGGGGTGTTGAGGGGGGTGGTGCGGTGGAGCAGGGTAAGGAGGTGGTTGTTGGAATGTTGTGGCGCTGCTTGTTGCTCCGAGTGGGTACATGGCATGGCAGTGGATGCGATGGGGTAGGGACTACGAAGGCACAGGCAGAGAGAGGCAGAGACAGGAAGAGGAAGATGAGGAGGCAGTGGCTCTTCTGCAGGTTGCTGTTGTGTTGTGATATGGTGGACGGATCCGTTTTCTGTTGTAGTGTATATGCATTGAGTAAAGTTGCATGCCAAATGGGTGCAGGGAAATAAAGTAATAAGTCGGCGTAGACATGCATGGACACAATTTAGATCCCATATCATAGAGGTACCATATCACTCCCCTAGTACGGTATTTGCATTGCTGATCGGTTGTACGGTACCTGTCTTTAAATGCCGGGGATAACCGTCCCACGCGACTGATACATTTAGTACCACCAGTTTTGTGCTCGTCTCTTTGTCTAATAGAATTTTGCCCTCTTTTTATCAACCACCACTCATACTCACTTTGGACGACTACAGCGTCAATGTTCTTCTGCTAGAGGCTCAGAAATACGTAAACACACAAACTATACATTATTGAGTTGATACCAATCCAAACCAGTAGCCAAATACTAGACCTACCTACCTATGCATGCAAGTCTCCAATATTGGAGACATCTCCAAAACCGTCTCCTTGCCTTAACAGCTTAAAGCCGGAAGCCCAAATTGCACAAGTTTTAAAGCCAGGATCTCAAGTAAGAGAAATTGGCTTCAATTGCAAAACACTTGCAGCTCGAGTCACCCTGTTTGTTTAGGCGAAATCGAGTGGTTGGGTTGGAGGTTCAGTGTGCGACTGATCCCCGATTTGCCCGTGAATCTCAATTGCAAAACAAATTGCTGTGCATGAGATTTTTCGGCAAGTGAGACACATTGCTGGGAAATGAGCTTCGGAACCCAACCAGATTTCCGTGCCTAGTTGGTTCGGAAGTTCACTGCGATTTTTGTTTGCTTCGCATCCCTCGTTTCAGCTCTCGTCAACTACTCTACCTCGTCAACCAATCACAGCCTAACACAATTCACTAACTGCAAAACAGCCAAACTACTTGAGATCCTGGCTTTAAAAGGATGACGCGAGGGGGTTTTCCTGCTTTGGGCTTTGGCGAGTGATTCCGATTTCGGGCATTTCGTTTTTTTCGCCAAAACCAGCCAGCCCACGTATTTCGCCCTGGGGGTTGTGTCAGCACCCGAAAGTCCCAAATTGCAGGTGCGCTACTTTTCAAAGCTTGCACACTGCACTTCGTCAAGTTTTAAAAGCATGACCCACGCGCCTCACAATTTGGGACTCGGGCTTTAAGCAGGCAGGCGAATGGCCTTGTAGGCCTTGAGGTTGTCTGTGATGGCACTTTCCACGGGCAGGCGCTCCATGCTGGACGCGCCATAGAAGCCGTGCACCCCCCGCGTGTTCTGCAGTATGTAGCACGCCTCCTCTGGCCCGTTGATGGGACCTGGTGGGGTACATACAAGGGTTGGCAGGGACAAGACAAGGACAGTGGAGGGAGATGTGGACGGGCCTCCATGCTGCACGCGCCGTAGAAGTCGTGAACCCCCCCCACTTGTGCTGCAGGATGTACCTTGACCTGGTGGGGCCTGGGGGTCAGCACGGACACACGGGTTGGCATGAACAAGAACACGAGAAGGAAGGTGAAGGGAGGTCAAGGTGGGTGGGAGGATACCAACCAGGCTCACGGACTGTCACCAGGATATCTTTGAGGCGCCCCAGTCACCCCACCGCACAGCACCACTCACCACCGTGGCACAGCACGAACACGTCAGGGTTCACCCCTCTAGCAGCGTCAGCCATGCGCTGCACTCGCCCCACCGCCTCCTGTAGAGAGCACACCGTTCTCGCCCCTATGCTGCCCTACTCATTCCCCAGTGCACGTCCCAGTACCACCCCAGTCACCCCACCGCACAGCACCACTCACCACCATGGCACAGCACGAGAACGTCGGGGTTCACCCCTCTAGCAGCATCAGCCATGCGTTGCACTCGCCCCACCGCTTCCTCCAGAGAGCACACCGTTCTCGCCCCTATGCTGCCCGCTGCCGTGAGCCCCATATGCGCCACCACCACATCTGCCCCGGCCCCAGCCATGCTCCGCGCCTCCTCCTCGTTAAAAGCATACGGCGTCGTGAGGGAAACCCAGCACACTAGCCGTTTTAATCATGGCGACTTCGAGCGGGTACCCCATGTTGGTCTCCTCTAGGTTGGTGCGGAAAGAGCCATCATAGAGGCCGACGGTGGGGAAGTTTTGGACTCCCGCGAAGCCGAGGGCGGCGAGGCGGCGCAGGAAGAGGGGCATCTGGCGGAAAGGGTCCGTTGCACACACCCCCGCTAGCACCGGCACTGATTTGATGACCTGGAGAGGGTGGGTAAACGGGGAGATGAGAAGAGAGGGGGGGATAAGGGGGAGAGAATGGGCGGTTTCCTCTAGGTTGGTGCGGAAGGAACCATCATAGAGGCCCACTGTGGGGAAGTTTTTGACTCCTGCAAAGCCGAGGGAGGCGAGGCGGCGAAGGAAGAGGGGTAGTAAAACAGTTTCGACCTGGATCCAACAGGTAACTCGTCCTAATCTTCTCTAGGCTGAGCTTAGGCTAGTAGGGATTGAATAGGTAAGAAATTGTCATTCAAACCTGAGCGTACGCGCGTTTCGGCCGGTGGCCTTCATCAGCGCTCTCAGAGTTACAAGAAAGAACTACTCCTTATCTACTCCCATCTACCTTGCCCAGCACTCAACCAAGAAACAAGAAATCCAGTGCGGCTCGTCATTGCGGCTCGCTAGCTGGCTGTACAACATTTACAATGACAGTCCAACATGCAGGTTGGTGGGACGAATTCAATCCCATCAACTCACGGGGGTGGTGTATCCCCGTTTTTGAAACTTCGCTTTCACCAAGAGGTTACGTACCCTCTTTGGTAGGCGCCAACACACTAACATCCGTGGGAGGGAAATATATTGCAGCGAGTGTTTTTTGAGAATTCTTTGAGATTTTTTTGAGAATTCTCGAGTGTTTTTTGAGAATTCTCAAAAAACACTGGCGGAAAGGGTCCGTTGCACACACTCCTGCCAGCACTGGCACTGACTTGATTACCTGGGGGAGCAGGTTGGGGGTAAGGGGGGAGAAAAGGTGGGAGGGAAGGGGGTGGGAAATGGGTTTCAGGAAGAGGAAGGGGACTTTGGCAGCACCTCTCCCTACAATCACACTCGCTGGCAGCACCTCTCCCTACAATCACACTCACCGGCAGCACCTCTCCCTACAATCACACTCACTGGCAGCACCTCCTTAGCCATATCTTCCACGACAGCATTGGCATCAGCAAACGGCAGCACCTGTCGCTCACAGCCACTTACTACAGGCAGGCTGGTGCCCTGACAGCCACTGACCGGCAGCAAACTTATGAGAAAACGCTAAGCAAAAGGATAAAGACTTGCAAAAAATTGTTCCTAGAAATTCAAGAAAATCTCAAAGCTTCCAAACCTCGAAAAACCCTTAGTCGCAAACTAGTTTCGGCCAAACGGGACAGAACCCCGCTAAGCCTTCATCAGTGCTGCTTTACAGGTTTTCTCACCGGCAGCACCACTCACCCGCTAAACGGCAGCAGCCCTGCCAGCGACCCGCGCCCCGCCATGCGGAAGCGCCCCGAGTTGTAGATGACGATGAGATCCACTCCGCCCATCTCCTCACACTTGGCGCTTATCCCCGTGCGTGCACCTCCCATCTCCTCGCAATGCTGTCCCACTCACCAGCAGGACCTCCAAATACCATCAGATGCCTCTGCTCACCGCAATCACACTCACCGGGAGAACCTCTTTAGCCATGTCCTCCACCACAGCATTGGCATCGGCGAAAGGCAGCAACCCTGCCAGCGACCCGCGCCCCGCCATGCGGAAGCGGCCCGAGTTGTAGATGACAATGAGATCCACTCCGCCCATCTCCTCACACTTGGCGCTTATCCCCGTGCGTGCACCTCCCATCTCCTCGCAATGCTGTCCCACTCACCAGCAGGACCTCTAAATACCATCAGATGCCTCTGCTCACCGCAATCACACTCACCGGGAGAACCTCTTTAGCCATGTCCTCCACCACAGCATTGGCATCGGCGAAAGGCAGCAACCCTGCCAGCGACCCGCGCCCAGCCATGCGGAAGCAGCCCGAGTTGTAGATGACAATGAGATCCACTCCGCCCATCTCCTCACACTTGGCGCTTATCCCCGTGCGTGCACCTCCCATCTCCTCGCAATGCTGTCCCACTCACCAGCAGGACCTCTAAATACCATCAGATGCCTCTGCTCACCGCAATCACACTCACCGGGAGAACCTCTTTAGCCATGTCCTCCACCACAGCATTGGCATCGGCGAAAGGCAGCAACCCTGCCAGCGACCCGCGCCCAGCCATGCGGAAGCGGCCCGAGTTGTAGATGACAATGAGATCCACTCCGCCCATCTCCTCACACTTGGCGCTTATCCCCGTGCGTGCACCTCCCATCTCCTCGCAATGCTGTCCCACTCACCAGCAGGACCTCTAAATACCATCAGATGCCTCTGCTCACCGCAATCACACTCACCGGGAGAACCTCTTTAGCCATGTCCTCCACCACAGCATTGGCATCGGCGAAAGGCAGCAACCCTGCCAGCGACCCGCGCCCAGCCATGCGGAAGCGGCCCGAGTTGTAGATGACAATGAGATCCACTCCGCCCATCTCCTCACACTTGGCGCTTATCCCCGTGCGTGCACCTCCCATCTCCTCGCAATGCTGTCCCACTCACCAGCAGGACCTCTAAATACCATCAGATGCCTCTGCTCACCGCAATCACACTCACCGGGAGAACCTCTTTAGCCATGTCCTCCACCACAGCATTGGCATCGGCGAAAGGCAGCAACCCTGCCAGCGACCCGCGCCCCGCCATGCGGAAGCGGCCCGAGTTGTAGATGACAATGAGATCCACTCCGCCCATCTCCTCACACTTGGCGCTTATCCCCGTGCGTGCACCTCCCATCTCCTCGCAATGCTGTCCCACTCACCAGCAGGACCTCTAAATACCATCAGATGCCTCTGCTCACCGCAATCACACTCACCGGGAGAACCTCTTTAGCCATGTCCTCCACCACAGCATTGGCATCGGCGAAAGGCAGCAACCCTGCCAGCGACCCGCGCCCAGCCATGCGGAAGCAGCCCGAGTTGTAGATGACAATGAGATCCACTCCGCCCATCTCCTCACACTTGGCGCTTATCCCCGTGCGTGCACCTCCCATCTCCTCGCAATGCTGTCCCACTCACCAGCAGGACCTCTAAATACCATCAGATGCCTCTGCTCACCGCAATCACACTCACCGGGAGAACCTCTTTAGCCATGTCCTCCACCACAGCATTGGCATCGGCGAAAGGCAGCAACCCTGCCAGCGACCCGCGCCCAGCCATGCGGAAGCGGCCCGAGTTGTAGATGACAATGAGATCCACTCCGCCCATCTCCTCACACTTGGCGCTTATCCCCGTGCGTGCACCTCCCATCTCCTCGCAATGCTGTCCCACTCACCAGCAGGACCTCTAAATACCATCAGATGCCTCTGCTCACCGCAATCACACTCACCGGGAGAACCTCTTTAGCCATGTCCTCCACCACAGCATTGGCATCGGCGAAAGGCAGCAACCCTGCCAGCGACCCGCGCCCAGCCATGCGGAAGCGGCCCGAGTTGTAGATGACAATGAGATCCACTCCGCCCATCTCCTCACACTTGGCGCTTATCCCCGTGCGTGCACCTCCCATCTCCTCGCAATGCTGTCCCACTCACCAGCAGGACCTCTAAATACCATCAGATGCCTCTGCTCACCGCAATCACACTCACCGGGAGAACCTCTTTAGCCATGTCCTCCACCACAGCATTGGCATCGGCGAAAGGCAGCAACCCTGCCAGCGACCCGCGCCCAGCCATGCGGAAGCGGCCCGAGTTGTAGATGACAATGAGATCCACTCCGCCCATCTCCTCACACTTGGCGCTTATCCCCGTGCGTGCACCTCCCATCTCCTCGCAATGCTGTCCCACTCACCAGCAGGACCTCTAAATACCATCAGATGCCTCTGCTCACCGCAATCACACTCACCGGGAGAACCTCTTTAGCCATGTCCTCCACCACAGCATTGGCATCGGCGAAAGGCAGCAACCCTGCCAGCGACCCGCGCCCAGCCATGCGGAAGCGGCCCGAGTTGTAGATGACAATGAGATCCACTCCGCCCATCTCCTCACACTTGGCGCTTATCCCCGTGCGTGCACCTCCCATCTCCTCGCAATGCTGTCCCACTCACCAGCAGGACCTCTAAATACCATCAGATGCCTCTGCTCACCGCAATCACACTCACCGGGAGAACCTCTTTAGCCATGTCCTCCACCACAGCATTGGCATCGGCGAAAGGCAGCAACCCTGCCAGCGACCCGCGCCCAGCCATGCGGAAGCGGCCCGAGTTGTAGATGACAATGAGATCCACTCCGCCCATCTCCTCACACTTGGCGCTTATCCCCGTGCGTGCACCTCCCATCTCCTCGCAATGCTGTCCCACTCACCAGCAGGACCTCTAAATACCATCAGATGCCTCTGCTCACCGCAATCACACTCACCGGGAGAACCTCTTTAGCCATGTCCTCCACCACAGCATTGGCATCGGCGAAAGGCAGCAACCCTGCCAGCGACCCGCGCCCAGCCATGCGGAAGCGGCCCGAGTTGTAGATGACAATGAGATCCACTCCGCCCATCTCCTCACACTTGGCGCTTATCCCCGTGCGTGCACCTCCCATCTCCTCGCAATGCTGTCCCACCCACCCACCCACCCACCCACCCACCCTGCTGCCACTTGGGCTCGCAGGGAGTGCAGGATGGCGGTGCGACGGGTTACTAGCCAGGGGATTGGGGTGAGGTCGAAAGCAGGGGGTGGGTTGAGAGTGGTGGAGAGGGGTGCGGAAGGGGAGGTGATGGTGGTTGGTTCAGCGGGTGAGGGAGTAGCGGTGGAAGCAGAAGGATCCGCGGCAGAAGCAGTGGGAAGAGGAGGAGGAGGTGAGAGGGGTTGGGTGGATGGGAGGAGGGGCAAGAGAGCATTGACGAGGGCAGCAGCAAAGGCAGGATCGTTGATGTGGTGACGCACACGAATGATCTGTGAGGGGGAGAAAGCGGGAGGGAGTAGTGGGTGGGAGAAGGAATGGGAGAGGAAGAATGATAGAGATAGAGTGAGTGAGAGGTTCAGGTCCTTCACAGCACACACCACTTGTCTCCCCCACAGCACACACCACTTGTCTCCCCCACAGCACACACCACCCATTTCCCTGTTGCCATCAGCAAAACCTCTTTGCTCAAGATTCTTAAAAAGAACAGCATCCACAACACAGCTTCACAAACAGCACCGCACTGCACCGCACTCTATCCCTCCCACCCTTCACCCTACCCACCTTCCTGCTATCCGTCTGCACCACTTGTTTCTCCAGCTCATCAAACAGAGCAGCGTCAGCAGCGGGGTCCCAGAAGGCCATGCCCGGGGCGTCTAGGGCCGACAGCCCGCCCTCAGGCACCAGCAGCGTCACGGGCGCCTGTGATTGGTTCATCTTGCCTGCGATGAACTGCGCGATCCGACGGTTCTCGTCGGCCGTTGTGCGCATGAGGGTGACCTGGGGGGTTGGTGAGTGGGAGGAGGGGGGAGAGGGATGCAGGAGAGGGGAGCAGGAGAGAGCGCACAGATACTTGACCGGCGCTCCACAGAGACTTCGCATTGAAACAACAAGTACAATGATCATATCCTCTCATCATCTCCCCTCGCTAGCCTGCACGCCACCCTCACAATCATACTTGCGGGTTGTGCACGTGCATGGTGCGCCCCTCTACTATTCCTGACAGTACTCCCTCTTCCACTATTTCATAATAACCAACCTCTTCCCAGCACATCACCCCACAACCTACCTCGTATCACCCAAGCGCATCACCCGACACAACATTCCCTCAGAATCACTAACCTCTCCTTGAGAACCCCCCCACGATTATACCTGCGGGTTGTGCACGTGCAGGGTGTACCCTTCAACCTCCGGAGTCGGCTCAAAATTCACCTTGATAGAACTCCTTGGCAATATCTCGCTTCTCCCTGCACATCCCCTCACAATCACACCTGCGGGTTGTGCACGTGCGTACGACACTTGATAACATTCCTCTATGAATACTCCACGACCACACCTGTGGGTTGTGCACGTGACAATGTTCCTCCATACTCGACACATTGTGGTCGCATCACCTCACAGTCATACCTGCGGGTTGTGCACGTGCAGGGTGCGCCCCTCAAACTCCTTGGGCACGGAGGAAGCTTCTCCGAAGTTGACCATGTCGAGCGCCCCCAGGCTGAGCACGAGAGGAACCTTCCTCTGAATGGCGGCATCGAACCTGGTGGGCAGGCACGGCATGGTGCCGCCTGCTATGAAGTCCGCTACCTCCGTTGTTGTGATGTCCAGCACAGCCTGAGGAGTGGGGGATGGGCAGTGGGAAGCGGGGGAGGAGTGAGGGGCATGATTGGAGTGACTCTCACGAACCTGGTGGGCCGACACGGCATGGTGCCGCCCACTATGAAGTCCGCCACCTCCGTTGTCGTGATGTCAAGCACTGCCTAGAAAGAGGGGGGGAGGGGAGGGGTGGAGAAACAGGGGGGAGTGAAGGGTGGGGAGTGGCTCTCACGAGTCTGGTGCAGCGCAGACAGGGTGTGGTGTGGTGTAGTGTGGTGTCGCCTATTATGAGGTCTGCTGTCTCTGTTGCCTGGGGACTGGGGGAGAGGGGAGCGCAGGCAGAGGGCGAGGGGGTGCGTGGGGTGAGTTACTATGGTGATGGACTCACTAGTGGGGATGTTCCCGAGGATGCTACCAAGTGGACGGGACATGGTGCCGCCCACTATGACCTCTCGCTGTCTATCAGTGTCTTGCCGTGATCATAAATAGCAGCACGGGGGGTGGGGGGGGGATGAGTAGCGTGGGAGGGGGATTGAGCAGAGGAGGAAAGAGAGGGCGGAATGTGCGGGGAGGAGAGAGAGTGGTTGAAGCAAGGGAGAATGTGCAGCGGGCCTGAACACATTGAACGAGTCAATCAACGGGCGCACCTGAATGAGTCCAGACGCAACGTTCTCCTCCATGGCCCTTCCCCCCGTGCCCGTCGCATGGAACACCACCGTCTCCACAGCCTCTGCGCCCCCCTCCTTGCCCTCCTTCCCGCCCTTGCTGCTGAGCAGGCGCTGCACCTCCGTAACACACGGGGTGGTAACCCCAAACATCGTGATCCCCACCGTCACAGGCGCACACACGCCCAGAGCAGCCTCCCCAGCCGCAGGGGAAGGCGGTTGGGCGGGCAGGGCGCGCAGGAGCAGCATGCCAGCAAGGGCAGCGGCGGCGGAGGAGAGGGCTGCGCGGAGAATGGCGTTCAGCCCCGCCACGTCCGCCACTGATGGGAGCAGCAGCAGGTCCGACGTTCCCACGTACGGTGCGGTGTTGCCACTGAGTGGTAGTAGCGCGCGTTAAGAGGCATGAAGGGGGAGGGGGGGGGCGCGGGTGTGGAAAGAGGTGGGGTACAGGGGAAGGGGGATGAAGGGTGCAGTGGAGCAGAGGGGAAGGGTCAGGGCCGAGGGAGGGGCGGGAAGGGGGAACGGCAGGGCAGAGGGCAGGTGTAATGATGAGGGTTCTTGCGTGCAGTGCCCATGGCTGTGTGTGTGGGATGCACGAGAGGCGCAGGGAGGACGGGGTGGGACGTGGTGGGACGTGGTGGGACGTGGTGGGACGTGGTGAAGGCGTCCATCCTTCCTCGTTCAGTAACTCCTTACAGTCTCACTTCTCCACATATTCACCTCGTTAGAACGACGCACCTGGCGACGGTGGAGACAATAATCTTGGGAACGCCGACGGGAAGTTCCTTAAGCGCGGGCGCAATGATGGCGGTTCCGCCGCTCCCCCCGATCCCCGCCGCGCCCGCCAGCGCGCCCGCGTCCCACTTCCCCCGCACGAACCGCTTCAGCGCGTCGGTCACCGCCTGCACCGCCTCTCCGCGATCCGTGGCGAGAGACGCGGCGGATTTCGCGGCGGCGTCTGGATTCGACGCGAGGACGTCGGAGACGGAGATTGTAGGGAATGGTGTGCTTGTAACGGGAGCCGCGGATGACGGAGACGCGGAGACGTCGACTATAGAGATGGAGAAAGGCGGTTCGGTCGGGATTAAGGTGGTAAGGGATTGTTTGAGCTGCGACGCGAGGAAGAGGAGTTCATCGGATTTCGTGTCCATTGTGCCTATAACGAATACCTCGCGCGGGGCGGCCATGATTGCGCGCGGGCAAGTGGGTCGAACGAGCTACTGCGTGTACGCTCTACGGAGTGCCTCGATGTCAGTCTGAATGCGCGGCGAGAACAAGCACTACTAGTTCCGACAACAATGCCAGGTCTGAAAGGTGTCGAAGTCGAAACGGCGCAGCGACGACTTGGTGGCGACGTTATATGAGATTTTGGAAATCTTGAAATCCGGAGCCCTCTAGCCAGCTACAGTATGAATTCCGGACTAGTCGAGAGATGTATGGTATGTAAATGGAAGCATGGATGGGGGAAATCCTACCAGAGGAGAAAGAGACTGCAGCGGTTGCCGTCAAGTTTAGTCTATCCAGCCGAGTCTTTCCGTCAAGCACCCAAAAACATCGACACAAACCAACATCACACCCCATTTTTCCCTTTGGCAGCCTTTTTCTGACGTGGCAAGATGCAGATCCACACCAGCTCAGCTTGGGAGTCTCGTTGACTTCGCGAGGACGAGGATAACAATTGTTGTTCTCTGTACAATGTCACCCTGATTTACACCTTGCAACAAAGGGCACTAAGACCCTTGAACTAACAACTGCCATTCAAAAAGTCAACCTTCTTTGATTGGTTCCCCTTCTGAGTTCTAACAAGGCTTCGCTCTGAAAATAAAAACCATGCTAATTTCTGTCCGTATCAAACAGGAAATCAGAGCTGACTCACGCATCTGTTTGTTGCACCTCTTGAGCATGTGCCGCATTGGCATGCTGCAAGTCATCCATAAGTTCCTCCACAGGCACCCCATAGTAGTCGTCATCATACTCATAATCATCGTCCCCTCCGCCCGTCCCCTCTCCACCCCCCTCCCCCTCTCCTCCCTCCCCCCACTCCTCCCCCTCATCACCATACTCATCCCCCCACCCTGCCCCCTCGACTGCACCCTGCCCCCCCACCACCTTACCCCCCTTGCCTCTGCTATCCACCTCATCCTCATCATAGTCTTCCTCGTTAACAGATCTTCCGCCAAGAGCAGTGCCCCCTTCGTTCCCATTCACAACATCAGCAGCACCAGCAGCACCACTGTGAGCTCCCTCACCGCTCTGCCCTCTTCCCTCTTCCTCTTGCCTCTCCTGCCCAGCCCTCCCCATGCCTCTCCCTCCCACCTCACCTCCTTCCCCACTCCCCTCTCCACCAAGAAATCCTGCACCAGCACCACCCGCACCAGAAGCCACCTCCCCTGCTCCACCAGCACCAGAGGCAGCAATCTCCCTCTCACTGCTCACACCGCTATCACCCCCAGGCAGCAGCGGTGGGAGGCGGCAGAAGTGGTCTTCGATGCCCCCGCAGCAGCTGAGCAGGTTGGTGCGCGCTAGGGCATGCAGCAGCGACTCCAGCACCAGCAGTGATGGGCGGCGGTGTAGCTCTGACCGCACTGAAGGAACGTGCATGGGGCTGGGAGAAATAGGTGGGACAAGGGGTGGGGAAGGGGTGCGGAGGGGTGGAGAAGGATCAGAAGCAGAGAGGGTCCTGAGTGCCCCCGCAGCAAATGAGCAGGTTGGTGCGCGCCAGTGCGTGTAGCAGTGACTCTAGCACCAGCAGGGATGGGCGGCGGTGCAGCTCTGAACGCACTGAGGGGACGTGCATGGGGCTGGGAGCAAGGGGTCGGGAAAGGGTGGGAAGGGGTGAGGAGGCGTAGAGAAGGAACCGAAGCAGAAGTGGTCGTGAGTGCCCCCACAGCAGGTGAGCAGGTTGGTGCGCGACAGTGCATGCACCAAGGACTCCAGCACCCGCAGGGACGGGCGCTAGTGCAGCTGCATGCACTGAAGGGGTGTGTATGGAGTTGGGGGGAAGGGTGGGAGACAAGGGAGGAGAAGTGAGAGCAGGAGGTGAGGAGGAGGTTGATGGGGGCGTACGATTAGGTCTATGGGGCGCAGCGGCGGTACAGCTCTAAACGTAATGAGGGCATGTGCTGTGCACAGGGATGAGTCTGGTTTTGAGTCGACTCAAAACACGGTAGAGCTGTAAACATAATGAGGGCACATGCACAGGGATGAGAAGAAAAGTTAGAGCATGCAGATACGGGCAAAGCTAAAACAGTGGCGACTTTTGAGGCGTCTAAGGGCGCTGCGGCGGTGCAGCTCTAAATGTAATGAGGGCATGCGCACAGGGATGAGAAGAAAGGTAGGCTAGAGTATGCAGATACGGGCAAAGTTAAAACAGTGGAGCTGACTCAGGGGTTACATGGTCTTTGCTTGATGACAGTTGGGTGTAGCAGCGATATTAGATAAGTGTGAGAAGACCCACCTCTGCAGCACATGCACGGAGGCGTTGCGGATAAGGCCAAACAATGTGAGCTTGTCGCACGCATGCAGCAGCAGGTACAGCACCGGCCAGTGCGGGGGCATGCGAGGCATGGGGATGGGGATGGGGATGGCCGCTTCCCCTGCTGCCGCTGCTGCCCCTGCTGCCCCCCCAGATTTTGCCACAGTAGCAGCGGTAGCACTCGAAGCAGCACCAGATGCGGCGGTGGAAGAAGCAGCATCAGAGGCGGCACGGTGGGCAGACATGGGAGCACCAATGGCACATCGGAAGCGGTGGGCAAAGGCGTTGAAGAGGCGGCGAGCTTCGTCTGTTAGTGCCGGGGGAAGGAAGAGGGCCTGAGGATGGGAGACAGGGGTGAATAGGAAGAGGAAGAGGAGAGAGGGAGGGAGGGAGAAGGAATGGGGGCAGGAAGCATGGACGGATGGGGAGCAGTTCAAACCCTCCAGAGCACAGGGTGGTTCTCCATACGCTCCATGGCAGAATTGAGTCGACTCAAAAATTAGCTATCCAGAGCATAGGGTGGTGCTCCATACACTCCATGCCAGAACAATCTTTGAGGCACCCCCACAACGGATAACAGGTTTGTAGTACAGGCAATGCTAAATCTGTCTCACTTCTGAGAATTCTCAAAAACTTAAATACGGTCTATGCTAATGCTAAAAGTGTTTTCGCTCACCTCATCCTCCTCGCCTGCACCCGTATCCCCGCGTCGTTTGCCTACGTGCCCCCTGCGCACACCCAGCTGCTGTAACGCTGGCAGCCAGGGCGGTGAGGCAACAAGGGCCGAGCTGAAAGGCAGTGAGAAGGTGCCAGAGAGCGAGGGGAGGGACAGGGGGCCGAGGTTTTGGAAGGAAAGGTGCAGGGAGGAAGAGAAGGCGAAGGGGGATCATGAGGCGCCTTGCAGCAAGTCAAAATCACAGTCACCATGGTTGCCACACTCCACACAAGCAAGCGACTCGAGCCTTGACTCGTCTCGCCGACTTTGAGTAGCCCCCTCCCACTATTTTCTCAGGGCCACACACACGATTAGTCCGATGTTGACTTGACTCGACTCGTTCCATCCAATGAAGAGTTGAGAGGTTTCGTGACTAATGAGTCAACCAGAAATCCACTAATCTGAGATGGTACCAGGTCTCCGACCCGACCCGACCTGACGTGACCTGCACCTATTCGACCAGCCCCATCAGTCACGAACCGATCCCACCCAAACCAACCCAACCCATCCTGAACCGACCCGTCCCGGCCCGAACCGAATCGAACCGACCTGAACCGAACCAGCAGAGACGACCCCAACCCAACCCCGACACAAACCTGACCCCGACACAACCCCGACCCCAACCCGACCCTGACCCAACCACGACCTTGACCCCGGCCGCGCCCCGACCCAACCCGACATGTGCTGATGTGAGGCCTCCTCTGTCACGCCCAACTGATGCATCCCATGGAGGGCAGTGAGCAGCGATGGTCATGGCCACCCCCGCCTTACAACAGAACTCCTTCCCCCATCGACCATCACACTACTAATGGCCGCTGCATACACTCATGCTCTATGGGCCATTCCACTCACTCCCCGTACTCTCACTCCCCCCCGCGCTCTCACTCCCCCCCGTACTCTCACTCCGTACTCTCACTCCCCCCCGCACTCTCACTCCCACTCTCACTCCCCACTCTCTCACTCCCCAATCTCTCACTCCCCACTCTCACAATCCCCACTTTCTCACTCCCCACTTTCTCACTCCCCACACTCTCACTCCCCATGCACTCACACCCCACACTCCCACTCCCCACTCTCACTCCCCACTCTCACTCCCCACTCTCACTCCCCACACTCTCACTCCCCACTCTCACTCCCCACTCTCACTCCCCACACTCTCACTCCCCACACTCTCACTTCCCACTCTCACTCCCCACACTCTCACTCCCCACTCTCACTCCCCAAACTCCCCCGTCTCCACAACCTCACTCCCACACTCTCACTCCCCACACTCTCACTCCCCACTTCTCACTCCCACACTCACTCCCCACACTCTCACTCCCCACGTTTTCACTCCCCACTTCTCACTCTCCCCACTCTCACTCCCCACTCTCTCACTCCTCACACCTATCAGCACGCAGGTATACCACAGAGTGGATTCATCAGCTTCAATTTTTTTACTTCAGAGTCAAATCATAATCACACCCCACACTCTTACTCCCAAATCTCTCACTCCCCACACTCTTACTCCCCACACTCTCACCTGTCAGCACGCAGGTATGCCTCCGATCGGCCCTTCAGCCCCAGCAAGCGTCGCCGCCCCACCCCTCTCCCCCCTCCTCTCCCCCCTCCTCTCCCCGCTCCTCTCCCCCTTCCCTTGGTGAGCCCCCTCCCCGTGCCCCCTCCCCCCGCCCCTCCCCCCACCTCATGTGAGCCGTGCATGGCCCCTCCACCCCTCCCTCCCACCTCCATCCACATGTCAGTGCGACTGCCCAGGCTGGTGGGGGGAGAGAGGGGGGAATGAAAGGGAGATGGGAGAGAGAAAGAAGGGCTTATGAGTCAGAAAGAAAGAGTCCCTTCCCATCGTCTCCCTTCCCCTCCCTTACCCCCACCTCCACCCACAGGTCAGTGCGAGTGCCCAGGCTGGTGGGAAGAGGAAGTGTTGAAAGGGAGATGGGAGAGAGAGAAAAAAAAAGACTTGAGATTCAGAGAAAAAAGACTTGATATTCAGAGAAAAAAGACCTGAGATTGAGCTCCCCCCAGGTTCCCCCACCTCCACCCACACACCCTTCCGTGCCATTGCCCAGGCTTGTTGCTCCCATGCTGCCGTGAAACGTGACCAATCCGCATGCCCCCCACTCACATGCACTCAGTACACAGCGATACAGACTGAACTGCTTTGCACCACACATGGATAAGCACAGGGCACATGCACCCATCACACACAGGCAGCAGCACGCGTGGGCTTGCAGGTGGGTGGGCGGGGAGTGGTGCCCCATGCGCAGCATGAGGGAGTGCGAATCAGCACGTGCACACACCAATGCACGCACCCAGTGCATACTTTTTCAGCACACTCACACGTAGTGCCTCCAGGCAGGTGGGGCGGGGTGTGCAGTCCCATGCGCAGCACGAGGGAGTGCGAGTCAACACACGCACACACCCAGTGCACAAATGTTTGATGCACTCACACATAGGCCTGCAGGCGGGTGGGCGGGGTGTGCTGTCCCATGCGCAGCACGAGGGCATGCGAGTCAATGGCTGCCCCCAGGTGAGGCGCGGAGGGCGCGTGAGAGAGGTGAGGACCCACCACAGCACAGGAACTGATTAGAAGGAGGGAGGGGGCAAGGAGGGGAGGGGCAGGAAAGAGGGGGGGGTGTGGGATGGGGCGAAGGAAGGTGCAGAGGGGTGGAGATGTGAGGCGCAGAGGGCGCATGGGAGAGGTGAGGAACCACCACGGCACAGCAGCTGAGAGAAGAGGGGAAATGTTTGCAGGTTGGGGAGGGAGGGAGAGATATGGTGGGTGATGTTGGTGGTGGAAGGGGCATGGAAGAGGAGAGGAGAGGAGAGGAGAGGAGAGGAGAGGAGAGGAGAGGAGAGGAGAGGAGAGGAGATGAGAGGAGAGGAGAGGAGAGGAGATGAGAGCACTTGATGATGCATGCACTTCATGATGCATGCACTTGATGATGCATGCACTTGATGATGCATGCACTTGATGATGCATGCACTTGATGATGCATGCACTTGATGATGCATGCACTTGATGATGCATGCACTTGATGATGCATGCACTTGATGATGCATGCACTTGATGATGCATGCACTTGATGATGCATGCACTTGATGATGCATGCACTTGATGATGCATGCACTTGATGATGCATGCACTTGATGACGCATGCACTTGATGACGCATGCACTTGATGATGCATGCACTTGATGATGCATGCACTTGATGATGCATGCACTTGATGATGCATGCACTTGATGATGCATGCACTTGATGATGCATGCACTTGATGATGCATGCACTTGATGATGCATGCACTTGATGATGCATGCACTTGATGATGCATGCACTTGATGATGCATGCACTTGATGATGCATGCACTTGATGATGCATGCACTTGATGATGCATGCACTTGATGATGCATGCACTTGATGATGCATGCACTTGATGATGCATGCACTCAATGTGCTTATCGCATTCTGCGACTAGCTCAGGTATTTGAACTACTGATCTTGGTTCTAGCGTAGAGGCTGGTGCGCTACAATTTTTGTAGAAAAAAATTGCACTAAACATTATTAAACCCACTGCAACCACAATAAAGTTTAGCTTTAAGTATTGCCCCAATATTCAATAAGTGGTACCCCTCACATATTGAATATCCTTTGTGATCATTTCGAAACAGATTCAACGCGATGTATCTCAGAAACAAACGTCAGAGCAAGTTGCAGAACATGAACCAAACAAACAGACGACGAAACGTAGGATGATGGCTTATATATACACACCCAAGGGAAGGAGCACCGCTGCTGTTGCTGCTCTGACCCCCAACACCAGCACCACTCTCGCTCTCCACCCTGCCCCTCTCCCCTCCTCTTCCCTCCCTCACTCGCCTCGCCCTCACAGCCATGAGTGCCCCCACTGCTGCCAACCCATCAACTCCCGGCCACTCCCCCACCATCACCCCCTCACACTCCCTCACTCGCCCTCCCTCTTTCCCTCCCCCAACCCCTCCTCTCCTTCCTCCTCGCTTCCTCCTCCTTTCCTGCAACCCCCTACCGTTGCTGATCCCACCGTCCCTCCCCCTGCCACCCGCTCTCCTTCTCCCTCCTCGCACTGCATGCTCCTTACCCACTCTCTCCCCGGCTCTTCTCACTCCCCCCACCCGTCGCTTCACCCAAAACTTCCCTGTATCCTCCGCTCTCTCCTCCCATCTTGTCTCCGTTCCTGCCCTTCCGCTCCTCTCCATCCTCCCCCGCTCCTCCTCACTCCAGTCTACAGCCAACCCCAGCACTGACCCCTCCTCCTCTATCCCTCTATCAATCGCCACTCCATGACTTCTGTTCCCTCTGCCGCCACCACCGCCACCGTCACCACCGCTACCGCTGCTGCTGCTGCTGCTGCTGCTGCTGCTGCTCCCAGAGTGCTTGGCAGTAGAATCCACATGGGATGTGAAGCCTGGGAGCCTGTTGCTGGCTGTGACTGTACCTATGGGGTGGCAAAGAGAGATCAGGGCATCAGGCAGAAGCAGGGATGCAAGAAGAGGTAAGGAGTTGCAAGTTCTGACTGGGTATGGACAAGACAAGCATGATAATGCTGCTTTTTGAGGTGCCTCAAAAGGAGTTGCAAGTTCTGACTGGGTATGGACAAGACAAGCATGATAATGCTGCTTTTTGAGGTGCCTCAAAAGGAGTTGCAAGTTCTGACTGGGTATGGACAAGACGAGCATGATAATGCTGCTTTTTGAGGTGCCTCAAAAGGAGTTGCAAGTTCTGACTGGGTATGGACAAGACAAGCATGATAATGCTGCTTTTTGAGGTGCCTCAAAAGGAGTTGCAAGTTCTGACTGGGTATGGACAAGACAAGCATGATAATGCTGCTTTTTGAGGTGCCTCAAAAGGAGTTGCAAGTTCTGACTGGGTATGGACAAGACAAGCATGATAATGCTGCTTTTTGAGGTGCCTCAAAAAGAGTTGCAAGTTCTGACTGGGTATGGACAAGACAAGCATGATAATGCTGCTTTTTGAGGTGCCTCAAAAAGAGTTGCAAGTTTTGACTGGGTATGGACAAGACAAGCATGATAATGCTGCTTTTTGAGGTGCCTCAAAAAGAGTTGCAAGTTTTGACTGGGTATGGACAAGACAAGCATGATAATGCTGCTTTTTGAGGTGCCTCAAAAAGAGTTGCAAGTTTTGACTGGGTATGGACAAGACAAGCATGATAATGCTGCTTTTTGAGGTGCCTCAAAAGGAGTTGCAAGTTCTGACTGGGTATGGACAAGACAAGCATGATAATGCTGCTTTTTGAGGTGCCTCAAAAAGAGTTGCAAGTTCTGACTGGGTATGGACAAGACAAGCATGATAATGCTGCTTTTTGAGGTGCCTCAAAAGGAGTTGCAAGTTCTGACTGGGTATGGACAAGACAAGCATGATAATGCTGCTTTTTGAGGTGCCTCAAAAGGAGTTGCAAGTTCTGACTGGGTATGGACAAGACAAGCATGATAATGCTGCTTTTTGAGGTGCCTCAAAAGGAGTTGCAAGTTCTGACTGGGTATGGACAAGACAAGCATGATAATGCTGCTTTTTGAGGTGCCTCAAAAGGAGTTGCAAGTTCTGACTGGGTATGGACAAGACAAGCATGATAATGCTGCTTTTTGAGGTGCCTCAAAAGGAGTTGCAAGTTCTGACTGGGTATGGACAAGACAAGCATGATAATGCTGCTTTTTGAGGTGCCTCAAAAGGAGTTGCAAGTTCTGACTGGGTATGGACAAGACAAGCATGATAATGCTGCTTTTTGAGGTGCCTCAAAAGGAGTTGCAAGTTCTGACTGGGTATGGACAAGACAAGCATGATAATGCTGCTTTTTGAGGTGCCTCAAAAGGAGTTGCAAGTTCTGACTGGGTATGGACAAGACAAGCATGATAATGCTGCTTTTTGAGGTGCCTCAAAAGGAGTTGCAAGTTCTGACTGGGTATGGACAAGACAAGCATGATAATGCTGCTTTTTGAGGTGCCTCAAAAAGAGTTGCAAGTTCTGACTGGGTATGGACAAGACAAGCATGATAATGCTGCTTTTTGAGGTGCCTCAAAAGGAGTTGCAAGTTCTGACTGGGTATGGACAAGACAAGCATGATAATGCTGCTTTTTGAGGTGCCTCAAAAGGAGTTGCAAGTTCTGACTGGGTATGGACAAGACAAGCATGATAATGCTGCTTTTTGAGGTGCCTCAAAAGGAGTTGCAAGTTCTGACTGGGTATGGACAAGACAAGCATGATAATGCTGCTTTTTGAGGTGCCTCAAAAGGAGTTGCAAGTTCTGACTGGGTATGGACAAGACAAGCATGATAATGCTGCTTTTTGAGGTGCCTCAAAAAGAGTTGCAAGTTCTGACTGGGTATGGACAAGACAAGCATGATAATGCTGCTTTTTGAGGTGCCTCAAAAGGAGTTGCAAGTTCTGACTGGGTATGGACAAGACAAGCATGATAATGCTGCTTTTTGAGGTGCCTCAAAAGGAGTTGCAAGTTCTGACTGGGTATGGACAAGACAAGCATGATAATGCTGCTTTTTGAGGTGCCTCAAAAGGAGTTGCAAGTTCTGACTGGGTATGGACAAGACAAGCATGATAATGCTGCTTTTTGAGGTGCCTCAAAAGGAGTTGCAAGTTCTGACTGGGTATGGACAAGACAAGCATGATAATGCTGCTTTTTGAGGTGCCTCAAAAGGAGTTGCAAGTTCTGACTGGGTATGGACAAGACAAGCATGATAATGCTGCTTTTTGAGGTGCCTCAAAAGGAGTTGCAAGTTCTGACTGGGTATGGACAAGACAAGCATGATAATGCTGCTTTTTGAGGTGCCTCAAAAGGAGTTGCAAGTTCTGACTGGGTATGGACAAGACAAGCATGATAATGCTGCTTTTTGAGGTGCCTCAAAAGGAGTTGCAAGTTCTGACTGGGTATGGACAAGACAAGCATGATAATGCTGCTTTTTGAGGTGCCTCAAAAGGAGTTGCAAGTTCTGACTGGGTATGGACAAGACAAGCATGATAATGCTGCTTTTTGAGGTGCCTCAAAAGGAGTTGCAAGTTCTGACTGGGTATGGACAAGACAAGCATGATAATGCTGCTTTTTGAGGTGCCTCAAAAGGAGTTGCAAGTTCTGACTGGGTATGGACAAGACAAGCATGATAATGCTGCTTTTTGAGGTGCCTCAAAAAGAGTTGCAAGTTCTGACTGGGTATGGACAAGACAAGCATGATAATGCTGCTTTTTGAGGTGCCTCAAAAGGAGTTGCAAGTTCTGACTGGGTATGGACAAGACAAGCATGATAATGCTGCTTTTTGAGGTGCCTCAAAAAGAGTTGCAAGTTCTGACTGGGTATGGACAAGACAAGCATGATAATGCTGCTTTTTGAGGTGCCTCAAAAGGAGTTGCAAGTTCTGACTGGGTATGGACAAGACAAGCATGATAATGCTGCTTTTTGAGGTGCCTCAAAAGGAGTTGCAAGTTCTGACTGGGTATGGACAAGACAAGCATGATAATGCTGCTTTTTGAGGTGCCTCAAAAGGAGTTGCAAGTTCTGACTGGGTATGGACAAGACAAGCATGATAATGCTGCTTTTTGAGGTGCCTCAAAAGGAGTTGCAAGTTCTGACTGGGTATGGACAAGACAAGCATGATAATGCTGCTTTTTGAGGTGCCTCAAAAGGAGTTGCAAGTTCTGACTGGGTATGGACAAGACAAGCATGATAATGCTGCTTTTTGAGGTGCCTCAAAAGGAGTTGCAAGTTCTGACTGGGTATGGACAAGACAAGCATGATAATGCTGCTTTTTGAGGTGCCTCAAAAGGAGTTGCAAGTTCTGACTGGGTATGGACAAGACAAGCATGATAATGCTGCTTTTTGAGGTGCCTCAAAAGGAGTTGCAAGTTCTGACTGGGTATGGACAAGACAAGCATGATAATGCTGCTTTTTGAGGTGCCTCAAAAGGAGTTGCAAGTTCTGACTGGGTATGGACAAGACAAGCATGATAATGCTGCTTTTTGAGGTGCCTCAAAAAGAGTTGCAAGTTCTGACTGGGTATGGACAAGACAAGCATGATAATGCTGCTTTTTGAGGTGCCTCAAAAGGAGTTGCAAGTTCTGACTGGGTATGGACAAGACAAGCATGATAATGCTGCTTTTTGAGGTGCCTCAAAAAGAGTTGCAAGTTCTGACTGGGTATGGACAAGACAAGCATGATAATGCTGCTTTTTGAGGTGCCTCAAAAGGAGTTGCAAGTTCTGACTGGGTATGGACAAGACAAGCATGATAATGCTGCTTTTTGAGGTGCCTCAAAAGGAGTTGCAAGTTCTGACTGGGTATGGACAAGACAAGCATGATAATGCTGCTTTTTGAGGTGCCTCAAAAGGAGTTGCAAGTTCTGACTGGGTATGGACAAGACAAGCATGATAATGCTGCTTTTTGAGGTGCCTCAAAAGGAGTTGCAAGTTCTGACTGGGTATGGACAAGACAAGCATGATAATGCTGCTTTTTGAGGTGCCTCAAAAGGAGTTGCAAGTTCTGACTGGGTATGGACAAGACAAGCATGATAATGCTGCTTTTTGAGGTGCCTCAAAAGGAGTTGCAAGTTCTGACTGGGTATGGACAAGACAAGCATGATAATGCTGCTTTTTGAGGTGCCTCAAAAGGAGTTGCAAGTTCTGACTGGGTATGGACAAGACAAGCATGATAATGCTGCTTTTTGAGGTGCCTCAAAAGGAGTTGCAAGTTCTGACTGGGTATGGACAAGACAAGCATGATAATGCTGCTTTTTGAGGTGCCTCAAAAGGAGTTGCAAGTTCTGACTGGGTATGGACAAGACAAGCATGATAATGCTGCTTTTTGAGGTGCCTCAAAAAGAGTTGCAAGTTCTGACTGGTATGGACAAGACAAGCATGATAATGCTGCTTTTTGAGGTGCCTCAAAAGGAGTTGCAAGTTCTGACTGGGTATGGACAAGACAAGCATGATAATGCTGCTTTTTGAGGTGCCTCAAAAAGAGTTGCAAGTTCTGACTGGGTATGGACAAGACAAGCATGATAATGCTGCTTTTTGAGGTGCCTCAAAAAGAGTTGCAAGTTTTGACTGGGTATGGACAAGACAAGCATGATAATGCTGCTTTTTGAGGTGCCTCAAAAAGAGTTGCAAGTTTTGACTGGGTATGGACAAGACAAGCATGATAATGCTGCTTTTTGAGGTGCCTCAAAAAGAGTTGCAAGTTTTGACTGGGTATGGACAAGACAAGCATGATAATGCTGCTTTTTGAGGTGCCTCAAAAGGAGTTGCAAGTTCTGACTGGGTATGGACAAGACAAGCATGATAATGCTGCTTTTTGAGGTGCCTCAAAAGGAGTTGCAAGTTCTGACTGGGTATGGACAAGACAAGCATGATAATGCTGCTTTTTGAGGTGCCTCAAAAGGAGTTGCAAGTTCTGACTGGGTATGGACAAGACAAGCATGATAATGCTGCTTTTTGAGGTGCCTCAAAAGGAGTTGCAAGTTCTGACTGGGTATGGACAAGACAAGCATGATAATGCTGCTTTTTGAGGTGCCTCAAAAGGAGTTGCAAGTTCTGACTGGGTATGGACAAGACAAGCATGATAATGCTGCTTTTTGAGGTGCCTCAAAAAGAGTTGCAAGTTCTGACTGGGTATGGACAAGACAAGCATGATAATGCTGCTTTTTGAGGTGCCTCAAAAGGAGTTGCAAGTTCTGACTGGGTATGGACAAGACAAGCATGATAATGCTGCTTTTTGAGGTGCCTCAAAAGGAGTTGCAAGTTCTGACTGGGTATGGACAAGACAAGCATGATAATGCTGCTTTTTGAGGTGCCTCAAAAGGAGTTGCAAGTTCTGACTGGGTATGGACAAGACAAGCATGATAATGCTGCTTTTTGAGGTGCCTCAAAAGGAGTTGCAAGTTCTGACTGGGTATGGACAAGACAAGCATGATAATGCTGCTTTTTGAGGTGCCTCAAAAGGAGTTGCAAGTTCTGACTGGGTATGGACAAGACAAGCATGATAATGCTGCTTTTTGAGGTGCCTCAAAAAGAGTTGCAAGTTCTGACTGGTATGGACAAGACAAGCATGATAATGCTGCTTTTTGAGGTGCCTCAAAAGGAGTTGCAAGTTCTGACTGGGTATGGACAAGACAAGCATGATAATGCTGCTTTTTGAGGTGCCTCAAAAAGAGTTGCAAGTTCTGACTGGGTATGGACAAGACAAGCATGATAATGCTGCTTTTTGAGGTGCCTCAAAAAGAGTTGCAAGTTTTGACTGGGTATGGACAAGACAAGCATGATAATGCTGCTTTTTGAGGTGCCTCAAAAAGAGTTGCAAGTTTTGACTGGGTATGGACAAGACAAGCATGATAATGCTGCTTTTTGAGGTGCCTCAAAAAGAGTTGCAAGTTTTGACTGGGTATGGACAAGACAAGCATGATAATGCTGCTTTTTGAGGTGCCTCAAAAGGAGTTGCAAGTTCTGACTGGGTATGGACAAGACAAGCATGATAATGCTGCTTTTTGAGGTGCCTCAAAAGGAGTTGCAAGTTCTGACTGGGTATGGACAAGACAAGCATGATAATGCTGCTTTTTGAGGTGCCTCAAAAGGAGTTGCAAGTTCTGACTGGGTATGGACAAGACAAGCATGATAATGCTGCTTTTTGAGGTGCCTCAAAAAGAGTTGCAAGTTCTGACTGGGTATGGACAAGACAAGCATGATAATGCTGCTTTTTGAGGTGCCTCAAAAGGAGTTGCAAGTTCTGACTGGGTATGGACAAGACAAGCATGATAATGCTGCTTTTTGAGGTGCCTCAAAAAGAGTTGCAAGTTCTGACTGGGTATGGACAAGAAAAGCATGATAATGCTGCTTTTTGAGGTGCCTCAAAAAGAGTTGCAAGTTCTGACTGGGTATGGACAAGACAAGCATGATAATGCTGCTTTTTGAGGTGCCTCAAAAAGAGTTGCAAGTTTTGACTGGGTATGGACAAGACAAGCATGATAATGCTGCTTTTTGAGGTGCCTCAAAAAGAGTTGCAAGTTTTGACTGGGTATGGACAAGACAAGCATGATAATGCTGCTTTTTGAGGTGCCTCAAAAAGAGTTGCAAGTTTTGACTGGGTATGGACAAGACAAGCATGATAATGCTGCTTTTTGAGGTGCCTCAAAAAGAGTTGCAAGTTCTGACTGGTATGGACAAGACAAGCATGATAATGCTGCTTTTTGAGGTGCCTCAAAAGGAGTTGCAAGTTCTGACTGGGTATGGACAAGACAAGCATGATAATGCTGCTTTTTGAGGTGCCTCAAAAAGAGTTGCAAGTTCTGACTGGGTATGGACAAGACAAGCATGATAATGCTGCTTTTTGAGGTGCCTCAAAAAGAGTTGCAAGTTTTGACTGGGTATGGACAAGACAAGCATGATAATGCTGCTTTTTGAGGTGCCTCAAAAAGAGTTGCAAGTTTTGACTGGGTATGGACAAGACAAGCATGATAATGCTGCTTTTTGAGGTGCCTCAAAAAGAGTTGCAAGTTTTGACTGGGTATGGACAAGACAAGCATGATAATGCTGCTTTTTGAGGTGCCTCAAAAGGAGTTGCAAGTTCTGACTGGGTATGGACAAGACAAGCATGATAATGCTGCTTTTTGAGGTGCCTCAAAAGGAGTTGCAAGTTCTGACTGGGTATGGACAAGACAAGCATGATAATGCTGCTTTTTGAGGTGCCTCAAAAGGAGTTGCAAGTTCTGACTGGGTATGGACAAGACAAGCATGATAATGCTGCTTTTTGAGGTGCCTCAAAAGGAGTTGCAAGTTCTGACTGGGTATGGACAAGACAAGCATGATAATGCTGCTTTTTGAGGTGCCTCAAAAGGAGTTGCAAGTTCTGACTGGGTATGGACAAGACAAGCATGATAATGCTGCTTTTTGAGGTGCCTCAAAAAGAGTTGCAAGTTCTGACTGGGTATGGACAAGACAAGCATGATAATGCTGCTTTTTGAGGTGCCTCAAAAGGAGTTGCAAGTTCTGACTGGGTATGGACAAGACAAGCATGATAATGCTGCTTTTTGAGGTGCCTCAAAAGGAGTTGCAAGTTCTGACTGGGTATGGACAAGACAAGCATGATAATGCTGCTTTTTGAGGTGCCTCAAAAGGAGTTGCAAGTTCTGACTGGGTATGGACAAGACAAGCATGATAATGCTGCTTTTTGAGGTGCCTCAAAAGGAGTTGCAAGTTCTGACTGGGTATGGACAAGACAAGCATGATAATGCTGCTTTTTGAGGTGCCTCAAAAGGAGTTGCAAGTTCTGACTGGGTATGGACAAGACAAGCATGATAATGCTGCTTTTTGAGGTGCCTCAAAAAGAGTTGCAAGTTCTGACTGGTATGGACAAGACAAGCATGATAATGCTGCTTTTTGAGGTGCCTCAAAAGGAGTTGCAAGTTCTGACTGGGTATGGACAAGACAAGCATGATAATGCTGCTTTTTGAGGTGCCTCAAAAAGAGTTGCAAGTTCTGACTGGGTATGGACAAGACAAGCATGATAATGCTGCTTTTTGAGGTGCCTCAAAAAGAGTTGCAAGTTTTGACTGGGTATGGACAAGACAAGCATGATAATGCTGCTTTTTGAGGTGCCTCAAAAAGAGTTGCAAGTTTTGACTGGGTATGGACAAGACAAGCATGATAATGCTGCTTTTTGAGGTGCCTCAAAAAGAGTTGCAAGTTTTGACTGGGTATGGACAAGACAAGCATGATAATGCTGCTTTTTGAGGTGCCTCAAAAGGAGTTGCAAGTTCTGACTGGGTATGGACAAGACAAGCATGATAATGCTGCTTTTTGAGGTGCCTCAAAAGGAGTTGCAAGTTCTGACTGGGTATGGACAAGACAAGCATGATAATGCTGCTTTTTGAGGTGCCTCAAAAGGAGTTGCAAGTTCTGACTGGGTATGGACAAGACAAGCATGATAATGCTGCTTTTTGAGGTGCCTCAAAAGGAGTTGCAAGTTCTGACTGGGTATGGACAAGACAAGCATGATAATGCTGCTTTTTGAGGTGCCTCAAAAGGAGTTGCAAGTTCTGACTGGGTATGGACAAGACAAGCATGATAATGCTGCTTTTTGAGGTGCCTCAAAAAGAGTTGCAAGTTCTGACTGGGTATGGACAAGACAAGCATGATAATGCTGCTTTTTGAGGTGCCTCAAAAGGAGTTGCAAGTTCTGACTGGGTATGGACAAGACAAGCATGATAATGCTGCTTTTTGAGGTGCCTCAAAAAGAGTTGCAAGTTCTGACTGGGTATGGACAAGACAAGCATGATAATGCTGCTTTTTGAGGTGCCTCAAAAGGAGTTGCAAGTTCTGACTGGGTATGGACAAGACAAGCATGATAATGCTGCTTTTTGAGGTGCCTCAAAAGGAGTTGCAAGTTCTGACTGGGTATGGACAAGACAAGCATGATAATGCTGCTTTTTGAGGTGCCTCAAAAGGAGTTGCAAGTTCTGACTGGGTATGGACAAGACAAGCATGATAATGCTGCTTTTTGAGGTGCCTCAAAAGGAGTTGCAAGTTCTGACTGGGTATGGACAAGACAAGCATGATAATGCTGCTTTTTGAGGTGCCTCAAAAGGAGTTGCAAGTTCTGACTGGGTATGGACAAGACAAGCATGATAATGCTGCTTTTTGAGGTGCCTCAAAAGGAGTTGCAAGTTCTGACTGGGTATGGACAAGACAAGCATGATAATGCTGCTTTTTGAGGTGCCTCAAAAGGAGTTGCAAGTTCTGACTGGGTATGGACAAGACAAGCATGATAATGCTGCTTTTTGAGGTGCCTCAAAAGGAGTTGCAAGTTCTGACTGGGTATGGACAAGACAAGCATGATAATGCTGCTTTTTGAGGTGCCTCAAAAGGAGTTGCAAGTTCTGACTGGGTATGGACAAGACAAGCATGATAATGCTGCTTTTTGAGGTGCCTCAAAAGGAGTTGCAAGTTCTGACTGGGTATGGACAAGACAAGCATGATAATGCTGCTTTTTGAGGTGCCTCAAAAGGAGTTGCAAGTTCTGACTGGGTATGGACAAGACAAGCATGATAATGCTGCTTTTTGAGGTGCCTCAAAAAGAGTTGCAAGTTCTGACTGGGTATGGACAAGACAAGCATGATAATGCTGCTTTTTGAGGTGCCTCAAAAAGAGTTGCAAGTTCTGACTGGGTATGGACAAGACAAGCATGATAATGCTGCTTTTTGAGGTGCCTCAAAAAGAGTTGCAAGTTCTGACTGGGTATGGACAAGACAAGCATGATAATGCTGCTTTTTGAGGTGCCTCAAAAGGAATTGCAAGTTCTGACTGGGTATGGACAAGACAAGCATGATAATGCTGCTTTTTGAGGTGCCTCAAAAAGAGTTGCAAGTTCTGACTGGGTATGGACAAGACAAGCATGATAATGCTGCTTTTTGAGGTGCCTCAAAAAGAGTTGCAAGTTCTGACTGGGTATGGACAAGACAAGCATGATAATGCTGCTTTTTGAGGTGCCTCAAAAAGAGTTGCAAGTTCTGACTGGGTATGGACAAGACAAGCATGATAATGCTGCTTTTTGAGGTGCCTCAAAAGGAGTTGCAAGTTCTGACTGGGTATGGACAAGACAAGCATGATAATGCTGCTTTTTGAGGTGCCTCAAAAGGAGTTGCAAGTTCTGACTGGGTATGGACAAGACAAGCATGATAATGCTGCTTTTTGAGGTGCCTCAAAAAGAGTTGCAAGTTCTGACTGGGTATGGACAAGACAAGCATGATAATGCTGCTTTTTGAGGTGCCTCAAAAGGAGTTGCAAGTTCTGACTGGGTATGGACAAGACAAGCATGATAATGCTGCTTTTTGAGGTGCCTCAAAAAGAGTTGCAAGTTCTGACTGGGTATGGACAAGAAAAGCATGATAATGCTGCTTTTTGAGGTGCCTCAAAAAGAGTTGCAAGTTCTGACTGGGTATGGACAAGACAAGCATGATAATGCTGCTTTTTGAGGTGCCTCAAAAAGAGTTGCAAGTTTTGACTGGGTATGGACAAGACAAGCATGATAATGCTGCTTTTTGAGGTGCCTCAAAAAGAGTTGCAAGTTTTGACTGGGTATGGACAAGACAAGCATGATAATGCTGCTTTTTGAGGTGCCTCAAAAAGAGTTGCAAGTTTTGACTGGGTATGGACAAGACAAGCATGATAATGCTGCTTTTTGAGGTGCCTCAAAAAGAGTTGCAAGTTCTGACTGGGTATGGACAAGACAAGCATGATAATGCTGCTTTTTGAGGTGCCTCAAAAGGAGTTGCAAGTTCTGACTGGGTATGGACAAGACAAGCATGATAATGCTGCTTTTTGAGGTGCCTCAAAAGGAGTTGCAAGTTCTGACTGGGTATGGACAAGACAAGCATGATAATGCTGCTTTTTGAGGTGCCTCAAAAAGAGTTGCAAGTTCTGACTGGGTATGGACAAGACAAGCATGATAATGCTGCTTTTTGAGGTGCCTCAAAAGGAGTTGCAAGTTCTGACTGGGTATGGACAAGACAAGCATGATAATGCTGCTTTTTGAGGTGCCTCAAAAAGAGTTGCAAGTTCTGACTGGGTATGGACAAGACAAGCATGATAATGCTGCTTTTTGAGGTGCCTCAAAAAGAGTTGCAAGTTCTGACTGGGTATGGACAAGACAAGCATGATAATGCTGCTTTTTGAGGTGCCTCAAAAAGAGTTGCAAGTTTTGACTGGGTATGGACAAGACAAGCATGATAATGCTGCTTTTTGAGGTGCCTCAAAAAGAGTTGCAAGTTTTGACTGGGTATGGACAAGACAAGCATGATAATGCTGCTTTTTGAGGTGCCTCAAAAAGAGTTGCAAGTTTTGACTGGGTATGGACAAGACAAGCATGATAATGCTGCTTTTTGAGGTGCCTCAAAAAGAGTTGCAAGTTCTGACTGGGTATGGACAAGACAAGCATGATAATGCTGCTTTTTGAGGTGCCTCAAAAAGAGTTGCAAGTTTTGACTGGGTATGGACAAGACAAGCATGATAATGCTGCTTTTTGAGGTGCCTCAAAAAGAGTTGCAAGTTTTGACTGGGTATGGACAAGACAAGCATGATAATGCTGCTTGCCCTGCGTGCCTCACCTATTTCTCTCGCCCCTCTCGCTCCTCCCAGTCAACTTCTTTCCAGCGACCACCTCTCGTCCTGAACCACCCCGGAAATTCAACTCACTCCGTAACTTCCTTTAAGCACGTGTGTTTCCACCCTGGCCTCCGTGCACCAGGCATGAGCTGTACAGCCGATGCTCACGCCTACCATACCCCCTCTCTCTCCTCCACCTGCACGCCTCCCACTCGTGCTGCTCTGCCCGCCACTGTAGACGACCAGTGAGACGGCACAATAATTGAGGCGCCTTTAACTCACCTTCACTCCGCCCACTTGCTCTCTGCCTGCCATGTGAGAGAGGACCAGTGAGGTAGCACACAGCACACTCGCCACGACCACAGCACCCACCACCGCAGCACCTGCTAGCACCACCGCCAGCGCCACCAGTGCCACTATCAGCAGCACTGCCTCATTTTCTCTCACCTGCACTTTGACCACTCGTGCCACTCAGGCTGTCGCGGTGGAGAATTAACGAGGCGGCATGACGCACACCCATGGCTGCAGCACCTGCTAGCACTACCAGTAGCACCATTGCCGCCAGCACAACCACCCACCGCCGCACGCGCCTTCTCCTTCCGTCCACCACCACCCCCCTCCCTGCCCTACCAAAGCCACTGCTGCTGCTTCCAAGTGACGCCCCACCCAACCCAAAATGAAGCCCAAAACTGCTGCTGCTGCTGCTGCCACGCGCTTGGCTATGGTGGGAGGAGGGGAGAGAGGAGGAGGGGAGAGAGGAGGAAGGGAGAGAGGAGGAAGGGAGAGAGGAGGAAGCAGAGAGCCAGCGCCATCGGTGGCGGAGGTACCGCCACACACGCCACTCCCCCGCCTTGTTGCCCTTGCTGCTGCTGCTGGTACCGCTGGTGCTGCCGGTGCTGCTGCGTGAGGCGGCGGAGGAGGGGTAGGAGCAGGAGGGGGAGGAGGCGAGAGGCGTGGTGACAGCAGCAGCGGCAGGGAGGGGGGAGAAGCCTTGCAGTGACTGGCCGAGGACCAGGGAGGTGTGTGCTGGTTGCTGGGAGGGGAGATGGGGGGAAGAGGGAAGAGTGGCAGGGAGGAAAGGGAGTGGATGGTGACAGGAGCAGCGGCAGGGATGGGGGAGAAGCCTTGCAGTGACTGACCGAGGAGTCGAGGACCAGAGCAGTATGCGTTGGTTGCTGGGGGCGCAGCGCAATTGAGAAAAAGGATTGGCGACAGGGAGGAGAGGGGGGAGGGGGGGATCACGAAGGTGAGATCGGTGGGTTGTGGAGAGCAACCAGGAGGATGCGAGTGCGAGAGGGGACCGTGCTGGCAGGAGGGAAGAGAGAGACATTTGGGAGGTATGCAAAAGGGCGTTGTGTCAGACGTCAGGAAAATGTAGTGAAAGCCCATATCATGTCGTTGAAGCCAGCAAAATGTGGTTGAAAGCTGGTAAAACTCTGTTGAAAGCCATTATGTTAATAGCCCGTGAAATGCCATGAACCAGCAGTGCTATCATTGCGAGCTGGGTGGGGAAGGAGGAGGGCGGTTCTTCTCACCGAGGCTCGCCTCATGGCGGATTCGCGAACTCAATGAAGTGGCGATGACGAGGCAGGGCAGCAACGTAGGACTGCAGCACTGTAGCAGAACAGCAGGGCTGCAAAGGTGGACCCAAACGGCTCCGCGCAACTCTTTCCGCACTCCCCAGGCCTGCCGCGCTCACTACTCACGCTTGCCCGCGCGCACTTGCGCCTGCCCGCGCTCACTTGCGCCTGCGCGCGCTCACTTGCGCATGAACACCTTCCCCCCGACGATCTTGTGCGCGGGCTTTCCCTTGATCATGCGCATCCGCGCAAACTCCGACCCGCACGCGGGGCACTTCATGTCCCCCGCCGTGAAATCCTCCGCAATGCGCTCTACGAAACACTTAACTAATGCCCCGTTGCCGCCCTTGCGGTACCGGTATAGCTGCTGCTGGCACTTAGCGCAGAAGATCTTCACGGTCTTGGTCGGCCCGCTCGCGGGGGGAGGTTTCGATTCGTCCTCGTTAGAATCTTCCTCGCTAGCGCGATGGAAGGATTTTGCCGCACTTGCCGTTACGCCCGCTTCGTTTAGACGACGAGTCGCGATCAATTCAGCGCGCGAATGCGTGAACAGAGTAAGATTACTGAAACTGGACCTGGACGAACGGAGGCGATTAAGACTACTATGTGCACTTAGTAGCAAAGTACGCGTGCCAGGAGTGACACAGTCGATCAAATCGCTCGCGATGGAAGCTACAGGAAAGGAAGAAATCAGACGACGCGCAGAAGGAAATGCTGGCAGCGGCACGAACACGCTGGAGCGGGGGACGCGCGAAGCCAGAGGCGCGGCGCGAGCGATCATTTCGCGGAGGGATACAGTGCGGTGGCGTGCGGTGCTACGGAATTGTTGATCAAGCAGGCAGGCACAACAATATACTACTTGGGGATTTGGTTCCAGTCCGGTGCTGCTATCTGCAACATCTCTTGTGGTGGGGACTAGAGTAGAGATACGGGAGCATAGGAGAAGCGCATTGTGACTTTTCGAGGGATGGACCAGCATGCCAGCGAGAAATTCGAGCCGAGTTGATCTGGTAACCTGCGAGCCTCGTCGCAGTGCCACTGGGCTAGGATTGAGGGTAACACGCTGGAGATCTGAGTAGGGAAGTGGACAGGGCGATTGCGCGAAGGCACTTCTGTTTTCGTTCGACCGGAAACACCCTTTTGTTACCCGAAGACGACCGCGTCACGACACTTGTAACGTAGCGACAGCATTCACGAGCCTACCACAACTATTTTCGCAGCTTTTGTTATCCAACCTAACAGGCAACATCCATTTCTACCGTCACCTGCCCACTCCTCCTCACACAACACCATGCCGCAGAGCAGACCTAAAATAGCCGCCTTGTTCAGTCGTTAGGTAACAGGGCTCGTCGCTCTAGATCTCTCAGTGCTGCTTTCATTGCGGACGGGCCGCGATTCGCGGTTCGACGCTGCAGGACTATCCCAAGACGTGCGAAATGCGAAATGCGCTGTAACCCTTATCGTGCTCCCCTCCACCCCATTCAGTCGCCATTCTCTCTCGCGACAATCAGTCGCTCGCGACATTTCCTCGGGATTTTCATCGCCGCACCCATCCCTCCCACCGCGCTTTCTCAAACCCCTCCTTCCGCTGATAGTCTCGTCATTTCAGCCGCCTTACAAGTTCCGTCTCTCAAGTTCCGTGTATCAGCACGCGCAATGGCTGGATCCCCAGTCTCCTTCTCTTCTTCCTCCTCATCCTCCTCCTCGCCCTCCTTCCTCTCCTCCCGCCTCCTGGGCACCATCATCCGCGTTACATGCCTCCTCGCTTGCCTCGCCATCATCGCATTCTTAAGTGTGAGCTACTGGGCGCTGCGGGCCACTAATCTCACGCCGCGTGTCGAGGAGTTTAGGGACCACTGGGACTCGTGCGTGAATCAGCCCATGGGCCACTGGGTCAAGCTCGCCGTGCCGTCTTCGCGCGGCGTTCCCTGCTCGCACATAGTTAAAGCGGCGATTAAGAGGGGCGAGGCCGGGGTGGAGCGAGGCCGGGTGCTGCATCGGCTGCAGCTGAAGGAGCAGCCGGGAAGGGACGGCTGCGCGGTGAAATACGATGCTGACGTGGACCCCTGGGATATGCATCCTGTGCCACGTGGCAAATTCTCCTACTCCTCCTGCCACGTGGAATGGATCATCTACTCTTCTGATTGCGGACTCAGCATGGTTCGGATGGCGGATTTCGCTCACATGGCGGCCGTTCCGTTCGCCGTGGTGGGGGTGGGCGTCCCCTGGAGAGGCCAGGGCGGCCGCATGCGGACTATCCGCGACTACCTCCGCTCCCTGCCGCCCGACCGCATTGTCATTTCCACCGACGCCGACGACGCCTTCCTCATGCCGGGCCCCGCTTGCCGCCCAGAGAATCTTGTCGAGGCGTTTCTCTCGCTCAACGCACCCGTGGCCTTCGGAGGTGAGATCTTCTGCTACCCGGACTGGCGGAAAATCGAGGTGTTTTACCCTCGGAAAATCAACGAGACGAAGAACTGGTTCCTGAACTCTGGAGCCTACGTGGGATACGCATGGGCCCTGGCTAAAATCATCGATGCCACATACGTGGGAGACTGCATGCAGGACCAGCGCGCATACACCCTCGGGTTCATCGGCCAGCAATACCTCTTCAGGCACCTCCCCCGCGTGCCCTACCCTGAACCCAGCGACTTTGAATCCGCTCTCAGCAGCATGGGTAGCGTCACTGCAGCGGTGGCCGCCCAGGAACGGTTTGCCGACTCTCCGTTCCGCAAGCCGTGGCGCAACCCGCGCCCTGTGCGGTACAACACGACGATGTCGCCGTTCCACCGGCTGCCGCCCGCGTCAGAAGAGAAGGTGATTAGTGAGGCGATGGAGGCGGGGCAGAAGGATGCTCCGTCCGTCATGGCTGCTCCGTTCATGAAGCTGGATCATTACAACACGCTGTTCACGCACCTGGGAGGGTACCCCTGGGAGGAGTTTGAAGTGGTGGGGAAGGGTGGAGAGGCGATGGTGCGCGCGAGGAGCACGGGCGGCATGGCGTGTATTTTGCATCAGCAGGGGGACAAGATGCAGAATCTGTCCATGTATTATGTGTTTGAGCAGGCCAGGCTGGACGATGTGCAGGCTGCACGGGGGTATGTGTAGGGAAGAAGGTGGCTGCTTATTGATGTGATGGGGGTATTAGCATGGGAGATGGGGCTTGGTAGTGCATGGTCGGTAAACTGCATGTGGAATGCCATGCCATGCATGCATTTGGCATGTCATCCATGGTTCGTGGTTCATGGTTCCTTCTGTGCATGCTTCAGGATTTAGCAATTGGGCCAGGGAGATTACAGCTTACGAAGTATGGGGGTGCTGAGTAGGCTGTAGTAGAGGTGAAACCGATAGCCAGTACCATGGTATTGCATGATGAAGCTGGCAGAAGAATAACATCACTTTTGGAAAATCATATTTTAAGGAATCCAACAAGGATGTACGTTTCTATGTGTGTAGTCGAGAGACAGTGTTTGGGTGAATCTGACACAGCGTGTGCCTTGTGCAAGAAACCACGTGTTCGACCTTGTCCGCGTTCGACAAGCCATTCTTTTGCGGTCAGGCTCGCCTCTTCAGCAGCCCACCCACCATCACCTTGCCCAGATCCTCCCATCCCGCTCATCACTGGACCAATCGGTTTGTCAAGCTCGCACGGCGGTCAGCGGAATATTCGCTTTCTGCTCAATGCTGTCGCATCCAGGCAATGGAAACATGCGAGCACAGCCACACTGCCATCCCTACAAAAAGTACTCCGCAGCAATTCACGGAACAACCGTAATGTAAAATCAAACCTACCAAAACGTTCCGAAACGAGAGAAATATTATTTAGAAACTCTAGAAGTCATACCGCATCGCATTGCACCGCACATAAGTAACAGTTTCAGAACTCCCTGATGAACGCGACATTCACTGGCACAGAAGAGTTGCAATGATCAAATCCCTCCACCGTCCTTGTTCACACCAACCCCAGAACACCACATTCCGTTGCGAACATACGATGCGACCTGGTTCATTGCCCCTTCTCCATCCATGACCACCCCAAGCGTATCCTTCTCTCTGCAGCAGCACGTCTCGTCTCTGCTGCTCCATCACCACCGTCCCTCCGCATTGCCCTCGCAATGCGCGCACTGTCACTACTCAATCGCTCCCCCCCAGCGCCCGTTTCTATGCATCCCGGTCCACGCATCTGACTGCCGCGAATCCGCCGCGGCGCGACCAACTCAGTTGGCTTATCACGTAGTATACGTGATCCTGGCCTCGCCCAGCCGCCTTTCTCCTGCGAGTTCATGCGAAAACATTCGCGCCTGCCTGCCTGAAGACTCCGGGCGGCGGTCCTCGTTTGCCGTCGCCGTCGCCGTCGCGCGCGGCGCGCATGGGCGCGTGTTTCTCCAGCGAGGCTTTGCTGCGCGCCGATAGGAACAGCGCGCCGTCCCGGGGGGGTAAGGCGATCCGATCGTCAAGTAGTACGACTGACTCCCAACAACCGAGATGACTTATGAGTCAATTTAAACTTTCCCAAGCAGCGACAAATCTACATTTATTTCTGATGCTCATGCGTCGCTGACCCATCCAGCCCTTCTTCGGACCTGCGGCTCCACGCTCCACCCCAATTGTACCGTTTCCCCTTCCCCTTTCCGGTCTGCTTCTTCCCTTTCCCCCCTTCCCCCTCCCCTCTCCCCCCCTCCCAATCCCCCTTTCCTCCTCCCCCCTCCCCTCTCCCCATTTCCCCCTCACCCCTCCCCCCTCCCCTTTTCCCCCTTCCCCCTTCCCCCTTCCCCCTTCCCCCTCCCCCCTCCTCCCCACCCGGCCCCCGCTCGTCCTGCGCAGCGCGCAAGAGCACTCCCCGCGCACCTGAGAACCTTTTGGGGCAGCCGTTTCGGGCAGTGGAGGAGGATTATGAGATAGGTAAGGGGGGGGATCGGGACTAGGGGAGGAATGGGAGATGGGTGAAGGGAGGAATGGGGAATAGGTGAGGAGGAATGGGAGATGGTATGAGGGGAGAATGGAAGATGGGAGGGGAGGAGTGAGAGATATGAGAGGGGAGGAAGCAATGGGGAAAGTGAGGGGAGGAGTGGGAGAGTGAGGGGAGGAATGGGAGATGGGTGAGGGGCGATGGGAGAAGGGTGAGGGGAGGAATGGGAGAAGGCTGAGGGGAGGAATGGGGGATAGGTGAGGGGAGGGCGACGAAAAGCGGGGTGGAAGATGGAGCATAGGTAAGGGATGGAAAGGAGGAAGATGTGTCATTGGAGCATCGCGATGGGTTGGGTGGCAGGTGCAGCGAGTAGGCCTATTACCCACCCCACGCCATCTGCCGGGCATGCCGATTCCTTTGCATATACTCTCTGTATATCCCAATCCATCGTCTTTGAGGCCATTGCTCTTTTTTACCGCATGGGCGCATGTGTTCACAGCGCAGGTGTATGCAACAACCACACTACACTCCTCCACCTCTCCCCTTGGTACAGGCAGGGAGCTGGGGCGGGGGCCGTATGGCATCCCATACATACATCGCCACGCATCGCCAGGCATCCACTGTGACTCAAGCCTCGGTCATGTGTGCATACATCCACCGCACTCCACCCCACCCCACCTCTCCCCTTGGTACAGGCAGGGAGCTGGGGCGGGGGCTGTATGGCATCACGTACGTCGCCACGCATCGCCAGTCACGCGAGCTCTTTGCTTGCAAGACCATCACCAAGGTGACCGCGCCCTTCCTGCCCACACCTTTCCACCCCACCCCACCGTTCCCCACCATCCCCGTTCCCCTCAGCACCACCTCTTCCCCACGCTGTGTGTCAACTTGGCACGAGAGGCCACCACCCTCAACCACCTCTATCCACCCCATTTCACCGCTCCCGATCTGTAAACCCCCAACCAGCGCCACCTGTCCCCCACCTCATGTGCCAAGGTGGCACGGGAGGCCGCCATTCTCGCTCACACTCTTCCACCGCATTCCACCGTTTCCCACCTGCCCACCCCCAACCAGCGCCACCTGTCCGCCACGTCATGTGCCAACGTGGCAAGGGAGGCAGCCATCCTCGCCCACCTGTCCACCGGCCATGCGGGCATTGCAACGCTCATCGACCAATACGAGGACGCCACGTGTGTGCACTTCATTCTGCAGCTCTGCACAGGTGAGCAGGAGGGGTGGTGTGTTGGTGCCACAGGTGGAGTGAGAGGAAACGTGGGGTATCACAGGTGCTATGCTGCTGCTGCTGCTGCTGCTGCGTGGTGTGTACGGCAGAGGAAAGGCGAGTCTACGAGCTCAGCCAACCAGATCATTCCCTAATAGTTCGTCTGCCCTACCCCTAGCCCTCGTCCTCCCCTTCCGCACTCCTTCTCCCTCCCCCTTCCCTGTCTGCCCCTCCTCCTAGGCTGCTTGCTGTAGGACAGGGTTAAGGCGGAGGGCAACGTTTACATTTGATTCAAAAGCCCAATTCCACTCCTGCCTCTCCTGCCACTCCTGCCTCTCCCATCCCTTCCCCCCCGCCCCCCTCCCCCCCCCCCAGGCGGCATGCTATACGATGGGGTCAAGGCGGAGGGCAGCTACAGTGAACAGCGTGCGGCCGGCATGGTTCGGCAGATAGTGCAGGCAGTGCAGTACATGCACAAGCAGGGCGTGGTGCATCGGGATCTCAAGCTCGAGAACTTCCTGCTGCTGCACCAGGGGGAGGATGCGCCCCTCATGGCCATTGATTTTGGGCTGTCGACCTTTTTTCAGCCGGGTGAGTGGCAGTGTAGTGCAGTGCAGTGCAGTGCAGTTCAGTGCGGTATCCAGGGGAGGCAGTGTACGCGCACGATGTGGTGCATCGGGATCTCAAGCTCGAGAACTTCCTGCTGCTGCACCCTATGCCCCCCTCATGGCCATCGACTTTGGCCTTTCCACATTCTTCGAGCCGGGTGCGTGTCGGTGTGCTGGTGGTACGGGTGTCGGTGCCTTGAGAAACCCCAAGTGATGCGGCACATGCATGGGCGGGGAGTGGTGGGGTATGGTGCATCGAGATCTCAAGCTTGAGAACTTCCTGCTGCTGCACCCGGGGAAGGACGCACCCCTTATGGCCATCGACTTTGGGCTATCCACGTTCTTCGAACCGGGTGAGTGTCGGTGTGCTGGTGACTTGTGAACCCCCAAGTGAAGCAGTACATGCACGGGCGGGGTGGGGTGCATCGGGATCTCAAGCTCGAGAACTTCTTGCTGCTGCACCCAGGGGAGGATTCCCCTCTGATGGCCATGGATCTCGGCCTTTCAACATTCTTTGAGCCAGGTGTGTACGTGTCGGTCCTCAACATGCCTTCTGAGGGGCAGGGTGGGGTGGGGTGCATCGGGATCTCAAGCTCGAGAACTTCTTGCTGCTGCACCCAGGGGAGGATTCCCCTCTGATGGCCATGGATCTCGGCCTTTCAACATTCTTTGAGCCAGGTGTGTACGTGTCGGTCCTCAACATGCCTTCTGAGGGGCACGGTGGGGTGGGGTGCATCGGGATTTCAAGCTCGAGAACTTCTTGCTGCTGCACCCAGGGGAGGATTCCCCTCTGATGGCCATGGATCTCGGCCTTTCAACATTCTTTGAGCCAGGTGTGTACGTGTCGGTCCTCAACATGCCTTCTGAGGGGCAGAGTGGGGTGGGGTGCATCGGGATCTCAAGCTCGAGAACTTCCTGCTGCTGCACCCGGGGGAGTATTCCCCTCTCATGGCTATCGACTTTGGGCTGTCTACCTTCTTTGAGCCAGGTATGTACACAGTACATGTCGGTCAGTGCCCTGTGAAACTGCACGTGAGGCAGTGCAGTGCAGTGCATCAGGGGAGGGATCTCAAGCTCGGGAACTTCCTGCTGCTGCATGCAAGGGAGGATGCACCGCTCATGGCCATCCACCTTGGGCTTTCAACATTCTTCGAGCCGGGTATAAGTGTTTGTTACTTGTGAGGCCGCGTGTGAGGCAGTGCAGTACATGCACGGGCGGGGCGTGGTGCACAGAGTTGGTAGGCAGTTCACCGCGACACATACAGCTCTACTTCCTCCTTTAATTTCCTCCTCTAACCTCACTCCCTCCCACTCTGGCTCATCACTTCCCCCCCCGCTTGCGTTCTCCAGGCTAACGCTTCAAGGAGGTGGTGCGCAGCAGTGAGTTCGTCCAACCATTACGCATGCTGACTTGCTTTCTCCTACTCTCGCTCCCCCCTCACTCCCACCCTCGCTCATTGCTTCCCCCACCCATGTCTCCCCAGGCCAGGCCAATGCCCCCCCGATTTGGTGGGCATTGCGTCCTCCCTCCCTCCCCCATTATGCTTACTTGTTCTCTGCTCTATTGCTTTCCTCACCACATATCCCAGGGCAGCGCTTTAAGGAGGTGGTGGGCAGTGCGTACTATGTGGCGCCAGAGGTGCTGAGGAGAGACTACGGCAGCGAGTGTGACGTGTGGAGCATTGGAGTCATCACCTACATGCTGCTGTGCGGCACCCCGCCATTCTGGGATGGTATGCTGGGGTGTGGTATGGTGGAATGCGGTGATGTGATGTAGTGCACGGTGCGGTATGGTGTGTGACGTGACGAGGCAGTTATGGCAGGACGTGTGGAGCATTGTGGTCATCACCTACATGCTGCTGTGCGTTACCCCGCCTTTCTGGGATGGTATGCTGGGCTGGGGTGTGGTACGGTAGAATGCGGTGATGTGGTGTAGTGCAGGGTGTAATGTGTGACGAGGTAGTCACGGAGAGTGTGACGTGTGGAGCGTTGGAGTCATCACCTACATGCTGCTGTGCGGCACCCCACCTTTCTGGGTTGGTGGGTTGGGATGAGGTGGTTTTGTGCGCTGGAATGCAGTGAGTGAGGTGGCGGTGTGGTGTGCAGGGTATGGCATGGCATGGCATGGCATGGCATGGTATGGTATGGTATGGTATGGTATGGTAGCGAGTGTGGTCTGTGAAGCGTTGTGCAGGTCACCTACATGCCCCCACCAGGTCACCTACATGCCCCCACCAGGTCACCTACATGCCCCCACCAGGTCACCTACACTCCGCCGGCTCCCAGAAGGCGAAGCATCACCCCCCCTCCTTCTCCCCCTCCTTCCCTCATCCACCCACCAGTATCAGAGGAGGGTATGTGTTAGGTGGTATTGAAGGGCCCGTATGAGCTGACCATTGCTCCCTGGCCGTCCAGCCATCGTCCAGCAAGCCAAGCACCAAGGGCCCCCCTTCACCCCTTCTTTTCCCCCCTCCTTCCCTCACTCCCCCACCAGTATCGGAGGAGGGGATATGCGAGGCGGTGCTAAAGGGAGAGTACGAGATGAGCAGTGCCCCCTGGCCGGCCATCTCCCAGCAGGCGAGCCACCTGGTGGGGCGCATGCTGGAGAGTGATGCTTCCAAGAGAATCACCACCCAGGAGATCCTTGGTAGGTGTGCCTTGGGAGTGTCTGGGGTGTGTCTTAGGGTGTTGTGCAATACTAGCTGGGGGCATGGGGCAGCCTGGCCCGGCCGGCCATCTCCCAGCAGGCGAGGCACCTGGTGGGGCGCATGCTGGACAGCGATGCAGCCAGGCGAATAACCACCCAGGAAATTCTCGGTAGGTGTGTGGGTGTGTCTTGGAGGGTGTGGTGCAATACTAGCTGGGGGCAATGAGCCGTGCCCGCCCTGGCCGGCCATCTCCCAAGAGGTGAAGATCTGGTGGGGTGTATGCTGGGCAGCATTGCTGCCTGGCGAATCACCACCCAGGAATCCCGGCGGGTGTGTCTTGGAGAGGGGCGGTGTGGGAGAGGGAGGGGGGGGGAATGGGGAAGAGGGGATTGCCTGGTGGGCGAATGAGTACGCAGGAGAGCCTTATCCTTGGTAGGTGTGTCTTGGGTGGGGGAAGCGGTGTGGGGGGGGAGACGGGGGAGAGATGGTATAGAGGGAGGCGAGCAGTGGCTCCTGGCGTTACTTTTGAGCATTCTCAAAAGGTGAGCAGTGGTTGGTTCCCGGCTGACCATGTTCCCTCATGCCAAGGGCGTTGTGGAGGGGTGATAGAGAGTGGCTTGATCAGCAGAACAGTACTCGATAGGTGTGTTCATAGAGCGGAGAGTATTTGGTGGTGGGTGTGATTGGGGCATTGTTCGACGGCTGAGAGTTGTTAATTGGGGCAGTGGGTGTGCTTGGGGCATTCTAGAATATGCGTACAGTCCCATACACGCACACTCACTCACTCTGACGCACACTCACTCACTCTGCCGCACACTCACCCACTCTGCCGCACACGTTCATGCACACTGACACTCTTTCCCTCACTCTCTCCTCTCAAGCAGACCATGAGTGGGTGCGAGAGGGAGGAGCGCCGACGTGCCCCCTGTCGCTACCAGTGATGAAGCGTGTGCGCCAGTTCTGCCAGATGAACCACCTCAAGCGGCGAGCCCTCGCGGTAAGGCACCCTTGCAACCCTGACACGACACCTTGCCTGTCATTCATACTCTAAAGCCCCTAAACCCCCCACCTCCAGCCCCTTTGTTCTAATGGAGTCGTGGCCACTTCAATCAAGCTTGCTCTCCAATCAAAGGAGGACTTTTGAGGCGCCTCAATCAAAAGTCTCTTCGATCGAGTTCGCACTGCTATCGGGGAAGGGTCCCCATGGCAGCTGAGTGAAACGTTGGCTAATGTAGCTGCACCCATTCTCCCGAGATAATGTCAAGGAACACCGCATGCTCGTTATAAGAGAGCAATGAGAAAACAAACCCCTGCTTGTCACATGCGTATCAGCCAACAAGGTCGTCAACCGAGTTTCTTCCTTGGCCCCCAATCTTTCCTTTTTTTGCTTTCTGTCACGGGCTTTGACCATCCGAACCTGGACAGGGACGGCTGTGACTCAGCCTTGATTCGACTCCGGAGGACCGCTTTCCACTTCCCCCTCCCCCCTGCCTCCAGCTGGTGGCGGGGTGCTGTTTGGATGAGAAAGACATGGCAGCCGAACGCGCTTTCACCATCGAGACCTGGGCAGAGGCAGCTGCATGTCAGTCTTGAGTCGACTCAGGAAAACCCCCAATCCGCCCTCAGGACTCATGTGCCTCTCTCCCTCTCTCTCCCACCCACCAGGTGGTGCCGGGGTGCTGTTTGGACGAGGAGGTTATGGCAGTGACCCGAAAGCGCTTCAACCATCTCGACCTGGACAGGGATGGCTGTGTTCAGTCTTGAGTCGACTCACGAAAACCAGCCTTCCCCTTCCCAACACCGCAGGTGGTGGCAGGGTGCTGTTTGGACGAGAATGAGATGGCGGCGATTCGAACACGCTTCGACCATCTCGACCTCGACAGGGATGGTTGCATCTCGGTGTCCGACCTCGTTGCCGGCTTTCAGTCGCTGCACATCCCTCTCTCAGAGGAAGAGGCCCGAGAGATCATCCAAGCGGTGAGCCAAGCTTTCCCCTAGTGCGTGTCTCGACAGGGACGGCTGTATCTCAGTGTCTGATCTCGTTGCTGGCTTTCAGTTGCTGCACATTCCGTTGTCAGAGGAAGAGGCCAGAGAGATCATCCAAGCGGTGAGCCAAGGCAAGGTTTGCCCCGACAGTGCTGTGCCAAATGAAGCTGTTGCCTACCCTTGATGAGCAAATGCACGTTCACCATCTGGACCTGGATAGGGATGGAACGGCCGCATCTCTGTTTCCGACCTAGTTGGCGGCTTTCAGCCACATCCCGCTTTCAGAGGAGGCCGCCCGAGGCTCATCACGAGTGGGGGATAACTCACCTTGACCCAATTACAGACTTGTTACCATGCAATGGCGACCCTATCTAGGTCCTTTCAATGATTGACACGAGAGACTCACATATGGCGCCACCCTTCTCTTCTCCCCTCTCCCCGACCTTTCTCCAACAACGGAGAGATTGCCAAAGTGGTGGTGAGACGAACTCGCTTTGACCATCTTGACTTGCAACCCCCCCGACCTGCCTCTCTCTTCTCCCCCCCACTATGAGGCCAGGCGGACAGCAAGGGGTCGGGCACATTGGACCTGTCAGAGTATGCATTGGCCATCATGGTGAAGCGCAAAGACGGTGAAGAGCAAAGACAGTGCGCATACAGATAGGGTGAATGCTAGTGCAACTGCTTATTTAACCTGCCTCTCTCTTCCACCTCACCCCCTCCGTCGGAGGCCAGGCGGACAGCAAGGGGTCGGGCACATTGGACCTGTCGGAGTATGCATCGGCCATCATGGTGAAGCGCATGGACGCCGCGCGCATAGACAAGGCATTCCGGCACTTTGACAAGTGAGTTTTGAGACGCCTCAAAAGTCAGAGCATGCAGCGGCCACCATGGTGAAGTGCACGGATGGTGCGTGTATAGAGTGGGTATTCCTGCACTTCGAGGGGTGGGTCACTGCTGTCGTGAGACAGACTTTGTTGCTCATCCATTTGGGTAGGATGCATTTCTGTGCAGTCAGGTAGAAGACATGTTTTTGTTAAGCGCACATGCCGTCACATAGTTTGATAGAAGATGGTCAAGATTGTGATGTGGGCTATGAGCTTTATCCCAGTTGCTTGGACCACTTCTTTCAAGCAATTGCTGCTAATGCATGTGCTTGTTGCCCTCTGTGTGTTCCAGGGAGGGGCGTGGTTATATCACAATGGCTGATTTGAAGGCCACGCTCGCAGCAGGCGAGAGTGATGAGACAGTGGAGCGCCTCTTCAAGGACATTGGCAACAAGCATGTGAGAAAAGCACCCTGCTCTATCTGGCTTTTTTCCCAAAGGCCCCCACCACGGCCAGTTACTGCAACCTACAAGTCACACCTTCCCTTGCTCCCCTTTCTTCTTCCACGTCTGCCCCTCACTTACAGAGTGGGCACATTGACCAGGAGGAGTTCAGTCGGATGATGCGTGAGGGTATGGAGGATGGCAGTGCATGGAGAGGTTCAGGGCTATTGAGCAACCTTTCAGCGATCAAAATACAGGAGCTGCACCATACTGAGAAATTTTGAGCCTCCATTTGATTCTTTGCAAAGAATAGTACACTGCTGTACAATAGCCTGCCTATGCTTGACAATGGAGTAGCAGCAATCCACGGATGTGCAGTAATGTGAAATCAAACCTTACCGAAACGTTCCAAAACGTGAAAGTAACAATCTGAAACCCCGAATGTCTTACCGCATCGCATTGCACCTCATCGAAGCGAACAGTTACAACACTTCGTGATGAACGCGACATCAAAACACTGGTGCGAGAAGAGTTGGAGTGATCAAAATTCCTCCACTCGCACGCCCTCGTTCATGCCAACCCCAAAACACCACATCCCCTTGACCAAGATCCAGGAATTATCAAGATGACACTACCAAGGCCGCCATGGCCGGACCTTCGTTGCCTGGAACTTATTGCGCGTGAAGCCTACGTGTCAGCTGGCTTTAAGAACAACAGTTTCCGACTCGCCTCGATAAGACGAAGAGAATGGTGCTCTCTAGGTGTTCATCAGTCGAACATTGTATCTTTCTCAAAGTCTTACCTGTTGTTATCTCAGCTATCGGATACCAAGGCTCTGTCCATCAGCGATCAGCTTTCAAGGTCCTATCAACACAACCATGACAACACAGCACGCTCTTATTGGCAAGAGAGATTTCGTGTTACCACGGTGCAGAACAGTCCCAAGGTTTTATCAGCCACTTACCAACACCTCCAACTTGAGCTGTGGCCTGACACTCATGCTACGACACTACTTAACAAGGGTGTGCTCAGACATCCGGATCATCAGGCTTTCAGAGCCTCATTGTCAACTCTCCAGCCGGTTTTCTGTCATCATTGCACCATGCCTCGCGCTCCTGCAAAGGGGAAGCAAGTAGTAGAGGAGAATCTACCTAAGGAGCCTCCTGCGGCGCCAGATGCTCCGGCTGACGGGGTAGCTTCGACCTCTGAATCGGCGCCGATGGCTGGAAGTTTCGGCTTAACCCCTGCAGAGAAGGCCACAACGACATGCCAGTTGTCAGAAGACGGCTTTCTTGAAGACGACTCTGATGAAGAACTGGACATTGACATTCAACAAGAAGCTGCAGCTCGCCTACGTTATACGGCCATCCTGTTGGTTCCCTTCATGCTGCAGAATAAGCTGGGTGCTGTCATTAACATGGTGTGGACGCTCCTGCGCAAAGTCTGGGCTCCTTCGCTTTCGGCGGGTGCTGTTGACACAGCTTCAGTACAGACCCTCCCGGCTGGGTACGTCGCGAAGCAGCATTTCTGCCGACTTCAGCTGTCTTTCCTGCGAGAAGAGGATGCGGTAACAGTCAGAACGAAGACGGTGGAATACCAGCGGCCGAAAGGGAAGATCACGCTTTTCTGGCAACATACGGAAAACCCAGCTTACCTGAAGGAGAAGGCGTCTAATCCCGCTGTTATCGAGTTATATTTTAAAGATGTCTCTGCTAACGTCTCTCCTGATTTGTTGAAGGACATGCTCTGCCGTTACCCGCTGAAAATCCGCAAGACCTCTGCCTTCGCCAAAGGCCTTTGCTTCCACCGGGTTGTCCATCCTGTTACGGGAGCTGACACAGACACGGTGAAAGGACTGGTTATTGCTCACCCGGATGACAAACACCGCTGGCGTCACGTCATCAACAACCCAATGGACACCTCAAAGCAGATCATGGTTCACTACCCTCTATTATCCTGCACGTTCTGCGGCGGACATCATTATGAGAAACTCCATGATATGTTCGTCACCGAGCGGCAGAATAATATAGGGAAGTGGAGTTTGAATCTGGGGAGGGTGCATAAGATCAATGGTAACACAGAGATGTTCATACACGTACCTGTCATTTCTTTACTCTCTGTACAAGGTACTAACAACTGGGTCGCCTGTCGCAGCTGCATCCATCCGCACGTCGCCGCTTGTCACTCCCATTCTCTTGGATCCGGCTATTGTCTTAACCTCAACTGGCGGGAACCGGGAAGAATGGATCTGCACTCAGGCGGGATGCGGAAAGGCGAAGGGCTCCTCTTTCATGACCGCTGCAGACCATATCACCTCTGCGGACCACTTGATCCACCTGGAGGAGTTGGGCTCGGCGACAAGGGTGACGATGGGGAAAGCAAACCTGAACAGCATCAAGAAGGAATACGGGATGTAGGGCCACGAAGTGATGGAGCTGTTTTCACCTGCGGTTGCACAGGGGGGAGAGGTGCCGTGTACTGTGATGTGTCTGGGGGTTCGCCGTTCAAGCTGGCTGTTGACTGTTCGGTAGTAGGTATCGTTTTCTGAGCTGCTGCTGTTTGTGGCCTTTTCTGCATATGAGTACTGCTTCGATCCGTGGATGCTGAGGGGTCTGTCGCAGTGGTTAAATGAATAAAAAGGACACGTTTGTGGTAACCGCGTTGAACATCAATGGCTTAAGCAGCGCGGCTAAGAGGAGCACGTATAACAAGTGGTTCAAGTCAGCAGCAAACATACTCATACTCACAGACACGAGGGTGGAAGCTGACCATAATTTCTGGACTCAACTGAACCCATCAGCCTTCGCGGCGGTTTCGCCGGCGGGAGGAGCGGGAGGAGTTGCGGTCCTTAGTTTTACGCCGGGTGTTGTCTTCAAAGACATCTGCTCACACGACTCAGGCAGACTGGTAGCGGTAACTTTGGAGAGGGGAGATTTATCCTGGCGAATCATCGCAGCCTATTTCCCTGCTCAAGCAACAGCAAGAGGGGTTTTCTTTAGAGACTGTCTCTCGAGATTTGTCAGCAGCCTTCCGCCAGCGCCTCACACGATCCTCATCGGGGACTTGAATGTGATAGCAGATCCGAGGATAGACAAGTCGTCGAAAATAGGATCGTCAAGGGAGAATCAGAGGCTGCTTGACACCTTTCCATCACTTGATCTTCAAGATGCCTTCCGTACCTTACATCCGACGAAGCGGGAATACACCTTCTACGCACGTTTGTTAGAATCTAGCAGCAGGAATGAATGAACTATGAAAGTATTGGGTACAAATATGAAACCCTAAAAGGGGCTGTACCCCATATTGGCTACCCCACTACAGCCTACACATATATAACATGCATATACTTTGACACACCCCCATAGGCAAAGTGGGGGAGAGCAAGGGGTCACAAGACCAGTCAAGAGAAGCAAAGCAAGCTCAGGGTGGATCACAACGTCACCACACACACTGAGCACAAGCAAAGGGCCACAAGGCCAGTTCACATGCAGAGGTATATATGCAACAACAACAGCACAGTGATCTCTACCTAGCAGAGCAAGCACGCAGGTATATATATAGATCACAGTACAAGCAAAGTCTACAGCAAGTGAGGAAACGTGGGCACAAGGCCTAACAGAGTGCAGAAACGCTGATGATCACCAGACGAAAGCGCCTTGGTGAAAATATCAGCAGTGTTGGCCCGAGTGGCCACGTGAGCAAGACGAAGCTGACCACGCTGCTGCAACTCTCGAGCCAGGAAGTAACGCAGAGCGATGTGCTTCGTTCTGTGCTCCAGTCTGTGCTCCTGACACAAGGCAATGGCGGCCTTGTTGTCGACGTACAGCACTGGAGGAGAACGAGGCCTCTCTCCCAAGTCGGTCAGCAGGTAGGTGAGCCAGCGTAACTCCTGTGCAGCCATGGCTGTGGCGTAGATCTCAGCCTCACAACTGGAGCTGAGAACTGAAGACGAGCGTGTAGAACGCCAAGAAACCGAACCAGAGCCAAGGCTGAAGGTGTAACCCTGTGACGACCGCTGCGTAGCCTGGTCGTCAACCCAAGAAGCGTCTGAGTGCCCAGTGAGGACAACGTCGCTCCATCCTCCAAGCACGAGCCACATGCCCGATGTACTGCACAAGTAGCGTAGTACCCTCTTAGCAGCATCCATGTGCACCTTTCGGTGCCGACCAGGAGCCACGTAGCGAGCCAGAAGGCCAAGAGGGTACGCAAGGTCAGGACGAGTGCAGGTCATCAGGTACATAAGGCAGCCCACTAGCTCTGGGTAAGGACCACTCGGCTCTACGGACTCGTCCGAAGGTGGAGCTGAGAGCGAGTGACCTGTAGCCAGAGGAGTGGCCAGTGCCTAGGACCAGGTGAAGCCGAAGCGCTGAAGGACCTGCTGCACCATGTGTGACTGAGTCAGTGTGATGGTGCGGCGTGCTCTGTCCCGGGTGATCCGCAAGCCAAGATAGCTTGTCAGCTCACCCAGGTCTGTGCACGTGTGTCTCTTTTGCAGCTCCGACTTCACCAGGGCGAGAGCCTTAGTGTCAGCAGTGGCAAAGACCAAGTCGTCGACGTACACGAGGATGTAGAACGGCGGCAGTGAAGTGTTGGTGCGCAGAAACAGCAACGGGTCAGCAGTCGACGGAGAAAACCCAAGAGCCGCAAGTGTCGTCCTCAGTGTGTCGTGCCACTCACGCGGCGCCTGGCGGAGACCGTAGACCGGCCGCCGGAGGCTCCACTGGGTACCAGGAGGGAACGACCCAGTGAAGCCAGGTGGGCGGCGCAGCCAGATCTCCTCGTGCAGGCTGCCCTGTAAGAAAGCTGTGCTGAAGTCAAGAGAGTGAAGCTCGTAGTCACGCTGAGCGGCAACGTGCAGCAGCACCCGAAGAGTGGTCATCTTCGGGGTGGGGGAGAAGGTCTAGAAGAAGTCAACTCCCTCTCACTGACTGAAACCTCGAGCAACGTAACGAGCCTTGAAGACAGGCGGAGAACCTGGCAGCCGCTTCACCCTGAAAATCCACATGCCACTGACGATGTTCGCCCCACGAGGGGGAACCTCGTCGATGTAGGTGCCTGTGGACTTCCAGGATGCCATCTCTGCATCCATGGCTGTCTGCCACTGAGAGGAGTACTCACCCGGGATCGCCTCAGCGTAAGAGCGCGGGGTCGGGATGTCTGGAGCATCTGGGTCTCCCTTAGGGGCAGGCAGCATGGACACGAGATGAGGCGCAGCGGCTGCAAAACACTCAAGGTCCTCGTGCCTGTCCTCAAGGACGTCCGTGCCAAGAGCACACTCACCCCCGACGGACAGAGGACAGACAGACTCAGACTCAGCAACAAGACTAGCGGCGTAGTCTAGACGACAGGCAGCAGCAAAGTCAACAAGCTCAGCGACTAAGGCAGACGCAGCAGCAGACTCAAACGACGGGTCAGTGACAACTGTGGCTAGCAGACGCGTGACAGTAGGGTGCTCAGCACGAAACCGGTCAGACTCAGGGTCCGCAACGACAGGCAGAGAAGACGCAGGAGGAGACGGCAAAGGAACACGCTGCGGAGGAGAGGAAGGACGACGGACGACCAGGTGGGTGTCGGGGACAGCCGGCTGACGCGGACGAGGAACACGACGACCGGAACGACCAGAACGGACAGGCGAGACAGGACGCGACGCAGGCTCACGACGCTCAGTAAGACCCCCTGTCTGCTCAGTGTAAGGAGAAGGAGCAGGCAGTGGTGAGCCAAGTTGTAACGGAAGACCAGTAGACGAAGGGAGACTAAGAAACTGGCGAAGCACAGAGTCAGACGGTGGCTGAGACGACGGAGACGGTGGAGCAAAGAACAGGTGCGGCTGTGCAGTGCCACCAGCACCAGCAGCTCCAGTACCTCCAGCAGCTCCAGCACCTCCAACAGCTCCAGAACCCTCAGCGCCAGCTCCTCCAGGACCAGCTCCACCAGCAGCAGCACCCCCAGAACCGGCACCTCCAGTCCCAGGGACTCCAGCCTCAGTGTCTCCAGCAGCAGCACCCTCAGGCTCAGCACCTCCTGCCCCAGCAGCTCCAGTACCTCCAGTACGAGCACCTCCGGGACCAGCACCACTCCCAGCTCCAGTGACGTCAGCAGAAGTACCTCCAGCGGCAGAGCCTCGAGCTCCAGAAGCGCGACCCTGACGGCGACCGTACCAGTCGTGCAGTTGCTGTGAGGTGAGAGGCACACGCGGACGAAGGCGGCTACTCCAAGGAAACCGCACAACAGCAGACTCAGAACCCTCAGCGCCAGCACCCGCAGCAGCTCCAGAACCTCCAGCGCCAGCACCCTCAGCAGCTCCAGAACCTCCAGCTCCAGCGCCACCAGCGCCAGCACCTCCAGCAGCTCCAGAACCTCCAGCTCCAGCACCCTCAGTAGCTCCAGAACCTCCAGCTCCAGCGCCACCAGCGCCAGCACCTCCAGCAGCTCCAGAACCTCCAGTGCCAGCACCCTCAGCAGCTCCAGAACCTCCAGCTCCAGCGCCACTAGTGCCAGCACCTCCAGCAGCTCCAGAACCTCCAGCTCCAGCCTCACCAGCACCTACCTGGGTCAGGCGGTACGCACAGGGAACAGGCACGGTCAGCACTAGTAGGCAATGCATACATGGCAGTGAGAATAGCATCATAGTCAAGAGCAAAGATATCTACCCTCTGTCCAAGCAGCTCCAGCCAGGTGGGGAGCTCAGCCTCGTCGCCAAACTCGGTACGCCAGGCGTCGCTCAGACGGGCGAAGCAGCGGGACTGTGTATGACCAAGTGTCCCGCAAGCCTGACCAGCCCGATCACCTGTGCGAATGACGTACGGGCAGCGAACGGTACTCAAAGACCCTCTACTCTTAGCGTACCACTCGTGAAGCTGCTGGGACGTAAGTGTCTCGCGCGGACGGCGCTGCAGTTGTAGCTGGCCACTGCCAGACGCTCCCGACTGACCAGCTCCAGGGCGACAGCCACGACGGCTACCGCCACAACCCCAACTAGCGTACCACTCACGAAGCTGCTGAGGCGTGAGAGACTCACGCGGACGTCGCTGGAGCTGCATCTGGCCACCGCCAGTAGCAACAGTAGCAGTAGTAGCAGTAGCAGCAGCAGTAAGAGCCTAGCAGTAGTGGCAGCGCAGGCAGGGCAGGCGCGGCAGGCAGGCAGGTAGGCAGGCAGGCAGGCAGGTAGGCGGTTGGCGCGGCAGTGCGCAAACAAGGCAGATGCTCACCAGTGGCGGGAAGGGCAGGTGCACGACGGCGGCGACGGCGGGGCCACGACAGCGGCGGCAGAGCAGGGCCGCGTCGGCGGTAGGGCAGGTCCGCGACAGCTGCTGCAGGGCGGGGCCGGGACAGCTGCAGGGCGGGGCCGCAACGGCGGCAGAAGGCTCCGCGGCAGCTGGTGCAGGGCGGGGCCGCGACCGCGGCAGGAGGCTCCGCGGCAGCTGTTGCAGGGCAGGGCCGCGACTGTGGCAGGAGGCTCCGCGACAGCTGCTGCAGGGCAGAGCCGCGACGGCGGCAGAAGGCTCCGCGGCAGCTGCTGCAAGGCAGGGCCGCGACTGTGGTAGGGCGCTCCGTGGCAGCTGCTGCAGGAGCGACGGTGGCAGTCAGGCAGGGGCGGCGTCCAGGGGCAGCCGCGACGAACAGGGGCAGCCGCGGCGCGCGAGGCTGCAGCGCGCTCTGCGAGCTGCGGGCGCGGCGCGCAGGGCTGCAGCGCGACGCGCGGGCAGCGAACGCGGCGTGCGGGGCTGCAGCTCGACGCGCGGGCAGCGAACGCGACGCGCGGGGCTGCAGCGCGACGCGCGGGCAGCGGGCGCGACGCGCAGGGCTGCAGCGCGACGGGCGGGCCGCGGACGCGACGCGCGGGGCTGCAGCGCGACGCGCGGGCAGCGGGCGCGACGCGCGGGGCGGCGACCTGGCCTAACGGGCCTGCAGGGGCGGCTCGCGGGCCTGACGGGCCTGCAGGGGCGGCTCGTGGGCTTGACGGGCCTGCAGGGGCGGCGTGCGGGCCTTACAGGCCTGCAAGGGCGGCGGGCTGGCCTAGGGCAGCAGTAGGCAGCGCGAGGGCTGTAGGACGGCGCGCGCAGCGCAGCACGTCACAAGGCAAGGCAGGCAGGACAACACGTGGGGTAGCACGGTAACCGCAACGGTAGGTGGGCCCGAAAAAAAACGGTCCTACGGACCTAGTGCTCTGAAACCATGAATGAACTATGAAAGTATTGGGTACAAATATGAAACCCTAAAAGGGGCTGTACCCCATATTGGCTACCCCACTACAACCTACACATATATAACATGCATATACTTTGACAACATTCTGCGAAGGAGCGCTCACGGATTGACAGAGCACTGGTATCTCAATCCATCCTCCACAGGGTCGGTGACGCTTACCACTCGTCTGTACCACACGGGATCTCTGACCACTGGTACGCCATCTCGGTGGACATACGGGTAGCAGATGGCGAATCCAGAGGACCGGGGCTATGGAAGATGTATGCTGCACAAGCCAAAATGCCCGGTGTCAGGAAGCGAATCCAGCTGATCATGGGTGACGACGATCATCAGCCGCTTCCAGATTTCCCAGAGCTCTTGGTCAAACTGCAAGCAAGCATACGGATATACTCAAAGGAGGAAAAAAAGAGATTAAAAAAAACCATGGCGCAGCTGGAGGAGAAGGTGTCGCGGTTGAAAGGAGAGTTCATGAATGGGGATGGTGACGCTGACTGCTATGAACAGCTGATCAAGTATGGCTCGATGCTGAAAGCTTATCAAGAGGAGCAGAGGGAGAGGCTTCAGACCATGGCGGGGGTGCAGACAGAAGTTCTTGGGGAACTACCGTCTCCGGTGCTGTCGAGCCGGATTGCATCAAAAAAGACCCAGACGACGATAGAAGAAGTTAGTTTCAATGGTGCTCGCTACACGGGGGAAAGGGAGATTCTTACCGCGGCCTCGGAGTATTTCAAGACGGCGTTTGCAGCCCGAGAAGCAGAGGGGGGGGCTACCTGGCCGATTGACCCAGGCAAGATACTCAATGCAGCAGACAGAGAAGCGCTGAAGGCCGGCTGGACGGAGGAAGAAGTGAAATTAGCGATAAAGCAGCTGCCGTGTGGCAAGGCACCAGGTCTGGATGGGCTTCCGAAGGAGCTACTGGAAGTGAACTGGGATCTGCTTGGCCCAAGCTTCATGGCCTTCGCTAAGAATTTCGAGAAGGCAGCGGTGCTCACGGAACAATTCACAACGGCGATAACAATACTTCTGCACAAAAAGGGGGACAAGGCGTTGTTAGAAAATTATCGACCCATCACACTGCTCAGAGCGACATACAAAATAGTGGCTAAGGTGCTGGCAAACCGGATCAAGAAAGTGCTGCCATCGGTGATTTCGGAACACCAATACGGCTTCTTACCGGGACGGAAGCTAGCAGATGCAGTTAATGTCGTTGCGGATGTCAATGATGCAGCGGTGGTGGGAAGAGAGGACTGGTATCTTCTTTTGGTCGACTTCCAAAAAGCTTACGACTCGATCTCTCGAAGCTACCTGTTCCAGACACTAGAACGGATGGGATTTCCAGAGGAGTACGTGAAGTGGACAAAGGGTCTGCACGACCACTCTGGAACGCAGCTGCTGATCAACGGCTGGTTGGGGGATAGAGTGGAGATGAAAAGAGGGGTGAGGCAGGGGTGCCCGCTTGCACCGTACCTGTTCATCTGCGCAGCGGAACCACACAGCCAAGAAATCAGACGGAGCTACGCTTACCTGGGCTACGCGGACGATACATCAATCGTACTGAACCGCAAGGAGCAGATCGATAAGGCGTGCAAGCTGCTAGATGACTTCGGAGAGATTTCGGGACTGAAGGTGAACCGGGGAAAGACTGTAGTGGTGCCGCTGGGCAAAAACAGAGGCCTACCTCCACCGCCTGACACACCGTATACTTGGGCTAGGAAGGATGAGCCGCAGAGGCTCCTTGGGATCTGGATAACCTCAGGCGAAAATCCAGAGCCGTCTTGGGAGAAGGCGGCAGACAGAGCGGGAGAGGTGTTGGTGAAATGGCAGAACCAGCACGTTAAAACCTCGGCGAGGGTATCGGTGCTGAACTCGTATGCCACCCATATCCTCCTCTTTCAGGCGCAAGTCTACCCGCCACCAAAAGGGACGTGGAAGGAGTTCCGGGCCACTAGCCACAATTTCACGTCCAGCGGCAAAGCCTCGGCGGACAAACACTTCGTCCTGTGGAGTGGGGAGCTAGCATAGATGGACAGAAAAGGAGGGTTGGGGGTGATTAACCCAACGATGCGAGTGGAATGTATGGCGCTAAATTTTTTGGGAGAAGCGGTACAGCAACGAGATCAGATGAAGCGGTGGCTGATGGAGAAAGCGGCAGGGATGCCGTTCGGATGGGCGACGCTGCTTGCTCACCGCTCAATCCTGCGGATATGGAACAAGGGGGGAGAAAAGTGGAGGAGATCGGTGATAACCTTCTGGCAGACCCTGCAGCAGAAACTTCCCGGCCCAGCAAACCGGTGGGATTATGCGGCAGAGAGGATTTGCTTCAGCAGATACATCTTTTATCGGGGGAAAAGCCCCTTCGGGAGGCAGAAGGGATCCGACTGCCTGCTGGGGCTGATTCTGGGGGACCTGATACAATCGGACTGGGACGGCACAAGGAGAGTGAAAGACGTGTGGACTCTAACAAAAGAAACAGGCAGTTTGACGACGGCGCGGTGGGCGCTCAAAGCATGGAAAGCAGTTCCTAGTGAATGGAAAGATGCCCTTCTAGCAAAGCTGACTAGGGAGGAGGTTCTGAAACTAACATGCTTCGCCAGCACACGGTCTCTGGCGGGGAAACCTATGTACTGGCAACTGGTAGCAGTTGATGGCAGCGGAATCCAGTGCAAACCAGCGGAGGAGGGGAAGAGAGGCGAGTTACTTCTGTCGAACAGAGCAAACCACATCAGTATCGAGGCTCACAGGCTAACACCGTTGCTGGTGGAGGAGAACCAGCTGATGGGAGAGGCGGGGCTTGCGCTAACAAGGCTGAGGATGTCGGTGCTATGCGAGAAAGGGAAAGGTGCAACTCTGAAAAAGCTGAGAGCGGCGCTGAAGGGGCCGGTAGAGCAGCCGAAGCAGCAGAAGAAATGGGAACAAGAATATGGAAAGCCCATTGACTGGAAAGGGGCCATCCGGAAGAGAGACACTCTGGTCACCCCGGGCAGCGCGCGAGAAATTATCCTAAGGCTTCATAGCAAGAACCTGCAGGTGGGGGAGAGATTGAAGTTCATGAAAGACCGCATCAGCTGCCCGCACTGTGCAGAAGATGAAACTCTAGCTCACTGTTTACTGGAGTGCGGCAGCATACAGCCTGTCATCGGCGCGGTTAAGGGAGCGTTGAAGCAGATAAATCCAAAAAGAGAGGTGGGAAAGCTCGAGGACTTTCTGTTTGGGGCGGACTGCACGAAGTCGGGCTTTCCATAAAAGCCACTGGTCGCGATCGCCTTTCATCAGATTTGGCTGGAACGTTGCGAAGTAGCTTTTCGTCAGGGAAAATTCCAGCCACAGCGCGTGCTCCGAAAAATTGGGGTGAACTTCATGAAGCATGTTAGGATCTACAGTGCCTACAAGAAGCAGGTGGCAAGGGGTGATGGGCGGAGTGGGGCACGGAGTTGGCCCCACCTGGCACAGGACGAGGCTGAAACGCTGAGCCGGATCTTCGAAGATGAGAATACGCTGACGTGGAGGGAAGGGTTCAGATCTGTGTGGGCAAACCCGATAACTGCCTTCCAGCCACCCTAGAAGGCTATGGAAGGGCCGTGTAGACTTCCTTGTCTTCCTGGTCCCTTCCCCCCTCATAGTTACGACTGTGGATGTAACCACTATATAGTGCATTGCATCCTTCAAAAAAAAAAAAAAAAAAAAAAAAAAAACCGCATCCCCTTGCGAACTTGCGACGCGACCTCGAACTTGGACTCAGTAAGGGAGGAGGAGGAGGACCAGTAGAAAGCGGTAGGCCAAGAACCTGCTGAAGGAGCGGAACGTAGTACGGCCGCGGCCGTGCAGCGCCTCCAGAAACAGCAGAGACAGCACCAGTACCCTCTGCTCCAGGGTCACAAGCTCCAACTCCCGCAGCACCACCAGCCGCAGCACCTCCAGCAGCACCAGCTCCAGCAGCACCTCTAGCCGGAACAGCTCCAGCACCTCCAACTCCAACTCCTGCAGCGCCACCAGCCCCAGCAGCTCCAGTACCTCCAGTACGAGCACCTCCGGGACCAGCGGCTCCAGTACCTCCAGCAGCTCCAACACCAGCAGGGCCTCCAGCAGCGGCAGTACCTCCAGCACGAGCACCTCCAGGACCAGCGGCTCCAGCAGCTCCAGCACCAGCAGTACCTCCAGCTGCTCCAGCAGCTCCAGCACCAGCAGCACCTCCAGTGGCTCCAGCAGCACCTCCAGCGGCTCCAGCACCTCCAGCGGCTCCAACACCAGCAGGACCTCCAGCAGCGCCAGTACCTCCAGCACGAGCACCTCTAGAACCAGCGGCTCCAGCAGCTCCAGCACCAGCGGTACCTCCAGCTGCTCCAGTAGCTCCAGCACCAGCAGCACGGCTACAGCGTCGAGCGTACCACTCACGTAGTCGCTGTGGAGAGAGGGGCTCCCGCCGTGACGAGACACCCGAAGGACCTCCAGACACAGCACGCTCAGGCTCAGCACCCCCAGACTCAGCACCCCCAGGCTCAGCACCCCCAGGCTCCGCACCCCCAGACTCAGCAACCCCAGGCTCAGCACCCCCAGGCCCCGCACCCGCAGGCTCAGCACCCCTAGCAGCACCAGAGTCAACAGCCACCTCGACCGGCTCGACAGGGTCTACCTGGGACACACCTGAAGGGGCAGGACCCTGAGGGGGGAGGGGGTCTACCGGAGGAGTACCTGGTGCTAGGAAGAGCGGCGGGGGGGGGAGAGGGGCAGTGCGGTAGGGAAAGAGACGGTAGTAAGAGACCGACTCGTCAAACGTGACGTCCTGAGAGGACAAAACACGGCGCGAGGTGGGGTGGTAAAACTGCCACCCAGGCGCGTCAGGGGGAAGCCAAGGAAAACGCAGGGAACAGCACGAGATGACAGCTTGTCCGCGGAAGTATCGCGGACAAAAGCTCGAGATCCCCAGACACGGTACACAGACGCATCACCAACCTTCCCCGTCCACCGCAGTGTAGGTGTGGTCTCCGGCAAGGAGACACGAGGCTGAAGGTTGATCTGATGCGCAGCATACTGAACCGCGAACGGCCACAGAAAATGGGGAGCAGCCACATGGATCATGGACGTACGAGCGACGTCCATGACCATGCCAATGCGGCGCTCAGCAATCCCATTCTGCTATGGGGAGACCGGAAGCGTGAACGTCTGGCGGATGCCCTCCGCACGACAGAAAGCTCTCAGAAGGTCAGAGGAAAATTCACCACCTCTGTCTGAGTGCAGACGCAGAACAAGAAAGTCCGAGCCGAAACTCTCTCTGAGCTGGAGACGAGCAGCGCGGATCCAGTCGATCAACACCTCAATGACCTCACTCTTGCGGCGCAAGGGGAAGACTGAGGTGTAGCGCGAGTAGTCGTCAACGACCAGCAGGAAGTAACGCTCGTGACCCTGTCCACGGACGCGGGCTGGGCCCCACACGTCCATGTGGAGAGTCTGCAGAGGAGCCTCTGTCGAAGGAAACTCGGAGGAGTGAGGAGCGGCGCGCTGCCGGCCCTCAACACAAGGAACACAGGTAGGGGCAGGCCCCGGGGGAAGGGGAGGGACGGACGGGGGGAGACCTGAGACAAGGACACGGGAGGCCATACCTCGGAGACGAGGCAGGGAGGGGTGACCAAGGCGGTGGTGCCAAAGAAGAGTCTCGTGTGACAGAGGACGACACGAGCAGGGGGCAGACGGCGGACTAGACCTGGACGCAGCAGAAAACACCTGACCAGACGCGGCTACCTGACCAGACGCAGTAACAGGAGGAGACGCAGTAGTCAGTGTGTACAGGCTCGACCCAGGCCGACGGGTGAACGTGGCCAGGTGGCGACCCGTCCGAGAGCAAGTACAGTGGGTCACACGCTGACCTCCCGGGGTGAACTGGTCAACCCACACGTCCTGGAGGTCAGCTCCACTCACCAAGTTCGTAGAGAACGAGGGGAGGTGGAGTCCCGACAGTAAGCCCAACGGGGCCGCAGGACACGGTAGAACCGTGGAGGAGTGCGCAAGGACTGGGCCCCCAGAGGGGTCAGCCAGGGAGACTGCCACCGGCCGACTGAGCGGCGTGAGTGTGGTGCTGTCGCGAAAGAAGGAGCGCGAAGCACCTGAGTCAAGTGTGAAGGTGTGCAAGGCCTCAGTAGGTGCAGTACCAGAGAGAGCAGACTCACCAGCACCTGAAGCAGCTGACTCACTAGCACCTGTAGCAGCAGACTCACTAGCACCTGGAGCAGCAGACTCACTAGCACCTAGAGCAGCAGCCACAATGCCCGGGTCGGGCGGAACACACAGGTAACAGTCACCCTCAGCACTATCAGTCACAGCATACATGGCAGCAAGGATAGCATCGAAATCAAGATCAAACATAGCAACATTCTGCCTAAGCAGATCACCCCAGCGGGGGAGCTCAGCGCCGTCAGGAAACTGCGCACGCCAGGCGTCAGTCAGGCGACCGAAGCAGCGCTGCGAAGTGTGCGGCAGTCCGCACGTCTCTCCACGGCGCCCGCCTGTGCGAAGAACGTAAGTGCAGGGACCAACACCCCCAGCCCTCCCACGCCCAGCGTACCACTCACGAAGCTGCAGGGGCGAAAGGGTCTCACGGGAACGCGGCTGCTGCTGGCGCTGGCTACCGCCAAAGCCTCCACGCTGTGCGGTACCTCCTCGGCCAGCACCACCACCGCCTCCACCTCCACCGCTGCTGCCGCTGCCTCCACCACCTCCACTGCCGCCCCCACTCCCGCCACCACCCCCACCACCACCACCACCCCCTCCGCCCCTTCCACCGCCTCCACCGCCGCCCCCTCCGTCCCCTCCACCACCCCTGCCCCCCTTGCCCTTGCTGTTGCGGCGCCTCCCACTAGGAGCAGACGCAGCCCCGACCTCCTCAGTACCAACGAGGTCGACAGCAGCAGCAGAAGCAACAGAGGGGAGAAGGGGGACGGGGGAGCACCCCTCAAAGAAAGGGGCGCGAGGGTCGCCGCGAGAAGCACCTACAGCAACAATACTCTTCTCTGCTGCAGTAAGGCGCTCCTCAAGCAGGTCGACGGTGAGCTCAGTGGGGCAAAGGGAGAGAAAGTGGTCCCTGACTGAAGAGAGAGAGTCAGGGAGACGGGTGACTAGGTAGTAGAGAGTGATGTACATGGGGGGGGGGGTTCTTGGCACAGAACTCAGTGGGAAGCGCAGCGCGGTAGCGGGTGTCACTAGTGCGGAGGTGAGTAATGAGGTCAGCAACTGTGGCAAAGGCAGCAAGGTCAGGGAACAGGTACGGCAGCATGAGGCGGCTGAGAGCAGCAGTGGCAGGGGAGGAGTAGCGCGCGACAACAGCGTCATACAAAGACTTTGCAGTCTTGTACTGGCCAAAGTGCGCGCGCTCAGCAGACGGCAGGTGACTACGAACAGCAAGACGAGCAACAGCGTCACGAGTAGTCCACTGCGAGCGAACCGTACTGTCAGCAGTGGCAGCAGGTGCAGGAGAGACACCGGACGTGTGATTGAACAGGGAGACTCCGTCCTTGGAGTCGCACTGGAGAAACAGCTGTAGGTTGTCTACCCAAACCTCGAAGTCAACAGCACGACCCTCAGCATCAAAGGTAAGAACAGTAGGACTAGCCATAGCGGCAGAAGCAGCAGTAGCAGCAGAAGCAGCAGTAGCAGCAGAAGCAGCAGTAGCAGCAGAAACAGCAGGGGCAGGGCAGTGCGGCTCAGTAGGGCGGCGCGGCTCGGTAGGGCGGCGCGGCTAGACTGGGCGGCTCGGCTTGGCTGGGCGGCGCGGTTCGACTGGGCGGCGCGGCTCGGCTGGGTGGCGCGGCTCGGCTGGGCGGCGCGGCTTGGCAGGGCGGCGCGGCTCGGCTGAGCGACGCGGCTCGGCTGGGCGGCGCGGGTGCTTACCAGGGGCGGGTGCAGGGCAGGGCCGCAGCTGGCGATTAGGTCAGGGCCGCGACTGGGGCGGCAGCAGGGCAGGGCCGCGACTTGGGCGGCGGTAGAGCAGGGCCGCGACTGGGGCGGATGCAGGGCAGGGCCGCGACAGTGAGGCCGCGACGATGAGGCCGCAATAGCGGCTGCAGGTGCGTCAGCGGCAGGGCAGGGCCGCGACAGGTGCTGCAGGCGCGACTGCGGCTACAGGGCAGGGCGCGACAGCGGGGCCGCGACGGTGGCTGCAGGTCAGGGGCCGCGACTTGGGGCGGCAGGGCAGGGCCGCGACGTAGGGCGGCAGGAGAGGGCCGCGACGGGCGGCAAAGCAGGGCCGCGACGGGCAGCGAAGGAGGGCCGCGACGGGCGGCGGACTAGGTCGCGACGAGCGGCGACAAGGCAGGGCCGCGACGGGCGGCTCAGGTAGGGTCGCGACTAGCGCGACAGCAGGGCAGGGCACGCGACGGCGCAGGAGAGGCAGGCGCGACATTGCGCTTCGGGCAGGTAAGACAGTTTCAGTGGTGGGCCCGAAAAAAAAACGTTCCCACGGAGGGAACCTGCTCAGAATACCATGTCAGAATGAGAACGACGGGATGTTTGAACTAGCAAGCAGTTGGGTACAAGTAGGAAACCTAGAAGTGTTGTACCCTATATGAACTACCCCACTACAGCCTACACAGACTATAGCATATAAGTTTGACATGTATCTCGAGTGGTAAGTGTCATGTGGAGCTTTGGTTGGTGTGATAAGTTGCGTGCTGCAATGCGGCACCCGCCCTGCTAGGATGGTGGGTTGCGTTGAGATGGTGCGGCATGGTGAAATACGGTCACAAGGAATGTTGGCAAAGTTGGTGAATTCCGTGTCTCAGAGGATCTCCGAGACCTGGCTCATCTCAATAGAGAAGTAAAGGTCATGGGTTCGATTCTCAGTGTGCTCCATTGTGTGTGCATGTGCTACTACCACGTATGAGAGGGGTCAGAGTTACACATTTTCCGCCCTGGGAGGTTGTCAGTTCACCCACTCGCCACGTATCAAACCATACCATGGCCTTTCATCTCCTTAACTCATCCACTTTTCCACCGTTGAGTCGAATGCCTCTAACGATACACCAAAATCCCCAGTGTTTGCACTGTACCGCAGTTGCACATCCAGGGCCCGCTCTCTCGTTCCTTTTGCCATCCCCTCTCCTTGGTTCCTTCCCCTGTCAGAATGTGTGGCTGGTCAAGCTTGCAGTGGGGTACTCTATAGTGAGTACGGCCCCTTAGGGTTTCCTATGTGTATCCACCTGCTTGCTAGTGCAATCCTCTTTGCATGTTTTTAATTCCTGCTAGTTATTTCTGACATGCTATCAGAGCGGTTACGCTCCTGGCCTGTGGGCCCACCGTTAGCTTCCGCTGCTGTCCTGTCTGTCGCGCGACCCGTGGCGCGCGACGTTTTTCCTTCCCGCCACGCGCTCGGGGCGCATGGCGGTTTTCTGCCCGCCGCGCGCTCGGGGCGCGCGGCGGTTTTTTGCCCGCCGTGCGCCCCGAGGCGCGCGGCGGTTTCCTGCCCTGTCGACCAGCGTGTCGCCCCCCCGTCATCCGTCGAAGCGCCCCCGGGGACCTGCGCGTCGCCCCCCGTCACCCGTCGAAGCGCCCCTGGGACCCGCGCGCGGCCCGTACAGCCTGCGCGCGGCCCGTACAACCCGCGCCAGGCCCGCGCGCACCTGCCCTGCCGCGCGTGCACCCGCTCCCGCCCCGTGCTGCCTGTGTTAGGGTTTGGGGGTGGCGAGTATGGGGGTGACGGGTGTGTGCGCCGTCCCCTGCTCCTCCTCCTCCTCCGTCTCCCACTGCTGCAGCTGCCGCTGAGGGGGGGTGGATGTGTGGGAGTCGTTGGAGTGGTACTAGGGGGGTGGCGTGTGAGCAGTGCTAGGGGTACAGCAGGGGGTGTGTGAAAGGGGTGTGGGACAGTTGGGGGAGGTTGAGAGGAGGCAGCAGTCTTGTCGTCCGCAGCGCCTGTAGTCCGGAGCCCTCGTGCTCTCGGTAGCCCAGCGAGCCTGCTTCGCCAGTCGCCTGTGGGTCCGTTGCTCCTGCTGCTCGTCGTAGCCGCGGAGCCAGATACTCCCGTAGTCCGATGCCCTCGTGCGCTCGGTAGCCACTGTGCGCGCCGCTCCTGTTGCCCGTGTGTCTGCAGCTTCAGCCGTCGCCTCCCATCTTCTCTCCTCTCACAGTTCCTCCTCCTTCTCACTTGCCCTCTGTGATAGCCTATAGATTTGCTTATATTTGTGAACTATGAACTGCTGCTTGTTTTGCTGATCATACCCCACTTTGACTATGGGGGTGTGTCAGAATGTGTAGTTTGTCTAGCCTGCAGTGGGGTACTCTATAGTGAGTACGGCCCCTTAGGGTTTCCTATGTGTATCCACCTGCTTGCTAGTGCAATCCTCTTTGCCTATTTTTCATTCCTGCTAGTTATTTCTGACATCCCCCTCCCTCCATCCTCACGCACCTTCACTTTCATTCAACCCCACCAGTATCGGAGGAGGGTATATGCGAGGCGGTGCTGAAGGGAGAGTACGAGATGAGCAGTGCCCCCTGGCCGGCCATCTCTCAGCAAGGCAAGCACCTCTCCCCCTCCTTCCCCCTTTTGTTCCCATCCCCCACCCACCAGTGTCAGAAGAGGGCATATGTGAGGCGGTGCTAAAGGGAGAGTACAAAATGAGCAGCTCTTTCTGGCCGGCCATCTCCCAGCAGGCCAAGCACCTGGTGGGGCGCATGCTGGAGAGCGATGCTTCCAAGCGAATCACAACTCAAGAAATCCTTGGTAGGTGGGTGTGTGTGTGCCTGTTTGGGCGAGAGAAGCAGTCTGAGGGGGTACAAGATGAGGTGAGCAGCTCTTCCTGGCCGGCCATATCCCAGCAAGTCAAGCACCTGGTGGGGCGCATGCTGGACAGCGATGCTTCCCAGTGAATCACCACCCAGGAGATCCGCAGAATGTGTGTTGTGGAAGAACGACGAGGGGGGGAGCAGGGGGGGAAATGGGGGAAGGGAGTTGCTTGTTGGGCGTTGAGGGTGCAGCAGTCGGTGACTGCGCATTGGTCTGTGGCCAGCCATGTCCCCTTGTGAACCACTTGTCAGAGTGTGATTCGACAGGAAAATTGCCACGCTTGTCTAAAATGAACGTGCTTCGAGAAGAGAGCACGCGATGGGTGTGCTTAGAGGGGAGCTGACTGGATGGTTGCTGCTCCAACTCAAAACGCATGAATCAGTGTGTTTTTATAAGGGCTTTCCCTCCAGCGTTCTCGCGTATGCATTCACGCCCATACAAACACACTCATTCTGAATCACACGTTTGTCAAACTATGTTTCTATGTTGTAGGCTGTAGTGGGGTAGCCTCTACTGAGTACAACACTTTAGGGTTAGACATTGCCCTACTTGTACTCATCCTTGCTTCCAAGTCAATCATTCCTGCCTATACTTCTGACATGGTTTCAGAGCAATAGGTCCGTAGGACCGTCTTTTTTTTCTGGCCCACCTACCGCTACCCCACGAATGTGCCTGTCACTGTACCTAGGACGTGCTGCACTGCGCGCACTGTCTGCCTGCTGTCTGTCGTCTACTATCTGAGCTGTCTGCTAATGCTTCGCGCGCAGACCTAATTTTCAAGCGCTGCCTCGTTTTTACCCCCGCGAGTCGCCCTCTCCTGCCCGAATCGCGCCTCGGCAGCCGCGTCGCGTCCCGCGCACGGCCCGCGCAGCCCGCGTCGAGCCCGCGCAGCACGCGCGCGGCCCGCAGCTGCCCCGCGCAGCCCGCCCCGAGCCCGCGTGACGCGCGCGCGGCCCACACCTGCCCCGCGCGGCCCGCACCGAGCCCGCGCAGCGCGCGCGCGGCCCGCCGCTGCCCCGCGCAGCCCGCCCAAAGCCCGCGCGGCGCGTCCGCGGCCCGCAGCGCGCTGCGCGCCGCCCGCAAAGCCCGCGCCGCGCTCTTCCCGCCAGTGCGCGGCCCCAGGCAGCGGCGCGCGCCACCCTACCGCTGACACGACCCGGCCTCGCCGCTGACATGACACGGCCCCTGCCTTGCTAGCGCGCTGCCGCGCTGCCTGCCTGCCTGCCGGCCTGCCTGCCTGCCTGCCGGCCTGCCTGCCTGCCTGCCGGCCTGCTTGCCTGCCTGCCTGCCTGCCTGCCTGTCGCGCCTGCCCTGCACGTACTATGGCTGTTACTGCTGCTACGGCTGTTACTGCTGCCCGAGCTGCTGCTGCTGCTACTGTTGCTACTGTTGCTACTGGCGGTGGCCAGATGCAGCTCCAGCGACGCCCGCGCGAGTCTCTCACGCCTCAGCAGCTTCGTGAGTGGTACGCTAGTTGGGGTTGTGGCGGTAGCCGTCGTGACTGTCGCCCTGGAGCTGGTCGGTCGGGAGCGTCTGGCAGTGGCCAGCTGCAGCTGCAGCGGCGTCCGCGCGAGACACTTACGTCCCGGCAGCTTCACGAGTGGTACGCTCAGAGTCGAGGGTCTCGGAGTACCGTTCCCTGCCCGTACGTCCCACGCACAGGTGATCGGGCTGGTCAGGCTTGCGGGACACTTGGTCACACCCAGTCCCGCTGCTTCGCCCATCTGAGCGACGTCTGGCGCACCGAGTTTGGTGACGAGGCTGAGGTCCCCACCTGGTTGGAGCTGCTTGGGCAGGGGGTAGATATCGTTGCTCTTGACTATGATGCTATTCTCACTGCCATGTATGCATTGCCTACTAGTGATGACCGTGCCTGTTCCCTGTGCGTACTGCCTGACCCAGGTATAGAGGCTGCTGCTCTAGGTGCTAGTGCGTCTCCTGCGCTAGGTGCTGGTGAGGCTGCTGCTCTAGGTGCTAGTGCGTCTCCTGCTCTAGGTACTGGTGAGGCTGTTGCTCCAGGTGCTGGTGAGTCTGCTCTCTCTGGTACTGCGCCTGCTGAGGCCGTGTACACCTTCACACTTGACTCAGGTGCTTCCCGCTCCTTTTTTCGCGACAGCACCACGCTCACGCCGCTCCGTCGGCCGGTTGCAGTCTCCCTGGCAGACCCCTCTGGGGGTCCAGTCCTTGCGCACTCCTCCACGGTCTTGCCGTGTCCTGCGGTCCCGTCTGGCTCCCTGTCAGGTCTTCACCTCCCCTCGTTCTCTACGAACTTGGTGAGTGGAGCTGACCTACAGGATGTGTGGGTTGACCAGTTCACCCCTGGAGGTCAGCGTGTGACCCACTGTACGTGCTCCCGGACTGGTCGGCACCTAGCCACGTTCACCCGTGAGCCTGGCTCGAGCCTGTACACACTGACCACTGTGTCCCCTCAGGTAGCTGCGTCTGCGTCTGCGTTTGCGTCAGGTCAGCTAGCGACCCCCTGTTCGTGTCGCGCTTTGTCGCACCAGACCGTCCTGTGGCACCACCGCCTTGGTCACCCCTCGGTGCAGCACCTTCGTCGCATGCACAGCCGTTTCCTTGTCTCTGGACTTCCAGAGACTCTGCCTCCTCTACCGCCCTCGCCTGCTCCTCCCTGTCTTCCCTGTGTCGAGGGGCGGCAGCGCGCCGCTCCTCACTCCTCCTCGTTCCCTCCCACAGAGGCTCCCTTGCAGACTCTCCACCTGGACGTGTGGGGCCCAGCCCGCGTCCGTGGACAGGGCCACGAGCGGTACTTCCTGCTGGTCGTCGACGACTACACGCGTTACACCACGGTCTTCCCCTTGCGCAGCAAGGGGGAGGTCCCTGATGTTTTGATCCCCTGGATCCGCGCTGTTCGTCTCCAGCTCCGCGAGCGGTTCCAGTCGGACTTTCCTGTCCTGCGTCTGCACTCTGACAGAGGTGGTGAGTTCTCCTCAGACCTCTTGGCAGCCTACTGTGCGGAGCACGGCATCCGCCAGTCGTTCACGCTTCCGGCCTCTCCGCAGCAGAATGGGGTTGCTGAGCGCCGCATTGGCTTAGTCATGGAGGTCGCTCGTACCTCCATGATCCATGCGGCTGCCCCCCATTTTCTGTGGCCGTTTGCGGTCCGGTACGCCGCGCATCAGCTTAACCTCTGGCCCCGTGTCTCCTTGCCGGAGACCTCGCCCACACTGTTGTGGACGGGGAAGGTTGGCGATGCGTCGCGTTTCCGGGTCTGGGGTGCTCGTGCCTTTGTCCGCGATACCACCGCGGACAAGCTCTCCGCCCGCGCTGTTCCCTGTGTCTTCCTTGGCTTTGTCCCTGACGCGCCTGGCTGGCAGTTTTACCACCCCACCTTGCGCCGTGTCTTCCCCTCTCAGGACGTCACGTTCGACGAGTCGGTTCCCTTTTACCGTCTCTTCCCCTACCGCACTGCCCCTCTCCCCCCCCCCGCCGCTCTTCCTCGCTCCAGGTGCTCCCCAGGTAGACCCCCTCCGCGCTCCCGGTCCTGCTCCTTCAGGTGTGTCTCAGGTAGACCCTCTTCCTCAGGTTGAGGTCACTGGTGACTCAGGTGCTGCTGAGGGTGGTGCTGCTGCTGGGGGTGCTGAGCCTGGGGGTGCGGAGCCTGGGGGTGCTGAGCCTGGGGGTGCGGAGCCTGGGGGTGCGGAGACTGGAGGTGCTGAGCCTGGGTGTGAGGAGTCTGGGGGTACTGAGCCTGGGGGCGCTGAGGCGTCTGGTGAGCAGTCTCCCGGGAGCGGCCGTCTCCGTAGTCGCTCCGCTGGTGCCTCGCCGCTGCACTCTAGTCGTCGACTCCCTCTCTCCCCACAGCAGCTGTTTGAGTGGTACGCTGGCCGTCAGGGTCGCGCTGCTGGAGCTAGGGGCCCTTGTGCGGGAGGCGCTGGAGCTGGTGACTCTGCCACTGGAGTTGTTTCTACTGGAGGGTCTGGAGCTGCTGAGGGTGCTGGAGCTGGAGGTTCTGGAGCTGCTGGAGGTACTGGCGCTGGTGGCGCTGGAGCTGGAGGTTCTGGAGCTGCTGAGGGTGCTGGCGCTGAGGGTTCCGAGTCTGCTGTTGCGCGGCTTCCTTGGAGTAGCCGCCTTCGTCCGCGTGTGCCTCTCACCTCGCAGCAGCTGCACGACTGGTACGGTCGCCGTCAGGGTCGAGCTTCTGGAGCTCGGGGCTCTGCCACTGGAGGTACTTCTGCTGTCGTCACTGGAGCTGGGAGTGGTGCTGGTCCCGGAGGTGCTCGTACTGGAGGTACTGGAGCTGCTGGGGCTGGAGGTGCTGAGTCTGAGGGTGCTGCTGCTGGAGGCACTGAGGCTGGAGACCCTGGGACTGGAGGTGCCGGTTCTGGGGGTGCTGCTGTTGGTGGAGCTGGTCCTGGAGGAGCTGGCGCTGAGGGTTCTGGAGCTGCTGGAGGTGCTGGCGCAGGTAGCCCTGGAGCTGGAGGTTCTGGAGCTACTGAGGGTGCTGGCGCTGGAGGTTCTGTAGCTGCTGGAGGTACTGGCGCTGGTGGCGCTGGAGCTGGAGGTTCTGGAGCTGCTGAGGGTGCTGGCGCTGGAGGTTCTGTAGCTGCTGGAGGTACTGGCGCTGGTGGCGCTGGAGCTGGAGGTTCTGGAGCTGCTGAGGGTGCTGGCGCTGGAGGTTCTGGAGCTGCTGGAGGTGCTGGAGCTGCTGGGGGTGCTGGAGCTGCTGGTGCTGGTGTCACTGCACAGCCGCGCCTGTTCTTTGCTCCACCGTCTCCGTCGTCTCAGCCACCGCCTGACTCTGTGCTTCGCCAGGTTCTTAGTCTCCCTTCGTCTACTGGTCTTCCGTTGCAGCCTGGTTCACCGCTGCCTGCTCCTTCTCCTTACACTGAGCAGCTAGGGAGTCTTACTGAGCGTCGTGAGCCTGCGTCGCGTCCTGTCTCGCCTGTCTGTTCTGGTCGTTCCGGTCGTCGTGTTCCTCGTCCGCGTCTGCCGGCTGTACCCGACACCCACCTCGTAGTCCGACGTCCTTCCTCTCCTCCACAGCGTGTTCCTCTGCCGTCCCCTCCTGCGTCTTCTCTGCCTGTCGTTGCGGACCCCGAGTCTGACCGGTTTCGTGCTGAGCACCCTACTGTCACGCGTCTGCTAGCCACTGTTGTCACTAACCCGTCGTTTGAGTCTGCTGCTACGTCTGCCTTAGTTGCTGAGCTTGTTGACTTTGCTGCTGCCTGTCGTCTCGACTACGCCGCTAGTCTTGTTGCTGAGTCTGAGTCTGTCTGTCCTCCGTCCGTCGGGGGTGAGTGTGCTCTTGGCACGGACGTCCTTGAGGACAGGCAGGAGGACCTTGAGTGTCTTGCAGCCGCTGCTTGCCCCTGAGGGAGACCCGGATGCTCCAGACATCCCGACCCCGCGCTCTTACGCTGAGGCGATCGCGAGTGAGTACTCCTCTCAGTGGCAGACAGCCATGGACGCAGAGATGGCATCCTGGAAGTCCACAGGCACCTATGTCGACGAGGTTCCCCCACCTGGGGCGAACATCGTCAGTGGCATGTGGATTTTCAGGGTGAAGCGGCCGCCAGGTTCTCCGCCTGCCTTCAAGGCGCGTTACGTTGCACGAGGTTTCAGTCAGCGAGAGGGAGTAGACTTCTTCCAGACCTTCTCCCCCACCCCGAAGATGACCACTCTTCGGGTACTGCTGCACGTTGCCGCTCAGCGTGACTACGAGCTTCACTCTCTTGACTTCAGCACAGCCTTCCTACAGGGCAGCCTGCATGAGGAGATCTGGCTGTGCCGCCCACCTGGCTTCACTGGGTCGTTCCCTCCTGGTACCCAGTGGAGCCTCAGGCGGCCGGTCTACGGTCTCCGCCAGGCGCCACGTGAGTGGCACGACACACTGAGGACGACACTTGCGGCTCTTGGGTTTGCTCCGTCGACTGCTGACCCGTCGCTGTTTCTGCGCACCGACACTTCGCTGCCGCCGTTCTACATCCTCGTGTACGTCGACGACTTGGTCTTTGCCACTGCTGATACTGAGGCTCTCGCCCTGGTGAAGTCGGAGCTGCAGAAGAGACACACGTGCACAGACCTGGGTGAGCTGACAAGCTATCTTGGCTTGCGGATCACCCGGGACAGAGCACGCCGCACCATCACACTGACTCAGTCACACATGGTGCAGCAGGTCCTTCAGCGCTTCGGCTTCACCTGGTCCTCGGCACAGCACACTCCTCTGGCTACAGGTCACTCGCTCTCAGGTCCACCTTCGGACGAGTCCGTAGAGCCGAGTGGTCCTTACCCAGAGCTAGTGGGCTGCCTCATGTACCTGATGACCTGCACTCGTCCTGACCTTGCGTACCCTCTTGGCCTTTTGGCTCGCTACGTGGCTCCTGGTCGGCACCGAAAGGTGCACATGGATGCTGCTAAGAGGGTACTACGCTACTTGTGCAGTACATCGGGCATGGGGCTTGTGCTTGGAGGACGGAGCGACGTTGTCCTCACTGGGCACTCAGACGCTTCTTGGGTTGACGACCAGGCTACGCAGCGGTCGTCACAGGGTTACACCTTCAGCCTTGGCTCTGGTTCGGTTTCGTGGCGTTCTACACGCTCGTCTTCAGTTCTCAGCTCCAGTTGTGAGGCTGAGATCTACGCCACAGCCATGGCTGCACAGGAGTTACGCTGGCTCACCTACCTGCTGACCGACTTGGGAGAGCGGCCTCGTTCTCCTCCAGTGCTGTACGTCGACAACAAGGCAGCCATTGCCTTGTGTCAGGAGCACAGACTGGAGCACAGAACAAAGCACATCGCTTTGCGTTACTTCCTGGCTCGAGAGTTGCAGCAGCGTGGTCAGCTTCGTCTGCGTTACGTGGCCACTCGGGCCAACACTGCTGATATATTCACCAAGGCACTTCAGTCTGGTGATCATCAGCGTTTCTGCACCGTGCTAGGGCTTGTGCCCACTTTTCCTCACTTGCTGTAGGCTTTGCTTGTTCTGTAATCTTGATATATATACCTGCATGCTTGCTTTGCTAGGTAGAGATCACTGTGCTGTTTGTGTTGCATATATACCCCTGCATGTGAACTGGCCTTGTGGCCGCTTGCTTGTGCTCAGAATGCATGGTGATCTTGAGATCCACCCTGAGCTTTGCTTTGCTTTGTTCTCTTGCTTGACCGGTTTTGTGACCTTTGGTTGTTCTTGCTATCCCCCACTTTGCCTATGGGGGTGTGTCAAACTATGTTTCTATGTTGTAGGCTGTAGTGGGGTAGCCTCTACTGAGTACAACACTTTAGGGTTAGACATTGCCCTACTTGTACTCGTCCTTGCTTCCTAGTCAATCATTCCTGCCTATACTTCTGACAACGTTCATGCACACTCACTCACTTTGACGCTCACAGGTTCATGCACACACTCACTCACTTTGACTCTCACACGTGCATGCACCACAATCATTCTTCTCCGCACAGAGCATGAATGGGTGCGAGAGGGAGGAGCACCCGCGTGCCCTCTGTCTCTTCCCGTCATGAAGCGCGTGCACCAATTCTGCCAGATGAACCACCTCAAGCGACAAGCTCTTGCTGTAAGTGCCTTGTGAACCTGCAACCCTGCAAACCTTAACACTGCAAAAGCTAACACTGCACTGCAACCCTTAGCACTGCAACGCTAATCACCTGCAAACCTTAACAGCCCTTTTTCTTCCCTCCTCCCTTCCCTACACCTTCCCCTCCCCCTTCCCATCCACCTCCCCCAATCCCCGACCAGGTGGTGGCGAGATCAGAATAGAGGTCTATACAAGCAAATGTTGAGCCAGGAATGGCCCACTGGAGTGCAATTACCGTACTTGCCTCTGCTGGATAGCAACTTCTGTTTCTTTCATAATTATTCTTTGTGCGTCCACTCATTGATGATTGCAAGGATCAACGAAGCATGCACCAGATATGTAGAAAGAGATGCCGTTAATAATCGTCCACAGCTATGCCAGATCAGAAACGAACACACCGACCATCCTAGAAATACAAAGAAAGCGTATTTCCCCTGAAACAAGGGACTAAGTGAAAGGTCAAGAGAGGCTTTGAAGCTTATCCACGACTAAGTGAAAGGTCAAGAACATTCTATACACGTTAAACAAATCTATGCCCTCTCTCCACGGATGCGCCGAGCCAGCTGAATGTCCTTAGGCATGATGGTGACACGCTTGGCATGAATGGCGCACAAATTCGTGTCCTCAAACAAACCAACGAGATAAGCTTCGGCAGCTTCTTGGAGCGCGAGCACGGCATGACTTTGGAACCTCAGGTCCGTCTGCGCAGCACAGGTAATAGTATTAAGTCACCGTAAGGAAAACAGAACAAAGAAGCGAGGATCAACATTTTAAAAAGGAAAATATCAGACCTTGAAGTCTTGAGCGATTTCGCGAACCAGCCGTTGAAAGGGAAGCTTCCGAATTAGCAGCTCGGTACTTTTCTGGTACTTGCGAATCTCACTGCCAAGCAATCGGAAAAAATGTCAGAAAAGCGCACCACTAAGACAAAGTCGAAACTTAAAAAAAAAAAAAACATAAACAAAAACGCACCGAAGGGCGACCGTTCCGGGACGATAACGGTGAGGCTTCTTCACTCCTCCTGTTGTAGGAGCGGATTTCCTCGCAGCCTGAATCACTCAAACAGGAAATATGCATCAGTTGGGCGTATAAGGCATCTGGTGACCGTGCTAAGAGAGTTAGATGTGCTTAAACATGTATCTAGACTAGGTCTACCTTAGTGGCGAGTTGCTTCCTAGGAGCCTTTCCTCCAGTGGACTTCCTAGCAGTCTGCTTGGTACGAGCCATGATGCAAATATACTATGCTCTAGGGTTAAAAGACTATGAAGATAGGAAAAGGTTGGTAAACTAGGTCGACTTGAGAGCGCAAAATGACTTGGAACAAAGTGAAGAGGCAATAATAAACTCAAAACAGGGAGATAGACCTCGTACGCAAGGACCTAGGCAATAGACCTGAGTTGAGTGTTGCGTATGGAATGGAACACATCACAGCGTCGCTCGCCACCATCAAAAGCAAACCCTAGGGCTTGAGCAAGCGCTCCTCGGCAAAAGCATGAGTTCCGGTGGTCGCGATTAACCGTCGATAAGGAGGGCAGAAATACGGATCTGACGGTCTCTGACATCGAGTTCGCTCATTCCTCTCACAGGCGCCTTCGCCAAAAGAAAGCGTAAACCCACAGTTGTGTGAGAAAGTTAGGGCATGAACCGTTACACAATGGCAGTTTACATCCCATCATTTCGATTTATGGTGAAGTTTCTTTTCTATATTTACTTGCAACACTCACATCAGCATACACCCAAATCTCTGGATTATCTTTGCAAACCGTTTATTCATCGTGTTCAAAGTTTATGCGCGTTACGGTAGTACATTTCATAACCGTCCGTAATTGCACATGAACCCATGTACCCCACTGTTATAGTTACTTCTGTTGAGGTTCTAATATATTTACTGAAAAGGTCCGTACTAATCACAAAGCACTTCCGCTGCTGCGCTCAGGCGGTCGACCCGCGATTCTATAGAGGACCTTCAGATTGTAACAAGGCATAGTCAGTACTTAATGTGAGACGGAAACATACACTAACTAATTTTCCGAAGGAGATGCAACACTTGGTGTGAGTCTGTTTTATTACCGGTCTCATGGATCAAAATAATCGTTTGCATGCGAGAGAAAATAATAAGTTAGCTTTTCTAACCATATTTTGTTTTAATACCATAACAAGGAGCCCCTCTCCTTATCCTCCCACACTTCTGCCCCTCTGCCCCAGCAGTGTGGAAATAGAGGGGTCGCAAGAGAGGTAAGTTTGACAAATGAGAACATTATTGTCGAGGGCAGAAGGGCTGTTGTGGGGGGGAAAGGGTGGTGTGTCGGAGAAAGGAGGTTGATATGCGGGGGGAAAGAGGATTGTAGAGGGTTTGCAGGGAGGTAAGTAGAGGGGGTATGTGAATGGAAGGAGGGCGGTGTGTGAGGGGGAATGAGGGTCATAATGGGGGAAATGATGGTGGTTTGTTTGGGGGAACATAGGCAGTATGCGGGGGAGTAGAAGGGCGGCATGTTGGAGCGATGGAGGGCAGTATGTAGCGAACAAGGTGAGTGGGGCAAGGCTGTGGTATGCGGGGGGTATGGGGGTGGTTTGTGGGGGGCCATTAGGGTGGTTCGTAGGGAGTGGAGGGTGGTAAGTGGGGGGAAGTAAGGTGGTATGTGGGTGTGGTTGAGGGTGGTAAGAGGGTGGCTGAATGGTGGTAAGTAGGGCGAAAAGGGCAGCATGTGGGGAGGAAGGAGGGTGGTAAGTGAGGGAAGGGAAGAGGATAAATGGGGAGAGGGCGGACTGTGAGTGAGGGAAGGAAAGGGACGAAGAAGGGGCAGGAACGAGGTGAGTGGGAGGGTGGTTGCTGCAAAAGAGGAGGGGGAAAGGCGGGCAGTATGTGGGGGAAGTGGGCGGTAAGTGGGGTGAAAGATGGCGGTAAGAGGGGGAAGGAGGGGGATAGGTGAGAGAGGGTGGGCTGTAGGTGGTTGGGGGGAAGGGATTAAGTAGGGGGAGGGAAGGGAGGGTGGCGGGTGGTCGAGAGTGTCACGAGGGTGAGAGACTGAAGTGTGTGAACGACTGAAGAGAGAGAGAGACAGAAGAATGTGAGAGACTGAAGAGTGTGAACGACTGAAGAGAGTGAGAGACTGAAGAATGTGAGAGACTGAAGAGTGTGAGAGACTGAAGAGTGTGAGAGACTGAGTGTGAGAGACTGAAGAGTGTGAGAGACTGAAGAGTGTGAGAGACTGAATAGTGAGACTGAGAGTGTGAGTGACTGAATGTGAGAGAGCGTGATCGACCGAAGAGAGTGAGAAGTGGGGTGTAGAAAGGCGGTAACTGGGAGGAGTGAGCGGGTGCGAATGACGGGGGGGTGGGACGAGAGCGGTTGACGGGTGTGCGAGAATGAATTATGGGAGAAACTGTGCGACGGGGCGGGGCGGGAGATGAAGGGCAAAGCGAGTGCGATGGGCAAGAGAAGCGAGGGCGATGGGCAAGAGAAGCGAGGGCGATGGGCAAGAGAAGCGAGGGCGATGGGCAAGAGAAGCGAGGGCGATGGGCAAGACAAGCGAGGGCGATGGGCAAGAGAAGCGAGGGCGATGGGCAAGAGAAGCGAGGGCGATGGGCAAGAGAAGCGAGGGCGATGGGCAAGAGAAGCGAGGGCGATGGGCAAGAGAAGCGAGGGCGATGGGCAAGAGAAGCGAGGGCGATGGGCAAGAGAAGCGAGGGCGATGGGCAAGAGAAGCGAGGACGCCAGGCAAGGCGATGAGAAGAGCGACGAGGGGAAGCGAGGGCGACAGGAAGGGGGATCGAGGGAGAAGGGAAGAGCGATGGGAGGGCAAGCGAGGGCGACGAGCAAGGGAAGCGAGGGCGACGACTCGTCGGAGGGGAGGCAATGACGACGGGCAGAGGAAGCTAGGGCGATGAGCAGGGAAAGCGAGGGCGCGGCGAGCAGGGGAAGCGAGGGCGACGAGGGGAAGCGAGGGCGACGAGGGGAAGCGAGGGCGACGAGCAGGGGAAGCGAGGCAGACGGGGAGAGGGAGTGAGGGGGACGGGGAGGGGGAGCGAGGGCGACGAGGAGAGGGAGTGAGGGGGACGGGGAGGGGGAGCGAGGGGGCCGAGGAGAGGTGGGCGACGGGGAGGAGAAGCGAGGGCGACGAGGGGAAGCGACGCCGATGGGGGGAAGCAATGGCGACGGGCAGAGAAAGCGGCGATGAGCAGGGGAAGCGAGGGCGCGACGAGCAGGGGAAGGGAGGGCGACGAGGGGAAGCGAGGGCGACGAGCAAGGGAAACGAGGGCGACGGGGAGGAGAAGCGAGGGCGACGAGGGGAAGCGCGGGCGAGGAGGGGAAGCGAGGGCGACGAGGGGAAGCGCGGGCGAGGAGGGGAAGCGAGGGCGACGAGGGGAAGCGCGGGCGATGAGGGGTAGCGAGGGCGACGAGCAGGGGGAGCGAGGGCGACAGGCAGCGGAAGGGGGGGGGAAGGCCCCCGGGGGGGGGGGGGGGGGGGGGGGGGGAGGAGGGGGGAGAGAGCAACGGTACAAAGTGAGCGAAGAAAGTTCGCCGCAGGAGATGATAATGCGAGTGACGAGAGATCGCGCCTGTGCGCGACGACAGCGAGTCATTCGAGTGAGCCGGACGTAAAAGTAACGCGCGTGCGGGTATGAAGACGCTATGCTAGTTTTTTCCTTCGACATCACCAGATCATGAATGAGGATGGTTCCCTCCCAATCAAGACGCGGTACCTCTAGAATTGACCTTGCGATCGGACCTTCAGTATACATTTGGCAGGGGGGTGTGCCAAAAGTTTATAAAAGGGACCTGGTGGTAACCGAATTACGGTGGCACTCAACACTTGTCTCGAAGGTCCGTGTCTTCCCAACCCCCCGCAGCACACTCTCGTCAAAAGTTTATGGCATGCCAAAAGTATACTGAAGGGGTTGCCTCCTCGCCACTAGCCTCGCCCCCATAGCGTAGCTCATCGTGCACAACTAGCATAGCTACCGTACGTGTGCAAAAGCCATTGCAACCCGTAATAGCCATTGCGAGGGTAGCGCATCTCGCTGTTAGGTCATTTAGCGACCATACCACCGTGCCTTTTTGCTTCGCTGCAACGACATTCGCTAGCGCCGCGCTGTGGAAGGCATGACGCCGACTAGAGGCAGATCGAGAAGGCGCGACGGTGTGGTTTTTCCACCCTCCCCTTCCCCCCGCTTTGCTCCCCTTTCCGCTGCGCGATTCCAATTCCCGGCGCCCGATTCCCCTTCCCGCCGCCCGATTCCCCTTCCCGCCGCCCGATTCCCCTTCCCGCCGCCCGATTCCCCTTCCCGCCGCACCGTGAGCCCCTTTCCGCCGCCCGACTCCCTTTCCCGCCTCCCGATTCCCCTTTCCGCATACCCTTTGACCTTCCCGCCGCCCAATTCCCCTTTCCCGCCGCCCGATTCGCCTTTCCCGCCGCCCGAATCCCCATTCCCGCCGCCAGATTCCCCTTCTCGCTGCCCGATTCCCCTTCCCGCCGCCCGATTCCCCTTCCCGCCGCCCCTTTGACCTTCCCGCCGGCCCATTCCCCTTGCCGCCGCCCGATTCCCCATTCCCGCCGCCCGTTTCCCCGTTCCCGACCCCCATTCTCCCCTTCCCGCCTCCCATTCTCCCATTCCCGCCTCCCATTCTCCCCTTCCTGCCTCCCTTCTCTCCCTTCCCTTCATTCCCTCCCTTCTCTCCCTTCCCTCCCTTCCCTCCCTTCCCTCCCTTCCCTCCCTTCCCTCCCTTCCCTCCCTTCCCTCCCTTCCCTCCCTTCCCTCCCTCCCATCCCTTCCCTCCCTTCTCTCCCTTCCCTCCCTTCCCTCCCTTCCGCCCTTCTCTCCCTTCCCGCCCTTCTCTCCCTTCCCTCCCTTCTCTCCCTTCATTCCCTTCTCTCCCTTCCCTCCCTTCCCTCCCTTCCATCCCTTCCATCCCTTCCCTCCCTGCTCTCCCTTCTCTCCCTTCCCGCCCTTCTCTCCCTTCCCTCCCTTCTCTCCCTTCATTCCCTTCTCTCCCTTCCCTCCCTTCCCTCCCTTCCATCCCTTCCATCCCTTCCCTCCCTGCTCTCCCTTCTCTCCCTTCCCGCCCTTCTCTCCCTTCCCTCCCTTCTCTCCCTTCCCTCCCTTCTCTCCCTTCCCTCCCTTCCCTCCCTTCCATCCCTTCCATCCCTTCCCTCCCTGCTCTCCCTTCCCTCCCTTCTAGTCCTTCCCTCCCTTCTCTCCCTTCCCTCCCTTCTCTCCCTTTCCTCCCTTCTCTCCCTTCTCACCCCTCCACCCCGCCTCCCCATCTCCCTGTCGCGCCTCCCCATCTCCCTGTCCCGCCTCCCCATGAGAGCTGCCTCCCTTCTCATCTCGCGTACCTCCTTTCCTCTCTTCCTTGGTGTGCAATATCATTCTCGGTCATGCCTCCTCATCTCATCTCCCCTTCATGCCTCCCACCACCTCTCCCTCCCTTCCCATCTCCCCTTCATGCCTCCCACCACCTCTCCTTCCCTTCCCATCTCCCCTTCATGCCTCCCACCACCTTTCCCTGCCTTCTCATCTCCCCTTTTCGGCATCCTCCCTCCCTCTATCCTCATTTCCCCTCCCTCCATCCTCATTTCCCCTCCCTCCATCCTCATTTCCCCTCCCTCCATCCTCATTTCCCCTCCCTCCATCCTCATTTCCCCTCCCTCCATCCTCATTTTCCCTCCCTCCATCCTCATTTCCTCTCCCTCTATCCTCATTTCCCCTCCCTCCATCCTCATTTCCCCTCCCTCCATCCTCATTTCCCCTCCCTCCATCCTCATTTTCCCTCCCTCCATCCTCATTTCCTCTCCCTCCATCCTCATTTCCCCTCCCTCCATCCTCATTTCCCCTCCCTCCATCCTCATTTTCCCTCCCTCCATCCTCATTTCCTCTCCCTCTATCCTCATTTCCCCTCCCTCCATCCTCATTTCCCCTCCCTCCATCCACATTTCCCCTCCCTCCATCCTCATTTCCCCTCCCTCCATCCTCATTTCCTCTCCCTCCATCCTCATTTCCTCTCCCTCCATCCTCATTTCCTCTCCCTCCATCCTCTTTTCCCCTCTCTCCATCCTCATGTGCTGCCATCACTTTGTCACCATACGTGCTTTTTTACTCATGTGTACTCGCTTGTATTCCCTTTTTCCCCTCCCTCCCTTCCTATCTCCCCTCACTTACTACCCATCTCACCTTCCTTCCTTCCCATCTCACCTCCCTGCGTGAGTATCACACCTCCCTGCCTTACGTGCCATGGGTTTGGGGCCCCATTTACCGCTGCGAAACCAGGTGTCATACAACCTGTATGCATATGCAAAGCTGCCGGTTTTGCATGCAAGTCAGCGCCATATAAGTGTGCCAATTCCCTCTGCTCCAGCGAGCTTGTCTGCGTGGAGGGGCATCACAACATGTTCCGATTCCAAGAGTGTCGAGACATGAAGATGTCACCAAGAGTAGAGGATGGTGCGGTTTGTATATTGACGATGAAGATATGTGTACATAGAACTCCAAAAGCTTCTTCATACGCCATCATAGTGTGCTCACTTGCAAACCTAAAGATGGCTAATGGAAAGATCCAAGACGTTGGAAAGACAGATATCACATGATATGTATTGGATGCATGTGAACATTTGGATATAGATGTGTTGTAACATTCTGCTAATGTCAATGTACATTGAGGGCACACACAACCCTAGACTGAACGAAACTGTGCGTGTTCCCCACAGGTTCACCTGCCCCTCCCTCCCCACCGTCACCACACTGCCCGTGTTCAGCCCCAGCAGCATGCGCAGCGCTATGATCTGCAGGGGATGGCATGGGGGAAAGACCCGGAGGGGAAGTGATGGGAGATGGGGAGGGGTGAGACAAGAGTAGTGTGGGAGAGTGAATGAGAGGGTGTGTGAGGTGGGGATGCGATTGCATGTGCATGTAGGGACAGAGCTGTACCCAGCAGCACCACACGCCCACCGTTTACACCCCTATCCACACTACTCATGCTCGCCATACTTCAACACACATAGCTCAACGCACTCCTCCCCACAGCGGCCCGAGGCATGCCCTGGCGGGTCGAGAGCGGGCCAGCTCCCCGCGCAGCACTATCTGGCAGGCACTCAAGGGGAGGGGAGAGCAGGCAGGGGAGGGTCGGAGAGAGTGAGCGAGGATACAGGGAAGAGGTGAGTGAGCGATGGCGTGGGAGTGCGGTGGAGTGGGGGGAAGAGGGAGATGAACAATATCGATGACAGACACAACATGATGTGAGAAGGGCATCCTTTGAGAAGGCATGACGTGAGAAGGCATGACGTGAGAAGGCATGACGTGAGAAGGCATGATGTGAGAAGGCATGACGTAGGGGAGCGGAGGGAAGCGTAGCGGCGCGGAGGGGAGGGGAGGGGAGCGGAGGGGAGGGGAGAGGAGAGGAGCGGAGGGGAGGGGAGGGGAGCGGAGGGGAGCGGAGGGGAGCAGAGGGGAGCGGAGGGGAGCAGAGGGGAGCGGAGGGGAGCGGAGGGGAGCGGAGGGGAGCGGAGGGGAGGGGAGGAGAGCGGAGGGGAGCGTAGGGGAGCGGAGGGGAGCGGAGGGGAGCGGAGAGGAGCGGAGGGGAGCGGAGGGGAGCGGAGGGGAGCGGAGGGGAGCGGAGGGGAGCGGAGGGGAGCGGAGGGGAGTGGAGAGGAGCGGAGGGAAGCGGAGGGAAGCGGAGGGGAGCGGAGGGGAGCGGAGGGGAGCGGAGGGGAGCGGAGGGAAGCGGAGGGGAGCGGAGGGGAGCGGAGGGGAGCGGAGAGGAGCGGAGGGGAGCGGAGGGAAGCGGAGGGGAGCGGAGGGGAGCGGAGGGGAGCGAAGGGGAGCGGAAGGGAGCGAAGGGGAGCGGAGGGGAGCGGAGGGGAGGGGAGGGGAGTGGAGGGGAGCAGAGGGGAGCGGAGCGGGAGGGCGCTGACCATGAATTGAGCGAGGGCCCCCAGCAGCGCTGCACTAGATCCGTTCCCTCACTGTGTGGTGGAGGGCACATGCACCGATGCACGCATGCACACAGCACACATGCGTGCACGCATACATGCAGACAAGCAAGCCTGCACACATGCAAATAGGCACACACGTATGCACACATATGCCCAGATGCACATATATGCACATACGCACATGCACGCACGCAACCAGGAAAATCCGAACACATGAAGACACAGATGCAAGCAGCGGTGCATGCGGGGACGGATGCCATTCCCCTAAGCGGTTGGCGCTAAGTGGGTGAGGCGAACAGCAGGTGACGCGCTAAGCGGGTGACGCGCTAAGCGGGTGAGGCGCTAAGCGGGTGAAACCCTAAGCGGGTGAGGCGCTAAGAGGGTGACGCGCTAAGCGGGTGACGCGCTAAGCGGGTGACGCGCTAAGCGGGTGACGCGCTAAGCGGGTGACGCGCTAAGCGGGTGACGCGCTAAGCGGGTGACGCGCTAAGCGGGTGAGACGCTAAGCCCGCCGGCCTAGCCAACAAATGGAATGCGGCGAACCCGCGGAGGGCAACGCGACGGGAGCAACGATTGCATTGCAGGATGGTCGTTTCCGTTGCAAGTGACCACCCCGTGCGCATTGGATGGATCGGACCGCCCGACATGATAACAAGCAGCTATCGCAGCAGCGACAGAAACGATAACGAGGCAGACGAAAATTCAAGAATGTCTGCGCTGTTCGGGAAAGCAAGCCGCAGACAGCGCCGTCTATCGCGCTATGGAGCTAATTCGGCGGACCCTGAAAGAACAGCTACTAGGTGTTTGGTGAGGAGGGCATCCTTTCCCGTTCCACCTCTTTCCCCCCCTCCCCCCCCCCCCCCCCCCCCCCCCCCCACCCTCTCTCCCCCGCGAAACTGTCCGGGGGTTCAGAGTTTTCGCCAATCCTCTCGCCAAGTAGTTTTCCTTTCGCTTGGGCGAAATCGTTTTGTACACTGTACAAACTCCAACAGTACTGCCAAATGTATACTGCTGCTTTAAAAGATGTAGTTTCAATTTTAGCAGGATTTCAGTGCGGTGCAATCGCCGAACCTGCGATCGACCGAGCAAAATTGCTAGACAAGTTTTTGGCGATCGTCCCTGCTGGTGGTCCCCAGCCGTGCTCAACGTCGCAACACCGCCTCTGGTTGTCGCGAGGGGGAAAGGCATTTACTGACAGCGGGTAACCCAAAGCTGTCAGTCAATGCCTGTTGACTGTTGGGAAGGTGATTGACACACGAGTTACTTCAAGCTTCGCCAACAGACATCGACACTCGACATCCACGAAATTTGAGAGCCTAGCGATCGACGTCGATGAGCAGCACAAATTCGTTGCGAAGGGTAACGTGACTGGTCAGCACGGCAGTGGCGTGAATTGACCCAACCCGACCAACTAAACAGGGAAAAAGGAGAAACAGCCCTGACCAGCACGAATTTCATTGCGAAGGCCACGGGACTTGGTGAATACGGCATGGTGAAGGCCAGGAAGGTCTTCACGGTAAGAACAGGTCTCACGGTAATTTGTTGCATTTTCTGCTAGGCATTTCTTGCGTTTTCTGAAATCACAGGCATTTCAACTGATTGTCAGTTTTCTTCCTTCAGCATTTTCTTTCCGACGGTCCAATCCAACTTCTTATCCATAGTGCCTAGTGATTCCGCTAATACGCTTTCTGTTTTCGTAGAATTTCTCGTATTTCCTTTTCCATACGTATTGTCACTCAATCTGGTGCATTGGACGACGTCAAGAATCAGCTGGGTCTGTAGGTGGTAGTAGTAAGGTCCCGGATGTGCCAATGTTTGGTTACGGCGTTTCGAGAGGTCAGAAGTGCAGACCCGCTAGGCCGCTGAAGCTTCTCCTACTCGGCGATTATGGTAAGCAACGCATGTGTGATTATAAGAGATGGTGGTTTCTTTCTGAACAGCCATAAGTGGTCCGCACCATTTCTCATCTATTGTCCCATTCGTGTCAGGAGACGAGCAGCTGGCCCGGAAAACGCGTTCCAAATAGCAGGGCGAGCGGCTTTAACGAACTTATTGACTACGAATGAGGAGGAAGAGCGAGCAGACCCAACTTATAGAGAAGAGGCACAGGCTCCAAGTGACAGCAGTGAAGATGGCGATGGGGAGGAGAGGGAAGGAGATGGAAGCAGACACAACAGGGCCCAGGGGAGGGAAGCAGAGCAGCCTGGAGGCGTAGGAGGACCGCACGATGGCAATCGGGCGGCTGTAAATCCAACCCAATCCCCATCCCAAGCATCGAACCGCACACGAGGACCACGAGCCGCACATTGCTTGCCCAATCTGTCATCCATGCCCTCGAACCTGCGCTATTTCTCGCCAGAGGAGTTGGCGAGGCACACTGACAGGTTCGCAAACGTCGCGACCTGGGATCTAGCACCCCTGTGCGATAGTCGCCAGCCACCGCTGTCACGGCGATTACCGCCGAAACTATGCCAGTTGTTTTCGCTGGCCCTACTGACCCCACTCCTACACTTGTCGCGACACCCCGAATCCATCACAGCGTGGCGTCTCCTGCTATTTCTCCCGCGCCTGACTCTTCGCCAAGCATCACCGAGACATTCTGACTGGTCAAAAATCAAGGCCAGGCTTCGCTCGTTTCAGCGTGGCGAATGGGAGCAGCTATACTCTGACGCCACGCAAGCAGTCAACGCACCGCCACCGCCCCGTCACCAACCTGACGACACCGGTGTCATCAGCAGGGCGGAGGGACTGGCAAAGCGCGGCAGCCTTCGCCGTGCGGTCCTGGCACTGGAGTCAACGCCGGTGTGCACGCCGAGTCCACGAGTCCTGGACGAGCTACGCGACAAACACCCTCCGGCAGGGTCCGAACCGCTGACCTGGCCAACTGACACCCAGGCGACAGAACTGGCAATTTCCCACGCGGAATTTGTCAAGTTGCTGAGCCGATGCGAGAATGGTGTGGGGGCTGGCCCGTCTGGTACAACCTTCGAACATCTGCGCGATGCGGCCATTACCAATGCATCGGTCAGCACCCAGCTACATGCCTTGGTTAACACTGTGCTGGGCGGCAAATTACCAGAGCCAGTAGCAGAGCTACTCACGGGGTCACGCCTCATCGCCTTAGCCAAACCAGGAGGAGGGGCACGTCCTATAGCTATTGGTGAGTGCCTGACTAGACTCGCAGCAAAGGCCGCTCTGACAGCCATGGGAGAAGCAGCACGCAGTTACTTCCTCCCATTGCAGTATGGCGTGGCGATACCGGGCGGCGCAGAGGCAATAATCCACACGGCGCGAGCTTTCGTTGACGAACGGCCAAACTGCCTAGTATTACAGACAGACATTTCCAATGCTTTCAACAGCATTTCTAGGCAGGCAATAGTGACAGCGCTACAGGACGAAGCCCTCTCACCTCTACTGCCCCTAGTAAAACTCACCTACGGTCAACCCTCGCTGCTGTACCTAGACGCCGGCTTCGATAGTGGTCCGCTTAGGAGCGAGCGTGGCGTCAGGCAAGGAGACCCCCTCGGACCATTCCTTTTCGCAGCCGGAATCCACCCCGCACTACGCATGACGGCAGCCGCATACCCAGGTGTACTCTGCTTAGCATACGCCGATGACGTCACGTTCCTAGGTGACGCGGACGAGGCAACTGCTGCATTTTCTCACTTCACCAGGCAGTTAGCGCTAGTAGGCTTGCAACACAACCCTGCGAAATGCGCAGCATGGAGTCCTACACGCAACGCCAGCGAGTTACAATTGCCCAGCGGGGTACCCTTTAGCGACGACGGCGTTAGATTACTAGGCAGTTACCTCGGCACTACAGACGGCGCCGCTTCATTCCTGGACGAGCAACTTCGCATAATGGCCAAGCCACTACCGATTCTGGAGCGCACAGACCCTCAGATAGCGTCGCTCCTACTCACATGCTGCATCTCACGTAGGGTGGCATACCTCACACGGACGACACCGATCAACCTCCTATCAAGCAACGTATGGACACAGTGGGGCAGGGACTTGCTAGCCACACTATTAGCTTCATGTGGCATCCGTTTCCCCACGAGCGACGACGAACAGCATCGAGTTTGGGAGCAGTCGTCCCTACCGCCGTCACTAGGCGGAATAGGTCTGGCCGATCCCACAGTGGAAGGTATCTACGGTTTCCTAGCGAGTTTTACCCAGGCAACGCTCTTACTCACCTCACTACCCCTCGAGCCCGACGACATCCTGTCCGCCGCCAGAAACCATATGCTACTGGCACGGGAGAGCACCTCCCCCCTTCATGCATGGCTGACGGAATGCGAAGTTAAGATCCCTAGAGAAGCACTTGAGATACTGGAGAAGGAGAGGATGGAGCCGACAGGGGTGAAACTGCAGCACGCCATGGCGGTACAGGTGCAGGGGAGCAGGTATGCCAGACAAGTACTGGAGTCTCGACGCATGGGCCTAAACCCATTGTCCGGGCACACGCAGCGCCTGTTCTCTCTGACAGGTTACGGTGCCGGTGACTGGCTCCTCGCCATCCCCATTGCGACGAACAGGAGATTGGGCCCAGAACACTTCTCCAACGCCCTCCGTTTCAGGCTAGGACTGCCCTTTTCCATGCCGGCTAAGTGCGACTGTTCCAAACACACCGCCATCACAGACCCCAGGCTACCAAACCACCTCTTCCGCTGCGGGACAGGCAAGCATCGGATAAACACGCACAACGAGCTGCGCGACGCCTGCATCAGCATGGCGGAAGACGCATGATTTATTGTACACGGGGAATCAGCAGCCTACTGCCCCATTGAGGAGCAGACGGCAGATCTCACGATCCGGGACAGAAGCTCAGGGGCGGTCTATATCTGCGACGTTACAATCACAGATCCCATCAGCACAAGGGACCCTGAGGCGGTAAAAGGGCGCGGATGGGCGGCGAGAGAACAGGCAGACAAGAAAACCAAGCATTACGAGGCAAGGCCAGACTCGGTGGGCTTCTTCCCTCTGGCGGTTGACACCTATGGCTGCCCCTGTGCAGAGGTCCCAACCTTTCTGAAGCTGTTAGCAGACACGGCGGCTCGGCGACACTTCAACGCCGACCCTCACTCCTTCCAGGCCGCAAAGTTTCTGCATCAGTTCCGGCAAAGGTGGTCCGTAGCACTCCAGAGGGCCCAGTCGGTGGGGTACCTCATGAAGTCAAGCCTGGCCGCAGTGGCAGAAAACCCGCCTGTGGGGGGTGCCCACACGGAACTGTCCCTTGGGGACTGCTTCGCCATGCTAGAGCCCCTCATAGAGTTCGGTTAGGGGGTGTCCGGGAGTGAAGGGGGGAGCATAGGTAGGCTGGTAGTGTGGAGTTTGTGTGTTTGTTTGTTTGCTGTTGTTTTGTTTGCTTAATTTAGCTAGACATATCACATGCATGCATGTACCTTTCTTGCTCTATTAATACACGGACCATTAGAGAGAGAGAGAGAGAGAGAGAGAGAGAGAGAGAGAGAGAGAGAGAGAGAGAGAGAGAGAGAGAGAGAGAGAGAGAGAGAGAGAGAGAGGGAAGGAGGGAGGGAGGGAGTGCGGGAGGGAGGGAGGGAGAAGCTAAGGATATGCACATCGCATGTATGAAATACTGTGACATATAAATTCTCTCTTGAATAACACTGGCGACTAGCTGTCACAACAACATGTAACGTATCTGGTGTCTCCAGATGTGATAGAGTGCATACCCGTTTGTCGTCCATATCGGCCTTCGTGCCCACGAGAAGCACACGCACCCCTTGAGGTGAATGCTCCTCTATCCTCCTCATCCACCCTCTCATATCTGCATAAACCAAAGGTGATAAGAGCCAAACGGAAGCACTATAACAAGGGGACAGGCGAACATAGTGGTTACTTACTATTGAAAGATGACCGGTTGGTGACGTCATATAATAGCATGATGCCATGTGCGTTCCGGTAGTAAGCTGCCAAGAGCACATGTAGAACCATATCGGGTGTGGTTTGAGCTTAATTATATTACACCAAGTGCACTTAGGTGATAGTATTCGGAACGAAACGCAATCTTGGCGATAACAATGCATGTGGCAAGGAATGTTGGCTCTAATATGCACCAGGACGAAATATATTGAAAAATATCAAAACTAGTTGAGACGTGCTTGCTGGTTGAACTGGAAACAAGTGAGAGCAGGCTTAGCGCTATGTATGTCTACCTTCAGGGATGGTTCCGCGCATCTCTAAACCTAATGTATCCCAAATGGACACTCTCATCTGATTGCCATCGATGTCCATCATGCGAATGAAGCAGTCATTTCTGCAGACACAAAAGGGAGGCCGTTCATATAAGCAGAAACTACACACTTGACTCATTCTGTCTGATGGATATGTATGCATATGTGTGTGTTGGTGTGTGTGATTGCTGTTATGTGCTTCCACGGTATAAATTACAAAGAACCGTTCGGAAGCAAGAGCGAGAGGTCGAGAGATAGCTAGAGAGATAGCAAAATTGGCGCTGACAAAGCCGAAGAATGAGACTGCTCTTACCCACCGCTGTCATGGACATCCAGAGAAATGAAAATGCAGAATGCAAGGCAAAGGTTTCCAGCCTCATCAACCTCCCTCCCTCCCTCCGAAGAAAGAGGCTGCTCTTACCCACCGCTGCAATGGACATCCAGAGAAATGCAAATGCAGAATGCGGAGTAAGTGACTCAAGCTCGGTTCCCCCCTCTCTCCCCCCCCTCCCCCCCCCCCCGCTCCCCTCATTCCCTCCTCCCTCCCCCCCACCCTTTCCCTCTCCCTCGCCCCACCCCCCCCCCACGCTACCTCCCCCTCCCTCCCCCCGCGATGGTGATTGAAGGCGGGTCTGAGCCGTCGCCAGCGCACGCTGTCTCTGCGTCTGAGGTGTACGGAAGATCCCTGCCTGTGCCTGCCTCGGAAACTGCCGCGATGAAGCCGCCGCTGCCGCCTGCACCGACACCTGTTCGGCCCGTCTCTCAGGCACCGTCTCTCCCAAATCCCACCCCGCTGGTTGTTCCGCCCCGTGTGGATGCGGTGGTTGTTCCTCCTGCTCCCGCTCACGTGGAGTCCCTTCCTGCAGCCCCTGCTGAGCCAGCTGGTCAGGTTCCTCCCGTCGCTCTTGGCGCGTCGCCGGTCGCCGCTGCCCCTGTGGCGCCGGCTGTCGCCGAGGGCTCTGCCGCGCCGGTGGTGTCGCAACCGGCGGTGTCCGCCACCACTGCCGGCCAGTCCCTCGTGGTGGGACCTGTTGAAGCTCCCGCCCCTCCAGCTGCGGCGCCATCTCTGCCGCTCTCAAACGTCCAGGCGGTGCCTGATCCTGCGCCGCTCGCTGCTGTTCCCCCTGCTCAGCGACAGCCGTCTCCGGGCCGCCGGCAGCATCGACCTCACTCCCCGGCGCCAAGTGACGAGCGAGAGACGACGCGGCGGCGACGCGACTCTCCTCGGCGCCGTGGTTCCCAGGCGAACTGGGCTGCGTCCCGCGGTGGTCGCGGTGGCTGGTGGGGAGGGCGCGGGCGTGGTGGTGACTGGGGGTATGATCGGCCGGTGTCGATGGCCGATCTGCAGCGTGTTGTTTCTGCTGCAGTGCGCGAGGAGCAGAACGGGCAGGCGAGCCAGAGCAATTCGCCTCGCGTCGCTCCGACGCGTGCGTCCGTTCCTCCAGCTGCGCCGCATGCGCCGGCGCCTCCTCCTCCCCAATCGGGCGATCCTCCTCCTCATGCTCCCTCTGCATCTGCTGCTGCTCTTGGGCATCACATGCGTCTGCCGTGGGTCCCTCCTGTGGCGGGTATGGAGTTCGTGACCGCGGCAGGGGGACCCGTGACAGGTCAGTATCCATCTCTGCTGCCCGTCGCTCCTGCTCCGCCGGCTGCTGCACTACCTCATCAGTCGCTGGTGGGGCCCTCTCTTTCCACTGTGGTGCCGGAGGCGTCTCTGGGACAGCTGTGGCGCCTCTCTGAGGGTCTGCGGGCTGTTCACCTGATTCAGGTGTATGGTCACGCGGCTCTCTCCCAGGGTCTTCCTCTGGAGAGTGGCCATCGGGACGAGTGCCTAGATGCCGCTGATCGGCTGGGCGAGCTCCTGGCGCCCGTGTTGGCTGCGCCCGCGCGGGGTGGAGTTGCGGGCGTTGGACAGCTTGGGACGGCGGTCCGTGGGCTGCGCCGGTTTTTGCGCGCAGGGACTGCAGTCGACTTGATCGGCGCAACCACTGTGGTGGTGCGCGAGCTTCATCTCTCGTTGACGGGTCTTCTCGCCGTCCTTGACGCGGATCAGATGTAGCGTCCGCCTCTTCCTGCGCCATGTTGTTGCCGTGTGTTGTCCTAGGCAGGTGTAGGTGACACCATCGCTTGTATGTCTTGAATTATAGTTGCTTGTCCCTTTCTCCCTTGCCGTCCCCTCACGCGCGGCCGAAGGCCGCGCTGTCGAGCGCTGGCCGCCGTCGGCGGCCGGCGCGAGGAAAAATTTCTGCCACCAAACAGAATAATGAAGAGAAGAGGCCCTGAAAGGCCCCTTATATAGCTCAGAAGGGAGAGGGCAGAGGGCAAAGGGAGAGGGCAGAGGCTAGGATCCTCTCTCTCTCTCTCTCTCTCTCTCTCTCTCTCTCTCTCTCTCTCTCTCTCTCTCTCTCTCTCTCTCTCTCTCTCTCTCGCTCTCTCGAACGAACGAGGAAATTTTTCTGCCACCAAACAGAATAACGAAGAGAAGAGGCCCTGAAAGGCCCCTTATATAGCTCAGAAGGGAGAGGGCAGAGGGCAAAGGGAGAGGGCAGAGGCTAGGATCCTCTCTCTCTCTCTCTCTCTCTCTCTCTCTCTCTCTCTCTCTCTCTCTCTCTCTCTCTCTCTCTCTCTCTCTCTCTCTCTCGCTCTCTCGAACGAACGAGGAAAATTTTCTGCCACCAAACAGAATAATGAAGAGAAGAGGCCCTGAAAGGCCCCTTATATAGCTCAGAAGGGAGAGGGCAGAGGGCAAAGGGAGAGGGCAGAGGCTAGGATCCTCTCTCTCTCTCTCTCTCTCTCTCTCTCTCTCTCTCTTGCTCTCTCGAATGAACGAGGAAAATTTTCTGCCACCAAACAGAATAATGAAGAGAAGAGGCCCTGAAAGGCCCCTTATATAGCTCAGAAGGGAGAGGGCAGAGGGCAAAGGGAGAGGGCAGAGGCTAGGATCCTCTCTCTCTCTCTCTCTCTCTCTCTCTCTCTCTCTCTCTCTCTCTCTCTCTCTCTCTCTCTCTCTCTCTCTCTCTCTCTCTCTCTCTCTCTCTCTCTCTCTCTCTCTACGACCATCTCTCCTGTGTGCATTAGGCTATCAGCGAGGAAGAAGGGCAACAACTAGCCAATGAACTGGATGCACACTTCTTTGAGACTGTACGTATCTACTTTCTCCATTAACAGGCTGCTCAGATGTTTTATATCGGCATGAATATGGCACCTCTTTTACTTTTGATTCACTGCTCATTTGCTGCCCGCATGCTGAATGATTTCCCCTTATAAAGATCAGGACGAATCGCATGTGATTTTTTCATATACAAGATATGCATTTTCATTGTTAAAACCTCATTACTTTGATGGCATAAGTAAAGCTCCCCCTTTCCTCCCTCTTTCTCCCGTCCTCCCTCCGATGCTGTATTACTGTATGCAGTCTGCCAAAACAGGCATGAATGTGGATGCTGCCTTTGAGTACATTGCAAGGGAGGGCAAACAGCAATACGATATAACGAACTCTTTGCATACGGAGGTAAGCATTCTTTTCATATCGTAATCCCGTTGCCACAACAGCCTATGATGCATTACCACACGTTCCTTTTTATTATAAGTTTGATTGATGGTGCAAAGTACAATATCGTGGTCATGATAAACCACCATGGGAACTTTGATGTTTTTTTTGTGCAATTTACAGGCATCAAGCTGTATCGATCTTGAACAAAAGACATCACCTGTGGTTTACATATCGTTATGTTCTGTGTAATTTCTATGTAAGATGCTTTGAAGGGTAATGCTGATTAATATAAGTTTTTCCTGAAAGTTATATACTGTCGTCGCACGCGATCAATGATGCCCCGAAGGCCCAACATTTCGGCCCGAACCACTTCCGAGTCGCCCCGCACCAATCGAGACACTTCCAATCCTCGCACGTCCGAGGTCCTTGCCTAGCCAGAGTTCGCCCTATAATTGCTCGCTCATTCATTGTATTCTCAGTTTCCAGAATCACAGTCTCTTCATAGATTATTCCGCGCACTTTGTTGAATACAACTCGTAAAAAAAACGCATAACAGAGTTACAGTATCACATGTAATGTTGAAGTCTGATGTTGCGCGGAAGACTTTATAAAAAGGCTGAATTACAGCATGACCAATATGATAAAGGAACGGGCATTCATAGGGTCGAAACCGTGCTAGGCAAGGACCTCGGGACGTGGATGGGTTGGATGTGTCGCGATTGGTGCAGGGCGACTCGGCAGTGGTTCGGGCCGAAATATAGGCCGAACCGGAAACTGATGCGCAGTGTTCAGGGCTGTCCTCGCTAAGGGCAGCTTCAGCAGTGATGAATTGTATATTCATTACACTCTCCCACCTTCTAGATAAGGTCCCCTTATCTGTAGACGAGTCTTGCAGTAGCGTGAAAACTGTAGATCTCGAGTTGACGCGTGGCTGAGCGCGTTGACCAGGCGAATTTCAAAGAGTTGGAACGTCAGCCGTTGATACTGCCGATGTCGATCCTGCGGTTGAAATCGAATGTCATGATGAAAATCCGCGAAGGAACGTGAGTCATTGATGAAGCGGATTGCGATCGTACGGTAGTGACGCTGGCGATGTTGGCGAGATTCTGACGCGATGTCAGATATCGGTGTCGGTGATGTCAGTGAGTCAATCGCGAGCGTCCGTGCTGTCAGAGTCTGACTGTCAGAACTGTTGAGGAGAACAGTGCGAAAAATACTTTCTCTCCCTCTCCTTGAAGAAAATTGCCCACCAAGATGTGCACAGTTGCGCGAGCACGAAACTCCAACCATTATGACGCCGAGGGTAGAAACAGAATAGCAAGTTTTATGAACCCCCTCTGGAGTTTAGCAGCTGCCCTGTCGAAATTTGTTGCCGGTGGCGAAAATCGCTGGTGTGACCTTTGTCAAATTGTAATTGTATGCTCTAGGCTGTAGTGGGGCATACTCTAGTGAGTACAACCCCTTAGGGTTTCCTACTTGTACTCACAACCCTAATCAATCCACACTTCACTTTCTGACATGGTTTCAGAGTAGGTCCCGGTTAGGACCGTTTTTTTAGGGCCCACCGTAGTTTCCGCTTGTTCCTGCCCGTAGCGCCCTTGCGCTGTCCTGCCCTGCCCGAAGACAGTCGCGCTGCCCTGCTGCCACGCGCTCTGCCTGCCCTAGCGCGCTGCTTGCTTTAGCGCGTCGCGCTGCCCTGCTCGCGCTGCCTGCAAGCGCGCTGCCCGTGCTCGCTGCGCGCCCTGCCTGCTCGCTGCGCCTGCTGCTCGCGCGCTGCCCCTGCCGCTCACGCGCTGCATTTGCTGCCCACGCCCTGCCTGCGAACTGCCCGCGCGCTGCTGCGCCTGAGCCACTGCTGCCGCATGCGCTGCTGCGCTGTTCCCTGCCAACCGCGCTGCCCCGCGCTGCTGCTACTGCTGTTGCACAGCTCCTGCCCACCGCGCTGCTGCTGCTGCGCCTGAGCTGCTGCTGCCGCTCGCACTGCGCTGCTGCTGCTGCTACGCATGAGCTGATGCTACTGCAAGCGCTGCTGCGCTGAGCCGAGCCGCGCTGCGCCGCCCTACCCGAGCCGCGCCGCCCTGCCGAGCCGCGCCGCCCTGCCCGAGCCGCGCCGCCCTGCCCGAGCCGCGCCGCCCTGCCCGAGCCACGCTACCCTGCCCCTACAGGGCTGCACTGCCTTACTGCTACGGCTGCTGCTGCTGCTACTGCAGCTGCTGCTACTACTGTTCTGCTGCTATGGCGACCCCTACAGTTCTCACCTTTGATGGAGAGGGTCACCCAGTAGACTTCGAATCTTGGTTAGAGGATCTCCACTTATACCTGCAGAGCCAGACTAGGGAGGATGTCTCACTCTTTGAGCATACCTCTGGGACCCTAGCCGCCCCTGCTGCCACATCTACTCGTGTAGACCAGTCCAAGTGGGCGTCTCGTGACACTACTGCAGCTCTTTCTGTCCGTAGCCACCTTCCGCTAGACCATCGCTCCCACTTTTGCCAGCTTAAGACGGCCAAGGCGCTTTACGACGCTGTAGTCACACACTACTTGTCCGCGTCTAGTGCTGCCGTTCCTCTTTCCCGAGCTGTCGGAATTCACCACTGTAGCCGACCTCATGACTCACATGCGCTCCCTTGAGACCCGCTACGCTGCCGCCCTCGAGCCCACCTTTAGGGCTGAGAACAAGCCACCTATTTACCTCACCCTTTACTTTCTCACGACCCGCCTCCCTGACTCCCTTCGTGCTGTACGCGACCACTTCCTCGCCCTAGACCCCACAAAGATCACCCTCGACACGTTCGAGTCCCGTCTCTTAGAGGCAGAGTCACGTTCTGCTGCCCTAGCTGTCGTTGCCTCTCGTGGCACTCCCTAGTCCTCTGTCATTGAGGGGTGCTCCCCCTTCCTCCTCGCGTCGTCTGTTGCCTTTGCTGCTACTGTTGACCTCTTTGGTGCTGAGGAGGTCGGTGCTGCTTCTGCTCCGAGTGGGAAGCGCCGCATCGGCAAGGGCAAGGGCGGCAAGGGTGGGGGTGGCGGGGGTGGTGGGGTTGGCGGGGGCAGCGGCAGTGGTGGTGGAGGTGGTGGGGGAGGAGGAGAAGGTGGAGGCGGCAAGGGAGGAGGCGGGGGTGGAGGGAGTAGTGGGGGTGGTGGAGGGGGTGGGGGTGGCACTAGGGGCGGAGCTGGAGGAGGAGGGGCTGGAGGTCCGGCCACTCGTGGTGCAGTGGGGGGTGGAGGTGGCTCTGGGGGTGGTCAGCAACAGAAGCCGAGCTGCCAGGCGCAGCTCTCGCCGCAGTAGCTTCGCGAGTGGGCGATCCGCCGTGGCAGCTCAGGTGGCCCATCTCGCTGCGGGTACGTCCGTCGCACAGGTCAGCCTGGAGCGACCTGCACTCGCACCGACCACACCGAGGCTCGTTGCTTCTTTCGCCTCGATGATCTGTATCGTGCGGAGCATGGTGAGCACATGAAGACTCCTGATTGGCTCGCTTTGCTGAAGCAGGACATAGATGTTTTTGCTTGTGACTGGGCTGTGATCCATGCTGGCATGTATGCGATGTATGCTGCTTCTGCTAGTGTTGAGGAGGACTGTTACTTGTGTGTGCCTAGAGCTGCTAGGGTAGAGGCTGCTAGTCTTGGTGCTGTTGACTCGGCTAGCACAGGTGCAAAGCCTGAGGAGGCCTTGCACACTTTTACTCTCGACTCAGGCGCGTCTCGTTGCTTCTTCCGCGACAGCACCACAGTCACACCGCTCACAGTCCCTGTCCCTGTCACACTGGCCGACCCCTCTGGGGGCCCGGTAATCGCACGTGGCGCCACTGTTCTCCCTTGTCCAGCGGCCCCTTCCGGCCTCCTCACAGGTCTCCACCTCCCCTCGTTCGCTAAGAACTTGGTGGCTACCTCTGTCCTCCAGGATCAGTGGGTCACTATCACCCAGCCTGGAGGCGAGCTAGTGGCGATCTGTATGGACTCGCGCACTGGTGAGCACCTCGCCACATTCACTCGGAGGCTTGGGTCTGGCCTGTACACACTGACTACTGAGTCTGCACTGGTAGCTGAGTCAGGTCAGGTAGCTGCGTCGGTTGAGGTTGCCTCGTCTTGCTCGTGTCGTCTCCTCACGCACCAGGCTCTCCTCTGGCACCGTCTTGGCCACCCCTCCCTACCACGCTTGCGTGGCATGCACTCGCGTCTCCTTGTGTCTGGTCTCCCCAGGTCCCTACCTCCGCTTCCGAGTTCGCTTGCACCGCCCTGCCTTCCCTGCATCGAGGGGCGGCAGCGCGCGGCTCCTCACTCCTCCTCGTTTCCTCCTACCACTGCTCCTCTGCAGACCCTGCACATGGACGTGTGGGGCCCCGCCCGCGTCACTGGACAGGGTGGCGAGCGCTACTTTCTGCTGGTTGTCGACGACTACACGCGCTACACCATGGTCTTCCCCTTGCAGAGCAAGGCGGATGTCCGCGGTGTCTTGATCCACTGGATCCGCGCTGTTCGTCTCTAGCTTCGCGCTCGGTTCCGTGAGAACCTCCCTGTCCTGCGGCTGCACTCTGACCGAGGTGGTGAGTTTTGCTCCCACCTCCTTGAGGACTTATGTGGTGCTGAGGGCATTGTCCAATCGTATACGCTTCCGGCCTCTCCACGGCAGAATGGGATTGCCGAGCGCCGCATTGGTCTTGTCATGGAGGTTGCTCGCACCTCCATGATTCATGCGGCTGCTCCCCATTTTCTGTGGCCGTTTGCGGTCCGATGCTGAGCAGCTCAACCTCTGGCCCCGTGTCTCCCACCCGGAGACCTCCCCCACTTTGCGGTGGACGGGCGAGGTTGGTGATGCGTCGGCGTTTCGGGTCTGGGGTTCCCTCTCTCTTGTCCGCGATTTGCCTGCGGGCAAGCTCTCTCCACGCACTCTTCGGTGCGTGTTCCTTGGCTTTCCCACCAACGCACCGCCCTGGCCGTTTTACCGCTCGGGCTCTCGTCGTGTGCTGTCCTCCCGCGACGTCATCTTTGACGAGTCCGTCTGCTTCTACCGTCTTCACCCCCACCGCAGTTCCCCGGTACCCCTCCCTCCCCTCTCCCTCGTGGAGGACCCCCCCCGCGGTAGCCCCCCTCCCTCCTCCTGGTCCCGCTCCCTCAGGTGTGTCTCAGGTAGACCCACCCCCCTTGGTTGAGCCTTTGGAGGTCTCCTCAGACACCTCTGGCCCAGCTGAGGGGGGTGACCTGACTCCTGCTGCCACTGTGACCCCTCGCCGCTCTGCGCGCTTGGCGGTCCCTCCTGGGTTTCAGCCTCGACCGTCTTCACCGTCTCTGCAGCCTGTCACTGTGGACTCTGGTGCTGCAGGAGGTGGTACCACTGGAGGTGCTGGTTCTGGGGGTGCTGGGTCTGGGGGTGTTGAGTGTCCTCTGGGTATAGGAGGTACTGGAGGTACTGGTGCTGGTGGTCCCGCTACGAGTCGGCAGGAGGCTCTCTCGCCGGAGCGGCTTCGCGAGTGGGCAGTCCAGTGGGGTAGCCCTGGTGGTGGAGATAGCCGTCTTAGAGCGGGAGGTGCTGGGGCTGCTGGAGCTGGAGGTACTGGCACTGCTGGAGCTGGAGGGTCTACTGCTGGTGGTTCTGGGGTTGCTCGTGCTGGTAGCACTAGTGCGCGTTGGCAGGAGACTCTCTCGCCAGAGCGGCTTCGCGAGTGGGCTGTACAGTGGGGCAGCCCTGGTGGTGGAGCTAGCCGTCCTCGCTCTCCTAGAGCTGGAGGTACTGGAGGTGCTGCTGCTGTTGGTACTGCTGCGAGCAGTTCTGGTGGTGGCGCTAGGCGTGCTGGTGCTGGTGTTCCTGGTACTGGAGGCACAGGAGCTGCCGGAGGTGCTGAGAGTGCAGGAGGTGCTACTGGAGGTACTACTGGAGGTACTGGAGGTACTACTGGAGGTACTGGAGTTAGTAGTGCTCGTCGGCAGGAGTCGCTCTCGCCGCTGCAGCTTCGTGAGTTGGCTGTTCGTTGGGGCAGTCCTGGTGGTGGAGCCGGAGGCACTGGTTCTGGGGGTGCTGTTGCTATTGGAGCTGGAGGTTCTAGGGGTGCGACTACTCAGCCGCAGCCGTCTGCGCTTAGTCGCCTTCTCGGTCTCCCACCTGCTGCTACTGAGTTCCCCGTTCCTGGCACTACTCCCCCGTTACTGTTCCCACCGCTACTGCCTGGCTTCCCGCTGCCTGCTCCTGCTCCTCACACTGAGGTGACTGCATCCCTGACTGCGCGTCGTGAGCATGAGACTCGTGCTTCCACTCCTGAGCATCAAGAGCCTGAGACTAGAGCTTCTTTCCCTGCTGGTGCTCGTTGTGTTGGTCGTCCTCGTGCTGCGGCTGTACCGGGCACTCACGATATGACACTCCGTCCTTCCTCTGTTCCACAGCATGTTGTCCTGCCGTCGCCTCCTGCGTCCTCTCTTCCGCACGTTCCTGACCCTGAGTCTGACCTTGTCCGTGCTGCCAGTCCGACTGTCACTCGTCTCCTTACCACAGTTGTGACTGACCCTTCCTTTGAGTCTGCTGCTGCGTCTGCCTTAGTTGCTGAGCTTGCTGACTTTGCCGCTTTGTGCCGCCTTGACTACGCTGCGAGTCTTGTTTTTGACTCTTCCTGCCCTCCGTCCGTCGGGGGTGAGCTTGCCCTTGGTTGTGACGTCCTTGAGGACAGGCAGTTTGAGCTGGAGTGCCTCGCGGCCGCTGCACCGCATCTCGCGTCCACGCTACTCTGCCCTGAGGGAGACCCGGATGCACTGGACATCTCGACCCCACGCACTTAGTCACGCAGAGGCGATCACGGGTCCGTACTCCTCTCAGTGGCAGATAGCCATGGACGCAGGGACGGCTTCTTGGAAGTCCACAGGCATCTACGTTGACGAGGTTCCCCCACCTGAGGCGAACATAGTCGATGGCATGTGGATTTTCAGGGTGAAGCGTCCGACGGGTTCTCCGCCTGCCTTCAAGGCGCGTTACGTTGCTCGAGGCTTCAGTCAGCGTGAGGGGGTCGACCTCTTCCAGACCTTCTCTTCGGGTGCTGCTGCACGTTGCAGCACAGCGTGACTACGAGCTGCACTCCCTTGACTTCTCGACAGCCTTCTTGCAGGGTAGCCTTCACGAGGCTACCTAGTTGCGCCGTCCACGTGGCTTCACTGGGTCGTTTCCTGATGGTACCCAGTGGAGTCTTCGGCGACCAGTCTACGGCCTCCCACAGGCACCCCGTGAGTTGCACGACACACTGAAGACTACACGTGCGGCTCTTGGCTTTGCTCCCTCGACTGCTGACCCTTCGCTGTTTCTGCTCACTGACACTTCTCTGCCGCCGTTCTACGTTCTTGTGTACGTTGACGACTTGGTTTTTGCTACTGTTGACACTGAGGCTCTGGCCTTGGTGAAGGCGGAGCTACAGGAGAGACACACTTGCACTGATCTGGGTGAGCTGCTGAGCTACCTTGGCTTGTAGATCACCCGGGACAGAGCACGCCGCACCATCGCCCTCACTCAGTCACACATGGTGCAGCAGGTCCTTCAGCGCTTCGACTTCACGTGGTCCTCGCCACAGCCCACTCCTCTGTCTACCGGCCACTCGCTCTCAGCTCCACCTTCGGACGAGTCCGTAGAGCCGAGTGGTCCGTACCCAGAGCTTGTGGGTTGCCTCATGTACCTGATGACGTGCACACGACCTGACCTCGCGTACCCTCTCAGCCTCCTGGCTCGTTACGTGGTTCCCGGTAGACATCGAAAGATGCACTGGGATGCTGCGAAGAGGGTATTGCGTTACTTGTGCCGTACATCGGGCATGGGGCTCGTGCTTGGCGGACCGAGTTCAGTTGTTCTCACCGGTCACTCAGACGCTTCTTGGGCTGACGACCAGACGACTCACCGGTCGACATAGGGGTACAGGCTCAGCCTCGGCGCTGGTTCCGTCTCGTGGAGGTCCACTCGCTCTTCTTCTGTACTTAGTTCCAGCTGTGAGGCCGAGATCTACGCTGGGGCTATGGCTGCATAGGAGCTCCGCTGGCTGACCTACCTGCTGACCGACTTGGGTGAGCGGCCTCGCTCTCCTCTAGTTCTGTACGTTGACAACAGGGCCATGATTGCCTTGTGTCAGGACCAGAGACTGGAGCACAGAATGAAGCACATTGCTCTCCGTTACTTCCTCACGCGAGAGCTGTAGCGGCGTGGTCAGCTTCGTCTTGCTTACGTGGCCACTCGGGCCAACACTGCTGATGTTTTCACCAAGGCCATTGGGTCTATTGATCATCAGCGTTTCTGCACTGCTCTTTGGCTTGTGCCCACTCTGCCTCACTTGCTTGTTTCTTGATCTTGCTCTTGTTGTACACTGATATATATGAGTATACCTGCATGCTTACACTTGCTAGGTTGTGATCAGTGCACTGCTCTTTGCTATTATAATATCGGCATGTGAATTGGCCTTGTGGCCACTTGCTTGTGCTCGGAATGCGTGGTAATCTTGAGATCCACCTTGAGCTTTGCTTTGCTTTGTTCTCTTGCTTGACTGGTCTTGTGACCGTTCGTTGTGTTTCCTATCCCCCACTTTGCCTATGGGGGTGTGTCAAATTGTAATTGTATGCTCTAGGCTGTAGTGGGGCATACTCTAGTGAGTACAACCCTTTAGGGTTTCCTACTTGAAGAAAACTGCCCACCAAGATGTGCACAGTTGCGCGGGCACGAAACTCCAACCATTATGACGCCAAGGGTAGAAACAGAATACCAAGTGTTATGAATCCCCTCTCGAGTTTTGCAGCTGCACTGTCGAAATTGTTGCTGGTGCGAAAATTGCTGCACCATACGTCCCCAGGGTAAACTGCTTCGAAGTCCTTTGAATGTTGAATCTCGTTGCGCTGGGACCTAAGAATCATGCGAAATATATTTTTTCTTGAAGAAAACTTCTCGCTTTCCTTTTGTGTGACTGTTGCTGCTGTATCTATAGTCCGAAATCCTGTCTGTTGTCTTGTTGTTGTGGTAGAATCGACATATTCGATTGCTGCAGCTTCTCCAGCTGTCATCAGCTGCCACCTCAAAACTCAATTTTTTCGCTGACGCGAACCTGTTGGCAGCCTTGTCGCTAGTAAAAAACCCTGAAACCAATCCAATATTCTTTCAGTCGTGACTCCGGATCGTTGAAGTTCGTCGTCGAAGACAGTCGCGAAAATTGCGAAGTCGTTGTAGCACATCAGCGACGTTCGGCAAGGAGGTCGGATCACGTAACAAGCCGAGTGTCGTCGTAAAAACTCCATCGAAAACTCCATCGAAATTCGAACTTAGTGATTGATGACGTCAGCACCATCGGCGGCTTTTGTCGCGATTCTTCGAAAACTCCCCGGCAGAGGCGAAAAACAGCTGCTGCACTTCCCCCTGACCTCGCAAATATTTTTTTCAAAGTTGAAATCAAACTGCCGATGACGTCAGCTACCTCGGCGACGTTGTCGTTACTCGCCGAGAACCTCCGGGCAGGGACGAAATCAGCTGTCGCCTTCTCCCCCCACCTGTTGTAAAAATACTCCCAGTGTTGTCGCTGGTACCCCCGAACAGCTTCCGAGTTGTTAGAGTAAAGGACCTTTGGATAGGATAGGAATGCCTTGAAAGAGTTTGGTAGCGGAAGTCTTGGTTTAGGAACTCAGATCATAGTGAATGTAGATGACCAAGTTGATTAAAACAAAGATTACACACATAATAAATAGTTCCTAGCTAGCCATGTACTCTGAGGGGTACATTCCCTTATTCTAACTGCTTTTACAGGCATTTCTACAGTGACTCCGACTGTTGCACTACTTTCTTGTTACCGAGTCGCTGCATGTAACCTGTACATACGGTTACGCCTGTTGCCATCCCTCGATGGTAAGTCAAACGTCGGTCCAGATGGTCAACAGTCGCGACAGTTGACTCTTGCGACTGTTGACATTCCTGCCCTTGATACGGGCTGATCCGATACTGCGGTTGTTGCTGCTTCGATAGGGACTGATGCGATACTGCTGCACCTACGGGAATGCTAAGTGTAATTCCCTTCATACTCCAACACTCCCCTTCATTCCTGGAGGTGCGCCACGTGGCTCTTTCGAACGACTCCGCACAGATCACAGCAGTACTGGAACTTCTGACGTGGTATTTTATTCGTCAGAAAATCAGCTGCCATTTCGCCAGTCGGGCAGTAGGTGAGCTGGACCTTCCCTTTGTCGATTTCGTCCTTGACGAAGAAGTAACGCAGGGCGATGTGTTTCATGCGGTTCACGAAGCCCGGTTTGTTTGCGATTTTGATCGCACTCTGGTTGTCGCAGAGTAACTTAAAGAACCCGTTCATCGCCGTCTTTGTTTCCTGTAGGAGCTCCGTGAGGTAGAGCCCTTCGCGAACTGCTGCGCTTGCTGCGATGAATTCTGCTTCTGCTGACGAAAGAGCGATGAGTTCTTGTTTGTTGGAGTTCCAGGAGATGGTTCCTGCAGGTTCAAGTTTGAAGATGAAGCCTGTGCAGGACCTTCTGTTGTCTGCGTCCCCAGCGTGGTCAGCATCCACATAGCCGGTGAGTTGTAGTGGAGCTGTTAAGTTTGCCTTGTAGGTGAGGCCGACATCGGGCGTGGAGATAAAGTACTGTAAGGCGCGGCGCAAGTCTGCTAGGTTCTCCCCTTCAGGTCGGCGCAGGTACTGGGCGAGCTGGCTGGCGATGTAGGATAGGTCCGAGCGGCATGTGACGGCGGCGAACAGTAGACACCCGAGCTGCTGCTGGTAGAGGCGGTGATCGGCCTGTGAGACCGGGGTAGTGTCGGGCTCGTGGTTAGGCGGAGGAGTGCGGAATGGGGTGGTGATGCCGACGGGAGCGATGCCAAACTTCTTAGCGAGTGTTTCGACGTATTTTGCGGCAGAGAGGTGGATTGTGTCGGCGGTCTGGGTGACGTTGAGGCCGAGGAATTGCGTGACCTCGTGGTCAATGGTTACTTCCAGCTTCGCCTGGATGTCGCGTTCGAAGCGATCGAGTAGGTCCACGCCATCTCCGGTGTAGAGGAGATCATCCACGTAGGCGACGAGCAGAATGAAGTGACCGCGGGATTCGAGGCGGTACATCCCCTGATCGTGAGGGAGCTGCTGAAAACCGAGCTCGATGAGCACGGTGTGAAGGTACTGCTGCCACAGGCGTGGTGCCTGCTTGATGCGGGACAAGGACTTCTGGAGGAGGCAATTGGCGTCGCCGTCTTCCTCGAAGGCGTGCGGCTTCTCAACGTAGATGATGGCGTCAACAATCGCGTAGAGGAAGGCGTTGGAGACGTCGATCTTGCGGAGGGGACGCTGCTTCACGGCGGCGATGCAAAGAAGAATCTGCACAGAGGTGTGGCGCCCGACAGGTGCGAATGTTTGATCGTAGTCCACGAATTGAGTCTGCTCGAATCCGCGGACAACCCAGCGTGCCTTGTATTTGTCGATAGTCCCATCTGCGAGAGTTTTAATCCTGAAGACCCATTTTCCCGTAAGGATTTTCCTCCCCTTTGCGTGGCGTCGTGGTACCAACCTCCAGGTGCCACGACGCTGGAGTGCAGCGACTTCGGCGGCCATGGCGGCTCTCCACTTCTCAGCATCGGGCCCGCTGAGAGCCTGGCGAACGGTGGTGGGCTCGACCAGCTGGTGGTTACCCCGAACAGCGACAGCAAGGCCAAGAATGCGAAGACTCGTGAGGTTGGATTCGGCTGTGTTGGTAACTTCAACCACGTCGTCGTCGTCGCCAGGGATGTCGCGAAAGGTGTCGCGGGAAGAGTCGCGAGTTGGATCTTTGTTCATGGGTGAGTGCATTTCTGCACTTGCATAATCGTGCTGTGCCTGTACTGCTTCGTGTGGAGTGGTGTCTGTTGGAAAATAGGTGGGTGTGCCGAGCTGCTCCGTAACGGGGACGAACGGTGCCTCATCTGCTACTGCCTCGTCTGGCTGTTCTCCTGCCACGTCAACGTCGTCCTCCTCATTGGCGTAGCTGTGCTGTCCCTGAAAGATGTTGTCTGGTGCGTTTTGTGCAGTGCGGTGCTGGCGGTACAGTGGCAGAGTCAGTCTTTCGTAGAAGATGCAGTCACGTGAACGCGTGAGCTGGTGGGTGGCGAAGTCCAGGATCGTCCAGGCGTGGTATTCGGATTCGATTCCGAGGTGAATGCCCCAGCGAGCGCGGTCCTCAAATTTTCCGGTTCGGGCAGTATGGGGGCGGTACTGTACCGTACACCCGAAGACTTGCAGCATGCGTGTGTCAGGGTGTTTTCCGGTCCACTCCTTGAAGGGTGAGCTGTTGTAGGGCAGTGCCTTCGAGGAGAGCATATTGTGCAGCCGAACTGCATGCGCCATTGCGAAGGGCCAATATTTGGTTGGCTCAGCTGACTGCTTCATGAGAGCTCGCATTTTTGTCGCGAGGCTCCTGTTGGTTCGCTCGGCCAATCCCTGCTGCTCGTGGGCGTAAGGCAGAGAGATCATCCTCTTGATCCCCTTTTGCTTGCAGAGGGTTTTGAAGTCGTCCGACTGATACTCCAAGGCTCAGTCTGTCTGAAATGCCTTCAGTTTGTATCCGTCGCTTTGGGTCTCCGCCATGCTGAGCCAGACCTCGAAGCACTGGTAGGCAAGGTAGCGATCACTGACGTTCACGGCCCAGACGAAGCGTGTGCCGGCGTCGATGAAGGTAAGGGTGTACTGCTCCCCTCCAACTCCCTTTGCCGTGAGCACCAGGAAATCGCTGTAGACCTTCTCCAGCGGTTTGTAACGTTCGGCTCCAGGAATCTTTTCGGCGAAGGGCGTGTGGCGGAGCGCTGCTGCCGGACAGACGGTGCAGTTGGGTAAGTCGGTTCTTGGTTTTAGTAGCTTTCCATCGGGCAGCAACAGTGCGTCTGCCGCAAAAACATTTGCGTTGATGCAGTTGTTGAGCACTTCGATTGATAGGTGTCCCATGCGTTGGTGCCAGATGTCTCCGTCGGCCCGATATCCCTTAGTGCGCGCGCACAGCTCCTTATCTCGTGCCAATATCTCCTCTGTTGTTTCTTGCCTGGTTTCATCCGCAGGTTCGTCAGGCACGGTGACTTGTACCGACGCTGCTTGGATTGTCGCGCCGTGATATGTTTCGCTGGTGTCGCCGATGGTGATGGTGTCAATCGTTACTGGCAGCTCTAGTGGCCCTTCAGGAGGCGGGGGCGAGGTTCGTGCGCGACGATCTTCGGGTTGTGTGATTTCTCCCTCCTCGAAATTGGTGTCGCCGATCGCCACTCCCCTTGTCTCGAGGCGGAGGTAATCCCTGCCGTTCGTCGTGATGGGAATCAGGTGAGGTCCGTACTCCGTTAGTGATTCTTCCTCCTCTGCTTCTGGTGCCTCTTCAGTAATTTCTGGTTCTTTTGTTGCTTCTGCTTCCTCTGCTGCAGGTCCTTCGGCGACGTTTCTCCATCCAGTTTCAGCTGCGATGGCTTCTTTCAGCGCGGTATTCTCCGTGACCCAACGAACGTCCATAGCATCCCAACCCTCGGTGGTGTTCCAGCCGATAGGTTGTTGAACGGGAGGCCAGAGGGTCTGCGTGGCTTCTGTGCTTGTCGGTTTAGTTGTTGCGACTGCCGTTCCTGACGTAATTTCCTCTCCTTCTTCCACTGCTTGTGGCCCTGTGTCTGCAGGGTTTGTGATTGAGGCGATAGGCACGGCAAGGGCGCGGAAGGTGCCGTCGAGACCTGGTTGCTGATAGTCGGTTTATTCTGGGTGGCTCCACCTTGGTGGTGACGGGTGGCCCGGTGGATCAAGAACGAGGATGTGCTCGTTGTCGCCAGAGGTTTTGGGTGACTCGAAGTCGAGCACAAACACTCCCTCCACGCTTGTTGCCTTCCCGATGAAGATTCCGTCGTATATTAAGTGCAGGGACAAGAGATTGTAGCGGAGTTCCGGTACGATGAGGACATCGCTTATGTGGATGCAGTAACCGGTGTCGTGTGACTCCAGCTGGACCTGTCCGCGGCTTCTGGCGTAGATGGTCTGGCTGTTGGCAACGGTGATCTCCACCTCGTTGAAGAGTCGTTCCCTGTTGAGGATGAAGACGTCTGACGACACCATGTGTTGGCCACGGCAACTGTCCAGGTACCACGTGTTGACTTCTTTCTTCGCCTTGGCGAGGTTGGCGAGTTTCGGGGTGATATGATGCTCCATGTCGTGATTGTTCTCGTAATCATAATAACACCCTTCTTCATCGTATGCTATGCGCGCAGGTGGCGATTCTTGAATCCACTGCGGCATTTCCCAGTCGTACTCCATTCTCCCGACTGTCAGCTCGTCGTACATTGGATCGTTTTCTTCTTCATCTTCAACCGATCCTTCGGGCTGCTCCTGAGGAGGGTCGGCGAACATGTCCTCCCAGCTGCGAAAGAAGCGGTAATGTTTGTTAGGGCGAGGTGGTCAGTGACGCACCATGCAGGTTAAGACCTTGTTTTCGCCCTTGTCATTTGTGTTCGCAGAAACGCGCGCCGGTGCCTGGGACGTGCTGGCGACGGCTGGTGGTGACACTGTCTGGTTACGTGCCGGAGCTCCTCCTTGGTGGTGAGTAGTGGCCCCCTTTTGGTTGTTGTTGCCGTTCAGTTTCCAGCAGTCCTGAATTGTGTGCCCGTTCTTCTTGCAGTACTTGCAGAAGAGTCTTTTCTTGTCCGGTGGTGCTTGTGCGTAGAAAGCGATCTTCTCCTTCTTGTTGCCCCTTTCGTTGTACAAGTCGATCTCCTTCTGTTCGGAAAGGAGCGTGGAGCAAAGGGCATTTTCACTGAGGGTCCATTGAGTGTGAAGGAGCGACTTGCACTGATGCCATTCCGGGCTCAATCCAGCGAGAATAATTGTGACGAACATGTCGTCAGGGAAGTTGCTGCCGCCTTTCCTGAACTGATCTCTCAGGTTCCTGCAGCGGTTGATGTATGGTCCGGCCTTTTCGCCGGGGAACATCTTGACATTGTTCAGCTGGTTGAGCAGGCGACTAAGTGTCACCGAGTCTGTTGCCATGTGGCAGGTGCGCAGGTGCTCCCAGGACTGCTGCGCGGGTGCCCACTCGTTCTTGAAGGGGCGAATGCTCAGCTGTTCTTCGGGCGACAGATTCCGTATCAAGACGGTGAAGGCCAGGAGAGATTCGTTGTAGTACTGCGTCTTCTCCTGAGGTGAGCCGTTAGTTGGGAATGCGTATGATCCGTCGTAGTACATACAGATCTGAGCGCCCTGAGCTAGTAGCTCGAATTCGAAACTCCAGGTGTAAAAGTCTTGCCCATCGAAGGGCTTCGTTGTCCTGAGTTTCGACGTTGAGAGGAACTTGCTATGCATTGACGCCATTGCCTCGTAATGCGTTTGTTGTGCTTGAGCAGATCCTTGAGCTCCGCGGTTATCAAAGGTGAAGGATCGTTCAGATCCAGCTCCTTGAGGGCCGGGAGGTCTTCGGGCGTAGCTGGAGCCGTCGATGCTCATCGGCTGGTGGCTTTCCAGTGCGCTGATGCGGGAGATCAGTTGCTCGAGGAGCGCTGTGTCCACAGTCGTTGTAGTAGAAGCGACATTGGTGGAGGGTTGCACTGGATTTTCTCCAGCCTCTCCGCAGTCTGCGCCTGGCATGTTGATGCCCTTGATGTCGTTGTTTTGATGTAGGAATTAAGTTATTGAAGAAGCTTGTTGCGAAAGCCCCTTTAGCAGTTCCTATAATCCAAACTAGCTCTGATACCATGTTAGAGTAAAGGACCTTTGGATAGGATAGGAATGCCTTGAAAGAGTTTGGTAGCGGAAGTCTTGGTTTAGGAACTCATATCATAGTGAATGTAGATGATCAAGTTGATTAAAACAAAGATTACACACATAATAAATAGTTCCTAGCTAGCCATGTACTATGAGGGGTACATTCCCTTATTCTAACTGCTTTTACAGGCATTTCTACAGTGACTCCGACTGTTGCACTACTTTCTTGTTACCGAGTCGTTGCATGTAACTTGTACATACGGTTATGCCAGTTGCCATCCCTCGATGGTAAGTCAAACGTCGGTCCAGATGGTCAACAGTCGCGACAGTTGACTCTTGCGACTGTTGACCTTCCTGCCCTTGATACGGGCTGATCCGATACTGCGGTTGTTGCTGCTTCGATAGGGACTGATGCGATACTGCTGCACCTATGGGAATGGTAAGTGTAATTCCCTTCATACTCCAACACGAATTGTACGGCTACTCTTTTAACGACGAGTGCTTTCGCGCGCTTAATCAAGCACCGCTGCAACTCCGCCGTTGGCACGGATACTGTCGACGACCCCAACGACTCCGTTAAAACTCATCCTCGGAATTACTCGTGGTCCCCGCAAATGTCGGAAATGAACCACACCACCTAATTCTTGGTCGCCTGCAGGTTGTCCTCTGAAAGAACCGGTGTTTCTAGCACGCACTCCCGGTCACCATTTTTTTCGTGCGGTTAACCACCCAAGCAACCCACCAACACGAGGTGCTTTTTTGGCATGGAACCCAGTATTTATGGGTCTTTCGAGACCGGTTTTCACGGACCCTAGCGCACATCAACGCCGCAGATCTCGCCGTAGAACTCCTCCAGGTAAACTCCTGAAGTACACCGTAAATCGCTTTAGCAATTGGCGAGCAGACGTTCACTCGTCTCCCACCGCAGAAATCGCGGCCGAAAATCATGGTTGTGGAAACAAGCCCCGAAGTCTTTTTTGCTCAGTAGCTCCAACGTTTTTTGCGGTGCTTTGACGTTCACCCATCTCCACACCCGCCGGAAATCCACGCAGCAAATCCTAGGCCTCCTCGGCAATGCACACCTCGCTGTGCCTCCTTGTTTAAAATAGCCGACCCTTCCGGCGTCCACCCAGTAGACTCCAAAATTCACGGTGGAGATGTGCACAGGCTCAACCGCACTCAGGAGGCTTGAAGAGGCACCCACAACTATCCCTCCATTTCTTTTGTCTTCACCCCCCGACAATTTCGCTTGCCGCCGTTCACACAGCGTCCGCTTTTGTCGGATGCGGTATACTCCGTATTTGTGAGGATCTAGGATCGAGCTCAGAAAAGTGGGTTTGAATTGAATGATTCACCTGGGTACAACACGAGGCTATATATAGTCTCGACACAAGGCCAGTTACCCAGGTGTTACGCGAATGTTATGAGGGTCGGGAAGCGTCCCGAACAGAACCTTCCCGAACTCGGTAGAAAGCAATTCGGTGGAAACCGAGTAGGCTTGAGTTCGGTACACGTAACCTGGTTCAGTGCTATAACTATAATAAAATATAGGAATTCACCTAACCTAGGAAATCACGCATATCTATGCATGATAAAATAAACCCAAGCTAGATATAGCATAATAAAGTCCAGGCAAGCTAGCAAAGCCAGCATAAGCCGTCATACTCTCACACGTCCCCCCCTCAAAGCTGGGTGGCGTGAGATACACCCTGCTTGACAAGATAGTCCTTGAGAGCACAGCGTGCGTTGCCCATATCAGCTTCTACAACCCAACTGTCCTCAATGGGGTCGTATCCCTTCTAGCGTATTAGGAACTCGAATGTCTTGCCGCCGTGGCACCGATGAGTGAAAATGTGCTCCACTTCGTACTCTGGTTCATCCTGTATGAGAACAGGGGGTGGTGGCGGTAGCTGCCATCCCTGGAACTATTGGTTGGGGTCCTTGTAGGGCTTCAGTAGCTGAACATGGAAAGCGTTGTGAAGCTTCCACGTAGTAGGTAAGCGCAAGCAGAATGTTACTGGTGTGACCAATGCCTCAACGAGAAAATGACCACAGAAGCGAGGCCGGAGCTTGGATGGTAGGTGAGACAGGTTCAAGTTACGCGTGTCGAGAAGCACCTGATCTCCGACTGCTACTGAGTGATCACGTTGCTGGCGATCGGCATACTGCTTCTGGGAGTTCTGCATCGTGGTGAGACGTCGCTGAGTCTTCTCCCATAGCTGCTGCATGGTGGTGACAAAGTCATGTGCGGCTTGGACGTGTGCCGGTGTGGATGACTGCTGTGGTGTAAGTGGTTCCCGTCCGTATCACAGGAAGAAAGGAGATTTCCATGTGGCCGCATGTGACGCGTTGTTGTAAGCGAACTCTAGGGCCGGTAACTGTGTGTCCCAGTGGCTGACGTCGTCTTTGCAAGCTGTGCGCAATAACATTTCAACCACTTGATTGAGTCGCTCTGTCAGTCCATCAATCTGTGGTTGGTCTGCTAAGGACATCGCAAGTTTAGTCCCCAATAATCCCATGCGCTCCTTCCAGAACTTATTGGTGAATTTGGGGTCTTTGACTGGGATGAGTGTAGCGGGGATGCCGTGGATGGTGATGATGCGGCCGAAGAAGAGGCGAGCAGTTGCTTCACCTGTAGCTGTGGCGTTGGTCGGGATGAAGTGACCCATTTTAGAGAACTTGTCGATCACCACGAGTATAGCGTCATGCCCTTGTGAGGTCGAAGGAAGTCCCGTGATGAAGTCGAGGCTAATGAATTGCCATGGCTGCTCCGGTACGGGTAGAGGCTGAAGTAACCCTGCTTTTTTCTGCTTGCTACTCTTCATCCGCTGACACGTGTCGCATGAGGCGACGAACTGCTGCACGTCTGCTGCCAGTAGTAATACTTCGCTATCCCTGCTAACGTCTTGTTGCTCCCGAAATGTCCCGCGTATGGTACGCCGTGAAACTCTTCTAGTAGGATCTGCCGTAGCGGGGCATAGTTCGGTACCCAAATCTTTCCTGTGCCCTTCCTTACAGCCAAGTCTTTCTCCCACTGTAACAGCTTCTTAGTCTGTGCTATAGCAATCTCTGCGTCTACGGAGTACCCATGTTGGAATAGACCCTTGAGCAGAGGTTTCATCCCGTCGAGCTGGATGCCTGCTACATGACCGGGGCGGCTCAATGCGTCTGCCTTGTTGTGTAGCCCGGGCTTGTAGACGATGTCGTAGTGGAAGTGAGTTTCCAGGAAGTCCACCCACCGCACCTGTCGTCATGAGAGTGTCAGCTGCGACTTCAGGTATTTGAGACTGCAGTGGTCAGTGTATACTGTAGTCTTGGCTCCCTCTAGGTAACACCTCTACGCCTTGAAGGCTATGATTATTGCGAAGGCTTCCTTGTCATGGATGGGGTAATTCAGTTCTGCTCCGTGTAGCTTCTTACTGAGGTATGCGATGGGCTGCAAACCGCGTCTGTGATCCTGTATCAGTACTGCTCCGACTGCTTGGTCACTAGCGTCTGCTTCCACCATGTAGTCCTTGTCTGGGTCCGGTAGGATGAGTACTGGCGCTGTAGTCAGTGCTGTCTGTAGCTGCTCCATGGCTTGCTGATGAGGAGTATCCCATTTGTAGGGCATATCCTTTTTCAGTAGGTCGGTCAGTGGTGCTGCTATCTTAGCGTATTGTGGCACGAACCTGTTGTAGTAGTTGGCGTAGCCTAGGAACTGTTGCAACTCCTTCATGTTCTCCGGTACTTTCCACTTCTTGACGGCTTCGATCTTCCGCGGGTCCACGTGTACGCCCTCGGCACTCACCATGTGCCCGAGAAACTGCACCTTCTTTAGGGCAAAGTCGCTCTTCGACAACTTTACGTAGAATTTGTTCTTCCGCAGGATCTCAAACACCTTCCGCAGATGCTCCACGTGCTCCTTCATGTTCTTGGAGTAGATGAGAATGTCGTCCAGGTACACCACCACGCATTCGTCCAACAGGGGCCGTAAGATGTGATTTATCTCCGCCTGGAACGTCGCTGGTGCGTTGCAGAGTCCGAACGGCATCACCAAGTATTCGTAGGAGCCGCATCTGGTACGGAACGCCGTCTTGTGGATCGAGTTGTCCGCCATCTTGATCTGCCAGTAACCCGACCGTAGGTCCAGCTTCGAAAAGACTGTTGCACCACGCAGTTGGTCTAGAAAATCGTCTATGCGCGGTATGGGATATTTGTTCTTGACTGTCTGTTTGTTCAGTGCGGGGTAGTCGATGCACATTCGTAAACTACAGTCTGGCTTAGGAGTGAAGAGAACTGGTGCACCGTAGGGAGAGGTAGATGGGCGGATCAGTTTTCTGTCCAGTAGGTACTCTATCCGTTTCTTCATGTCTTTCAGTTCGGTCGGACTCAGTCAGTATGGTGCACGTGAGACGGGTTTTGCACCTGGTTCCTCCACGATCTCGTGCTCGTGGGTGCGTGCTGGAGGTACGCCTGCAGGTAGGTCGTCGGGCATTATATCCTTGTACTGCTCCAAGACCTCCTTCACTGCTGCAGGTAGCTCTGTGTTCGGCTTCTCCTCCTCTGCTGCTGCCATAACCAGTGCTAGGTATCCTGCGTTACTCTCATTCACCATCTGTTCAAACCGTGCCAGTGTCGTTTCCGTCCAGCTTCCCAGCTCCACTCGTTTCCCGTTGTTGTAGATGCACGCCTTCCGATTGACCCAGTCGATCTCGGGGTTGAACCGCTTCAAGAAATCTCGCCCCAAGATGAAATCTAAACCCTTGATGTTCGTGATCGGCAACGTCGGCTTCCACCTTAGTGCCCCTATGTGCAGCTGCAGTTATGCTTCGCCGTGGATGGGAAGTTTCGTACTGTCCACCATCGTTGCATTGAACTTGGTCTCCTCCGAAGGTTCTCCAATTTTCTCCAACGTCCCGCGGTCACACACTGAGTGAGATGCACCACTGTCCACCAGTGCCTGGAGGCGTCGTCCTTTACATAACACCTCGAGGAGTAGTGGTTCCTGCTGCGCTGAGTAGCCAAAGAGGGTCTCATTAATAGGATCATAGGGTACATCAAAATGAATACCATCCCTATTCCCTATACCTGACTCAGCACTTTCCAACTTCACCTTGGGGGTAGGAGGATTTTTCCGAGGCTTGAACAACTTCTCCTGAGGGCAACCCACGGGGAGCCTTAACATTGTGCTGCGGGGAGAGAATATTAACTCCACGGAACGCACGACCCTTTTCTACGCTCCTGTTAGAAACTAGAAGTGAACGAGAATGTGTGAAACTAGGCAGCAGGGTGATACAAGTAGGAAACCCTAGCAATGTTGTACCCCCTAAGGCTAAACCCACTATAGCCTACACAATAGGAACATGTATAATGTTTGACACACCCCCATAGGCTAAGTGGGAGACAACCAGATGGTCACAAGACCAGTCAAAGAAAAGCCAAGCAAAACTCAGGGTGGATCTCAAGGAAACCACACAAATTCCGAGCACAAACAAGAGGTCACAAGACCAGTTCACATGCAGTTTGATAAAATAACAAGAGGTACAGTGATCACAACCTAGCAAGTGAAAGCATGCAGGTGTATATATATATAGAGATCACAGTACAAGCAGAGTCAAGAAGTGAGCAAGTGAGGGACAGTAGGCACAAGGCCTAGAACAGTACAGAAACGCTGATGGTCACAAGGCTGAAGCGCCTTGGTGAACACATCAGCGGTGTTGGCCCGAGTGGCCACGTAAGTAAGACGAAGCTGACCACGCTGCTGCAGCTCTCGAGCAAGGAAGTAGCGCAGAGCGATGTGCTTCGTTCTGTGCTCCAGTCTGTGCTCCTGACACAAGGCAATGGCGGCCTTGTTGTCGACGTACAGCACTGGAGGAGAACGAGGCCACTCTCCTAGGTCGGTCAGCAGGTAGGTGAGCCAGCGTAGCTCCTGGGCAGCCATGGCTGTGGCGTAGATCTCAGCCTCACAACTGGAGCTGAGAACTGAAGACGAGCGTGTAAAACGCCAAGAAACTGAACCAGAGCCAAGGCTGAAGGTGTAACCCTGAGACGACCGCTGCGTAGCCTGGTCGTCAGCCCAAGAAGCGTCTGAGTGTCCAGTGAGGACAATGTCGCGCCGTCCTCCAAGCACAAGCCCCATGCCCGACGTACTGCACAAGTAGCGCAACACCCTCTTAGCGGCATCCATGTGCTCCTTCCGGTGACGGCCAGGAGCGACATAGCGTGCTAGGATGCTAAGAGGGTATGCAAGGTCAGGTCGAGTGCAGGTCATCAGGTACACGAGGCAGCCCACAAGCTCTGGATACGGGCCACTCGGCTCTACGGACTCATCCGAAGGCAGAGCTGAGAGCGAGTGACCGGTAGGCAGAGGAGTGGGCTGAGGCGAGGAGTACGTGAAGCGGAAGCGCTGAAGGACCTGCTGCACCATGTGTGACTGAGTCAAGGTGATGGTGCGCTGTGCTCTGTCCCGGGTGATCCGCAAGCCAAGATAGCTTGTCAGCTCACCCAAGTCTGTGCACGTGTGTCTCTTCTGCAGCTCCGACTTCACGTGGGCGAGTGCCTCAGTATCAGCAGTAGCAAAGACCAAGTCGTCTACGTACACGAGAACGTAGAACGGCGGCAGAGTGGTGTCGGTGCGTAGAAACAGCGACGGGTCAGCAGTAGAAGGAGCAAACCCAAGAGCAGCAAGAGTAGTCCTCAGTGTGTCGTGCCACTCACGGGGTGCCTGGCGAAGACCGTAGACTGGCCGCCGGAGGCTCCACTGGGTACCAGGAGGGAACGACCCAGTGAAGCCAGGTGGGCGGCGCAGCCAGATCTCCTCGTGCAGGCTGCCCTGGAGGAACGCAGTGCTGAAGTGAAGAGAGTGGAGCTCGTAGTCACGCTGAGCAGCGACGTGCAGCAGAACCCGAAGAGTGGTCATCTTCGGGGTCGGGGAGAAGGTCTGGAAGAAGTCAACTCCCTCTCGCTGACTGAAGCCTCGTGCAACGTAACGCGCCTTGAAGACAGGCGGAGAACCCGGCGGCCGCTTCACCCTAAAAATCCACATGCCACTGACGATGTTCGCCCCAGGTGGGGGAACCTCGTCGACGTAGGTGCGTGTGGACTTCCAGGAAGCCATCTCTGCGTCCATGGCTGTCTGCCACTGAGAGGAGTAGAGACCCTCCATCGCCTCTGCGTAAGAGCGTGGGGTCGAGATGTCTGCTGCATCCGGGTCTCCCTCAGGGGCAATCAGCATGGACACGGGATGAGGTAAAGCAGCGGCAAAGCACTCAAACTCCTCCTGTCTGTCCTCAAGGACGTCCGTGCCAAGAGCACACTCACCCCCGACGGACAGAGGACAGACAGACTCAGACTCAGCAACAAGGCTAGCGGCGTAGTCTAGACGACAGGCGGCAGCAAAGTCAACAAGCTCAGCAACTAGAGCAGACGCAGCAGTGGACTCAAAGGAGGGGTCAGTGACAACAGTAGCGAGAAGACGCGTGACTGTAGGACTGGCAGCACGAGCAAGGTTTGACGGCGGGTCAGCAACGTCAGGAAGAGAGGACGCAGGAGGAGACGGCAGAGGGACACGCTGTGGAGCAGTGGAAGGACGTAGAGTCATATAGTGAGTGCCAAGTACAGGAGGAGGACGCTGACGCGGAGCACGACGACCAGCGCGGACAGCGCGGACAGGCGACTCTGGACGCGACTCAGGCGACTCTGGACTAGACTCAGGCGACGGAGGACGAGACTCAGGCTCACGACGCTCCGTAAGACTACCCGTCGGCGCAGTGTAAGGAGAAGGAGCAGGCAGCGGAGAAGCAGGCTGTAACTGTGACTGCGACTGGACAGGCGGTGGACTCAGTAGGGGAGGAGTAGGACCAGTAGAGGGCGGGAGACCAAGAACCTGCTGAACGAGCGGAACGTAGTACGGCCGCGGCTTCTCAGCACCTCCAGCTCCAACCCCCTCAGCAGCTCCAGTCCCAGCAGCTCCAGTACCTCCAGTACGAGCACCTCCAGGACCAGCGGCTCCAGCAGCTCCAGCACCAGCACCTCCAGCAGCTCCAGCAGCACCGGCAGCAGCAGCAGTGCCTCAAGCAGCTCCAGCACCAGCAGCACCTCCAGTAGCTCCAGCAGCACCAGCACCAGCACCACCTCCAGTAGCAGCTGCACCTGCAGAACCTCCAGCAGCTCCAGCAGCACCGCCAGCAGTAGTAGTGCCTCCAGCAGCTCCAGCACCAGCAGCACCTCCAGCAGCTCCAGCAGTACCAGCACCAGCAGCACCTCCAGCAGCTCCAGCAGCACCGCCAGCAGCAGCAGCACCTCCAGCAGCTCCAGTACCAGGGTCCGCGACACTAGGAGCGCCACTCCGGAGACTGCAGCGCCGAGCGTACCACTCTCGGAGCCGCTGGGGAGAGGGCGGCTCCCGCCTAGGAGGGGAAGCACGAGCACCAGCTCCAGCAGCACCCCTAGCTCCAGAAGCACCCCTCCTGAGGCTGCAGTACTGTAAGTACCACTCACGCAGCTGCTGTGAGCCTCCAGGTGTAGCACGCTCAGTCGCAGCACCCTCTGGCTCAGTACCCTCAGACGTAGCACTCCCAGGCTCAGCACCCCCAGACTCAGCACCCCCAGACTCAGCACCCCTAGGCTCAGCACCCCCAGACTCCGCAACCCCAGGCTCCACACCCCCAGGCTCCGCACCCCCAGGCTCCGCACGCTCAGGCTCAGCACCCCTAGCAGGACGAGAGTCGACAGCTACCTCGACAGGCTCAACTGGGTCTACCTGGGACACACCTGAGGGAGCGGCACCCTGAGGGGGGAGGGGGTCTACCACAGCAGCACCTGGCGCGAGGAAGAGAGGCGGGGGGGGGAGCGGGGCAGTGCGGTAGGGGAAGAGGCGGTAGTAGGGCACCGACTCGTCAAAAGTGACGTCCTGAGAGGGCAGGACACGGCGCGAGGTGGCGTGGTAAAACTGCCAACCAGACGCGTCCGGGACAAAGCCAAGGAAGACACAAGGAACAGCGCGGGAGGAGAGCTTGTCCGCGGACGTATCGCGAACAAAAGCTCGAGATCCCCAGACCCGAAAACGCGACGCATCGCCAACCTCTCCCGTCCAACGCAGTGTCGGCGAAGTCTCCGGAACGGAGACACGGGGCCAGAGGTTGAGCTGATGCGCAGCGTATCGGACCGCAAACGGCCACAGAAAATGGGGGGCAGCCGCATGGATCAAGGAGGTACGAGCGACCTCCATGACCAAACCAATGCGGCGCTCAGCAACCCCATTCTGCTGTGGAGAGGCCGGAAGCGTGAACGACTGCTCAATGCCCTCCCCACGACAAAAGTCCCTCAAGAGGTCGGAGGAAAACTCCCCACCTCTGTCAGAGTGCAGACGCAGGACAGGAAAGTCCGAGTGGAACCTCTCGCTGAGCTGGAGACGGGCAGCGCAGATCCAAGGGATCAAAACATCAGGGACTTCACCCTTGGTGCGCAAGGGGAAGACCGTGGTGTAGCGCGAGTAGTCGTCAACAACTATCAAGAAGTACCTCTCGTGACCCTGTCCACGGACGCGGGCTGGGCCCCACACGTCCATGTGTAGGGTCTGTAGGGGAGCAGTCGTCGGGGGAAAAGAGGAGGAGTGAGGAGCGGCGCGCTGCCGCCCCTCGACACAGGGAAGACAGGGAGGAGCAGGCGAGGGTGGGAGGGGAGGGAGAACCCTGGGAAGACCAGAGACAAGGTACCGGGAGTGCATGCCACGAAGGCGCTGCACTGACGGGTGACCAAGGCAGTGGTGCCAGAGGACGGTCTGGTGCGACTGGGAGCGACACGAGCAGGGGGCCGACAGCTGACCTGACGCAGACGCAGCTACCTGAGGGGACTCAGTGGTCCGTGTGTACAGGTCCGACCCCGGCTGCCGAGTGAAGGTAGCCAGGTGGCGACCCGTCCGAGCACACGTGCAGTGTGTCACGCGCTCGTAGGCAGGGGTGAACTGGTGGACACCCCCGTCCTGGAGCGCACGACCCGCCACCAAGTTCGTAGAGAACGAGGGGAGGTAGAGACCTGACAGTGTGCCCGACGGGACCGCAGGACAAGGGAGGACAGTGGAGGAGGTCGCAATGACCGGACCCCCAGAGGGGTCAGCGAGGGAGACTGCAACCGGCCGAGCAAGCTGCTCAAGGGCAGTGTGGTCACGAAAGAAACAGCGGGAAGCACCTGAGTCCAGTGTGAAGGTGTGCAGTGCCTCAGTAGATGCAGTACCAGAGAGCGCAGACTCACGAGCACCTAGAGCAGCAACCTCACCAGCACCTGGGGCAACATACACACTAGCACCTAGAGCGGCAGCCTCACCAGCACCTGGGGCAACAGACACACGAGTACCTAGTGCAGCAGCCTCACCAGGACCTAGGGCAGCAGACGCACTAGCACCTAGAGCGGCAGCCTCACTGGTCTCAATACCCGGGTCAGGCGGTACACTCAGGTAACAGTCACCCTCAACACTAACAGTCAATGCATACATGGCACCAAGGATAGCATCAAAATCAAGAGCAAAGATATCAATGTTCTTTCTCATCAGATCAGCCCAGAGGGGCAGCTCAGTGGCGTCAGGAAACTGCGCGCGCCAGGCGTCGTCGAGACGAAAGAAGCAGCACTGTGCCGTGTGGAACCTCCCACAGGTCTGGCCAGTGTGGTCACCTGAGAGTACCACTCACGAAGCTGCTGGGAGGACGGGGTCTCGCTGGGACGCTGCTGCTGCTGCCTCTGGCCACCACCGAACCCTCCACGCTGCACCGCTCCACCGCGCCCGCCACCAGCTCCACTGCCGCCACCACTACCACCACCACCCCCGCCACCCCCACTACCGCCGCCGCCACCACCCCCGCCTCCGCCACTGCCCACCCCCCACCACCAGCACCACTCCCACCACCGCCACCACCCCCGCCTCCTCCACCCCCTCCACTACCGCCGCCCCCGCCTCCACCTCCGCCACCCTTGCCCCCCTTGCCCTTGCCGCCCTTGCGCCTCCAACTAGGAGCAGACGCAGCCCCGACCTCCTCAGCACCGAGGTAGTCGACAGCAGCAGCAGATGCAATGGAGGGGAGAAGGGGGGAGGGGGAACATCCCTCAAAGAAGGGAGTGCGAGGGTCGCCACGAGAGGCACCTACAGCTACAATGCTACAAGAAGGGAAGAGATAGGGTAGCGAGAGATGGCCTATCGCAGCAGTAGCAGGGGAGGAGTAGCGCGCAACTACAGCATCGTACAGCTCCTTAGCGGTCTTATGCTGGCCAAAGTGCCCGCGCTCATCTAACGGCAGGTGGCTGCGAACGGCTAGGCGAGCGTGAGCATCACGGGTCTGCCACTGTGAGCGAGCTGTACTGTCAGCAGTAGCAGCAGGTGCGGGAGCTACGCCGGACGTGTGGTCAAACAGGGAAACATCGTCCTTGGCAGTGATCTGGAGGAACAGGTGGAGGTCATCGAGCCAAACGTCAAACTTAATCGGGCGGCCCTCAGCGTCATAAGTGAGAACGGTAGGACTGGCCATAGTGGCAGTAGCAGCAGTAGGAACAGTAGCAGCAGTAGCAGGAGTAACAGTAGTAGTGGCAGGAGCAGCAGTTGCTGCAGGTGGTGCACAGTAGGGCAGCGCGGCTCGGTCAGGGCGGCGCGACTCGGTCAGGACGGCGCGGCTCGGGCAGGACTGCGCGGCGCGACTCGGGCAGGGAGGGTGGGCCGGCGCGCGGTTCGAGACGGCTGCCTACGAGGGGGTGGCGGCCTACGTGAGGGCGGCAGCCTACGCGCGGGCGGCGGCCTACGTACGGGCGGCGGCCTGCGTGGGCGAGGTGGCGGCGCGCGCCGGTCGACGGGCAGCTAGCGAGCTGCTCTAGGGGCCGCGCGAGGCCAGGGCGGGCTACGCGTGGGCGGCGTCGACGGCGTGGGCGGCTACCGGTTCGCGCGTACGAGAAACGGGCCGCGCGCGGGCGGCTAGCGGGCTGCGCGGGCGGAAAACGGGCCGCGCGCGGGCGGCTAGCGGGCTACGCGCACGAAAAACGAGGCGCGCGAGGGCGCACTAGGAACGAGGCGCACGAGGGCGCGAGGAAGGAAGGGCGCACGAGGGCGCTTCTAGCGGAACGGTGGGCCCTTAGGAACGATCGGTCCTAGGTTCCTAACCTAGGCTCGTAATACCATGTCAGAATGAGAGAAGTGTGTTGACTAGAAACATTGGGAGTACAAGTAGGAAAACCTAAAAGTTGTACCCCCTAAGGCTAAACCCACTATAGCCTACAGAACACAAACATATACAATGTTTGACACGTGACCCTCAGAACCTTCGCGTAACACCTGGTTACTGGGCCTTGTGTCGAGCCTATATGTAGCCTCGTGTTGTACCCAGATGATTCATTCAATTCACATTCTCTTTTCTGAGCTCGATCCTAGATCCTCACACTTGGTAATCAGAGCCATTTACACGCGAAAGGTTTTCGACCACTAAAACCGAGTCTTCAAAAACCGCGGGGGCGACGATTGTTAAACACCGATTTCATGTACGTAAAACCGGTTCCGTGTTTTTCACTCCCCCTCGATTTCGGTTTTCGAACGCGCAATGTCAGGCATGCAAGGCGACAACTACGCGACGACGAGCGACATCGCCAGCCTTCGCACCGACGTGGAACAGACGCAGGCGGCGATCAGACGAATCGAAGCCCTTCTGACAAACCAATCCGCAACCGCCACCGCAGCAGTCAATGCAGCAGCGAACGTAGCAGCGACAGCAACAGCAGCGGCAGCGACACCGACTTTTCACGCACCGATGGCACCACCGACGCCGAACCTCGAAGCAGCTCGCCCGAGGCTCCCCGAAGCGTTCGATCCAAGCGCGAAAGGATCTGACGTTCGACGTTTTGTGGCGACCCTCTAAATTTATTTCGAGGCCATTGGCTGTTCGACCCCGACACACGACGCAGCACAAATTCGGCTCGCAGCGACACTGTTGCGGGGACCAGCACTCGAGTGGATATATTACATTGACGTGGCCCGCAGGGAGAAAACGTGGATGCAGTTTCGGGAGGATCTTATCGAACGCTTCGAACCAATCAACTCAGTCTACATGGCGCGGCAGCAGATTCACCGACACAAACAATACAGCAGCGTAGCACAGTACACGCAGCAGATGGAGTTACTGTTCAACCGAATTACCGACCTGACCGAAGGCGAGAAAATCCAGGCGTACACCGAAGGATAAAAAATGGAGATTCGACGGCAGGTGATTTCGGCGAACTACAGTAGCTACCGCGACATCGTACGGGCAGCCGAAAGGTACGACGCGTTTACGCGAGGTCAACCCGAAACACGACGCTACGGGTCAAACCATACATTTGGCCCGGAGCGATCGGCACCCCCCACGTTCGCCGAACCGATGGAGATCGACAAGTTTGACGCGAAGCAGCAACCGACAAAATGCGAATTTTGCGGCGCAGCGGGGCATCAAATCTTGTCGTGCTACAAAATGAAGAAAGCACGTGCGGCAATGCTGGGCGGCAACAGTGGAGCACCCCCGAAGTAAAAAAACGGGAATCGCCAGTAGCCGTGGATTGACCTGGCGATCGCGTAAAGATCCGAAAAGCAGAAAAGGGCGACGACGTGGCGACTTCGGAGCGGGTGAAAAAAGGAGAAAATGATGGCGCGAATATAAAACGTCACGACCGGCCGGCATCAGGGGAAATCGCCGAGGCGAATGGAGGCTCCGCGAAAAAAGACTCTGCACCGACCGGGAAACTCCAGCCGAACACCCACGAAAGTAAGAATTCGTTAAAAGTATCCTATAAAGATACTCTAACGAAAAATATTGCTTCTCGTGGTTTTCAAGCCTTTGAGAAATTCAGGGGAGATTTAGAGGCCAAGAAAAAGCCTTTAGACATTATTCAGGTACCTGAGAAGTTGGGCAAAGTACTACGGAGCGTAGAAAAGGGTCGTGCGTTCCGTGGAGTTAATATTCTCTCACCGCAGCACAGTGTTAAGGCTCCCCGTTGCCCACAGGTGAAGCCTACACAGCTGCAAAGGCTTAGAGGAAAACTCCAGGCTCATGAGAAGTTGTACAAGCCTCAGAAAAATCCTCCTACCCCCCCAGGTGAAGTTGGACAGTGCTGAGTCAGGTATAGGAAATAGGGATGGTAATATCTTTGATGTACCCTATGATCCTATGAATGAGTCCCTCTTTGGCTACTCAGCGCAGCAGGAACCACTACTCCTCGAGGTGTTATGCAAAGGACAACGCCTCCAGGCACTGGTGGACAGCGGTGCATCTCACTCAGTGTGTGATCGCGGGACATTGGAGAAAATTGGAGAACCTTCCGAGGAGACCAAGTTCTCGGCAACGATGGTGGACGGTACGAAACTTCCCATCCACGGCGAAGCATCACTGCAGCTGCACATAGGGGCGCTGAGGTGGAAGCCGACGTTGCCGATCACAAACATCAAAGGTTTAGATTTCATCTTGGGGCGAGATTTCCTGAAGCGGTTCAACCCCGAGATCGACTGGGTCAACAGGAAGGCGTGCATCTACAACAACGGGAAACGAGTGGAGCTGCGAAGCTGGATGGATACAGGGAGCGTTCCTGAAACGACACTGGCACGGTTTGAACAGACGGTGAACGAGAGTAACACGGGTTACTTAGCACTAGTTATGGCAGCAGCAGAGGAAGAGAAGCCGAACACAGAGCTACCTGCAGCAGTAAAGGAGGTCTTGGAGCAGTAGAAAGCTATAATGCCCGACGACATACCCGCAGGCGTACCTCCAGCACGCACTCACGTGCACCATACCGACTGAGTCCGACCAAACTGACAGACATGAAGAAACAGATCGAGTATTTACTGGACAGACAACTGATCTGCCCATCCACCTCTCCCTACGGTGCACCAGTTCTCTTCACTCCAAAACCAGACGGCAGTTTACGGATGTGCATCGACTACCGCGCACTGAACAAACAGACAATTAAAAACAAATATCCCATACCGCGCATAGACGACCTACTGGATCAACTGCGTGGTGCAACAGTCTTTTCGAAGCTGGACCTACGATCAGGTTACTGGCAGATCAAGATGGCGGACAACTCGATCCACAAGACGGCATTCCGTACCAGATATGGCTCCTACGAATACTTGGTGATGCCGTTCGGACTCTGCAATGCACCAGCGACGTTTCAGGCGGAGATGAATCACATCCTACGGCCCGTGCTGGACGAGTGCGTAGTGGTGTACCTGGACGACATTCTCATCTACTCCAAGAACATGAAGGAGCACGTGGAGCATCTACGGAAGGTGTTCGAGATCCTGCGGAAGAACAAATTCTACGTGAAGCTGTCGAAGAGCGACTTCGCCCTGAAGAAGGTGCAATTTCTCGGGCACATGGTGAGTGCCGAGGGCGTACACGTGGACCCGCGAAAGATCGAAGCCGTCAAGAAGTGGAAGGTACCGGAGAACGTGAAGGAGTTGCAGCAGTTCCTCGGCTTCGCCAACTACTACAACAGGTTCGTGCCACAGTACGCTAAGATAGCAGCGCCACTGACCGACCTACTGAAAAAGGATACGCCCTACAAATGGGATACTCCTCATCAGCAAGCCATGGAGCAGTTACAGACAGCACTGACTTCAGAACCAGTACTCATCCTACCAGACCCAGACAAGGACTACGTAGTTGAAGCAGACGCTAGTGATCAAGCAGTCGGAGCAGTACTGATGCAAGATCACGGACACGGTCTACAGCCCATCGCCTACCTTAGTCAAAAACTACACGGAGCAGAACTGAACTACCCCATTCATGACAAGGAAGCCTTAGCTATAGTCGTAGCCTTCAAGGCGTGGAGGTGTTACCTAGAGGGAGCCAAGACTACAGTCTATACTGACCACTGCAGCCTCAAATACCTGAAGTCGCAGCCGACACTTTCACGACGACAGGTGCGGTGGGTGGACTTCCTGGAAACTCACTTACACTACGACATCGTCTACAAGCCCGGGCTACACAACAAGGCAGACGCGTTGAGCCGCCCTGGACATGTAGCAGGCATCCAGCTCGACGGGATGAACCCTCTGCTCAAGGGTCTATTCCAACATGGGTACTCCGTGGACGCAGAGATCGCTACAGCACTGACTAAGAAGTTGTTACAGTGGGAGGAAAACTTAGCAGTAAGGAAGGGTTCAGGAAAGATTTGGGTACCGAATTACGCCCCGTTACGACATATCCTATTGGAGGAGTTTCATGACGTACCATACGCGGGACACTTCGGGAGCAACAAGACGTTAGCGGGAATAGCAAATTATTACTACTGGCCCGGGATGGCAGCAGACGTGCAGCAGTTCGTCACCTCTTGCGACACGTGCCAGCGGATGAAGAGTAGCAAGCAGAAAAAAGCAGGGTTACTTCAGCCTCTACCCGTACCGGAGCAGCCATGGCAGGTCGTTAGCCTCGATTTCATCACAGGACTTCCTTCAACCTCACGGGGACATGATTCCACCCTCGTAGTAATCGATAAGTTCTCCAAAATGGGTCACTTCATACCGACCAACGCAACTGCTCGCCTCTTCTTCGACTGCATCATCACCATCCACGGCATCCCCGCTACACTCATCTCAGACAGAGACCCCAAATTCACGAGTAAGTTCTGGAAGGAGTGTCAGAAACAGAAGGCAGAATGATAGAACACGAAAGAGAGGTTTGGACTAGCAGCAGCAGGATACATATAGGAAACCCTAAATTGGGAAGTACTCGCTATAGAGTACCCCACTGCAGGCTAGACAATTATCACATTCTGACACACCCCCATAGTCAAAGTGGGGTATAATCAGCACATCAAGCAGTCATAGAGCAGGTTCACCAGTACAAGCAAAGCTAGAGGCATTCACAACGGGCAAGTGAGGAGGAGGAGGCTGGACTGTGAGAGGAGAGGAGATAGGAGGCGACGGCTGACGCTGCAGACACACAAGCAACAGGAGCGGCGCGCACGGTGGCTACCGGAGCAAGGGCCCCGGACTACGGGAGTAACTGGCTCTGCGGCTAACTCTGAGCGGCAGGAGCAACGGACCCACGGGCGACAGGCGCAGCAGGCTCTCTGGGCTACCAGCGGCAGAGCCCCGGACTACAGGTGCTGCGGACGACAAGACGGCAGCCTCCGCTCAACCTCCCCCAACTGTCCCACCCCCCTTTCACACACCCCTTGCTGCACCCCTAGCTCCACTCCCACGTCACCCCCCTAGCACCACTCCTTCGGCTCCCACACACCCACCCCCCTCAGCGGCAGCTGCAGCAGTGGGAGACGGAGGAGGAGGAGGAGGAGGAGCAGGGGACGGCTCACACACCCGCCACCCCCATACCCGCCACCCCCATACCCTCCAACGCAGGGCAGAAACGCGGGCAGCAGGTGGGGCGGCGTGTGAGCGGAAGCGGGGCGGCGCGCGGGCCCCCAGGGCGCCTCGACGAGCGACGGGAGGGGGCGACGCGCGGGCCCCCTGGGCGCCACGACGGGCGACGGGAGGGGTGACGCGCGGCCCCCCAGGGCGCCGCGACGGGCGACGGGAGGGGCGACGCGCGGCCCCCCAGGGCGCCGCGACGGGCGACGGGAGGGAGGGGGCGACGCGCTGGCCCCCAGGGCGCCGCGACGGGCGACGGGTAGGGCAACGTGCGGCCCCCCAGGGCGCCGCGACGGGCGACGGGAGGGGGGGGGGGGGGGGGGGGGGGGGGCGACGCGCGGGCCCCCAGGGCTCCGCGACGGGCGACGGGCAGGGCGACGCGTGGCCCCCCAGGGCGCCGCGACGGGCGACGGGCAGGGCGACGTGCGGCCCCCCAGGGCGCCGCGACGGGCGACGGGCAGGGCAGCGCGCGGGCCCCCGGGGCGCCGCGTGAGGCAGGAAACCGCCGCGCGCCTCGGGGCGCACGGCGGGCAGAAAACCGCCGCGCGCCCCGAGCGCGCGGCGGGCAGAAAACCGCCATGCGCCCCGAGCGCGTGGCGGGAAGAAAAAACGTCGCACGCCACGAGGCGCGCGACAGACAGGATAGCAGCGGAAGCAGGTGGGCCCACAGGCCAAGAGCGAACTCGCTCTGATAGCATGTCAGAAATACTAGGCAGAATGATAGAACACGAAAGAGAGGTTTGGACTAGCAGCAGCAGGATACATATAGGAAACCCTAAATTGGGCTGTACTCGCTATAGAGTACCCCACTGCAGGCTAGACAATTATCACATTCTGACAAGGAGATCATGGGATTATTGGGGACTAAACTGGCGATGTCCTTAGCATACCACCCACAGACTGACGGACAGACAGAGCGACTCAATCAAATGGTTGAACAGTTACTGCGCACAGCTTGCAAAGACGACGTCAGCCACTGGGACACACAGTTACCGACCCTAGAGTTCGCTTACAACAACGCGTCACATGCGTTACCGACCCCGGCTGCCGAGTGAAGGTAGCCTGGTGGCGACCCGTCCGAGCACACGTGCAGTGTGTCACGCGCTCGTAGGCAGGGGTGAACTGGTGGACACCCCCGTCCTGGACCGCACGACCCGCCACCAAGTTCGTAGAGAACGAGGGGAGGTAGAGACCTGACAGTGTGCCCGACGGGACCGCAGGACAAGGGAGGACAGTGGAGGAGGTCGCAATGACCGGACCCCCAGAGGGGTCAGCGAGGGAGACTGCAACCGACCGAGCAAGCTGCTCAAGGGCAGTGCGGTCACGGAAGAAACAGCGGGACGCACCTGAGTCCAGTGTGAAGGTGTGCAGTGCCTCAGTAGACGCAGTACCAGAGGGCGCAGACTCACGAGTACCTAGAGCAGCAGCCTCACCAGCACCTGGGGCAACAGACACACTAGCACCTAGAGCGGCAGCCTCACCAGCACCGGAGGCAACAGACACACGAGCACCTAGTGCGGCAGCCTCACCAGTACCTAGAGCAGCAGACTGGATACCGGGGTCAGGCGGCACACACAGGTGACAGGCTCCCTTGGCACTAGCAGACAATGCATACATTGCAGTGAGAATAGCATCATAGGCAAGAGCAAAGATATCTACCCGCTGTCCAAGCAGCTCCACCCAGTCGGGGAGCTCAGCGTCGTCGCCAAACTCTGTACGCCAAGCGTCACTCAGACGGGCGAAGCAGTGGGACTCTGTGTGACCACGCGTCCCGCAAGGCTGACCAGTCCGGGCACCCGTGCTAATAACGTACGGGCAGCGAGCAGTACTCAGCGACCCTCTACTCTGAGCGTACCACTCACGAAGCTGCTGGGGCAAAAGAGACTCGCGCGGATGACTCTGCTGCTGCACCGGGCCACTACAAGAAGTTCCCGAACTACCCACTCCAGGACGACTCCCACTACGGCCACCCCGACAACCCCAACTGGCGTACCACTCACGAAGCTGCTGGGGCGTGAGGGACACACGCGGACGGCCGTGGAGCTGCATCTGGCCACGCCAGGAGCAGCAGTAGCAGCAGTAGTGGCAGTAACAGCAGTAGCAGCAGGAGCAGTAAAAGCAGTAGCAGCAGTAGCAGCGGTAGCAGCGCGGGCAGGGCAGTGCTCACCAGTGGTGGGAAGGGCAGGCGCAAGGCGGCGGCGACAGCGGGGCCGCTACAGCTGTAGGGCGGGGCCGGGCCGCGGCAGGGAGCTCCGCGGCAACTGCTGCAGGTCGGGGTCGGGCCGCGACGGCAGCTGCTCCAGGGACCATGGGCGGCTCCTGCAGTGGCGGCTGCTCCAGGTGGCCAGGGGCGGCTGCTGCAGGGGCGGCTGCAGGTGCGGCTGCTCCAGGGGCCACGGGCGGCTGCAGTAGTGGCGGCTGCTCCAGGGGCCAGGGGCGGCTGCTGCAGTGGCGGCTCGGCTGGGGCGACGCGACGGGCTAGGGCAGCCCGCAAGGGCGACGCGACGGGCTAGGGCAGCCCGTAAGGGCGACGCGACGGGCTAGGGCAGCCCGCAAGGGCGACGCGACGGGCTAAGGCAGCCCGCAGGGGCGACGCGACGGGCTAAGGCAGCCCGCAAGGGCGACGCGACGGGCTGGGGCAGCCCGCAAGGGCGACGCGACGGGCTAAGGCAGCCCTCAGGGGCGACGCGACGGGCTAAGGCAGCCCGCAAGGGCGACGCGACGGGCTGGGACAGCCCGCATGGGCGACGCGACGGGCTAGAGCAGCCCGCAAGGGCGACGCGACGGGCTAAGGCAGCCCGCAGGGGCGACTCGACGGGCTAAGGTAGCCCGCAAGGGCGACGCGACGGGCTAGGGCAGCCCGCAAGGGGGACGTGACGGGCTAGGGCAGCCCGCAAGGGCGACGCGACGGGCGACGCGCGCGGCTGTCCTAGGGCGCACGACGGCGCTAGTAGGGGCGCCCGACGGCGCTAGAAGGGGCGCTCGACGGCGCTAGTAGGGGCGCTCGACGGCGCAAGAAGGGGCGCTCGACGGCGCTAGTAGGGGCGCTCGACGGCGCTAGAAGGGGCGCTCGACGGCGCTAGAAGGGGCGCTCGACGGCGCTAGTAGGGGCGCTCGACGGCGCGGCGGAACGGTGGGCCCAAACCAACGTCGGTCCTAGGTCCTGACCTAGGCGTCGGATACCATGTTAGAAACTAGAAGTGAACGAGAATGTGTGAAACTAGGCAGCAGGGTGATACAAGTAGGAAACCCTAGCAATGTTGTACCCCCTAAGGCTAAACCCACTATAGCCTACACAATAGGAACATGTATAATGTTTGACAGCTCCGTAATGCTTTGCCCAACTTCTCAAGTACCTGAATAATATCTAAAGGCTTTTTCTTGGCCTCTAAATCTCCCCTGAATTTCTCAAAGGCTTGAAAACCACGAGAAGCAATATTTTTCATTAGAGTATCTTTATATGATACTTTTAACGAATTCTTACTTTCGTGGGTGTTCGGCTGGAGTTTCCCGGTCGGTGCAGAGTCTTTTTTCGCGGAGCCTCCATTCGCCTCGGCGATTTCCCCTGATTCCGGCCGGTCGTGACGTTTTATATTCTCGCCATCATTTTCTCCTTTTTTTGCTCGCTCCGAAGTCGCCACGTCGTCGCCCATTTTCCCTTTTCGGATCTTTACGCGATCGCCAGGTCGATCCGCGGCTACTGTCGATTCCCGTTTTTTTACTTCGGGGGTGCTGTACTATTGCCGCCCAGCAGTTCTGCACGTGCTTTCTTTATTTTGTAGCACGACAATATTTGATGTCCGGCTGCGCCGCAAAATTCGCATTTTGTCGGCTGCTGCTTCGCTTCAATTTTGTCGATTTCCATCGGTTCGGCGAACGTGGGGGGTGCCGATCGCTCCGTGCCGAATGTACGATTCGGCCCGTAACGTCGTGTTTTGGGTTGACCACGCGTCAACGCGTCGTAACGTTCGGCTGCACGTACGAGGTCGCGGTAGTTACTGTAGTTCGCTGCAATGACATGCCGGCGAATCTCCATTTTTAACCCTTCTGTGTACGCCTGGATTTTTTCGCCCTCGGTCAGGTCAATGATGCGCGCAAAAAGCTGCTCCATCTGCTGCGTGTACAGTGCTACGCTCGCGAGTTTCTTGTGTCGGTGAATCTGTTGTCGCGCCATGTACACCGAATTAATTGGCTCGTAACGTTCGATGAGGTCTGCCCGAAACTACGCCCACGTTTTCTCCCCGCGGGCCACGTGACTGTAGTAAATCCACTCGAGTGCTGGTCCTCGCAACAGTGTCGCTGTGAGCCGAATCCTGTTTGCATCGTGTGTCGGGGTCGAACAGCCAATGGCCTCGAAGTAAATTTCGAGGGTCGCCACAGATCGTCGAACGTCCGATCCCTTCGTGCTTGGATCGAACGCTTCGGGGAGCCTCGGGCGAGCTGCTTCGAGGTTCGACGAGGGTGGCACCACTGGTCCGTGAATTGTCGGTGTCGCCGCTGCTGCTGCTGCCGTCGCTGCTACGTTCGCTGCTGCATTGACTGCTGCGGTGGCGGCTACGGATTGGTTTGTCACAAGGGCCTTGATTCGCCGAATCGCCGCCTGCGTCTGTTCCACGTCGGTGCGAAGGCTGGCGATGTCGCTCGTCGTCGCGTAATTGTCACCTTGGCCCTCCATTCCTGACATTGCGCGTTCAAAAACCGGAATTGAGGGGGAGTGAAAAACACGGAACCGGTTTTACGTACCCGAAATCGGTGTTTAACAGTCGTTGCCCCCGCGGTTTTTTTTTAAGACTCGGTTTTAGTGGTCGAAAAACTTCGCATGTAAACGGCTCTGATTACCAAGTGTGAGGATCTAGGGTCGAGCTCAGAATAGTGGGTTTGAATTGAATGATTCACCTGGGTACAACACGAGGCTATATATAGTCTCGACACAAGGCCAGTTACCCAGGTGTTACGCGAATGTTCTGAGGGTCGCGAAGCGTCCCGAACAGAATCTTCCCGAACTTAGTAGAAAGCAATTCGGTGGAAACCGAATAGGCTTGAGTTCGGTACACATAACCTGGTTCGGTGCTCTAACTATAATGAAATATAGGAATGCACCTAACCTATGAAATCAAGCATATCTATGCATGATAAAATAAACCCAAGCTAGATATAGCATAATAAAGTTCAGGCAAGCTAGCAAAGCCAGCATAAGCCGTCGTACACTCTGTGTGTTGCCCGCGATTTTTGCTGCATTCGATGAAGGCGCGAACGCAATCGTAGTCGGGGTGAGTTTATCGTATCAAACTCCCGCCCGGCCGCTGCGCTGCCGATCGTGCCTATCTCGTTTAAATCTCCACAGCTTCGGGAGCTCTGTCTTTGCCGCTACACCTTCGTCGGGTAGACCGTTGAATTAGGAGCAACACTGCCAGCTGCCACAACTTCTTCAAACTCCGACTTTTTTGGCAAGGTAACTGTTGCCGATGGTCCGTTTTTGTCAGGCCCGAAACAGTGTCGCATCCTTGAAATTTTCTTCTACGCCCAGCTGTCGAACCAGCGCAATACCGGCGCTTTTTCAACCAGCACAGGGCTAAACACAGTGCCCCACCTTTTCGTCCAGGGCCAACAGGACTTATAACGCCTTCGATGCAACCTCGTGTGAGGTATGTGAGCCGTCGTAAGACTTTGGCCGGTAGGGAGCTCGATTTGCTACCGCCGCTTAGCCGTGAAACCCGGCCTCAGCAAAAAGTCTTTTTTGGTAGGTCGTTCTCTTGCCTCCTGAAGCCGAAACCCGTTTCTATCGCCAAACCCGCATTTGTCGCAACTCCGTGTATTGTAGCCGGTAGAACTCCCGAAAATCGCGGGTCTAGACGCTGCGCCGAATCGTTGTTCCGTGGTGTATTGGGCTGTCTGCAAACACAGGTACCTCGGGCCGGAGATAATTGTGCCGCCTGAAGTGCAGAATCGGCTGCCAGTGTTGCTGCGAAATATTCGCCGATTATCATTGTGCCAGAAGAAATAGTCACCCAAGCAGGAACAGTCTGGTCGTAAGCGGTTTTTTCCTAACATTTCGGTGGTTTGGACGACTTTAGTCTCACACTGTGCCGCACTGCCGAAAAACGCCCACGACGCACCCTCCTGCAGCAACCGTGACGCACCTGGGCGGGACGACGGTAGACCCCTGCTCTCTTCGGGCAGTCGTCACGCCGCCTCTCCTCGCGGACGCTTTTTCTGACGCAAATCACCACGCGCCTGGTTGCTCGACCAGCAGTCGTTTTCCACGTGCTGCTATCCGAAATCTTCGCGCACAATGACGCCGCATGTCACTTGCCGAAGACGTCCAACGGCTCGTACGCAACGTGACGAAGACACCCATGTCAGAATGTTATAATTGTCTAGCCTGCAGTGGGGTACTCTATAGCGAGTACAACCCAATTAGGGTTTCCTATATGTATCTCAACTGCTGCTAGTGCAAACCCTCCTTTCTCATTCTAACTTTTCTAGCTGTATCTTGACAACCCAACGCCACATGCCGCACGCAGATAACTCCGAAATTGTCACGCACAGTTGTCGACCACGTGCCGACGCAACTCGCACCACGTCTTGCTTCCAACATCTTCGGACATGCACCGATGGCGATCCTGTCGACATCAGCTGCCACACAAATTTACTCCGAAAAGTGCCAAAAACGCACGCAAGTTACTCACGCATTACATGCGACGACAGCAAAAGTTGTCCGCCACCCGGGAGGAGGGAGGCCACGGTCCATCTTGACCGTCGAGGGCAAGGATCCGTCGGTGCCGCAGGAGCGCCTTTTACATTCATGGCAGCTAGGAGCAACTACCCGTTCTCCTGGCCGGCTGTTGTTATAACTGAAGGATCGTAGTGGATAGGATAAGTCTGTCAAGTGTGAGAGAAGACTATGAAGTCTCTGGAATGATTTTGTTAATAAGATGAAAGAGAACAAGATGGTTATAAGATGAGAGTACAAGGGTATAAATAGTAATCCTAGCTAGCCATGTACTCTGAGGGGTACATTCCCTTATTAACTGAATTACATTGCTACAGTAACCACGACTATTGCTATTCTTGACAGTTACCATGTTGCATCGCGTAACTACCAAGTGCGGTTACTGGGCAGTCAAGAGTCACGACCGTTGACTGTCTTCGATTGTTGACCTTCGGGTGACCCTTGACCTTCCGCATGCTCTATATGAGCTATTGCGGTACTGATACAGACGCGTTGATTCGTTATGGAGTGACGCGCGAGTGGAAAGCCTTCGGGAATGTTTCTATAACCTTTTCGGTTATTCCAACACTCCCCTTCATTCCTGAAGGTGAGCCACGTGGGATATCTTCGAGTTCCCACAGAGGTCGGTGTAGTGCTGAAACTTCAGAAGTGGCAGCTTCTTGGTCAAGAAATCTGCTGCCATGTCACCAGTTGGGCAATACGTGAGTTTGACCTTGCCCTTGTCAATCTCGTCTTTGACGAAGAAGTAACGAAGTGCGATGTGTTTCGTGCGGTTCACGAAGCCAGGCTTGTTCGCGATCGTGATCGCGCTTTGGTTGTCGCAGAGTAACCTTAAGTGTCCGTTCATCGTCGCCTTTGCTTCTTGCAGGAGCTCCATCAGGTACATTCCTTCGCGAACAGCTGCGCTGGCGGCGATGAATTCAGCTTCAGCTGACGAAAGGGCAATGAGTTCTTGCTTCTGAGAGTTCCAAGAGATGAGTCCAGCAGGTTGGAGTTGGAAAATGAATCATGTGCGAGAGCGTCTGTTGTCAATGTCTCCTGCGTGGTCTGCGTCTACGTAGCTGCGGAGCTGCAGGGTGGCAGTTAGGTTTGGCTTCGTAGGTGAGGCCGACGTCGGGAGTAGAGACAAAGTATTGAAGTGCTCGGCGTAGGTCCAGTAGATTCTCCCCTTCATGTCGCTTCACGTACTGTGCGAGCTGGCTTGCGACGTAGGAGAGATCAGGCCGGCACGTGACGGTGGCGAACAGGAGGCACCCCAGCTGCTGCTGATAGAGCCGATGGTCGTCGATGGAAAGCGGCGTGGTATCCGGTTCGTGATTAGGAGGAGGAGTGCGGTAGGGGGTGGTGAGATTGATCGACGCGACAGCGAATTTCGCGAGTGTTTCCGCATACTTGGCGGCAGAGAGATGAATGGAGGTGGCGGACTGAGTGATGTTGAGGCCCAGGAATTGCGTGACGTTATGGTTGATTGTTACTTCGAGCTTCTCTTTGATATCTGGCTCAAATTGGTCCAGCAGCTCTGTGTCGTCGTCGGTGTAGAGGAGATCATCGACGTAGGCGACGAGGAGGATGAATCTGCCGCGCGACTCCTTCCGGTACATTCCAAGGTCATGCGGTAGTTGGTTGAAGCCGAGCTCCGTGAGGACGGTGTGTAGGTACTGCTGCCACAGTTGTGAGAGTACGACGGCTTATGCCAGTAATGCTTGCTTGCCTTTACTTTATTATGCTATTTCTAGCATAGGATTATTTTATGCATGCATGAATTGCTTGATTTCCTAGGCTAGGTGCTCTCCTATATTTTATTATAGTTATAGCACTGAGCTAGGTTGCGTGCACCGAATTCTGGGCTTTTCGGTTGCCACCGAATTGCCTTCTACCGAATTCGCGAAGGGTCTATTCGGGACGCTACGTGATGTCAGAATGAGAGAAGTGTGTTGACTAGAAACATTGGGAGTACAAGTAGGAAAACCTAGAAGTTGTACCCCCTAAGGCTAAACCCACTATAGCCTACAGAACACAAACATATACAATGTTTGACACACCCCCATAGGAGAAGTGGGAGACAACCAGATGGTCACAAGACCAGTCAAAGCAAAGCAAAGCAAAGCACAGCTCAGGGTGGATCTCAAGGATACCACACAAATTCCGAGCACAAGCACGTGGTCACAAGACCAGTTCACATGCAGTTTGATAATATAACAAGAGGTACAGTGATCAAAACCTAGCAAGTGTAAGCATGCAGGTATATGTATAGAGATCACAGTACAAGCAGAGTCACGAAGTAAGCAAGTGAGGCACAGTAGGCACAAGGCCTAGAACAGTACAGAAACGCTGATGATTACAAGGCTGAAGTGCCTTGGTGAACACATCAGCAGTGTTGGCCCGAGTGGCCACGTAAGCAAGACGAAGCTGGCCACGCTGCTGCAACTCTCGAGCAAGGAAGTAGCGTAGAGCGATGTGCTTCGTTCTGTGCTCCAGTCTGTGCTCCTGACACAAGGCAATCATGGCCTTGTTGTCGACGTACAGAACTGGAGGAGAACGAGGCGGCTCTCCAAGGTCAGTCAGCAGGTAGGTGAGCCAGCGTAACTCCTGTGCAGCCATGGCCCCTGCGTAGATCTCAGCCTCACAACTGGAGCTGAGAACAGAAGACGAGCGGGTAGACCGCCAAGAAACAGAGCCGGAGCCAAGGCTGAAGGTGTAACCCTGTGACGACCGCTGTCAAAGTTATATTTAAGATATATCCTGCTTGCTGTAGTTACTGTAGTTATTGTTCTTTGCTGTTGGTGGTGCACCTCTTGCTTGTGTTTCTCGACTATATCTTGTATGCTTTGCTTTAGTGAAGCCAAAACTTGTTTGGTCAATTTCTATCGACACTCCCTTGGCCTTGACCTCGACAATAGCTTGGCCTAGGCTACTAAGCCTAGGCCCTCCTTAAATCCGGTTACCAGTTAAGATCGCATCGTAACATGGTATAGAGCCAGTCGATTCTCACATGGGCCCACCGCCCCGCGCTCCGTTAGCCCGTCGCCCCGTGCTCCGTCGCCCCATTCGTATCGTAACGCGGCTCCCTACGGGCCCCATTCTCGCGCTAGCCTAAGGACCCCCCGCGGGCCCCGTTCTCGCGCTAGCTAAGGGCCCGCGCGGGCCCCGTTCTTGCGCTAGTTAAGGGCCCGCGCGGGCCCCGTTCTCGCGCTAGTTAAGGGCCCGCGCGGGCCCCGATCTTGTGCTAGTTAAGGGCCCCCTGCGGGCCCCGTTCTTGCGCTAGTTAAGGACCCCCGCGGGCCCTCGTTCTCGTTGATCCGGACCCGCGCGGGCCCCGCCGTCGCGTCGCGCCACCCGTTACGTCCCCCCGTTCCGCTCGCCGCAACCCGCACCCTGCCCGTCGCCTGTACGCCACCCGCACCCCACCCGTCGCCCGTACGCCACTCGAACCCCGCCCTGCTTCCCGTCGCCCCGGAGCACCGTAGCCCGCTGCCACTCTGCCCGTCGCATTACCCGCGCCCCATGCCCGTCACCCCCCCAGTCGCGGCTGTTCGCGTGTGCAGCGGCGGTCGCTGTGGGGGGGAGAGGGAAAAGGGGAAGGGAGTGGCAGCGGAACGCTGTGGGGGGGAGAGGGAAAGGGGGAAGGGAGTGGCGGCGGAATGCTGTGGGGGAGAGAGGAAAAGGGGGAAGGGAGTGGCGGCGGAAAACCAGCGATCACCGCCAGAGCACCGGCGATCGCACCAGCGCTTGCGCGCCTCCTACCGTCAGATCCCGCCCAGCCTGTAGCCCTTCTCCAGCTCGTCCCATCCGTCGCGCCCCATCAGCACCAGGCACCAGGCACCAGGGCCAGCCGCCAGCACCAGCACCAGCACCAGGGCCAGCCGCCAGCACCAGCACCAGCACCAGGGCCAGCCGCCAGCACCAGCACCAGCTCCAGGGCTAGCTGCCAGCACCAGCACCAGCTCCAGGGCCAGCCGCCAGCACCAGCACCAGCTCCAGGGCCAGCCGCCAGCACCAGCACCAGCTCCAGGGCCAGCCGCCAGCACCAGCACCAGCACCAGGGCCAGCCGCCAGCACCAGCACCAGCTCCAGGGCCAGCCGCCAGCACCAGCAACAGCTCCAGGGCCAGCCGCCAGCACCAGCACCAGCACCAGGGCCAGCCGCCAGCACCAGCACCAGCACCAGGGCCAGTCGCCAGCACCAGCACCAGCTCCAGGGCCAGCCGCCAGCACCAGCTCCAGGGCCAGCCGCCAGCACCAGCACCAGCTCCAGGGCCAGCCGCCAGCACCAGCACCAGCTCCAGGGCCAGCCGCCAGCACCAGCACCAGCACCAGGGCCAGCCGCCAGCACCAGCACCAGCTCCAGGGCCAGCCGCCAGCACCAGCACCAGCACCAGGGCCAGCCGCCAGCACCAACACCAGCTCCAGGGCCAGCCGCCAGCACCAGCACCAGCTCCAGGGCCAGCCGCCAGCACGAGACCCCGCCAGCAGAGAACCCCGCCAGCAGAGAACCCCACCAGCAGAGAACCCCGCCAGCAGAGAACCCCGCCAGCAGAGAACCCCACCAGCAGAGAACCCCGCCAGCAGAGAACCCCGCCAGCAGAGCACCACCCTCTGCCCTGCCTCTCCCCTCCCGCGGCTGCTACTGTGGGGGGTAGGTGGCGGGAGCGGGGGGGTGGGAGGGCTGGCTGCAGTGTGAAGGACAGGGCAGAGACAACTGTGGGTTGGGCAGGGGTGTGGAGGAAGGAAGGGAGGGAGGGGGTGCGGTTCCAGGGGGTGGCTGAAATGGGGGGTGAGGTTGAAGGAGGGTGGTTGATTGGGGGTGGGGATGTGGGGGTTAGTAAGAGGGGACGCTGCGGCCACCCCCCCACCTCCTCTCCTCATCCCCCACTCAACCCCCCTTTCGTAAAAGGGGGTTAGTAAGAGGGGACGCCGCGGCCACCCCCCCACCTCCTCTCCTCATCCCTCACTCACCTCCTCCTGTGTTCTCATCTCCTCTCCTCTCCTCTCTCCCTCTCGCCGCCTCCCCTCACGTACCCCTCTGTCGTCTCCCACTGCGCCAGCTATACCCGTTCAGGGGGTGTTGACTACTCTAGTTCCTACTGCAAGCAGGCTAAGGGGGTGTGTCAAAGTTTAAGATATATCCTGCTTGCTGTAGTTACTGTAGTTATTGTTCTTTGCTGTTGGTGGTGCACCTCTTGCTTGTGTTTCTCGACTATATCTTGTATGCTTTGCTTTAGTGAAGCCAAAACTTGTTTGTCAATTTCTATCGACACTCCCTTGGCCTTGACCTCGACAATAGCTTGGCCTAGGCTACTAAGCCTAGGCCCTCCTTAAATCCGGTTACCAGTTAAGATCGCATCGTAACAACCGCTGCGTAGCCAAGTCGTCAGCCCAAGAAGCGTCTGCGTGACCAGTGGGGACAACTCGAGCCCATCCTCCAAGCACGAGCCCCATGCCCGACGTACTGCACAAGTAGCGCAACACCCTCTTAGCAGCATCCATGTGCTCCTTCCGGTGACGGCCAGGAGCGACATAGCGTGCTAGGATGCTAAGAGGGTATGCAAGGTCAGGTCGAGTGCAGGTCATCAGGTACATGAGGCAGCCCACAAGCTCTGGGTACGGGCCACTCGGCTCTACGGACTCGTCCGAAGGTGGAGCTGAGAGCGAGTGACCGGTAGGCAGAGGAGTGGACTGAGGCGAGGTGTACGTGAAGCGGAAGCGCTGAAGGACCTGCTGCACCATGTGTGACTGAGTCAGGGTAATGGTGCGCTGTGCTCTGTCCCGGGTGATCCGCAAGCCAAGATAGCTTGTCAGCTCACCCAGGTCTGTGCACGTGTGTCTCTTCTGCAGCTCCGACTTCACGTGGGCGAGTCCCTCAGTGTCAGAAGTAGCAAAGACCAAGTCGTCTACGTACACGAGAACGTAGAACGGCGGCAGAGTGGTGTCGGTGCGTAGAAACAGCGACGGGTCAGCAGTAGAAGGAGCAAACCCAAGAGCAGCAAGAGTAGTCCTCAGTGTGTCGTGCCACTCACGGGGTGCCTGGCGGAGACCGTAGACTGGCCGCCGGAGGCTCCACTGGGTACCAGGAGGAAACGACCCAGTGAAGCCAGGTGGGCGGCGCAGCCAGATCTCCTCGTGCAGGCTGCCCTGTAAGAACGCAGTGCTGAAGTCAAGAGAGTGGAGCTCGTAGTCACGCTGAGCGGCGACGTGCAGCAGAACCCGAAGAGTGGTCATCTTCGGAGTAGGGGAGAAGGTCTGGAAGAAGTCAACTCCCTCTCGCTGACTGAAGCCTCGTGCAACGTAACGCGCCTTGAAGACAGGCGGAGAACCCGGCGGCCGCTTCACCCTAAAAATCCACATGCCACTGACGATGTTCGCCCCAGGTGGGGGAACCTCGTCGACGTAGGTGCGTGTGGACTTCCAGGAAGCCATCTCTGCGTCCATGGCTGTCTGCCACTGAGAGGAGTAGAGACCCTCCATCGCCTCTGCGTAAGAGCGTGGGGTCGAGATGTCTGCTGCATCCGGGTCTCCCTCATGGGCAATCAGCATGGACACGAGATGAGGTAAAGCAGCGGCAAAGCACTCAAACTCCTCCTGTCTGTCCTCAAGGACGTCCGTGCCAAGAGCACACTCACCCCCGACGAACGGAGGACAGACAGACTCAGACTCAGCAACAAGGCTAGCGGCGTAGTCTAGACGACAGGCAGCAGCAAAGTCAACCAGATCATCAACTAGAGCAGACGCAGCAGTGGACTCAAAGGAAGGGTCAGTGACAACAGTGGCGAGGAAACGCGTGACAGTAGGACTGGCAGCACGAAGGGAGTCAGACTCCGGGTCCGGACCGTCAGGAAGAGAGGACGCAGGAGGAGACGGCAGAGGGACACGCTGTGGAGCAGTGGAAGGACGCAGAGTCATATAGTGAGTGCCAAGGACAGGAGGAGGACGCTGACGCGGAACACGATGACCAGTGTGGACAGCGCGGATAGACGATTCTGGACGAGACTCAGGCGACGCAGGATGAGACTCAGGCGACGCAGGACGAGACTCAGGCTCACGACGCTCCGTAAGACCTCTAGTCGGCCCAGCGTAAGGAGAAGGACCAGGCAGTGGAGAGGCAGGCTGTAACTGTGACTGCGACTGGACAGGTGGTGGACTCAGTAGGGGAGGAGGAGGACCAGTAGAGGGCGGGAGTCCAAGAACCTGCTGAAGGAGCGGAAGGTAGTACGCCCGCGGCCGCGCAGCACCTCGTGAACCAGCAGAGACAGCACCAGCACCCTCAGCCCCAGGGTCTCCAGCTACAACTCCCGCAGCACCACCAGCAGCTCCAGCAGCTCCAGTACCTCCAGCTCCAACCCCCGCAGCAGCTCCAGTCCCAGCAGCTCCAGGACCTGCAGTACCTCCAGTAGCTCCAGCACCAGCAGCACCTCCAGCAGCGCCAGCACCAGCAGCACCTCCAGCAGCTCCAGCGCCAGTAGCACCTCCAGCAGCACCAGCAGCACCTCCAGCAGCTCCAGCACCAGTAGCGCCTCCAGCAGCTCCAGCACCAGCAGCACCTACAATTGTACCACCAGCAGCTCCTGCACCAGCAGCACCAGCACCAGCACCAGCACCAGCTCCAGGGTCCAAAGTACCAGCAGAGCCACTCCGGAGACTGCAGCGCCGAGCGTACCACTCTCGGAGCCGCTGGGGAGAGGGCGGCTCCCGCCTAGGCGGGGAACCACGAGCACCAGCTCCAGCAGCACCCCTAGCCCCAGAAGCACCACTCCTGAGGCTGCAGTACTGCGAGTACCACTCCCGCAGCTGCTGTGAAGAGGGAGCGCCTCCAGGCGCAGCACGGTCAGTCGCAGCACCCCCAGGCTCAGTACCCTCAGACGTAGCACTCTCAGGCTCAGCACCCCCAGACTCAGCACCCTCAGGCTCAGCACCCCCAGACTCCGTACCCACAGGCTCAGCACCCCCAGGCTCCGCACGCTCAGGCTCAGCACCCCCAGGCTCCGCACCCCCAGGCTCCGCACCCCCAGGCTCCGCACGCTCAGGCTCAGCACCCCTAGCAGGACGAGAGTCGACAGCTACCTCGACAGGCTCAACCAGGTCTACCTGGGACACACCTGAGGGAGCAGCACCCTGAGGGGGGAGGGGGTCTACCACAGCAGCACCTGGTGCGAGGAAGAGAGGCGGGGGGGGGAGCGGGGCAGTGCGGTAGGGGAAGAGGCGGTAGTAGGGGACCGACTCGTCGAAAGTGACGTCCTGAGAGGGCAGGACACGGCGCGAGGTGGCATGGTAAAACTGCCAACCAGACGCGTCCGGGACAAAGCCAAGGAAGACACAAGGAACAGCGCGGGAGGAGAGCTTGTCCGCGGACGTATCGCGGACAAAAGCACGAGATCCCCAGACCCGGAACACCGACGCATCGCCAACCTGTCCCGTCCAACGCAGCGTCGGCGAAGTCTCCGGAACGGAGACACGGGGCTAGAGGTTGAGCTGATGCGCAGCGTATCGGACCGCAAACGGCCACAGAAAGTGGGGGGCAGCCGCATGGATCAAGGAGGTACGAGCAACCTCCATGACCAAGCCAATGCGGCGCTCAGCAACCCCATTCTGCTGTGGAGAGGCCGGAAGCGTGAACGACTGCTCAATGCCCTCCCCACGACAAAAGTCCCTCAAGAGGTCGGAGGAAAACTCCCCACCTCTGTCAGAGTGCAGACGCAGGACAGGAAAGTCCGAGTGGAACCTCTCGCTGAGCTGGAGACGGGCAGCGCAGATCCAAGGGATCAAAACATCAGGGACTTCACCCTTGGTGCGCAAGGGGAAGACCGTGGTGTAGCGCGAGTAGTCGTCAACAACTATCAAGAAGTACCTCTCGTGACCCTGTCCACGGACGCGGGCTGGGCCCCACACGTCCATGTGTAGGGTCTGTAGGGGAGCAGTCGTCGGGGGAAAAGAGGAGGAGTGAGGAGCGGCGCGCTGCCGCCCCTCGACACAGGGAAGACAGGGAGGAGCAGGCGAGGGTGGGAGGGGAGGGAGAACCCTGGGAAGACCAGAGACAAGGTGCCGGGAGTGCATGCCACGAAGGCGCTGCACTGACGGGTGACCAAGGCGGTGGTGCCAGAGGACGGTCTGGTGCGACAGGGAGCGACACGAGCAGGGGGCCGACAGCTGACCTGACGCAGACGCAGACGCAGCTACCTGAGGGGACTCAGTGGTCAGTGTGTACAGGTCCGACCCCGGCTGCCGAGTGAAGGTAGCCAGGTGGCGACCCGTCCGAGCACACGTGCAGTGTGTCACGTGCTCGTAGGCAGGGGTGAACTGGTGGACACCCCCGTCCTGGAGCGCACAACCCGCCACCAAGTTCGTAGAGAACGAGGGGAGGTAGAGACCTGACAGTGTGCCCGACGGGACCGCAGGACAAGGGAGGACAGTGGAGGAGGTCGCAATGACCGGACCCCCAGAGGGGTCAGCGAGGGAGACTGCAACCGGCCGAGCAAGCTGCTCAAGGGCAGTGTGGTCACGAAAGAAACAGCGGGAAGCACCTGAGTCCAGTGTGAAGGTGTGCAGTGCCTCAGTAGACGCAGTACTAGAGAGCGCAGACTCACGAGCACCTAGAGCAGCAACCTCACCAGCACCTGGGGCAACATACACACTAGCACCTAGAGCGGCAGCCTCACCAGCACCTGGGGCAACAGACACACGAGTACCTAGTGCAGCAGCCTCACCAGGACCTAGGGCAGCAGACGCACTAGCACCTAGAGCGGCAGCCTCACTGGTCTCAATACCCGGGTCAGGCGGTACACTCAGGTAACAGTCACCCTCAACACTAACAGTCAATGCATACATGGCACCAAGGATAGCATCAAAATCAAGAGCAAAGATATCAATGTTCTTTCTCATCAGATCAGCCCAGAGGGGCAGCTCAGTGGCGTCAGGAAACTGCGCGGGCCAGGCGTCGTCGAGACGAAAGAAGCAGCACTGTGCCGTGTGGAACCTCCCACAGGTCTGGCCAGTGTGGTCACCTGAGAGTACCACTCACGAAGCTGCTGGGAGGACGGGGTCTCGCTGGGACGCTGCTGCTGCTGCCTCTGGCCACCACCGAACCCTCCACGCTGCACCGCTCCACCGCGCCCACCACCAGCTCCACTGCCGCCACCACTACCACCACCACCCCCGCCACCCCCACTACCGCCGCCGCCACCACCCCCGCCTCCGCCACTGCCCCCCCCCCACCACCAGCACCACTCCCACCACCGCCACCACCCCCGCCTCCTCCACCCCCTCCACTACCGCCGCCCCCGCCTCCACCTCCGCCACCCTTGCCCCCCTTGCCCTTGCCGCCCTTGCGCCTCCAACTAGGAGCAGACGCAACCTCGACCTCCTCAGCACCGAGGTAGTCGACAGCAGCAGCAGATGCAATGGAGGGGAGAAGGGGGGAGGGGGAACATCCCTCAAAGAAGGGAGTGCGAGGGTCGCCACGAGAGGCACCTACAGCTACAATGCTAGTCTCAGCTGCAAGGAGCTCCTTCTCGAGCAGGTCGACAATGAGGTCAGTGGGGGAGAGGGCGAGAAAGTGGTCCCTGACAGCGCGAAGAGAGTCAGGGAGGCGAGTGACTAGGTGGTAGAGTGTGAGGTACATCGGGGGAGGGTTCTTGGCGAGGAAATCAGGAGGAAGTGCGGCACGGTAGCGGAGATCACTAGTACGGAGGTGAGTGATGAGGTCAGCTACAGTGGCAAAGGCAGACAGATCGGGGAAGAGATAGGGTAGCGAGAGACGGCCTATCGCAGCAGTAGCAGGGGAGGAGTAGCGCGCAACTACAGCATCGTACAGCTCCTTAGCGGTCTTATGCTGGCCAAAGTGCTCGCGCTCATCTAACGGCAGGTGGCTGCGAACGGCTAGGCGAGCGTGAGCATCACGGGTCTGCCACTGTGAGCGAGCTGTACTGTCAGCAGTAGCAGCAGGTGCAGGAGCTACGCCGGACGTGTGGTCAAACAGGGAAACATCGTCCTTGGCAGTGATCTGGAGGAACAGGTGGAGGTCATCGAGCCAAACGTCAAACTTAATCGGGCGGCCCTCAGCGTCATAAGTGAGAACGGTAGGACTGGCCATAGTGGCAGTAGCAGCAGTAGGAACAGTAGCAGCAGTAGCAGGAGTAACAGTAGTAGTGGCAGGAGCAGCAGTTGCTGCAGGTGGTGCACAGTAGGGCAGCGCGGCTTGGTCAGGGCGGCGCGACTCGGTCAGGACGGCGCGGCTCGGGCAGGACTGCGCGGCGCGACTCGGGCAGGGAGGGTGGGCCGGCGCGCGGTTCGAGACGGCTGCCTACGAGGGGGTGGCGGCCTACGTGAGGGCGGCAGCCTACGCGCGGGCGGCGGCCTACGTACGGGCGGCGGCCTGCGTGGGCGAGGTGGCGGCGCGCGCCGGTCGACGGGCAGCTAGCGAGCTGCTCTAGGGGCCGCGCGAGGCCAGGGCGGGCTACGCGTGGGCGGCGTCGACGGCGTGGGCGGCTACCGGTTCGCGCGCACGAGAAACGGGCCGCGCGCGGGCGGCTAGCGGGCTGCGCGGGCGGAAAACGGGCCGCGCGCGGGCGGCTAGCGGGCTACGCGCACGAAAAACGAGGCGCGCGAGGGCGCACTAGGAACGAGGCGCACGAGGGCGCGAGGAAGGAAGGGCGCACGAGGGCGCTTCTAGCGGAACGGTGGGCCCTTAGGAACGATCGGTCCTAGGTTCCTAACCTAGGCTCGTAATACCATGTCAGAATGAGAGAAGTGTGTTGACTAGAAACATTGGGAGTACAAGTAGGAAAACCTAAAAGTTGTACCCCCTAAGGCTAAACCCACTATAGCCTACAGAACACAAACATATACAATGTTTGACACGTGACCCTCAGAACCTTCGCGTAACACCTGGTTACTGGGCCTTGTGTCGAGCCTATATGTAGCCTCGTGTTGTACCCAGATGATTCATTCAATTCACATTCTCTTTTCTGAGCTCGATCCTAGATCCTCACACTTGGTAATCAGAGCCGTTTACACACGAAAGGTTTTCGACCACTAAAACCGAGTCTTCAAAAACCGCGGGGGCGACGACTGTTAAACACCGATTTCATGTACGTAAAACCGGTTCCGTGTTTTTCACTCCCCCTCGATTTCGGTTTTCGAACGCGCAATGTCAGGCATGCAAGGCGACAACTACGCGACGACGAGCGACATCGCCAGCCTTCGCACCGACGTGGAACAGACGCACGCGGCGATCAGACGAATCGAAGCCCTTCTGACAAACCAATCCGCAACCGCCACCGCAGCAGTCAATGCAGCAGCGAACGTAGCAGCGACAGCAACAGCAGCGGCAGCGACACCGACTTTTCACGCACCGATGGCACCACCGACGCCGAACCTCGAAGCAGCTCGCCCGAGGCTCCCCGAAGCGTTCGATCCAAGCGTGAAAGGATCTGACGTTCGACGTTTTGTGGCGACCCTCGAAATTTATTTCGAGGCCATTGGCTGTTCGACCCCGACACACGACGCAGCACAAATTCGGCTCGCAGCGACACTGTTGCGGGGACCAGCACTCGAGTGGATATATTACATTGACGTGGCCCGCAGGGAGAAAACGTGGATGCAGTTTCGGGAGGATCTTATCGAACGCTTCGAACCAATCAACTCAGTCTACATGGCGCGGCAGCAGATTCACCGACACAAACAATACAGCAGCGTAGCACAGTACACGCAGCAGATGGAGTTACTGTTCAACCGAATTACCGACCTGACCGAAGGCGAGAAAATCCAGGCGTACACCGAAGGATAAAAAATGGAGATTCGACGGCAGGTGATTTCGGCGAACTACAGTAGCTACCGCGACATCGTACGGGCAGCCGAAAGGTACGACGCGTTTACGCGAGGTCAACCCGAAACACGACGCTACGGGTCAAACCATACATTTGGCCCGGAGCGATCGGCACCCCCCACGTTCGCCGAACCGATGGAGATCGACAAGTTTGACGCGAAGCAGCAACCGACAAAATGCGAATTTTGCGGCGCAGCGGGGCATCAAATCTTGTCGTGCTACAAAATGAAGAAAGCACATACGGCAATGCTGGGCGGCAACAGTGGAGCACCCCCGAAGTAAAAAAACGGGAATCGCCAGTAGCCGCGGATTGACCTGGCGATCGCGTAAAGATCCGAAAAGCAGAAAAGGGCGACGACGTGGCGACTTCGGAGCGGGTGAAAAAAGGAGAAAATGATGGCGCGAATATAAAACGTCACGACCGGCCGGCATCAGGGGAAATCGCCGAGGCGAATGGAGGCTCCGCGAAAAAAGACTCTGCACCGACCGGGAAACTCCAGCCGAACACCCACGAAAGTAAGAATTCGTTAAAAGTATCCTATAAAGATACTCTAACGAAAAATATTGCTTCTCGTGGTTTTCAAGCCTTTGAGAAATTCAGGGGAGATTTAGAGGCCAAGAAAAAGCCTTTAGACATTATTCAGGTACCTGAGAAGTTGGGCAAAGTACTACGGAGCGTAGAAAAGGGTCGTGCGTTCCGTGGAGTTAATATTCTCTCACCGCAGCACAGTGTTAAGGCTCCCCGTTGCCCACAGGTGAAGCCTACACAGCTGCAAAGGCTTAGAGGAAAACTCCAGGCTCATGAGAAGTTGTACAAGCCTCAGAAAAATCCTCCTACCCCCCCAGGTGAAGTTGGACAGTGCTGAGTCAGGTATAGGAAATAGGGATGGTAATATCTTTGATGTACCCTATGATCCTATGAATGAGTCCCTCTTTGGCTACTCAGCGCAGCAGGAACCACTACTCCTCGAGGTGTTATGCAAAGGACAACGCCTCCAGGCACTGGTGGACAGCGGTCATCTCACTCAGTGTGTGATCGCGGGACATTGGAGAAAATTGGAGAACCTTCCGAGGAGACCAAGTTCTCGGCAACGATGGTGGACGGTACGAAACTTCCCATCCCAGCGAAGCATCACTGCAGCTGCACATAGGGGCGCTGAGGTGGAAGCCGACGTTGCCGATCACAAACATCAAAGGTTTAGATTTCATCTTGGGGCGAGATTTCCTGAAGCGGTTCAACCCCGAGATCGACTGGGTCAACAGGAAGGCGTGCATCTACAACAACGGGAAACGAGTGGAGCTGCGAAGCTGGATGGATACAGGGAGCGTTCCTGAAACGACACTGGCACGGTTTGAACAGACGGTGAACGAGAGTAACACGGGTTACTTAGCACTAGTTATGGCAGCAGCAGAGGAAGAGAAGCCGAACACAGAGCTACCTGCAGCAGTAAAGGAGGTCTTGGAGCAGTAGAAAGCTATAATGCCCGACGACATACCCGCAGGCGTACCTCCAGCACGCACCCACGAGCACGAGATCGTGGAGGAACCATGTGCGAAACCCGTCTCACGTGCACCATACCGACTGAGTCCGACCGAACTGACAGACATGAAGAAACAGATCGAGTATTTACTGGACAGACAACTGATCTGCCCATCCACCTCTCCCTACGGTGCACCAGTTCTCTTCACTCCAAAACCAGACGGCAGTTTACGGATGTGCATCGACTACCGCGCACTGAACAAACAGACGATTAAAAACAAATATCCCATACCGCGCATAGACGACCTACTGGATCAACTGCGTGGTGCAACAGTCTTTTCGAAGCTGGACCTACGATCAGGTTACTGGCAGATCAAGATGGCGGACAACTCGATCCACAAGACGGCATTCCGTACCAGATACGGCTCCTACGAATACTTGGTGATGCCGTTCGGACTCTGCAACGCACCAGCGACGTTTCAGGCGGAGATGAATCACATCCTACGGCCCGTGCTGGACGAGTGCGTAGTGGTGTACCTGGACGACATTCTCATCTACTCCAAGAACATGAAGGAGCACGTGGAGCATCTACGGAAGGTGTTCGAGATCCTGCGGAAGAACAAATTCTACGTGAAGCTGTCGAAGAGCGACTTCGCCCTGAAGAAGGTGCAATTTCTCGGGCACATGGTGAGTGCCGAGGGCGTACACGTGGACCCGCGAAAGATCGAAGCCGTCAAGAAGTGGAAGGTACCGGAGAACGTGAAGGAGTTGCAGCAGTTCCTCGGCTTCGCCAACTACTACAGCAGGTTCGTGCCACAGTACGCTAAGATAGCAGCGCCACTGACCGACCTACTGAAAAAGGATACGCCCTACAAATGGGATACTCCTCATCAGCAAGCCATGGAGCAGTTACAGACAGCACTGACTTCAGAACCAGTACTCATCCTACCAGACCCAGACAAGGACTACGTAGTTGAAGCAGACGCTAGTGATCAAGCAGTCGGAGCAGTACTGATGCAAGATCACGGACACGGTCTACAGCCCATCGCCTACCTTAGTCAAAAACTACACGGAGCAGAACTGAACTACCCCATTCATGACAAGGAAGCCTTAGCTATAGTCGTAGCCTTCAAGGCGTGGAGGTGTTACCTAGAGGGAGCCAAGACTACAGTCTATACTGACCACTGCAGCCTCAAATACCTGAAGTCGCAGCCGACACTTTCACGACGACAGGTGCGGTGGGTGGACTTCCTGGAAACTCACTTACACTACGACATCGTCTACAAGCCCGGGCTACACAACAAGGCAGACGCGTTGAGCCGCCCTGGACATGTAGCAGGCATCCAGCTCGACGGGATGAACCCTCTGCTCAAGGGTCTATTCCAACATGGGTACTCCGTGGACGCAGAGATCGCTACAGCACTGACTAAGAAGTTGTTACAGTGGGAGGAAAACTTAGCAGTAAGGAAGGGTTCAGGAAAGATTTGGGTACCGAATTACGCCCCGTTACGACATATCCTATTGGAGGAGTTTCATGACGTACCATACGCGGGACACTTCGGGAGCAACAAGACGTTAGCGGGAATAGCAAATTATTACTACTGGCCCGGGATGGCAGCAGACGTGCAGCAGTTCGTCACCTCTTGCGACACGTGCCAGCGGATGAAGAGTAGCAAGCAGAAAAAAGCAGGGTTACTTCAGCCTCTACCCGTACCGGAGCAGCCATGGCAGGTCGTTAGCCTCGATTTCATCACAGGACTTCCTTCAACCTCACGGGGACATGATTCCACCCTCGTAGTAATCGATAAGTTCTCCAAAATGGGTCACTTCATACCGACCAACGCAACTGCTCGCCTCTTCTTCGACTGCATCATCACCATCAACGGCATCCCCGCTACACTCATCTCAGACAGAGACCCCAAATTCACGAGTAAGTTCTGGAAGGAGTGTCAGAAACAGAAGGCAGAATGATAGAACACGAAAGAGAGGTTTGGACTAGCAGCAGCAGGATACATATAGGAAACCCTAAATTGGGAAGTACTCGCTATAGAGTACCCCACTGCAGGCTAGACAATTATCACATTCTGACACACCCCCATAGTCAAAGTGGGGTATAATCAGCACATCAAGCAGTCATAGAGCAGGTTCACCAGTACAAGCATAGCTAGAGGCATTCACAACGGGCAAGTGAGGAGGAGGAGGCTGGACTGTGAGAGGAGAGGAGATAGGAGGCGACGGCTGACGCTGCAGACACACAAGCAACAGGAGCGGCGCGCACGGTGGCTACCGGAGCAAGGGCCCCGGACTACGGGAGTAACTGGCTCTGCGGCTAACTCTGAGCGGCAGGAGCAACGGACCAACGGGCGACAGGCGCAGCAGGCTCTCTGGGCTACCAGCGGCAGAGCCCCGGACTACAGGTGCTGCGGACGACAAGACGGCAGCCTCCGCTCAACCTCCCCCAACTGTCCCACCCCCCTTTCACACACCCCTTGCTGCACCCCTAGCTCCACTCCCACGTCACCCCCCTAGCACCACTCCTTCGGCTCCCACACACCCACCCCCCTCAGCGGCAGCTGCAGCAGTGGGAGACGGAGGAGGAGGAGGAGGAGCAGGGGACGGCTCACACACCCGCCACCCCCATACCCTCCAACGCAGGGCAGAAACGCGGGCAGCAGGTGGGGCGGCGTGTGAGCGGAAGCGGGGCGGCGCGCGGGCCCCCAGGGCGCCTCGACGAGCGACGGGAGGGGGCGACGCGCGGGCCCCCTGGGCGCCACGACGGGCGACGGGAGGGGTGACGCGCGGCCCCCCAGGGCGCCGCGACGGGCGACGGGAGGGGCGACGCGCGGCCCCCCAGGGCGCCGCGACGGGCGACGGGAGGGAGGGGGCGACGCGCTGGCCCCCAGGGCGCCGCGACGGGCGACGGGTAGGGCAACGTGCGGCCCCCCAGGGCGCCGCGACGGGCGACGGGAGGGGGGGGGGGGGGGGGGGGGGGGGGGGGACGCGCGGGCGCCCAGGGCTCCGCGACGGGCGACGGGCAGGGCGACGCGTGGCCCCCCAGGGCGCCGCGACGGGCGACGGGCAGGGCGACGTGCGGCCCCCCAGGGCGCCGCGACGGGCGACGGGCAGGGCAGCGCGCGGGCCCCCGGGGCGCCGCGTGAGGCAGGAAACCGCCGCGCGCCTCGGGGCGCACGGCGGGCAGAAAACCGCCGCGCGCCCCGAGCGCGCGGCGGGCAGAAAACCGCCATGCGCCCCGAGCGCGTGGCGGGAAGAAAAAACGTCGCGCGCCACGGGGAGCGCGACAGACAGGATAGCAGCGGAAGCAGGTGGGCCCACAGGCCAAGAGCGAACTCGCTCTGATAGCATGTCAGAAATACTAGGCAGAATGATAGAACACGAAAGAGAGGTTTGGACTAGCAGCAGCAGGATACATATAGGAACCCCTAAATTGGGTTGTACTCGCTATAGAGTACCCCACTGCAGGCTAGACAATTATCACATTCTGACAAGGAGATCATGGGATTATTGGGGACTAAACTGGCGATGTCCTTAGCATACCACCCACAGACTGACGGACAGACAGAGCGACTCAATCAAATGGTTGAACAGTTACTGCGTACAGCTTGCAAAGACGACGTCAGCCACTGGGACACACAGTAGAGTTCGCTTACAACAACGCGTCACATGCGGCCACAGGGAAAACTCCTTTCTTCCTATGTTACAGACGGGAACCACTCACACCACAGCAGCCAACCACATCGGCACACGTCCAGGCCGCACATGACTTCGTCACCACCATGCAGCAGCTATGGGAGAAGACTCAGCGACGTCTCACCAGGATGCAGACCTCCCAGAAGCAGTATGCCGATCGTCAGCGACGTGATCACTTAGTAGCAGTCAAAGATCAGGTGCTTCTCGACACGCGCAACTTGAACCTGTCTCACCTCCCATCCAAACTCTGGCCTCGCTTCTGTGGTCCTTTTCTCGTTGAGGCACAGGTGACACCAGTAACATTCCGCTTGCGCTTACCAGATACGTGGAAGCTTTACAACGCTTTCCATGTCCAGCTACTGAAACCCTACAAGGACCCCAATCAACAGTTCCAGGGACGGCAGCTACCGCCACCACCTCCTGTTCTTGTACAGGATGAACCGGAGTACGAAGTGGAGCGCATTCTCACTCATCGGCGCCGTGGCGGCAAGACCCTCGAGTTCCTGATCCGCTGGAAGGGATACGACCCCATTGAGGACAGTTGGGTTGCAGAAGTTGATATGAGCAACGCACGCCATGCTCTCAAGGACTATCTTGTCAAGCAGGGTGTATCTCACGCCACCCAGCTTTGAGGGGGGGACGTGTGAGATTACGACGGCTTATGCCAGTTTTGCTTGCTTGCCTTTACTTTATTATGCTATTTCTAGCATAGGATTATTTTATGCATGCATGAATTGCTTGATTTCCTAGGCTAGGTGCTCTCCTATATTTTATTATAGTTATGGCACCGAGCTAGGTTGCGTGCACCGAATTCTGGGCTTTTCGGTTGCCACCGAATTGCCTTCTACCGAATTCGCGAAGGGTCTATTCGGGACGCTTCGCGACCCTCAGAACCTTCGCGTAACACCAGGTTACTGGGCCTTGTGTCAAGCCTATATATAGCCTCGTGTTGTACCCAGGTGATTCATTCAATTCACATTCTCTTTTCTGAGCTCGATCCTAGATCCTCACAACAGTCGAGGCGCCTGCTTGATCCCATAGAGGGATTTTTGGAGAAGGCAGACGGCTCCGTCGCTTTCTTCGAAGGCATGCGGTTGTTCGACGAAGATGACGGCGTCGACGGGGGCGTACAGAATGCACTTCCAACGTTGATTTGACGGAGCGGGTGCTGTTTTACGGCTGCGATGCAGATGAGGATGCGCACCGACGTGTGTCGTCCGACGGGCGCGTAGGTAAGGTCGAAGTCCACCAAGTGAGTTTGCTCGAATTCGCGCACTTCCCATCTCGCCTTGTATTTATCAATGGAGCCACCCGCGAGCGTTTTGATGCGGAAGACCCATTTTCCACTGAGAATTTTTCTCCCCTTTGCTGATGATCGCAGGACCAGCTTCCACGTTCTGCGGCTTTTCTGGGCTGCGACTTCTGCGGCCATGGCTGCCTTCCACTTCTCACTGTCGGGGGCAGACAGGGCCTGGCGAACAGTGGTGGGTTCCTTGGGGGAGGTGTGGCGAACAGCTACAGCGAGCCCGAGAATGCGGAGACTAGTTTTGTTGGTCTTTTCGTAGTGCAGGCGATCGTAATCGTGGAAGCTGGTTACTTCGACGACATCGTCATCGCTGTCATTGCCAAGGCGGAGGGTGTCTTGCGAGGTGTTTGGTGGTGGTAACTCGGCATCCGGCGATCGGCGCACTTCACTGTTGTAATTGTGGGCTTCGCGAAGTGTATCGGCAGGATCGAATTGGTGAACAGGTATAAACGTCGGAGTGTGTTGTCTGCCGCGTCAGCGTCTTCCGCCAGGTCTGCTCCATCATGTGATGTGGCGAAGCTGCGATGCCCCTCGAAGACCCTTCCCTGTGCTTTGTCAGCTTCGCGGTGCTCCTTGAACAGTGGCAGAGTCAGCTTCTCGTAGAAAATGGAGTCACGTGATTTTGTGACTCCGTGTGTCGCGTAGTCCAACACGATCCACGCCTTGTATTCCTTTTCGATCCCGAGGTGGATGCCCCAGCGTGCTCGGTCAGCGAATTTTCCTGTTCTTGCTGTGTGTGGCCTGTACTGTACCATGCAGCCAAACACCCGAAGAAGACGCGTGTCTGCCTTTCTTCCCGTCCAAGCCCTGTAGGGAGAGTTGTTGTTCTCGAGGCTTCGGGACGACAGCAAGTTGTGCAGCCGGACAGCGTGGTTCATCGCAAATGGCCAGTACTTGGTTGGCACGGCCGACTACTTCATCGGAGCCCTCATCCTTATGGCGAGGCTCCTATTTGTCCGTTCTGCTACTCCTTGCTGTTCGTGAGCTTAGGGCAGGGACACCAGGTGCTCAGTTCCCTTCTGTTTGAAGAGCTCTTTGAACTCAGTGGAGAAAAACTCCAAGCCCCCGTCTGTCTGGTAGGTTTTCAGCTTCAGTCCAGACTGACGTTCGGCTCGTTTCATCCAGGCCACGAAGCACTCGAAGGCAAGAGAGCGGCAATCGGTGTTTATGGCCCAGACGTGGCGTGTGCATGCGTCGATGAAGGTAAGCGTGTAGTACTCGCCGTCGAGCCCTTGTTGGCTGAGAACCATGAAGTCGCTATAGACTTTGTCGAGCGGCTTGTAGTGTTCGTAGCTAGGGGGTAAGTCGAGGAAGGGTTTGTGGGCGAGTGATGCAGTTGGGCATACGGTGCACGGTGGGTCAGCTGAGTCTGCCGTCAGGGAGCCTCCTCGAGAAAGAAGTAGCGCGTCGTCGTCAAAGACTCCAGCCTTGAGAGAATTCTTTAGCGTGGCGTGTGAAGGGTGGCCGAGCCGCTGATGCCATTTTCTGGTTCCGCACGGTAGCCGACAGTCTTCTGATAATATTTGGTTCTCTCTGCTGCGTCGTTCTGCACCTTTCCAGGTCCTGTGTCGGCGGCGGCGTCGGTGTCAGTTGCGAAGGCCCGAATGGAGTCTCGTTCCAAAAGCGCGCGGGGAATTCCGATGATGTCGCCGGCGTGAACTTGGTCGCCGGTAACAAGCAGGTGCTGAGATGGTGGCGCTTTGGGCCAGTCGGCGATGGGAAGTTTTTTCATGGGGATTCGGAAGTAACTGTACTCGGCGCCGATGATTTCAATCTGTTGTGGTCCTTGTTCTGGCGGCGGCGGCTCCTCGGTAGGTTTCGGTAGTTCCGCTGCTCCCTCGAAGAACTCATTCGTTACCTCTTCCTCTGACTCCTCTTGTACTGGTTCTGGTGTGTCAGGAGCATACTAATCCAGGAGAGGAGGTCCGCTCCAGCTGGTGCCACGCGTCGCCCAGTATGGATCGACCGCCGCGACATCCGCAGGAGGGAGTCCCGGAGCTTCGGGATAGGTGGGAGCTGCTTGTCCCCATCCTCCTTCGGTTGTTGAAGCTCCCCAGCCGCCTCCGGTTCCCCAGCCACCTTCGGTGCCCCGGCCGCCTTCGGTGGTAGCGCCAGCCTCTGTTGTAGCAGTGGTGCCACCTACTTCCGGTGCTGAGACACCTTCCCATCCGCATGCGGCAGCTTCTTCTGGCGTTAGAACTTCCCCCCAAGGGCCGACTGTGGGACCAGGACTACCCCAGCTAGTCACTGTAACTGTTGTGTTTTCTTCGGCGATTGGTTCTGCACTTGCTGATTTCCCACTGCCCTCTTCTTATTCCATGGTTGCAGGTCCGGCATCTCCTGGATTTGAAGTTGACGCTGTTGGGACGTTGCGCAGTCGCAGAAGACCATCAGAGGCGGGCCGCTCAAGATCCATCTCCTCAGGATGTGACCAGGACAACGGCTTTGTGGGAGTGGTCTTCAGAAGAAGAGTCTGATCTGAGTCGCCAGTGGTGCCTTGAGCCGAGAAGTTTAACACAAAGACCCGTCATCATCGTCAGCCTTGCCGATGTAAGTGTTTTTATAATAGAGCTCAAAGGTCTTGTCGTGGCAGTTGCTTCGAATGTCGACTCCGCACCGCATGAGCTGGGCTGAAGAAAGCAGGTTGTATTGGAGATCAGGAACAACTAACACGTCGCCGATATGAATTGTGAAGTGAGTATCTTCGGCCTCGAGGCAGACTTCTCCGATGTCGTAAGCCTTGAGGCGCTCGTTGTTAGCGACGGTGCTTTCACACGGTCGCCACATGTGCCTTGAATTTTTTATGAATGTTGGTGATCCCACCATGTGTTGCCCGCAGCAGCTGTCAATGTACCAGGTGTTAATGCTTTCACGGTTGCGTCGTGCGATCCCAGCGATCTTCGGAGTGATAACGCGGTCGATGTCTCCGGTGTACGGCGAGAGGTCGATGTATCGCCTTGCGGAGATGTTGGGGGGAGACCCCGGGGTTGGAGGAGGCAACTCGAAATCAGGTGGGATGTTGCTGGGGCGATCAATCCAGCTTCGTTGTCTGGACTGGGCGTAATGGGGTTGATAGGCGTGATGGGTGGAAATTCTGTGCCGTCGTAGTATCGAATGCCTCTGCGACGGCGCGCCATGCAGCTCATGACTGACCCCTTTCCCTTGTCCTTGACTATGATGGCAGCAGGAGTTTGGGAAGTGCTCGCAACGGAAGGCGGTGACACGGTTGATGTCACAGCAGAAGAAGCCGAGGGTGCTGATGACTGCTGATTAGAGGAGCTGTTGCGTTTTTCATCAGCTGCTTTACGCTTGTAGCACCGATCGATAGTGTGTCCGGGCTTCTTGCAGTATTTGCATCAAGTTCATTTCTTGCCATGTTGCTCCCCTTCAATCGCTCCAGCGTAGAAGACTAACTTCTCCCGCTTGCTGTTTTCTCATTGTACAGATCAATCTCCTTCTGCTTGGAGAGAAGCGTGGCGCACAGAGCGGACTCGGAGATGGTTGCTCGAGCACGGAGCAATGATTGACATTGTCGCCAATCGGGTCCAAGGCCGGAGAGAACCATGGAGACTAACATGTCGTCGGGAACGGTTCCGCCGCACTTCTTAATGTGGTCGCATAGATTGCGGCACCGATTGATATACGGTCCCACTTTCTCCCCTTCTTGCATTTTGGCCGATGTAAGTTGGCTGAGTAGGCGACTCATTGTGATGGGATCTGTTGCCATGTATGAGTGGCGCATGTGCTCCCAAGAGGCGTACATGGGTGCCCATTCTGACTTGTAGGAGCGAATGCCAAGCTGCTCGGAAGGGGAGAGGTTTCGGAGAAGAGTGGTGTACGTAATACCGGTTCTTCTCTTGGATGGTGCCTTCCGTCGGGAACGGTAAGCTTCCATCATAGTACATCCATACTTGCGCAGTTGTCGCGAGGAGCTCGAACTCGAAGCTCCACGTGTAGAAGTCCTTTCCGTCAAAGGGAACTGATGTCTTCAGCTTTGAAGTCAGAACGAAATTTGTTTGCATTGTTGCGATTGTATCTGACTGTGCGCGATGTTGACTGTCTTGCGCAGGAGATGAATGTTGACGGTTGTCAAATGTAAAAGACCTCTCGGAGTTGACGCGGCGGTCTTCTCCAGGGAGAGGGAGTCCAGCAACTCCACTTGCGTAGCTTGAGTCATCGATGCTCATGGCGTGATGGCTCTCAAAAGCGTTGATGCGGGCGACCAGCTGCTCAACGCAAGCGGCGCTGACGGAGGTCACCGCTGATGGTGCAGAAGGTGTTGTTGGTGGTGGGCCCGGAGAATCTGCAGTGGCTTTTCCTTCTGGAGCCATAGCGATGCAGAGTTTGTAATGGGTGGGTTGGATGTGTCGCGATTGGTGCGGGGCGACTCGGCAGTGGTTGGGGCCGAAATGTAGGCCGAACCGGAAACTCACGCGTAGTGTTCGGGGCTGTCCTCGCTAAGGGCAGCTCCAGCAGTAATGAATTGTATATTCATTACATCTGAGCTGCTCATTTCCAACCGTCGATTCGTTTTGCTTGCTCCCTGGTTATTGCCGGAGGTCCGTCAATTTTCTGACTTCATAAAGCGGGAAAACGAGGGTTTGGTGACAGAAATACGCCACGCCTCTAGCTTGTCTTCCATCTTCCACGACGGCACTGGCCTCACTTCCATTCCATCTCCCAAGCAACAACCACATCTCTGTCCACCAACCTGGCAAGCCTAGGTTGTCAAAACTGCTGCTGCCTGCCAGTACCACATCTGCAACCAGGTTTCCGTTTCCTACATCTGCAACCAGGTTTCCTTTTCCTACATCTGCAGATCTGAGAATTGTAGCCGTTGTGCCTGGTCCGTCGCCTGCCTCTGCTTCCGCTTCTACTCGCAATCTCCATCGGTGGAGATCTGTAATATTCCTCGCGCCGTCTTCTGACGTGTGCTGCTCACAGTTGCGTCATCATGGCTTCCGAGCTTGATCAGTCCCTCGACGATATCATCAAGTCTAAGAAGTCGTCTGGTCGCGGCGGCGGCCGAGGGGGACGCGGATCCGGATCTGGCAGGGGCTATGGTCCTGTTCGCAGATCTGGACGAGGCGGATTTCGATCAACACCATATGGCCAGGCAAGCGGATCTTCTATCTCGCCATCCAAATCCCATCCCTGGTTTCTCTGTTGAGAGCCAGGAAGGCTTTTCAGAACACCTTATTCTTCAAGGCTTTCTCCGCTTCATCTCTCGTCCTCGCTGGGAAGAATCGTCCAGGAGATTGTTAGAATTCGTCGATGCCGTTCAAGGGGTGTGATTTTTCCACGATGAGCGGCTTACGGAGAGCCGTTTGGTGGGATCGGTTGTCGTGGAATCGTCCAACCCTCTGTCGCTCAGCTCCTGGTTTTCGGGAACGCCTGACGTGGCTCCTGTTTTACCTCGAACACATGTTGGTGACAACTGACCACATCATTTCTTATATTACGCTGTTGACTATCTCTAAGCTGTGCACGTGGAGTATGTAGCAGTAGTTCAAGTATGCAGCAATAGTACGTTGGTTTGGAGCAGGCACTTGCATGCACAGCTCTGCACGAGCTCTTGTTCACACGTTTTTTGTTTCTTGTTTTTCTCGCCAGCCTGCTGGTATGGTAACCGACCGTGCCTGGCAACACGACATGTACGATGCTGGCGCTGTTGCTGTTCCGGCAGCCGGTCGTGCCGCAGGACAAGGCATCGAGACAGGGACGAAGCTCTATGTGTCGAATTTGGACTACGGCGTGTCGAACGACGATGTTAAGGTGCGAATTAAGTATTGTCATGTCTTATTTTTCTCAAGATTCAGTGGCCGAACTCAAATACACTGTTTTTTTGTTGCAGGAACTCTTTTCGGAGATTGGAGAGCTCAAGCGCTTCTCGGTTCACTATGACAGAAGCGGCCGATCCAAGGTAGGCACATGTTTTCTTTCTACCGCTTTTGCGTTATACGGTTCTTAACGTTATCAGTGCTGACGTCCCTATTGTTTGTTACCTCACAGGGTACAGCGGAAGTTGTGTTCGCACGGAAAGCGGATGCTTTGGCAGCCATGACCCGGTACAACAACGTTCAGCTAGACGGAAAACCTATGAAAATTGAGCTGATCGGTTCCACCGTTGCGCCAGCTGTTCCGGCTGTCGCGAGGGTGGCAGTTGCACCAGCTATTGTTGCGCCGTTTGGCTTTCCTGCATGGTAAGCGTTCCTTGATTTTTGTTTGTTTCTCAGTATCATCTGTTCTGGCTATGGAAGTTGGCTGACGCCTCCCTTGTTGTGTCTTGCTGCTTGTTCACCAGGGGTGGTGGGTTTGGTGGTCGTGGTCGGGGTGGGAGGGGAGGTGCACGAGGCAGGGGCCGAGGGAGAGGCAGAGGGAGGAAGTCGGAGACACCCAAGACGCAGGAGGAGCTTGATGCAGAGCTTGACCAGTACAACGCCAAGAAGGACACTATGCAGTCTTGAGCGTTGTGGTTTGTTATGTGTTCGCTTCCACACTGCAGGTTCCGTATCTGCTTGTGGTACCATACATCATAGACAACTGGACCTAGGTCATGGTTGGCCTCGTTTTTGTGACAGATATTGGGAGATGGTATAGCTACCAGGGGGCACACACACTAGTTTGATTTGCTGTTAGGACATGTGACATCAATTTAACAAGCATAGAAAATCCTTCAACTTACTTGAACCCAGTAATCTGGTCATGTGCTTCCAACCTTGTGTCATCTGGACAATGGACATTGAAGCAGGCCCATGATAAGTGAATGCTCTTGGATCTTGGGTACCGTATTGTCAAGAATGAAAGTGTTATGTTATTGATGAGGGTTGGGGTACATATAGCAAACCCTAACATTTGTACCCCCTAAGACAAACCTCACTACAGGCTACAACATTTGACACACCCCCATAGCCTAAGTGACGGGTGTCAAGCAAAACCAAAAGTGTACGGTCACAAGACCAGTCACAAAGAAACAAAGCTCAGGGTGGATCACAACGTCACCACACAATCTGAGCACGAGCAACAGGGGCCACAAGGCCAGTCCAAGAGTTCACAAAGGTGTATGGCAAGAGTATAAGCAAAGCAAACGGTAAACTCAAGCCTACACACGACTAGAACCTGTGTCAACAAGACCTAACTGCACACAACACCTCTGGTGGTCACAAGGCGGAAGCGCCTTGGTGAAGATGTCTGCAGTGTTGGCCTCGGACTCCACAAACTCGAAGCGAGCCTGTCCACGTCTCTGCAACTCCCGCAGAAGAAAGTACCTGACGTTAATGTGCTTCACTCTGCTCTCCAGTCGCGGCTCTCGACAGAGCAGAATCGACGCCTTGTTGTCAGTGAACAAGGTCGGTGCAGAGCTCGGCCGCTCACCAAGGTCGGCGAGTAAGAAGGTCAACCAACGCAGCTCCTGTGCCGCCATGGCACCAGCGTAGATCTCAGCCTCAGCAGTAGAGGTCGAGACCGAAGAGGAGCGCGTGGACCTCCACGAAACAGCTCCAGAACCCAAGCTGAAACAGTACCCCTGAATAGACCTGTGAGTCTCAGCGTCGTCAGCGTAAGAAGAGTCACAGTGACCAGTAAGTACGACAGACTGCTGCCCTCCAAGAACTAGCCCCACGCCTGATGTCGTCGCTAGGTACTTCGCCACCCTCACAGCTGCCGTCCAGTGAACAGGACGGTGTTTCCCTGGCGCAACAAAGCGAGCAAGGATGCTGAGAGGGAAGGCGAGGTCCGAGCGAGTACAAGTCATCAGGTACATGAGGCAGCCCACCAGCTCTGCGTAGGGACCATTAGACTCAAACGGCTCGTCAGGAAAGGGTCCAGTAAGTCTGTGGTCAACAGCAAGAGGTGTGCCCTGTACTGTGGAGTGCTGAAGCTCGAACCGCTGAAGAACCTGCTGCACCATGTGTGACTGTGAGAGTGTAATGGTGCGAGCAGCTCTGTCCCTGGTGATCTGCAGGCCAAAGTAGTGGCGCAGCTCACCAAGGTCAGTGCACGTGTGTCTCTTCTGCAGTTCGGACTTCACGTCTGCCAAGGCAACCCTGTCAGCAGTGGCGAAAACCAGGTCATCGACGTAGACCAGAACAAAGAAAGGTGTGGAGCCACGACGCACGAACAGCGACGGGTCGGCAGAAGACGGCTGGAAACCAAGGTCAGAGAGGGTAGAACGAAGGGTGTCGTGCCACTCACGAGGAGCCTGACGGAGACCGTAGACAGGTCGCCTCAGCCTCCACTGGGTCCTAGGAGGGAAAGTGCCAGTGAAGGCAGAGGGACGACGCAGCCAGACCTCCTCGTGAAGGCTACCCTGAAGGAAAGCAGTGGAGAAGTCGAGAGAGTGTAACTCGTAGTCTCTCTGTGCTGCTACGTGTAGTAACACCCGAAGAGTGGTCATCTTCAGGGTAGGCGCGAAGGTTTGAAAGAAGTCAACACCCTCGCGCTGACTAAAACCTCTAGCCACATAGCGCGCCTTGAAGACCGGAGGAGATCCCGGTGGCCGCTTCACCCTGTAGATCCACATGCCATCGACTACGTTCGCCCCAGGGGGGGGAACCTCGTCGACGTAGGTGCCTGTGGATCTGTAGGAGGCCATCTCTGCGTCCATGGCAGCTCTCCACTGAGAGGCCCAAGGCCCTGACACTGCCTCAGCGTAAGTGCGAGGAGTCGGTATGTCAAGGGCGTCGGGGTCTCCCTCAGGGGCGAGCAGCATGGCACAGAGATGAGGGGAAGCGGCTGCCAGGAACTCCAGCTCTAACTGCCTGTCCTCTAGGGCGTCATAGCCAAGGGCAGACACACCCCCGACGGCCAGAGGACAGGTAGGAGGAGCAGCCACGAGACAAGTGGCGTAGTCAAGGCGGCGAGTAGTGGCGAACTCAGTGACGGCGACAGTAAGGGCGGAGACAGAGGACAGAGAGGCACGAGGGTCCGTAACAAGAGAGGCGAGAACACGAGGGAGAACAGGTCGGTACGTGCGGTAGTAGTCAGTGACAGGAGTAGAGAGGGACGCAGTGAAGGCCGACTCAGGAGGAGAAGGAAACACAGACTGAGACGAACGAGGCGGACTAGGACGGAACAGGGCAGTACGAAGGTCAGTGAGAGGGACAGGGGACGAGGGATGAGCACGAGGAGAGCGACGAGAGGGCCAGGAGGGCAAAGGAGGGGGAGACAACGGAGTCGGAGAACGAGGGAGAACAGCTGGGGAGGAGTCAAGAGGAGGAAACGTGGGACCGTAGACACGAGGAGAGGGGGAGGAGGAAGGAGAGGGAGAGGGGAGACCGAGGGTCCGAAGACCAGAGACAGGAGGAGGAGGTGGCTGCGGCTGCTGCTCCTGGTGCGGCTGCGACAGCTGCGACTGCTGCTGCTGCTCCCGCGGCTGCTGCTGCTGCTGCTGCTCCTCCTCCAGCCGTTGCTGCTGCTGCTGCTCCACCTCCAGCCGCTGCAACTCTCTCTCCTCTCTCTCTAACTCCAGCTGCTCCTCACGGGCACGGCGAACACGAGCCTGGTGCCGGGTCGGGTAGGGGTGGGGGGGAGGAGTAGTGTCCGGGGCCGCGGCAGCCCCAGGACCACCCTCCAAAGCACCCGGCGCACCACCCCCAGAGGCAGGACCACCAACAGCAACACGGCCAGGCTCACAAGGACCCGAAGGGGGCGCACCCGCACCCCCAGACGTAGCACCCCCAGAGTCAGCACCACCTACACCAGCTCCCTGAAGACGAGAGTCTCCTGCAGCCTCGGGCTCAGCCCCAACTCCAGCACCCCCAGAGCTAGCACCGACAGGGTCCTCGCCACGAACACCGGCTCCCGCAGGGTCTGCCGCAGGCTGCGAGGAGGACTGCGGGGAAGGAGGCTGTACCTGAGGGGCTACCGAAGGGGGAGGGGTAGCGTGGGACACACCTGACGGGGCTGGACCAGGGGGGGGAGGCTGTACCGGGGGAGCAGAAGGGGGAGCGGAAGTCAGGAAGAGAGGGGGAGGAGGAACCGGGAGACCTCGGCAAGGGTACCTGACGTAGTAGGGGACGGACTCGTCGAAACTGACGTCACGGGAGTCAAAGAACCGGTGAAGGGGAGGGTGGTAAAAGGTGAAGCCAGAGGAGTCCTCTGGGAAACCAAGGAAGACACAGGGATTGGCGCGAGGCGAGATCTTGCCCGTGGAGGTGTCGCGAACAAGAGCCAAGCAACCCCAGACACGAAACCGCGACGCAACACCAGGGGACCCGGTCCAAAGACTAGTCGGTGAAACCTCTGGCCGAGAGACACGTGGCTAGAGGTTCAGCTGGTGATTGAACTATGAAAGAGTTGGGTACAAGTATGAAACCCTAAAAGGGGCTGTACCCCATATTGGCTACCCCACTACAGCCTACACATATATAACAAGCATATGCTTTGACACACCCCCATAGGCAAAGTGGGGGAGAGCAAGGGGTCACAAGACCAGTCAAGAGAAGCAAAGCAAGCTCAGGGTGGATCACAACGTCACCACACACACTGAGCACAAGCAAAGGGCCACAAGGCCAGTTCACATGCAGGGGTATATATGCAACAACAACAGCACAGTGATCTCTACCTAGCAGAGCAAGCATGCAGGTATATATAGATCACAGTACAAGCAAAGTCTACAGCAAGTGAGGAAACGTGGGCACAAGGCCTAACAGAGTGCAGAAACGCTGATGATCACCAGACGGAAGCGCCTTGGTGAAGATATCAGCAGTGTTGGCCCGAGTGGCCACGTGAGCAAGACGAAGCTGACCACGCTGCTGCAACTCTCGAGCCAGGAAGTAACGCGGAGCGATGTGCTTCGTTCTGTGCTCCAGTCTGTGCTCCTGACACAAGGCAATGGCGGCCTTGTTGTCGACGTACAGCACTGGAGGAGAACGAGGCCGCTCTCCCAAGTCGGTCAGCAGGTAGGTGAGCCAGCGTAACTCCTGTGCAGCCATGGCTGTGGCGTAGATCTCAGCCTCACAACTGGAGCTGAGAACTGAAGACGAGCGTGTAGAACGCCAAGAAACCGAACCAGAGCCAAGGCTGAAGGTGTAACCCTGTGACGACCGCTGCGTAGCCTGGTCGTCAACCCAAGAAGCGTCTGAGTGCCCAGTGAGGACAACGTCGCCCCGTCCTCCAAGCACGAGCCCCATGCCCGATGTACTGTACAAGTAGCGCAGTACCCTCTTAGCAGCATCCATGTGAACCTTTCAGTGCCGACCAGGAGCCACGTAGCGAGCCAGAAGGCCAAGAGGGTACGCAAGGTCAGGACGAGTGCAGGTCATCAGGTACATGAGGCAGCCCACTAGCTCTGGGTAAGGACCACTCGGCTCTACGGACTCGTCCGAAGGTGGAGCTGAGAGCGAGTGACCTGTAGCCAGAGGAGTGGCCTGTGCCGAGGACCAGGTGAAGCCGAAGCGCTGAAGGACCTGCTGCACCATGTGTGACTGAGTCAGTGTGATGGTGCGGCGTGCTCTGTTTCGGGTGATCCGCAAGCCAAGATAGCTTGTCAGCTCACCCAGGTCTGTGCACGTGTGTCTCTTCTGCAGCTCCGACTTCACCAGGGCGAGAGCCTCAGTGTCAGCAGTGGCAAAGACCAAGTCGTCGACGTACACGAGGATGTAGAACGGCGGCAGCGAAGTGTCAGTGCACAGAAACAGCGACGGGTCAGCAGTCGACGGAGCAAACCCAAGAGCCGCAAGTGTCGTCCTCAGTGTGTCACTCACGTGGCGCCTGGCGGAGACCGTAGACCGGCCGCCTGAGGATCCACTGGGTACCAGGAGGGAACGACCCAGTGAAGCCAGGTGGGCGGCGCAGCCAGATCTCCTCGTGCAGGCTGCCCTGTAAGAAGGCTGTGCTGAAGTCAAGAGAGTGAAGCTCGTAGTCACGCTGAGTGGCAACGTGCAGCAGCACCCGAAGAGTGGTCATCTTCGGGGTGGGGGAGAAGGTCTGGAAGAAGTCTACTCCCTCTCGCTGACTGAAGCCTCGTGCAACGTAACGCGCCTTGAAGGCAGGCGGAGAACCTGGCAGCCGCTTCACCCTGAAAATCCACATGCCACTGACGATGTTCGCCCCAGGTGGGGGAACCTCGTCGACGTAGGTGCCTGTGGACTTCCAGGATGCCATCTCTGTGTCCATGGCTGTCTGCCACTAAGAGGAGTACTCACCCGCGATCGCCTCAGTGTAAGAGCACGGGGTCGGGATGTCTGGAGCATCCGGGTCTCCCTCAGGGGCAAGCAGCATGGACACGAGATGAGGCGCAGCGGCTGCAAGACACTCAAGGTCCTCGTGCCTGTCCTCAAGGACGTCCGTGCCAAGAGCACACTCACCCCCGACGGACGGAGGACAGACAGACTCAGACTCAGCAACAAGACTAGCGGCGTAGTCTAGACGACAGGCAGCAGCAAAGTCAACAAGCTCAGCAACTAAGGCAGACGTAGCAGCAGACTCAAACGACGGGTCAGTGACAACAGTGGCTAGCAGACGCGTGACAGTAGGGTGCTCAGCACGAAACCGGTCAGACTCGGGGTCCGCAACGACAGGCAGAGAAGACGCAGGAGGAGACGGCAGAGGAACACGCTGCGGAGGAGAGGAAGGACGACGGACTACGAGGTGGGTGTCGGGGACAGTCGGCAGACGCAGACGAGGAACACGACGACCGAAACGACCAGAACAGACAGGCGAGACAGGACGCGACGCAGGCTCACGACGCTCAGTAAGACCCCCTAGCTGCTCAGTGTAAGGAGAAGGAGCAGGCAGCGGTGAGCCAGGCTGTAACGGAAGACCAGTAGACGAAGGGAGACTAAGAACCTGGCGAAGCACAGAGTCAGGCGGTGGCTGAGACGACGGAGACGGTGGAGCGAAGAACAGGCGCGGCTGTGCAGTGACACCAGCACCAGCAGCTCCAGTACCCCCAGCAGCTCCAGCACCTCCAGCAGCTCCAGAACCTCCAGCGCCAGCACCCTCAGCAGCTCCAGAACCTCCAGCTCCAGCGCCACCAGCGCCAGTACCTCCAACAGCTCCAGAACCTCCAGCGCTAGCACCCTCAGCAGCTCCAGAACCTCCAGCTCCAGCGCCACCAGCGCCAGCACCTCCAGCAGCTCCAGAACCCTCAGCGCCAGCTCCTCCAGGACCAGCTCCACCAACAGCAGCACCCCCAGAACCGGCACCTCCAGTCCCAGGGTCTCCAGCCTCAGTGCCTCCAGCAGCAGCACCCTCAGGCTCAGCACCTCCAGCCCCAGCAGCTCCAGTACCTCCAGTACGAGCACCTCCGGGACCAGCACCACTCCCAGCTCCAGTGACGTCAGCAGAAGTACCTCCAGTGGCAGAGCCCCGAGCTCCAGAAGCGCGACCCTGACGGCGACCGTACCAGTCGTGCAGCTGCTGCGAGGTGAGAGGCACACGCGGACGAAGGCGGCTACTCCAAGGAAACCGCGCAACAGCAGACTCAGAACCCTCAGCGCCAGTACCCGCAGCAGCTCCAGAACCTCCAGCGCCAGCACCCTCAGCAGCTCCAGAACCTCCAGCTCCAGCGCCACCAGCGTCAGTACCTCCAGCAGCTCCAGAACCTCCAGCGCCAGCACCCTCAGCAGCTCCAGAACCTCCAGCTCCAGCGCCCTCAGCAGCTCCAGAACCTCCAGCAGAAACAACTCCAGTGGCAGAGTCACCAACTCCAGCGCCTCCCGCAGCAGGGCCCCTAGCTCCAGCAGCGCGACCCTGACGGCCAGCGTACCACTCAAGCAGCTGCTGTGGGGAGAGAGGGAGTCGACGACGAGAGTGCAGTGGCGAGGCACCAGCGGAGCGACTACGGAGACGGCCGCTCCAGGGAGACTGCTCACCAGACGCCTCAGCGCCCCCAGGCTCAGCACCCCCAGACTCCTCACACCCAGGCTCAGCACCTCCAGTCTCCGCACCCCCAGGCTCCGCACCTCCAGGCTCCGCACCCCCAGGCTCAGCACCCCCAGGCTCAGCACCCCCAGGCTCCGCACCCCCAGGCTCAGCACCCCCAGGCTCCGCACCCCCAGGCTCAGCACCCCTAGAAGCAGCACCCCGAGCAGGACCACCCTCAGCAGGACCTGAGTCACCAGTGACCTCAACCGGCTCAGTCAAGGGAGGAGGGTCTACCTGAGACACACCTGAAGGAGCAGGACCGGGAGCGGGGAGGGGGTCTACCTGGGGAGCACCTGGAGCGAGGAAGAGCGGCGGGGGGGGGGAGAGGGGCAGTGCGGTAGGGGAAGAGACGGTAAAAGGGAACCGACTCGTCGAACGTGACGTCCTGAGAGGGGAAGACACGGCGCGAGGTGGGGTGGTAAAACTGCCAACCAGGCGCGTCAGGGACAAAGCCAAGGAAGACACAGGGAACAGCGCGGGCGGAGAGCTTGTCCGCGGTGGTATCGCGGACAAAGGCACGAGCACCCCAGACCCGGAAACGCGACGCATCGCCAACCTTCCCCGTCCACAGCAGTGTGGGCGAGGTCTCCGGCAAGGAGACACGGGGCCAGAGGTTGAGCTGATGCGCGGCGTACCGGACCGCAAACGGCCACAGAAAATGGGGGGCAGCCGCATGGATCATGGAGGTACGAGCGACCTCCATGACTAAGCCAATGCGGCGCTCAGCGACCCCATTCTGCTGCGGAGAGGCCGGAAGCGTGAACGTCTGGCGGATGCCGTGCTCCGCACAGTAGGCTGCCAAGAGGTCTGAGGAGAACTCACCACCTCTGTCAGAATGCAGACGCAGGACAGGAAAGTCCGACTGGAACCGCTCGCGGAGCTGGAGACGAACAGCGCGGATCCAGGGGATCAAAACATCAGGGACCTCCCCCTTGCTGCGCAAGGGGAAGACCGTGGTGTAACGCGTGTAGTCGTCGACGACCAGCAGGAAGTACCGCTCGTGGCCCTGTCCACGGACGCGGGCTGGGCCCCACACGTCCAGGTGGAGAGTCTGCAGGGGAGCCTCTGTGGGAGGGAACGAGGAGGAGTGAGGAGCGGCGCGCTGCCGCCCCTTGACACAGGGAAGACAGGGAGGAGCAGGCGAGGGTGGTAGAGGAGGCAGAGTCTCTGGAAGTCCAGAGACAAGGAAACGGCGGTGCATGCTACGAAGGCGCTGCACCGAGGGGTGACCAAGGCGGTGGTGCCAAAGGAGGGTCTGGTGCGACAAAGCGCGACACGAGCAGGGGGCCGCTAGCTGACCGGACGCAAACGCAGACGCAGACGCAGCTACCTGAGGGGATACATTGGTCAGTGTGTACAGACTCGAGCCAGGCGCTCGGGTGAACGTGGCCAGGTGCCGACCAGTCCGGGAGCACGTACAGTGGGTCACACGCTGACCTCCAGGGGTGAACTGGTCAACCCACACATCCTGTAGGTCAGCTCCACTCACCAAGTTCGTAGAGTACGAGGGGAGGTGAAGACCTGACAGGGAGCCAGACGGGACCGCCGGACACGGCAGGACCGTGGAGGAGTGCGCAAGGACTGGACCCCCAGAGGGGTCTGCCAGGGAGACTGCAACCGGCCGACGGAGCGGCGTGAGGGTGGTGCTGTCGCGAAAGAAGGAGCGGGAAGCACCTGAGTCAAGTGTGAAGGTGTACAAGGCCTCAGCAGGCGCAGTACCAGAGAGAGCAGACTCACCAGCACCTGGAGCAGCAGCCTCACCAGTACCTAGAGCAGGAGACGCACTAGCACCTAGAGCAGCAGCCTCACCAGCACCTAGAGCAGCAGGCTCTATACCTGGGTCAGGCGGTACGCACAGGGAACAGGCACGGTCAGGACTAGTAGGCAATGCATACATGGCAGTGAGAATAGCATCATAGTCAAGAGCAAAGATATCTACCCTCTGTCCAAGCAGCTCCAGCCAGGTGGGGAGCTCAGCCTCGTCGCCAAACTCAGTACGCCAGGCGTCGCTCAGACGGGCGAAGCAGCGGGACTGTGTGTGACCAAGCGTCCCGCAAGCCTGACCGGCCCGATCATCTGTGCGAATGACGTACGGGCAGCGAACGGTACTCAAAGACCCTCTACTCTGAGCGTACCACTCGTGAAGCTGCTGGGACGTAAGTGTCTCGCGTGGACGCCGCTGCAGCTGCAGCTGGCCACTTCCAGACGCTCCCAACTGACCAGCTCCAGGGCGACAGCTACGATGGCGACCGCCACAAGGGCGACAGCTGCGCGAGGATGGCAGCCGCGGCGAGCGGGGCTGCAGCACGACGCGCGGGCAGCGAGCGCGACGCGCGGGGCTGCAGCGCGACGCGCGGGCAGCGGACGCGACGCGCGGGGCTGCAGCGCGACGCGCGGGCTGTGGCCGCGACGCGCGGGCCTGCAGCGCGACGCGCGGGCTGTGGGCGTGATGCGCGGGGCAGCGACCTGGCGGGGCGGCGCCCTGGCCTGACGGGCCTGCAGGGGCGGCTCGCAGGCGTGACGTGTCTGCAGGTGCAGCGCGTGGGCCTTACGGGCCTGCTGGGGCGGCGCTCTGGCCTAGGGCAGCAGTAGGCAGCACGAGGGCTGCAGGACGGCGCACGCAGCGCAGCACGTCACAAGGCAAGGCAGGCAGGCAAGCCAACACGTGGGGTAACGCGGTAACCGCAACGGTAGGTGGGCCCGAAAAAAAACGGTCCTACGGACCTAGTGCTCTGAAACCATGTCAGAATCTAGCAGCAGGAATGATTGAACTATGAAAGAGTTGGGTACAAGTATGAAACCCTAAAAGGGGCTGTACCCCATATTGGCTACCCCACTACAGCCTACACATATATAACAAGCATATGCTTTGACAGCTCGGTGGCCGAACGAAGGGAGGAGGAGTGAGGGGTGGCGCGCAGCCTACCCTCGACGCAGGGACCGCACGGTGGTGCAAGCGAAGGCGGCAGCGACGGCAAAACACGTGGGAGGCCTAAGACAAGACGCTGACGAGACATAGTGCGCAGACGAGGGAGAGACGGGTGCCCCATCCGGTGGTGCCACAGAATGGTGGGGTGGGCAAGTGACCGGCAGGAGCACGACACAGCAACTGGACAAGACACGGGAACCTGACTAGACACAGCTACCTGGGGGGACGCAGCAACCTGGTGAGACGCAGGGACCAGACTGGGGGAAGGAACAGGGGCCGGGGGCAGTAGTCGCTGCTGCTGCTGCTGCTGCTGCTGCTGCTGCTGCTGCTGCTGCTGCGGCTGCTGCTGCTGCTGCCCACCAGAGCTAGTGTGAAGTGTGTAGAGACCAGAGCCCGGCTCAGCTGTAAAGGTGGCAAGAGGCGTGTAAGTGTCTCCGTCAACACAAACCGCCGTCTCACCAGAGGGCTCAATCCACACACCCACGTGCTGACTCACAAGAGGCCTCACGCCCACCAAGTTCCGTGAGAACGAGGGGACGTGGAAGCCAGTCAGAGACCCAGAGGGAACAGCAGGGCACGGAAGAGTAGTAGTGTAGCGAGCAGTGACTGGTCCCGAGGTGGGATCAGCCAGAGCCAAGGGCAGACTAAAAGTGTCAAGAATGAAATTGTTATGTTATTGATGAGGGTTGGGGTAAATATAGCAAACCCTAACATTTGTACCCCCTAAGACAAACCTCACTACAGGCTACAACATTTGACACGTATTGAGTCTCTCTCCTTGAAGCTGAATCAATAGAACATGCATGCTTTAATTCCTATCCACATAATTTGACATGTACGTAGGAACATGCCCCGATTGTGCACTTCTGGCTGGTTGTCAATGTACCATAAATTAATGTACCATAAATGATTGTAATGAGCCTCCAGGCATGAAGAAACTCAGTCGTTGGGTATTAGCTACCGGTAACATCAGGAAAAAAAATGTAATTCACAAGAACACGGGCTGCTGGACAGAAACCCAGCCTAGTGACAAGAAACAGCTGAATCGGCTTACAAAGCAAAAACGTGGTAAGAAGAATGCCGGGTATATTAATGATGATCCAGCACATGAATGTACAATCCACATCGCGCAGCCACTCTTTACTTAATTGGCTGCTTATTATACGGTTACCGGTACCACTACCATCCTCCGAAATTGAGAGCCGCATATCCCCTATTCATACGTCCATTTGTCATTCTCAGGCCATTGATTAGCCTGTTCCAGTTGGACTTGAGCGGACCGATGAAATAATCGCACTCCGACGCTATAATGAGGTTGGCAAAGCTCACCCCCACCAGCAGCTCTACCCCCGCGTCCTGCTCATAAGCCACCATGGCTGTTGCTCCTGTCTGCCTCTTGTTGCGAGTGTAGAAAAAGGTCCAGTCCTTGTATGCTCGAGACTGCTGAACCACCGACTGTAGATGAGACAAACAGTTTGATTGTGGGAATGGAGGAGGCAGGGTGAGGGGAAATGGGGGTGGGAGTGAATGAGACCAACTCAAGCAAGCTTCACACACTCACTTTTGCTCCAATCTCACCCACTCTCTCTCGTCTTTCCTTCTTGATCCCCTTAACAGAATCAATGTCTCCTTTCCAAACTCACACCCTCAACCACCCCTTATTCCGACCAGACCCTCTCACCTCCATCTCTGTGCTGAGCCATGCATATTGCAGGTCGGGCATGTGCGAGGCACAAGCTCCACTCACACGCCCCACAAACCGTCCCCCTTCTCCACCCTCACTGCCTGTCATGCTCTCATACCCACCTTTCTTTCCAACTGACTCGCCCGCTCACCTCCATTTCAGTGCTGAGCCAGGCGTACTGCAAATCCGGCGTGTGGGAGCGGAGGCGGTGCGCGAGGAACATGTAGGAGGCGAAGGAGGAGAGCTCCATCTCGATCGCCTTGTCGCCCTGCCTCACATGCACGCTCACCACCGGCCGCGGCATGTACACCTCCCCGCCCACCCCCTCATACACCGAATCCACTATGCCTTGCTGGGTGAAGGTGAGAGGGGGCGAGGAGGAGGAGGAGGAGGAGGAGGGAGTGAGGTCGAGTTGATGGGCGATATCCGGAGAGACGTGGGTTTCGGAAGAGCATCCGTCGAAGCCTAGAGCCGGCCAGGCTCTGGTTTCGAGGGAGGTCTGCGGGGAGAAAGAGAGAGCTGCGAGCACAGCTGCTTCGGACGATGCGTTGATCTTGAGATTGTCTGGGTTGGCCGAGTCTTGGAGGGAGGGAGAAGGCGAGGAGGAGGAGGGGGAGGAGAGGGAGGCGATGATGTTTTGCTGCTGTAAGAGGGAGGAGACGAGGCGGGTGGCGACTGGAAGGCCGTAGGCCTCGTGGCGGGCGCGGTTGGTGAGGTGGCAGAGGTAGGCGGAGGGCCAGCGCAGCATGAAGCGGAAGGATTGCGCTCGCCACCACTGCACCTGCAGGTACGGAGGATTCTCCACGCGCACCCTCCCCATCACCTCCGTGTCCCCCCTGTTCTCCAGATATGCTGTGCCCCACCGCCTGTTGAGAGGGAGATGGGAGGAAGATGGGTAGGGGATTTGAAGCAGGAGCACGTGAGAGGGCTAACGCTCAGCCCCATCATTTCCGCGTCCCCCCTGCTCTCCAGATATGCTGTGCCTCACCGCCTGTTGGGAGGGAGATGGGAGGAAGATGGGTAGGGGATTTGAAGCAGGAGCAGGTGAGAGGGCTAGAACGCTCAGCCCCATCATCTCCGCGTCCCCCCTGCTCTCCAGATATGCTGTGCCCCACCGCCTGTTGGGAGGGAGATGAGAGGGGGTTTGCAATGGACCGGGCACAGATGAGAGCGCCAGCACTGCACCTGCAGGTTGGCAGGGCCCTCCATTCGCACCCTCCACATCACCTCCGCGTCCCCCCTGCTCTCCAGAATTGCTGTGCCCCACCGCCTGATGGGAGGGAGATGGGAGGAAGATGGGTAGGGGATTTGAAGCAGGAGCAGGTGAGAGGGTTAGAGCGCTCAGCGCCATCACCTCCGTCTCCCCCCTGCTCTCCAGAATTGCTGTGCCCCAGCGCCTGATGGGAAGGAGATGGAAGAGAGGGGAGGGGTTAGAATGGGCGCAGGTAAGAGGGTTAGGACGGCCCGCCCCATGACCTCCGTGTGCCCCCTTCTTTCTAGAGTTGCCGTGTCCCTCTCTTTCATCTGGCAGCATGCAGCGTCAAATGCAGGGGGTATTGGATTGTGAGTGACCAGTGACCACCAAAATCAGATGCCTGTTGCTTCAGGAGTCTCACCTGGCAGCAAGCGCGGTGTTATGCGGAGGAAAAGTCGACTCCGTGAAGAGCAGAACGCGCGAGTCGGACGCCAATAACGCCGCCATCTCCTCTGCGCCCATGCCCTTGGGACTCGTAGCCAGCACGCTCACCCCTCCCCGCGTCACCACCTCCCGCACCCCCGCCTTCCCTGCTGGCCCTGCAGCTGCGACGGCTGCTATGGCTTCGAGTGCGGCTTCGTCGCACGAGGGGGCGACGAGGGGGAAGAAGTAGCAGGAGAAGGAGCCCTTGTCTGCGCCTGGGAGGGGGAAGGGGTGGGGGGGATGGGGAACAAGAGAGGGACAGGTGACGGACGGCTCTTCTAGTGCTGTCTCTTCGCATGCGGGTGCGGCGGCGAGGGGGGAAGAATTGCGGGTGAAGGAGACGAGAAGGGGCCCATGTGCGCGCCTGAGCGAGGAGACGCGAAGGGGGCCATGTGCGCGCCTGAGCGAGGAGACGCCTTACCAGTGCAGTGGGAGTGGTTGGCGCGCTCGAAGGATCCGGGCGTGGGGACGAGAATGCGATCGTGCGACATGGCGTGGTTCAGCCACGCGCTCATTATGTGGATCTGCGACCCGATGCCGTTTCTGCGGCTCGGCCACGGCACCACCAGCAACCGCCGCCCGCCGCACTCCCCTCTGGCGGCTTGCGCGGATGCGGAAGGGGCCGGCGCGGGGAACTGGTGCATCCAGATGTCCGCTTGCGCCTGGCGTGTCCCGGCGAGATTGGCGGCGTCCGATCCGCGCACCTGGGGGAAAGGGAAGGGCGAGGGAAGGGGGCGGGGTTGGGGGGGGCGGGCGGGGGGGAGGAGGAAGGGGAAGGCTTTGAGATTAAGTTTTATATTCCCTGATCCGTCAACGAGCCGTCACCCATTGCTCGCCAAGCGCACCACTCAACACCACTCATCACCACTCAACACCATTCACCACTCCCCTCCACACGAGCCAGCACTCACCCAAGGCGGTTGCGGGAAGCGGCACCCGCTCGGCGCGCTGGTCCACGCGGGCGCTTCCCCGCGCGACCCGCGCGCCTCCGTCTGCTGGCGGAACGCGCTGCGCGCCGAGCAGTCCTCCAGGTGCGGCGCGCGCGGTACGTTGGGCGGCAGCGCGATGCGCGCGGGCGGCTGCGCGGGGTCCGCGAGGCCGTAGACCCGCTCCCACGCCTGGCGGGCGCGGAAGGGGGAGGGGAGGGTGAGAGGGGGCGGATAGGATGGGGAGGGCAGGGGAGTGGGGGGGAGGGGCAGGGGAGGGGAGGGGCCGTTAACTACCATACTCTGTTTCCGCAGACGCAAGCATCATCAATATTTCCTGTTTCCGCAAAGTTTGCGGCGATGAGTTGTTGCCAACGAAGCGGAAAGCCGTCTACCGAATCCAACGACGGCGAGGGTCAGGGAGATCATCGTACGCGATATAGCTCCATGGACCGTTCGAAGGATGGCAGCTCGTTGGCGCGCGCCGCGTTGTCGTCTTCTTGCGGCATCTCGATGTACCCCTCCGCCTCTTGCTGCTGCAGCTTCCCCGCCATTCCGCGCCCTCCTCTTAACGGCGTAGCTTGTATCGCGAACGTGAAGGCCAGCAGAATAAGCAGAAGTGTAGCATTCATATTCGTGCTTCTGCTACAATATATAACCGCACGGCCGGTCATTATTGCCTTTTTATAGCGATACACCTCACGTCGCGGTACGGGCGTCAACTAATATGCCGTCAAAGGAAGAAATCAGGGTATGCTTTCTTTTTGTATTAGCTGCGCGTATTACGCCTTTGAGTCGAGAAAAATCACTTCGTACAGACGTGCGAATCGCGTGAAAGTGGTGCCGCGAGTGGCAGGAAAATTTCTACCCTCAGGACTCTCAGTCGGGACTCTCAGGTCTGGATCTTTCGAAACACTATTAGTGATATTTCTCAAGAGGAACTATCGCGATTTGCGAGTGAACTTGTGGAGCGGCCGAGCGGAGTATGTATATGCGGCTGTTTCTACAGGGAGATAGATATCCGGGTTCGCGAGCCGAAGAGCGCGAGCAGGCGGATAGGTGGGATGGCGATACGGTATGAAAGCAGAGACCCGTTTTTATGCCTCGACTGGTCAGTGGCGGTGAGTGTGGCCCGATCAAACGAAGCTGGATTAGGGGCCAGTGTGCCTAGGAGAGTATGGCATGGATGTGTACTAATGAGTGTTTTTCTTACAAGTTTTAACACGGTAAGACAGGTTCGAGTGAGATACGAGTGTGATGTAGTGCGGTAGCCGGTTCAAACAGGCCCGTTCGCAGACCTGATGTACCACGGTATTGCTGACAAGCAGGCAGGCAGCCGAGCCGCAGGGGCTGATTGCTGGAGTGTTGCGCATCGCTAGCTGTCGCGAGTGTGGAACAGAGCATCCAATCAATTCGCCCCGTCCCAGCAGCAATGTCAGCTGACTGAAAAGATTTACTCCTTATTAGCAGATCCTGTATTTCGAGCATGCATAGATTTATAAGACATGTGAGACTGGTTCAATGATTTAGAGTTGGAATTGCTCAAACACCCAACATCTTGCAGTTTTTTTTACCATATAGCACCACCCAGAAACCTTGTAATGACGCGGAAAACAGCCATGACGAATTGTTGTCAGAACTGCACAACCTACTTAGTTTAGCTCCTCTCCTCTCTTCCCATGGTCCCGTCCCGCCCGTGCAGCTGCACTATTAACATGAAAGGTCCGTTCAAGTCTCCCCACGCTTCAGCTGGGCAGCCATGTCGGGAAATTTGCCTCGTCGGGACTCGCACTGTCAGGCGATTGCGACTCTTCGCGCTGTCGCTAGTCGCGATGTCGCTCGTCGCATCGCAGACAGTCGCCGAGTTCGCTTTCAATTCGCAGAAGTGGTAAAAATGGTAGATTTCTTGTTTTATGCCATTTGGGAAGATCAGTACGTTACATTCGCGATGGCCTTCGTTCAATATCGCGATTTGACGCAACGCGAAATCAAGACGCTAGAAATCAAGCGCCACGCGTGCTTATGTGGTGAGGCGGAAACAAATGTCACACGAAACGCTAGAATCGTCGAACCTGAGGGGAGGGACCGCGATTGCTGCTGGTTTAGAGACCATCGGCGAATCTGCGAGGTGGGAGCGTCGTGTGGCGTATCTCCCGGGTCTGAGACGGCGGTCCGCTCCATACTATCTCCGGCCGCGCGTGCTCGTTGATGAGGCGTCCGGTACTTAGGTGAATCCGTTTCCGAGCGCGCCGAGCCAGGATATCCTCTTGTAGCTCTAGCGTCGGTGCTCCACCCCGCCGTGGGCCTCAGCTCGCCTGCGTCGTTCCACAGTCTAGTCCGTACTAGATCGCGACTGTTCATCGATGTTCCTTGCGTGATTGTTGAAAAGTCTCCTGCCTCTTCCTAAAGCTGGTGTTCAAACCCTAGCTCGACAGGCTGGGAGAGCAGTTGAAGGGCTACTATCGTGCTTGCGCCGGTTGGTTTCTCGTGCTTAGCCTTCGCTAGAAAGATTGGAAGTTGTAAGCATAAGTGTGAAAACAATCACGCAAGCATCTTCTCTATGCTTGCCTACTTTCTTAAGTACTACCGAAGGGTTACCGTTGTGCTAACGGTCCCTTTTCGCCCGCCAATTCCTAGTTTCGGTTCGTTCGATTCGGCTCTAGCCGGCTTCTGCCTTATGATGAGAAACGAGGAATGGAATGACTAAGTGAAAGTTGGGTACAAGAAGCAAACCCTAGAAAACTGTACCCCATATGTGCTACCCCACTATAGCCTACTGTAGCTATGTCATATAAATCTGACACACCCCCATAGGCAAAGTGGGGGAGAACAAGGGGTCACAAGACCAGTCAAGCAAAGCAAAGCAAAAACAAGCTCAGGGTGGATCACAAAGTCACCACACATTCCGAGCACAAGTTCAAGGCCACAAGGCCAGTTCACAAGCAGGAGTACACATATATATAAAAAAGGCTAGACAAACAAGAGCAGGTATATATATATGTAACAGTACAAGCAAGGTCAAGAGGTGAGCAAGTGAGGCAAGGTAGGCACAAGGCCCAGCTGAGTACAGAAGCGCTGATGGTCACAAGGCGCAAGTGCCTTGGTGAAGATATCAGCAGTGTTGGCCTCAGAGGCCACGTACGCAAGACGCAGCTGACCACGCTGCTGCAGCTCACGAGCAAGAAAGTAGCGGAGAGCAATGTGCTTCGTTCTGTGCTCCAGTCGCTGCTCCCGACACAAGGCCAGCATGGCCTTGTTGTCTACGTACAGCACTGGAGGAGAACGAGGCAACTCTCCGAGGTCAGTCAGCAGGTAGGTGAGCCAGCGAAGCTCCTGTGCAGCCATGGCTCCTGCGTAGATCTCAGCCTCACAACTGGAGCCGAGAACAGAAGACGAGCGAGTAGCCCGCCACGAAACAGAGCCGGAACCAAGGCTGAAGGTGTAACCCTGTGACGACCGCTGCGTAGCCTGGTCGTCAGCCCAAGAAGTGTCTGCGTGCCCAGTAAGGACCACTGGACTCTGCCCTCCAAGCACAAGCCCCATGCCCGACGTACTGCACAAGTAGCGCAACACCCTCTTAGCTGCAGCCATGTGCTCCGGTCTGTGTCTCCCAGGAGCAACATAGCGTGCAAGAATGCTAAGAGGGTATGCAAGGTCAGGTCGTGTGCAGGTCATCAGGTACATGAGGCAGCCAACAAGCTCTGGGTACGGGCCACTCGACTCTACGGACTCATCCGAAGGCAGAGCTGAGAGCGAGTGGCGAGTAGGCAGAGGAGTGGCCTGAGGCGAGGAGTACGTGAAGCCGAAGCGCTGAAGGACCTGCTGCACCATGTGTGACTGAGTCAGGGTAATGGTGCGGCGTGCTCTGTCCCGAGTGATCTGCAAGCCAAGGTAGCTGCGCAGTTCACCCAGGTCAGTGCACGTGTGTCTCTTCTGCAGCTCGGACTTCACGTGGGCTAGTCCAGCAGTGTCAGCTGTGGCAAAGACCAAGTCGTCGACGTACACGAGGATGTAGAGCGGCGGCAAAGAAGTGTCGGTGCGCAGAAACAGCGACGGGTCGGCAGTAGAGGGAGCAAACCCAAGAGCCGCAAGTGTAGTCCTCAGTGTGTCGTGCCACTCACGCGGTGCCTGGCGGAGACCGTAGACTGGCCGCCGTAGGCTCCACTGGGTGCCAAGAGGAAAAGACCCAGTGAAGCCAGGTGGGCGACGCAGCCAGATCTCCTCGTGCAGGCTGCCCTGCAAGAAAGCAGTGCTGAAGTCAAGAGAGTGTAGCTCGTAGTCACGGTGAGCAGCTACGTGCAGCAGTACCCGAAGAGTGGTCATCTTCGGGGTGGGAGAGAAGGTCTGAAAGTAGTCAACTCCCTGCCGCTGACTGAAGCCACGAGCCACGTAACGCGCCTTGAAGACAGGCGGAGAACCCGGCGGTCGCTTCACCCTGAAAATCCACATGCCACTAACGATGTTCGCCCCAGGAGGGGGAACAGCGTCAACGTAGGTGCCTGTGGACTTCCAGGAAGCCATCTCTGCGTCCATAGCTGCCTGCCACTGAGAGGAGTAGGGACCCTCTATCGCCTCCGCGTAAGAGCGCGGAGTCGGGATGTCAAGTGCATCCGGGTCTCCCTCAGGGGGCCGGCTGTAACTGTAACTGCGACGGGACAGGCTGTGGACACTCTAAAGGAAGAGGAGGACCAGTAGAAGGCGGGAGACCAAGAACCTGCTGAAGGAGCGGAACGAAGTACGGCCGAGGCCGCGCGGCGACTCCAGACACAGGAGGGACAGCACCAGCACCCGCAGGGGCAGCACCAGCACTAGTAGCAGCTCCAGCTCCAGAACCCCCAGCAGCACCAGTAGTACCCCCAGCAGGACCGCCTCCAGGACCGACAGCAGTAGCCTCCGCGCCAACACCCGCAGCAACTCCAGCTCCAGAAGTACCCGCAGGTCCAGCAGCTCCAGTACTCCCAGTACGAGCACCTCCGGGACCCGTGGCACCAGCTCCCTCAGAAGCAACAGAACCTCCAGTACCCGCAGCACCTCCAGCTCCAGCAGCTCCAGCAGCTCGCCTCCAGCGCCGGGCAAACCACTCACGCAGCTCCTGGGGAGAGAGTGGCTCTCGGCGAGAGGGAGCACCCGGTGAACCGCCAGGCACAGCACCACCAGGCGTAGCACCCCCAGGCTCAGCACCTCCAGGCGTAGTACCCCCAGGCTCAGCACCCCCAGACGCAGCACCCCCAGGCTCAGCACCTCCAGGCGTAGTACCCCCAGGCTCAGCACCCCCAGTCGTAGTACCCCCAGACTCAGCACCCCCAGGCTCAGCACCCCCAGGCTCAGCACCCCCAGGCGTAGCACCCACACGCTCAGCACCCCCAGAGTCAGCACCCCCAGGCTCAGCACCCTCAGCAGCACCAGAGTCACCAGCAACCTCGACAGGCTCAACAGCGTCTACCTGGGACACACCTGAAGGGGCAGGACCCTGAGGGGGGAGGGGGTCTACCGGGGGGGGACCTGGGACAAGGAAGAGCGGTGGCGGGGGGAGGGACGGAGTGCGGTAGGGGAAGAGGCGGTAGTAGGGGACCGACTCGTCGAACGTGACGTCCTGGGAGGACAGAACACGGCGAGAGGTGGGGTGGTAGAACTGCCACCCTGGGGCGTCAGGGGGGAAACCCAGGAAGACGCAAGGAGCAGCACGAGGGGACAGCTTGTCCGCAGACAAGTCGCGGACAAACGCCCGAGATCCCCAGACACGGAACGCAGACGCATCGCCAACCTTCCCCGTCCACAGCAAAGCTGGGGAGGTCTCCGGCATGGAGACCCTGGGCTGAAGGTTGATCTGATGCGCCGCGTACCGAACCGCAAACGGCCACAGAAAATGGGGGGCAGCCGCATGCATCATGGACGTACGGGCGACGTCCATGACCATGCCAATGCGGCGCTCAGCAATCCCATTTTGCTGTGGAGAGTCCGGAAGCGTGAAGGTCTGGCGGATGCCTCGTGCACGACAGTAGGCTCGCAGAAGGCCAGAGGAGAACTCTCCGCCTCTGTCAGAGTGCAGACGCAGAACAGGAAAGTCCGAGCCAAAGCTCCGCCTGAGCTGGAGACGAGCTGCGCGGATCCAGTCGATCAACACCTCAGTGACATCACCCTTGCTGCGCAAGGGGAAGACTGTGGTGTAACGCGAGTAGTCGTCAACCACCAGCAGGAAGTAGCGCTCGTGACCCTGTCCACGGACGCGGGCCGGGCCCCACACGTCCATGTGAAGCGTCTGCAGCGGGGCCTCTGTCGGAGGAAACTGGGAGGAGTGAGGGGTAGCCCGCTGCCGTCCCTCGACACAGGGGACGCAGGTAGGGCCTGGCCCCGGAGGAAGGGGAGGGAGGGACCGGGGAAGACCAGAGACAAGGACACGGGAGGCCATGCTCCGGAGACGAAGCAGGGAGGGGTGGCCAAGGCGGTGGTGCCAGAGGAGAGTCTCGTGAGACAGGAGGCGACACGAGCAGGGGGCAGACTCAGGACCAGACCTGGACGCTGCAGCAAACACCTGACCCGACGCAGCTACCTGACCAGACGCAGGGACTGGAGGAGACGCAGTGGTCAGTGTGTACAGGCTCGACCCTGGCCGACGTGTAAACGTGGCCAGGTGGCGGCCTGTCCGAGCGTCCGTGCAGTGGGTCACCCGCTGACTCGCAGGAGTGAACTGGTGAACCCCCGCATCCTGTAGGTCAGCACCACTCACCAAGTTCGTAGAGAACGAGGGGAGGTAGAGACCAGACAGGGTGCCAGAGGGGGCCGCCGGACACGGGAGGACAGTGGAGAAGTGAGCAAGGACAGGACCCCCAGAGGGGTCTGCCAGGGAGACCGCAACTGGCCGGCCAAGCGGCGTGAGTGTGGTGCGGTCTCGAAAGAAGGAGCGAGAAGCCCCCGAGTCAAGTGTGAAGGTGTGGGAGGCCGAAGCCGACGCAGAACCTGAGAGAGCAGACTCACCAGCACCTGAGGGAGCAGACGCACCTAGAGCAGCAGCCTCGCTAGCACCTAGAGCAGCAGCCTCACCAGTACCTAGAGCAGCAGTCTCAATGCCCGGGTCGGGCGGAAAACACCGGTAACAGTCACCCTCATCACTAATAGTCACAGTATACACGGCAGCAAGAATAGCATCAAAGTCAAGGTCAAAGACAGCTACACCCGCCCTAGACAGCTCACCCCAGCGGGGGATCTCAGTGGCCTCAGGGAACTGGTGACGCCAAGCGTCCGTGAGGCGGCCAAAGCAGCGCTGGGTGGAGTGCGCACCCCCGCACTGCTCACCCGCGCGGTCACCGGTGCGCAGGACGTAGGTGCACGGACCAGCACCCCCACCCCTCTGGCGTGCAGTGTACCACTCACGGAGCTGCTGAGGGGAGGGGACGTCACGAGTGCGTTGCTGCTGCTGCTGCTGCTGCTGCTGCTGGCGCTGACCACCACCGGAGCTGACCCTCTGCGCAGCGCCACCCCGACCAGCTCCACCTCCTCCTCCTCCTCCTCCTCCACCGCCGCCACCTCCGCTCCCTCCGCCACTGCCGCTGCCTCCTGCGCCTCCACTGCCGCCACCTACACCTCCACCCCCGCCACCACTCCCACCGCCACCCCCACCTCCTCCACCACCTCCACCGCAGCCTCCACCGCCCCCGCTAGCTCCTCCAGCGCCCCTGCCCCCCTTGCCCCTGCCAGGGCGGCGTCTCCCGCTAGGGGTAGACGCTGCCCCAACCGACTCCAAACCAGCGAGGTCGGCCGCAGCAGCAGAGGCAACAGAGGGCAAAAGAGGGGAGGGGGAACACCCCTCAAAGATGGGGGTGCGAGGGTCACCACGAGAGGCTCCTACAGCGACTATGCTCTTTTCTGCTGCTAGGAGGGCCTTCTCGAGGAGGTCAACGGTGAGAGTGGTGGGACAAACCGAGAGGAAGTGGTCCCTGACTACGCGAAGGGAGTCAGGGAGACGGGTGACTATGTAGTAGAGGGTGATGTACATGGGGGGGGGGTTCTTGGCGCAGAACTCAGCAGGAAGCGCAGCGCGGTAGCGAGTGTCACTAGAGCGGAGGTGCGTAATGAGGTCAGCGACTGTGGGAAAGGCAGCAAGGTCAGGGAAGAGGTACGGTAGCATGAGGCGGCTCAGTGCAGCAGTGGCAGGGGAGGAGTAGCGTGCAACTACAGCGTCGTACAAGGTCTGAGCACTCTTGTACTGGCTAAAGTGCGCACGCTCAGAGGTAGGGAGGTGGCAACGCACAGCAAGACGTGCAGCAGCATCGCGCGTGGCCCACTGTGAGCGAACGGTGGCGTCAGCATCAGCAGCGGGGGCAGGAGAGGCACCAGAAGTGAGGTCAAAGAGGGAGAGGCCGTCTGCTCTGTCGCACTGTAAGAAAAGCTGCAGGTCATCTATCCAGACGTCAAAGTCAATGGCCCGACCCTCAGCGTCAAAAGCGAGGACACTAGGGGTAGCCATGACAGCAGTAGACTAGCAGTGCAAACAGTAGGGCGAGGGCAGTGCTGTGAGAGAGGCGCTGCTCTTACCGGACAGGGCGGTCGGGCGGCTCGGCTGCAGGGCGGCTCGGCGGCTCGGCGGCTGGGCGGCTCGGCGGCGGGGCGGCTCGGCTGCTGGGCGGCTCGGCTGCGGACAGGGCGGCTCGGCGGCTGGGCGGCTCGGCGGCTCGGCTGCTGGGCGGCTCGGCTGCTGGGCGGCTCGGCTGCTGGGCGGCTCGGCGGCTGGGCGGCTTGGCTGCTGGGCGGCTCGGCGGGGCCGCTGAGAGGGCGGCGTCCGGGGCCGCTGGGAGGAGGCGGCGGGGCCGTAAAGGTAAGTGGCGGGGCCGCGGAGGTAGGTGGCGGGGCCGCACAGTGAGGTGGCGGGGCCGCGAAGGTAGGTGGCGGGGCCGCACAGGTAGGTGGCGGGGCCGCGGAGGTAGGTGGCGGGGCCGCACAGTGAGGTGGCGGGGCCGCGAAGGTAGGTGGCGGGACCGCACAGGTAGGTGGCGGGGCCGCGGAGGTAGGTGGCGGGGCCGCACAGTGAGGTGGCGGGGCCGCGAAGGTAGGTGGCGGGGCCACACAGGTAGGTGGCGGGGCCGCACAGGTAGGTGGCGGGGCCGCGGAGGTAGGTGGCGGGGCCGCGGAGGTAGGTGGCGGGGCCGCACAGTGAGGTGGCGGGGCCGCGAAGGTAGGTGGCGATGGGCGCGACGGGCGCGACGGGCGCGACGGGCGCGACGGGCGCGACGGGCGCGGCGGGCCGAAAGGGCGGCGCGACTCGGGCCGGCGCAAAACGCGCTCCGGGCAGGAAAAAAAAAAATTTCGTGGTGGTGGGCCCTAGGAATCGTTCCCTAGGAACCTGCTCGATACCATGATGAGAAACGAGGAATGGAATGACTAAGTGAAAGTTGGGTACAAGAAGCAAACCCTAGAAAACTGTACCCCATATGTGCTACCCCACTATAGCCTACTGTAGCTATGTCATATAAATCTGACAAAGCTTGCCCCAGCCCAGTGTATGAGCCAATCACATGCAGTCGCTCGCTTAGTGAACAGCCCCCACGGCTGTGCTGTCAGTCAGCTTCGCCCCAGGCCAGCATACGAGCCACTCGCGTGCAGTCGCTCGCTCGCAGCGCACAGGCACGGCCCCTTTTCCCACCCCCCCCTTCGCCCCGAAAGGGCTGTCAGTCAACGACTTCGCAAGGTTCCGCCTTTCCTGATCGAATCGCCCGTGCTCAAGAGAGTCAACCAAAGTACGGCAGAAATGGATGTGGGTGGACTCGCTGCAAAACAGGGAATCGTTACCGTTTTAATCATGATTTAAAATAAAATTTGTACATGCGCTTATAATAAATCAGGGTTTTACAGGGGGTGCGCTTATAAATGAGGATCGGCCATAAGCGCATTGCACCAGATATAAGCGCATGCGCTTTTAATAGGCCTGCGCTTATATCCGGGGTGATACGGTAGGTGCAACTTAGAGAGGCTAGCTGTGTGATTGAGTGGTGACGAAAGGAAGTGCTGTATTGGGATGGCTGGAAGAGTACTTGTTATAAGGTGCACATAGTTCAACTATGCCACCACCATGCCACCACCATGAGACTTCTTTAGCTAATCATCTCTCCGCTGCTAAATATGCATAGAACCTTGTCAAATGTTATTATAGGTTCTTAGGCTACAGTGAGTAGCACTCTAGGGAGTACAACACTTTTAGGGTTGCTATTTGTATCCCTTGTTTCCCTAGTTCACACATTCCGTTGCATTCCTACTTTGAGATGGTATCACGAGTAGGTTAGTTCCTCGTTACTTCCTAGCCCGCGCCCTCTCTAGCGCACCTCCGCGCCCTCCGCGCCCTCCGCGCCTTAGGCTCCGTGCCCTCCCCACTCTCTCCGCGCCCTAGCGCCCTCCTCCTCCGCGCGTCAGCACCCTCCGCGCCCCTAGCCCATGTTTTCGGCCCGCGCGCCTTAGCGCCCTCCGTGCCCCTAGCCCGCGCCGTCGCGGACCTCCGCGCCTAGCGCCCTCCGCGCCCCCCTAGCCCGCGCCGTCACGGACCTCCGCGGCTAGCGCCCTCCGCGCCCCTAGCTCGTCGCCCAGGCCCGCGCCCTAGCCCGTCGCCCCAGCCCGCTCCCTAGCCCGTCGCCCCAGCCCGCGCCCTGGCCCGTCGCCCCAGCCCGCGACCTAACCCGTCGCCCCAGCCCGCGCTCTAGCCTGTCGCCCAAGCCCGCGCCCTGGCCCGTCGCCCCAGCCTCGCAGGCAGCGCGCCGCGCGGGTAGCGCGCCCCGCGGGTAGCGCGCCCCGCAGACAGCGCGTGTTAGAATCTAGCAGCAGGAATGGATGAACTATGAAAGAGTTGGGTACAAGTATGAAACCCTAAAAGGGGCTGTACCCCATATTGGCTACCCCACTACAGCCTACACATATATAACATGCATATACTTTGACACACCCCCATAGGCAAAGTGGGGGAGAGCAAGGGGTCACAAGACCAGTCAAGAGAAGCAAAGCAAGCTCAGGGTGGATCACAACGTCACCACACACACTGAGCACAAGCAAGCGGCCACAAGGCCAGTTCACATGCAGGGGTATATATGCAACACAAACAGCACAGTGATCTCTACCTAGCAAAGCAAGCATGCAGGTATATATATATAGATCACAGTAAAAGCAAAGCCTACAGCAAGTGAGGAAAAGTGGGCACAAGCCCTAGCACGGTGCAGAAACGCCAGACTGAAGTGCCTTGGTGAATATATCAGCAGTGTTGGCCCGAGTCGCCACGTAACGCAGACGAAGCTGACCACGCTGCTGCAACTCTCGAGCCAGGAAGTAACGCAGAGCGATGTGCTTCGTTCTGTGCTCAAGTCTGTGCTCCTGACACAAGGTTATGGCGGCCTTGTTGTCGACGTACAGCACTGGAGGAGAACGAGGCCGCTCTCCTAAGTCGGTCAGCAGGTAGGTGAGCCAGCGTAACTCCTGTGCAGCCATGGCTGTGGCGTAGATCTCAGCCTCACAACTGGAGCTGAGAACTGAAGACGAGCGTGTAGAACGCCAAGAAACCGAACCAGAGCCAAGGCTGAAGGTGTAACCCTGTGACGACCGCTGCGTAGCCTGGTCATCAACCCAAGAAGCGTCAGAGTGCCCAGTGAGGACAACGTCGCCCCGTCCTCCAAGCACGAGCCCCATGCCCGATGTACTGCACAAGTAGCGCAGTACCCTCTTAGCAGCATCCATGTGCACCTTTCAGTGCCAACCAGGAGCCACGTAGCGAGCCAGAAGGCCAAGAGGGTACGCAAGGTCAGGACAAGTGCAGCTCATCAGGTACATAAGGCAGCCCACTAGCTCAGGGTAAGGACCACTCGGCTCTACGGACTCGTCCGAAGGTGGAGCTGAGAGCGAGTGACCTGTAGCCAGAGGAGTGGCCTGTGCCGAGGACCAGGTGAAGCCGAAGCGCTGAAGGACCTGCTGCACCATGTGTGATTGAGTCAGTGTGATGGTGCGGCGTGCTCTGTCCCGGGTGATCCGCAAGCCAAGATAGCTTGTCAGCTCACCCAGGTCTGTGCACGTGTGTCTCTTCTGCAGCTCCTACTTCACCAGGGCGAGAGCCTCAGTGTCAGCAGTGGCAAAGACCAAGTCGTCGACGTACACGAGGATGTAGAACGGCGGCAGCGAAGTGTCGGTGCGCAGAAACAGCGACGGGTCAGCAGTCGACGGAGCAAACCCAAGAGCCGCAAGTGTCGTCCTCAGTGTGTCGTGCCACTCACGTGGCGCCTGGCGGAGACCGTAGACCCGCCGCCGGAGGCTCCACTGGGTACCAGGAGGGAACGACCCAGTGAAGCCAGGTGGGCGGCGGAGCCAGATCTCCTCGTGCAGGCTGCCCTGTAAGAAATCTGTGCTGAAGTCAAGAGAGTGAAGCTCGTAGTCACGCTGAGCGGCAACGTGTAGCAGCACCCGAAGAGTGGTCATCTTCGGGGTGGGGGAGAAGGTATGGAAGAAGTAAACTCCCTCTCGCTGACTGAAACCTCGAGCAACGTAACGAGCCTTGAAGACAGGCGGAGAACCTGGCGGCCGCTTCACCCTGAAAATCCACATGCCACTGACGATGTTCGCCCCAGGAGGGGGAACCTCGTCGACGTAGGTGCCTGTGGACTTCCAGGATGCCATCTCTGCGTCCATGGCTGTCTGCCACTGAGAGGAGTACTCACCCGTGATCGCCTCAGCGTAAGAGCGCGGGGTCGGGATGTCTGGAGCATCCGGGTCTCCCTCAGGGGCAAGCAGCATGGACACGAGATGAGGCGCAGCGGCTGCAAGACACTCAAGGTCCTCCTGCCTGTTCTCAAGGACGTCCGTGCCAAGAGCACACTCACCCCCGACGGACGGAGGACAGACAGACTCAGACTCAGCAACAAGACTAGCGGCGTAGTCTAGACGACAGGCAGAAGCAAAGTAAACAAGCTCAACGACTAAGGCAGACGCAGCAGCAGACTCAAACGATGGGTCAGTGACAACTGTGGCTAGCAGACGCGTGACAGTAGGGTGCTCAGCACGAAACCGGTCAGACTCGGGGTCCGCAACGACAGGCAGAGAAGACGCAGGAGGAGACGGCAGAGGAACACGCTGCGGAGGAGAGGAAGGACGACGTACTACGAGGTGGGTGTCGGGGACAGCCGGCAGACGCGGACGAGCAACACGATGACCGGAACGACCAGAACAGACAGGCGAGACAGGACGCGACGCAGGCTCACGACGCTCAGTAAGACCCCCTAGCTGCTCAGTGTAAGGAGAAGGAGCAGGCAGTGGTGAGCCAGGCTGTAACGGAAGACCAGTAGACGAAGGGAGACTAAGAACCTGGCGAAGCACAGAGTCAGGCGGTGGCTGAGACGACGGAGACGGTGGAGCGAAGAACAGGCACGGCTGTGCAGTGACACCAGCACCTGCAGCTCCAGTACCCCCAGCAGCTCCAGCAGCTCCAGAACCCTCAGCGCCAGCTCCTCCAGGACCAGCTCCACCAACAGCAGCACCCCCAGACCCGGCACCTCCAGTCCCAGGGTCTCCAGCCTCAGTGCCTCCAGCAGCAGCACCCCCAGACCCAGGGTCTCCAGCAGTAGCACCCTCAGGCTCAGCACCTCCAGCCCCAGCAGCTCCAGTACCTCCAGTACGAGCACCTCCGGGACCAGCACCACTCCCAGCTCTAGTGACGTCAGCAGAAGTACCTCCAGCGGCAGAGCCCCGAGCTCCAGAAGTGCGACCCTGACGGCGACCGTACCAGTCGTGCAGCTGCTGTGAGGTGAGAGGCACACGCGGACGGAGGCGGCTACTGCAAGGAGACCGCGCAACAGCAGACTCAGAACCCTCAGCGCCAGCACCTCCAACAGCTCCAGAACCTCCAGCGCCAGCACCCTCAGCAGCTCCAGAACCTCCAGCTCCAGCGCCACCAGTGCCAGTACCTCCAACAGCTCCAGAACCTCCAGTGCCAGCACCCGCAGCAGCTCCAGAACCTCCAGCTCCAGTGCCACCAGCAGTAGCACCCCCAGAACCGGCACCTCCAGCTCCAGGGCCTCCAGTAGAAACAACTCCAGTAGCAGAGTCACCAGCTCCAGCGCCTCCCGCAGCAGGGCCCCTAGCTCCAGCAGCTCGACCCTGACGGCTGACGTACCACTCACGCAGCTGCCGAGGGGAGAGAGGGAGACGACGACGAGAGTGCAGCGGCGAGGCACCAGCGGAGCGACTAGGGAGACGGCCGCTCCAGGGAGACTGCTCACCAGACGCCTCAGCGCCCCCAAGTGCAGCACCCCCAGACTTAGTACCCCCAGGCTCAGCACCCCCAGACTCCTCACGCCCAGGCTCAGCACCTCCAGTCTCCGCACCCCTAGGCTCCGCACCCCCAGGCTCCGCACCTCCAGGCTCCGCACCCCCAGGCTCAGCACCCCAAGGCTCCGCACCCCCAGGCTCAGCACCCCCAGCAGCAGCACCCCGAGCAGGACCACCCTCAGCAGGACCTGAGTCACCAGTGACCTCAACCGGCTCAGTCAAGGGAGGAGGGTCTATCTGAGACACACCTGAAGGAGCAGGACCGGGAGCGGGGAGGGGGTCTACCTGGGGAGCACCTGGAGCGAGGAAGAGCGGCGGGGGGGGGGGGAGAGGGGCAGTGCGGTAGGGGAAGAGACGGTAAAAGGGAACCGACTCGTCGAACGTGACGTCCTGAGAGGGGAAGACACGGCGCGAGGTGGGGTGGTAAAACTGCCAACCAGGCGCGTCAGGGACAAAGCCAAGGAAGACACAGGGAACAGCGCGGGCGGAGAGCTTGTCCGCGGTGGTATCGCGGACAAAGGCACGAGCACCCCAGACCCGGAAACGCGACGCATCGCCAACCTTCCCCGTCCACAGCAGTGTGGGCGAGGTCTCCGGCAAGGAGACACGGGGCCAGAGGTTGAGCTGATGCGCGGCGTACCGGACCGCAAACGGCCACAGAAAATGGGGGGCAGCCGCATGGATCATGGAGGTACGAGCGACCTCCATGACTAAGCCAATGCGGCGCTCAGCGACCCCATTCTGCTGCGGAGAGGCCGGAAGCGTGAACGTCTGGCGGATGCCGTGCTCCGCACAGAAGGCTGCCAAGAGGTTTGAGGAGAACTCACCACCTCTGTCAGAGTGCAGACGCAGGACAGGAAAGTCCGACTGGAACCGCTCGCGGAGCTGGAGACGAACAGCGCGGATCCAGGGGATCAAAACATCAGGGACCTCCCCCTTGCTGCGCAAGGGGAAGACCGTGGTGTAACGCGTGTAGTCGTCGACGACCAGCAGGAAGTACCGCTCGTGGCCCTGTCCACGGACGCGGGCTGGGCCCCACACGTCCAGGTGGAGAGTCTGCAGGGGAGCCTCTGTGGGAGGGAACGAGGAGGAGTGAGGAGCGGCGCGCTGCCGCCCCTCGACACAGGGAAGACAGGTAGGAGCAGGCGAGGGTGGTAGAGGAGGCAGAGTCTCTGGAAGTCCAGAGACAAGGAAACGGCGGTGCATGCTACGAAGGCGCTGCACCGAGGGGTGACCAAGGCGGTGGTGCCAAAGGAGGGTCTGGTGCGACAGAGCGCGACACGAGCAGGGGGCCGCTAGCTGACCGGACGCAATCGCAGACGCAGACGCAGCTACCTGAGGGGACACATTGGTCAGTGTGTACAGACTCGAGCCAGGCGCTCGGGTGAACGTGGCCAGGTGCCGACCAGTCCGAGAGCACGTACAGTGGGTCACACGCTGACCTCCAGGGGTGAACTGGTCAACCCACACATCCTGTAGGTCAGCTCCACTCACCAAGTTCGTAGAGAACGAGGGGAGGTGAAGACCTGACAGGGAGCCAGACGGGACCGCCGGACACGGCAGGACCGTGGAGGAGTGCGCAAGGACTGGACCCCCAGAGGGGTCTGCCAGGGAGACTGCAACCGGCCGACGGAGCGGCGTGAGGGTGGTGCTGTCGCGAAAGAAGGAGCGGGAAGCACCTGAGTCAAGTGTGAAGGTGTACAAGGCCTCAGCAGGCGCAGTACCAGAGAGAGCAGACTCACCAGCACCTGGAGCAGCAGCCTCACCAGTACCTAGAGCAGGAGACGCACTAGCACCTAGAGCAGCAGCCTCACCAGCACCTAGAGCAGCAGGCTCTATACCTGGGTCAGGCGGTACGCACAGGGAACAGGCACGGTCAGCACTAGTAGGCAATGCATACATGGCAGTGAGAATAGCATCATAGTCAAGAGCAAAGATATCTACCCTCTGTCCAAGCAGCTCCAGCCAGGTGGGGAGCTCAGCCTCGTCGCCAAACTCAGTACGCCAGGCGTCGCTCAGACGGGCGAAGCAGCGGGACTGTGTGTGACCAAGCGTCCCGCAAGCCTGACCGGCCCGATCATCTGTGCGAATGACGTACGGGCAGCGAACGGTACTCAAAGACCCTCTACTCTGAGCGTACCACTCGTGAAGCTGCTGGGACGTAAGTGTCTCGCGTGGACGCCGCTGCAGCTGCAGCTGGCCACTTCCAGACGCTCCCAACTGACCAGCTCCAGGGCGACAGCTACGACGGCGACCGCCACAACCCCAACTAGCGTACCACTCACTAAGCTGCTGGGGCGTGAGAGACTTGCGTGAACGTCGCTGGAGCTGCATCTGGCCACCGCCAGTAGCAGCAGTAGCAGTAGTAGCAGCAGCAGCAGCAACAGCAGCAACCTAGCAGTAGTAGTAGCGCGGGCAGGGCAGGCGCGACAGGCAGGCTTGCAGGCAGGCGTGGCAAGCTGGCATGCAGGCAGGCAGGCAAGTAGGCAGGTGCTCACCAGTGGCGGGAAGGGCAGGCGCACGACGGCGGCGACGGCGGGGCCGCGACAGCTGCGGCAGAGCAGGACCGCGTCGGAGGTAGGGCAGGTCCGCGACAGCTGCTGCAGGGCAGGGACGTGACGGCGGCAAAAGGCTCCGCGGCAGCTGTTGCAGGGTAGGGCCGCGACTGCGGCAGAAGGCTCCGCGGCAGCTGCTGCAGGGCGGGGCCGCGACTGTGGCAGGGCGCTCCGCGGCAGCTGCTGCAGGAGCGACGGCGGCGTCCAGGGGCAGCCGCGGCGCGCGAAGCCGCCGCGGGCTGCGCGAGGACGGCAGCCGCGGCGCGCGGGGCTGCAGCGCGACGCGCGGGCAGCGAACGCGACGCGCGGGGCTGCAGCGCGACGCGCAGGCTGCGGACGCAGCGCGCGAAGCCGCCGTGGGCTGCGCGAGGACGGCAGCCGCGACGCGCGGGGCTGCAGCGCGACGCGCGGGCTGTGGGCGCGACGCGCGGGCAGCGGCCTGGCCTGGCGCGTCAGGGACCTGGCGGGGCGGCGCTCTGGCCTGACGGGCCTGCAGTGGCGGCTCGCAGGCGTGACGTGTCTGCAGGGGCGGCGCGTGGGCCTTACGGGCTTGCAGGGGCGGCGTTCTGGCCTAGGACAGCAGTAGGCAGCACGAGGGCTGCAGGACGGCGCGCGCAGCGCAGCACGTCTCAAGGCAAGGCAGGCAGGCAGGCAGGCGCAGGACAACACGTGGGGTAGCGCGGTAACCGCAACGGTAGGTGGGCCCGAAAAAAAAAAACCGGTCCTAGGGACCTAGTGCTCTGAAACCATGTTAGAATCTAGCAGCAGGAATGGATGAACTATGAAAGAGTTGGGTACAAGTATGAAACCCTAAAAGGGGCTGTACCCCATATTGGCTACCCCACTACAGCCTACACATATATAACATGCATATACTTTGACAGGGCGCCCTGCGGGTAGCGCGCCCCGCAGGCAGCACACCCTGCAGGCAGCGCGCCCCAGAGCGCTTTAGCGCCAGAAAATAAATAAATTAATTAAACCCTAAAAAAAAAAAAAAGGGGGGGGGTCTAGGGTGGGGGCCTGCAACTGTCACCTGCGTTCCTGCTTGCCGGACGACCTGCACAGTTGCCTCCATCCCGCAGCCGTCAGTACTGCAGCCCCTACAGTCGCACGTACTTTCCACTGCCAGTGGCTCTACTAGCGGCAGCCGACAGCCGCACTTACGGTCTCTAGCTCCGGCCGTTCCTATCTCCAGCCAGCCCTTGCTCGCCGTTTCTAGCTCCAGCCAGTTCTTGCTCCGGCCGTTCCTCGCCTAGTTTCACCTGGCGCTTCTAGCTCAGTTTGCTCCGTGCTCAAGCCGTTCCTCGCCTAGTTTCACCTGGCGCTCCTAGCTTAGTTCGCTCCGTGCTCCAGCAGTTACTCGCCTAGTTTCACTTGGCGTTCCTAGTTGTTCTCATTTTTCACTGCAGCCGTCCCTAGCTCCTGTCGCTCCTAGCCTGCCGCTCCTGCACCCCGCTAGCTTTTATCATGGAGTCCACTAGGGTTCTCCAGCAGCAGGGACAGCAGCAGCGGCCATTTCAGCAGTGGCTTCCGCCCTCAGCAGCAGCTCCGCCCTCAGCAGCTGTGGCGCCCTCAGCAGCCGTGGGGGCCTGGGGGTTCGGGTAGCGTTGGCTGCAGCAGCGGCCCAGCCAGCTGGGGGGCTCGTCGCGGTGGCCGCGACGTCGGCCCCTGCCAGTACCGGATCCTGACCGGCCCTGGTGCTGGCACTACCTGCTGGCGTCCTGACCACTCTGCACAACGCTGCTACAGCCGCCTCGACAACCTTTACCGTGAGCGTTTTGGGCCTGGTCTGGCCCGGTCTGTTTCGTAGTGGTTACCCTGTGTTTGATATGTCTATGGATGCTGTTTATTCTGTCACGTACGGATCTCTTGGCTTGCGTGTACCTAGCTTAGGACCTTTGCCTGTTGCTAGTGTCGGTACTTGTGCTTTTAGTGTAGGTGCTTGTGTAGTCACTAGCCCAGCCGTGACGACTTCTGTTGCGTCGCTCTCCTTCACGCTGGACTCCGGCGCGTCTCAATGCTTCTTCCGCGACCACACCACTGTCACACCTCTTTCGGCTCCAGTCCCAGTTGCCCTGGCTGATCCTACTTCAGGACCAGCAGTTGCTCGCAGCTCGACCACTCTCCCGTGCCCAGCTGTCCCCTCTGGTTTCCTCACTGGTCTCTACATCCCCTCGTTCTCTCGGAACTTGGTGGGTGTTGGATACCTTCAGGACCGGGGGATCACAGTCACTTTTCCTGCGCACGGGAGGACTGCGATCTGTACGGACTCTTCCACCGGGGCAGTTCTTGCCACGTTCACCAGAGAGCCCCACTCAGGTCTCTTCGTCCTGCACACTCCGCCCCCGCAGGTAGCTGCGTCTGGTCAGGTTGCTTCGTCCCCCCCGGTAGCAAAGTCCGGTCAGGTTGCTGTGTCCGGTCAGGTTGCTGTGTCCGGTCTAGTTGCTGCGTCTTGCTCGTGTCGGTCTTTCACCCACCGGACTGTCTTGTGGCACCACCGTCTTGGCCACCCGTCGATCCCCCGCCTCCGCACTATGGCTAGTCACCGTCTTGTTTCAGGTCTCCCTCGCGTCTTCCCGTCGCTCCCTCCCTCGCCTGCGCCGCCGTGCACTCCTTGCGTCGCCGGCCGTCTTCGTGCCACTCCGCACTCCTCCTCCCTTCGTTCGGCCACTGCTCCCTTCCAGACACTCAACTTGGATGTCTGGGGCCCTGCACCTACGCAGGGACCTGAGAGGGAGCGCTACTTACTGGTGGTCGTCGACGACTTCTCCAGGTACACCACGGTGTTTCCTCTCGCGAAGAAGTCCAAGGTGACTTCTACGCTGATCCGGTGGCTTCTAGCCACTGAGGGCACTCGTGGCCGTCGTGTCTCCTATCTCCACTCTGACCGTGGGGGTGAGTTTCGCTCAGGCATTCTTGCCGGATTCTGCGGCGAGCAGGGCATCGTACAGTCTTGGACGCTGCCGGAGTCCCCACAGCAGAATGGGGTTGCTGAGCGCCGCATTGGCTTGGTCATGGACATCGCCCGCACGTCCATGATTCATGCCCGTGCGCCCCATTTTCTGTGGCCCTACGCGGTTCGCTACGCTGCTCACCAGCTGAACCTCCAGCCGCGCGTCTTGCGGCCAGAGGCTTCACCGACCAGTCTTTGGACCGGGTCCCCTGGTGTTGGGTCAGCTTTTCGTGTCTGGGGCTGCCTTGCGCTTGTCCGCGACACCTCTGCGGACAAGCTCTCGGCTCGCGCCGTCCCCTGTGTCTTCCTTGGTTTCCCGGTAGCCTCGGCCGACTGGTCCTTTTACCACCCGCCCCTCCACCAGTTCCTAGACTCCCGTGACGTCCGGTTCGACGAGTCAGTGTCCTACTACACCCGGTACCCCTGTCGAGGTCTCCCGGTTCCCCCTCCCCCCCTTTTCCTCGCACCCTCTCTTCCTCCTGCTCCTGCTCCTCCGGTACCCCCACCCCCCCCTGGTCCTGCCCCGTCAGGTGTGTCTCACGCTACCCCTCTACCCTCGGTCGCGCGTCAGGTAGCGTCTCCCTCCCCGCAGACCTCCTCACAGTCCCCTCAGCAACTTTCGGTACTTCCGCGACAGGTTACTGTGGACTCGGTTGGTGTTGGAGCTGGAGGTGCAGCCACTGGCGGTACTCGGTCTGGGGGTGCTCGTTCGAGGGGTGCTGGAGTTGGAGGTGCTGGCGCAGGTGGCGCTAGCCCTGGGGGTGCTGGAGCTGGAGGTGCTGGAGCAGGTGGCGCTAGCTCTGGGGGTGCTGGAGCTGGAGGTGCTGGCACTGGAGGTGCTAGTTTTGGGGGTGCTGGAGTTGGAGGTCCTGGCACTGGAGGTGCTAGTTCTGGGGGTGCTGGAGCTGGAGGTGCTGGCACAGGAGGTGCTGGTTCTGGGGGTGCTGGTCCGGGAGGTGCTGGTTCTGGGGGTGCTGGTGCTGGAGGCGCTGGCACTGGAGGTGCTGGTTCTGAGGAGACTAGAGCAGGAGACACTGGTTCTGCGGAGTCCACTCCGCCTCCCCACCGCCACGACACACGTCTCCAGGCGGCCCCTCGGCGTGAGCGTGAGGAGCAGGTGCTGTTGGAGAGGGAGCGGCAGGAGTTGCGGCAGTTGGACCTGCTGGAGCAGCAGCAGCAGCGGCAGCAGCAGCAGCAGCAGCAGCAGCCGCCGCCGCAGCAGACACCGCCGCCGCAGCCGCGCCCACCACAGCTCCCTCTGGAGCGGCAGTTGTTCCCACCCGTGAGTGGCCTTCGGGCCCTTGGTCTTCCCTCCTCTCCTCCTGTTCACACTCCGTCCCCTCCAGCGTTTGGTCCCACGTTTCCTCCTCCTGACGCCCGTCCGGCGGTCTGGTCTTCTCCTCCACCGCAGTCTCCTCCACTTGGTGTCCCGCACTCTCGTGTCCGTCCCTGTCCTCCGCGTGCTCGTCACTCGTCTCCCGTTACCGACCTCCGCACTGCCCTCCTTTGTTCGTCTCTTCGTCGTCCTCCACCTGAGTCCGTTCTCCCGTGTCCACCTCCGTCCTCTCTCCCTTTCCCCCCTACTCCTGTCACTGACTACTACCGCGCTGTTCGTCCTGTTGTCTCTCGTGTCCTCGCCACTCTTGTCACCGACTCTCGTTTCCCTCCGTCGTCTGTCTCGGCTCTCACTGCCGCTGTCGCTGAGTTTGCTGCCGCCAGTCGCCTTGACTACACCACCCGTGTGGTGCCAGCTCCTCCCTCCCGTCCTCTGTCCGTCGGGGGTGAGTTTGCCCTTGGCTGTGACGTCCTCGAGGACAGAGAGTCTGAGCTGGAGTACTGGGCAGCTACTTCTCCCTCTGTCTGTGCCATGCTGCTATCCCCTGAGGGAGACCCCGATGCCCTTGACATACCGACTCCTCGTACTTACCGCGAGGCAGTGTCAGGGGCGTGGGCCTCACAGTGGAAAGCGGCTATGGCCTCGGAGTTAGCGTCTTGGAGATCCACAGGCACCTACGTCGACACAGTTCCCCCTCCCAGGGCGAACGCAGTCGATGGCATGTGGCTCTTCAAGGTGAAGTGGCCGGTTGGTTCACCGCCTGTGTTCAAGGCGCGCTATGAGGGGTTTCAGTCAGCGTGAGGGAGTTGACTTCTTCCAGACCTTCGCCCCGACCCCGAAGATGACTACTCTTCAGGTGTTACTGCACGTAGCAGCACAGCGAGACTACGAGCTGCACTCCCTTGACTTCTCTACTGCGTTTCTCCAGGGCCGACTACACGAGGAGATCTGGCTGCGCCGCCCTCCTGGCTTCACTGACACCTTCCCACCTGGGACCCAGTGGAGCCTGAGACGGCCAGTCTACGGTCTCCGCCAGTCGCCCCGTGAGTGGCACGACACTCTTCGCTCCACGCTTCGTGACCTTGGGTTTCGTCCTTCCTCTGCCGACCCGTCGCTGTTTGTTCGCACTGGTTCCACTCCTTTCTTTATACTAGTGTACGTCGACGACTTGGTCTTTGCCACAGCAGACAGGGCAGCTCTGGCTCAGGTGAAGTCCGAACTGCAGAAGAGACACAAATGCACTGACCTAGGTGAACTGCAGCGCTACCTTGGCCTGCATATCACCAGGGACAGAGCCGCTCGCACCATCACACTGACTCAGTCACACATGGTGCAGCAGGTCCTTCGGCGGTTCGACTTCCAGTTCTCCACCACACAGCCCACACCTCTTGCTGTTGACCATAGACTCACTGGTCCCTTTCCGGACGAGCCCTTTGAGTCCAGTGGTCCCTACGCAGAGCTGGTGGGCTGCCTCATGTACCTGATGACTTGTACTCGGCCGGACCTCGCCTTTCCTCTCAGCATCCTTTCTCGCTTTGTTGCGACTGGGAGACACCGTCCTGTCCACTGGACAGCTGCTGTGAGGGTGGCGAAGTACCTGGCGACTACATCAGGCATGGGGCTTGTGCTTGGAGGGACTCAGCCAGTGGCGTTGACTGGTCACTGCGACTCTTCCTACGCTGATGACGTGGAGACTCAGCGCTCGACTCAGGGTTACTGCTTCAGTCTGGGAGCTGGTGCTGTGTCGTGGAGGTCTACACGGTCATCGTCTGTGGCTACTTCCAGTGCAGAGGTAGAGATCTACGCTTGTGCCATGGCGGCACAGGAGCTTCGCTGGTTGACCTTCTTGCTCGCCGACCTTGGTGAGCGGCCTCGCTCTGCACCGACCTTGTACGCTGACAACAAGGCCATGATCCTCCTCTGTCGAGAGCCTCGACTGGAGAGCAGAGTGAAGCATATTGGCGTGAGGTACTTCCTTTTGCGAGAGCTGCAGCGACGCGGGCAGGCACGCCTGGACTTTGTGGCCTCAGAGGCCAACACCGCAGACGTCTTCACCAAGGCCCTGGCGCTTGGTGACCACCACAGGTTCTGTGTGCAGTTGGGGCTTGTTGAGGTAGGCCCTCGGTTGCTGTAGACTTGCTGTTTGCTCTGCTTGTTGTGCTTTGCTATATACATCCTAGTGAACTCTTGAACTGGCCTTGTGGCCGCTTGCTTGTGCTCGGAATTTGTGTGGTGTCCTTGAGATCCACCCTGAGCTTGCTTTGCTTCTTGCATTGACTGGTCTTGTGACCGTTTGTTCACCCTGCTTGCTTTGATGCCCCTCAATTAGCCTATGGGGGTGTGTCAAATGTTATTATACGTTCTTAGGCTACAGTGAGTAGCACTCTAGGGAGTACAACACTTTTAGGGTTGCTATTTGTATCCCTTGTTTCCCTAGTTCACACATTCCGTTGCATTCCTACTTTGAGAAACCTTAACGAGAGGTTTTATCTGCCTATGACCATAACTGTTACTCTGTATCGCTATAATCAGTTGGATGTTAGTGAGCAAGTCTCTTATGATGAGGGGACTCGCTATCAGCAGCAGCTACGAGCGGTTTCATCTACCTTGCCGCCGCCCGCGTTTGTTGCCGCCCGCGCCTGCCGCACCCGGATCTGCCTCAACTCACGCCTCCGCCCGTGCCCTACATGTACAACACAACCCTAATCTAGCCTACCAAAGTGTACACCAACACAGATTAGTATGGCTTGACACTGCCACCCTGCCTACTGCACCTGTTGCCGTGCCTGCTGCAGCAGCACCTGCTACTGCTCGATGTCCCCGCGCCTGCTGTGGCCTGCCCCTGAATTTCTCCTCCTCCACCTGTGGCTGTCCCCTCTCATCTACTGCCATGGCTTACGAGTTCGTACTGCGGCTCGATGCGGAGGGGCGTGCGATCGACTTTGATGAGTGGCTTCTCAACATCACGCTCCATCTCCAGGGTGACGTTACCTTGTACGCTCACGCGTCGGGTGAACTACCCGCCTCCCATCGTCCTCCTGATCTTGCTGCTGAGGTGACGTTGGGTGAGAAGAGGCTCACCGTGTGGCCTGACTTGCGTACACGGTTTGGGAGCCGTGCGATGTTGCGTGCCTTGCTCTTGGTCGCCTCCTACCGCCGGCCGAGCGAGTGCACTTTCGTCAGGTCGTGATGGCATATCAGTGTCTGGATGCTATTATTGCTCGCTACTCCACACCCTGCTCTACTACTCTAGGGTGTCGTGCCTTTGCTTCTTACCTGATCTCCCCGCATTCTCCACTGTCGCTGACCTCATTACCCACTTGCGCTCGCTTGACAGTGGCATCCAGGCTGCTTGCACCGTGGATGACCTTGTTGTGCACCCGTCCCCCCCATATATCGTACCTTGCACCACCTCGGAACACGCCTCTCTGACCACCTTGCACCAGCCCGCGACGCCCTCCTTGCCATGCACCCCATGCGCCTCACAACCGATCTTGTTCAGAATAGTCTCACTGAGATCAAGACCTGCCTCGGCACCATCGCCTCAATCACTAGTGCAGTGGTCCCCCCCATATTTGCAGGGTGCGCTCCGCCACCGCTCCCTACCTTAGCTGCCCCTGCTGCTGTTGCTGTGAGAGTACGGCGTCCGTTCCTACCTGACTTGCTTATTTATATTTTCTACTTGCATTTCTGTGCTTATTTCCTAGTTCGTTGCTTTTACTATAGTTATAGCACCGATTAGGATTGCGTGCACCGAATTACTATAGTTTCTAGAGCTATCTCGAACGACTTTGCGTGCACGTGACAGTCACCGAATTATTTTACCGAATTCAGGAAGGTCCCTTTCCCGTCACTTCTCGATGCTCGGGACCTTCTAGTAACACCCGGGTTACTGGCCTTGTATCATGCATATATATAACACGACGTTGTACCCATGTTCTTATAATATATATTCTGAAGTGAATTCTCGATCCTCACAGTTGCGGAGCCTACTTCTACGGCGGAGGTCGCAGCCGTCGCTGCCCCCTCTGATGGGCATGGACGGAGAATGGTGATCGTAGTCGAGGAGGAGGTGGAGGTGCTGGTACGTCGGGGGGTGCTGGCGCTGGTTGTGCTGGTCCCGGGGGTGCTGCTCTTTTACACGGGAGGTGCTTGTACCGGGGGTGGGACGGTGAATTCACAGCACTAATAGCAGCAGCAGCCCCAGTAGTAGAAGCGGCAGCATCAGCTGCAGCAGATCCAGCCGTGGGTCTCCAAGCAGCTGTGGGGACCAGGTCTGTCGCTTGCAGGGCGTTTGCCCTGCTGGCCCTAGAAGGGCTAGGTTCGCCATGAAAGCTGAAATTGATAGGTTGCGAAAAGTCTGACCATGAGCCATTTCAGGGACAATTTCGGGCAAAATCCAGATTTTTGAAGTGTGATGTCACAGCCGATCCCTGAAACGAAGGGTGGTTCTAAGCGAATATTGGAGGAAAAAAAAGAAAAAAGAAAAAAAAAGAAACCTCCTCCTCTCCCCCCCAACCATCCTCAATCCACCTGGCGTAACACCCCGCCCTCTCCCACCCTGGTTGCATCCAACCTGAAAAATCTTGAGTTTTTGGTTGGGCCAAAACTCCAAATGAACCTCGACGGTTGCTTGTACCAATCACAACTCGTCTCCCTGACCACGACACGGAGAAAGGAGCATGAAATGCTCTAGGCTCTATGCATAAGTTTAAGGTGTTTTTATTAGTCCTAACTGCTTCTGAATGTAGTGGTTGCTTATAATAGAAGTGGATGGCAGTTACGACTCTGGTGGAGTCTTGCGTCATGTTTTATATATACAACTGTTGATTGTATATATAAGATTTCACATAAGACTCTGGTGGCTTATATATATAAGATTTCACACAAGACCAAAAACAATGGGTGGATGGACTTATTGTTGAAAGAATGAGGCTAGGAATATATCCACCCAAAGCCTCAATTTAAGGGAGGATATTTTCCCAGCCCCGAAGCATGAAGGGCAGAGTTTCGGCCCAAGCCTGCTAAATTTGGGGTCGCACTTGCCGGACACCCGGATTTGTACGAGTACCCCAAATCCAATCGACAACCTTGGTGGGGAACTATTGGCCCGGGAAGTGTGGACCGCAGTGGCGGGCCTGAAAGCTGGGCGTCGCGTGCCCCCCGTGTTGAGCCCTGCCAGTACCAAATTCGGTCTAACCCTATGAGCAGCACCGTGTGCAGGCGCCCCAGTCACTCCACTGCGCGCGGATTCCATCGCCTCAACGACCTCTTCTGTACCCACTTTGGACCTGCAGCGTCTGTCCCGGACAGGCCTTTCGCTGTTACGGAATGGTGTGGCTGTGTTGAAACTTGACATGTATCAAATAGGATCTGCTTTGTATGCCATAGGTTCTCTTGCTGTGTCTAGAGTAGGATCCTCCGCTGTTCCTACCCAGGTGCGTCCACAGCCGACGGGTCTATCTCCTTTACTTTGGACTCTGGCGCATCCTAGTGCTTCTTTCGCGACCGCACCCCTCTCGCCGCTTCCAGCTCCTATCGCAGTCTCTCTAACCGACCCCTCCTCTGCACCGGTCGTCGCACGCTGCGCTACTACACTCCTGTGTCCAGGAGTCCCCTCTGGCTCCCTCACAGGTCTGCACATCCCCTAGTTATCTAGAATCTTGGTGGGTGTTAGTCGTCTTCAGGACCTCGATATCACCACCACATTTCCTGGACACGAACGGTTTGTGACTTGTACGAGCGCTACCACTGGAACACCTCTTGCCATGTTCCATTGGGGCCTTGCGTCAGGCCTTTTCACGATGCACACTGCGTCTGTCCATGTTCCTGCATCTGGTCAAGTAGCTACGTCGTGCTCGTTTCGGTCGCTCACTTACCCATTGCTCCTGTCGCGCCACCGTCTAGGTCACTTCGCACTCCCACATCCCCGTCACTTGGCTCAGCACGGTCTTGTCTCTGGTCTCCCGACGTCACTCCCCACTCTCCCTCCCTCGTTTGCGCCACCTGCACTCCTTGCGTCGAGGCAGGCAGCACGCCGGCCCTCACACCTGCTCGCTTTTTCGTGGTCATTGTGGACGATCACTCTTGCTACACCACGGTGCTTTCTTTGGAAGTGAGGCCGACGTGCCTAATGTTCTCCTCCCGTGCAAGGAGAAGAAGGCCGTCGTACCCAACGTGTAAAGCTTGTGTTTCGTTTGCACTCTGACCAGGATGGCGAGTTCGCCTCCGGTCGACTTGGCCAGTGTTGTCGTGTGGAGGGCATCATTGAGATGTATACGATGTCGGATTCGCGGCAGTAGAATGGGGTAGCTGAGCGTTGCATTGACTTGGTCATAGCAGCTTAATGCGTGGCCCCGTGACTTACGGCCGCAGGTTTAGGTGACCCTCTATACTGGATCCTATGGTATTGCGCCATAGTTTTGCATGTGGGGCTACCTTGCTCGCAATCGAGACACTCGCATGGACAAGCTCTCAGCACACACTCTTCCGTGTATCTTCCCTAGTTTCCCCCTCGACGCCCCTGACTGGCTGTTCTATCATTGTGAAGTGCGCCGTCCCGTTTGACCTTATTTCTATTTTTTGTTAGCATTTCCTTCCTATTTTCGGGGCCGACGACACTCACGTCTTTTCGGGTACGTAAAAATCCAGTTCTACGTTCTGACTATTAATTCCCCGCGAATGGTTAACGGAACAGGCATGGAGGGCGCTGGCGACAATTTTCTGCAAGAAATCACGCAACTCAATGCCGAGCAGGAGCAGACACGTATGGCGCTCCTGCGACGCGAAAATCCTCTTGCGAACCAGTCAGCAGCGGCAGCGAGAGCAACAGCGACACCGGCAACTGTACATGCAACAGCGGCAGTGACTACAGGTCACCTCGAGGCTCTGAAGCTGAGGCTACCGGAGGCGTTCGATATGAGCGAAAAAAGTAGCGACGTCCATCGATTCATCTCCGTCCTCGAGATTTAATTCAACGCCGTTGGATGCACGACCCCGAACCACGACGCATTGTAAGTACGGCTCGCAGCGAAACTGTTACGAGGCCCGGCACTGGAATGGATTTTCGCGAACATTAGTATCGTCCGAGGTGAAGGGACGTGGGCACAGTTTCGGGCAGCGCTACTCGAATGTTTCGAACCAGTTAATACAACATGTATGGCGCGCGAACAAATTCAGACATTGTTATGAATGAACTTACAGAGTGCGCAATGAAAACGAATATCGATAATGTGACTCAATGACATACATTGAAAAGTGAAAGGGTTAAATAGGGGGAATCCTAGCTAGGCGAGCACGTCAGGCAAAGGTGGCTCGGAAATAGTTGCGATTGGTGCGGGGGCGACTCGGGCATGGGTTGGGTGCGGAATTGTAGGCCGAACCATCTGGCGCATTGCCCTCGGGTTGTACTCGCTAAAGTGAGATTACAGTAAGGAATTGTAATTCCTTAGAGACATCAAAATTCGGAAGTGTAGCCCAGTATACGCAGTAGATGGAGATGTATATCAACAAAATTACGGACCAGAGCGAAGGCAAAAAAATCAGTCCTATCACGGGGCTGAAAAACGAAAATTGTCGACGAGTCGTCGAAGCGAATTACAGCAGCTACAGGGACATCATGAGCGCAAAAGAACGGCTCGACATGCTGAACAGTAACGCGCACGGGACACGACGCCACCAGTCGAACAGAAGTTTCGGCACGGAGCGATCGGAACCCCCACCAACACCGACTCGATGGATATCGACAAGGCCGATGCGAAGCAACGGCTGGCAAAAAACGAAACGTGCAAATTTTGCGGCACTACAGGACATCACATCTTGGTGTGTCTGAAAATGAAGAAAGCACGTGTGGAGCTACACGGCAAAACAGTGGAGCACCGTCGAAGAAGAAGAAGAAGAAGAAGAAGAAGAAGAAGAAGAAGAAGAAGAAGAAGAAGAAGAAGAAGAAGAAGAAGAAGAAGAAGAAGAAGAAGAAGAAGAAGAAGAAGAAGAAGAATGAAAAATAACAAACAAACAAACGAGAATCTCCAGTAGCCGCGGATCGGGATGTCAGAATGTTATTATTCTCTAGCCTGCAGTGGGGTACTCTATAGCGAGTACAACCCAATTAGGGTTTCCTATATGTATGCCAACTGCTGCTAGTGCAAACACTCTTTCTTGTTTCTAACTTTCTACTGCTAGTTTTGACATGGTTTCAGAGCAGGTCGATCCCCTTGGGTCGATCCTGTGGGTGGGCCCGCCACCTAACTGCTTCCGCTGCTGTTCTGCTTCTCGCGCGCCTCGGGCGCGCGCCGTCTTCTTCCGGCGCAATTTTTTAGCGTTTTTCATCCCGCCGTGCGCTCGGGGCGCGCGGCGGTTTTCTACCCCGTGGATCCGCGCGCGCCCCCCTTGCCATCCCGTCGCCAGTCGTGGCGCCCTCTCCCGTCGCCCGTCGTGGCGTCGCGGGGGCCGCGCGTCCCCCCCCATCCCGTCGCCCGTCGAGGCGCCTCGGGGGCCGCGCGTCCCCCCCCTTCCGCCGTCCGTCGTGGCGCCACGGGGGCCGCGCGTCCCCCCCCCGTTCGCGTCGTCACGTCGCGACGCCCTGGGGAGCCGCGCGCGGCCCCCGATTCCCCGTCGCGCCGCCCTGGGGAGCCGCGCGCGACCCCCCGCTGCCCCGTCGCGGCGCCCTGGGGAGCCGCGCGCGGCCCCTCGCTGCCCCGTGGTGGCGCCCTGGGGGCCGCGCGCCGTCCCCCTCGCCGTCCCCCGCGCTCCTACCCCGTGCCACCCGTTTTAGGGTTTGGGGGTGAGGAGTGTGGGGGTGGCGGTTGTGGGGGTGCCGGTTGTGTGCGCCGTCCCCTACTTCTCCTCCTCCGTCTCCCGCTGCTGCAGCTGCCGCTGAGGGGGGTGGGTGTGTGGGAGCCGAAGGAGTGGAACTGGGGGGTGTCGAGGGAGTGGAGTTAGGGGTGAAGCAGGGGGTGTGTGTCAAGGGGGTGGGACTGTTTGGGGAGGCTGAGAGGAGGCTGCCGTCTTGTCGTCCGCAGCACCTGTAGTCTGGGGCGCTGTCCTGGTAGCCCAGAGAGCCTGCTGCGCCTGTCGCCCGTGGGTCCGTTGCTCCTGCCGCTCCTCGTAGCCGCCGAGTCAGTTACTCCAGTAGTCCGGGGCGCTGTCCCGGTAGCCACTGTGCCAGCCGCTCCTGTTGCCCGTGTGACTGCAGCTTCAGCCGTCGTCTCCCATCTTCTCTCCTCTCACAGTCCCTCCTCCTCCTCACTTGCCCGCTGTGACTACCACTAGCTTTGCTTATAATTGTGAACTACTGCTATGCCTGCTCATTGTGCTGATTACACCCCACTTTGGCTATGGGGGTGTGTCAGAATGTTATTATTGTCTAGCCTGCAGTGGGGTACTCTATAGCGAGTACAACCCAATTAGGGTTTCCTATATGTATGCCAACTGCTGCTAGTGCAAACACTCTTTCTTGTTTCTAACTTTCTACTGCTAGTTTTGACACGGGATGGCGATGAGGAAATGATCAGCAAAAAGCAAAAGCGCGGCAACGTGGTAGCTGCGGTGGGGGCGAAAAAGGGAGAAAACGATGGCAAGAATGTAAAACGTCATGACCGGCCGGCGCTAGGGAAATCGCCAAGAAAAAAAAGAGAATCTAAAATGGGACACTTCATCCCTACCAATGCCACTACTACAACTGAAACTAGAGTTCGCCTCTTCTTCGACCGCATCATCACCATCCACAGCATTCCCACTACTCATCTCAGAAAGAGACCGGGAGTTCACCAAGTTCTGGCAGGAACTCATGGGTTTTTTGGGGACTAAGCTTGCGATGTCTTCGGTATACCACCCCCGGACAGATGGACAGATGGAACGATTGAACCAGGTGGTTGAATAGTTACTGCGTACAGCATGCAAAGACGAGATCAGCCACTGGGATCAACAATTACCAACCCTCAAGTTCGCCTACAACAACGCAACTCACGCGGCCACAGGGAAAACCCCTTTCTTCTTGTGCTACGGACGTGATCCTATTACACCACAACAGCCAACTGCACCAGCACACGTCCAATCAGCTCACGACTTTGTCACCACCATGCAACGGCTATGGGAGAAGACTAAGCGACGTCTCACCACGATGCATAGTCCAGAAGAAATATGCTGACCGTCGGCAACGTGATCACACAATCACAGTCGAGGACCAAGTTCTTCTGGGTACACGCATCTTGGACTTATCCCACCGTCCGTCCAAACTCCGACCTCGCTTCTGTGGTCATTTTCGTGTCGAGATGATGGTGACACCCGTTACATTCTGCTTGTGCTCGCATACCACATGGAAGCTTCACAATCCTTTTCCATGTTCATCTACTGAAGCCCTACAAGGGCCGAAATCAGCAGTACCAGGGACGTCAGCTACCGCCACCACCACCTGTTCTCGTACAGGATGAGCCGGAGTACGAGGTGGAACATGTACTCGCGCATCGACGCTGACGCGGCAACACGCTCGAGTTCTTGATCCGTTGGAAGGGGTATGATCCTTCAGAAGATAGTTGGGTTGCAGAAGTTGATATGGCCAACGCACGCCGTGCTCTCCGATATTATATTGTGAAGCAGGGTGTTTCTCATGCCACCCAGCTTTGAGGAGAGTACGCTGTCTGTTTTACCTTATTTCTATTTCCAGTTAGCATTTTTGTTGCTTTACTATTTTATTATAGTTATAGCACCGAATGAGATTGCATGCACCGAATTCCCGATTTCTAGAGTTATCTCGCGTGATCTAGCGTGTGCGTGATTATCACCAATTTCCTCAACCGAATTCAGGAAGGATCTGTTCCTGCCGATTCTAGATCGTCGAAACATTCCCGTAACATCCTGGTTACCTGTCTTGTGACGCAACCATATATAGCCTTGTGTTGTACCCATGATTCATTATGAAAACATTCAACTGAGTTCTTGATCCTCACAATCATCCTTCATCTCACCGTTCCTTCCACTCTCGAGACGTCGCCTTTGACACGTGTGTCTGCTTATACACCCGCTTCCCTCACCGACGTACCACAGTCCCAATCCTCCACAAAATCCCCTGCTCTCGTGTCCTGTCCCGTCTGGTGTGTCGCACGTCACCCCCCCTTCCCTCGGTTGGGCCTCGGGGGGAGTCAGCTGACTTTCAAGGCCTGTTACGTGGGGGTGCGCCTCCTTTGTAGGCCCCTTCACGGCCTCCCCTCTGTCCCCCACTCCCGCTGCAGCCGTTGCCACAGTCTCTGCTGTCAAGATAGTTGCATAAGGGTTTAGGGCCTAGGCTTAGGAGCCTAGGCCAAGGATGGCGCGAGAGTTGTCACCAAGAGAGAAATGTCGAGAATTAGTGACTTCACTATAGCACACAAGGTACATATAGCAAAAAAACAAAAAAAAACAAAAAAAAGGCGTGCACCAACATACAAGAGAACTACACTACAGGTACACTACAGGCAGATATAGTAAATAGATATAAACCAATTTCGACACACCGCCTATCTGCCTGAAGTGAACAACCATGTGCAAACCCCCTTTTGAAGTGGTACACGTGTAAAATCCCTCACTGGCTGGGAACACAGCTAGGGGGCCCCTCTAAAGCCGAGGAGCAGCAGGCACCGAGCAGCAGCAGAATCACCGTGGTGGAACAGATGCCCGGCTACGGTTGAACGCCCCGCAGCAGGTGCCGAAGGTGAGAGGAGTTGGGGTGTGGGGTGCGAACGGGCAGCCACTACACTAGTGGCGCCAAGACAACACGGGCAAGGTACGTGCAGTAAGGCACGGGCAGCACGGGAGGCACGAGAACGACAGCAACGGGCGGCAATCACGGGCGATGGGAACGGGCAGCACAGAAGGCACGGGCACGGGAAGCACGGGAGACACGGGTAGGACACGTGCAGCATGGGAGACAACACGGTAGTCAGCAAGAACAAGAAAGGGTACAGCTCAGGGGAGTACTATTAGTCCAGCCTCTGAGAAAAAATACCACAAGGCCAATCAATATGTGTGTGTGTGTGTGTGTGTGTGTGTGTGTATGTGTGTGTGTGTATGTGTGTGTATGTGTGTGTGTGTATGTACGTGCATGTGTATTTTAGTATACATATAAGTACAAAGGCATAAACAAATATACAAGTGATGACCTGTTGGAACAAGGCCAAGCTGTGTGCAGAGCAGCTAATGATCACGAGGCTGGATAGCCTTGGTGAAGACATTAGCGGTGTTGGTATTTGAGGCCAAGTACACTACACGGGCTTGACTGCGCTGTTGCAACTCACAGCACAAAGTACCGCAGCTGGATGTGCTTTGCCCTGCCGTAATATCAGCAAACAGGACTGGGGCAGAGCAGGCGGCTCACCTAAGTCAGTGAGCAAGAACGTCAGCCAGTGGAGCTCCTGAGTAGCCATAGCACTAGGATCTTCGCCTCAAAGTTGGACGAAGGTTCCGGCGACGAGCGTGTCGGCCTCCAGGAGAAAGCTCCGGCGCCAAGATTGAAGCAGAACCGGTGAGAGGACCTGAGGGTGACGGCGTCGTCTGCCTACGACGGGTCAATGTGTCCTGTGAGTGTAACTGGCTGTCGTCCTTCAAGCATGAGCCCCATGTTTGATGTACTCGCCAGATAACACAATAACCTCTAGCGACCGACCAGTGCACGGGTTGGTGTCTCCTAGTTGCAACAAAGCGAGCAAGGATCCTGAGGATATGCTACGTCAGGACGAGTGCAGGTCATCAGGTACATGAGGCACCCAACCAGCTCTTCGTACGGAACACTAGCTTCAGCAGGCTTGTCAGGAACAAGAGCCGAGAGCTTATGGTCAACAGCAAGAGGAGTGGGCTATGCAGAAGAGAACTAACGGCTTAAGTGGTCGAGGATTTGCTGCACCATGTGTGACTAAGTCAGAGTGATGGTGCGCGCTGCTCTGTCCCTGGTGATATTCAAGCCAAGACAGCGACGCAACTTACCTAGGCCAGTGCAGGTGTGTGGCGTCAGCCGCTCAGCCTTCACTGAGGGCAAAGCAACCCTGACTGGAGTAGCAAAGACCAGGTCGTCAACGTAGACAAGAATGTGGACAGGAGTCGAGCCAGAGCGAACGAAGAGAGAAGAGTTAGCTGAAGACAGGGAGAAGCCAAGGGCTGCAAGAGCAGTGTGTAACGTGTTGTGCTACTCACGAGGAGCCTGGCGCAGTCCGTAGATTGGTCGTCGAAGGCTCTACTGGGTTCCATAAGGGAACAACACAGTGAAGCCAAGAAGGCGGCCGAGCCAGATCTGCTCGTGCAGGCTGCCCTGGAGGAAGGCCGTGGAGAAGTCCAATGAGTGGAGCTCGTAGTCACGCTGTGCTGCGATGTGCAGCAGTTGCCCAAGAATGGTAATCTTTTGGGTTGGGGAGAAGTTCTAGAAGGAGTGTACCCCCTCTTGCTAACTGAAGCCTCTCGCAGACTGAAGCCTGTCGCCGCATTGCTCACCTTGAAGGCAGGCGGACTCTAGGTGGCCGCTTCAATTTGAAGATCCACATGCCATCGACAACGTTTGCCATAGGAGGGGAAACAGCGTCTATGTAGGAGCTTGTGAACCTTCAAGATGCCATCTTTGCATCCATGGCTGCTATCCGCCGAGATGCCCAACGTCCCGACACTACCTCAGCTTAGGGCGTGTAAAGTTGTAACGCCCGAAGCAAATTTCCGACCATTGGGGCGGTTCTGGCGATTGCGAGGTATTAGGGTTACGCCCATTGGATTAGTCGCCCCCATTTGACCGAGTTGCACGGGTATTTTCCGCATAGAAAATTACGCACCGCATTTTCGGACCTACCTAGACTTATCCTCAGTGGGGAGAAAATATTTTGTGCTTGCCTAAACCCACTGCTTTGTTGAACACCCTAGTTTAGGCTTCCGATCTCGCTGTGCTCCATAACCCGTTCGAATGCAATAAGAGAAAACAAAACTTTTACTTTTATTTAAGAGGGTAGTTTAGGGTGGGTGTTCCAAATCCTGACGAAATTTGTGGCGGGGTTCGCTTACGCGTTACACGTTTCTCTTTCGCCGCAAACGCGCAAATGGTCGGAAATTCGGTTTGGTCATTACAACTTTACACGCCCTTAGGTGCGAGGAGTCGGGATGTCAAGGGCGGCTGGGTCACCATTAGAGGCTAGCAGCATGGCATATAGGTGAGGAGTAGCAGCCGCAAGGAAAGCCAGCTCGAGCTGCCTATCCTCTTGGACGTCACTGTCAAGGGTAGAAGCACCCCCGACGTACTGAGGACTGGTAGGAGCAGGAGCCAGCTGAGTGGCGCAGTCAAGGCATCGGGTGGAGACAAAGTCAGCGACAGCAGCAACAAGAGCAGAGACGGACGACAAAGGAGCAATAGGGTCAAGGATACGGGAGACCGTAGGGCGAGCGGCATGGAGGAAGTCGGAGAACGGAGGAGGGGAGATAGTAAGAGACGAATTACGAAGTAACGGTAACAGAAGGGGGAACACAAGCAGCTCCTCCCGCCACACCACCAGACCCAGTACCTCCTCCAACGTTAGCTCCCCTAGACGTACCATTACCTACACTACCTCCACCCTTGCGACCACCCTTGCGGCCATGCTGCCTATCAGAGGCAGCAAGTGCTGCAACATCAGACGAGGCAGTAGTCTCAGCAAAAGAAGCCGAGGCAATAGGGGTAGCAAGCAGGGACGTGGCACACCCAGTGAAGAAGTGAAATGAACAGGAATGTGCTAGAATGACAGCATACTGTCCAACCTGTCCTAACAAAGTGTACACATGGAAACATACAAAATATATCAAAAGTGCACTTTGTGTCAAACTATAATTGTTATGGTTTGTATTTGCTAGTCTAGGTGGTGTACACTTATGTTTAGGGTTGGCTAGGGTTGACCAGGGTTTGCTATATCTTCCTTGTCTTTGTCATTTCTAGTCATTCATTATTCCGTTAACTCGTTGACATGGTATAGAGCAGTTCGATTCCCATGGGCCCACCGCCCCGCGCTCGCCCGTTCGTAACGCGTTACACGTAGTTCCCCGTCACCCCTTAGCCCCCCCCCCCCCGTCGAATCGCGCGCTAGAGAGAGACCCCCGCGGGTCCCCCCACGTCACGTCCTAGGAAGGCCCCCGCGGGTCCCCCCCAAATCGCGAGCTAGAAGGCCCTCGCGGGCCCCCGAATCGCGAGTTAGAAGGACCACCGCGGGTCCCCCACGTCGCGACCTAGGAAGGCCCCCGCGGCCCCCCCGAATCGCGATCTAGAAGGACCCCCCCGGGTCCCAACACGTCGCGACCTAGGAAGGCCCCCGCGGGCCCCCGAATCGCGCGCTAGAAGGACCCCCGCGGGTCCCCCCACGTCGCGACCTAGAAAGGCCCCCGCGGGCCCGCGAATCGCGCGCGCGTTAAAGGGCGCTTCCCCCCCCCCCCCCCCCCCGTAGCCCGTCGCCCCGCAGGCCTCCCCGTCGCGTCCCTTCCCCGTTGCGTCCCCTCTTCGTCGCCTCCCCTTCCCCTACCCGTCGCGTCCCCTCTTCGTCGCCTCCCCTTCCCCTACCCGTCGCGTCCCCTCTTCGTCGCCTCCCCTTCCCCTACCCGTCGCGTCCCCTCCCCGCCGCCCTGCAATCCGCCAGCCCCGTCGCGCCCCCGTACGCCAACCCCGTCGCGTCTCAGTCCGCCAGCCCCGTCCCCCAGCCCCGTCCGCTAGCCCTGTCGCGTCCCCTCCCCGTACGCCCTGCAGTCCGCCAGCTTCGCCTGCCACCAGCCCTCCAGAACCGCCCAGGAACGTCCATAACCGCCCAGGACCGTCCAGAACCGCCCAGAGCCGCCGAGGACCGTCCAGAACCGTCCACAACCGCCCAGGACAGTCCAGGACCGCCCAGAACCTCCCAGAACCGCCCAGGAACGCCCAGGACCGTCCAGAACCGTCCAGAACCGCCCAGGACCGTCCAGGACCGCCCAGAACCGCCCAGAACCGCCCAGGACCGTCCAGGACCGTCCAGAACCGTCCAGAACCGCCCAGGACCGTCCACGACCGCCCAGAACCGCCCAGAATCGTCCAGAACCGCCCAGAACCGCCCAAAACCGTTCCCCAACACAAGAACCAGCAGCAGCATAGGCTGCCCCCAACAGAACCAGCAGCAGCATAGCCTCCCCCCCCCCCAGCAGAACCAGCAGCAGCATAGGCTGGCTTCAGCAGAACCAGCAGCAGCATAGGCTGCCCCCAGCAGCACCAGCAGTAGCATAGGCTGCCCCCAGTAGACCCAGCAGCAGCATAGGCTGTAGCCAGCAACCGCTCCTAGCCGCTCCCCACCGCGCTCGGCCATCTCTAGCGGCTACCATGGCGTGTGCTAGAGTTCTGCAGCAGCAGCAGGGTCTGCCGCAGCGACAGCAACTACAGCACTCCCGGTAGTGGGGACCTGAGGGTCCTAGGAGTACCGGCCGCAGCAGCGGCTCAGCCACTAGTGGGCGCGACGTCGGTCCCTACGGGTACCGGATCCTGACTGGCCCGGGTGCTAGCACCACCTGCTGGATTCCTGACCACTCTGCGTCCTGCTGCTACCGTCACCTCGACGACCTCCACCGTGAGCGTTTTGGTCCTCACGCTATTACACCGCACTGGCCCTCGCGTCTTCGCCAGCGCACTGCTGCACCAGTTGAGTCTCACCGACCTGGTCTAGGACCGTTCCCGGTTGCACGAGTAGAGACATGTGTTTCCAGTCTTGGTGCGTGTGTTGTTTGGAGTCCGGGCCCCTCTGAGCGTCTTTGTGTAGGAGCTGCAGCTACCACTAGTCTAGCACCAGCCTTTGTCGCTGGCTCGGGTGCGACCTCACAGACTGCACAGCTTTCCTTCACCCTAGACTCTGGAGCGTCCAGCTGTTTCTTTCGCGACTGTACTGACCTCACACCACTTCGCACTCAAGTCACTGTCGCCTTGGCTGACCCCAGCGTGGGACCTGTAGTTGCCCACAGCACCACCACTCTCCCGTGTCTAGCGGCTCCCTCTGGGTTTCTCACAGGTTACTACACCCCTTCGTTCTCCAGGAACCTGGTGGGTGTCAGTCACCTTCACGACCTAGGTATCGTCACTACTTTCCCACTGGACGAGCCTGTTTCCTCCTGCACAGTCGGTGCCACTGGGGCGCCTCTGGCCACTTTCCACAGAGAGCCGAGCTCTGGTCTGTACTCACTACACACTAGGTCCCACCACACAGGGTCAGGTCAGGTCAGGTCAGGTCAGGTCAGGTCAGGTCAGGTCAGGTCAGGTCAGGTCAGGTCAGGTCAGGTCAGGTCAGGTAGCTGCTGTGTCGTGCGACTGCCGGTCACTCACCCACCCGTCGGTCCTCTGGCACCACCGTGTAGGTCACCCGTCGTTCCCACGTCTCAGTAGGATGGCACGTTACCGTCTGGTCCCAGGTCTCCCAGAGTCGCTTGCACCGCTTCCCCGCTCGCCTGCGCCGCCGTGCACTCCTTGCATCGAGGGTCGGCAGCACGCTGCCCCTCACTCCTCCTCGTTCCCCCCCACCACGGCTCCCTTCCAGACCCTGCACTTGGACGTCTGGGGCCCCTCTCCGGTCCTTGGCCCACGTCAGGAGCGCTACATCCTGATTGTGGTGGACGACTACTCTCGCTACACCACGGTTTTCCCTTTGCGACAGAAGGCCGACGTGCCTACCGTCCTCGAGCCGTGGGCACTAGCGAGGGGTGACGCCCAGGGCCTTTGTGGGCTCCAACTACACTCAGACCGTTGTGGTGAGTCTTCTTCCACTCGCCTGGAGACGTTCTGTCAGGGTCGGGGGATCATCCAGTCTTACACGCTACCAGCCACGCCGCAGCAGAACGGGGTAGCCGAGCGACGCATCGGCCTGGTCATGGAGGTTGCCCGGACCTCCATGTGCCATGCCGGTGCCCCCCAGTTCTTGTGGCCTCAGGCAGTCCGCTACGCCGCGCACCAGCTGAACCTGTGGCCCAGTGACGCACGGCCACGGGTGACGCCGGTCTCCCTATGGACAGGTTCTCCGGGCGTAGCAGCCGACTTCCAGGTTCTCTCTTGGGACACAACCCAATAAGATGGGTGGGAAGCATTGTACCAGAGGAGGCAGCTACAGTGCGAAGGGAAGACTCATGGGGCACACCGTGAGGAAGGCGTCGCGAGCAGCCGCAAAGCGGTCAGAGAGGCGGGTCGGGAGGAAGTCAGTGTGATATACATGGGGGAGCAGTCCTTAGCAAGAAGCCCGTGAGTGCAAGCAACGTGGAGGGCACGGGCTGCGCTGGCGGCGCGGGTGGCGCAGGCAGCGCGGGTAGTGCAGGCAGCGCATGCGGCTCGGGCGGTGCGTGCGCTGGGGTAGGCGGGCTAGCGCGGACATGCGCTGGTGCTGCCGCGCCCTTGCGCTGGTTGGGCGCGGGCGTGCTTGTGCGCTGGCAGCAGCAGCACGAGCAGCAGCTGCAGTGCACAAGGTGGTGGCGGCGGCGCGGGCAGAGGCAGTGCAGGCGGCAGGGGCAGGGCGGACGGTGCTGTCGTGCGGGCAGCGCTGGTGGCGTGGCAGAGGCAGTGCGCAGGCGCGGGACCCGCGCTGGGGTGGCCGGCGCTGGTGGCGTCGCTGGTGCGCTGGCAGCGTGTCGCTGGACCGGTGACGGCGGAGCTGCTGGTGTATGGGGGGCGTGCCAGGGGCGCGCCAGCAGGGGCGCACTAGGGTTGCGACGGGAGGTGCGCTAGGGGCGCAACAAAGTGGGGTGCGCTAGGGGTGTGATGGTGGTGCTCTAATAGGGCGCGAGTAGGGGTTCGATAAAGGGGGCTCTAGGGGGTGCTCTAGAGGGGCGCTCTAGGGAGAGTTCTAGTGGGGTGCGCTAGGGTAGCTAGGGTAGGCGGGACGGAAGCGGTTGACCTAACATACTCGATGATAACATGTCAGAATGAGAACATAATTGCGTGCCAGGTAATCACTAAGAAGCGGAGAGGCTTCAAGCGAGGTTCACGGCACCCAGGTGTCGTCTTCACTGGTACGGTCGGTCCAGCGGAATAAGAAATCCACGTGGCGGCCAGAGGCGTCGAGCCAAACGCGATGTGCCAGAATCTTCGAGGGATTGAGAGTTGGTTTCGGGACAGGGCGAGCTGTCGGGGCATCGTTCTGGCGGGCAATCGCCGTCGTGGCCGGGACGAATTTTCGAAGTAAGCTGATGTGGAAAGCGTCATGTACACGCCATTCGTCGGGCAGAATCAGCGTCGCGGTGACAGGTGTCACCATTTTAGCAATGCGGAAGGGTCCGCGAAATCTCTGACGCAGCTTGGATGAACCGAGCAGAGAATGTACAAGGGGGGTATATGCAAACCAGTACCCACTATAGCACACCCCTATCTGGCGTACATTGAAAACACACACAAATGTGAATGTATACTTTCACACAAAGTGGCGCGCACCATCACTCTGACGCAGTCACACATTGTGCAGCAGATCCTTCCGCACTTGGGCCTTCAATTCCACTCCTCTGCCTGTTGGCAATACGCTCTCGGCCCCTGTCTCTGACGAGCCTGTTGAGCCCAGTGGTTAGCACGCAGAGATGGTGGGGTGCCTCATGTACCTGATGATCTGCACTCGTCCGTACCTCGCCTCTCAGCATCCTTGCTCGCTTTATTGCGACTGGTAGACACCAACATGAGCACTGGTCGGCTGCTAAGAAGGTATTGCGCTATGTGGATAGTACATCAGACATGGGGCTTGTGCTAGGTTGACGACATCCATTTGTACTCACAGGACACACTAGCGCGTCGTGGGCAGACAACATCAAGACTCTCAGGTCTTCTTAAAGCTACTGCTTCAGCCTTGGTGCACAAACGGTCTCGTGGAGATCCACTCGCTCGTCGTCGGTGCCACAGTCCAGCTGTGAGGCAGAGATCAACGCTAGCGCTATGGCCGCTCAAGAAGTTTGCTAGTTGACGTTCTTGCTTGTTGACTTTGGTGAGCCACCTAGTTCTGCCCTTGTCATGTTCGCTTATAACATGGTCATGATCCTCTTATGTTAGGAGACTAGACTGGAGGGCAGAGTGAAGCACATCCAGCTGCGGTACGGCGTGAGCTGCAGCAGCGCGGCCAGGCACGCGTAGTATACTTGGCCCTAGGGGTTGCTGATATATGCACTAAGGTGCTCCCGCCTCGTGATCATCAGCGACTGCACACGATTGGCCTTTTCCCAGTAGGTCCTCTGTCGGAATCTTCTCTTCCTTCCTGCTTTCCTCTCTCCCCCGGTTGTGCTCCTCCTGTGCCCTCTCCCTTCTTCTCAGTGTCCCTCTCTTAGTGCCCTCAGCTCTCTCTTACCCTTGCCCCTGTTCTCTGCAGCCCCATACACTTCTGGCCTCTCCGCTCATGCCCTTCTATGATTCTCCCGTGCTCTTTTCTCGGCCTTGCTATTGCCAGGTTGGTGCGATGGTCAGTTCTCTCCTGTCCCTTATCACTGGTCAGAACCACCACTCCTGATTCCTTTATCTCTTTCACCCTCCATCTCTCTGTGCTCAGGCCGATATCCATCATGTCCTGCTTCGCTTGCTTCAGATATACCTCTTCCCCTGCCCCCAGCTCCTTTCCTGCCTTTCCCCCCCCTGCATCTTTCCTCTTCTTGTATCTCTGTGCGTCCCTTAGCTGTGCCACGTGCAGGTTCTCCAGTGCTACTGGCAGTAGCTCCCTCAGGTACCTTGCTCGTGCCTCGGCCAGGCCCACCCAGTCCTGTTCTTTCTCCACTCTTACTGAGGCAGCTAGTATATTGGGGGCGTCCACTGGCAGAATGGGCTCCCTTCCTAGCAGCAGATAGTAGGGAGATAAATCCCTCAAGGCTGCTTGCTTGCTGAACCTGTAGCCCGCGACCACCCATGGCAGCCTTGCATCCCAATCCCTCTTGAATCTCTCTCCATATGCCCACAACCCCCGTTTCACAGTCTGGACGAACCTCTCCGTCAGACCGTCACTCTGCGGGTGGTACCTTGAAGTTCTGCGGTGCGTGATGCCCGTCTCTCTTAGCAGCTTGTCAAATTCTCCCATGAACTCGGTCCCTTGATCTGTGAGGACCTCTTTGCAAGCTCTGAATCTGGTGAGCACTTGCTCCTCGAATGCCTCGGCTATTCTCGCCGAGTTTTTGCTTGGTAGTGCTCGGACCTCCACCCACTTGCTGCCGTGTTCTATCATGATCAGGATGTACCGCTTCCCCCTTCGGCTCAAGGGCATTTCCTCGGCTAAATGCAGCGACCACCTGAATCCTATCCCCCGGATGGGCAAGGAGTGCAATTCTTCTCTCCCTCTCTCTAGTTCCGCCTTGTTCCTGCTGCACAGCTCGCACGCCTCCACCCAGTTTCTTATGTCTCTCCTCATGCCGGCCCACCACCACCCAGTTTCTACTAGCTCTATGGTCCTCAGGCTTCCGTAATGCCCCAGCTGCCTGAGAATCTGACTGTCTCTCCTCCTTCTTCGGCACTAGCTTCCATCCGCTGCTGGTGTTTTTCTGCAGCTGCTCCTGATACCAGCGGTAGTGTGCCCCTCGTGCTCTGGCTCTCTTGCTCACCAGCTCCGCTTCCGTAGTCTTCCCTTGCACCCACTTCAGCATCTCTTCATCCTCCCAAATGTCCTCTGCCCCTTTCTTCTGCATCTTCCTGGCCCCTTCTCCATCTATCTCTCTGGCTAGTGCCACCAGGCATGCGGTGGGCCTTTCAGGCGGAGGGTTCCTGGAGAGCCCATCCACATGCTGCATGGTCTTGTTTGGTCGGTGTTTGATGGTGAAGTCGTATTCCTGGAGCCGCATTGCCCATCTGGGATTCCTGCCAGTCAAGGCCTGATTGGTCATCAGCCAAGTCAGGGGTTGGTGATCAGTCACCAGTTCGAATGGCCTCCCCTGGAGGTATATCCTGAAGTGTGTAATCGCCCACACCGTTGCCAGACCCTCCCCTTCGTAGGAGCTGTAGTTTGCTTCGGCCAGGTTGCAGCTGCGACTCTCGAATGCTACTACCATCTCTTCCTCCCCCCTTTTCTGACACAGTATAGCGCCCATTCCTGAGCTGCTCCAGTCGGTGTAGAGCGTGAAGGGGTCTTCTTTATTCGGCAGTGTCAGAACTGTCGCTGACTTCACCGCCTTCACTAGAGAACTCAGGGCCCCTTGCTCCGTGTCTCCCCATTGCCATTTCTGGTCTTCCCTCAGTATGCGCTTTCCGTCTTGCTGAAGTTGGGTACGAATCTTCGGTAGTAGTTGAGGAACCCCAGCACCGCTCTGAGGGTGCTGCGGTCCTTCGGGGGAGGGACCCTGTCGAGCACCTCTACTTTTCCCTGCTGAATCCCCAGTGTCCCTCCTTCCACTTCGAATCCCAGGTACATCACCGAGGTGTTGCCGAAGCTGCATTTCTTGGGGTGACAGGTGAGGCCAGCTGCTGCAATTGCATCCAACGTCGCCTTCACGTCCTTGACGTGCTGCTTTGCATTGGAGCTGAAGACAATCACGTCATCAATATAGCATGCTGCCGCTGGAACTCCTCTCAGTGCCGCGTCCATCGCCCGCTGGAACAACGCCGATGCGTTCTTCATGCCGAACGGCATGAACTTCCACTCATGCAGCCCGTCTGGTCCATGACACGCGGTTTTCTTGCGGTGCTGTAGCCGTATGGGAATCTGATTGAACCCTTGGCGCAGGTCCAGGGTGGAGAACACGGCTGCCCCCTGCAGTTTGTCGAAAATCTCTTCCGCGGATTGCATGGGATATCGGTCTGCCGTGGTCACCTTGTTGAGCCCCCTGTAGTCGCCGCACATTCTCCTTGCTGACACCTCCCCCGTCAGGTGCTTTCTAGACACCACCACCGTAGCTGCCGCGTAGTCGCTTTCCGAGCGCTGAATTAAGCCAGCCGCCATGAGCTCGGCACATTTCTCCATGCATGTGTCAATGTCGCCTGGGCTCACGCGTCGCTTCCTGGTAGATCGGTACTTTGCTGCCTCATCTCTTGCGTTGTGCACATGCCCAACTCCTGCAGGGTGTAGCCTCGACTCCGGCCTCTGCATCTGCGCCAGAGAGTGTCTCAGGGATGTCGTCGATATGCCATTCTGCCAGTATCTCCTCATCCGATGCGCCCTGGAGCCCAACTGCGCTGCATCTGCTGGCACCCCTCTTCCCAGCACCTCTGTTATCTCTGCAAAGGCTTGCTTGACCGGCTCCCTGCGGTCCTCCGCCAAGTCCACGTTCTTTAGGATATATAACACCTCTCCCTGCTTCCTTTGTATCATCTCCAGCACTCGCTTTAGATTCCTGAAGGACGCACCTCTTGCATCCTCCATCCCTCTTCCTTCTCCCGCTCTAGAGTATCCCTGACACTCCCATCCCGCCACCACCAGATCCACTTGCCCCCAGTCATCCAGCACCCACTCGGTGATGTCTCTGACATCGTTCACTTCGGCTTCGCCTTCTCTCGGTATCGCTGACTCCCATAGCTGCTCTGGGTACTCCTCCAGCAGCATCTGCGTGTGATGTCTAGCCATCTTCCGTACCGCCGGATCTTGCTCCACATGAATCCATTTCTTGACCATACATCCCGCCCTCAACGCCGCCGCTAGTCCGGAACCTATTCCTCCATACAGTTCCACTATGCATATGGCTCTCTCCAGCGTCCACACGCGGCTGACTCTCTCCTTGAGAGCGGGTGGCTCCTGTCCAGCTACACGCCTCTCCACCCTTCTCTCGTATTCTTCTCCGTATCTCTCCCATGAGTATTCGTCCAGCTCCTCGCTCAGATCTTTCTTGCGCGCCTGATATGCCTCCCGCGGTTCCTGCCTTACGAACTTGACGGGCAGAGTGCCTACCGAGCTTTCCGGGTCCCAATATTGCACGCGGTAAAGCACTTTCTCCTGCCACGTGCAGATGGTGGCTCCCACTCTATAGAGGAGTTCCATGCCTACTATGATATCGTAGTCCTCTGATTCCGAGACTCCGCATTGCACGCGTATGCAACACTCCTTCTCGGTGCCGGGCGAGAGTACTACTTCTATTGGTCTCTTGGTCCGCGGCATCCACTTCAGCTCTCCTCCCTCAGCAGTCATCAGCAGTATCCCTTTGTCTACTAGCCTTTCTGGCAGGTCCAGCTTCAACTGCTTCGCCAGTCCCTTCCCGATCAGCACATTGTGCGCTACGGTGTTTATAATTGCTTGCTTCACACATCGGACGAAGGACAGACTACTCGGGAAAATTTCCGGAAATAATTCGGCTGATTGCTGGAGTGTTGTGTGCTGGGGTATCGCTGGCAATAGGCTAGGGGCGATTGTGGGTCAACAGAATCGCGTGGCATGTACTCCGAAGATATTGGGGAAACGCACTTGCTGAATCGGCGGGAAAACTGCTAGAGGCTCTTCGTGGGTTGACAGTTTCGATAGGCACGTTACCACAATTCGTCGTCCTCTCAAAACATTTGAGGAGACCTATCGTCAACGTAACTGGCCTTGCTTCCAAGATTGTTGGACATATTTATAGCACTCGTGTCTGTCATTGTAACAGTGGATGCTGGTAACCAATATGATTAGTTTCAATAATAATCTCTCAATGAAATACACCCGACTCTCTGATCACATTTATACATCTTGTTATTCTACACAAAATTACTAATACCATTCATTAAATTATAATTTCATTATTATTAAAATGGGTCCACTCATAATTTCATGTTGCTATTCGTTCTCTGGATTCTAATTTTGGCATTGACTTTGACATGAACACTAAATTAATGACATACAGAAAATCTCACTACACATTGCTATTACCATTGCTAGGATGCTCCAAATTGTCATCATTCCAATCCTTCAAAGCAACAGCACCCAAGTCAAAAAACCCATTCTCAGATCTGATCCCAGCTTTGTTGAGCCATCGCAGAATTTGATCCTGCCTCTTGTCCATCTCCACCTGAAAGGCACAAATCGTAGCATGAGACAAAAAAGCAGCTGTAAGCATGCAAACACACCACCTGAGAGGCACATATCATAGCGTGAAACAAGAAGCTCAATAATATAACAAACTCACCGCCAGAAACATGTAGCACATCTGATCAATGGTGAGGGCAACCACTGCTGGCTCATCCTTGTACCACGCTGCAGCTGCCTAATTGAATGCTTCGCTGCAAAATGGGGTTCCGTCATGGGCATGCCACGGTACACCATAATCATCTGCAATGGTGCAACACAATTTTGGTCATGACTGTTGCTTTAATGTAAACGAAACACAAATGAAACATTTACATGTCCAGTTGTCGGAGGCATACTTGCGCCGAGCCTCTGCTGTGTTGGGAAGTGGCTCCCCAAGAATATCACACAGAAGGCAATAAACCACTTCACGAAACTTAGTATTCAACTTCCCGCTTCGACTGTTACCTTGGGTCACAATCTTAGCACCCAACCCTCCATTGCACCACAAAGACTCGAAATAGCGAGCTCCTTGTCAAGCACGTCGAGGTCAGCAATGACCTCCGCCTTGTAGTCTCTTTCCGAATGATATATCATCCTCTCTGACAACTTCGGCCCGTTGAGGAACATGTCAAGAACATCACTTATTGATGCCTGCAGAAGGAAAACAGAAATAGTAATTAGAATCAAGTAAAGAACCAGGGCTATAAAAACAGTGCGAAAAAGCGGGAGGAAAGCGCGAGTACATTTATCTTTGCTTCGTCAGCCCAAGGTGGTTTGATCACGTGGATCATCAGCTCCTTAAGCATGTCCATCATCTCGCGTTAACTCCTGTCCGAGGCAGCAAGTCGATTCTCCAAGCGAGTCAGCATTTCTCCAAGCTTACGAACGACGTTGCGGAGCTCCGTTTCAGAGCTGGGCCTGACATTGTTCGCCTCTCTGTGAAAGATGTTGCGTTCGGAAGGTGGATCCTGCTCTGAAATTTTAAAAACAACACGGACACATTATCAGGTTTAGAGTACCACGATGTGTGTCGAAGCATCATAACCAGCGATTACTACTCACGTAATCACACACCTTTTTCAACTTGCATCGCAGAAGGTTCAGCAAGTGGCAGCGCAGGTCCAACAACATTCAGTTGGTCTTGTGAACCTAGAGCATTCTCCCCGTTTCCTTCCGATGAGCCTTCGACGGCAGCAACCGTTCCTTGCTTCGACAGTGAATCGCCGCCATCGCTCCCTTCAGCATCATCTTGTCCGCTACCTTTACGAGTCCCCCATACTTTCGCCTGATATCCTCTCAGCTTGACTGAAACTTGAGTTGTTCGCCGCTTACGTCCGGCAAAAGTCTTTTGAAGCTCCTTAGGGATTTCATCTGCCATGACAACTAGTAGTTAGGAACTGTGGAAACATAAATATTTGACCCAGTTTTAAAATAGGCATTGTGAACAATTTGTGGCACCCATGCATTACCGTGCGAGAAATCACGTCAGCCATGAAACGGGCGTGTGAAGAGCAGTCGCGGCAAAAGCGGTGCAGGGATCTGTGGTATTGTGTTCAAGCAGAACCGTGGGTCACAGAAAGCCCAGGAAAGGTGGACGTGTATTCGTCCGAACTCCGCTTGGCTGAAGCGCTGCCTTGCAGGTTGTGAGCAGAGGAGGGGGGTAAGGACGGGCGTGCAAGAACTACTTTTTTTTAGGTGCCTCGAACCTGTAATTCTAGACTTTTAGTAGGGTATTACGGCATGCTTCATGCGCTGAATAACAAGGAAATAAAAGTGCTAACGATCTGACGGGCAACTGACCGGGAAACAAAAAAGTTTTCGCATGATTCTAGCAGTGTGGCGAGGTGCGATAAGAAGCCGAAGTGACAACTCATCTGAAACCAACTCAGCAGAGTGTGCAACCCACCGTGCCAGCCCAACAGACACCCACCGCTCAACAAGGGTGGGCCCTCGAGCCACGCTGGTGCTGTTTGGTGACGCCACCACAAAATTGCACAACAGGGCAGTTTAAAAAAATAAGGAAGTGTACACGAGGCCCAGCTCGAGAGACAGTCACGAGAAACTTTAATCCGTTACTTGAATTCTCGTGGTGATGGGCAGGAATGCGAATATCTTGTCTGGTTCTGTACATTCACCAAGACGCGTGCGCGTTTGATCGAAGGCGCGAAGGCAAAGTATGGTACAGTCTGGCAGTGACCAGATTCCTGCCAGCGACTGTACGTGCTGCAGAAACTGTGTCGCCAATCACAAATTTGGGATGTGAGGCCAACGATTGGCTGTGAAACACTACTGTAAAGCCCGGAATAGTCGTGGCAGCATCTTCGAGAAACCAGGGCCGCTACTGTCAATTGTCCACGTTGTCTGTTCAGATAACACAATGTTCGATTACATCATCACCTGGTTGAATGCTAAGATGTTAAACACTACCACTTCAGTTTGAATCCAAAAAGGTAAAAGAACAATTGTATAATGGAACATAATGTTCCTACATGTACTTAACGATGCTGGGCAGTCGGGCTTTACATGAGTCGAATAAGCAGTAGTACTATGTCATCGTCATGGGTTCCCATAACTTGTTACGGTTCAGAACACAATTAAGATTGCAAGTAAAAGGACGCGACACCAGTGTCATGTTATGATAGTGTTGAATTCAGGCTTGTCTTATCAAGGAGCTGCTAACGGGGCAGAACAGTTGTTCTTAGTGATTTAGCCCAATCTGGATGAGCTGTGGTCAGCACACGAGGGAACATAACAACACCGATTGAATACGCATGCGCTACCGGCAATAGTTCAATAGAACTTGAATCTATTGAGAAGGAAGCGATCGTTGCCAAGAGGCACAACATGGGCTACACGAAGAACAGTCTCTGCATCTAGCTAGTGGTACTCAGTTCCCTCATCATCCCAAGTAAGCACGGGACAGTGGGATCGGTGCTCCTCCTCTGTGACCTTGTAGAAGCGCACAAACGCATACTCCCCTGCTCGACCTCGTCGCGCTCTGTTGTGAAAACGTCGGCAACAAACAGGCAGAGAAGTCTAGCATACCATATGACCTTCTTTTCAGATTCTTCCCCAAAGCACAGCCACGTTACTGAACCACGGCGAGTCCATGAATGATGGCATTGCACGCACGTAATGGGCTTGACTAGAGTATCTAGTAAAGTCATCGTCCCCTGGTATTGCCATCCCCTTTTTCACATGTATCGTCGAGCTCACCTTAGTCCCCCCCTCCTCCAAACTCCCCAGGAGTGTTTTCAACCTAGTCATGTCTCCAGGGGCAAGAGCAACATGCTCTTTCCAAGCATCTGAAGCATCACTCCAGTCCAGCCGCCAGTTCACCTTAAAAGAGCCAGCAGCAAAGGTGTTTACACCGTTCCCAATGGCCTGCCATATAAACAGGGGCGTGAACACGTGGTTAACCAATTGTTGGGAGAAGAACTGATGTACTTATAGGACAACATGGAACCAAAACGCAGAATGAATCCTGGTTAGCAGAAGTGGAGGGATTTCAAAACCCAAATGCAGCCATCTTCGTACGCACCACAGTTCCCCTGCCCCACAGTTCCCTGCCCCACAGTTCCCCGCCCCAGGGTTCCCTGCCCCACAGTTCCCTGCCCCACAGTTCCCTGCCCCACAGTTCCCTGCCCCACAGTTCCCTGCCCCAGGGTTCCCTGCACCACAGTTCCCTGCCCCACAGTTCCCTACCCCACAGTCGTACGCACCTCTTGTAGAGCCACCATTCGAGGCGGACCATCCACAGAGTTGGAATCGGCAACCTGCAGAGAACGAAGCATGTGCGACCTAACATCATGTTGCACGATCTGTGGCTCCGCGTTCCGCTTGTTGGTGGCTCTGTAGGCACGTTTCACTAGTGGCTGATGGAGATACTCGAACATGTTCGCATTATAATGAACGGGTACCCCCGATCGCACGATGTCGTCCACTAAGTGAGCCATGTCATGTACTTTAGTGAGGTTGAATTCGTTGGCTTGTTGAGCACCAAAGACCGCTTTCAGTTGAGGAATTAGTCTGTGATCGTGCATGATATGATGCGACGGGTCGAGGGAAGGACCAAGGGAAAAGAAATGAGGCACCAAGGGCAGGCATGGGCAGCAGAGTGACAAGGTGGTGGGGAGATGCAAGGGAAGGGATGTGAGGCACCAAGGGCAGGCATGGGCAGCAGAGATGACAAGGTAGTGGGGAGATGCAAGGGAAGGGATGTGAGGCACCAAAGGCAGGCATGGGCAGCAGAGATGACAAGGTGGTGGGGAGATGCAAGGGAAGGGATGTGAGGCACCAAGGGCAGGCATGGGCAGAAGAGATGACAAGGTGGTGGGGAGATGCAAGGAATGGGATGTGAGAGCACAATTGCATGCATGACAAGACTAACCTCTTGATGTCGCGCCCCAATTCATCAAGAGTGCCCTCCGTGTGGTACCAGCGCCGACACCCCAACATGTAGCAATCGACGAACGCCGCTACCGCATCGATGACATCTTGGGGCACGAGCAAAACCATGCTGAGAACAATGCATATCACTTGCATGACAGCGCGATGTTTGAACGCCTGGAAGTTCGAGCCACCTGAAAAGGCAGTAAGCAGTAGATATATCTTCGTGACTAATAGAATAAATAGAGAGTACAGTAGAGAGGATAAGGTGTCAGATTTATATGACATAGCTACAGTAGGCTATAGTGGGGTAGCACATATGGGGTACAGTTTTCTAGGGTTTGCTTCTTGTACCCAACTTTCACTTAGTCATTTCATTCCTCGTTTCTCATCATGGTATCGAGCAGGTTCCCTAGTGGGAACGATTCCTAGGGCCCACCACCACGATTTTTTTTTTTCCTGCCCGGAGCGCGTTTTGCGCCGGCCCGAGTCGCGCCGCCCTTTCGGCCCGCCGCGCCCGTCGCGCCCGTCGCGCCCGTCGCGCCCGTCGCGCCCGTCGCGCCCATCGCCACCTACCTTCGCGGCCCCGCCACCTCACTGTGCGGCCCCGCCACCTACCTCCGCGGCCCCGCCACCTACCTCCGCGGCCCCGCCACCTACCTGTGCGGCCCCGCCACCTACCTGTGTGGCCCCGCCACCTACCTTCGCGGCCCCGCCACCTCACTGTGCGGCCCCGCCACCTACCTCCGCGGCCCCGCCACCTACCTGTGCGGTCCCGCCACCTACCTTCGCGGCCCCGCCACCTCACTGTGCGGCCCCGCCACCTACCTCCGCGGCCCCGCCACCTACCTGTGCGGCCCCGCCACCTACCTTCGCGGCCCCGCCACCTCACTGTGCGGCCCCGCCACCTACCTCCGCGGCCCCGCCACTTACCTTTACGGCCCCGCCGCCTCCTCCCAGCGGCCCCGGACGCCGCCCTCTCAGCGGCCCCGCCGAGCCGCCCAGCAGCCAAGCCGCCCAGCCGCCGAGCCGCCCAGCAGCCGAGCCGCCCAGCAGCCGAGCCGCCCAGCAGCCGAGCCGCCGAGCCGCCCAGCCGCCGAGCCGCCCTGTCCGCAGCCGAGCCGCCCAGCAGCCGAGCCGCCCCGCCGCCGAGCCGCCGAGCCGCCGAGCCGCCCTGCAGCCGAGCCGCCCGACCGCCCTGTCCGGTAAGAGCAGCGCCTCTCTCACAGCACTGCCCTCGCCCTACTGTTTGCACTGCTAGTCTACTGCTGTCATGGCTACCCCTAGTGTCCTCGCTTTTGACGCTGAGGGTCGGGCCATTGACTTTGACGTCTGGATAGATGACCTGCAGCTTTTCTTACAGTGCGACAGAGCAGACGGCCTCTCCCTCTTTGACCTCACTTCTGGTGCCTCTCCTGCCCCCGCTGCTGATGCTGACGCCACCGTTCGCTCACAGTGGGCCACGCGCGATGCTGCTGCACGTCTTGCTGTGCGTCGCCACCTCCCTACCTCTGAGCGTGCGCACTTTAGCCAGTACAAGAGTGCTCAGACCTTGTACGACGCTGTAGTTGCACGCTACTCCTCCCCTGCCACTGCTGCACTGAGCCGCCTCATGCTACCGTACCTCTTCCCTGACCTTGCTGCCTTTCCCACAGTCGCTGACCTCATTACGCACCTCCGCTCTAGTGACACTCGCTACCGCGCTGCGCTTCCTGCTGAGTTCTGCGCCAAGAACCCCCCCCCCATGTACATCACCCTCTACTACATAGTCACCCGTCTCCCTGACTCCCTTCGCGTAGTCAGGGACCACTTCCTCTCGGTTTGTCCCACCACTCTCACCGTTGACCTCCTCGAGAAGGCCCTCCTAGCAGCAGAAAAGAGCATAGTCGCTGTAGGAGCCTCTCGTGGTGACCCTCGCACCCCCATCTTTGAGGGGTGTTCCCCCTCCCCTCTTTTGCCCTCTGTTGCCTCTGCTGCTGCGGCCGACCTCGCTGGTTTGGAGTCGGTTGGGGCAGCGTCTACCCCTAGCGGGAGACGCCGCCCTGGCAGGGGCAAGGGGGGCAGGGGCGCTGGAGGAGCTAGCGGGGGCGGTGGAGGCTGCGGTGGAGGTGGTGGAGGAGGTGGGGGTGGCGGTGGGAGTGGTGGCGGGGGTGGAGGTGTAGGTGGCGGCAATGGAGGCGCAGGAGGCAGCGGCAGTGGCGGAGGGAGCGGAGGTGGCGGCGGTGGAGGAGGAGGAGGAGGAGGAGGAGGTGGAGCTGGTCGGGGTGGCGCTGCGCAGAGGGTCAGCTCCGGTGGTGGTCAGCGCCAGCAGCAGCAGCAGCAGCAGCAGCAGCAGCAGCAGCGCACTCGTGACGTCCCCTCCCCTCAGCAGCTCCGTGAGTGGTACACTGCACGCCAGAGGGGTGGGGGTGCTGGTCCGTGCACCTACGTCCTGCACACCGGTGACCGCGCGGGTGAGCAGTGCGGGGGTGCGCACTCCACCCAGCGCTGCTTTGGCCGCCTCACGGACGCTTGGCGTCACCAGTTCCCTGAGGCCACTGAGATCCCCCGCTGGGGTGAGCTGTCTAGGGCGGGTGTAGCTGTCTTTGACCTTGACTTTGATGCTATTCTTGCTGCCGTGTATACTGTGACTATTAGTGATGAGGGTGACTGTTACCGGTGTTTTCCGCCCGACCCGGGCATTGAGACTGCTGCTCTAGGTACTGGTGAGGCTGCTGCTCTAGGTGCTGGCGAGGCTGCTGCTCTAGGTGCGTCTGCTCCCTCAGGTGCTGGTGAGTCTGCTCTCTCAGGTTCTGCGTCGGCTTCGGCCTCCCACACCTTCACACTTGACTCGGAGGCTTCTCGCTCCTTCTTTCGAGACCGCACCACACTCACGCCGCTTGGCCGGCCAGTTGCGGTCTCCCTGGCAGACCCCTCTGGGGGTCCTGTCCTTGCTCACTTCTCCACTGTCCTCCCGTGTCCGGCGGCCCCCTCTGGCACCCTGTCTGGTCTCTACCTCCCCTCGTTCTCTACGAACTTGGTGAGTGGTGCTGACCTACAGGATGCGGGGGTTCACCAGTTCACTCCTGCGAGTCAGCGGGTGACCCACTGCACGGACGCTCGGACAGGCCGCCACCTGGCCACGTTTACACGTCGGCCAGGGTCGAGCCTGTACACACTGACCACTGCGTCTCCTCCAGTCCCTGCGTCTGGTCAGGTAGCTGCGTCGGGTCAGGTGTTTGCTGCAGCGTCCAGGTCTGGTCCTGAGTCTGCCCCCTGCTCGTGTCGCCTCCTGTCTCACGAGACTCTCCTCTGGCACCACCGCCTTGGCCACCCCTCCCTGCTTCGTCTCCGGAGCATGGCCTCCCGTGTCCTTGTCTCTGGTCTTCCCCGGTCCCTCCCTCCCCTTCCTCCGGGGCCAGGCCCTACCTGCGTCCCCTGTGTCGAGGGACGGCAGCGGGCTACCCCTCACTCCTCCCAGTTTCCTCCGACAGAGGCCCCGCTGCAGACGCTTCACATGGACGTGTGGGGCCCGGCCCGCGTCCGTGGACAGGGTCACGAGCGCTACTTCCTGCTGGTGGTTGACGACTACTCGCGTTACACCACAGTCTTCCCCTTGCGCAGCAAGGGTGATGTCACTGAGGTGTTGATCGACTGGATCCGCGCAGCTCGTCTCCAGCTCAGGCGGAGCTTTGGCTCGGACTTTCCTGTTCTGCGTCTGCACTCTGACAGAGGCGGAGAGTTCTCCTCTGGCCTTCTGCGAGCCTACTGTCGTGCACGAGGCATCCGCCAGACCTTCACGCTTCCGGACTCTCCACAGCAAAATGGGATTGCTGAGCGCCGCATTGGCATGGTCATGGACGTCGCCCGTACGTCCATGATGCATGCGGCTGCCCCCCATTTTCTGTGGCCGTTTGCGGTTCGGTACGCGGCGCATCAGATCAACCTTCAGCCCAGGGTCTCCATGCCGGAGACCTCCCCAGCTTTGCTGTGGACGGGGAAGGTTGGCGATGCGTCTCCGTTCCGTGTCTGGGGATCTCGGGCGTTTGTCCGCGACTTGTCTGCGGACAAGGTGTCCCCTCGTGCTGCTCCTTGCGTCTTCCTGGGTTTCCCCCCTGACGCCCCAGGGTGGCAGTTCTACCACCCCACCTCTCGCCGTGTTCTGTCCTCCCAGGACGTCACGTTCGACGAGTCGGTCCCCTACTACCGCCTCTTCCCCTACCGCACTCCGTCCCTCCCCCCGCCACCGCTCTTCCTTGTCCCAGGTCCCCCCCCGGTAGACCCCCTCCCCCCTCAGGGTCCTGCCCCTTCAGGTGTGTCCCAGGTAGACGCTGTTGAGCCTGTCGAGGTTGCTGGTGACTCTGGTGCTGCTGAGGGTGCTGAGCCTGGGGGTGCTGACTCTGGGGGTGCTGAGCGTGTGGGTGCTACGCCTGGGGGTGCTGAGCCTGGGGGTGCTGAGCCTGGGGGTGCTGAGTCTGGGGGTACTACGACTGGGGGTGCTGAGCCTGGGGGTACTACGCCTGGAGGTGCTGAGCCTGGGGGTGCTGCGTCTGGGGGTGCTGAGCCTGGGGGTACTACGCCTGGAGGTGCTAAGCCTGGGGGTGCTACGCCTGGTGGTGCTGTGCCTGGCGGTTCACCGGGTGCTCCCTCTCGCCGAGAGCCACTCTCTCCCCAGGAGCTGCGTGAGTGGTTTGCCCGGCGCTGGAGGCGAGCTGCTGGAGCTGCTGGAGCTGGAGGTGCTGCGGGTACTGGAGGTTCTGTTGCTTCTGAGGGAGCTGGTGCCACGGGTCCCGGAGGTGCTCGTACTGGGAGTACTGGAGCTGCTGGACCTGCGGGTACTTCTGGAGCTGGAGTTGCTGCGGGTGTTGGCGCGGAGGCTACTGCTGTCGGTCCTGGAGGCGGTCCTGCTGGGGGTACTACTGGTGCTGCTGGGGGTTCTGGAGCTGGAGCTGCTACTGGTGCTGGTGCTGCCCCTGCGGGTGCTGGTGCTGTCCCTCCTGTGTCTGGAGTCGCCGCGCGGCCTCGGCCGTACTTCGTTCCGCTCCTTCAGCAGGTTCTTGGTCTCCCGCCTTCTACTGGTCCTCCTCTTCCTTTAGAGTGTCCACAGCCTGTCCCGTCGCAGTTACAGTTACAGCCGGCCTCCCCACTGCCTGCTCCGTCTCCCTACACTGGTCCTACTGGAGGTCTTGCTGAGCGTCGTGAGCCTGCGTCTCGCCCTGCGTCGCCTGTCCGTGCTGCTCGCACTAGTGGTCGCGGTTCGCGTCAGCGTCCTCCTCCTGTCCCTGGCACGCACCGGATGTCTCTGCGTCCGTCCACTGCTCCTCTGCGTGCCCCTTTGCCTTCTCCTCCTGAGTCTTCTCTTCCTACTCTTGCCGACCCGGAGTCGGACTCTCTTCGCGCTGTCAGTCCTACTGTCACGCGTCTCCTTGCTACGGTTGTCACTGACCCTTCCTTTGAGTCCACTGCTGCGTCTGCTCTAGTTGCTGAGCTCGTCGACTTTGCTGCTCACTGTCGCCTAGACTACGTCGCCAGTCTTGTTGCTGAGTCTGAGTCTGTCTGTCCTCCGTCCGTCGGGGGTGAGTGTGCCCTTGGCACGGACGTCCTTGAGGACAGGCAGGAGGAGTTTCAGTGCTTGGCCGCTGCTTCACCTCATCTCGTGTCCGTACTGCTTACCCCTGAGGGAGACCCGGATGCACTTGACATCCCGACTCCGCGCTCTTACGCGGAGGCGATAGAGGGTCCCTACTCCTCTCAGTGGCAGGCAGCTATGGACGCAGAGATGGCTTCCTGGAAGTCCACAGGCACCTACGTTGACGCTGTTCCCCCTCCTGGGGCGAACATCGTTAGTGGCATGTGGATTTTCAGGGTGAAGCGACCGCCGGGTTCTCCGCCTGTCTTCAAGGCGCGTTACGTGGCTCGTGGCTTCAGTCAGCGGCAGGGAGTTGACTACTTTCAGACCTTCTCTCCCACCCCGAAGATGACCACTCTTTGGGTACTGCTGCACGTAGCTGCTCACCGTGACTACGAGCTACACTCTCTTGACTTCAGCACTGCTTTCTTGCAGGGCAGCCTGCACGAGGAGATCTGGCTGCGTCGCCCACCTGGCTTCACTGGGTCTTTTCCTCCTGGCACCCAGTGGAGCCTACGGCGGCCAGTCTACGGTCTCCGCCAGGCACCGCGTGAGTGGCACGACACACTGAGGACTACACTTGCGGCTCTTGGGTTTGCTCCCTCTACTGCCGACCCGTCGCTGTTTCTGCGCACCGACACTTCTTTGCCGCCGTTCTACATCCTCGTGTACGTCGACGACTTGGTCTTTGCCACAGCTGACACTGCTGGACTAGCCCACGTGAAGTCCGAGCTGCAGAAGAGACACACGTGCACTGACCTGGGTGAACTGCGCAGCTACCTTGGCTTGCAGATCACTCGGGACAGAGCACGCCGCACCATTACCCTGACTCAGTCACACATGGTGCAGCAGGTCCTTCAGCGCTTCGGCTTCACGTACTCCTCGCCTCAAGCCACTCCTCTGCCTACTCGCCACTCGCTCTCAGCTCTGCCTTCGGATGAGTCCGTAGAGTCGAGTGGCCCGTACCCAGAGCTTGTTGGCTGCCTCATGTACCTGATGACCTGCACACGACCTGACCTTGCATACCCTCTTAGCATTCTTGCACGCTATGTTGCTCCTGGGAGACACAGACCGGAGCACATGGCTGCAGCTAAGAGGGTGTTGCGCTACTTGTGCAGTACGTCGGGCATGGGGCTTGTGCTTGGAGGGCAGAGTCCAGTGGTCCTTACTGGGCACGCAGACGCTTCTTGGGCTGACGACCAGGCTACGCAGCGGTCGTCACAGGGTTACACCTTCAGCCTTGGTTCCGGCTCTGTTTCGTGGCGGGCTACTCGCTCGTCTTCTGTTCTCGGCTCCAGTTGTGAGGCTGAGATCTACGCAGGAGCCATGGCTGCACAGGAGCTTCGCTGGCTCACCTACCTGCTGACTGACCTCGGAGAGTTGCCTCGTTCTCCTCCAGTGCTGTACGTAGACAACAAGGCCATGCTGGCCTTGTGTCGGGAGCAGCGACTGGAGCACAGAACGAAGCACATTGCTCTCCGCTACTTTCTTGCTCGTGAGCTGCAGCAGCGTGGTCAGCTGCGTCTTGCGTACGTGGCCTCTGAGGCCAACACTGCTGATATCTTCACCAAGGCACTTGCGCCTTGTGACCATCAGCGCTTCTGTACTCAGCTGGGCCTTGTGCCTACCTTGCCTCACTTGCTCACCTCTTGACCTTGCTTGTACTGTTACATATATATATACCTGCTCTTGTTTGTCTAGCCTTTTTTATATATATGTGTACTCCTGCTTGTGAACTGGCCTTGTGGCCTTGAACTTGTGCTCGGAATGTGTGGTGACTTTGTGATCCACCCTGAGCTTGTTTTTGCTTTGCTTTGCTTGACTGGTCTTGTGACCCCTTGTTCTCCCCCACTTTGCCTATGGGGGTGTGTCAGATTTATATGACATAGCTACAGTAGGCTATAGTGGGGTAGCACATATGGGGTACAGTTTTCTAGGGTTTGCTTCTTGTACCCAACTTTCACTTAGTCATTTCATTCCTCGTTTCTCATCATAAGGCAGAAGCCGGCTAGAGCCGAATCGAACGAACCGAAACTAGGAATTGGCGGGCGAAAAGGGACCGTTAGCACAATGGTAACCCTTCGGTAGTACTTAAGAAAGTAGGCAAGCATAGAGAAGATGCTTGCGTGATTGTTTTCACACTTATGCTTACAACTTCCAATCTTTCTAGCGAAGGCTAAGCACGAGAAACCAACCGGCGCAAGCACGATAGTAGCCCTTCAACTGCTCTCCCAGCCTGTCGAGCTAGGGTTTGAACACCAGCTTTAGGAAGAGGCAGGAGACTTTTCAACAATCACGCAAGGAACATCGATGAACAGTCGCGATCTAGTACGGACTAGACTGTGGAACGACGCAGGCGAGCTGAGGCCCACGGCGGGGTGGAGCGCCGACGCTAGAGCTACAAGAGGATATCCTGGCTCGGCGCGCTCGGAAACGGATTCACCTAAGTACCGGACGCCTCATCAACGAGCACGCGCGGCCGGAGATAGTATGGAGCGGACCGCCGTCTCAGACCCGGGAGATACGCCACACGACGCTCGATGGACTGACGGGGTACGAGAACGCTGGAAGAACCAAGAATCACTGACCCCGCAAACCGTTATGCCCGGGATGACTGCAGCGAAAGGAAGATCTGACATGCGCGCGTCCCCGAGCGGAGGCACTGCGCCGGAGAGGCGACAAGGAGTGGCTCTGGTACCCAGTGGCGCCGCTGCCGAACCCGACGGCTCGCTCGGAGGAGCCGGCAGCCGTGGAGTGCGCTGGAAGGCGACAAACTTACCCAAAGTGGAAGTGGCGGAACGGTACACGGGCATTCCGGGCGTGGGGCCAAGCCTGAAGAATTACCTCATGCAGCTCGAGACCGTCCAGTACTGCTGGGAACGCGATGGATACGACCCGTCCGAGTTCTTCCGGAAAATGGTGGGAACGTTGGCGGGCGAAGCAGAAACGTTCTATCGCCTGACCCGGGACGAGGTCTTGGTAGAGTTAGCGGAAGGAGAAATATCTAACCCTACAGCCCGGTTCGTGCAATTGCTGCGGAAGGAGTTCGCCGGACAGACTAAGGAGCGTGTCGAGGAGTTCCGGGACTTTAGACGGAAAAAGGAGGAGTCGCGGTTAGCCTATTACTACCGACTCAGAGAACTCGCGGAGGACTTGGAAAGCAAGGAGGAGCGCTTGCTCGTGAGGAAATTCGTGCGGGGGCTGGACGATGAGCTGAAGGGAGTGGTACGGAGCACCGTCTACGGCATAGGCGCCGACATCACCCTTAAGGAAGTTTACCTCCTGACGAAGAAGACGGAACAAGCGCAGCGACTGCTGGATCTGGAAGATTCAGAAGGAAGGGGCCGGGCGAGGACGAGTTGGGCCGCAGTGGCAGTACCCGACCCCTCCCCTGGAGGAAGTGGCCATGCAGACCCTCGGCTATGCCATACATGCGGAGAGCACGGGCATTTGAAGCGAGATTGCCCCAAAGCGCTGACCTGCGAACAGTGCGGGAAACGCGGGCATCGGAAGGAAGATTGTTACAGTCGGCCGAGAGAAGCGCGGGGAGCGACTCGGGAAGAGCTACAAGCCGAAGTTTGGCGGCTGCAGCTGCGACTGGAGCAGTTCCCTAACCCGAACGACGTAAGAGCGCGAGCGCTGCTGGCGTACGAAGAAGTGGACGAGGGCGAAGAAGAGGAAGAGGAGGACTATCATCGGGAATACGCGGTGATGGCATATCCCCGTGCACGGGACGACCTCAGGCTCCGCCCCAGAGTTAGCCAATCCCAGGAGAGTGGGGTGACCAGTGGAGCCCCCCAACGGAACAGCCCGACAGAGAGCACGCGCACTTCGGATATGAGGCGACACCCGAATGAACGGCTAGTGCGCCAGGCGTCGGTACTGATTGCAGAGAAGGGGAGCCTTACCGTGGGAGGCTTACGTGTGAAGCAAGCAATCATAGATACGGGCGCGCATCACGTGCTGATCGGAAAAGGGCTTGCCAAACAGTTGAAGCTGGACGTAGCCGGGCGGACTATGGAGAGGGGGATTCTACTCATGACCGCCGAGGGAGGAGAACCCAAGTGGATGCCGAAAACGAGAAGGCCAGTGGAAGTGGTACTCCTACCGGGGACCGAAAAAGAGTGTTGCATCCGTCTGCAGTGCGGCGTCTCAGAATCTGAAGACTACGACGTCCTCGTCGGGATGGAACTCCTCTACAGGGTGGGAGCCACTATTTGTACCTGGCAGGAGAAGGTGCTATTCCGAGTACAGTATTGGGACCCAGAGAGTGCCGTAGGCATGTTGCCCGTATGGTTCGTACGACAGGAGCCACGCGAGGCGATCAGGCTCAAAAGCGAGATCTGACGGCAGAGCTGGAGGAATGGCCTTGGGAGAAGTACGAGGAGGAATACGAACGACGGATAGAGAGGCGGATCTTGGGACAAAGCCCGGCCGATCTGACGGAACGCGTTAGTCGCGTTCAGACCTTGGACACGCCCATACGCCTCTTGGAGCTATACGGGGGGATCGGAACTGGCTTAGCAGCGGCGTTGCGAGCAGGGTGTACGATCAAGCAATGGATCCATGTGGAACGAGATCCAGTCGTGCGGAGGATGGCACGCCACCACGCCTTGCTGCTGCGAGAGGAGTACCCCGACCAGATGTGGGAGGACGCCATCCCGTCGGAAGCGGAGCAGGAGGTCCATGACGTACGGGACGTCTCAGAAAGAGTACTGGAGCGGTGGGGACAGGTGGATCTGGTGATCGCGGGATGGGAATGTCAGGGATACTCTAGGGCGGGGGAAGGTCTGGGGATGGAAGATGTCAGGGGAGCCTCGTTCCGAGACCTCAAAAGGGTGTTAGAGATGCTGCAGCAGCGCCAAGGGGAAGTCGCTTATATCCTAGAGAACGTGGATCTGGCAGAGGATAGGAGAGAGCCTGTGAAACGAGCGTTTGAGGAGATCATGGGAGTCCTGGGGAGAGGAGTACCGGCGGACGCTTCGCAGCTGGGATCGCGGGCACACCGACCGCGAAGGTATTGGCAGAATGTGATGTCCACAGCAGCGTTGCGGCACTCGCTGGCGCTGATGCAGCGTCCGGAGCCACGCCTAGTGAGCGACATCTTGGAGCCAAATCACCTGCCGGCTCCAGTGACATGCACGGACCACCCGTCGCAGTACCAATGCAACGAGCCCGGCAAGCCTCGGCAGGCCCTGCCTACGCGAGTCTCCTATGCAGAGGCACGCGGATTCCTCATGGACGGGGAGCTGCCAGAGCCCGGCATGATCTACGACGTACGAAGGGGAGTTTGGGAACAGCCGATGGCGAACGAGCGAGAAGCCACCATGGGACACCTGTGGGGAGCTACGGCGCATCCAGAGGTGACCGAGGAGCAGCGCAGGGCAGCCTTAGGCCGAGCCATGGACGCAAACGTGATGACCTGGCTCCTGGATACAATGCGGATGCACCTGAAGGCGAAAGAGTTGCAAAGAGACATCGCGTGCTGCGAGAGGTACAGAGACCTAGAGTCCGTCGAATGGCAGAAGAGGTCGCTAGCCATGATCGAAGCCAGATATGACGAGAAGATAGATGAAGGATGGGCGGCGCATATGGCCATGGAAGTGATGGAGGGAGGAACGGAAGGAGACTCGGAGGCAGTGGAGGAGCTCGCAGGGAAGCAGGAACGGGGGCCAGAAGACGACTGGGTATTGGGAGGCGGGATGAACCGCGGAGACGGCGGCAGCGCTACAGGAAGTGCTGAGGCAACATCGTGGGACGTTCGCGTACACCTTGCAGGAGCTGGGGAGGTGTACCACGCACGAGATGAAGATCGAGCTCACCAGCGAGGTCCCGGTCTATCAACGGAAGCGGCGGATGAGTCCGAGGGATATAGACATTTGCACCGAGAAGTGCAACGAGCTGTTGGAGGCGGGGTTAATTCAACGGTCTGAGAGTGACTACGCGGCAGCGACGGTTGTAGCCTCACGGAAAGATCTAACTGGAGCCGTCTCAGCGCGGAGAATGTGTGGGGATTACCGGAGCCTGAACAAAGTCATGGTGGCAGATCGGTACCCCATGCAGTCGGCAGAGGAGATCTTCGATAAGCTGCAGGGGGCGAAAGTATTCTCTACTTTAGATTTGAGGCAGGGGTTCAACCAGATCCCCGTCAGACCGGCAGATCGCAAGAAAACGGCGTTTCACGGGCCGGACTGCTTGTATGAATGGCGATTCATGCCCTTCGAGGCGAGGAACGCGCCTGCTGTGTTCCAGCGCGCCATGGACACGATACTGCGAGAGGTGCCAGCAGCAGCCTGCTACATAGACGACGTGGTCGTCTTTAGCCCTGACGCCGAGCAGCACGTGAAGGATGTGAAGGCCACGCTGGACGCTATCCGGAAGGCCGGCCTTACCTGCCATCCGAAGAAGTGCAGTTTCGGGAACACTGGGGTGAAGTACCTGGGATTCGAGGTCCAGGGGGGGCAGCTGGGAATACAGCAAGCGAAGGTGGAACTATTGGATAGAGTTCCACAGCCGAAAGACAGGAGCACGCTGAGGGCAGTGCTCGGATTCCTGAACTATTACCGCAAATTCATACCGAACTTGAGCAAGACAGCCGCGGCACTGAACAGGCTGCTAAGAGAAGACCAAAAATGGGAATGGGCGGAGACGGAGCAGGGGGCACTACAGGCTCTGCTGAAAGCCGTGAAAATAGCCACAGTGCTGACACTGCCCAATAAAGAAGACCCGTTCATTCTGTACACGGACTGGAGTAGCGCGGGTATGGGGGCGATCCTGTGCCAGAAGAGGGAAGGAGAAGAGAAGGTCGTGGCCTTCGCCAGCAGGAGCTGCAACCCCGCGGAGGCTAACTATAGCTCGTATGAGGGCGAAGGACTGGCGGCAGTATGGGCAATCACCCACTTCCGAGTGTACTTACAGGGGAGGCTGTTCGAGCTCGTGACTGATCACCAACCGCTGACTTGGCTAATGACTAACCAGGCGTTGACAGGGAGGAATGCCCGCTGGGCCATGCGACTGCAGGAATACGACTTCTCCATTCGGCATAGAGCAGGCAAAACTATGCAGCATGTGGATGGGCTGTCGCGAAACCCGCCGATTCACCGCCCCACGGCATGTCTAGTAGCGCTGGAAAGAGAGATAGATGCAGAAAGAGCCAGCCGTGGGAAAGGAAAGGGGCCAGCAGATGTATGGGAGGACCAAGAAGTCTTGGACTGGGTGCAAGGAAAGACGACAGAGGAGACCACAGTTAGCGAAAGAGCCAGAGCCAGGGGAATCCATTACCGATGGCACCAAGAGCAGCTGCAGAAGAACACAAAGGACGGATGGAAGCTGGTCCCGCGGCCACACGAACGAGAGCAGATCATCAGCAAAGTTCATCGGCAACTAGGGCACTATGGGAGCCTCCGCACGGCACAGCTGGTAGAGACGGGCTGGTGGTGGGCAGGGATGCGTAAGGGAGTCAGGGAGTGGGTGGATAGTTGCGAGCTATGCAGCCGAAACAAAGCCGAGTTGGAGCGGGGCAGGAAGGAACTGCAATCGTTACCCATTCACGGAATAGGATTCAGGTGGTCCCTGGACCTAGCAGGAGAAATGCCGCTGAGCAGGAGAGGGAAGCGGTACATTCTGATCATGATAGAGCATGGCAGCAAGTGGGTCGAAGTGAAGGCCCTCCCCAGCAAGAACTCCGCCAAAATAGCCGAGGCATTCGAGGAACAGGTGCTCACTCGATTCGGGGCGTGCGGAGAGGTGCTCACAGATCAGGGGACCGAGTTCATGGGGGAGTTTGACAAACTGCTGCAAGCCACAGGCATCACTCACAGTAGAACCTCTCGCTACCACCCGCAGAGCGATGGGCTCACCGAACGATTCGTGCAGATGGTGAAACGGGGACTGAGGGCGTACGGGGAACAATTCAAGAGAGATTGGGACGCACGGTTACCATGGGTGGCAGCTGGATACCGATTTAGCAAACAAGCCGCGCTGAGGGACCTGTCACCGTACTATCTCCTCCTGGGACGAGAACCAGTGCTACCTGTGGATGCGCCGAGGATACTCACAGGGGCGGTGCAGGTGGACAATGACGCAGATTGGGTGGGGCTGGCCGAGGCTAGAGCGCGATACTTGAGAGAGCTATTACCAACAGCACTGGAGAACTTACATGTGGCGCAACTGAGAGATGCGCAGCGGTACAAGAAGAGGGGGGAACTGCAAGGCGGGAAGAAGGATAGGGCCCTGGGGGCAGGGGAGGAAGTATACCTGAAACAGGCCAAACATGACCTGATGGACATCGGGCTCATCACGGAACGCTGGAAGGTTAAGGAAGTGAAGGATTCAGGCGTGGTGGTGCTCGTGAGTGCGCAAGGGCAGAGGAGAACGGATCATTGCACGAACGTGGCACGGGCAAGGGGGCAGCCCAGGGCAGTCAAGCAACCAGCCATGTGACGGAGAGGTCCAGCGGCGGTCAGCAGGAGCCCAAGGACAGCCGCGGAGGGGGCAAGTAGGGAGGGAGGCTGGATGTAAGGGAGAGAACAACAGAATGCTGAGAGCCACGAGGAAGCCAAGCTGAGAGGGTCGGAGAGAAGACCCAAGGCCAGGAGCTGAAGGGAGAGGAAAGGCACGGTTGCAGGAGCAGGCTGGACTGGGAGAGAGAGAGATTCCGACAGCTGTCACGATTCTAATCTTTGCATAAGCAGTAGATATATCTTCGTGACTAATAGAATAAAGAGAGAGTACAGTAGAGAGGATAAGGCAGAAGCCGGCTAGAGCCGAATCGAACGAACCGAAACTAGGAATTGGCGGGCGAAAAGGGACCGTTAGCACAACGGTAACCCTTCGGTAGTACTTAAGAAAGTAGGCAAGCTTAGAGAAGATGCTTGCGTGATTGTTTTCGCACTTATGCTTACAACTTCCAATCTTTCTAGCGAAGGCTAAGCACGAGAAACCAACCGGCGCAAGCACGATAGTAGCCCTTCAACTGCTCTCCCAGCCTGTCGAGCTAGGGTTTGAACACCAGCTTTAGGAAGAGGCAAGAGACTTTTCAAGTAGGTAGGGAGGCTGGATGTAAGGGAGAGAACAACAGAATGCTGAGAGCCACGAGGAAGCCAAGCTGAGAGGGTCGGAGAGAAGACCCAAGGCCATGAGCTGAAGGGAGAGGAAAGGCACAGTTGCAGGAGCAGGCTGGACTGGGAGAGAGAGAGATTCCGACAGGGACGACAGAAAAGGAGGGAGGGGAGGTGGATGAGGTGAATTTGGAACGGGGTGGGCAAAGTAAATTGCATTGAGAAAGAGAAGGGAACCCTTAAAGTCATTGAAGTAGGAATTCAAAACGGGAGAAGAGAATGGGAGGGCAGAGGACCAGGGGGATGAGGGACACTATAAATGGGTCGGAGTACGAATTTTAAACCTTGTGGGGAAGGGGGATGGGGGGGAAAGTGGGGGGGCAGGTGGGGGGGAAGGTAGGGGGGAAAGGGGGGGGATAAGGGGGGGGTGAAACAAGGGGGGGGCATATCGCTAAAGGCAAGTTTAGATGGGTGCTAATACTGCGTGAGGCTGCAAGACGATGGGATTGAACTTCAATCGCCATAATCTCTTTCACTTTCTCCATTTGATCCTTTTCGGTCCGGGTACACCAAAGGAAGCTCCATGTTGCTAATGTTGTCCGTTTCCACCAGACATCGGTGGCAAGGAAACTTGGCCTTATGGCTTGCGAAAGTTCCAGCCACCTTGCATGCCTCCGGGTGGTCCGCAACGTACGCATACAACATCGCGTACACCATGCGAACAACACCAAATGGATCCAGCATGGGCCTGCCACTGAACATGGGTAGGAAGAACATAAAATGTGAGCAATGTGAGAGCAGTGTTTATTAACATCCAGCATGCATACAATATTGAAACAATGGACAAACAGGAAAGTTGTACGAACCTTGCTGAAAGTTGCTTGAGGTCGCGCAACACGTGGCACATAGCCTTGCCCGCCTCCGTTTTTGCGTCCATGCCGGTCAAGGGTTGCAACAAAGCCACCATCCTGTGCCCATACGCCTGCCATCTGTCTTTCACTTGGATGTTTGCGAGTGTGACATAAACAGGATGACCCACAACACGCCCATCCGAGCTCAGATTTGTCGCATCACTATAGACCATAACTGTTGCAAGAACGCTGCCACACGGAATTTCCGATTGGGCATTGATCCACATGTCCCCTGTTTCAGGGCCAGCAAAAATCCGTTTACCGTCACGCGTTTTGAGCGCCTCAGCCCACACAACAAAACCTTCCGCCACTTTTGGTTCAGCGTAAAAACTCTGAACAGCTTCCGCAAGAGATGTTTTGTACAATTTAGCGGAACCATCGTTGTTCTCACTCACATCGATGCTTTCCCATGTGGCAAGCCCACTCACCTCTGCCAATTGTTGCTTCTCAAACTTCTCCATGCTTGTTCGGTTGTGGTACACTGGTTTTTTATACTTGGGATGATGCAAAATGCACAGAATGCGGTTGATATCAGATGGAGATAACCCCATACCACCATTACACAATAACAACACTGTCAAAAGAGCAATGTTGACCTCCCATTCAGGTTCAACGCATGGTGGATCGTCCTCCACGCCTAGTCCAACAATGGGTGGACTAGGTTCTCTCTCAAACTGACCCCTAACAGCAGAAAATTGGAAGGTTGGTCCGGATTCAGTAGGTGGACTAACCTAAGGTTGTTCCCGTGAAACGCGCTGCCTCTGTCGCTCTCTGTCCAGCTCTTTGTCCTCTCGTGCACGCTGCACCCGATGCATGAATGCTACGTGTTCATCTCGCCTTGTTGATCCAGTGGCCTTGCAGAACTTTTTGTGCTTTCCCAAGTCTGCACGAGTAGCAAACTGCCGTGAACAAATGCATGAAATCACCATGATTGCCAAGGCAATCAAGAATTGAACCCTAAACCAGAGATTGATTGTCATAGAAGCCAGAGTAGTAATAAAAGATCTCAGACTGAAATCCAGAATTAGTGCAAATAAAGTACACTCATTCCGGCAAATCCAACGGCCATACGATCCAGGAAAAGCGTGGCTGAAGGTGAAGGAGCTTAAAGTGGCACGATTGCAAATAGAAAAGGGTAATACATGAGAAAAGTAGAACAAGAAAATGAATGAAGTATGAATGAAGTGAGTACATATGGGAAACCCTAATTGGGTTGTACCCCCTATGGGATACCCCACTATAGCCTACACAACAGCATAAGCTATATATATGTTCTGACACACCCCCATAGGCAAAGTGGGGAGAACAAGGGGTCACAAGACCAGTCAAGCAAAGCAGAGCAAGCTCAGGGTGGATCACAAAGTCACCACACAGTCCGAGCACAACGACAGGGCAACAGGGCCAGTTCACATGCAGGAGTACACATATATATATAGAGCTAGACAAGCAAGAGCAGGTATATATATGTGACAGTACAAGCAAGGTCAAGAAGAGAGCAAGTGAGGCAAGACAGGTACAAGACCCAGCTGGGTGCAGAAGCGCTGATGGTCACAAGGCGCAAGTGCCTTGGTGAACACATCAGCAGTGTTGGCCTCAGAGGCCACGTACGCAAGTCGCAACTGACCACGCTGCTGCAGCTCACGAGCAAGAAAGTAACGGAGAGCAATGTGCTTCGTTCTGTGCTCCAAGCGCTGCTCTCGACACAAGGCCAGCATGGCCTTGTTGTCTACGTACAACACTGGAGGAGAACGAGGCGGCTCTCCAAGGTCAGTCAGCAGGTAGGTGAGCCAGCGAAGCTCCTGTGCAGCCATGGCCCCGGCGTAGATCTCAGCCTCACAACTGGAGCTGAGAACAGAGGACGAGCGAGTAGCCCGCCACGAGACAGAGCCGGAACCAAGACTGAAGGTGTAACCCTGCGACGACCGCTGTGTAGCCTGGTCGTCTGCCCAAGAAGCGTCCGCGTGCCCAGTGAGGACCACTGGACTCCGCCCTCCAAGCACTAGCCCCATGCCCGACGTACTGCACAAGTAGCGCAACACCCTCTTCGCTGCAGCCATGTGCTCTGGTCGGTGTCTCCCAGGAGCAACATAGCGTGAAAGAATGCTAAGAGGGTATGCAAGGTCAGGTCGTGTGCAGGTCATCAGGTACATGAGGCAGCCAACAAGCTCTGGGTACGGGCCACTCGACTCTACGGACTCATCCGAAGGCAGAGCTGAGAGCGAGTGGCGAGTAGACAAAGGAGTGGCCTGAGGCGAGGAGTACGTGAAGCCGAAGCGCTGAAGGACCTGCTGCACCATGTGTGACTGAGTCAAGGTAATGGTGCGGCGTGCTCTGTCCCGAGTGATCTGCAAGCCAAGGTAGCTGCGCAGTTCACCCAGGTCTGTGCACGTGTGTCTCTTCTGCAGCTCGGACTTCACGTAGGCTAGTCCAGCAGTGTCAGCTGTGGCAAAGACCAAGTCGTCGACGTACACGAGGACGTAGAATGGCGGCAAAGAAGTGTCGGTGCGCAGAAACAACGACGGGTCAGCAGTAGAGGGAGCAAACCCAAGAGCCGCAAGCGTAGTCCTCAGTGTGTCGTGCCACTCACGCGGTGCCTGGCGGAGACCGTAGACTGGCCGTCGGAGGCTCCACTGGGTGCCAGGAGGAAAAGTCCCAGTGAAGCCAGGTGGACGGCGCAGCCAGATCTCCTCGTGCAGGCTACCCTGCAAGAAAGCAGTACTGAAGTCAAGAGAGTGGAGCTCGTAGTCGCGCTGAGCGGCTATGTGCAGCAGCACCCGAAGAGTGGTCATCTTCGGGGTGGGAGAGAAGGTCTGAAAGTAGTCAACTCCCTGCCGCTGACTGAAGCCACGAGCGACGTACCGCGCCTTGAAGACAGGTGGAGAGCCCGGCGGCCGCTTCACCCTGAAGATCCACATGCCACTGACGATGTTCGCCCCAGGAGGGGGAACCGCGTCAACGTAGGTGCCTGTGGACTTCCAGGACGCCATCTCTGCATCCATAGCTGCCTGCCACTGAGAGGAGTAGGGACCCTCTACGGCCTCCGCGTAAGAGCGCGGAGTCGGGATGTCTAGTGCATCCGGGTCTCCCTCAGGGGCAAGTAGTACGGACGCGAGATGAGGTGAAGCAGCAGCCAGACACCGGAACTCCTCCTGCCTGTCCTCAAGGACGTCCGTGCCAAGAGCACACTCACCCCCGACGGACGGAGGACAGACAGACGCAGACTCAGCAACAAGACCGGCCGCGTAGTCTAGACGACAGCGAGCAGCAAAGTCGACGAGCTCAGCAACAAGCGCAGACGCAGCAGTGGACTCAAAAGAGGGGTCAGTGACGACAGTAGCAAGGAGACGTGTGACAGCAGGACTGGCAGCACGAAGAGAGTCCGACTCCGGGTCAGGAAGAGCAGGAAGAGAGGACTCAGGAGGAGAAGGCAAAGGGGCACGCAGAGGAGCAGTGGACGGACGCAGAGACATCCGGTGCGTGCCAGGGACAGGAGGAGGACGCTGACGCGAACCACGACCACTAGTGCGAGCAGCACGGACAGGCGACGCAGGGCGAGACGCAGGCTCACGACGCTCAGCAAGACCTCCAGTAGGACCAGTGTAGGGAGAAGGAGCGGGCAGTGGGGAGGCCGGCTGGAACTGTAACTGTGACAGGACAGGCTGTGGACACTCTAAGGGAGGAGGAGGACCAGTAGAAGGCGGGAGACCAAGAACCTGCTGAAGGAGCGGAACGAAGTACGGTCTAGGCCGCGCGGCGACTCCAGACACAGCAGGGACAGCACCAGTACCCCCAGCGGCAGCACCAGCGCCAGCAGCACCTCCAGCTCCAGGACCTCCAGCAGCACCAGTAGCACCCCCAGCAGGACCGCCTCCAGGACCGACAGCAGTAGCCTCAGCGCCAACGCCCTCAGCAGCTCCAGCTCCAGCACCTCCGGGACCCGCGGCACCAGCACCCTCAGCAGCCGAAGAACCTCCAGCTCCAGCAGCACGCCTCCAGCGCCGGGCAAACCACTCGCGCAGCTCCTGTGGAGAGAGGGGCTCCCGCCGAGGCGAAGCACCCGGAGAACCGCCAGGTCCCGCACCGCCAGACGCCACAAGGGGAGGTCCAGTGGCCGCAGGCTCCGCAGCTCCAGGCTCAGCACCTCCAGACGCAGCACCCCCTGGCTCAGCACCCCCAGTAGCAGCACCCCACGGCTCAGCACCCCCAGACTCCGCACCCCCAGGCTCAGCACCCCCAGTCGCAGCACCCCCAGGCTCAGCACTCCCAGACTCCGCACCCCCAGGCTCAGCACCCCCAGTCGCAGTACCCCCAGGCTCAGCACCCCCAGACTCAGCACCCCCAGGCTCAGCACCCGCAGCAGGACCAGAGTCACCAGCAACCTCGACCGGCTCGACTGCGTCTACCTGGGACACACCTGAAGGGGCAGGACCCTGAGGGGGAAGGGGGTCTACCGGGGGGGGACCTGGCACAAGGAAGTGCGGTGGCGGGGGGAGGGAAGGAGTGCGGTAGGGGAAGAGGCGGTAGAAGGGGACTGACTCGTCGAACGTGACGTCCTGGGAGGACAGAACACGACGAGAGGAGGGGTGGTAGAACTGCCACCCTGGAGCGTCAGGGGGGAAGCCGAGGAAGACACAGGGAGCAGCACGAGGGGACAGCTTGTCCGCAGACAAGTCGCGGACAAACGCCCGAGATCCCCAGACACGGAACGCAGACGCATCGCCGACCTTCCCCGTCCACAGCAGAGCTGGGGAGGTCTCCGGCCGGGAGACCCTGGGGTGAAGGTTGATCTGATGCGCCGCGTACCGAACCGCAAACGGCCACAGAAAATGGGGGGCAGCCGCATGCATCATGGACGTACGAGCGACGTCCATGACCATGCCAATGCGGCGCTCAGCAATCCCATTTTGCTGTGGAGAGTCCGGAAGCGTAAAGGTCTGGCGGATGCCTCGTGCACGACAGTAGGCTCGCAGAAGGCCAGAGGAGAACTCTCCACCTCGGTCAGAGTGCAGACGCAGAACAGGAAAGTCCGAGCCGAAGCTCCTCCTGAGCTGGAGACGAGCTGCGCGGATCCAGTCGATCAACACCTCAGTGACATCACCCTTGCTGCGCAAGGGGAAGACTGTGGTGTAACGCGAGTAGTCGTCAACCACCAGCAGGAAGTAGCGCTCGTGACCCTGCCCACGGACGCGGGCGGGGCCCCACACGTCCATGTGAAGCGTCTGCAGAGGAGCCTCTGTCGGGGGAAACTGGGAGGAGTGAGGGGCAGCCCGGAGCCGCCCCTCGACACAGGGGACACAAGAAGGTCCGGGTCCCGAAGGAAGGGGAGGGAGAGACCGGGGAAGACCAGAGACAAGGACACGGGAAGCCATGCCCCGAAGACGAAGCAAGGAGGGGTGGCCAAGACGGTGGTGCCACAGGAGAGTCTCGTGAGACAGGCGGCGACACGAGCAGGGGGCAGACTCAGGACCAGACCTGGACGCAGCAGCAAACACCTGACCCGACGCAGCTACCTGGCCAGACGCAGGGACAGGAGGAGACGCAGTGGTCAGTGTGTAGAGACTCGACCCTGGCCGACGCGAGAACGTGGCCAGGTGTCGGCCTGTGCGGGCATCCGAGCAGTGGGTCACCCGCTGACTCGCAGGAGTAAACTGGTGAACCCCCGCATCCTGCAGGTCAGCACCACTCACCAAGTTCGTCGAGAACGAGGGGAGGTACAGACCAGACAAGGTGCCCGAGGGGGCAGCCGGACACGGGAGGACAGTGGAGAAGTGAGAGAGGACAGGACCCCCAGAGGGGTCAGCCAGGGAGACTGCAACCGGCCGGCCAAGCGGCGTGAGTGTGGTGCGGTCTCGAAAGAAGGAGCGAGAAGCCCCTGAGTCAAGTGTGAAGGTGAGGGAGGCCGAAGCCGACGCAGTACCTGAGAGCGCAGCCTCACCAGTACCTGAGAGTGCAGACGCACTGGCACCTAGAGCAGCAGCCGCAGAAGTACCTGGCGCAGCAGTACCAATGCCCGGGTCGGGCGGGAGACACTGGTAACAGTCACCCTCCTCACTAATAGTCACAGCATACATGGCAGCAAGGATAGCATCAAAGTCAAGATCAAAGACAGCTACGCCAGCCCTAGACAGCTCTCCCCAACGGGGAATCTCACTGGCCTCGGGGAACTGCTGACGCCAAGCGTCCGTCAGGCGGGCAAAGCAGCGCTGGGTGGTGTGGGCACCCCCACACTGCTCACCCGCGCGGTCGCCGGAACGAAGGACGTAGGTGCACGGACCAAAACCCCCACCCCGCTGACGCTGCGTGTACCACTCACGGAGCTGCTGGGGCGGGGGGATGTCCCGCGAACGCTGCTGCTGCTGCTGCTGCTGCTGACGCTGGCCACCACCAGGGCCGCTACGCTGCGGGGCACCACCCCGACCAGCTCCACCCCCTCCGCCACCGCTGCCTCCACCTCCACCACCACCGCTGCCTCCGCTCCCACCGCTGCCGCCACCGCCGCCTCCTCCTCCGCTGCTGCCACCTCCACCACCGCCCCCGCCACCACTCCCACCGCCACCCCCACTCCCTCCTCCGCCTCCACCGCCTCCTCCACCGCCCGTCCCGGCCCCTTAGACGCCCGCGCGCCGCCCGTCCCGGCCCCTAGACGCCAGTGCGCCACCCGGCCCGGCCCCTAGACGCCCGCGCGCCGCCCGTCCCGGCCCCTCGACGCCCGCGCGCCGCCCGTCCCGGCCCCTCGCCGCCCGTGAGCCGCCCGTCCCGGCCCCTAGACGCCCGCGCGCCGCCCGTCCCGGCCCCTAGACGCCCGCGCCCGTCCCGGCCCCTCGACGCCCACGCGCCGCCCGTCCCGGCCCCTCGACGCCCACGCGCCTGTCCAGCTCTTTGTCCTCTCGTGCACGCTGCACCCGATGCATGAATGCTACGTGTTCATCTCGCCTTGTTGATCCAGTGGCCTTGCAGAACTTTTTGTGCTTTCCCAAGTCTGCACGAGTAGCAAACTGCCGTGAACAAATGCATGAAATCACCATGATTGCCAAGGCAATCAAGAATTGAACCCTAAACCAGAGATTGATTGTCATAGAAGCCAGAGTAGTAATAAAAGATCTCAGACTGAAATCCAGAATTAGTGCAAATAAAGTACACTCATTCCGGCAAATCCAACGGCCATACGATCCAGGAAAAGCGTGGCTGAAGGTGAAGGAGCTTAAAGTGGCACGATTGCAAATAGAAAAGGGTAATACAAACCGCCAGAAATCCGTTCCAAGAAGAAACTAATATTCGAAACGCCAATACAACCTCATATTACAACAGCTGGGAATGTCACACATGCAAATGAGGTGCTGGAGAAAGTGTAACGACTAGATTTGGCTTGGAATTAGATTCTAGTCTATCCCAAGACATGCTCAGATCCTTAGTCAGATTGGGTCTCGAAACCCTAGCAACGGGAAGTAATCGAGGTAATGGAAGTCTCATTTGTGAACTTGTATGCGGTGGAAAGAGATGATGCACACCTGAGAGCGGCAATTCTATATTTTTTCGCGTTTGGGTACGGTTTAGGTCAAAACACGGAGTCATTTGAGACGCCTTAGTTGGAGAAGCGAGTCCAGTAGAAGGGGGACCCTGGGGACTGCGTGAATCCACCAATCACGCCAAGATTCTGAAGATTCCTGATTGGTCGCGGGTCAAAATTGAGTCAGTCGAGACCCCACGTTACCAACTTTTGCGACACCAAACAGAATTGCTGTAACACGGTCGCAACGCGCGAAATTTGATCGCGGCACCCAGACGAAAAAAATAATCGCGCGTCAGGTATTGGTAGATTGATTTCAACCACCACAATCAGTGACCTCGTTAACACACTAACCGGTAAATGGGATGTTTTACTAGCCTTTTAGTAACAGTACATCATGTCAGAATATGTTGTTTGTGTAGCCTGCAGTGGGGTACTCAATAGTGAGTACAGCCCCTTAGGGTTTGCTATTTGTATCCTGCTGCTTGCTAGTCCAATCATTCCTTCCTCATTTCTCTTCGTGCACACAACTCTCGCTCGTACTTGGCGCCTCGTTCTAGTCTTCCTGTGGCCTAGGCTACTAAGCCTAGGCCCGACTACTTAGTATGTTTGACATGGTATCAGAGGGCGGCATGTCTGCCGCCTTCCTGTGTATGGGCCCACCACCTGCTTCCGCTGCCGTACTGTCCGCCGCGCGCCCCGTGGTGCGCGGCGCCGAAATTAGGGTTTCTGCCCGCTGCTCGCTCGGGGCGCGTGGCGGCTTACCCCTCCGTGGCGCCCGTCGTGGTGCCCTCGGGGGTCCGCGCGGCCTCCCCTCCCGTCGTCCGTCATGGCGATCACGGGGGCCCGCGCGGCCTCCCCTCCCGTCGTCCGTCGTGGCGACCACGGGGGCCCGCGCGGCCTCCCCTCCCGTCGTCCGTCGTGGCGACCACCGGGGCCCGCGCGGCCTCCCCTCTCGTCGTCCGTCGTGGCGACCACGGGGGCCCGCGCGGCCCCCCCTCCCGTCGTCCGTCGTGGCGACCAAGGGGGCCCGCGCGCGGTCCCCTCCCGTCGCCCGTCGTGGCGACCACGGGGGCCGCGCGGCCTCCCCTTCCCGTCGCCCGTCGTGGCGCTCCGGGGGGCCCGCACGGCGCCCTTCCCGTCGCCCGTCGCGGCGGCTCTGGGGGCTCGCGCGGCGCCCTTCCCGTCGCCCGTCGCAGCGGCCCTGGGGGGCCGCGCGGCTCCCTTTCTCGTCGCCCGTCGGGGCGCCCTGGGGGCCGCGCTCTTCCCCCCCCCCCCCCCCTTCCTCCTACCTTTCACCTGGAGCCGCCCCTGGAGCAGCCCGCACCTGCAGCAGCCGCCCCTGGAGCAGCCCGTGCCTGCAGCAGCCGCCCCAGGACCCGCGCCAGCTGCCCCTGCAGCCAGCAGTACGTCGAGATTTACATTCTGTCAAAAACATATTTTATTTGACAATATACAACTATAAGTGCATCTAACGATCTGGTGCTGCAAGTTAAAAAAAAAAAACCAATTCCTGTACGTCAATATTAATAACACGAAATAATTTAACAAACGAAATGGAAACTGATAAATAAAAACCACAATAACACTTTGTCCGACAATTCTAAATTGCAACAGTGCAGTTTAGCATACAGAATGTACTCTTCTTAGACTTTAAATCGTAACGAGTTTCAGCATACGACGAGATCTTCTGCACGAACAGTCAACAATGTTGACGCGCAGTTGCGAAACTTGCCCCACGACGCAAGCAGTTAGCAGGCAGACCCTGCCCAATGTATCGACGATGCGCTCTGATTGGTCGCGAGAGCACAGACATTCGTGACAATCGCCAACGCGATTCCCAGATTGTTCCCCCCCAATTTTCCCACCAACATAATCGCCCAGGTATTGCCTCCCTGATTGCCAGTGCAACACCACAAATGTGCGATGCAGGTAGCCCCCCCACCGTCAGGCTCCCCTTCTCTGCAATCAGGACCGACGCTTGGCACACGAGGCGTTCGTTTGGATGCCTCCTCATTTCCAGATTTGTTGCCCGCAATCTCTTGCTGCTCCTCCGAGGAGCTCCGCCGTTGCCTTCGCTCTCGTGAGATGAATTCCCCCTCGGCCTCAGATCTATCTCGTCTCTCCCCCTCTAGTAGGCCATCATTGCGTACTCCCGCCGATACTCTTCTTCCTCCTCCTCTTCGCTTTCGATCTCTTCGTATGCGAACATTGCCCGGCTCTTTCCTTCGGCCGTCGGTTGCATTCTCTCCAGCTTCATCTGTAGCTTCGTCATTTCGGCTTGTAACTCTTCGCGCGTTGCCCTTATCTGCTCCCTTGGTCTACTGTAACACTCCTCCTTGCGATGGCCTCGTCTGCCGCATTGCTCGCAGGATGGCGCTTTGGGGCAGTCCCTTTTCAGATGCCCGCTTTCTCCGCACGTGTGACAAGCTCTGGTGTCGATTCTTCCGCCTCCTGAGCCGGTCACCTCCGGCATGGCTGCTGCCGGCCAGCTTGTCTTTGTTCGGTCGCGACTTTCACCGTCCTCTAGATCCAACATGCGCTGTGCATGCTCATTTCTCTTGGCCAGCCCGTAGACCTCCTTCAGGGTGATGTCGGCGCCGATGACGTATACCGTCGTCCTAACCACATTCCTCAGTTCTTCCTCCAGGCCTCTTACGAACTTCCGCACCAGCAGCCGCTCGTCTTTACTCTCTAGATCTTTGGCCAGCTCTCGGAGCCTGCAATAGTACGCCAGGAGAGACTCCTCCTTATTCCGTCGGAATTCCCTGAACTCCTCCACCCGTGCCTTTGTCCGACGAATTCCTTCCGCAGCATGCCCAGGAATCTCGTCGTGGGGTTGTCTATTTCTCCGCACGCGAGCTCCTCCAGGATTTCCTCTCTCACCATCCGATAAAAGGTCTCTGCTTCTCCGGCCAGGGTCCCCACCATCTTCCGGAAGAATTCGCTCGGATCGTATCCGTCTCTTTCCCAGCAGTACTCCACGATATCTAGCTGCATGAGATAGTTTTTTAGGCTTGGTCCCATTCCTTGAATGCCGGTGTATCGCTCCGCCACCTCCACCTTCGGCAGATTCGCCGATTTCCAGCGCGACTCCGTCGGATTACGCCTTCCGCTTATGCTCCCCGGCTGCCGCGCCACTCCGTTCGTCACCATTTCTCCCTGGCGGGGAGTGTCCGGTTTTCCGGTCTCTTTTTCTGCGCTGAGCATCCCTGGCATGGCTGTCGGCGGAGTGCATCTTTCCTGGCTTTGCCACCGCGCTCTCGCCTCCGCTGCCCATGTCGGATCTTGCGGGGTCTCGCCCGGGTCCGACGTGACGTTCCGTTCGCGTTCCATATCTATGTCCGCTGCTCTTGCCCTCTGGTGTGGTGTTCGATACGTCTGCGGTGTCTGCACTATTTGTCCTTCCGTACGCACTGCGTGTGCGCGCCAGCTTGGCGCCGCTCTGGTCACCTCGGTTTCGTCCCACAGACGTGTTCGCAAATGGTGTCTGCTACTCATCGGTGACTCCTTGCGTGTTTGTTATTATGACTGGGGCCTGTCGTTCCTAGGACAGACACAACACAGATCTAGCTCGGCTGACTCGAGATGTTAGGGCTCTGGTCGCCGATGTTGCTTGTGAAGGTTGGCTCCACTGGGTATTGTTACCCTCTGCTACCGGGTTGGAATCAATCTTAGTGTGAAAACAAACGCGCAAGCAACTCTGCTACTGCATGCCTCTATCCTAAGTACTGGGTTCTGGTTACCGTTGCTCACAACGGTGGCATTTCGCCGCTCGCTTCTTGACTTTACCCGCGCATCCTGGCCGTAAAGTGGCCTTGCTTTTCTATAGTTTTCCTCGTTATCCTATCCGTCATGAGTTTATATTGTGTTCACCTATTTCTACAGTTAAAATCATGACACCTCACTTGTTATGTTCTTAATCTTGTCAACGGGAGTGTTGTTTGGCCCCGCCCTCGCTTGGGCGGAGCCGACCTCGTGGTCGGATGTGCGGGGGATGCAGCCGACCTACAGCAGTGGGCACGTGGGCCACTGCAAGGGCGCCGAGCTGGAGGGCGCCTGGCTGGAGGGCGCCGAGCATGAGGACGCCGTCCAGGGCGTCTGCACGGCGTCCAGGGAGGCTGGACGCCGACCTGGGCGTCTGCACGGCTTCCTGGACGCCTAGACGCCGACCTGGGCGTTTGGTCGGCGTCCTGGGCGTTTGGACGCCGGACTGGGGACGCCGGGCCTGTGCAGCCGACAACCGACTGGACTGGGCGACCAGGCGTGGTTGCCCGGTCGACTGGGATACCCGGGCGACGTGTGCGAAGGTCGCCGGGGTGGACTTTGCGAGGCCGACCTCGGAAGTGGTATCCCGAGGTCGACGTGGCTGGTGGGCGCAGTCGCTGGCGTGGAGTCGAGCTGGGCGACTGCGCTGTGCACGTGACGAGGAGGGGTGCACCAACCAGCTGTGCGCACCTGCGAAGCAGGTGCACCGTTGTTCTGCGGGTGCAATGCTGTGCAGCCGACTTTCTGCAGCGTTGGCACACCGTGGACTTGCAACGTTGGCGAACCGCTACTCTGCAACGCTGGAGCGGTGCGAGTGTTGCTGCGCTGGAGGTCGACCAGCAGCCTAGCTAGCTCTGATGTAGTCTGTTGTGCCAATGTTGTACTCACCATTGTTGTGAACTTTTGCTAGTGGAACTCTTGCCAAATTCCCCCGTGAACCAGCAAGTAGTGCAAGCACGAGTAAACGACTAAGTGAACGAACGCAGAGATCACCCTTGCCCCGTGCCTAGCCCGTAGCCTAGCTCCCGTTGTAGCAGTTATCTCCGCAAATCTGGTACTTGTTTTGATTTTCTCTGATTATACTCATTGATTGGCCATGTAGCCATTTGTCCTGAATGTAACTGTTAGGAGCAAGAATAGTATTGCTCGTGACTATTCGTGTGACGCTAAACTAAAATACTGCTTAGAGGTGACAATTTGGCAAAGGCTCGTTTGAGCCAACAGGTACATCATCAAATAGGTACTTTCTATAACTATATGTTCTTGTAACTTCTCAATTTATCACGTAACTTTTTCTCATCACACCAACTCAGGGGATTCTCAGAATTCCGCTTCAATACAAGTTCAAGTCTCATCGCTAAAAGTGTCAAATGTTAATGTTATGATAGGCTGCAGTGAGGCACTCCCTAGAGGGTACAACATTTGTAGGACTCCTATTTGTATGCTTGCAAACCCTAATCACAATCATTCCGTTGCATGTAGATTCTGAGATGGTATCACGAGTAGGTATCGATCCTCCCTCCCCGCCCTAGCCGGCGCGCCCTCCGTTCCGCGCCCTCGCGCCCTCCGTAGCGCCTAGGGACCTCCGCGCCCTCCGTCACGCCTAGCGCCCTCCGCGCCCTCCGCGCTCCTAGCGCCCTCGCGCCCCTTAGCGCGGCCCTCAGCCCGCCCCACGTCGCGCCCCTTAGTGCGCCCCTCGGCCCGCCCCTCCGTGCCCTCCGCGCCCTCCGCACGTTCATGCCCTCCGCGCCCTCCGCACGTTAGTACCCTCCGCGCCCTCCACGCCCTCCCCCTGCCCGTCGCGCCCTCCCCCCTGACCGTCGCGCCCTCCCCCTGCCCGTCGCGCCCTCCCCCTGCCCGTCGCGCCCTCCCCCTCCCCGTCGCGTCGCCACCCCTCCCCTTCCCCTCCCCGTCGCGTCGCCTCCCCTCCTCCTGCCCGTCGCGTTCGCCTCCCCTCCTCCTGCCCGTCGCGTCGCCTCCCGTCCCCCTGCCCGTCGCGTCGCCTCCCCTCCTCCTGCCCGTCGCGTTCGCCTCCCGTCCTCCTGCCCGTCGCATCGCCTCCCGTCCCCCTGCCCGTCGCGTCGCCTCCCCTCCTCCTGCCCGTCGCGTTCGCCTCCCCTTCCCCTGCCCGTCGCGTCGCCTCCCTTCCCCCTGCCCGTCGAGTCGCCCTCCCCTCCCAATCCCGTCGCCCTCCCTTGCCCGTCGCGTCAACCTCCCCTCCCCGCCCATTTCCCACCGTCAGATCCTCCTTCCACCCATTTTCACCGTCGCATTCGGCCTCCCTGCCCCTCTCTCACTGTTCATCACCTTAGCCCCACCACCGCCTTGTGCGCGGGGCCCTCCCCAGCTCTGCTGACACTGGTCTATCCCTCAGCGGCTGGCAGCCGCTCTCTCTCGCCGGTCACCTAGGTTAGAGCCGTTTTAGCCGCTCATACCTCGCTCCTCGCACCTATAGCTGGCGATCCACGATTTCACGCCTAGTCTAGGTCGCTCGGTACTCCTAGTCTCTCGCTCCGCCGCTTTCTCTCCTGGCGCTCCGTAGTTTTCCTCCTCGTTCTTAGCTCCGCCTCCGCCGTGCTCCAGCCGCCTCTAGCATGGGCTACGCTATGGAGGCCCGTCGCCTCCGTTTCGATGCGGAGGGACGCCCAATCGAGTTCGGTACCTGGCAGCGCCAGACCACACGCTTCCTCACCAGCCAGCGACAGGACGGCGCCACTCTGTGGGCTCACACGTCTGGTGCCCTACAGGCCCCCCCCGTCCCCCGCCGCCCTGCCGACCACCCCGGAGCCGACCCCTACGGCACAGGCCGACTACGACCATCGGGTCCTGGCCAGGGACGTGTGGCTCTCGCGTGACGCAGCCGCCGCTCTCACTCTGTCGGAGCTTCTCCCCCCGACTGAGGCCGCCCACTTTGACCAGGTGGAGACTGCACAGGGGGTTTGGGAGGCTATTGTTGCTCGCTACTCCACCCCCTCCTCTGCCTCCCTCAGTCGCCTCCTCATGCCGTTTGTGTTTCCCGACCTAGGCTCGTTTGCGACTGTTTCCGACCTAGTGACTCACCTCCGCTCGCTTGACGCCGGTTTCCGCGCTGCCTGTACCGACGCACAGCTTCTAGTTGCTCCCCCCCCCCATGTGGCTCACTGTTCACTGGTTAGTCACCCGCCTCCCTGACCGCCTTGCCACTGCCCGCGACGCGCTTCTTCAGAAGCACCCCACTGAGCTCACTATCGACCTCCTAGCGACTGCTCTAGGGACCATCAAGAGCAGTCTCCTCACCGTTGCCTCCGCCACTGATGTGGTGGCCCCCCGTCTCTTTGCGCGGTGTGCCGCCCCTCAGCTTCCCACTTTCACCGCTACCCGCGCCTCTGCTGCTGTGTCGGTCTCTGAGGACACTGCTGCCGTTTCTGCCGCAGACTGGCAGAAACGGGGCAAGAGCGGCAAGAAGGGCGGGAAGGGGGGGGGTGGGGGCGGAGGCGGCGGCGGTGGAGGGGGCGGTGGAGGAGGCGGTGGAGGTGGGAGCGGCGGGGGTGGAGGTGGCAGCGGCGGCGGTGGTGCACCAGGAGGAGGGGGCCTTGGAGCGGGCGCCGGACAGGCGGGCCCTCCCACTGGTGGAGGCCCACAGCAGCAGCAGCCACAGCGGTACCCACAGCAGCACCCGCCACAGCAGGGACAGCAGCAGCAGCAGGGACCGCAGCAGCAGCAGGCACCCCAGCAGTGGGGGCCCCCACTGCAGTGGGGTCCGCAGCAGCACTGGGGCCCCCCGCCGCAGTGGGGTCCGGGCGGCCCTGGGAGCACCAGCCGCAGCAGCAGTACTTCCAGCTGGGCCCCTCGCCCCCCTCGCCGTAACGCTGGCCCGTGCACCCACTGGTGCGTCACCGGGTCGGGGAGCCCCTGTCTCTGTGGTCGCGACGACCACTCTGCCGCGCGGTGCTTCCGCCGCCTCGACGACCTCTACCGGGCTTGTTGGGGCCCTCTGGCGGTCACGCCTCGCTGGTCTCGTCTGTTAGCCCGTCAGATTGATGTCTTTGATTTGTCCATGGACGATGCGCGTCAGCATGCTTTGTATGTTGATGCTGACTTTAGTGCTGATGGATCTGTGTGCTCGCGTGTTCGTAGGTTAGCCTGCTTGCCTCCTGCTAGTGTAGCCTTGTGCCTGTCTAGCTTAGGTGCTTGTGTTGCTGCTCTAGGTGCTTGTGTAGCGACTGGGTCAGGTGACCCGCCGGCTGAGGCCTCTCTGTCGTTCACGCTGGACTCGGTGCGCGTCTCAGTGCTTCTTCCGCGACCACACGACCCTTACACCACTCCTCACACATGTGTCGGTGGCTCTGGCTGATCCTACCTCTGGACCAGCCGTTGCGCGTAGCTCCACCACCCTCCCGTGCCCTGTGGTCCCCTCTGGTGTCCTGCGCGGCCTCCACATCCCCTCGTTCACTCGGAACTTGGTGGGTGTTGGATACCTCCAGGACAGGGGGATCACGGTTACCTTCGTGGGGGGTGGGCGGACTGCAGTCTGTACAGACGCTACCACAGGTGCTGTTCTGGCCACGTTCACCAGGGAGCCCCGCTCCGGTCTCTACGTTCTCCACACCGAGCGCTCCCCGGTCGCGTCCTCCCCTCAGGTCGTTGCGTCCCCTCCAGCCCAGGTCCCCAGTCCAGTTGCTGTATCTAGCCAGGTAGTAGTGTCCGGTCCGGTCGCTGTGCCCAGTCCAGTCGCGGCGTCTTGCTCCTGTCGCTCTCTCACCCACCGCACCGTCCTGTGGCACCACCGCCTTGGCCACCCGTCGCTCCCTCGCCTACGTGGCATGCTCAGTCAGGGACTTGTCTCAGGTCTCCCACGCACCTTCCCGTCGCTCCCTCTCTCGCTTGCCCCTCCTTGCTCTCCGTGCGTCACCGGTCGCTTACGCGCCACTCCCCACTCCTCCTCCCTTCGTCCGGCCACCGCTCCCTTCGAGACTCTCCACTTGGACGTCTGGGGCCCTGCCCCGACGCAGGGGTCTGGGAGGGAGCGTTACTTTCTGGTGGTCGTTGACGACTTCTCCAGGTACACCACAGTGTTCCCTCTTGCGAAGAAGTCCGATGTGACTGCTACGCTGATCAGGTGGCTTCTAGCCACTGAGGGCACTCGTGGTCGCCGAGTCAGTTGTCTCCACTCTGACCGTGGGGGCGAGTTTCGCTCCGGCATTCTCGGCGGATTCTGCGGCGAACAGGGCATCACCCAGTCCTGGACGCTGCCAGAGTCCCCACAGCAGAATGGGGTTGCTGAGCGCCGCATAGGCTTGGTCATGGACATCGCCCGCACGTCCATGATCCATGCCCGTGCGCCCCATTTTCTGTGGCCCCACGCGGTTCGCTACGCCGCACACCAGCTGAACCTCCAGCCGCGTGTCTCGCGGCCCGAGGTTTCACCGACCAGTCTTTGGACTGGTTCCCCTGGTGTTGGGTCGGCCTTTCGAGTCTGGGGCTGCCTTGCACTTGTTCGCGACACCTCCGCGGACAAGCTCTCGGCACGCGCCGTCCCCTGTGTCTTCCTTGGTTTCCCAGTGGACTCTGCCGACTGGTCCTTTTACCACCCTCCCCTCCACCACTTCCTAGACTCCCGTGACGTCCGGTTTGACGAGTCCGTGTCCTACTACACCCGGTACCCCTGTCGAGGTCTCCCGGTACCCCCTCCCCCTCTTTTCCTCGCACCCTCTCCTCCTCCTGCTCCCGCTCCTCCGGTACCCCCGCCCCCCCCTGGTCCTGCCCCGTCTGGTGTGTCCCACGTTACCCCTCTACCCTCGGTCGCGCGTCAGGTAGCGTCTCCCTCCCCACAGTCCTCCTCACAGTCCCCTCAGCAGCCTTCGTCACTTCCGCGACAGGTTACTGTGGACTCGGTTGGTGTTGGGGCTGGAGGTGCAGCCACTGGCGGTGCTAGGTCTGGGGGTACTCGGTCGCGGGGTGCTGGAGCTGGAGGTGCTGGCGCAGGTGGCGCTAACTCTGGGGGTGCTGGAGCTGGAGGTGCTGGCGCAGGTGGCGCTAGCTCTGGGGGTGCTCGAGCTGGAGGTGCTGGCGCAGGTGGCGCTAGCTCTGGGGGTGCTGGAGCTGGAGGTGCTGGCACTGGAGGTGCTAGTTCTGGGGGTGCTGGAGTTGGAGGTCCTGGCACTGGAGGTGCTGGTACTGGGGGTGCTGGAGTTGGAGGTCCTGGCACTGGAGGTGCTGGTTCTGGGGGTGCTGAGTCTGAGGAGTCTGACCCTGGTTCTGCGGAGTCCACTCCGCCTCCCCACCGCCACGACACACGACTCCAGGCTGCCCGCCGGCGTGAGCGTGAGGAGCAGGAGCGGTTGGAGAGGGAGCGGCAGGAGCTGCGGGTGCTGGACCTTCTGGAGCAGCAGCGGCAGCAGCAGCAGCAGCAGCAGCAGCAGCCGCAGCAGCAGCCGCAGCCGCAGCCGCCGCAGCAGCAGCAGCAGCCGCAGCCGCCACCACAGCTTCCTCTGGAGCGGCAGTTGTTCCCACCTGTGAGTGGCCTGCGGGCCCTTGGCTTTTCCTCCTCTCCTCCTGTCCGCTCCCATTCTCCTCCTGTGTTTGTTCCTCCGTTGCCTCCTCCTGACGACCGTCCGGCGGTCTGGTCTTCTCCTCCTCCCCAGTCTCCTCCTCCTTCGGTCCGTCGCGACTTGGTCACTCGTTGTCCTCCGCGTGCTCGTCACTCGTCCCCTGTTACTGACCTCCACACAGCCCTCCTTTGTACGTCTCGTCGTCGTTCTCCTTCTCCTGTGTCCGTTCTCCCGTCTCCTCCTCCGTCCTCTCTCCCAGCCCTCCCCACTCCTATCACTGACTACTACCGCACTGTTCGTCCTGTTGCCGCACGTGTCCTCGCCACTCTTGTCACCGACTCTCGTTTCCCTCCGTCGTCGGTCTCTGCTCTCACTGCCGCTGTCGCTGAGTTTGCTGCCGCCAGCCGCCTTGACTACGCCACCCGTGTGGTGCCAGCTCCTACCTACCGTCCTCTGTCCGTCCGGGGTGAGTTTGCCCTTGGCTGTGACGTCCTAGAGGACAGAGAGTCTGAGCTGGAGTACTGGGCAGCCGCTTCTCCCTCTGTGTGTGCCATGCTGCTCTCCCCTGAGGGAGACCCCGACGCCCTTGACATACCGACTCCTCGCACTTACCGCGAGGCAGTGTCAGGGGCGTGGGCCTCTCAGTGGAAAGCAAAGCGGCTATGGACTCAGAGTTGGCGTCTTGGAGATCCACAGGCACCTACGTCGACGCAGTTCCCCCTCCCAGGGCGAACGTAGTCGATGGCATGTGGCTCTTCAAGGTGAAGCGGCTGCCTGGAGCACCGCCGGTGTTCAAGGCACGCTACGTGGCTAGGGGCTTCAGTCAGCGTGAGGGAGTTGACTTCTTCCAGACCTTCGCCCCGACCCCGAAGATGACTACTCTTCGGGTGTTACTCCACATAGCAGCGCAGCGAGACTACGAGCTGCACTCCCTCGACTTCTCCACTGCGTTCCTCCAGGGCCGACTGCACGAGGCGGCTCCAAAGAAAGTTGACTTTGCGACTCAGGAAATAAAATCAAGTCATGAATGTTGGAAAATTGTGTTGAAAATACAACATTTAGGCGTTTCAAACCGTTTTATATGGCCGAAAATACGGTAGCGTATTACACACCAGAGTTTCAAAACTCCCTCCTTATTTTCGCACCTTGGATTCATGACAGAGCAGTAGAAGCGAGTTCGTGAATTTTTTCATTTCAGTTGCAATTTGAAGTGTCGCGGATCTGTTTTATCGAGTAGCCGATTTCGCCAATTCCGCCCAACCGGTCCACCCCACCCAAAACCCATCGTACCCCAATGCACCTCCCAAACCCATTCAACCCTCTCACTTATGTACAGCCGCACGCTAAACCTAATCCTTGTGCGCTAGATCTAACTCACCCACTCCAGCCTATGTAAGACGGACGAACTAACTAACCTAAGACTGAAAGGTCCAGAGCAGCTTTAATTAACGCGGGTGTGGGTATGGAGGCTAGATTTATCGTGAAATTTGACATCTGAGCTCGAATGTTCCTAAGTAAAAAATCTGCGCGTCACACTAGACACGCTGGATTTGATGCGAACCCGTCATATTTGCGGCAAACGCAAAAATGTGGCACGCATTTGCGTTCGCCGCGTTTCGGGCGAACTCGGCGATCGTCACGAACGGGTTCGCCACGAACGGGGGGCGTTCATCACGAACGTTGCCAAAAAAAAAAAAAAACAACAACAACAACAACAACATGACGAACCGAACAGGGGTTCGCGACTTTGCTCGAGCCTAGTTAAATTATCTGGATGTTTGTACGATGTCTTGTTAGACATCACTTTTCCAAAGATAGGCATGGTATATGCTGGTGTACGGTAACAAGCCGAGCTTTGCTCGCACTCGGCTGAGCTTTTCAAAAGCTCATGAAATGTGACAAGTAACGAACTTGGTTTTTAGCAGAAAACTCTCGGCCGAGTTAAACTCGGCTCTCGACTTTGCTCGCACGAGCATGGCCATGGACGAGCCTAGTTTTGGTCGGCTCGTCCCTCTGCACATGTAAAATCAAAAAACAAAAACAAAAACAAACAAAAAACTACAAAAAAAAAAAACAAAACAAAACAAAACACAAAAAAACAAAAAAACAAACTACTCTCACGAAGACGTGCCCTAGGATTCTTCTGAGTCCGAACGGCAGGTGGGTTGGAGGTGGAGTAGACATAATGGCTAGAGAGAGAAGTAAGAGTGGTGGGTACGCTTTTGGAAGCGGGAATGAAAAGTAGGAAACGACGAGTTATTAGTTGGTCTTGCTGGTAAATAGCGTGAGGCTTGTTGGGGGGTCGATTTTGACCGGTTGGAGTTCGTACATGGTAAAGGAAGGGGAAACCCCCTTAGGCTGTCGATCGTAATCCGCCAACCCACTTGTTTACACACCTCGCTGGGTATTGAGGTAAGGTTTATCCACTCCCAGATGAGCAGTGTGAAACCCTCTTCTGAGGGGCTGGCAGAACTCGCCGGCACTGGGGTTCGCCCATCTACTTGACTGGGCCACTTCAGGATGGAGTTCGTACGTGAAATAGATTTCAATGCGGTAAAAAGGATGGGTTTCAATACCTAGATGGGATCTGGAATTCAAGATTTGATTTGAATTTATTTTTATTTTTTGGTTGTAACTATATTATTAAACATAGATACATCCGCAGTCGTAACTGTATTCTTGGAGGGCCTAGGCTCCGCTATTAGGAAGCGGTGCACGTCCCCCCTATAACCCTTTACGGAGGCTGGTGTAAAGTGCGCGGGTTGCGCCAGATGGAGAGGAATTGGGCCGTCCAGTCCGTTGGCCCATCCTCGCTGCAAATGCCCTTCAGTTGTCTCCTCTCATCGGCCGCCACTTGGCGCCACCTATCCGGATACCGCCCCTCGTCCATTCCACTTGCAGCTGCCACCCTTCCCCTTGCCGCCACCACTACTCTCGCATGTGTCATGAAGTCCAACACAGCACAGCGCCCCACCTTTTTCCTCTCGAACGGCTTTGCTCTCCACGTTGCATCACACCGCGCCAACCACACTTGTCGGAGTACCGCCGCCGTCAGCGTCATTTCGGGAAAGCCCAACGTTGTACCTTCTTTCTCAAACAGCAGATCCCCCAACGAGTTCGTGGGCCTGCCCGGATTCAGCAACTGCAGAGATCTCTTGAGCGCGCCAATGACCGGCTATATGACCGGGCAGCTGAAGAGGCTGTGTGTTAGGGTTTCCTCCCCCCCACAGTGCGGGCAGTTGATCCTGTTGCGGAAGAAATCCAGTCTCCCCCCCACCTGGAGGTTCATGCTGTGAACCCTGAGGAGGACGTCCCTCGCCTTGAGCGGGACACTGATCAAGTCTCGGGTCTCTATCGCCCTCTGCCAATCAATTTTCTTGCCCCACAGTTCTTCCCATTCCGCTTGCCTCCAGGAACTCCCTACCGTCTTAGTTAACTCAGCCCGCACCATTCTCAACGGCACCAGTTCCCCTCTGGCGAAGAGTTTAGTCATGGTTAACAGCCTCGCCTTCGAGTCGCCGACCTGTCCCACCATCCTGTTTCCTTGAATCACCATCGGCTGGAGTCTGCACACCTCGAAACACCACCCGCTCGGCTTCAGCGGGGCCCCCAGTACACCGTCCTCACTGAGTGACACGTTGGAGGCTACGACCTTTGTGCCGTCCACCCCTTTAACCGCCCACGGAAGCCTGGCTGGCTGCCCCTGGTGAATGTACTTCACCACCCCTGATGCTGCCGCCACTGCCTCTGCCGTCACCGGTTCTTCCACCAACTTCTTCCACTCTGGCGGTATTGCCCCGTAAGCTTTGAGTGCCATAACTGCCGCCTCCCTAGAGGGTACAACATTTGTAGGACTCCTATTTGTATGCTTGCAAACCCTAATCACAATCATTCCGTTGCATTTAGATTCTGAGAAAAAGATCCTACGGGCAATTCTCAGCCCAGAAGATATGACTACCACCCTCCAAAGTTAAGAGCTGCATATCCCCGATTCATGCGTCCATTTGTCATTCTCAGGCCATTAATAAGCCTGTTCCAGTTGGACTTCAGGGGACCTATGAAATAATCACACTCCGACGCTATAATGAGGTTGGCAAAGCTCACCCCCACCAGCAGCTCTACACCTGCGTCCTGCTCATAAGCCATCATGGTTGTTGCGCCTGTCTGCCTCTTGTTGCGACTGTAGAAGAAGGTCCAGTCCTTGTATGCTCTAGACTGCTGAACCACCGACTGCAGATAAGGAAAACGGTATGAGGGGCGGGGGTGGGGGTGGGGGGAAAGGAGGAAGTTTGTTCTGGGAGAAAATTACATCAATTCAACCAGTCGCCTATACCCACCTCCCGCTTCTTTCTCACCCACTCTCCCTCTCCCTTCCTTCTTGCTCACTTAACAGCCAAACTGTAAATCGTTTCCTTCCCACTCTCGCACTCACATCCACATATTCCAACCCGCGCACCTCCATCTCTGTGCCAGGCCTTCCCCTCCCTCCACCCTCTTTGCCTCTCCTCTTCTCACATCCACTCCCGTCATTCCAATCCAGCAGGCTCACCTCCATCTCGGTGCTGAGCCACGTGTTTTGCAAGTCGGGAGTGTGCGAGGCACACAGCCCCACATTCCCCCCTACCTCCACCCTTGCTGCCTCTTCTCACGCTCTTCCCCACCCCTCAATCGGGCCTGCTCACCTTCATCTCTGTGCTGAGCCACGTGTATTGGCGATCAGAGGAACATGTAGGCTCTCCTGCTTTCCACATTACTCATTCCCCCTCATTCTTATCCGACCCACTCACCTCCATCTCAGTGCTGAGCCAGGCGTACTGCAGATCCGGAGTGTGGGAGCGGAGGCGGTGGGCGAGGAACATGTAGGAGGCGAAGGAGGAGAGCTCCATCTCGACCGCCTTGTCGCCCTGCCTCACATGCACGCTCCCCGCCCACCCCCTCATACACCGAATCCACTATGCCTTGCGGCGTGAAGGTGAGAGGAGAAGCCGGGGAGGAGGAGGACGGGGGAGTGAGGTCGAGTTGACGGGCGATATCCGGAGAGACGTGAGTTTCGGAGGTGCATCCGTCGAAGCCTAGAGCCGGCCAGGTTCTGGACTCGAGAGAGGACTGCTGGGGGAAGGTGAGAGCTGCTAGCACCGCTGCTTCGGATGATGCGTTGATTGCGAGATTATCAGGGTTGGAGGAGTCTTGGAGGGAGGGAGAAGGCGAGGAGGAGGAGGTAGAGGAGAGGGAGGCGATGATGTTTTGCTGCTGCAAGAGTGAGTTGACGAGGCGGGTGGCGACTGGAAGGCCGTAGGCCTCGTGGCGGGCGCAGTTGGTGAGGTGGCAGAGGTAGGCTGAGGGCCAGCGCAGCATGAAGCGGAAGGATTGCGCTCGCCACCACTGCACCTGCAGGACATCAGGGGCGTCCACACGCACCCGCCCCATCACCTCCGTGTCCCCCCTGCTCTCCAGGAATGCTGTGCCCCACTGCCTGATGGGAGGGAAATGGGAGGGGGGTTCGGAATGGGCGCACGTGAGAGGGCTAGAACGCTCAGCGCCATCACCTCCGCGTCCCCCCTGCTCTCCAGGAATGCCGTGCCCCACTGCCTGGCGTGGGGGAGATGGGGGGGGTGGATGGGGGGAGAAAGGGAGGCTGGAAAAAAATGAGCGGTGTGAAGGGACAGTTGAGTGGGAGCGTGCAGCGAGAGGGGAGAGAGCGAGCCTTGGCATCACCTGAGTGAGCACCAAAATCAGAGTGGTCTGCATCACCCCAGTGAGAGTGGTCTACCAGATGCCTGTCAGCTCAAGAGTCTCACCTGGCAGCAAGCGCCGTGGCATGCAGGGGGAAGGCTGATTCAGTGAAGAGCAGAACGTGCCTATCAGACGCTATCAGAGCCACCACTTTCTCTGCAGCCATGTGCAAGGGACTCGTCGCTATCACGCTCACCCCTCCCCCCATCACCACTTCCCGCACTTCCCCCCTCGCTGTTGGCCCTGCTGCTGCTATGGCTCCAAGCGCTGCCTCGACGCAGGAGGGGGAGACGAGCGGAAAGAAGTAGCAGGAGAAGGAGCCCTTATCTACACCTGGGAGGGGGAGGAGGGGGAGGAGGGGGAGGAGGGGGAGAGATGGGGAGAGATGGGGAAAGCAAAGTAAGGGTTGCTACGGAAGAAGTAGCAGGGGAAGGAGCCCTTGTGCGCGCCTGGGAGGGGGAGGAAGGCGAGGGGAAGGGGCACGCAAGGGCTGACGAGTCACAGCTGACAGTGCTGGTCTTGTGGATAGTACAACCAGGGCGTAGTACTAACACGGTGCAGTGGGATTGCGGCGCTCATAACATTATGCACCGCCCAGCCCCATCCTCCTTGTAGTGCACCTCCTTACCAGTGCAGTGCGAGTGGTTGGCGCGGGAAAACGACCCGGGCGTGGGAACCAGAATGCGATCGTGCGACAAGGCGAGGTTCAGCCACGCGCTCATGATGTGGATCTGCGACCCGATGCCGTGGTTGCGGCTCGGCCACGGCACCACCAGCAGGCGCCGCCCGTTGCACCCCCCCCTGGCGGCTTGCGCAGATGCGGAGGGGGAGCGCGCAGGGAACTGGTGCAGCCAGATGTCGGCTTGCGCCTGGCGTGTCCCGGCGAGATTGGCGGCGTCCGATCCGCGCACCTGGGAGGAAGGGAAGCGGTTTGGGGAGGGGGGGAGGAGGGAGGGAATGCGGGGAAGGGAGAGGCTTTAAAAGTCACGTCTTCCTTGAACTTAACATCGTTCAAGTAGCGTTTTCTAAGAGCATCACCCACCACTTCCACCAGTCATCATGAGGGAAAGGCACGTGACGCACTCACCCAAGGCGGTTGCGGGTAGCGGCACCCGCTCGGCGCGCTGGTCCACGCGGGTGCCTCCCCGTGCGCTCCGAGCGCCTCCGTCTGCCGGCGGAACGCGCTGCGCGCCGAGCAGTCCTCCAGGTGCGGCGCGCGCGGTACGTTGGGCGGCAGCGCGATGCGCGCGGGCGGCAGCGCGGGGTCTTCGAGTCCGTAGATCCGCTCCCACGCCTGGCGGGCGGAAGGAGGGGAAGGGGAAGGGGAAGAAGGGTAAAATCGATGTTTTCTCGAGATTTCGTGAGGCCGAAAGGCCCGCTCCCAGGCCAAGCGGGGGGACGGAGGAAGGGAGGAAGAGGTAGGGAAAGGGGAGAGTAAAAGGAGCGGGAGGGAAGGGGAAGGATGAGGGGAGAGAGGGGAAAGAGAGAGGCCATCATTTACTACCCCCCTACTAACTGCTGCCGATTCCGAATCGTCACGAGTCACGACTCAAAAATGGCATCGTCGGAAGGGTAAAATCTTGACGTCTCAGAAATGCACGAATGCATCGGACGGATCTTCTTCCCCCCCAAGGTGTTTCGCGTCGTACGGACGCCAAATCGTAGTTTTTACCAAGTCCGACGGCGAGGGTCAGGGAGATCGTACCCGATATAGCTCCATGGACCGTGCGAAAGAGGGCAGCTCGTTGGCGCGCGCCGCGTCGTCGTCTTGCGGTATTTCGATGTACCCCGCCTCTTGCTGCTGCAGCTTTCCCGACATTCCGCGCCCGCCTCTTAACGGCGCCGCTTGTATCGCGAACGCGAAGGCCAGCACGAGCAGAACCGTAACATTCATCCAAAAAGTTGATGCGCTTCTATTACAGTATCCAGCCGTAGTAAGGCTGGTCATTATGGCCTTTCAACATGCGCGTCGCGGGACGGCCCGCGCGTTGACTAAAATGCCGACAAAGGAAGAAATGCCGGGACCTTTTTTCGTACGAGCTGCGCTTCTATTATTTTGAGTCAATTAACTGCACCACGTGCTGGCGAGAAAAATGCTGGACCGAAACTGTGAAAACTCTTTTCTAGAAGTAAAAGACGCTCGAATTTTGCGCTTGATTTCGCCAAGTAGCTGAGTGCAGTGAGCGTATCTATGCGCGGCTGCTTCGATCGCGAGCGGAAGAGTGCGAGCAGAGCGATATCATGTGGGATGGTGATGCAGAATGAAGGCGAAGAATGTTGAGTAGTGCGTACGAATGCGAATGAGGAAGTGTTGTTACATCAGGCGACACACGCCGTTCCAATGAGTTTGAACACGGTTCAGACTGGATACAGATCGCTGTAGTGCGGTAGCCGTTTATTGAGTGAAGCGAGTGGGTTGCTGGCAAGCAGCAGGCAGCCGAGCCGCAGGGGCTGATTGATGGAGTGTTGCGGATCGCCACAAAATTCGGACCGGTAGCGAGCCCCGTTGCGGGATATTTTTAGCTACCGTACATTCATACTGGCTGGAAAGTGTTATGAGTTGTTGTAATGAAGAGAGTGCGCAGTGATGAATACAAGTACTCAGCGAATAATGAAGCCTAGCACTAATATAGCAATGCTAGCTAGGCCGAGGTCGCGGGGTCGCGAGATGGTTGGGTGCAGGTTCGGGGCTGGAAAACCCGAAGGCGACGCAGTGATGTTTCGGAGGGCGAGGTCATCGGACCGAGCCTGTTCTCCGAAAACCGGAGTTGTACGCGTACAGTGAGGCCCAGTAAGGAATCACGGAAATTTCCTTACACTACCCCCCCTGTTACGAGGTACTTTACTGTTCAAGGGCTAATCACCCTAAACAGTGTTCCCAACCCCATCCCAATCTTATCCTTTCAGATTTCCAGGATTTCCAGCATGCCACGTGGCACTCTACTTTCTTTGCATTCCGATTCCGAGTCCCACAAACCGTTTTCCAACAATCGCTCTTGCATGCTATATCAACCTTGCTTGTATTCGCCAATATCATTCAATCTTAACTCAGTTACTTCTTCGCCTATTTCGCTAAGACTTCCTTCGCCAAAGTCTTCCGCCGCGTTTTATCCTCGATATACTCAACCCCGCTATTCCTTAGCGGGTTTAGGCCAAGGGGCCTAACACTTGGCCTTCGCGGGGAGCGACTTCCAACGAGCGACCGTCGACGACAAGACTACGACGTCATCGTCCCGCGGTGCCGACTTGCAGACTTGGAGTCGTTGAGCCGACATGGATGAAACCATGACTGCTGTCCCCAACGACATGGGCAACACGCTTGCTCAACTCATGCGCCAACTCGAAACGTTGACGCTGGAAAATCGTCAGGTACGTGCTGAAATGCAACAGCTTCGTGAATTTGCGTCTATTCCTCTTGGTCATGCCGCACCATCTCATGTACCCAACACGTCGACTGGCGCGGAAGCGCTGCCGGAACGTCGAAGCGCGCTCAAGCCGCAGAAACCCGAGCCGTTCGACCCAAGCCAACGCGACGCGAACGTGCGGACGTGGATCTTCATGCTGAACGACTACTTCGCCGCGAGCGTGTCGAGACTAAGGCAAGAATGAATGTCATTAGGTCAAGGTTGGGGTACAAAACTAGAGTGTCGAGAATGTTTCTGTACCCCCTAAGGCTAGCCCCAATGTCAAAGTATATGCTTGTTATACATGTGTAGGCTGTAGTGGGGTAGCCAATATGGGGTACAACCCCTTTTAGGGTTTCATACTTGTACCCAACTCTTTCATAATTCATTCATTCCTGTTGCTAGATTCTGACATGGTATCAGAGCACTAGGTCCGTAGGACCGTTTTTTTTTTTCGGGCCCACCTACCGTTGCGGTTACCGCGTTACCCCACGTGTTGGCCTGCCTGCCTGCCTTGCCTTGTGACGTGCTGCGCTGCGCGCGTCGTCCTGCAGCCCTCGTGCTGCCTACTGCTGCCCTAGGCCAGAGCGCCGCCCCTGCAGGCCCGTAAGGCCCACGCGCCGCACCTGCAGACACGTCACGCCTGCGAGCCGCCCCTGCAGGCCCGTCAGGCCAGGGCGCCACCCCGCCAGGTCGCTGCCCCGCGCGTCGCGCCCACAGCCTGCATATGTTTTGACACACCCCCATAGGCGAAATGGGGGATAGCTAGAGCAAGCAATGGTCACAAGACCAGTCAAGAGAAGAAACAAAACACAGCTCAGGGTGGATCACAATGTCACCACACACACTGAGCACAAGCAAACGGCCACAAGGCCAGTCCACATGCAGAGGTATATAAGCAACAAGAACAGCACAGTGATCTCTATCTAGCAAGAGCAAGCATGCATGTATATATATATAGATCACAGTACAAGCAGAGACTACAGCAAGTGTGGAAACGTAGGCACAAGGCCCAACAAAGTACAAAAGCGCTGATGGTCACCAGACGGAAGTGCCTTGGTGAATATATCAGCAGTGTTGGCCCGAGTGGCCACGTGAGCAAGGCGAAGCTGACCCCGCTGCTGCAACTCTCGAGCCAGGAAGTAACGCAGAGCGATGTGCTTCGTTCTGTGCTCCAGTCTGTGCTCCTGACACAAGGCAATGGCGGCCTTGTTGTCTACGTACAGAACTGGAGGAGAACGAGGCCGCTCTCCCAGGTCGGTCAGCAGGTAGGTGAGCCAGCGTAACTCCTGTGCAGCCATGGCTGTGGCGTAGATCTCAGCCTCACAACTGGAGCTGAGAACAGAAGACGAGCGCGTAGACCGCCAAGAAACAGAACCAGAGCCAAGACTGAAGGTGTAACCCTGTGACGACCGCTGCGTAGCCTGGTGGTCAACCCAGGAAGCGTCCGAGTGACCAGTGAGGACAACGTCGCCTCGTCCTCCAAGCACGAGCCCCATGCCCGATGAACTGCACAAGTAACGTAGTACCCTCTTAGCAGCATCCATGTGCACCTTTCGGTGCCGACCAGGAGCAACGTAGCGAGCCAGAAGGCCAAGAGGGTACGCAAGGTCAGGACGAGTGCAGGTCATCAGGTACATGAGGCAGCCAACTAGCTCCGGGTAAGGACCACTCGGCTCTACGGACTCGTCCGAAGGTGGAGCTGAGAGCGAGTGACCTGTAGCCAGAGGAGTGGCCTGTGCCGAGGACCAGGTGAAGCCGAAGCGCTGAAGGACCTGCTGCACCATGTGTGAGTGAGTCAGAGTGATGGTGCGGCGTGCTCTGTCCCGGGTGATCTGCAAGCCAAGGTAACTGCGCAGCTCACCCAGGTCTGTGCACGTGTGTCTCTTCTGCAGCTCCGACTTCACCAGGGCGAGAGCCTCCGTGTCAGCAGTGGCAAAGACCAAGTCGTCGACGTACACGAGGATGTAGAATGGCGGCAGCAAAGTGTCGGTGCGCAGAAACAGCGACGGGTCAGCAGTCGAAGGAGCAAACCCAAGAGCCGCAAGTGTCGTCCTCAGTGTGTCGTGCCACTCACGTGGCGCCTGGCGGAGACCGTAGACCGGCCGCCGGAGGCTCCACTGGGTACCAGGAGGGAAAGACCCAGTGAAGCCGGGTGGGCGGCGCAGCCAGATCTCCTCGTGCAGGCTGCTCTGTAAGAAAGCTGTGCTGAAGTCAAGCGAGTGAAGCTCGTAGTCACGCTGAGCGGCAACGTGCAGCAGCACCCGAAGAGTGGTCATCTTCGGGATGGGGGAGAAAGTCTGGAAGAAGTCAACTCCCTCTCGCTGACTGAAACCTCGAGCAACGTAACGAGCCTTGAAGACAGGCGGAGAACCTGGCAGCCGCTTCACCCTGAAAATCCACATGCCACTGAAGATGTTCGGCCCAGGAGGGGGAACCTCGTCGACGTACGTGCCTGTGGACTTCCAGGATGCCATCTCTGCATCCATGGCTGTCTGCCACTGAGAGGAGTACTCACCCGCGATCGCCACAGCGTAAGAGCGCGGGGTCGGGATGTCTGGTGCATCCGGGTCTCCCTCAGGGGCAAGCAGCATGGCCACGAGATGAGGCGCAGCGGCGGCAAGACACTCAAGGTCCTCCTGCCTGTCCTCAAGGACGTCCGTGCCAAGAGCACACGCACCCCCAACGGACGGAGGACAGACAGACGCAGACTCAGCAACAAGTCTAGCAGCGTAGTCTAGACGACAGGAAGCAGCAAAGTCAACCAGCTCAGCGACAAAGGCAGATGCAGCAGTAGACTCAGTGACAACAGTGGCTAGCAGACGCGTGACTGTAGGGTGCTCAGCACGAAACCGGTCAGACTCAGGGTCCGCAACGACAGGCAGAGAAGACGCAGGAGGAGACGGCAGAGGAACACGCTGCGGAGGAGAGGAAGGACGACGGACGACGAGGTGGGTGTTGGGGACAGCCGGCTGACGCGGACGAGGAACACGACGACCGGAACGACCAGAACGGACAGGCGAGACAGGACGCGACGCATGCTCACGACGCTCAGTAAAACCCCCTGTCTGCTCAGTGTAAGGAGAAGGAGCATGCAGCGGTGAGCCAGGCTGTAACGGAAGACCAGTAGACGAATGGAGACTAAGAACCTGGCGAAGCACAGAGTCAGGCGGTGGCAGAGACGACGGAGACGGTGGAGCAAAGAACAGGCGCGGCTGTGCAGTGCCACCAGCACCAGCAGCTCCGGTACCTTCAGCAGCTCCAGCACCTCCAGCAGCTCCAGCACCCTCAGCAGCTCCAGCACCTCCAGCAGCTCCAGTACCCTCAGCAGCTCCAGGACCCTCAGCAGCACCCCCAGAACCGGCACCTCCAGTCCCAGGGTCTCCAGCCTCCGTGTCTCCAGCGGCAGCACCCCCAGACCCAGGGTCTCCAGCAGTAGTACCCTCAGGCTCAGCAGCACCTCCAGCCCCAGCAGCTCCAGCACCTCCAGTACGAGCACCTCCGGGACCAGCACCACTCCCAGCTCCAGTGACGTCAGCAGAAGTACCTCCAGCGGCAGAGCCCCGAGCTCCAGAAGCGCGACCCTGACGGCGACCGTACCAGTCGTGCAGCTGCTGTGAGGTGAGAGGCACACGCGGACGAAGGCGGCTACTCCAAGGAGACCGCGCAGCAGCAGACTCAGAACCCTCAGGCGTCGCACCCCCAGACTCAGTACCCCCAGGCTCCTCACGCTCGGGCTCAGCACCTCCAGACACAGCACCCCCAGGCTCAGGACCTCCAGGCTCCTCACGCTCAGGCTCAGCGCCCCCAGACTCCGCACCCCCCGGCTCAGCACCTCCTGGGTCCTCACGCGCAGGCTCCGCACCCCGAGGCTCAGCACCCCCAAGCTCCGCACCCCCAGGCCCAGCACCCCCAAAGACAGCACCACCCCCAGCAGGACCTGAGTCACTAGTGACCTCAACAGGCGCAGGCACGGGAGGGTCTACCCGAGAAACACCTGAAGGAGCAGGACCTGGCGCGGGGAGGGGGTCTACCTGGGGAGGACCTGGGGCGAGAAAGAGTGGCGTGGGGGGGCGAGGGGCAGTGCGGTAGGGAAAGAGACGGTAAAAGGGGAGGGACTCGTCAAAGGTGACGTCCTGAGACGGAAAGACACGGCGCGAGGCGGGGTCGTAAAACTGCCAGCCAGGCGCGTCAGGGACAAAGCCAAGGAAGACGCAGGGAATGGCGCGAGCGGAGAGCTTGTCCGCGGTGGTATCGCGGACAAAGGCATGAGCACCCCAGACCCGGAAACGCGACGCATCGCCAACCTTCCCCGTCCACAGCAGTGTGGGCGAGGTCTCCGGCAAGGAGACACGGGGCCAGAGGTTGAGCTGATGAGCAGCCGAGGCGCGCGCGAGCAGCAGGCAAGTCAGGCATGCAGTAGGTGAGGTAACACAGTTACGGGTGGGCCCTATTCTTAGGTCCTAGAGACCTCCTGCTCTAGATACTATGTCGATACTAAGGCAAGAATGAATGTCATTAGGTCAAGGTTGGGGTACAAAACTAGAGTGTCGAGAATGTTTCTGTACCCCCTAAGGCTAGCCCCAATATAGCCTAGATAATAATTGTCAGAATATGTTGTGTGGGGTACTCAATAGTGAGTACAGCCCCTTAGGGTTTGCCATTTGTATCCTACTGCTTGCTAGTCCAATCATTCCTTTCTCAATTCTGTTCGTGCACTCAACTCTCGCTCTCACTTGGCGCTTCCTTTCGTAGTTCTACTGAGGCCTAGGCTTCTAAGCCTAGGCCCTCCTCCTAGTATGTTTGACAATAATATGCATATGTTTTGACAGAGCGGGGTGCAAGAGGCGGACGCGCAGCAGCGGATCGAGTACTCCGTTACGCTGCTGAGGGGCTGGCCTTGGAGTGGTGGTGCCAACTCACGCAAAGTGCTGTAAGGAGAGCTCAGTTAGACGGGTATCAACAGGGCGAGGGGCATGCAGCTGCAACTTCGAGCTTAAGGAGTTTAGCTTTGGGTGTTACCACGGTTCCGACGACATGGGAAGGATTTGAAGCGGCGTTGAAAAGTAGATTCGACTTGGTGAATGCCGAAGCTGCTAGGAAGCGTCTGCGTCATTTCCGGCAGATAGGAAACGTCCAGGAGTACACACGATGGTTCCTGAGCATCTGCAACGAGATAGACGATATCACGGAAGCAGAGATGCGCGATCGCTACCTCGAAGGGTTGAAGCCGGACATAGTGGAGATCATAGCGATTCACGGGTTGTCCACCTTCGAATTTGTAGTCGCAGCAGCAGAACACGTCGACGCAGTACGAAGCCGATGGGGTCGTGACGATCGCGAAAGGGGATACAACAAACCGATCAACAATGCTCGATCGAGGGACGGACCGTTGCCCATGGAGATTGGTGCAGTTAACAGTGACGGCTCACAGAAAACGGGATTTAGGGGGAACTGTCACTACTGCAAAAAGCCGGGACACATGAAGCGGGACTGTCCACAGCTTAAGGAGCGGCAGCAGGGAAACGGAAACCGCCAGTAGATAGCGGGTCGCTAGCTGGTGTGAGCGCTTCCGAACCCACCAAGTCTACCAACGTAGAGGAGACGGCCTTAGAGCAGTCATCTACGCCGAACGAGGTAGACACAGTTGATCGTCCAGTCGTGCTTCTAAGGAAGCTTCGCGGTATTCCAGTCAAGATTCTCGTCGATAGCGGAGCTAGCCACTCATGCGTCTCTTCATCGCTAGTTAGTCGTCTCCATCTCGAAGAAGATTCGGCAATCAACTTTAAGGACGCTCGCATGGTAGATGGGACGCCACTTCACATAGGACCAGTCATTCGCAAGTTGCGCGTAGTGCTAGGACTGATCACGGTTAGGCGTGACTTCGACTCTGCGACGCTGGACGGTTACGATTTCATCTTCGGGAGGGATTGGCTACGAAGCAGAGAAGCTGTAGCGTCAAGGTAGAAGGGGAGTTTCGGGAGCTGCCACAGTGGAGCGATGGGGCCACATCATCCACAGCTATCATCAATGCTGTTCGTGTGCAGCAGCTGGTGAAGCGTGCAGCACAGATCTTCGCGGTTTTCCTTGAGGAGGTGGAAGCTGAGGAGGGGAAAGGAGGGAGTGCAGCAGTTGGAGAGAAGGCTACTCTTCCTGCTGAAGTGAGTGCACTGTTAGCAGAGTTCGCAGACGTCTTCCCCGACGAGTTGCCCCCAGGGTTACCTCCTAGCCGAGCAGTCGACCATCGAATAGAGTTGGAGCCGGGGAGCAGGCCAGTAGCGAAGCCGCAGTGGAGGTTGAGTCCAGCAGAGACAGAGGAGATGACGCAGCAGGTTAAAGCTGCGGTCTACATACTAAAAGGGGGTTATGGGGGGTAATCTAGGTGCACACCCTTTGGTGCGCGGTGACTTGAGAGCGAAGTGTGGTTTTCCCCCAAACACCTGTGCGATGAGTTCACACAAAGTTGGCGATGTGAAACAATTTGCGATTGGGTTTTCTTGGGGGAACAAATCCGCGGAAAGGCGGAAATTTCAGCGCCAAACACAAACAACCAAGCGGAAAGTTTTGCGCCCACCCCGCTCCCTCCTTCCGCCTCGATCGTTCGTTTCTTCTGGAGAGTCTGCTACCCTGTTTTCAAGTGACAAACCAGGGCCTGTCCCTCGAGGTATGTAGACCGCAGCTTTAAGCACTTCCTAGCACAGGGGTTCATACATCCATCTAGATCGCCTTGGGCAGCACCGATCCTTTTTGCGCCTAAGAAAGACGGAGGGTTATGGATGTGCATAGATTACCGCGCACTAAACGCCGCCACCGTAAAGAATAGTTTCCCGGTGCCGAGAGTAGAGGATTTTACGGATGCAGTGCAAGGCGCTAGAGTCTTCTCAAAGATCGACCTTCGTTCGGGTTACCACCAGATTCGAGTAGTTCCAGAGGATCAGGACAAGACGGCGTTTCGTACAAAGAAGGGGTTGTACGAGTTCAGGGTTCTACCGTTCGGTTTGACCAACGCCCCAGCGACATTTTAGACGCTAATGAATACCGTCCTCTCAGAGTTCCTAGGTTCATTCGTCGTCGTTTACCTAGACGACATCTTCATCTTCTCCAAAACGAAAGAGGAGCACGTGAACCCTTGCAGAAGGTCTTCGAGCTCTTGCAGAAGGAGCAGCTGTTGCCACTTGCGCCAGCTGGGAGTCCTGTGACGAAATCCATCGTCACATGTTGCCACGGTCGTTCGGGTGGCTCGAGGGGTTGCAGCAATCCGGCTGGGTGTTGTCGCGACGACTTCATTGCTTGGCAGGTCGGTCATGTTGTCACGTAGCGCTGCATATCCATCAACGTATCGGGCCAATAGTAATTCCGCGGTAGCAGCTTCAGTGTTTTATCGATGCCGAAATGCCCGGAAAGGTTGGAGTCGTGAACTCCTGCATCAGCAACTCCCGTAAGGGCTGGTATGCGGGTACCCAAATCCAGTTCGTACCGGCTTTTAGGTAATATTTGCCGTTTTGCAGCCGATAGCATACGAGTCGCGTAAGCTTAGGGGAGCGGAGCTGAACTATCCGATTCACGACAAGGAGGCGCTCGCGATCATCCATGCGTATAAGGTTTGGCGGTGCTACCTAGAGGGGGCAGATAGTGTTATACGCACGGACCATTGCTCGCTTCATTTCCTCAAGTCGCAGCCGCAGTTGAGTCGTCGCCAGGCTAGATGGATGGAATTCATGGAGGGGAGCTTTCACTACAGGATAGAGTACAAGCCAGGCGTTCGCAACCCAGCAGATCCGCTCACTCGCCCTAGTTGCCAGCTCGCCATCCTCACAGTCACTGCCGGCCATCCACTTCTCACAGCACTCTTCGAGCACGGTTACACAGTAGATCCCGACTTCACACCGCAGCCACCCACAGGAGCAAAGGTGCAGGGTAGTGTCTATATACGGAAGGGAACCACACGGATTTGGGTTCCCGCCTACCGCCCTCTTCGACAGCTTCTTCTTTCCGAGGCGCACGATGTAGTTAGCGCGGGTCACTTCGGGCCAGATAAGACGGCTAAGACGCTTAGTCGCACGTACTTCTGGCCAGGGCTTGCAGCAGACGTAGAGGATTACATTCGCTCGTGCGACACGTGTCAGCGTACGAAGTCCTCTCGCCAGTGCAAAGCAGGACTTTTGCAGCCGATTCCACCACCTGACCGCCCTTGTCAGGTAGTTACGATGGACTTCATCATGGCTTTACTGCCCACAGTTAGGGGTCACGACGCCATCTTCGTGGTAGTGGATAAGTTCTCTCGAGTAGTGCACTTCATCCCCACGCACGGCAAGGTCACATCAGAGGAAGCCGCGACGCTGTTCGTAGATAACGTAGTCCGACTGCACGGGGTTCCCAATTCCATTATCTCAGACCGCGACCCTCGTTTAACTTCGAAGTTCTGGAAGCACCTTTTCCCACTGTTTGGGACTCGCTTAGCCATGTCGTCCGCGTACCATCCAGAGACAGACGGACAGACTGAGCGCGTGAACCAGACATTGGAGCAAATCCTTCGCAGCATCACGATGCACGACGCAGCCGCATGGGACAAGAAGCTGAGCATGGCAGAGTTCGCCGACAACAACACGCACCATTCGTCCACAAGCATATCACCGTTCTTCGCACTGTACGGTCAGCACCCCAATGTCCCCACTCGTGTCGATCTCACACCCACAGTCCCTCGTGCGGACAACTTCCACCAGCATCTCACCTTCATTCATGATCACGTGAGGAAGCACCTTGAGCTCGCAAATGCACGCATGGCACGCACCACCAACCACAGTCGTCGTGAGGTGTCGTTTGCAGTCGGCAATAGCCGCAACCTTCGACTACCACATGATAGCAAGCTTAGCCCTCGTTTCATTGGTCCATTCGTCATTGAGCGCGCACTAGGTCCAGTCGCATACCGCCTCCGCCTTCCCGCTCATTTCCGCATGCACCCGTCATTCCAGGTGTCTCTTCTTCGACCTTACACCGATCCCAACACCGCATTCTCGGGCCGTGATCGCAATCCACTGCCGGTAGCTGTTGACACCGACAAGCCCAGCGCATCCTTCGTCACCGTTTCCGTCTCAAGGGGGGTGTCTCCTTCATCGATTTCTTGGTTCGTTGGCGTGGTTACGATGCAGCCAACGACAGCTGGGTTCCTTCGTCCTCGCTGTCTCCCGACAACACTTGCCTCCAAGCGTACCTTCAGTCTGCAGGCGCCGCGGACGTCGCCTCCTTCGGAGGGGGGTAGTGTTACGGGGTACTTTAATGTTCAAGGGCTAATCACCCTAAACAATGTTCCCAACCCCATCCCAATCTTATCCTTTCAGATTTCCAGGATTTCCAGCATGCCACGTGGCACTCTACTTTCTTTGCATTCCGATTCCTAGTCCCACAATCCGTTTTCCAACAATCGCTCTTGCATGCTATATCAACCTTGCTTGTATCCGCCAATATCATTCAATCTTAACTCAGTAACTTCTTCGCCTATTTCGCTAAGACTTCCTTCGCCAAAGTCTTCCGCCGCGTTTTATCCTCGATATACTCAACCTCACTATACTTTAGTGGATTTAGGCCAAGGGGCCTAACACCCCCCCTTAAAAAATGGTGGTGAATATCTGGAACACCCCGGCGGGTCAGATAAGCCTGCAGAACCGGGTGTCCCTGCAGCGAGTCAGCGCCGACATATGTGTCGTCTGCTCGTGCGGTCCTTCCAGCGTAGGAGGAGGACTTTACGTCGATTGGCCGTTTGCCCCACGCGATGGTTCAGGATCTTCTAGGGTTCCAGCGTGGGGTCTGCCACAGGACGGTCGGTGGGCGTAAGGTTGGGCCGTGCGACGGTTGGCGACTGGGGCGACTCCTAAGGACGCAGCAGGCTGACGTGGAATGCGTCATGAAATTTCCAGTCGTCGGGCAGCAGTAGTCTTGCCATGACAGGTGTCACCATCTGGATGATGCGAAATGGTCCCACGTACCGAGGGCGAAGTTTCGCACGCTGGGGCAGCCGAAGTTTTTTCGTATCCAGTAGAACCACTTGTCCCGGGCGGAAGGTTAAATCCCGTCGATGTTTATTCGCATTGCGACTGGCGGTGGTATTAGCCTTCCGGATAATATTCGCGGCTTTCTTGCGGGTTGTTTAAAGCTCCGTGACGAACTGCTGCGACCGTGGGACCGGATTGTCAGGTGTCGTGGAAGAGGGTACCACGGGGTCTATCCTGTAATTCAGGTAAAACAGTGACTGTTTAGTTGTTGCCGAGGGTGCGTTGTTATATGCGAACTCCAGCATCGGGAGCGAATCCTCCCACTTGGTTAGGTCGGGGCAGTTGGTGCGTATCAGCTGCTCCATGGTCTGATTGGTCCGTTCGGTCGGGCTGTCTGATTGCGGGTGGTAAGACGACGAAAACTGCAGGCGGGTTCCGTACTGTGCCCACGTCTCCTGCCAGAACTTCGACGTAAATTTCGGGTCTCGATCGCTGACGATCGCCGAAGGTAACCCGTGTAGGCGTACAACTGTGGAGATGAACAGCTTCGCTGTGTCTTCGGCCATGATCGTCGTTCGGCATGGTGCAAAATGCGCCATTTTCGTTAATCGGTCAATGACGACCAACACCGAGTCGTTGCCACTTGCGCCAGCTGGGAGTCCTGTGACGAAATCCATCGTCACCTGTTGCCACGGTCGTTCGGGTGGCTCGAGGGGTTGCAGCAATCCGGCTGGGCGTTGTCGCGACGACTTCATTGCTTGGCAGGTCGGTCATGTTGTCACGTAGCGCTGCATATCCGTCAACATATCGGGCCAATAGTAATTCCGCTGAAGCAGCTTCAGTGTTTTATCGATGCCGAAATGACCGGAAAGGTTGGAGTCGTTAACTCCTGCGTCAGCAACTCCCGTAAGGGCTGGTATGCGGGTACCCAAATCCAGTTCGTATCGGCTTTTAGGTAATATTTGCCGTGTTGCAGCCGATAGCATACGAGTCGCGTAAGCTTAGGGGAGCGGAGCTGAACTATCCGATTCACGACAAGGAGGCGCTCGCGATCATCCATGCGTATAAGGTTTGGCGGTGCTACCTAGAGGGGGCAGATAATATTATACGCACGGACCATTGCTCGCTTCGTTTCCTCAAGTCGCAGCCGCAGTTGAGTCGTCGCCAGGCTAGATGGATGGAATTCATGGAGGGGAGCTTTCACTACAGGATAGAGTACAAGCCAGGCGTTCGCAACCCAGCAGATCCGCTCACTCGCCCTAGTTGCCAGCTCGCAGTAGATCCCGACTTCACACCGCAGCCGCCCACAGGAGCAAAGGTGCAGGGTAGTGTCTACATATGGAAGGGTACCACACGGATTTGGGTTCCCGCCTACAGCCCTCTTCGACAGCTTCTTCTTTCCGAGGCGCACGATGTAGTAGCGCGGGTCACTTCGGGGCAGATAAGACGGCTAAGACGCTTAGTCGCACGTACTTCTGGCCAGGGCTTGCAGCAGACGTAGAGGATTACATTCGCTCGTGCGACAGTGACGTCCACATCACACTCAACGACGTGCTCATCGTACGGGACCTGAAGTACAACCTTCTCTCCTACGAGCAGCTCGTCCAGAGCGGCGCCCTCGTGAAAGCAGATCCTGAGAGCCGGTGCATTCTGATGCACTGGAGAGATTACAGCCGCTTCAACTCCGAACCACGCTACATCGGCAAGGCGCGCCTAGACAACGGCGTCTACATCCTGGATTTCGACATCCCAGATTGCCGCGCCAGACTCTGGCGATCTTATCGATCTCCAGCCCCAGCACAACATAGGGCCACAAGGACCAGTACACCCTGACAGTCGCCCCTGGGTCAAGCATCACGCTCACCCCAGAGAGATCGACCTCCGTGCACCTGGACCTGACGGCGTCTGTCGCAACTGCCACACTCCAACTGCCTCAACCACGACAAAAGAAAAGAAGAATGAGAAGGGCAAAGCGCCGTCGGACGAAAAAGGCAAGTCACCAGCTGAAGGGGAGAAGGGAAAATAAAAAGTTGAGGAAGAAGAAGAGGAGCCCCAGGACATCGTTGACGAAGCGGAGTGGCAGACCCCCAACCCCAGAGGCATTAGAGACGAAGCTGAACTCACTGTGGCACTCACCATCTTCCAGCCCTGCGAGACACGCGGCGACCCCACTGTGCATGATCGCCTTCACCTCCTCACACGCTACATGGGACATGGCGCCTTTGACGAAAACAACAACCCCTTACCTTTGGACTGGGAAACGTATCACGTCACTCGCCCTTGGTCTCGTCGTGACATGACATCTGAGGAGCTCCAGAAGCTGGAGGAAGAGGAGAATCGCCGCCGAGCAACCCAAGAGGCAGAAGAAGCTGCTGAACGCGCAAAAACAGGCTGGGGACAGGGCACCGGCTCAACCGCATGGGGAAGCAGCATTTCAGCAGCAGAAGCTGGAGCATGGGAAGCAACAGCAACAGAGGAAGAGGAACCAATCGAGGACTTCCTGGCTAGAACGGAGAGGGCAGCAGAAGAGGAACGGGCCGCACAAGAGCCCTATGGACCACCAATCCCCATCGGCCTCCCCCCACCAGGTTCTGCCTCCTCCTCCCCACCTTGGTCATACATAGTTCCTCCATCTCCCACAGATAACCGCTTCAATCAAGACACTATTCTGCCTTACAACCGCTACCCTCACAACCCACTGCCACTAGACTCTACCCCCATCGGTCCCTTTGACCCCAAACTTTTCCCAGAAGCAGGCCCCTCCACTATCCATGGACCACCCCCACATCATGTCTCACGCCCCACCTGACCGAAGGAACAGCAGACACAGACGACATCACGGCCCCACTTACAGCTGACATCACAATCACACTGGCACAACCTCTCACTACCCGCACTGTGTGCACCTCCTGACCTCTGGCACAAGCGCCTTGGTCACCCTTCTCAGGAGGTGCTCAACAACTGCATCCGCGCTGAAGTGTTCATCCCTGGAACGCTACTGCACCCTGATGGATCCCCTGTCACTGTTGACAACCACCACCACACCGACTGCACCATTTGCCCCACAGCCGCACTCAACCACAAGCCCTTCAAGCTCCTGGAGCCCAGCATGAACCGTTACACAAAACTCCAGAAAGTCTACAGCGATTTTCTCGTTCTCACACAAACCGGCATCAATGGCGAAGAGTAAACGCTTACCTTCGTGGGCGCGCACTCTCGCTTCGTCTGGGTGGCAAACATGACTCACAGGAGCAAGGCGTGCGATATCTTCAAGGTCTGGCACAGCAACGCCGAGACCTAATCTGGATGTACACTCAAGATCTGGCAAACAGACTGCGCAGCTGAGTTTAAAAGCAAGGAGCTTGAGGCCTACGCGAAGAAAAAGGGGAAAATTCACAAACTTTCCCTCCCCTACGCGCACCCTCAGCAAGGCGTCGCTGAGCGCACCAACCGCACCTTGATGACCAAGGTTCGCGCCCTCCTGCAGCAGAGCGACGTTGATGCGAAGTAGTTGCCCTATGCCATGCATCACGCTGTCCGTCTTCACAACCTGCTCAGCATCACCGCCAACAATGACCACCTGTATCCGCACGTTAAATTCGCCGGCGACAAAGGCGATATCTCAATGCTCCGCATCTGGGGCTGCATGGTGCAGTATCGGCCCGCAACTGCAAACATAGGGAAGTTCGAGCGTCGCGCACGTTGGGGGGTACACCTGGGCATCAACTTTGAGCACCATGCCTGGAATATCCTGGACCACGCCTCTTCTAGGGTGGTTGCAACGCGTGACGTCATGTTCTATGAAGACCTTACCATCCGCCAGTTCCAGAACGACAGGCACGCCGACCGCCATTGCCTTGGCGGAGTTTTCGATCGCGTGGCCCAATACCACCGCCCACCCCGCAGCTTCGCAACTCCCGCTGAAGAAGTCGAAGCTCGCTTGCTGATCAAGACCCAACAGACCCCCACCCAGGACCACGCCCCTGGAGCGACGATGACGACGACGAGGATAGCGCTCCTTTCAATTCTTCGCGCGACTCCCTGCTCAGCCCCACTCCATCCAATGGTAACCACTCCGGCGACGACGTGGTGGAAGTCACCAGCGAGCAGCAGCACAGCCCTGGCCTCTCGGGTCTGCAAATCCTCGGTCTGCACACTGCTGTCTCTCACCCACCAAAAGCGGTTGAACCCAAAACCCCACGCCAAGCACTCACCGGCAATGGACGCCGAAGTCGCAGCACTTGAAGCTCGCGAACCATCGAACGCTTTAAAGCACGTTGGGTCGTGCGCGGCTTCGACCAGCGACATGGCATCGACTTCGACCAAACTTTCGCTACCGTCAGCCGCCACACGTCAGTCCACATCCTACTCGCTATTGCCACCGCAAAGCATCTCCCACTCCGCCAGGTCGATGTAAAAAAACCGTTTCTCTACGCGCCGGTCGATGCTCTCATTTTCGTCGAGCAGCCTCACACCTACGGCGATGGCGATAATAGCGTCTGCCAGCTCAAGAAATCTCTCTACGGCATCAAGCAAGCGCCGCGCCTCTGGCAGCAGTACCTTCACCAAATTCTCACCGACATAGGCTTCACCCAGCTGCCTCACGACCCCGGCATGTATCGCCTCCACTTCCGCGGCGATTACGTCCTACTCACGGCGTATGTGGACGATCTTCTGTACACGGGCACCAGCAACGAGCTTCTCGCCCAATTCGAGAAAAACCTCAGTAACCGCGTCAAAATAACCAGCACCGATCACGTCACGCAGTTCCTGGGTCTGAACATCTCCTACGCAGCTGACGCCATTCACCTTTCCGCTGCAAAATCCGCCGAAACGCTGAAGTTCAACATCAAGCCGACAATTCTCTCCACCCCTTACCGCACCCCGGCTACCGCCCACAACCCCAACACCACCCCACTCAACCCATCTGCACACCAACTGTACCAGAAGCGGCTTGGCTGGCTCCTCTTCGCTCCTACATTTCGAGCCAACTCGCTCAGTATGCTAAGCGACTTGAAGGGGAAAATATGTTGGATTTACAGCGTGCCCTGCAGTATTTCATCTCCACGCCGCACATCGGCCTTACCTAATCCACCCTCACGATCCGCTCATTCAGCCTCGTTGGCTACATGGATGCCGATCACGCCGCCGGCCCTGCGAATCGACAGTCCCGAACCGGCTTCCTCTTCCGTCTCGAGCCTACCGGACCAATTTCCTGGAATTCAAAGAAGCAGGAAATGGTGGCGCCCTTCTCCGATGAAGCCGGATTAATCGCCGCCACGTCAGCCGTTCGCGAGGGACTCTACCTCCAGAAGCTACTCCAGGAGGTGAAAATTGCGACATCTGCGAACTTCAAACTTCACTGCGACAACCAGAGCGCGATCAGGATCGCGAACGAGCCCGACTTCGTCAACCGCACCAAGCACATCGCACTCCGCTACTTCTTCGTCAAAGACGAAGTTGACAAGGGCAAAGTCATCTTGACTTACTGTCCCACCGGTGACATGGCAGCTGACTTTCTGACCAAGAAGTTGCCAGGTCACCAGTATCAGCACTGCGCGAACATCTGCGGTATAACCAAGCACGTCAAGACTTCGCTCCTCCAGGAATGAAGTGGAGTGTTACGATATGGTATTGTTGCATAACATTCATGTAGTAACGAAACCCTAACGCGAAGATGACTGCAGCGAGGACGAAGTCCGAGCGACACAAACAGTTATCGAAGACGGTTGAAAGCAGAAGGAATTCAAAGTACAAGCGCGGAAAATGCACTCAAACAGTTACCGTGGTGCGTATTGTTACCGAACCGCACGGTTGGCATTCCCGATCTAGATTAGCCCTAAGGGGAATGTGTTAAAATAGGAAGACAGGAATGATGAACGACTAGCAACAGGGAGATACAAGTATGAAACCCTAACTGGGGTTGTACCCTATACTGAGCACCTCACTGTAGCCTAGCAGAACTAAGAACATACAAATATGTTTTGACACACCCCCCTAGGCAAAGTGAGGGATTGCCAACACAACAAACGGTCACAAGACCAGTCAGGCAAGAGAACAAAGCAATGCAAAGCCCAGGGTGGATCTCAAGATCACCACTCATTCTGAGCACAAGCAAGCGGCCACAAGGCCAGTTCACATGCAGAGTTATAATAGCAAGGCAGTACACCGAACACAGCCTAGCAAGAGAAGACATGCAGGTATAAATATAGATATCAGTGTACAACAAGTGCAAGATCAAGAGACAAGCAGGTGAGGCAGAGTGGGCAGAAGCCCAAGAGTAGTGCAAAAACGCTGATGATCACCAGACCCGAGGGCCTTGGTGAAGACATCAGCAGTGTTGGCCCGAGAGGCCACGAAGGACAGGCGAAGCTGACCACGCTGCTGGAGCTCTCGAGCAAGAAAGTAGTGAAGAGCAATGTGATTCGTTCTGTGCTCCAGTCTCTGCTCGTGACACAAGGCAAGCATGGCCTTGTTCTCGACGTACAGAACTGGAGGAGAACGAGGCTGCTCCCCCAAATCGGTCAGCAGGTAGGTCAGCCAGCGTAGCTCCTGTGCAGCCATAGCCCCAGCGTAGATCTCGGCCTCACTGGTGGATCCAAGCACACAAGAAGAATGAGTAGACCTCCACAAGACAGAATCAGAGCCAAGACTGAAGGTGTAACCCTGGGACGAACGCTGAGTCGCCCCGTCGTCGGCCCAAGAAGCGTCGGAGTGTCATGTGAGTACCACTGAACCCCGTCCTCCAAGCACGAGCCCCATGCCCGATGTACTGCACAAGTAACGCAGTACCCTCTTCGCAGCATCCCAGTGCACCTTTCTGTATCTACCGGGAGCCACGTAGCGAGCCAGGAGGCTGAGAGGGTACGCGAGGTCAGGTCGTGTGAATGTCATCAGGTACATGAGGCAACCCACAAGCTCTGGATACGGACCAGTCGGCTCTACGGACTCGTCCAAAGGTGGAGCTGAGAGCGAGTGGCCAGTAGGCAAAGGAGTGGGCTGTGGCGAGGAGTACTGGAAGCCGAAGCGCTGAAGGACCTGGTGCACCATGTGTGACTGAGTCAGGGTGATGGTGCGCCGTTCTCTGCCCCGGGTGATCTGCAAGCCAAGATAGCTCCGCAGCTCACCCAGGTCAGTGCAGGTGTGTCTCTTCTGCAGCTCCGCCTTCACTAGGGCCAGTGCCTCAGTGTCAGCAGTAGCAAAAACCAAGTCGTCTACGTAAAGGAGAACGTAGAGCGGCGACCGAGAAGTGTCGGTGCGTAGAAACAGCGACGGGTCAGCAGAGGAAGGAGCAAACCCAAGAGCCGCAAGTGTCGTCCTCAGTGTGTCGTGCCACTCGCAGGGCGCCTGGCGGAAACCGTAGACTGGCCGCCGGAGGCTCCACTGGGTACCCGCAGGAAACGACCCAGTGAATCCAGGTGGGCGGCGCAGCCAGATCTCCTCGTGAAGGCTGCCCTGCAAGAAAGCTGTGGAGAAGTCGAGGGAGTGCAGCTCGTAGTCACGCTGTGCTGCAACGTGCAGCAACACCCGAAGAGTAGTCATCTTCGGGGTGGGGGAGAAGGTCTGGAAGAAGTCGACCCCCTGTCGCTGACTGAAGCCTCGAGCAACGTAACGCGCCTTGAAGGCAGGCGGAGAACCCGGCGGCCGCTTCACTCTGAAAATCCACATGCCATCGACTATGTTCGCCCCAGGAGGAGGAACCTCGTCGACGTAGGTGCCTGTGGACTTCCAGGAAGCCATCTCTGCGTCCATGGCTGTCTGCCACTGAGAGGAGTACTCACCCGCGATTGCCTCAGCGCAAGAGCGCGGGTAGGGATGCCAGGTGCATCCGGGTCTCCCTCTGGGCAAAGCAGCATGGATGCGAAACGAGGTAAAGCGGCCGCAAGACACTCAAGCTCAAACTGCCTGTCCTCAAGGACGTCACTGCCAAGGGTAGGCTCACCCCCGAGAGACGGAGGACAGACAGACTCAGACTCAGTAACAAGACTCGCGACGTAGTCAAGACGGCGTCTAACAGCAAAGTCGACTAGCTCAGTGACTAGGGCAAACGCAGCAGTAGACTCAAAGTCAGGGTCAGTGACGACAGTAGCGAGGAGACGAGTGACAGTAGGACTGGCAGCACGAGCAAGGTCGGACGCAAGGTCAGGACCGTCAGTAAGAGAGGACGCCGGAGGAGATGGCAGAGGAACACGCTGTAGAACAGAGGAAGGACGAAGTGCCATAACGTGAGTGCCTGGGACACCAGGAGGACGAGGACGAGCGACACGACGAGCACGAACAGGTGTGGAAGCACGAGTCTCAGGCTCACGATGCTCAGTCAGGGACTTAGTCACCTCAGTTTGAGGAGCAGGAGCAGGGAGCGGGGAGCCAGGCAGTAGCTGTGGCTGAGACTGGTCTGTCGGTAGACACAGGATAGGTGGAGTGAGGCCAGTGGAAGACGGCAGACTAAGAACCTGGCGAAGGACCGAGTCAGGCGGCGGCAGGGACGACTGCGGGTGCGGGTAGAAAAACGGTCGGCGCGGGGCAGTACCCGTACCGTCAGCACCTCCAGCTCCTCCACCACCAGCAGCACCAGCACCTCCAGCACCAGCAGCACCACCACCTCCAGTACCTCCAGGACCTCCAGCTCTAGCGCCTCCAGCACCAGCAGTACCTCCAGCACCTCCAGTGCCAGCAGCTCCAGTAGAACCTCCAGCACCTCCAGCACCAGCAGCACCACCTGCTCCGGCAGCTCCAGCACCTCTAGTACGAGCACCTCCAGGACCAGCAGCTCCAGCACCTCCAGTACCTCCGGTACCTCCAGCTCCAGCGCCTCCAGCACCAGCAGTATCTCAAGCACCTCCAGTGCCAGCAGCTCCAGTAGCACCTCCAGTACCTCCAGCACCAGCAGCACCAACACCTCCAGTACCTCCAGCTCCAGCACCTCCAGTGCCAGCAGTACCAGCACCTCCAGCTCCGGCAGCTCCAGCACCTCCAGGACCAGCAGCTCGAGGAGCTGTAAAACTCCAAGCTCCAACACCAGAGCGGCCTCGCCGAACGACCCACTCACGAAGCTGCTGCGGTGAGGGCGTCTCGAGTCGACTAGGCGGCTGCTGCTGGCCAACGCCAGGACCTGCAGTAGGAGCACCCACGGCCCCACCACCACTAGGACTCGCAGCACCCCCAGAGTCAGCACCCCCAGAGTCAGCACCCCCAGATTCAGCACCCCCAGAACCCTCACCCCCAGTCTCAGCACCCCCAGGACCAGCACCCCCAGTCTCAGCACCCCCAGGACCAGCACCTCCTGCGTCCTCACCTCCAGTGTCACCACCCCCAGCAGCACCAGTGTCCACAGCTACATGCTGCAGAGGCGGTGAAGACGGTCGAGGCGGAAAACCAGGAGGGGTCTCCAAGCGTGGAGAGCGACGAGTGGTCGCTGTGTCGTCAACAGCGGGGTCACCCCTCTCAGCTGGACCAGAGGTGTCAGAGCAGATCACCAAAGGCTCAACCAAGGGGGGTGGGTCTACCTGAGAGACACCTGAGGGAGGAGGGCCCTGTGGGGGGAGGGGGTCTACCGGGGGGGGAACTGGTACCAGGAAGAGAGGTGCCGGGGGGATCCGGTGGGACGCGTGCGGGTGTAGCCTGTAGAAATAGACCGAATCTTCATAGGTGACGTCCTGGGAGGAGAAGAAGCGACGAGAGCGAGGGTGGTAAAACTGCCACGACGGGGCGTCGGTGGGGCAGCGGAGAGTGCAAGGAGAGAGCTTGTTCGCGGTGGTATCGCGAACAAGGGAGAGCGCGCCCCAGACCCGAAACGCCGACGCATCGCCAACCTCTCCCGTCCAACGGAGTGTGGGCGAGGTCTCTGGAAAAGAGACACGGGGGCAGAGGTTGAGCTGATGCGCGGCGTATCGGACAACAAACGGCCACAGAAAATGGGGAGCAGCCGCATGGATCATGGAGGTACGAGCAACCTCCATGATCAAGCCAATGCGACGCTCAGCAATCCCATTTTGCTGCAGAGAGGTCGGAAGCGGGAACGACTGGACGATGCCCTCGTCTCGACAGAACTTCGCAAGGAGGCCGGAAGAGAACTCACCGCCCCTGTCAGAATGCAGACGCAGGACTGAAAGGTCCCGCCGGAACCGCTCGCGCAGCTGGTGACGAGTAGCGCGGATCCAGGGGATCAAAACACCGCTCACGTCCGCCTTGTTGCGCAAGGGGAAGACGGTGGTGTAGCGCGTGTATTCGTCAACGACCAGCAGGAAGTAGCGCTCCTAGTCCGTACCACTGACGCGGGCGGGGCCCCACACGTCCATGTGGAGAGTTTGCAGAGGAACAGTGGTCAGAGGAAACGAGGAGGAGTGAGGAGCGGCGCGCTGCCGCCCCTCGATGCAGGGAAGGCACGGCGGGGCAGGCGAGCGCGGGAGGGGGGGCAGAGACCTGGGAAGGTCAGAGACAAGGAGACGGGAGTGCATGCAGCACAGACGCGGCAGAGAGGGGTGACCGAGTTGGTGGTGCCAGAGGAGAGTCTGGTGGGAAAGTACCCGACACGAGCAAGACGCTGCAAGCTGACCAGACGCAGACACCTCACTCGACGCAGCCACCTGACCTGACGCAGGCTCCTGGGCAGACGTGTCAAACATTATACATGTTCCTATTGTGTAGGCTATAGTGGGTTTAGCCTTAGGGGGTACAACATTGCTAGGGTTTCCTACTTGTATCACCCTGCTGCCTAGTTTCACACATTTCTCGTTCACTTCTAGATTCTAACAAGACGCAGTGGTCAGTGTGTACAGACTGGACCCAGGCTGCCGAGTGAACGAAGCAAGGTGACGGCCAGTCAGGGAGCACGTACAGATCGCCACTCGCTGTCCCCCAGGGATAAAGGTATCAACCCATACATCCTGAAGGACTGCGTTGCTCACCAAGTTCGTCGAGAACGAGGGGAGGTGGAGACCTGAAAGAGAGCCGGAGGGGACTGCCGGACACTGGAGGACAGTGGAGGCTCGCGCTACTACTGGGCCCCCAGTGGGGTCAGCCAGTGAGACTGGGACAGGTGCTGCGAGCGGTGTGAATGTGGTGCAATCACGAAAGAAGCAACGTGATGCGCTTGAGTCAAGTGTGAAAGTGTGCAAGGCCTCAGCTGAGGCAGGACCAGTGGCGGTAGACGCACTAGCACCTAGAGCTGCAGCAGACTCACTAGCACCTAGAGCGGCAGCAGACTCACTAGCACCTAGAGCAGCAGCCTCTACACAACCAGGGACGCCTCGCAGAGAAACACAGTCGCGGAGCCGCTGCGGGGAGAAGGTCTCCTGCTGACGCTGCTGCCGCCGCTGTCCAGTACCCATATAACCATAACCTCCACCACCTGGACGGCCTCGCCGAACGACCCACTCACGAATCTGCTGTGGCAAGAGAGTGTCTGGGTGCGCGGGCTGCCGCTGCTGTCCAGCACCTCCAGCACCTCCAGCACCTCCAGCACGATAACCTCCACCACCAGGACGGTCTCGTTGAATAACCCACTCGCGAAGCTGCTGCGGTGATAGAGTGTCCGGGTGAGGCAGTGGCTGCTGTTGTCCACCCCTAGACGCTGCTATGACCGTGATAGTGGCCATGACAGGCAGTGGCAGTCAGTAGCAGCGGCGCAAGGGCGTGAGTAGCAGCTGATGTAGCTGCAGCTGTAGTAGTAGCGGTGGTCGCTGTGGGTGCAACAGCAGTAGCAACTGTTGGAGTGGTTGTGCGTGGGTAGTAGGGCACGAGCTAACAGCAGTGCGCGGGCAGAGCAAGCACGTGGGCGGTAGGTCAGCACGGGCTGCAGGGCGCACGCGGGCTACAGGGCGCACGCAGGGCGGAGGGCAGCAGAGGCGCGCGGGCTGCAGAGCTGGGCAGCGCGCGGGGTGCAGTGGCGAGCGCGGCTGCAGGGGCGAGCGCGGGCTGCAGGGGCGAGCGCGGGCTGCAGGGGCGAGCGTGGGCTGCAGGGGCGAGCACTGCTGCAGGGGCGAGTGCGGGCTGTATGAGCGAGCACGGCTGCAGGGGCGAGCGCGGGCTGCAGGGGCGAGAGCGGCTGCAGGGGCGAGCGCGGGCTGCAGGGGCGAGCGCGGGCTGCAGGGGCGAGCGCGGCTGCAGGGGCGAGCGCGGGCTGCAGGGGCGAGCGCAGGCTGCAGGGGCGAGCGCGGCTGCAGGGGCGAGCGCGGGCTGCAGTGGCGAGCGCGGGCAGCAGGGGCGAGCGCGGGCTGCAGGGGCGAGCGCGGCTGCAGGGGCGAGCGCGGGCTGCAGAGGCGAGCGCGGCTGCAGGGCAGGGCGGCGCGCGGGCCTAAGGGCAGGGCAGCGCAGCGCGCGGGCTGCAGCGCAGGGCTGCGCGCGGGCCTAAGGGCAGGGCCGAAAACTTTTACGGGCAGGGCAGGGCGGAACGTTCGGTGGGCCCTAGGAACGATCATGCTCTAATACCATGTTAAAATAGGAAGACAGGAATGATGAATGACTAGCAACAGGGAGATACAAGTATGAAACCCTAACTGGGGTTGTTGTACCCTATACTGAGCACCTCACTGTAGCCTAGCAGAACTAAGAACATAAAAATATGTTTTGACAGAATGTACCCCCTCTTAGTACATGGCTAGTTAGGACCTTTCGCATTCCCCTGTATTCCTATATAAACCCTTGTACCGCATTGTAATAGTCACTTCTGTCGAGATTCAAATCTCCTTCTGACAGGGTCCGTACCCGACTTCACTTGCAAACTTCCGCTGCTACACTTTTATGAGATCAAACTGAGACGGTCCTAAACCCGTCATTTCAGATTGTAACAAAGCTTAGTCAGCCTACGCTCCGGGAAGCCAGAGCCTCGCTGCAATAATTGAATAGGCTAGCTCGCAGCATCGCGTTACCGTTGTATGCGTCTTTTGCTATTCACATTGTCAATTTTTGTCCCTTTAGTGCAATCCTCGCCTCGCTCGCTCGTTCAGTTGCACTCGTAATACAGACCCAGTATTTATATAACATGAGATAATATTAAAAAATAGTCATTCTCTTTATTTGCATTAGTTGGCCATAAGAACTGCAACTACCGTCTCACAAGTTTTGATTGCGATATACCAGCCTGACTCTTGTAATCATGCATAGCCGCATAATGAGGATAGCAGTCACGACGCGCTAGTTGTCAGGCTCCTCTTTTCCCCTGGGCTGGCCCCCACGCGCAGGTGAACCTGCACCTGAAAGCCCCTCGATGTAGCTCTCGGAATTATATATCTCCGTTTTAGTCTCCCCATTCTCGACTCGTCAGCCATGGCGGGGAATCTGGCTCGTCGAGACTCGCATTGTCAGGCGATTGTGGCTCTTGTCGCGTCGCTCCTCGCGCTGTCGCTCGCCGTGTCGCATACCGTCGCCGAGTCCGATTTCAGTTCGCAGAAGAGGTAACAAATGGTAAATTTCTTGGTTTATGTCGTTTAGGAAGAACAGTACACGCTCGACGGCCTTGGCCTTTTGTTCACTACGGCAATTCAACGCACCCCGGAATTCTGGAAACTCTAGAAACTAGTCATTCCGTGTGCTTTCGTGTGGTGACGGTGAGGCGGCAGTTCGCACTTCTTGAAACACTAAAACTGTCGCACATAAGGGGAAGGTTCGCACGTAAGGGGAAGGTTCGCACATAAGGGGAGGGTTCGCACTGATTCGTGTCAAAAGGCAGCAGAACGCGCCATTTGAGACGCTAGAAACGTGGCTTCGAGAAGAGGGGCCGTGATTGCTGGATTAGAGACCATGGGCGAGTGCGTGGCGCGGGAGAAGCTGAGCACTGAAAGGGGAAGCGGGAGGATGGGGAGGCGGGGGGGTGGGGAGGCGTGGCGATGGGGAGGCGTGGCGATGGGTAGGCGGGGGAAGATTGCGCGGGGCGAGTGCGCGAGGCGGGAGGAGCTGAGCATTGAGATTGACGGTATGGGGGAAATGCGGTGGAACGTGGAGGCAGGGGGGGCGTGTGACGAGGAGGATGGGGAGGCGGGGGAGTGTAGGGGGATGGGGAGGCGGGCGGATGTAGGGGGATGGGGAGGCGGGCGGATGTAGGGGGATGGGGAGGCGGGCGGATGTAGGGGGATGGAGAGGCGAAGGGGGGGGGGGTGGGGTGACTTCAAGTGGAGTTGAGGTGGAGGGAGGGAGTAGATGCTGTGGTATGGGTGAATGCTGGCAAGGGAGAGACATGCCATCATCATGACATCACGATGACATCATGATGATATCACCATGACATCATGGTGACGTCTCCACCATGGCACTATCACTACGCGCCTCACACAGCTTGCCCTGTTTCATTACATCCACACATTGCCCATCTTATGCCCATGCTGCTGTATCCCTTTCCCTCTCACTCCACCACCCCACCCTCACACCACTCCTCACCACCCTCACTCACACCACTCCACACCTCTCGTCACGCCATCCCTATGTGACATGCCATCTCCATCCATACATCACCCCATGTCAATTACTCTCCATCCATGCATCACCCCATATCAAGCACTCTCCATCCATGCGTCACCCCATATCAAGCACTCTCCATCCATGCGTCACCCCATGTCAAGCACTCTCCATCCATGCATCACCCCATGTCAAGCAGACTCATTGCTTCTGGCGATAAGCAGCAGCAGCATGAGGAAGGGAACGCAACGAGCCCTCAAGCAGGACCAGGCATCCCCATCGACCCCTCTCGCATCACTCGCCTGTCATGGCAGCCCAGGTGAGTTATGAGGAGGAGGGGCAGCAGGATGGGAAGGCAACGAAGGTGCAGGTAGGGAGAGAAGGGCATCCCCATTGACCCCTCTCTCATCACTCGCCTGTATTGGCCGCCCAGGTGAGCAGACAGGAGGGCTGGTGAGAGGCGAGTGGGTGGGGCAAGGCGAGTGGGTGGGGCAATGGGAGAGGGTGGGGCAAGGCGAGTTGGTGGGGCAATGCGAGAGGGTGGGGCAAGACGAGTGGGTGGTGCAATGCAAGAGGGGCGAGTTTGCTCAACCTGGTTGCAGGCAGGCAGGAAGGGGCATCCCCATTGACCCCTCTCGCGTCGTTCGCTTGTCATGGCAGCCCAGGTGAGCAGACTGAGCGTGGGTGGTGAGAGCAGAAAGAGTGGTGGGATGCGAGTGGACGGAAACTAAAGGGCTGTGGGGAGAATTGAGGACATAGTGGGTGTGTGAGGAGTGAAGTGAAGGGAGAGCTAGGGAAAAAAAAGGTGGGATGCAGTGTGCTGTGAGAGTAGGGTTGTTCTGTAGGGTTGCTCTCTAGGGAACCTCTTTCTCTCCGTTCGCTCTCCGCCGTCGTTTCAGTCAGAGTGTGCTGCTGCATGCATTTCGAGCCACGCATTACTACACGCGGACACATGCGCTGCTGCAGCCTGCAGCAATGCACGCATCCACTGCAGCATGCAATCGACTTGGGCTGTTGGTGGAGTGTACTCCCCTTCCTAATGTTGACATAAACGCTATGCTCTGTTTCATCTCTGCTTCTTGGGATGGCATAAATGCCAAACGATGAGGCCGTACGAACACTGCCGCCCAATGCTGCCCAATGCCGCCCAACGCTGCCCAATGCCGCCCATGCAGGGCCTTCCTGTACTCGGGCTTTCTCTCCCACGACGAGTGCGACCACCTCATCACCCTCGTGAGCCTCTCTCGCGTCTCTTCCTTTTTCATTCTCTTCCTTTTCCTTAGCCACTTTCTCTTTACTCCTCCAGGATTCTCGAACCCCTCTGCTCTTCTTTCTCTTCACTGCATTCGCTTCCCCTTCCCTCCTTTTCCTCCTCTTCTCTCCCTTCTCTGCTGTCCCTGCTCTCCCTCCCACACTCCTCGCTTCCCCCACTGCTTCCCCCAGTTGTCCCCTTGCCTTCATCTGATCACATGCCTCATCTCTCCTTTTTCTCTCCACGTACATTTTTGTCGCGCAGAATTCTCCTTCCCACACTCCTCCTCGCCTCCCCTCCCCCATCGCCCCACCTTCAACAGATCACATGTCTCATCGCTCCCTTTTTCCGTTTCTCCCTCAGGCCCCACACAGGGTGGCACGAGTGTTCGTGGGGGGGGGCAGTTTTGAGTCGACTCAAAACACGGGGCCCAGCAACTTGAATCTATGTCTTTTCTTTTCTTCTCCCTCGTTTTACTCACCACTGTGAGTGACCAGTGGAAGACAACGAGTCAGGCAAGAGTGTGCTGAGTGATGTCCTTTTTCCCCCCCACCCCTGTCATTGCCCGCACCCCCCACATCCCTCCTCCCATCAGGTGCGTGACAAGGTGACGCGCTCATCAGTAGCGGACAACCAGTCGGGCAAAAGCGTGCTGAGTCAGATCCGCACGAGCTCCCCCCCTCCCACACACAACCCCCACATCCCCAGCATCTCCCGCATCCCTCCCCTCCTCTCCCAGGCACGTGACAAGGTGACACGGTCATCAGTAGCGGACAACGAGTCGGGCAACAGCGTGCTGAGTGGGATCCACACGAGCCCCTCCCTCCCAACACAACACACCCCCCACTTCCCACCTCCACCCTTCCTTCTCCCTCCCTCCACAACACGCCCTCCCAGGCACGTGACAAGGTGACGCGCTCATCAGTGGCGGACAACGAGTCGGGCAAGAGTGTGTTGAGCGCGATCCGCACGAGCTCAGGCACGTTTCTCAACAAGTATCAGGACGACGTGGTGAAACGCATAGAGGAGCGCATCGCTGCTTGGACCTTCCTCCCCAAAGGTACCGGTCCGCCCCAGAAGGTATGCTTGCTGCACAACAGAACTCCGCCTCCCTGAATTCGCACGAGCTCAGGCACGTTACTCAACAAGTACCAGGGCGGCGTGGTGAAGCGCGTAGAGGAGCGAATTGCCGCATGGACCTTCCTCCCCAAAGGTGGCTCCCTCCTCCTCCCCAGTCCAGAGGTACCTTCCTTCAGATGGTAACCTCTGTCTGTCCCAACAGCAGCGCTCCCCCTTGCATCCGCACGAGCTCAGGCACGTGCCTCAGCAAGTACCAGGTCGACGTGGTGAAACGCATAGAGGAGCGCATCGCTGCATGGACCTTCCTGCCCAAAGGCGACCAGCACTTGTCCAAAGGAATCGTTCCTCCCGTGTATCCACACGAGCTCAGGCACTTATTCCTCCCAGGAACCTCTCCTCCTCCTCTTAAGAGCTCAGCCACAGCAAGTGTCAGAACGATGTGGTCAAGCGCGTAGAGGAGCGCATTGCTGCATGGACCTTCCTTCCCATTGGTGCCCCTCCGCCGCTACAGCTGGCTCCACCAATAGGCACAAGCTTGGGCATCATCTGAGTCGCTTTTGAGATTCTCAAAACCGTTACTGGGACTTCTTGAAGAGTATCCTTCCTGGCTCAACAGCTGGCTCCGCCAAAAGGCACGAGCTTAGACAACAAATGCCCTCTCTCTCTCTCCAAGAGTGCTCTTCCTGCCAAAAGGTACCTTTTCTAGCTGACTGGCTTTCTTAGTCCCCAGTGGTGGCCCTTCCTGTTGATGCCTTGACTCCCTCCTCCTCTCCCCGTTGTCATTCTCTTGTGCCTCACCAGAGCACGGCGAGGCCGTTCAGATCCTCAAGTACGAGATCCGGCAGAAGTACGACGCTCACTTTGACTGTCTCCACAGCAGGCCACGCTCATTGCCCTGCTTTCCACTCATGCCTTGCTCCCCTTGTCCTCTCTCGCTCCTCCCTCGGTGTGCCCTGCCAGAGCACGGCGAGGCGATTCAGATTCTCAAGCACGAGAGAGGGCAGAAGTACGATGCACACTTTGACTACTTCCACATCAGGCCACCCTCATTCCCCTGCTCGTGTGTTGCTGGCCTCGTCCTCATTTCTCTCTCCCTCTCGTCCTCCCTCTCTCCCTTGGCACTTCAGAGCACGGCGAGGCGATTCAGATTCTCAAGTACGAGAAAGGGCAGAAGTACGATGCACACTTTGATTATTTCCACTCCAGGTTGTGCTTGATTCCCTGCCGGCTACTCATCCTTGCTCCCCTTCTCCTCTCTTTCTCTCTTTCCCGTGTGCCCCACCAGAGCACGGAGAAGCCATTCAGATTCTCAAGTACGAGATAGGGCAGAAGTACGACGCGCACTTTGACTATTTCTTCGATGCAGTCAACACACAGATGGGCGGGCACCGCGTGGCGACGGTGCTCATGTATCTCACCACCGTGGAGGAAGGAGGAGAGACCGTGTTCCCCAGTTCACAGGTGTGTAATGTGTCATACCAGGGTTGTGTGTGTGATTACCCGGATGGGCGGCCACCAGGTGGCGACGGTGCTCATGTATCTCACCACCGTGGAGGAAGGAGGAGAGACCGTGTTCCCCAGTTCACAGGTGTGTAATGTGTCATACCAGGGTTGTGTGTGTGATTACCCGGATGGGCGGCCACCAGGTGGCGACGGTGCTCATGTATCTCACCACCGTGGAGGAAGGAGGAGAGACCGTGTTCCCCAGTTCACAGGTGTGTTGCTGGAAAGAAAGGGGGTTAGGCGTGTCAGCGCACGGATGGGCGGCCACCGGGTGACGACGGTGCTCATGTATCTCACCACTGGGGAGACACGTGTAATGAGGTTATTTTTGAGACGTCTCAAAAATAACCTCATTACTCATGTATCTGACCACTGGGGGAACCCTCTTTCCCAGTGCTCATTTCAGGCGCCTTTTCAGTGCCTCGTGTGCTGGTGGCGTGGGTGCTGGCATTATCAGGCCATGCATGGCAGCACAAGAATGGGCGGTCACAGAGTGGCCGCAGTGCTCATGTATCTTAGGAGTGTTGAAGAAGTGTGAGAGACAGTGTTTCCCAATGCACAGGTATCATGCTGCTGGTGCTGGAAAGAGGGGGTGTAGGCGTGTCAGCGCACAGATGGGCGAGCACAGGGCGACGGTGCTCATGTATCTGACCACGGTGGAGGAAGGAGGGGAGACAGTCTTGCCCTAGTTCACAGGTGTGTGTCGCCAGTGGTTCATGTGGTGGGAGTGAGAGAGGGATTAGGCATGTCAACACACAGATGGGTGGCAACGGTGCTCATGTATCTCACCACGGTGGAAGAAGGGGGAGAGATCATGAGCACCGTTGCCAGTTCACAGGTGTGTGTTTGTTGCCTCGTGTGGTATTGGTGGTTGGTACTATGGGACAGCAGGAGTAGGCGTGTCAACACACAGATGGGCAGCCACTGGGTGGCCACGGTGCTCATTTATCTCACCACGGTGCTCATTTATCTCACCACGGTGCTCCTTTATCTCACCACGGTGCTCCTTTATCTCACCACGGTGCTCCTTTATCTCACCACGGTGCTCCTTTATCTCACCACGGTGCTCCTTTATCTCACCACGGTGCTCCTTTATCTCACCACGGTGCTCCTTTATCTCACCACGGTGCTCCTTTATCTCACCACGGTGCTCCTTTATCTCACCACGGTGCTCCTTTATCTCACCACGGTGCTCCTTTATCTCACCACGGTGCTCCTTTATCTCACCACGGTGCTCCTTTATCTCACCACGGTGGAAGAAAGGCCTCTTCTCTCCTCTCCTCATTCCCGCTGTCCCTTCGCTCTCCCTTCTCCCTCTGTCCCCTATCCCCTCTCCCCGCCCGTCCACATGCCCGATCATCTCTCTCTGCCCGTACCACTTCTCATCATCCAACCCAGGCCTCCCATGGACGTCACTGGGTCTAACTGTGCACACACAAGCCTGCCCCTCCGCTTCCTCTAACTCCCCTCCCTTCTCCCCTGCTCCTCTCCGCACTCCCCCACATGTGCCCTTCAACATCCCCCCTCACCACCCAGCCTCAGCCTCCTATGGGCGTCACTGGGTCTAACTGTGTGCCCTTGGCCTGCCCCTCCGCTTCCTCTAACTCCTCGCCCCTCTCCCCCGCTCCTCTCCGCACTCCCCTACACATGCCCTTCCCCACTTCCCCTTTGTTCCCAGCCTAGGCCTCCGATGGACGTCACTAAGTCTGAATGTGCGAACAGAGGCCTGGCAGGTGCGCTCGCGGGGAGGTGCTAGTATGGGGTTGCGTGCGTGTGTGGGTGTGTGCGGGTGTGTGCGTTTGTGTGCGAGTGTGTGCGGGTGTTTGCAGTTGTGTGCAGTTGTATGCGCGTGCGGATGTACATGTGTGTGTGGGGGGGCGTGCGTGTGCGCTCGTTCTGTTTCAGCCAACGCACGAAGGGCGTCCTGCATCTCGTGGCACTTGCATGGTCTGTTGATGACTTGCCTTGATGTCAGATCTGCCCTTGAAGAATGCCATTCATTCATCATTGGAACCTCTCTCCTAACCTATGCACCCAACCCCCACCCTCCCGCTTCCCTCCATTCGCCCAGCCCATGATGCTCTTCTACTCCCTCCACCCGGACGGCATCATGAGCCTGTCATCATTACACGCCCTCTCCCAATGCCTCAGCATCCTTCCAACCACACAAACAATCACCCCTTCTACTCCCCCCCCCCACCCCCCTTCCTGCCTTTTCCCTATTCTCCTCACTCTCTTCCCTTTCATCAGTCAAGCCCCAGAAGGGAGATGCTCCGCTCTTCTATTTGCTGCATCCAGATGGCACCACGGACCAGTCATCATTGCACGCCAGCTGTCCCAACTGCCTCTGCACGCTCCCCTCCCCCTCCCACCCTCCCCCACCGTTCTCCCCATTCCCCTGCCCCGGCTCTCCCACCCGCCTCCAGTCAAGCCTCAGAAGGGCGACGCCCTGCTCTTCTATTCTCTGCATCCGGACGGCACCACGGACCAGTCATCATTGCACGCCAGCTGTCCCGTCATCAGAGGGGAGAAGTGGTCGGCAACCAAGTGGATCCACGTGCGCTCCTTTGAGGCGCGGCCCTTGGCACATGGCTGCGAGGATTTGAACCCTAAATGCGAGGAGTGGGCGGCGCTAGGCGAGTGTAAAAAGAACCCGGCGTATATGCTTGGGGATGGGGCGTACACTGGGAACTGTAGAAAAGCTTGTAAGGCATGTTAGAAGAATTGTTTTGTGTTTCTGGGCCCTGCCAAAAGCGCTCTGTTTTCTATTAGTGCTACGGTATGTGACACATTGAGAAAGCTTGCTTTCTGTTATTGCAATGGCAACGTGCTTCATTAGAATTGCAATAAGACTAGTTTTCTGCTTGAATGGTAGACCTAATAAAGACTTAAAGCTGCGGCCTACATACCTCACGCGGGAGGCCTGAGTTTATCACTTGAAAACCAGGTTGCTGTGAGCTTCAGTGGCGAGGATTTGTGACCTCCGCAACCCCCCCCTGAAAATTCGCACTCTCAGGATTGGCTCATCAGTTTCGCCAAACCCTAAACCGCTCGAAACGTTTGAGGATTCGCCGAGGGTTGTTCTCCCACCCGAGTTTTTTTCACGAAACTGGCGGGATTCGCCAGTCTTGTTTGACCCCTTCGCACCCCCATTTCAGGACAAGGGTCACTTCGCAAGCTAATCAGAGTGAGTCCTAGGGTGTCCACGCTAATTGTACCCCAAAAAGGCATTTATGTATGTAGACCGCAGCTTTAAGGGAGATGAATTACAAACGAGCATGAGGTTCTGTCTAGGGACCTATCCCGCATGACAAGGAGTGGCGTCTCGGTTCTGTTACGTTATTCGTTACCAGTGCCGCATGCCCCTGGCGAAGCCTGTTAAATCTTCGCGAAGCTGAGCTGGCCCTTGGAGATCACTTTCGCGAGAACTAACCCGCCTTGTAGTCGCCACTTGAACCTGCTCGCGTTTCATCAAAGTGTCGTTTTCAGGCCCCGACGAAACCGCCAGCAATGACATAAAATGGCGTGAAGGGAACCCAAGTCCGCAAGTTCGGATTGGTCGTTCCACGATCCACGACGACGTGGCGTTTCAAAATGCCTTGCGAGGCGAACCCACGTTACAACGTTGTGGTAACTTGGAATGCGTAGAAGGCTAATATATGAAGTGATCTGTTTAGTTTCGAAGCGGCAGGCGGCGCGACGGTTGCCTGACGTTGAGGAGGACGTGTTGTTAACGGCATACGTCCTAGCATTTTAGCGACGCATCTAGCCGTCCGTCAGGATGATCGATGGCGCAGCGCTGCTCCCCGCGCAGGTGCTGCGCAACCTCTCCGACAAACTCTACGACAAGCGCAAGGCGGCCGCGCTCGAGGTGCGCGGACAGTAGGGTAGAGGGAAAGCCGGGGGAACGGGAGCAGGGGAGAAACAACGCCTTTTTCTCGTTACATCTCTCGGCCACTCTCTGTTTTTCCCATCCGAGAGAGTGCTGTGTGACACCTGCCACTCAGCACCTCGTCCGGCCGGGTCCTCCCCCATTGTGCGACATGTGCTGTGTGTGCAGATCGAGACAGCAGTGAAGGCGCCTGTAGCAGAGGGGAACGATGAGAGAATCAACTTCACTTTCCTCACTCTCTTCCCCTCACCCGGCTTTGCCCCACCTCCCGTTCCCCCCATTGTGTTACATGAGTTGTGCAGATCGAGACGGCAGTGAAGGCGGCTGTAGCAGAGGGCAACGATGAGCGGATCAACGCAATAATTTCCCTGCTGGCCAATGATTACGCCACGTCAGCACAGCCGAACCAGAGAAAGGTGGGTGGCAGAGGGGACACGGAGGGAGCAAGGAGGGGCGCGGACGAATTGCTCTACCCTCCAATCTACCAACAAGCTACTGCTGCTGCCCTGCCCCCATTCTCGCGCACATCAACTAAACCAAACCTCCCAGCGCAATGCCTTTTCCCCTTCTTCCCCCACTCTCTCCTTCTCCTGCCTGCACCCGCCCCCCCGCGCCCCTCTTGACCATGGCCGCAGGGGGGTCTCATAGGGCTGGCGGCCGTCACGGTGGGGCTGGGGCCTGACGCCAGCCAGTACCTCGATGTACGTGTGGGGGGGGGAGGCATTGAACGATTGGGCATGAGATGTTGTTTTCATTTCATGGCATTGCATGCGGCATGGGGATGTGTGCGCCCTTCTCTCATAGGGCTGGCGGCGGTCACGGTGGGGCTGGGACCTGACGCCAGCCAGTACCTCGACGTACGTGTGGGGGAGTAAGGAGGGGCGGGTTGGGTAGTGCAATACACGTAGTCATGGTGCAATACACGTAGTCATGGTGCTCTCATGGCTCATAGGGCTGGCGGCTGTCACAGTGGGGCGGTTCCCTGACACCAGCCAGTACCTCGATGTTCGTGTGGTGGGGGGGGGGGAGGGGAGAGAGAGGGGCGTGGTGTGTGTGCTGTGCTGATGCACGTGGGGATGGTGCTTCCATCTGCATGCCTTACCGTCGGAGTCTCATAGGGCTGGCGGCTGTGTGTGACCGTGGGGCTGGGCCCTGATGCCAGTCAGTACCTTGATGTATGTACGTGTGGGGGGGTGGGGGGGGCTGCGGAACGAGGAGGTGTGGAATGGAAGGAATGTTGATGCCCAGGTGGCTGGAGCCTGGCGGCTGTGACCGTGAGGCTGGGGCCAAACTTTTGAGTCGACTCAAAAGTCGGAACGAGGAGGTGTGGAATGGATGGAATGTTGGTGCCCTAGTGGCTGGCGGCTGTGATCGTGGGGCTGGGGCCAGACGCCAGTCATGTTGATGCTGCTTTTGAGTCAGTACCTTGATGTACGTGGGGGGGGGTGGGGAGCCTGGCAGAAGGGGCATGGAATGATGCACCCGTTGGCGTTGCCTGTGGTATGGGGATGCGCACACACACACACTTCCGCCTTTGTCTGGGGTCTCATAGGGCTGGCGGCTGTCACACTGTGGGGCTGCCTGGGCCCTGTCGCCAACTCGATGTACGTTGGGGGGGTTGGCAGGGTGGGAATGGGATGGGATGGTGCATCCATGATCCATGGCACTGCATGCAGTATGGGGGAGTGTACCGTGTACATGCACGCCTCACTCTTTTGAGTCGACTCAAAAGTCACCTCGCTGCATGCAGTATGGGGGAGTGCACTGTGTACATGCACGCCTCACTCGCTGTTCCTCATTGAGCTGGCAGCTGTGATGGTCACTGGGGTGGGGGGGGCTGGGCTGGGGACCTTGATTCCAGCTACCACCTCCGTCCATGTATGTGGGCGGCTTTCTGGATTCGAACTGTTTCAGGCGATTTTCCCTTGAGTGCTTCAGCGTTTTTATGCGTTATATTCCATGCCATTGACAGATCATCTCACGATGTTCTCAGCCCCTTGCTGCACTCGAGCTTCCTAACCTTCCCTGCCTGTCCGCCTCCCGCATGTGTACCCCCATGCACTGCATCCCACTACCACCCCACCCCCCCGTCCCCACATCATAATGCCTGGCCTGGGCATCAACTCTTTCCCCTTCCATCCATACACTCTTAACTGTCCGAGCCCTTTTGCTTGAGTCGACTCAAAAACACGCTTCCATCCATAGACTCATAATGCCTGGGCACCAACACTTTCCGCTTCCATCCATAGACTCTTAACTTCCAAAGCCCTTTTTTTTGCCCGTTGCTTCCTACCCTGGTGTTCCCCTCTCTGTGCGCGCCATGCACTGCACTGCATGCACCTCATCCATCCCCACCCCAGCGCATCGTGCCCGAGGTGCTCAAGTCGTTCTCAGACTCGGACAGCCGAGTGCGCTACTGCATCACCTGCCACTCCCTCCGCAACCCTCTCCCTTCACTACCCCCTCTTCGCCCATCTCTCCATCCCCCAGCGCATCGTGCCCGAGGTGCTCAAGTCGTTTTCAGACTCCGACAGCCGGGTGCGCTACTACGCCTGTGAGGCGCTCTACAACATCGCCAAGGTGAGGCCCTACCCCTAACCTTGCGCTTTCTGCGTGCCATTGCACCAAGGTGACTTGTGAGTTGACTCAGAATGACAGCCGAGTGCGCTACTATGCCTGTGAGACGCTCTTCACGCTCTAAATGGGTATGCGAATGAATGAGTATCCATACAATCCACCGTGCATGCACCTAACTAAAATGGGTGGAATGAACGGTGCATGCTGTTCATCTGAGGCGCGTCATGAATCGATACAGATGATATGCGTGCATGCAAGGTGAGTACCCTTCACACACACTGCGCATCTTGCGTGCACCCCCTCCCTCCCTCCGGCCTATCACCAGGTGACACGTGGCGACTTCATAGTGTTCTTCAATGATGTGTTCAACGCCCTGTGCAAGCTGTCTGCTGACCTGGACCCCAACGTGCAGTCCGCCGCCCACCTGCTGGACAGGCTCGTCAAAGTGAGTGAGAGAGTGTGAGCGATTGTTTAAAGAAAGAGAGTGGAAGTGTGAGGGAGTGTGTGGGAGTGTGAGGGGGTGTTCAACACACTCTGCAAGCTGTTTTCTGACCTGGACCCCAACGTGCTCACCTGCTCACCTGCTTGACAGGCTTGTGAAGGTGAGGAGCGAGCGAGTGAGTGAGTGAGTGTGTGAGCGTGAGTGCGTGAGTGAGTGAGCTCCTCGCCTGCTGCTCTTGGCGAAGACTATGGCCATATCTTGAAGCGGCAGCAAAGAGGCTTTAGGAGGCAGGGAATCAGAACGCTGGTTCGTAACCCTCTTAAGACTGATACGTCCACCATCCACTCCATCAGCACTCATTCCACACTACCCCTCCATCTACCTGCTCCACCACCACCCCTTCTCATGCTCGCCCTCTCTACAGGACATTGTCACGGTCAGCGACCAATTCAGGTGCCCTTCCACCTACCCCCATCACCACCTCTCTCTGCCCGGATCCGTCGCCTTCACTTCTCAATTCCTTCCCCATTCCTGCTGTCTCCTCTCGTTCCCATCCACCGCCTTTGTTGCTTGTTCCATTTTAACATATACTCTCTGCTGTTTCCGCTCTCCCATGTGGTTTTTCTTTGCACATACTAACTGGCCACCACGCTCCTGCTGTCCCCGATCTACCCTTCCTGCTGTCCCCTCACCGTTCCATCCCATTGCAACGCGGCTTGCCCCAATTGCGTACCATTGTTCCTCCGCTCCAACGAGAATCCTGAATAATGATGCTGCAGGGTGGCGTGGTCCAACGCCACCCTGCAGCATCCAACGAGAATCCTGAATAATGACTCCAACGTAGTTTGAATAACATTTTTTCAGCCGACTCGAAAGTCGGGTCAATCTCCTCTTGATTTTCCCTTGCTCAAAAGTAATACACTTTGCCGTGGAGCACTATTTGCATCACCAACCATGACAGCAATAATATTTTCAGAAGACCACCTGAAAGAAATAGGCGGGTGGAGTTGAGATATGGAGAACCCTTTATTCCCCCATTCCACCATGCGTGCAGCATAGAGGAGTTCATCCCGCTCCTGCGAGCGCACATGAGCGTGCTCAACCCCTTCGTGCAGCAGTTCCTGGTGGGCTGGATCACCGTGCTGGACAGCGTGCCCGACATTGACATGCTCGGCTTCCTGCCCGACCCCCAGGATGGTGGGTTGTAGTGGGGCGGGGCGTTGCCTCTGCTAGCACGGTTTGTGTGTGTGGTGTGGTGTGGTGTGGTGTGGTGTGGTGTGGTGTGCCATGGACTGGCAGCGCGTGCCCACCATCGATCGACATGCTCGGCTTCCTTCCGACCCCCAGGATGGTGGGTTGGGTTCTTGGTGCACGGCTGTTGTGTATGCCTCCTGAGTCAAGTCAAGTCAAGTCAAGTCAAGTCAAGTCAAGTCACCAAGATCACTGTGCTGGACATCGACATGCTTCCCTTCCTGCTCGACCCGCTGTGTCTCTGCCACTACGGCATTCTTCCTCCTAGTATTCCTCCACCCTCACCGGCCACTCTCCGTCCCTCTCCAGGCGGAGGAATATGGGCGAATGATGGATCCTGGTGCAGCGAGCGAGCATGATAGAGGGTAGAGAGCACGTACAGTGTGTTGTTCCCTTTTACCTAAGTTGCCATCTCCCTTCCCCCCTCTCTTTCCCAGGCCGTGGAGTACGGGCGAATGATGGAGATCCTGGTGCAGCGAGCGGGGTCCTCGGATGAGTTCACTCGCCTCACTGCCGTCACATGGGTATGCCATTCTCATTCTGATTGTACAAGTTTTTTTTCCCCTTCTTGTTGATCATGTCATCCATGTGATTTCATGTTGCAAGCTGATGCATGCTCTGTGCTCTGCTGCTCTCAACCCACATGAAGGACTTTCTTTGTTGCCCTCTGCCGCTGATCTCATGCAGATCAACGACTTTGTGAAGCTGGGGGGAGCGCAGATGATGCCGTACTATGCGGCTGTGGTGGGCGCCATTCTGCCCTGCATCGCTGACCGCGAGGAGAAGATCGCTGCGGTGAGTGGGACTTACAACGTGTTGAACGTACCAAGACGAAGCTCGTATTGCCATTGCCTTATGCTGCTTCTGTGGTGCATCGTTGACCTTGAGGAGAGGGCTTGCTGCTGCTGTGGTGGGCGCCATTCTTCCGTGCATCGCTGACCTTGAGGAGAAGATCGCTGCGGTGAGACATGAGGCATACTTGGTGTTGAGTACACGGAGATCAAGCTTGTGCCTTGAATACCTCATGCTGGCTGGCTCTCCTTCCATGTGTGCGCTTCGCACTTGCCGCTCCAGCGTGTCGACGAACGGACGGACTGGAATGCATGCGATGTGACGTGCTATGTTGGAGTTGCTTTTCAGAATTCTGAGATGTCTCAAAATCGAGTTTTGAGACGCCTCAAAATGCGACGTGACGTGCTACGTTGGAGCAGCTTTTGAGGATTCTCAAAAACGTTTCGCACTTGCCGCTTCAATATGTGGACGGACGGACGGACATGCGACGTGAAGTGATGATTCAGGTGTGTTTTGAGTCGACTCAAAACACACCCGGACGGACTGGAATGCATGCAACGTGAATTGATGATTCACCTGTCACTCTCCAACAAGGCGCCGCCTTTTCATCCCTCTGTCTTTCCCAAGGAACTCACATGTACACAACGTGTGCTGTCCTGTCTCTTGCCCCACGCTACGCAGATAGTGCGCGACACGAATGAGGAGCAGTTCGCAAGAGTGAAGGAGCAGAGCATGGCGGATGGCGTCAACGTGCGACGTGTGTGATTCACTGCATATTGTGGTCCCCTGTCCCTTGCCCCTCACCCCCCCATGCAGATAGCGCGCGACACCAATGAAGAGCAGCTGGCGAGGGTGAGGGAGCAGAGCGTGGCGGACTTAAAATACATGCGTAGGGGAGCGGCACCAATGAGGATTACGCAATTGACTTGCAAGAATGCCCTGTTCCTTGCCCCTCACCCTTGCCGCGCAGATAGCGCGCGACACAAACGAGGAGCAGCTGGCGAGGGTGAGGGAGCAGAGCGTGGCGGACGGCTTTGACGTGCGGGCAGTTGTGGAGATAGCACGGCGGTGAGCTTGAGGGAATGGGGAGGGCGAGGAAGGGGGGAGTGGGGATTGCAGCATTGCACATAGATGGCTTCGACAGCTTTGACAGGTGGCGGATGGCTTCGATGTGCGGGCAGCCGTGGAGATAGCAAGGCGGGAGAAGGGTTGCGCAGTGGTGGGTAAGGCGGAGATTGCGAGGAGGTGGGTGGGGGGGAAGGGAATGGCAGGCACATGGTGGGTAAGGGGAGGTGGCACAGAGGTGGATTGCTGCAGCTTGGGTGAATGGGAGAAAGCTCGGGGAATCCTTCAAGGGGAGCGAGGCGATAGCACGGCGGTCGGTTATTGTGTGCACTTAGCTTTCAGTGCCAAGGTCATGGCGTGTTAACTCAACTTGCAGAAGCCGGTATGTGTGCAGGAACAGTGCAGCACTCCCTCCCACTCCCTGTGTTTGCGGTGGTTATCTTCTGCTTATGGATATCTCCCTTGTTGCGCTTCCTATGGAGATCGCAGGGAGCTGAGCAGCAGCTGGGAGGCAACGAGGCTGGAAGCACTCGCATGGATCGCCACCCTTCTGCACCGCTTCCCACACCAGGTGTGCTTCTATGGTCGATTCCCAATCCAGGTAGGTTGAGTTGTTTCTTGAACCGCTTCTCACTCCAAGCGAGTTGGCTCTGACTTCGACATTGGTTTAAGTGGGTCTGGTTACCAGGCCAGGACCCAGATCACACCATTCCCACACAACTTCCCAGTCCATTCTGTTTTGCCTTCACACAACTCTGCATTCCTATCCTACTGCCCCGACCCCCTCCTCCCCCTACAGCTCCTGGATCTCATGGACGATCCCTCCACTGCCCTTCTCGAGTCCTTGCTTGCAGCGCTGGCAGACGACTCAGACCAGGTGTGCAGTGCGGTGCAGTGCAGTTCACTCATGATTTATGTTAAGCGTTGAAGGTGAAAACCCGTGTAGTTTAGTCCTCCTGCATGTGTACGGACCCAAAGCCTGCCCACTCTTTGGTATTTTTTTCCGCTACAGTGAATCACCTCCCTTTTCTTCCCATTCGGTGCTTCTAAAAAAATAGATGAGCATTCTTTGCTTTCTCGTTCCCCTGATCTCTTGGACCCTCACAGGTGGTGCTAGAGGCGCTGTCAGTGCAGGCCACAGTGGCCAGCCACCCCCACCACTTCCACCGTCTGCTGCTTTTCTATGTCGCCTAAGACAAGCACCTCTCTGCTCCCCTGGTTCCTGCAACCACACAACCATGCACCCAGGCAACCATCCATGTCATCGCAGGTGGTGCTAGAGGCGCTGTCAGTGCAGGCCACAGTGGCCAGCCACCCCCACCACTTCCACCGTCTGCTGCTTTTCTATGTCGCCTAAGACAAGCACCTCTCTGCTCCCCTGGTTCCTGCAACCACACAACCATGCACCCAGGCAACCATCCATGTCATCGCAGGTGGTGCTAGAGGCGCTGTCAGTAGTGGCCAGCCACCCCCACCACTTCCACCGTCTGCTGCTTTTCTATGTCGCCTAAGACAAGCACCTCTCTGCTCCCCTGGTTCCTGCAACCACACAACCATGCACCCAGGCAACCTTCCATGTCATCGCAGGTGGTGCTAGAGGCGCTGTCAGTGCAAGCCACAGTGGCCAGCCACCCCCACCACTTCCACCGCCTGCTGCTGCTGCTCCTCCTGCGCTTCAACTCCGACCGCGCCCTTCTTGACAGGTGCTCTTTCTCTGCATGCTCTCCCTTTCTCTGCATGCTCTCCCTTTCTCTGCGTGCTCTCCCTTTCTCTGCATGCTCTCCCTTTCTCTGCGTGCTCTCCCTTTCTCTGCATGCTCTCCCTTTCTCTGCGTGCTCTCCCTTTCTCTGCATGCTCTCCCTTTCTCTGCATGCTCTCCCTTTCTCTGCATGCTGCAATTACACTCCTACTGCACCCACCCTCAGCCTCATCCTCCTTGTCGCCTCTCTCCTTTTTCCCTTCCCCCCCCTCCTCCCCACCCACCCAGGCAGGGCAGCATCATCATCCGCCATCTCTGCGCCACGCTAGACGCACACAAGGTGCTCCGGGAGCTCGCCTTCATCCTGCAGAACGAGTCTGACTGCCAGTTCGCCGCCACCATCGTGCCCACTCCCACTCTCTGACCGCACCCCCCCCCCCTCCCCCCCTGCGTGCCCGTCCCAGGCGGGGCAGCATCATCATCCGCCATCTTTGCGCCATGCTGGACGCGGATAAAGTCTTCAGGGAGCTCGCCTTCATTCTTCAGAACGAGTCGGACTGCGAGTTTCGCCGCCACCATCGTGCCCACGCTCTCCCTTTCAACCTCATTCCACTCAACCCCCTACTGCTATCCCCTTTTTTCCTGACCATCCCCTTCCCCCTACTCAGGCGGGGCAGCATCATCATCCGCCACCTCTGCGCCATGCTGGACGCTGATAAAGTACTTCGAGAGCTAGCCTTCATTCTTCAGAACGAGTCGGACTGCCAGTTCGCCGCCACCATCGTGCCAACGCTCTCCCTCATCCTCCTCACCGCCCCCGAGCTCGCCCCCATCCGCTCCAAGCTCCGCCGCTCCTTCGCTGCTGCTCCTGCGCCCGCTGCCGTGACGACTCAACCCTCTTTCTCTGCCGCTGCTGCTGCTCATGCTGCTTCTGCCGCTGCTAGCCATCTTGCTTCTGCTGCTTCTGCTGCTTCTGCTGCTTCTGCTGCTTCTGCTGCTTCTGCTGCGGCTGCTGCAGCAGATGGTGCTGGGTCCTCGTTCTCTCCCTCTCCCTCCTCCGCCTCCCCCCCGTCTATGCTTGCGAGCGAGGGTGGGGGTGCGGGTGGAAACGGAGTGGGAGGACCAGGAATTGCAGCCACGTGCAGTGCACCCACAACAGCACCAGGAGCACCATCAGCAGCACCATCATCATCAATACCATCAGCAGCAGCGGCGGCAGCATGCAGTGGGAGGGGGTTGTTCCTGGCGCTGTACCCGGCGTGGTGCCACTCGCCCATCGCTGCAGTGAGCCTGTGCCTTCTGGCCCAGGCATACGAGCATGCATGGCGCATCGTGGACGCCTTGGAAGAGAGCGACCTCAGCCTCAGCCTCATGGTGCAGGTGCGTGGGTGGAGAAAAGTGTGGGGGGTAGAGGGGGTAGGGGGAGAAAGATAGATAGTAGCGCCACCCACTGTTATACACCCAGGCATACGAGCATGCGTGGAGCATCGTGGATTCTCTAGAGGAGAGCGACCTCAGCCTCAGCCTCATGGTGCAGGTGGGTGGCAGGAGTAAGGGGGGATAGACAAATAGTAGTAGCGCCACCCACTGCCAGCCAGGCACCCAAGTGTACGAGCATGCGTGGTGCATTGTGTATGCGTTACAAGAGAGTGACCTCTTCCTCAGACTCATTACAGGAGACAAGTGTCTGGGGAGGGACAGTGCCACCTACTGTTACTCACCCGGGCGTATGAGCATGCGTAGTGCTTGCAGTTAATAGAGCCTTCATTGACATTGGGCGAGGTTTAAATTGTTTTTGAGATGTCTCAGAATATTGGCGTTTGGATTATGCAATTGCTTTTCAAGATGCGCTTGTGTGCGTGCGTGTCTGTGTGAATTTGTGGATATGCATGTGCATATGGTTCTGTGCATGTGCATATGGTTTGTGCATGTGCATATGGTTCTGTGCATGTGCATATGGTTCTGTGCATGTGCATATGGTTCTGTGCATGTGCATATGGTTCTGTGCATGTGCATATGGTTCTGTGCATGTGGATATGGTTCTGTGCATGTGCATATGGTTCTGTGCATGTGCATATGGTTCTGTGCATGTGCATATGGTTCTGTGCATGTGCATATGGTTCTGTGCATGTGCATATGGTTCTGTGCATGTGCATATGGTTCTGTGCATGTGCGTATGGTTCTGTGCATGTGCGTATGGTTCTGTGCATGTGCGTATGGTTCTGTGCATGTGCGTATGGTTCTGTGCATGTGCGTATGGTTCTGTGCATGTGCGTATGGTTCTGTGCATGTGCGTATGGTTCTGTGCATGTGCGTATGGTTCTGTGCATGTGCGTATGATTTTGTGCATGTCGGACTGTGCAGGTGGACAAACTAGTGCTTCTGCTTGAAACGCCTATCTTCAGCCGATTGAGACTGCAGGTCAGTGGCCTCTTCACATGGTCAATCAGAGGCACGCACGTATTGCTTCTCTTTAGAAATATACTTTTCCAAGGTGACTTTTGAGTCGACTCAAAAGTCACCTCGCCAATGGTCGAGTTCCAAGGCGCCTCAAAACTCCAATCCTTGTGATGTGCCTCTATATGTTGAAAGGCATGCAGGCATGAAGGAACTTCAGAAGGCGCACTGCAAATGAAACTCTGTTCACATGCCTTCCCGTGATGTAACCATGCGTTCCATTATGTCATTATGAATCCGCCGTGGTTTCAATCAACAATGTGGTCGGATGCATTTTATCATGCTTGCATAGGCCATTCCACATGCACAGGACTCGGTACCTTAATTACTAGGATTCACATTCTCGTCCCTCTGCTGCCAAATCAGGTGCTGGTCCACCAAACAACTTCGCTCCTCCTCCCGTATCCCCCTAACAGCTTCTGGACCCTTCCCGCTCGCCAGCCCTCCTCAAGGCCCTCTACGGCCTACTCATGCTGCTGCCACAGGTTCGCATGTCTGCAGTTTGGGATGCTCATCACCATCCCTCAATGCACCAACCCGCTCATCACCATCCCTCAATGCACCAACCCGCTCATCACCATCCCTCAAGGAAAATCCTCCATGACCTGTTTGGGAATAATGACATTCTCTCTACAACGCGCTTCCTTCCACCCCCCTCCCCCAGTCCCTCAGTTTTTACATTACCTGTTTATGCTTCTCCACCTTTGCATATCTCCGTTTCCATCTGTCTCTCTCTCTCGTTCATATTTTTCCACCACCCCGTTCTCTCCTCTCCTCTCCCTCCTCCCCTCCATCGTCTCCCCTCCCTTCTCTCCCCTCCCTTGTCTCTCCTCCCTTCTCTCCCCGCGCTCCTCCATTCTTCCCCCTACCCCCTTTCACAGCACGGAGTGGCATTCAGAGTGCTGCACACACGCCTCTCCACCGTCCCCACCACCTTCCCCTTCTTGATTCCCTCTTTCTCCCTACCGTTTCCCATCCCTTCTCACCACTTCCCACCTCTTCCCACCCATCTTCCTCACAGCACGGAGTGGCCTTCAGAGTGCTGCACACACGCCTCTCCACCGTCCCCACACCCTCCATGCTCCATCCCACTCCTACCCCATCGCCCTTCTTCCCACTCCACTCTACCTCCTCCTACCTGCCTCACCCAGCAATCCCTCTAACCGCCTCCTTTGCACCTACCACACTCCCTCCACACCTCACTTCCGCTCCTGCCTCATTCTCCTCCAAACCCTCCTCTCGCTCCTCCTCCCCTCCACCTCACTCCTCCCTCTACGGCCCACTCCCCCACTCCCACCTCCTCTCCTCAGCTTCAACATCAGCGTTGGGATCTGCTTCGCAGCCCATTGCTATTCCATCACACAGCAGCAATGCCGGAGCAGCAGCAGGCACGGGAAGCAGCCAAGAGGAGCGCATGGGAGGAGGACAAAGCCCCTCTGCTGCTGCTTCCACTCCCATTGCCACAGCTGCTGTTCAAGCCATTCCCTCAGCAGGCCCAGCCTTCCCCCTCGCTGCTGCCGCCATGCGCAGTGCTTCTTTCAATGCCTTCCTCTCCCCTGCTGCCTCTGCTTCCGCTGCTTCCACCGCTGCTTCCACCGCTGCTTCCACCCCTGCTTCCACCGCTGCTTCAGCCGCTGCTGCAGCTGCTGCTGCACATGCCGTGCACTCTAGCACCGCAGATGGAGCAGCAGTTTCGCAAACCTCTGCTTCACAGGGTAATTTACCCTCTGCTGCAGCAGTACGATCAGGTAGTTGGTCCGGTGGCCCAGCAGCAGCAGTGCCTTCTATGGCAATGGCATCAGCAGGAGGAGCAGGTGTGGCCCTACCAGCAGGAGCAGCAGGAGCAGCAGAAGCAGCAATGATGAACGGATTTCGTGCTAGTGCCACCTTTCCCAACACCACCGCCGCCACCACCACTGCCACCAGCAGCAGCACAGACGGAAGCGGCTCATCACTAGACGGCCCGTCGCTCCTCCGGATATTTCTGGACATGCAACGGAGACACAAGGAACCAAAGGCCCCACCATCGGGCAGCAGGGGATGGAGCTCTGCTGGATCAGGCACGTTTGGTGGAGTGATGGGGGGGTTTCAGGGAGGGGGAGGCGGGGGAGGGGGGGTTGGAGGAGGTGGTGGAGGGGGAGGAGTGGGAGTGGGTGGAGCACAGTTTGGTACGGTTGGTGAAGATGGTGGTGATGATGGGCGGTTGGGGAGTGGGTTGGGGAGAGGAGGGTTGTCGCAGTCGCAGCATGGAGGTGGGGGGTTCTTTCAATCGTTACAGCAGGAGTAGGACAGCTGCTGCTTGCAATCTGCATAGAGGTACAGTGATTTGTGGTGTGGTTACTCTGTTCTGTGACCATATACAGTGGGATTAGTGGCAACGCCGTATGGTGTTTGATCGCACACTGTTTTGATTGTCTGCCTATGTGCGTCATAGCACATAAGGATATGAGGCTTATCTTATTGAGACCAGGGCCTCTGCTGCATGGGTAAAACGATATGATTTTCCGAGAGTGGTTTTTGAGATTCACTATAATCGTCCAGAAATTGTCTCAGGTAAAAGAATTTTATGTTTGGTCAGGTTTTCTAATCTGACCAAACAGAAAAGTTCTGATGTATTTGTGGATAACATGGAATGTAGTGGGCCAACTGCGTTAAACACACCGTTCATTTATCTGTGCATCAGTTCGAAATCGAGCCTGTCAATACCATGGATTTCTCTGGAATTCTCTTGACGGAGGAAGCCGAGTCAAACGCCCCAGAGTCAACGAGTCTTCCCCGAACACTCCAGCCGACAGTCAGCGTGAATCAAGCTTCAGAAGTCAGATGTGATATGGTGAGGCTGGTCTTGACGAAAGAATGTCGCATTACCATCTATGTCGTGAATTCCAACATTTTGTGGTGAACCTTCGGCGTCAGCGAAAGAACACCATCTCGCAAGCGCTCGCGAATTATCGAGAATCTCTGAGGGTGTGGATGTTGCTGTGGCCTCCTCGTGCGCTTCGGTTTTTGAGAGCACACATAAATTGTGGTGCCACAATCCTCAGCTCATCAATCAAAATTGTTGTGAGGGAGATCCTTCTAGCTTGTGTCTCAACCTCTCTTGCACCAACATACTTGTATGAACAGCAATTATACGGCAGCACACGAGACAAGCCTGAGTCGCTGGACTTAGTAATTTTCGCTCTTTCCGCATTTTACATTGCCTGATGCATCGACGCATGATGGCGGCCTCGCCTGGCTTGCGTCGTAAGGGCACGAATGGTCTGGTCATGCTTCTCCTGCTGCTGGGCGCCGCGCTTCTCTGCTTCCCTCAACAAAATTCGCAAGCCCACATCCAATGCCCAGATCTGGGTTTTCCCCATCTATGCGCCCCGACCATTGCACGCGCAATCACTAAGCACACTTCGAGCAGTGTTTAGACGAGTAGCCATTGCTGTAGCATTGGAGAAACATTTGCACACACAGCACAACAATGCCTCCCCCTTCCCATTGTCTCTGCAGCCCTTATTGCAGTTCGCAGCCTAACTGCCCCGCACGTGCCAAATTGGGTTGGGAGAGCGAATTCACAACGGTTCTGTTCGATGTACAGTGGCGTCGTTGGAAAACAACGAACGGCAAAGCGAATTGGTGTCAGTGGTGTTGGGTCAACAACGAATCTGCTCGAAGCTGATATTGAATTCGCTTTGGCTAAAAAATGTAGCGTTATAAAAGTCACTTCTATAGCGAAACATCGATTGGATAAGGCATGACTGACGTGTCAAATTCGTAGTGACTGTGTTCACATTCAGATACGACAGCGCGGATGTGATGTTGGGTTGTTTGGCGAACAGAAGCCAACAAAGCTTTTGGTTTCCAAAATTCGCCAGAATTCGTGGGGATCTATCTAAGCCTCAAGGTTCAAACGACCCCTGAAATTCGCCAGCCTTCGCCAATTTTCACGTGCGAAATAACACGAGATGCTTCTCTCCCACGCTCAAATTCACTCTTCTGTTCAACACCTTTCCATTTCCTTGCATTGTTATCTTCACTCACTCAGCTTCCGCGGTGCTCTAGCTGCTCATCTCTTCCTGCCTCATGTACGTGTTCCTAATATTTGTCTCTGTTTTCCCTCTTACCACGTCCCTCTAGCAGGGGATCAAGAGCCTGTTGTGGGGAACGATTTCTGCTGTGATATTTGACTGGCTGCATGAAGCTCTCGATTAGGCTACTTCTCACGCCCTACACCCACAGGTATTCATGATCAACTCAGGTGAGTATTGTCTACTGCGACCAATGCGTATTGTCTACTGCGACCTCGTGGGTACATTTTTCTTTCCAGAATACCAGCGCGCATGACTACACCACTCTCTATATAAGCGGACTTCCGAGATTATCACCAAGCGTCCAATTGTGAAAGTCTACTTAGGCTGACTTGCAAAGGCAGCGTTATCATTTCATATGGGTTCTAGTACATCGTTCTCGTCGTATACAAGTCTACATAACAGCATACACAATGGGGTGGGCGGGTGGGAAATTAGAACTACAAATTGAGAAATGAAGACGTGGGTGGGGACGAATGTCCCCACGTCCCTCTTTTGTAGGCAAAAGATGGTGAGTAGCGCTTCGGCGCTACCTTTGCTGTGTTGGCCACGTACCCCTTTCACAATACAAAATTTTAGAAAGTGTTACATTTCATTACACTTTCAAAAATTATCATATTGTGAAAGTCTACTTAGGCTGACTTGCAAAGGCAGCGTTATCATTTCATATGGGTCTTCTGAGGCAAGTGCAGTCGGGGCTGGCGGTGCCGTTCGATTGATAGCTGATGCGTGGCGGGTGAAGGAGCCGCCGAAGGATCCTGCAACTGCGTGGAGAGGGAGATGAGCTGATCATGCGCGATTGTAACGTACATCTCCTTCGCGCTGTCGCTGCGCCATCGGCCCATGCGTTTGAAGAGCCGGTCAGGAACTCCGAGGCTTGCCGCCGCAGTGGCTGCGCCTTTGCGGAACGAGTGGGTTCCGATGTGCGCGACATCCAGTCCAGCCTGCCTGCCAGCCGCGAGACACCAGTTTCTGATCGTGACGTAGGATGGCGATTTGTCGCCCGGCGTGGCTTGCGAGTTCTTTGGAAAAACCCTTATTAGCGGCCCATGGGGCACCTTTGTGAGGCCTGCGATGCGTATGAATTTGCGTGTGCACCGCACTGGGCAGTATGGGCCGGAAATTGCTGCCACTGGGATCCAGACACCCCTCCCTTCCTGGTCCGTCTTGGAGTGCGGGATGTGTGAGAATGAGAACGAGAATGAATGAACTATGAAATGAAGTGAGTACAAATATGAAACCCTAATTGGTTGTACCCCCTATGGGATACCCCACTATAGCCTACACAACAGCATAAGCTATAATGTTCTGACACACCCCCATAGGCAAAGTGGGGGAGAACAAGGGGTCACAAGACCAGTCAAGCAAAGCAAAGCAAAGCAAGCTCAGGGTGGATCACAAAGTCACCACACAGTCCGAGCACAGGGTCAAGGCCACACGGCCAGTTCACATGCAAGAGTACACACATATATATAAAGCTAGACAAGCAAGGGCAGGTATATATATATGTGAGAGTACAAGCAAGGTCAAGAGGAGAGCAAGTGAGGCAAGACGGGCACAAGACCCAGCTGAGTGCAGAAGCGCTGATGATCACAAGGCGGAAGTGCCTTGGTGAAGACATCAGCAGTGTTGGCCTCAGAGGCCACGTACGCAAGCCGCAACTGTCCACGTTGCTGTAGCTCACGAGCAAGGAAGTAGCGGAGAGCAATGTGCTTTGTTCTGTGCTCCAGTCGCTGCTCTCGACACAAGGCCAGCATGGCCTTGTTGTCTACGTACAGGACTGGAGGAGAACGAGGCGGCTCTCCAAGGTCGGTCAGCAGGTAGGTGAGCCAGCGAAGCTCCTGTGCAGCCATGGCCCCGGCGTAGATCTCAGCCTCACAACTCGAGCCAAGAACAGAAGACGAGCGAGTAGCCCGCCACGAAACAGAGCCGGAACCAAGGCTGAAGGTGTAACCCTGTGACGACCGCTGCGTAGCCTGGTCGTCAGCCCAAGAAGCGTCCGCGTGCCCAGTGAGGACCACTGGACTCCGCCCTCCAAGCACTAGCCCCATGCCCGACGTACTGCACAAGTAGCGCAACACCCTCTTCGCTGCAGCCATGTGCTCTGGTCTGTGTCTCCCAGGAGCAACATAGCGTGCAAGAATGCTAAGAGGGTATGCAAGGTCAGGTCGTGTGCAGGTCATCAGGTACATGAGGCAGCCAACAAGCTCTGGGTACGGGCCACTCGACTCTACGGACTCATCCGAAGGCAGAGCTGAGAGCGAGTGGCGAATAGACAGAGGAGTGGCCTGAGGCGAGGAGTACGTGAAACCGAAGCGCTGAAGGACCTGCTGCACCATGTGTGACTGAGTCAGGGTAATGGTGCGGCGTGCTCTGTCCCGGGTGATCTGCAAGCCAAGGTAGCTGCGCAGTTCACCCAGGTCTGTGCACGTGTGTCTCTTCTGCAGCTCGGACTTCACGTAGGCGAGTCCAGCAGTGTCAGCTGTGGCAAAGACCAAGTCGTCGACGTACACGAGGATGTAGAACGGCGGCAGAGAGGTGTCGGTGCGTAGAAACAGCGACGGGTCGGCAGTAGAAGGAGCAAACCCAAGAGCCGCAAGCGTAGTCCTCAGTGTGTCGTGCCACTCACGTGGCGCCTGGCGGAGACCGTAGACTGGACGCCGGAGACTCCACTGGGTACCAGGAGGGAAAGACCCAGTGAAGCCAGGTGGGCGACGCAGCCAGATCTCCTCGTGCAGGCTGCCCTGCAAGAAAGCTGTGCTGAAGTCAAGAGAGTGCAGCTCGTAGTCACGGTGAGCAGCAACGTGCAGCAGTACCCGAAGAGTGGTCATCTTCGGGGTGGAGGAGAAGGTCTGAAAGTAGTCAACTCCCTGCCGCTGACTGAAGCCACGAGCCACGTAACGCGCCTTGAAGACAGGCGGAGAACCCGGCGGCCGCTTCACCCTGAAAATCCACATGCCACTGACGATGTTCGCCCCAGGAGGGGGGACAGCGTCAACGTAGGTGCCTGTGGACTTCCAGGAAGCCATCTCTGCATCCATAGCTGCCTGCCACTGAGAGGAGTAGGGACCCTCTATCGCCTCCGCGTAAGAGCGCGGAGTCGGGATGTCAAGTGCATCCGGGTCTCCCTCAGGGGTAAGCAGTACGGACACGAGATGAGGTGAAGCAGCGGCCAAGCACTGGAACTCCTCCTGCCTGTCCTCAAGGACGTCCGTGCCAAGGGCACACTCACCCCCGACGGACGGAGGACAGACAGACTCAGACTCAGCGACAAGACTAGCAGCGTAGTCTAAGCGACAGCGAGCAGCAAAGTCGACGAGCTCAGTAACGAGAGCAGACGCAGCAGTAGACTCGAAAGAAGGGTCAGTGACAACAGTAGCAAGGAGACGCGTGACAGTAGGACTGGCAGCACGAAGAGAGTCCGACTCCGGGTCGGCAAGAGCAGGAAGAGAGGACTCAGGAGGAGAAGGCAAAGGGGCACGCAGAGGAGCAGTGGACGGACGCAGAGACATCCGGTGCGTGCCAGGGACAGGAGGAGGACGCTGACGCGAACCGCGACCACTAGTGCGAGCAGCACGGACAGGCGACGCAGGGCGAGACGCAGGCTCACGACGCTCAGCCAGACCTCCAGTAGGACCAGTGTAGGGAGAAGGAGCAGGCAAAGGGGAGGTAGGCTGCAACTGTAGCTGGGACGAGACAGACTGTGGACACTCTAAGGGAGGAGGAGGACCAGTAGAAGGTGGAAGACCAAGAACCTGCTACAGGAGTGGAACGAAGTACGGTCGAGGCCGCGCGGCGACGCTAGAAGTAGCAGGGACAGCACCAGAACCCTCAGCAGGAGCACCCGCTCCAGCAGCACCACCAGTAGCTCCAGAACCTCCAGCAGCACCAGGAGCACCCCCAGTAGGACTGCCAGCGGTAGTCTCAGCGCCAACACCCTCAGCAGCACCAGCTCCAGTGCACCCAGGACGAGCACCTCCGGGACCCGCGACCGCAGCACCCTCAGCAGCCGAAGGACCTCCAGCACCAGCAGCACGCCTCCAGCGCCGGGCAAACCACTCACGCAGCTCCTGTGGAGAAAGTGGCTCCCGGCGAGACGAAGCACTCGGAGAACCTCCAGGCGGAGCACCTCCAGGCTCAGCACCCCCAGGCGTAGCACCCCTAGGCTCAGCACCCCCAGACGTAGCACCCCTAGGCTCAGCACCCCCAGGCTCAGCACCCCTAGACTCAGCACCCCTAGGCTCAGCACCCCTAGGCTCAGCACCCCTAGGCTCAGCACCCCCAGACGTAACACCCCCAGGCCCAGCACCCCTAGGCTCCGCACCCCCAGGTACAGCACCCCCAGCCACAGCACCCTCAGCAGCACCAGAGTCACCAGTGACCTCGACAGGCTCGACTGCGTCTACCTGGGACACACCTGAAGGGGCAGGACCCTGAGGGGGGAGGGGGTCTACCTGGGGGGGACCTGGTACCAGGAAGAGTGGGGGTGGGGGGAGGGACGGAGTGCGGTAGGGGAAGAGGCGGTAGTAGGGGACCGACTCGTCAAACGTGACGTCCTGGGAGGACAGAACACGGCGAGAGGTGGGGTGGTAAAACTGCCACCCAGGCGCGTCAGGGGGGAACCCCAGGAAGACGCAAGGAGCAGCACGAGGGGATAGTTTGTCCGCAGACAGGTCGCGGACAAACGCCCGAGATCCCCAGACCCGGAACGCCGACGCATCGCCAACCTTCCCCGTCCACAGCAAGGCTGGGGAGGTCTCCGGCCTGGAGACCCTGGGGTGGAGGTTGATCTGATGCGCCGCGTACCTCACCGCAAACGGCCACAGAAAATGGGGGGCAGCCGCATGCATCATAGACGTACGAGCGACGTCCATGACCATGCCAATGCGGCGCTCAGCAATCCCATTTTGCTGCGGTGAGTCCGGAAGCGTGAAGGTCTGACGGATGCCCCGTGCACGACAGTAGGCACGCAGAAGGCCAGAGAAGAACTCTCCGCCTCTGTCCGAGTGCAGACGCAGAACAGGAAAGTCCGAGCCGAAGCTCTGCCTGAGCTGGAGACGAGCTGCGCGGATCCAGTCGATCAGCACCTCAGTGACATCACCCTTGCTGCGCAAGGGGAAGACTGTGGTGTAACGCGAGTAGTCGTCAACAACGAGCAGGAAGTAGCGCTCGTGACCCTGTCCACGGACGCGGGCTGGGCCCCACACGTCCATGTGAAGTGTCTGCAACGGGGCCTCTGTCGAAGGAAACTGGGAGGAGTGAGGGGCAGCACGCTGGCGCCCCTCGACACAGGGGACACAGGCAGGGCCAGGGCCCTGAGGAAGGGGAGGGAGGGACCGGGGGAGACCGGACACAAGAAGACGGGAGGCCATACCTCTGAGCCGAAGCAGAGAGGGGTGGCCAAGGCGGTGGTGCCAGAGGAGAGTCTCGTGAGACAGGAGACGACACGAACAGGGGGCAGACTCAGGACCAGACCTGGACGCCGCAGCAAACACCTGACCCGACGTAACTACCCTACCAGACTCAGCAACTGGAGGAGACGCAGTGGTCAGAGTGTACAGGCTCGACCCCGGCTGACGGGTGAACGTAGCCAGGTGTCGGCCTGTGCCAGCCTCTGTACAGTGGGTCACTCGCTGACGTGCAGGAGTGAACTGGTGGACACCCGCATCCTGTAGGTCAGCACCACTCACCAGGTTCGTCGAGAACGAGGGGAGGTAGAGACCAGACAGGGTGCCAAAGGGAGCCGCCGGACACGGGAGGACTGTGGAGAAACGAGACAGGACCGGACCCCCAGAGGGGTCAGCCAGAGACACCGCAACCGGCCGACTAAGCGGCATGAGTGTGGTGCGGTCCCGAAAGAAGGAGCGAGACGCCCCAGAGTCAAGAGTGAAGGTGAGGGAGGCCGAAGCCGACGCGGTACCTGAGAGAGCAGACTCACCAGTACCTGAGGACGCAGACACACCAGCACCTAGAGCAGCAGCGTCGTAAGCACCTAGGGCAGCAGCCTCACCAGTACCTAGAGCAGCAGTCTCAATGCCCGGATCGGGCTGGAAACACCGGTAACAGTCACCCTCATCACTAATAGACACAGCATACATGGCAGAAAGAATAGCATCAAAGTCCAGATCAAAGATGGCAACCCCCGCCCTAGACAGCTCGTCCCAGCGAGGGATCTCGGAGGCCTCCGGGAACTGGTGACGCCATGCGTCCGTTAGGCGGCCAAAGCAGCGCGGAGTGGGGTGCGCACCCCCACACTGCTCACCCGCACGGTCGCCGGTGCGCAGGACGTAGGTACACGGACCAAAACCCCCACCCCGCTGGCGTGCAGTGTACCACTCACGGAGCTGCTGAGGGGACAGGGTCGCACGACCACGCTGCTGCTGCTGGCGCGAGCCACCACCGGAGCCACTCCTCTGCAAAGACCCGCGACCAGCTCCACCGCCACCCCCACCGCCTCCACCGCCTCCGCTGCCTCCACTGCCGCCGCCGCCTCCACCGCCTCCTCCACCGCCGCCTCCTCCGCCACCTCCGCTACCACCGCCACCGCCGCCGCGGCCTCCGCCTCCACTGCCGCCACCGAACCCCCCACCCCCACCTCCACCTCCACCGCTACCCCCACTCCCCCCACTGCCTCCACCTCCACCTCCACCGCCCGCTCCTCCAGCTCCCTTGCCCCCCTTGCCCTTGCCAGGGCGGCGTCTCCCGCTAGGGGCAGACGCCGCACCGACCGACTCAAGACCAAGGAGGTCGGCCGAAGCAGCAGAGACAACAGAGGGCAGCAGGGGGGAGGGAGAACACCCCTCAAAGATGGGGGTGCGCGGGTCACCTCGAGAGGCTCCTACAGCGACTATGCTCTTTTCTATCGCGAGGAGGGCCTTCTCGAGGAGGTCTACAGTGAGTGTGGTGGGACAGACTGAGAGAAAGTGGTCCCTGACTACTCGAAGGGAGTCAGGGAGGCGAGTGACTAGGAAGTACAGAGTGATGTACATGGGGGGGGGGTTCGCGGTGCAGAAGTCAGCAGGAAGTGCAGCGCGGTAGCGAGTGTCACTAGTGCGGAGGTGCGTAATGAGGTCAGCAACGGTGGGAAAAGAAGCAAGGTCAGGGAAGAGGTACGGCAGCATGAGACGGCTCAGTGCAGCAGTGGAAGGGGAGGAGTAGCGCGCGACTACAGCGGCGTACAAGGTCTGAGCACTCTTGTACTGACTAAAGTGCGCACGCTCGGAGGTAGGGAGGTGGCGACGCACAGCAAGACGTGCAGCAGCATCGCGCGTGGCCCACTGGGAGCGAACAGTGGCGTCAGCATCAGCAGCAGGGGCAGGGGAAGCGCCAGAGGTGAGGTCAAAGAGAGAGAGGCCGTCCGCCCTATCGCACTGTAAGAACAGCTGTAGGTCATCTACCCAGACCTCAAAGTCAATGGCCCGACCCTCAGCGTCAAAAGTGAGGACACTAGGGGTAGCCATGACAGCAGTAGACCAGCAGTGCAAGGAGTAGGGGAAGAGCACGCAGTGACAGAGGGTCTGTGCTCACCGGACAGGGCTGCTCGGGCGGCTCGGCTGCAGGGCGGCTCGGCCGCTGGGCGGCTCGGCGGCTGGGCGGCCCGGCGGCTGGGCGGCTCGGCAGCTGGGCGGCTCGGCGGCTGGGCGGTCGGCTGCACGGCGGCTCGGCTGGTGGGCGGCCGGGCGGCTCGGCTGCAGCGCGGCTCGGCGGCGGGGCGGCTCGGCTGCTCTGCTGCTGGGCGGCTCGGCTGCGCTGCTGTTGGGCGGCTCGGCTGGGCCGCTGACGTAGGGCGGCGGGGCCGCTGTAGAGGAGTGGCGGGGCCGCTGCAGAAAGACGGCGGGGCCGCTGGGTAGTGAGGCGGCGGGGCCGCGAAGACGGGCGGCGGGGCCGCTGCAGAGAAGCGGCGGGGCCGCAGTGAAGGGCGGCGGGGCCGCAACGAGAGAGGCGGCGGGGCCGCAGCGAGAGAAGCGGCAGGGCCGCGAAGTCGGGCGGCGGGGCCGCTGAGTAGGGCGGCGGGGCCGCAGTGAGAGGCGGCGGGGCCGCAGCGAGAGAGGCGGCGGGGCCGCGAAGACGGGTGGCGGGGCCGCAGTGAGTGGCGGCGGGGCCGCAGCGAGAGATGGCGGCGGGGCCGCGAAGACGGGCGGCGGGGCCGCAACGAGAGAGGCGGCGGGGCCGCAGAAAAGGGCGGCGACGGGCCGTGGGCGGCGCGAAGTCGCAGGTAAGGGCGGCGACGGGCCGGGGCGGCTCGAAGCCGTAGGTAGAGGCGGCGCGAAGCCGCGGGAAGGGCGGCGACGGGCCTGGGCGGCGCGAAGCCGCAGGTAGGGGCGGCGCGAAGCCGCCGGTGAGGGCGGCGCAAAGCCGCGGGTAAGGGCGGCGACGGGCCGGGAAAAGGGCGGCGCGCCGCAGCCGCTAGGGCGGCTCGACGCGACCGTAAGGGCGGCGCGACGGGCCGCTAGGTGCGACTCGACGGGCCGCTAAAAAAAAAGGCAGGCGCGACTCGAGGCGCGCTTTGGTGGGCCCAAGGAACAGTCCCTAGGAGGGGACCTGCTCTGATTCCATGTGAGAATGAGAACGAGAATGAATGAACTATGAAATGAAGTGAGTACAAATATGAAACCCTAATTGGTTGTACCCCCTATGGGATACCCCACTATAGCCTACACAACATCATAAGCTATAATGTTCTGACAGGATGAGCAGCCACATTGCCTTCTCCTCGAACTGTACATCATTCCACTGGAGCGATACGAGGTCAGATTAGCGCAAGAACGCCGAAAACATGAGAAGAGGAATCAATCCTTTCTGGTATTCCGCAGGAATCGATGATTCGAGGAAGGGACGGGCCATGTCGTGCACTTGATGGAGAGATATGGGTTCTTTGGTCCTGGCAGGCCGGGGACCATGTCGCTTGGCGAACTCTCGCACTTGCAGGGTGAATGGTCCGATCGTAGGGGAGGCTTCGCCTGTCATGCGGTGGGCGAAAGCCACTGCCGAACATGTGAGGTTTATCGCGGAGAGAGTTGCCTTGTTGTTGAGCGCATGGATGAGATACAATGCTAGCGTCAGGTCGGTTGCCGGTAGGAAGTCGAGCTTAACTTGGGTACAGAAGGTGCGAAATCTCTGCCAGTAAGGTTGGTACGTCTCGATTGTAGATGGTGCGCGAACGTGACTAATTACGTGCATCAGTTGTTGCTGTAGTTTGCCCAACAGTCCTGAAATGACACATTAATAGATTGTGTCAGATTGCATAGTTTACACGCAAAGCAATGATTGGGCTATGAGGCAATCCGAGACCAGAAAATGCAGTGGTGTGTGAACTTGCCCGAAGGCATTGACTGCCTTGGGCAATGGCAAGGTGTGCCACTACAGCTGGGGCCCACGCTTGGGTGGACGGTTGGAGAAGCGGCCACCATGACGCCCCGGTCCACTGGGGAACTACCAGCGTGAGTTCCGCCTGCGTGAGTTCGGCATGGCGAAGTGTAGCGGGGACTAAGTGTGGCGGCGGGAAGGCAAAGCATCTCTCGCCTTTCCAAGAGATGGAAAATGCATCGACAGCGAACGCGTCGGGATGCGGTATCTTGGAGCAGAAGCGCTGAACTTGTTTGTTCCGGGCGTTGGCAAATAGATCAATTGTGTGGGGCCCCCAACGACGGTCTAGGAGGCGAAACCAGGGCGCGTGAAGGGAGTAGTCGTCATGATCTTGCAGCTTGGATAGGTCATCTGCCTGGACGTTGAGCTCTCTCGGAATCCATTCGATCGCGAGGCGTGTGGTGTTGCCGAGGCAGAACTGGATGATCGCTTGGCATGTCAGCGTAAGGTCCGCCTGACGGGATCCCCCCTTGCGCAAGATGAACATAACTGCCTGGTTGTCCACCCGGACAAGGACGTGAGCACCTGCAATTTGGGTTGCGAACGTCTGCAGTGCCCAAAGCACTCCCTCGAGCTCTCGTCGCGTGCTGGATGTGAGGAGGAGCTCGCGTGGCATGCATTCGCTTGCTTCGCATGATGCACTGGGGAACTTGGCCAAGGTGGCACCCCAGCTGTGTGCGCTTGCGTCGACGTGGATCACGGCATCAAACCGTTGACTCTGGTGGAATGGGGCACCATTGAAACGATCGAAGTGGACTGTCCAAAACAGCAGCTCCTCCGTCGCTCCTGGTGACAATTTGACCCTCGCGTTCCATGACCACGCGGAGTCGATCAAGTGCAGCAGCTCATGGCTGAAGGCACGCGCCGTCGTGCCTAGTGCGAGTGACATGGAGCTTAGAAATCCGGTGATTCGGGCTATCTTGCGAATCGGCACTTGTCGACCCGATTGCCCTTTTTTAACGAGTAGGTGGAGCTCTTGCAGTAGTTGCTCGCGCCGATCTTCTCCGATGAGGAACATCCCTCGTTCCGTGTCGAGCTCCATCCCCAAGAAGCGCAAGTGGTGTGTAGGATGCAGGTTTGATTTCTTAGCATTTATCACGAATCCCGCCGCCTTCAGGTCTTGGAGAACTCCGATGCACGTCGAACGGGCTTGCGTCTCGGAATCGCACAGGAATAGTAAATCGTCCACGTACGGAATTACGCGCACTCCGTGCGCGCGCCATCTCTTGGCCAGTTGCTTGATTAGCTGGGTGAAGACGAACGGGGCTGTTGCCAAGCCGAAAGGTAAGGATGTGAAGCAATAGAACTTGCCATCCAGTTGAAAGCCCAAAAACCTCCAGCAGGATGAGTGGATTTCGACATGGTGGTAGCCTGACTTCAGATCGATGGTGAACATCCAGTCGTTTGGGCGAATGATCTCCGCGACCCGACCCAAGCCCTCGTACTTGAACTTGGGAACTTGGAGGTGAGCGTTGACCTTCCGCAGGTCAAGAATGAGACGGCATTTGTCTCTTTGCTCGACAACATTGAGCGGGCTAATGCATGTCAGTGTTGCTTTCGACGAGACCTGTACCGCGGCTCCTGACGCGATGAGGTCGCTGACGGCTCCTTGGGTGAAAGCCATGTGTGCTTGAACCCCTGCGTGATTGAGGGCTTCGAAGGGGGTTGGCTCCGCACCCTTCCATGGTAGCCAGTACCCTTTAGCAATGATGGAAAGGATGAAACTGCTGTCACACCATGATAGCCACCAGTGGAGGCTGTTGCGCAATCGCCTTCGCATGATGGACACCATGTTGTCCGTTATTGCATGCTCGTATGGGTCCCAGTGAGCGTCGTGCCACTCGCCTTCTGCAAACGGCGGGCAACAGAGGTTGTAGGGAGGAACAAGAACCAAGGTCGATTAGACGCGGGAGATGGCGGGACACTTTGCGGGGCAAACTGCGTTGTTCGTCTTTGACCCCCTTCGCTCCTACCCCACACTCCCCCCCCCCTCTCTTTCTCTCTCTCTCTCTCTCTCGCTCTCTTGGTTTTTTTTTTTTTTTTTTTTTTTTTTTTTGGATTTGCTTTTCTCACCCCTTATTTCGTAATTTACACCTAGCCAAGCTTCCTTCATGGCTGCCTTCCTTGAGGATGGGCTTGCTTTTGACTTGCCATGCCCTCGTTCCCTCCTCTTCTCTTTTTTTTTTTTTTTTTTTTTTTTATCATTAATCAACTTTTATTATTCCACACAAAGGCATACAAGCCTAGGCATACGGCCTATCCAGCCCCTATGGCTATGCTTTGTTCCTGGCCCCCTTGGCCTGAGCTACCCTCTAAGGCTCCTAACCAGCCTACGCACCACCGGTGCATCCACCTACGCCCCCCGCAGTGGCAAGGGGCGCCGCCCCATGGGTCCTCTCACACCACGGGTGCGGGGCCTTGTGCGCCACGCCCTCCCATAGGGCAATTGTTTGCCATGTGTCCGGGCTGGCCACAACGGAAGCACACGCCCTTGAAGCGGGGCTCGTGGCAGCCCACGGGTGGCATGCCCTTGCTCTCCGGTTCGCCATCTCGAGGGGGAAGGCGACCTCCGCGGGCGAAGCCGGTGCGTGCACGCTTGAGGGTCGCCACGTCGGCTACCGCAAGCTTGTAAGAGCGCGACGTGAGGACGCTCTTCGCTTGGTAGAGCTGGAACCGATCCGCCGCCTCAAACCCGGCCTCGTCCGCCACCAAGAGCACCTCGAAACGCTTGTTGATGAGCGTTTCGACTTGCGCCACGTTGGAGAGCGCGCCCTCGACGTCGCCGTTGCGGAGCTTGAACTCGACATGCCTCAGGTGCGCTTGAATTGCAGAAAATACCTCTGCCTGGTCGCGCACTCCTTTGCGCATGAAGGTAGTAGCTGCGGGTGACGGGTTAAGGGGAGGTAGGGGGGGTGCGGGTGCAAGAATGCGACGGCGGGCAAGGTTGTCGGGGGCCTCATCGTCGTCATTATCCGAGTTGTCGCTGTCGTCAATTGCAGGACCTTGAACTGGTTCAGTAGGCAGGGCGGGCGCAGGAGCGGCGGTGGTGGCGCGGGCGACCTTGGTGGTGCGAGTTGCAACGGCTTCTTTCTGCTTTTCCGTTTTTACGGACGCAGAATTATAGTTTGTCGATGTAGCGATTGTACCGGGCGCCTGCTGCTGCAATAGCGAGAAAAGCGCCTGCAGCTGCTGGGCAATCAAAGGGGGGGGGGGCGTTGACTTGCGCGACGTCAGCAGAGGGTGCCGCGCGCTGGCGTTTCTGGGTCGTGGGCCCGGGTTGACCCGCGTCAGCCGCGGTCAAGACGGCGGCCGCGTCAGCGGCCGTCGTCATCTTCTGCAGCGCGCGTGCTGTCAGAATATTATAGCTCATGCATATTGTGTAGGCTATAGTGGGGTAGCCCATAAGGGGTACAACCCAATTAGGGTTAGTACTTGTACCCAATTCATTCATAGTTCATTCATTCCTTGTTTCTTCTCATGGTATCGAGCAGATTCCCTCGTGGGAACTGTTCCTAGGGCCCACCGTTTTTTTTTTCCTGCCCGGAGCGCACTCAGCCCCTGCCCGAGTCGCGCTCCCCTCTCTCGCGCCGCCCTAGCGGCCCCTTCGCGCCGCCCTCGCGGCCCCTTCGAGCCGCCCTCGCGGCTCTGTCGCCCTACCCTAGCGACCCCGCGGCCCCACCCTCGCGGCGCCGGCCGCCTCCCTTCGCGGCCCCGATCCGCCGCCCTCGCGGCCCCCCCTACTCCGCCGCCCTTCGCGGCCCCTACTCCGCCGCCCTCGCGGCCCCGATCCGCCGCCCTCGCGGCCCCGATCCGCCGCCCTCGCGGCCCCGCTCCGCCGCCCTCGCGGCCCCGATCCGCCGCCCTTCGCGGCCCCTGATCCGCCGCCCTCGCGGCCCCTACTCAGCCGCCCTCGCGGCCCCGATCCGCCGCCCTCGCGGCCCCGATCCGCCGCCCTCGCGGCCCCGATCCGCCGCCCTCGCGGCCCCTACTCCGCCGCCCTCGCGGCCCCTACTCCGCCGCCCTCGCGGCCCCGATCCGCCGCCCTCGCGGCCCCGATCCGCCGCCCTAGCGGCCCCGGCCCCTGCTCCTACGGCCCCGGCCCCTGCTCCTACGGCCCCCACGCCTACTCCTACGAGCAGCCCAGCCGCCGAGCCGCCCAGCAACCGAGCAGCCCAGCCGCTGAGCCGCCGAGCCGCCCAGCAACCGAGCCGCCCAGCCGCCGAGCCGCCCAGCAGCCGAGCCGCCCAGCAGCCGAGCCGCCCAGCCGCCGATACGCCCAGCAGCCGAGCCGCCCAGCAGCCGAGCCGCCCAGCCGCCGAGCCGCCCAGCAGCCGAGCCGCCCAGCAGCCGAGCAGCCGAGCCGCCCAGCAGCCGAGCCGCCCAGCCGTCGAGTCGCCGAGCCGCCCTGCAGCCGAGCCGCCCGAGCCGCCCTGTCCGGTAAGAGCAGCGCCTCTCTCACAGCACTGCCCTCACCCTACTGTTTGCAATGCTAGTCTACTGCTGTCATGGCTACCCCTAGTGTCCTCGCTTTTGACGCTGAGGGTCGGGCCATTGACTTTGAAGTCTGGATAGATGACCTGCAGCTTTTCTTACAGTGCGATAGGGCAGACGGCCTCTCCCTCTTTGACCTCACTTCTGGTGCCTCTCCTGCCCCCGCTGCTGATGCTGACGCCACTGTTCGCTCACAGTGGGCCACGCGCGATGCTGCTGCACGTCTTGCTGTGCGTCGCCACCTACCTACCTCTGAGCGTGCGCACTTTAGCCAGTACAAGAGTGCTCAGACCTTGTACGACGCTGTAGTTGCACGCTACTCCTCCCCTGCCACTGCTGCACTGAGCCGCCTCATGCTACCGTACCTCTTCCCTGACCTTGCTGCCTTTCCCACAGTCGCTGACCTCATTACGCACCTCCGCACTAGTGACACTCGCTACCGCGCTGCGCTTCCTGCTGAGTTCTGCGCCAAGAACCCCCCCCCCCATGTACATCACCCTCTACTACATAGTCACCCGTCTCCCTGACTCCCTTCGCGTAGTCAGGGACCACTTCCTCTCGGTTTGCCCCACCACTCTCACCGTTGACCTCCTCGAGAAGGCCCTCCTAGCAGCAGAAAAGAGCATAGTCGCTGTAGGAGCCTCTCGTGGTGACCCTCGCACCCCCATCTTTGAGTGGTGTTCCCCCTCCCCTCTTTTGCCCTCTGTTGCCTCTGTTGCTGCGGCCGACCTCGCTGGTTTGGAGTCGGTTGGGGCAGCGTCTACCCCTAGCGGGAGACGCCGCCCTGGCAAGGGCAAAGGGGGCAGGGGCGCTGGAGGAGCTAGCGGGGGCGGTGGAGGCGGCGGTGGAGGCGGTGGAGGAGGTGGGGGTGGTGGCGGGGGTGGAGGTGTAGGTGGCGGCAGTGGAGGCGCAGGCGGCAGCGGCGGTGGCGGAGGGAGCGGAGGTGGCGGCGGTGGAGGAGGAGGCGGCGGAGGAGGTGGAGCTGGTCGGGGTGGCGCTGCGCAGAGGGTCGGCTCCGGTGGTGGTCAGCGCCAGCAGCAGCAGCAGCAGCAGCAGCAGCAGCGCACTCGTGACGTCCCCTCCCCTCAGCAGCTCCGTGAGTGGTACACTGCACGCCAGAGGGGTGGGGGTACTGGTCCGTGCACCTACGTCCTGCGCACCGGCGACCGCGCGGGTGAGCAGTGCGGGGGTGCGCACTCCACCCAGCGCTGCTTTGGCCGCCTGACGGACGCTTGGCGTCACCAGTTCCCTGAGGCCACTGAGATCCCCCGCTGGGGTGAGCTGTCTAGGGCGGGTGTAGCTGTCTTTGACCTTGATTTTGATGCTATTCTTGCTGCCATGTATACTGTGACTATTAGTGATGAGGGTGACTGTTACCGGTGTTTTCCGCCCGACCCGGGCATTGAGACTGCTGCTCTAGCAACTGGTGAGGCTGCTGCTCTAGGTGCTAGCGAGGCTGCTGCTCTAGGTGCGTCTGCTCCCTCAGGTACTGGTGAGTCTGCTCTCTCAGGTTCTGCGTCGGCTTCGGCCTCCCACACCTTCACCCTTGACTCGGGGGCTTCTCGCTCCTTCTTTCGAGACCGCACCACACTCACGCCGCTTGGCCGGCCAGTTGCGGTCTCTCTGGCAGACCCCTCTGGGGGTCCTGTCCTTGCTCACTTCTCCACTGTCCTCCCGTGTCCGGCGGCCCCCTCTGGCACCCTGTCTGGTCTTTACCTCCCCTCGTTCTCTACGAACTTGGTGAGTGGTGCTGACCTACAGGATGCGGGGGTTCACCAGTTCACTCCTGCGAGTCAGCGGGTGACCCACTGCACGGACGCTCGGACAGGCCGACACCTGGCCACGTTTACACGTCAGCCGGGGTCGAGCCTGTACACACTGACCACTGCGTCTCCCCCAGTCCCTGCGTCTGGTCAGGTAGCTGCGTCGGGTCAGGTGTTTGCTGCAGCGTCCAGGTCTGGTCCCGAGTCTGCCCCCTGCTCGTGTCGCCTCCTGTCTCACGAGACTCTCCTCTGGCACCACCGCCTTGGTCACCCCTCCCTGCTTCGTCTCCGGAGCATGGCCTCCCGTGTCCTTGTCTCTGGTCTTCCCCGGTCCCTCCCTCCACTTCCTCCGGGGCCTGGCCCTACCTGCGTCCCCTGTGTCGAGGGACGACAGCGGGCTACCCCTCACTCCTCCCAGTTTCCTCCGACAGAGGCCCCGCTGCAGACGCTTCACATGGACGTGTGGGGCCCGGCCCGCGTCCGTGGACAGGGTCACGAGCGCTACTTCCTGCTGGTGGTTGACGACTACTCGCGTTACACCACAGTCTTCCCCTTGCGCAGCAAGGGTGATGTCACTGAGGTGTTGATCGACTGGATCCGCGCGGCTCGTCTCCAGCTCAGGCGGAGCTTCGGCTCGGACTTTCCTGTTCTGCGTCTGCACTCTGACAGAGGCGGAGAGTTCTCCTCTGGCCTTCTGCGAGCCTACTATCGTGCACGAGGCATCCGCCAGACCTTCACGCTTCCGGACTCTCCACAGCAAAATGGGATTGCTGAGCGCCGCATTGGCATGGTCATGGACGTCGCCCGTACGTCCATGATGCATGCGGCTGCCCCCCATTTTCTGTGGCCGTTTGCGGTTCGGTACGCGGCGCATCAGATCAACCTTCAGCCCAGGGTCTCCATGCCGGAGACCTCCCCAGCCTTGCTGTGGACGGGGAAGGTTGGCGCTGCGTCTGCGTTCCGTGTCTGGGGATCTCGGGCGTTTGTCCGCGACTTGTCTGCGGACAAGCTGTCCCCTCGTGCTGCTCCTTGCGTCTTCCTGGGTTTCCCCCCTGACGCCCCAGGGTGGCAGTTCTACCACCCCACCTCTCGCCGTGTTCTGTCCTCCCAGGACGTCACGTTCGACGAGTCGGTCCCCTACTACCGCCTCTTCCCCTACCGCACTCCGTCCCTCCCCCCGCCACCGCTCTTCCTTGTACCAGGTCCCCCCCCGGTAGACCCCCTCCCCCCTCAGGGTCCTGCCCCTTCAGGTGTGTCCCAGGTAGACGCTGTTGAGCCTGTCGAGGTCGCTGGTGACTCTGGTGCTGACTCTGGGGGTGCTGAGCGTGTGGGTGCTGACTCTGGGGGTGCTGAGCGTGTGGGTACTACGACTGGGGGTGCTGAGCCTGGGGGTGCTGCGTCTGGGGGTGCTGAGCCTGGGGGTGCTACGCCTGGAGGTGCTGAGCCTGGGGGTGCTGCGTCTGGGGGTGCTGAGCCTGGGGGTACTACGCCTGGAGGTGCTGAGCCTGGGGGTGCTACGCCTGGTGGTGCTGTGCCTGGCGGTTCTCCGGGTGCTCCTTCTCGCCGGGAGCCACTCTCTCCCCAGGAGCTGCGTGAGTGGTTTGCCCGGCGCTGGAGGCGAGCTACTGGAGCTGGAGGTGCTGCGGGTACTGGAGGTTCTGTTGCTGCTGAGAGAGCTGGTGCCACGGGTCCCGGAGGTGCTCGTACTGGGAGTACTGGAGCTGCTGGACCTGCGGGTACTTCTGGAGCTGGAGTTGCTGCGGGTGTTGGCGCGGAGGCTACTGCTGTCGGTCCTGGAGGCGGTCCTGCTGGGGGTACTACTGGTGCTGCTGGGGGTTCTGGAGTTGGAGCTGCTACTGGTGCTGGTGCTGCCACTGGGGGTGCTGGTGCTGTCCCTCCTGTGTCTGGAGTCGCCGCGCGGCCTCGGCCGTACTTCGTTCCGCTCCTTCAGCAGGTTCTTGGTCTCCCGCCTTCTACTGGTCCTCCTCCTCCCTTAGAGTGTCCACAGCCTGTCCCGTCGCAGTTACAGTTACAGCCGGCCTCCCCACTGCCTGCTCCGTCTCCCTACACTGGTCCTACTGGAGGTCTTGCTGAGCGTCGTGAGCCTGCGTCTCGCCCTGCGTCGCCTGTCCGTGCTGCTCGCACTAGTGGTCGCGGTTCGCGTCAGCGTCCTCCTCCTGTCCCTGGCACGCACCGGATGTCTCTGCGTCCGTCCACTGCTCCTCTGCGTGCCCCTTTGCCTTCTCCTCCTGAGTCTTCTCTTCCTGCTCTTGCCGACCCGGAGTCGGACTCTCTTCGTGCTGCCAGTCCTACTGTCGCGCGTCTCCTTGCTACTGTTGTCACTGACCCTTCCTTTGAGTCCACTGCTGCGTCTGCCCTAGTTGCTGAGCTCGTCGACTTTGCTGCTCGCTGTCGCCTAGACTACGTCGCCAGTCTTGTTGCTGAGTCTGAGTCTGTCTGTCCTCCGTCCGTCGGGGGTGAGTGTGCCCTTGGCACGGACGTCCTTGAGGACAGGCAGGAGGAGTTCCAGTGCTTGGCCGCTGCTTCACCTCATCTCGTGTCCGTACTGCTTACCCCTGAGGGAGACCCGGATGCACTTGACATCCCGACTCCGCGCTCTTACGCGGAGGCGATAGAGGGTCCCTACTCCTCTCAGTGGCAGGCAGCTATGGACGCAGAGATGGCTTCCTGGAAGTCCACAGGCACCTACGTTGACGCTGTTCCCCCTCCTGGGGCGAACATCGTCAGTGGCATGTGGATTTTCAGGGTGAAGCGACCGCCGGGTTCTCCGCCTGTCTTCAAGGCGCGTTACGTGGCTCGTGGCTTCAGTCAGCGACAGGGAGTTGACTACTTTCAGACCTTCTCTCCCACCCCGAAGATGACCACTCTTCGGGTACTGCTGCACGTAGCTGCTCACCGTGACTACGAGCTACACTCTCTTGACTTCAGCACTGCTTTCTTGCAGGGCAGCCTGCACGAGGAGATCTGGCTGCGTCGCCCACCTGGCTTCACTGGGTCTTTTCCTCCTGGCACCCAGTGGAGCCTACGGCGGCCAGTCTATGGTCTCCGCCAGGCACCGCGTGAGTGGCACGGCACACTGAGGACTACACTTGCGGCTCTTGGGTTTGCTCCCTCTACTGCCGACCCGTCGCTGTTTCTGCGCACCGACACTTCTTTGCCGCCGTTCTACATCCTCGTGTACGTCGACGACTTGGTCTTTGCCACAGCTGACACTGCTGGACTAGCCCACGTGAAGTCCGAGCTGCAGAAGAGACACACGTGCACTGACCTGGGTGAACTGCGCAGCTACCTTGGCTTGCAGATCACTCGGGACAGAGCACGCCGCACCATTACCCTGACTCAGTCACACATGGTGCAGCAGGTCCTTCAGCGCTTCGGCTTCACGTACTCCTCGCCTCAGGCCACTCCTCTGCCTACTCGCCACTCGCTCTCAGCTCTGCCTTCGGATGAGTCCGTAGAGTCGAGTGGCCCGTACCCAGAGCTTGTTGGCTGCCTCATGTACCTGATGACCTGCACACGACCTGACCTTGCATACCCTCTTAGCATTCTTGCACGCTATGTTGCTCCTGGGAGACACAGACCGGAGCACATGGCTGCAGCGAAGAGGGTGTTGCGCTACTTGTGCAGTACGTCGGGCATGGGGCTTCTGCTTGGAGGGCAGAGTCCAGTGGTCCTTACTGGGCACGCAGACGCTTCTTGGGCTGACGACCAGGCTACGCGGCGGTCGTCACAGGGTTACACCTTCAGCCTTGGTTCCGGCTCTGTTTCGTGGCGGGCTACTCGCTCGTCTTCTGTTCTCGGCTCCAGTTGTGAGGCTGAGATCTACGCAGGAGCCATGGCTGCACAGGAGCTTCGCTGGCTCACCTACCTGCTGACTGACCTCGGAGAGCTGCCTCGTTCTCCTCCAGTGCTGTACGTAGACAACAAGGCCATGCTGGCCTTGTGTCGGGAGCACAGACTGGAGCACAGAACGAAGCACATTGCTCTCCGCTACTTTCTTGCTCGTGAGCTGCAGCAGCGTGGTCAGCTGCGTCTTGCGTACGTGGCCTCTGAGGCCAACACTGCTGATATCTTCACCAAGGCGCTTGCGCCTTGTGACCATCAGCGCTTCTGTACTCAGCTGGGCCTTGTGCCTACCTTGCCTCACTTGCTCACCTCTTGACCTTGCTTGTGCTGTTACATATATATATACCTGCTCTTGCTTGTCTAGCCTTTATATATATATGTACTCCTGCATGTGAACTGGCCTTGTGGCCTTGAACTTGTGCTCGGAATGTGTGGTGACTTTGTGATCCACCCTGAGCTTGCTTTGCTTTACTCTGCTTGACTGGTCTTGTGACCCCTTGTTCTCCCCCACTTTGCCTATGGGGGTGTGTCAGAATATTATAGCTCATGCATATTGTGTAGGCTATAGTGGGGTAGCCCATAAGGGGTACAACCCAATTAGGGTTAGTACTTGTACCCAATTCATTCATAGTTCATTCATTCCTTGTTTCTTCTCACGTGCCTGCCTGCCGGGCACGCGCTCTTCAACAGTCACGCGCGGCTGCAGCGCGAGGGGTGCCGCCGAGCAGAACTTCGACAGCCGAGGGTCCCTTGGCGGAAATTTCTTCTGAGCTCCGTTTGCCGCGGCGATCGTTTTCCCTGGCGGGAATTGAAGTTTCTCCCGCGTTACCGGGGCTTGAAGTAGTCGCGTTGTCGCGGTTAAGCGTCGAGTTCGCCGGAGCCATATTAGCTAAGTTGCGCTGAAGGATATCGTTTAGGAGTGTTGTCGGGGCTGTGAAGCGCGGAAGGGATTGTGTCTTCGCCAGAGTGACGAGAACGAGAAATTAGAACTACAAATTGAGAAATGAAAACGTGGGTGGGGACGAATGTCCCCACGTCCCTCTTTTGTAGGCAAAAGAGGGTGAGTAGCGCTTCGGCGCTACCTTTGCTGTGTTGGCCACGTACCCCTTTCACAATACAAAATTTTAGAAAGTGTTACATTTCATTACACTTTCAAAAATTATCATATATTTTTTATTGCCAAATCGATATCTATTTATCGTCATGCTATCGCCGAGCTTATCACGGTTCCTGGAGGAGTTTCCTGGGATGCTGTTTCGAGTATGTCAACGGCAGCCATGATCACTCGGTATGATTTTGTCGTCCGTTTTATGGTACGTGTGCTGTCTCTGTGTTCACCTAACTGTGCTGCGTGTTTTGCAGAACCCTCGTTCCGCCCGAAATAAGCTGTTCATGCATGTTACCTACGTACCTGCTGTGTGAATTATCATGCATGTGTTTATATATTGTTAGGTGCTTTTTAGTTAATGGTAAGGTGGACCAGGTATTGTTATTGTGGCTAACATTGCTGTAAGGTTGAGAATAAATTGAGTGGGATTGTAAAATGATGTGATTTAAAACTGGATGCGCCTATATCGGGTGAGCTCAACACGTGCGAAATTCGAAATTAGGTTTTGTCAGGCGTGAATATGTCAAGATAGTGAGTGTAGTAGGAGCTAGGTTTAGGTAGGGCCTAGACTTAGTAGCCTAGGCCAAGGGAGTCGAGAGAGTTTGCGCCAAGAGAGAGGGTCGAGAAAAGTATGATGCAATATGAGAAACAAGTACAAGTTATAGTTGAGGAAGGGTGCACCACCAAGCAAGAACAAATGTATGACTACACTACAGCTAGAACTACATGCAGTTATATATAATTCTGACATCCCCCCGTAACTGCATGCAGGAATAGCTAAGTGAAAGACACAACCTGCAGGGGTACACCACAGACAGAGAAAACAGCAACAGCAGGCAAGGCAGCAGAACAGGTTCGGTAGCAAAGGGGCAGGCGACAGCAAGGCACTTCTGCCACCCCCTTACTCTCCTCCCCCCCCGACCACAGGAGGGGCGGCAGGGAGAGAGAGGAGGCGGGCTGGCGCTGGCTGGTCACCCCCTCCATCCCCTCACCCTCCCCCTCCCCCTCCCCCCCACACTGCTGCAGGATCAGCAGAGGGGGGAAGAGAGGAGAGGTGGAGGGACGGCTGCTGGTTGGTCTCACACCCGCCACCCCAGTGCCACTCCCCCGGCTCCCCGACACCCTCACACCCTCCCCCCCAGCGGCAGCTGCAGCAGTGGGAACGAAAGGAGGAGGAGGGGAAGGGAAGCACACCACCCATCACCCCCACACCCGCCACCCCCATACCCTCCCCCCCACGGCTGCAAGGAGACGAAGGAGGAGGGGGGGGGGGGCGGGGAGAAAGCCGCAGAGCGGCTACAGAGGGTCGGCGCGGGTAGGGCAGGGGCGGCTGCAGCGAGTGCAGGCGCGGGGTGAGGCAGAGGCGGCTGCACCGAGTGCAGGAGCGGGGGCGGCTGCTCCAAGGGCAGGCGCTGGGTGGTGCAGGGGCGGCTGCACCGAGTGCAGGCGCGGGTGAGGCAGGGGCACCGTCGCGGGCGCCAGGGGCGGGTCCACGGCGGCGCAGGGCACCGTCGTGGGCGCCAGGGGCGGGTCCGCGGCGGCTCAGGGCACCGTCGCGGGCGCCAGGGGCGGGTCCGCGACAGCGCAGGGCACCGTCGCGGGCGCCAGGGGCGGGTCCGCGGCGGCTCAGGGCACCGTCGCGCACCACGGGGCACGCGACGGGCAGTTCAGGGCACCGTCGCGTGCCACGGGGCGCGCGACGGGCAGAAAAGATGTCACGCGCCACCCGGGCGCGGGACAGAACGAAAATCGCCACGCGTCCGAGGCGCGCGACCGGAAAAACAGTAGCGGAAGCGTGAGGCGGGCCCACAGGCCAGGACTTAACAGCCTCTAATACCATGTCAAGATAGTGAGTGTAGTAGGAGCTAGGTTTAGGTAGGGCCTAGACTTAGTAGCCTAGGCCAAGGGAGTCGAGAGAGTTTGTGCCAAGAGAGAGGGTCGAGAAAAGTATGATGCAATATGAGAAACAAGTACAAGTTATAGTTCAGGAAGGGTGCACCACCAAGCAAGAACAAATGTATGACTACACTACAGCTAGAACTACATGCAGTTATATATAATTCTGACAGAATACACCATATGAAAGAGGATGCGTTATTCGCTAATCGGGCCCTGATTCCGTGCTGCCCGACGAACGTGCTTTAATTTTCACTGTAGCGCGTACAGGCAGTGCTAAATGTATGCATCAGCAGTCCTTGCCGAACCAGCCGTACGAATCATTGGGGAATCATCGCACGCAATCCCCAAACATTCCTGACACGCGCGTGGATTCCTCTAGATAAACCATGAACAATGTTGCCCTGTATATACTTTCAGCATTCCATTGGCAAACCCTAAACAATGTTTCGCCGGTTTGAATTTTGTTGAGCCCAAGCGCGACTAACGGCGCGAGGCACACGACGCTTAGGTCGCAGGGAGTAGTATCGAGCAGCCGGACCATAGCGCATACGATCTGGACGTCCGGAAGCACGTTCCTTCGCGACAATATCAACGGTAAAAGGACCAACACTGACAGCACTCCAATTGCTGCTACAACAACCACCGGCGCAACCGTCGGCGCTAGAACCTTCGCTGCTGGCTCCACGGATGCTACAACCACGGCGGCGGGATCGGGCTGCGCGGCGTCGGCGCTGGAGGGGTTCGCGTGGTCGGCGGCGCTGGGGTCCAGTCTCACGCTGCATTGGCGCGCAGTGGACTCGGCGCGCCTCGCCTTGGCGCTGTAAGCGGCGGGCGGCAGCGCGGCGGCGACGGGGTGGTTCGCCGTGGGGTGGTCGGCGACGGGCCGCATGGCGGCGTCCGACGCCGTGGTGGGCAATCTGGCGGGCGGCGCCGTCCAGACGGTGTACATGAGCGGCACGGCGCAGAGCGACGTTCAGCCCACAAGCACCTTCGATATTGGCAACGCGCAGCTCGCCACGTCACCCTCGGGATCCACTTTCCTCAAGTAAGACGGGGCGCTGCTTGGAGATGTTGTCGGTTATTTCAGGATAATTAACTTTGCGAAAATGAGGCTTAGGGTTTCGGATTCAGGGTGTAGGTTCAAGTTTTTTTTTCTACTTCTTTTCCTCTCCGAGTCGGACCCACACACTCATTATTCCCTCCCCTCTCATCCCACATTCATTCAATCAGGTTCAACTGCTCGGCGGGAGATGGGTCGGTGGCGGTGAGCGTGCAGGGCAGCAATACGCTCGTGTGGGCGCACTCCGCCGATGGCTCGCAGACGCTCGGCTTTCACGGCGACTATGAGTGAGTGCAGTGCAGACATGGGTGTGAGAGAGTGAGTGCAAACCCTTGGTAATGCATCTCATCTCGGTTTTCCTTTCCCTTTTCCCCGTGTATATTTTTTGTGCTCCTGCTTTTCTGTTTCTCCACTCACATCCTCTCCCACTTTGTCCCTCTCTCCCTCTCCCCCCTTCCCTCCTCCCCCTCTCCCCCCTCTCCCCCTCGCCCCTCCTCCCAGTGGCGCGCTTCAAGTGGACTTCGCGTGCTCCTCTGCCTCGTCCGGAGGGGGAGGGGGTGGCGGCACTGGTGGGGGCATGGGGGGAGGCACTGACGGAGGTGGGGGCGACTATGGGGGTGACTACAACGTGGGGAACAGTGGAGGTGATTACAACGGTGGTGATGATGGCGGTGGTGGTTACAACGGGGGGAATGGAGGCGACTACAACGCTGGAGTTGACAATAATGGGGGCGCTGGGGGAGGCAGTGGGGGTGGCAGCGGCGGGGGGAGTGGTGGCGGTGGAGGGAGCAGTGGTGGTGGGGTAGGAGGTGGGGGAAGGTGAGGCGGTGGGGGGGACTGCAGGAGAGGGCCTGGGGGCGGTCAGGGCGGACCTGGGGGCGGACGTGGCGGGCCAGGGGGAGCTGGGGGCGGGCAGGGCGGACCTGGTGCTGGTGGGGGACAAGGGGGACTTGAGGGCGGGCAAGGGGGGGGTGGGGTCGGCAATGGTGGCGACTACATCAATGGGGGGAGCTACAGCGGCGGTAATGGCGGAGGCAACACAGGCGGAGGTGGTGGTTACTACAGCGTTGGAGGAGGAGGAGGGACCGGTGCTGCTGGTGGCGCCGCTGGTGGCGCTGGGGTTGCTGGTGGTGGGGGCTGTGGGGGAGGGCAAGGGCAAGGCGGGGGACCTGGGGGACAGGGCGGTTCTGCTAGCGGACAAGGGGGAGCTGGTGGGGGACAGGGCGGACCTGGGGGAGGTTCTGGTGGGGGGAGCAATGGCGGGGATTATGGTGGTGGTAATTGCGGTGGTGACTATAGTGGGGGGAATGGCGGGGACTACAACACTGATGGTGACTACAGTGGGGGGAACACTGGAAGGGGCTATGGTGGCGGCAATGGTGGTGATTATAACGGAGGGAGCACTGGTGGTGACTATAATGGAGGGAGCTACAGTGGGGACTATAGCGGAGGGACGGGCGGCAGTCAGGGAGGCCCATCTGGGGGCGGTGTGAGTGGCGGGGGAGGCATGGGCGGCGGAGGCTTGGGCGGTGGCGGAGGAATGGGAGGGGGCGGGGGAATGGGAGGGGGCGGGGGAATGGGAGGGGACGGGGGAATGGGAGGGCCTGGGGGCAGCACGGGCAGAGGAGGAGGGATGAGGGGAGGGGGAGGGATGGGCGGAGGTGGAGGCATGGGGGGAGGAGGCATGGGGGGAGGAGGCATGGGGGAAGGGCCTGGAGGGCGTGGAAGGCGTTGAGGGTGGGTCGATGAGGGGGTGTGGCAGGCACAGCAACTCCTTTTGAAGGTGCTTTGGAAAGCAAAAGCCGGGTGGCTCTAGGGTGCAAGATGATTTAGCTTTGATGTCCCTCAGGGCGGCAGTCAGGGAGGCCCATCTGGGGGCGGTGTGAGTGGCGGGGGAGGCATGGGCGGCGGAGGCTTGGGCGGTGGCGGAGGAATGGGAGGGGGCGGGGGAATGGGAGGGGGCGGGGGAATGGGAGGGGACGGGGGAATGGGAGGGCCTGGGGGCAGCACGGGCAGAGGAGGAGGGATGAGGGGAGGGGGAGGGATGGGCGGAGGTGGAGGCATGGGGGGAGGAGGCATGGGGGGAGGAGGCATGGGGGAAGGGCCTGGAGGGCGTGGAAGGCGTTGAGGGTGGGTCGATGAGGGGGTGTGGCAGGCACAGCAACTCCTTTTGAAGGTGCTTTGGAAAGCAAAAGCCGGGTGGCTCTAGGGTGCAAGATGATTTAGCTTTGATGTCCCTCAAAGTGGCTCCTGATTTTGAGGTACATCAAAGCCTAATCTGTGCAAAAAAAGGTTTCCGGGTCTGAAAAATGTTCTGTAATGTTCTTTGAGAAATTATGCACATGCGTTTTACCTCTAGATCTCTGATTTCGCCAACTTTCAACATCACGTCCAAGCATCCTGTTTTTCAAGAAACAGCAAATGACACTGTTCTTAACAAACATTTACAGTCGTCTGCAAATAGTTTCGCAAAAATTCTCTTGATAGGAACTTTAAAGGGGCACAAATAGTTTTCCTGGTTTGCTGCAGGGACGTGATTTGTATATTTCAGATTGAGGAGTTGGTTACCTCGTTGCTGTTCATTCATGTGTACCTCCCGAACTTCCAAATTTTTAGATGTATGTACTTCACGAATATGTGCGGCGTATATGTTTCTACCTTACATTGCAGCTGTCATCTCTGTTGTTCTGTTATTACGCACCTCACAATTAACCTTACATGGGTATTGGGCTCTTGACGTTTTTGAAGCATGTCATGCCCTCATTCCTATATCACTCACTCCCATATCACTCACTCCCATATCACTCACTCCCATGTCACTCATCCCCATATAAGTCATTCCCATATCAGTCATTCCCTTACCACTCATTCCAATATCACTCATCCCCATATAAGTCATTCCCATATCAGTCATTCCCTTACCACTCATTCCAATATCACTCATTCCCATATATTTCACTCCCATATCACTCATTCCCATCTCACTCTTATCCAAATCCCTCACTCCCGATTCCCTCACTACCAAATTCCTCACTTCTGTATCCCTCACTCCCAAATCATTCTCCCATACTCACTCGTAAACCACTCACTTGCATATCCCTCACTCACAGAACACTCACTCGCATATCCCTCACTCCCAGAAACCCTCACTCCCAAATCCCTCACTCCCATATCCCTCACCCCCTAATCCCTCATTCCCAAATCCCTCCCTCCCAAATCCCTCACCCCCAAATCCCTTATTCCCAAATCCCTACCTCGAATGGTCCTTCGTATCAATAGACACAATGCATACACGCATGCAAGATTGAAGGTGGGGCAAGCATCCAACTCGCCACCCGCCTGGTCCACAAGGGGTCCAAGCGGGGGTTCTAGGATCTGAAATAGGTAACCTTCAGCTAGGGTTTCGATGGTGTCTGCAATCCCAGCCGCGTCCGCCTCCATGGCGGTGTGAGTTTTCAGATTGAGGGCGTTGTCAAAATGTCATATCTTGATAGGCTGTAGTGAGGTGCCCTGTAGTGGGTACAATGCTTAGGGTTTGCCTATTTGTACCCAACTCCCTTTCTTGTTCCTCATTCCGTTGTGTTCAGTCTCTAAGATGGTATCCGAGTAGGTTCCGTTCCTAGCTCCCCGCCCTAGCCTAGCGCCTCCGCGCCTTAGCGCCCTCCGCGCCCTCCGCGCCCTCTGCGCCCTCCGCGCCTTAGCGCCCCCCTAGCCCGGCCGCGCCCTCCGCGCCTTAGCGCCCTCCTAGCCTGGCCCTCGGTTCCATCGCGTGCCCCTCCCCACTGTCGACCGCCCCTCCTCACCGTTCTGCGCCCCTCCCCACCGTCGCGCGCCCTCCCCTCCGCCTCCGCGCCCTTAGCCCGTTGCGCCCTCTTGCGCCCTCTCGGCCCAGCGCCCTTAGCGCCCTTAGCCCGCGCGCTCGCGCCCTTAACCCGCGCCTCCGCGCCCCTTAGCCGCGCCCTTAGCCTCCGCGCTCTTCGCCCGCGCCCTTAGCCTGCGCCCTTAGCCGTGCCCGCGCCTCCGCGCCCTCCTCACCTCCGTGCCTCCGAACCCTTAGCCCGCGCCCTAGCCTCCGCCCGCGCCATCGCCTTAGCACGCACCCACCCACACTCGGTACGCGCCCTCACCACACCACTGCCCTGTTCGCTGGGCCCTACCCACTTCTACTACCATTGGTCTCTCGCTCAGCGGCTGGCAGCCGCTTCTCTCGCCGACCGCCTAGGTTAGAGCCGTGTAGCCGCTAGCTCCTAGCCCCTAGCACTCGTCTCTGGAGTTCCTCACCGCTTCACGCCTAGACTAGGTCGCTCCGTGCTCCTAGCCTCTAGCTCCGCCGGTATCTTACCTCCCCACACCTGGCGCTCCTAGATTTCCCTCCTCGTTCTTATCTCGCCTCCGCCGTGCTCCAGCCGCCTCTAGCATGGCCTCCGTTGTGGAATCCCGTCGCCTTCGTTTCGATGCGGAGGGACGTCCGATCGAGTTCGGTACCTGGCAGCGCCAGACCACGCGCTTCCTCACCAGTCAGCGTCAGGACGGCGCCACCCTGTGGGCCCACGCGTCTGGTGCCCTCAAGGCGCCCCAGTCCCCCGCCCCCCTACCGACCGGCTCGGAGCCGACTCCTGTGGCCCAGGCGGACTACGACCGTCGGGTCCTGGCCAGGGACGTGTGGAACTCGCGTGGCGCTGCCGCCGCTCTTTCGCTAACGGAGCTCCTCCCCCCGACTGAGGCCGCCCACTTTGACAAGGTGGAGACAGCGCAGGGGGTTTGGGATGCTATTGTTGCACGCTATTCCACCCCTTCCTCTGCCTCCCTCGGTCACCTCCTCATGACGTTCGTGTTTCCCGACCTAGGCTCGTTTGCGACTGTGTCCGACCTAGTGACTCACCTCCGCTCACTTGACGCCGGTTTGCGTGCGGCCTGTACCGACGCCCAGCTTCTTGCTGCTCCCCCCCCCCCATGTGGCTCACTGTGCACTGGTTAGTCAACCGCCTCCCTGACCGCCTTGCCACTGCTCGTGACGCGCTTCTCCAGAAGCACCCCACTGAGCTCACTATCGATCTCCTTGAGACCACTCTCGGGACGATCGAGAGCAGCCTCCTCACCGTTGCCTCTGCCACTGACGCGGTGGCCCCCCGTCTCTTTGCGGGCTGTGCCGCCCCTCAGCTCCCCACTTTCACTCCTACCCGCGCTTCTGCTGCTGTGTCGGTTTCTGACGACACTGCTGCCGTTTCTGCCGCAGACTGGCAGAAACGGGGCAAGAGTGGCAAGAAGGGCGGGAAGGGGGGAGGTGGAGGCGGTGGAGGCGGCGGTGGAGGTGGCGGTGGAGGTGGGAGCGGCGGTGGTGGAGGCGGCGGCGGCGGCGGCGGCGGCGGTGGCGGTAGTGCATCAGGACGAGGGGGCCTTGGAGGAGGTGCAGGATAGACAGGCCCGCCCACTGGCGGTGGCCCGACCGGTGGGGGTGTTGGACCCCAGCAACAGCAGCCGCAGCAGCAGCACCAGCCACAGCAGGGACAGCAGCAGCAGCAGGGACCGCAGCAGCAGCAGGCACCGCAGCAGTTCCAGCAGTGGGGGCCCCTGCTGCAGTGGGGTCCGCAGCAGCACTGGGGTCCCCCACCACAGTGGGGTCCGGGAGGACCAGGGAGCACCGGACGCAGCAGCAGTACTTCCAGCTGGGCCCCTCGCCCCCCTCGCCGTGACACTGGCCCCTGCACCCACTGGTGCCTCACCGGACCGGGCAGCCCCTGTCTCTGCGGTCGCGACGATCACTCTGCCGCGCGGTGCTTCCGCCGCCTCGACGACCTCTACCGTGCTCGTTGGGGCCCTGCGGCGACCGCGCCTCGCTGGGCTCGCCTGTTAGCCCGTAAGATTGATGCGTTTGATCTGTCTATGGACGATGCTCGTCAGCATGCTTTGTATGCTGATGTTGACTATAGTGCTGATGGATCTGTGTGCTCGCGTGTTCGTAGATTAGCTTGCTTACCTCCTGCTAGTGTAGACTTGTGCCTTTCTAGTCTAGGTGCTTGTGTTGCTGCTCTAGGTGCTTGTGTAGCCACTAGGACAGGTGACCCTCCGGCTGAGGTGTCCCTGTCCTTCACGCTGGACTCTGGCGCGTCTTAGTGCGTCTTCCGCGACCACACGACCCTCACGCCACTCCTCACTCCTGTTTTGGTAGCTCTGGCTGATCCTACCTCAGGACCAGCCGTTGCGCGTAGCTCCACTACCCTCCCGTGTCCTGTGGTCCCCTCTGGTGTCCTGCGCGGCCTCCACATCCCCTCGTTCACTCGGAACTTGGTGGGTGTTGGATACCTCCAGGACAGGGGGATCACGGTTACCTTTGTGGGGGGTGGGAGGACTGCGGTCTGTACAGACGCTGCCACAGGTGCTGTTCTGGCCACGTTCACCAGGGAGCCCCGCTCCGGTCTCTACGTTCTCCACACCGAGCGCTCCCCGGTTGCGTCCTCCGCTCAGGTCGTTGCATCCCCTCCAGTCCAGGTGTCCAGTCCGGTTGCTGTGTCTAGCCAGGTGGCCGTGTCTAGTCCAGTTGCAGTGTCTAGTCAAGTCGCGTTGTCCAGTCCAGTGGCCGCGTCCTGCTCCTGTCGGTCCCTCACCCACCCGACCGTCTTGTGGCACCACCGCCTTGGCCACCCGTCGATCCCCCGCCTCCGTGGCATGACCACTCACGGGCTTGTCACCGGTCTCCCGCGCACCTTTCCGTCGCTCCCTACCTCCCCTGCTCCCCCTTGCACTCCTTGCGTCGCCGGTCGCTTTCGCGCCACTCCCCACTCCTCCTCCCTTCGCCCGGCCACTGCTCCCTTCGAGACTCTCCACTTGGACGTCTGGGGCCCTGCCCCGACGCAGGGATCTGGGAGGGAGCGTTACTTTCTGGTGGTTGTCGACGACTTCTCCAGGTACACCACAGTGTTCCCTCTCGCGAAGAAGTCCGAGGTGAGTTCTACGTTGATCCGGTGGCTTCTGGCTACTGAGGGCACTCGTGGTCGTCATGTCAGTTGTCTACACTCCGACTGTGGGGGCGAGTTTTGCTCAGGCATTCTTGGCGGATTCTGCGGCGAACAGGGCATCGTACAGTCCTGGACGCTTCTAGAGTCCCCGCAGCAGAATGGGGTTGTTGAGCGCCGCATTGGCTTGGTCATGGACATTGCTCGCACGTCCATGATCCATGCCCGTGCGCCCCATTTTCTGTGGCCCTATGCGGTTCGCTACGCCGCACACCAGCTGAACCTCCAGCCGCGTGTCTTGCGGCCCGAGGCTTCACCGACCAGTCTTTGGACCGGTTCCCCTGGTGTTGGGTCGTCCTTTCGTGTCTGGGGCTGCCTTGCGCTTGTTCACGACACCTCCGCAGACAAGCTCTCGGCACGCGCCGTCCCCTGTGTCTTCCTTGGTTTCCCAGTGGACTCTGCCGACTGGTCCTTTTACCACCCGCCCCTCCACCAGTTCCTAGACTCCCCTGACGTCCGGTTTGACGAGTCTGTGTCCTACTACACCCGGTACCCCTGTCGAGGTCTCCCGGTACCCCCTCCCCCTCTTTTCCTCGCACCCTCTCCTCCTCCTGCTCCCACTCCTCCGGTACCCCCGCCCCCCCCTGGTCCTGCCCCGTCTGGTGTGTCCCACGCTACCCCTCTACCCTTGGTCGCGCGTCAGGTAGCGTCTCCCTCCCCGCAGTCCTCCTCAAAGTCCCCTCAGCAGCCTTCGGCACTTCCGCAACAGGTTACATTGGACTCGGTTGGTGTTGGAGCTGGAGGTGCAGCCGCTGGCGGTACTCGGTCTGGGGGTGCTCGTTCGAGGGGTGCTGGAGCTGGAGGTGCTGGCGCAGGTGGCGCTAGCTCTGGGGGTGCTGGAGCTGGAGGTGCTAGTTCTGGGGGTGCTGGAGTTGGAGGTCCTGGCACTGGAGGTGCTAGTTCTGGGGGTGCTGGAGCTGGAGGTGCTGGCACGGGAGGTGCTGGTTCTGGGGGTGCTGGTACTGGAGGCGCTGGCACTGGAGGTGCTGGTTCTGAGGAGACAGGAGCTGAAGACACTGGTTCTGCGGAGTCCACTCCGCCTCCCCACCGCCACGACACGCGTCTCCAGGCGGCCCGTCGGCGTGAGCGTGAGGAGCAGGTGTTGTTGGAGAGGGAGCGGCAGGAGTCGCGGCAGTTGGACCTGCTGGAGCAGCAGCAGCAGCAGCAACAGCAGCAACAGCAGCAGCAGCAGCAGCAGCAGCAGCAGCAGCAGCAGCCGCTGTGAGAGTACGACGGCTTATGCTGGCTTTGCTAGCTTGCCTGGACATTATTATGCTATTTCTAGCTTGGGTTTATTTTATCATGCATAGATATGCTTGATTTCCTAGGTTAGGTGCATTCCTATATGTTATTATAGTTATAGCACCGAACCAGGTTACGTGTACCGAACTCAAGCCTATTCGGTTTCCACCGAATTGCTTTCTACTGAGTTCGGGAAGGTTCTGTTCGGGACGCTTCGCGACCCTCAGAACATTCGCGTAACACCTGGGTTACCTGCCTTGTGTCGAGCCTATATATAGCCTCGTCTTGTACCCAGGTGAATCATTCAATTCAAACTCTCTTTTCTGAGCTCGATCCTAGATCCTCACACTTGGTATCGGAGCCTGTTTACACGCGAAGTTTTTCGACCGCTAAAACCTAGTTTTTAAAAACCGCGGGGGCGACGACGGAAAGCGCCGATTTCGGGTACGTAAACCAGTTCCGCGCTATTTTTTAACGTCCCCCTCGAACCGGTTTTCGAACACTCCTCAGGTCCAGTGGCGAAAAAGTTGGAATTTCGACCGTCAGATCGATTCGAATCTCAACGGCCCTGAGAATTTCGCCCAAAAACGTTGGAATTGGGAACGTCGGATCGAATTTCTTCTCAACGGCCGAGATCGGACGCGAATTTCGATTAAGGGAGAATTACGTGACTTACAGAATCAACGCTCGTCATTTCTACAGTCGATTCGACTCACAGTAAGATGACCAGCGCCTAAAATTCAATTATTTTCGTCGCAAATCTTCCTGTACATCGCCAAATGGAGGAAAATGGTGATAATTCCGTACGAAAAATTACGGAGTTACACACCGGCCTGGACCAGACGCGAGCGGCACTCCAGCGAATAGAGGAGCTTCTCGCGAACCAGTCGGCAGCCGCCACGGCAGCAGCAAACGCAGCGGCGAATGCAGCAGCGACGTCAGCAGCAGCAGCGGCGACACCGACACTTCACCCAGCAGCAGCGGCAACGGCTACACTGAATCTTGAGGCGGCACGTCCGAGGCTACCGGAAAAGTTCAATCCAAATGCGAGAGACACCGACGTCCGTCGATTCATTGCGACCCTCGAAATTTACTTCGAGGCCGTTGGCTGTACGACCCCGACACACGATGCAATGCGGATTCGGCTCGCAGCGACACTGTTACGAGGCCCGGCGCTCGAGTGGATTTACAATAGCAACGAAGTCCGAGGCGAGGGGTCATGGACGCAGTTTCGGGAAGCTTTAATTCAACGTTTCGAACCAATCAACTCCAGCTACATGGCGCGGCAGCGGATTCATCGGCACAAACAGTTCGGCAGTGTAACACAGTACACGCAGCAGATGGAGAGCCTCTTCAACCGAATAACCGACCTAACCGAAGGGGAAAAAATCCAAGCGTATACTGAGGGGCTAAAGATGGAAGTCCGCCGACAGGTGATTGCCGCGAACTACAACAACTACCGCGACATGGTGTGTGCAGCAGAGAGATTCGATGCGCTGACGCGAGATCAACCCGAGACACGACGCCACGTGCCGAACAGATCATTCGACATGAAGCGATCGGCACCACCCACGACCGCCGACCCGATGGATATCGACAAGATCGACGCAAAGCAGCGGCCGACAAAATATGAGAAGTGCGAATTTTGCGGCGCAGCAGGACATCGATTCTTGGCGTGTTGGAAAATGAAGAAGGCACGAGCGGAGCTGCAGGGCAACAACATTGCGACATCCACGATGGTGAAAAAAGGAGATCATGATGGCGCGAATTTAAAACGTCACGACCAGCCGGCAACAGGAGAAATCGCCGAGACAAATGGAGGCTCCGCGAAACAAGACTCTGCACCGACCAGGAAACTCCAGCCGAACACCCCCGAGAGTAAGAATATTTCCTCTCGAGGTTTTCAAGCCTTTGAAAAATTCAGGGGAGACTTCAAGGCCAAGAAAAAGCCTTTAGACATTATTCAGGTACCTGAGAAGTTGGGCAAACCACTCCGGAGCGTTGAAAAGGGTCGTGCGTTCCAAGGAGTTAATATTCTCTCCCCGCAGCACGGTGTTAAGGCTCCCCATTGCCCACAGGTGAAGCCTACACAGCTGCAAAGGCTTAGGGGAAGGTTCCAGGCCTAGACGAAGCTGAATCGGCCTCGGATAAATCCTTCTAACCCTACCCAGTTAAAAACTGATATTGAGTCAGCAGCTTCGAGCGCAGGACCTAGGGGAGATATATTTGACGTACCCTATGATCCTATAAGCGAGACCATCTACGGTTACTCGGAGCGGCAACAACCACTACTACTCGAGGTGATCTGCAACGGGCGACGCCTCCAGGCACTGGTGGACAGTGGTGCGTCCCACTCGGTGTGCGACCGCGGGACGTTGGAGAAAATTGGAGAACCTTTGGAGGAGACCAAGTTCACGGCAACGATGGTGGACGGTACGAAACTTCCCATCCACGGCGAAGCATCACTGCAGCTGCACATAAGGGCGCTGAGGTGGAAGCCGACGTTGCCGATCACAAACATCAAGGGTTTAGATTTCATCTTGGGGCGAGATTTCCTGAAACGACACTGGCACGGTTTGAACAGACGGTGAACGAGAGTAACACGGGTTACTTAGCACTGGTTATGGCAGCAGCAGAGGAAGAGAAGCCGAACACAGAGCTACCTGCAGCAGTAAAGGAGGTCTTGGAGCAGTACAAATATATAATGCCCGACGACATACCCGCAGGCGTACCTCCAGCACGCACCCACGAGCACGAGATCGTGGAGGAACCAGGTGCGAAACCCGTCTCACGTGCACCATACCGACTGAGTCCGACCGAACTAAAAGACATGAAGAAACAGATCGAGTATTTACTGGACAGACAACTGATCTGCCCATCCACCTCTCCCTACGGTGCACCAGTTCTCTTCACTCCAAAACCAGACGGCAGTTTACAGATGTGCATCGACTACCGCGCACTGAACAAACAGACAGTCAAGAACAAATATCCCATACCGCGCATAGATGATCTTCTGGACCAACTGCGTGGTGCAACAGTCTTTTCGAAGCTGGACCTACGATCGGGTTACTGGCAGATCAAGATGGCGGACAACTCGATCAACAAGACGGCGTTCCGTACCAGATACGGCTCCTACGAATACTTGGTGATGCCGTTCGGACTCTGCAACGCACCAGCAACGTTTCAGGCGGAGATGAATCACATCTTACGACCCCTGCTGGACGAGTGCGTAGTGGTGTACCTGGACGACATTCTTATCTACTCCAAGAACATGAAGGAGCACGTGGAGCATCTGCGGAAGGTGTTCGAGATCCTGCGGAAAAACAAATTCTACGTGAAGCTGTCGAAGAGCGACTTCGCCCTGAAGAAGGTGCAGTTCCTCGGGCACATGGTGAGTGCCGAGGGCGTACACGTGGACCCGCGGAAGATCGAAGCTGTCAAGAAGTGGAAAGTACCGGAGAACGTGAAGGAGTTGCAGCAGTTCCTAGGCTTCGCCAACTGCTACAACAGGTTCGTGCCGCAGTACGCTAAGATAGCAGCGCCACTGACCGACCTACTGAAAAAGGATACACCCTACAAATGGGATACTCCTCATCAGCAAGCCATGGAGCAATTACAGACAGCACTAACTACAGCACCAGTACTCATCCTACCGGACCCAGACAAAGACTACGTGGTGGAAGCAGACGCTAGTGACCAGGCAGTTGGAGCAGTACTGATGCAGGATCACGGACGCGGTTTGCAGCCCATCGCCTACCTCAGTAAGAAGCTACACGGAGCAGAACTGAACTACCCCATCCATGACAAGGAAGCCTTAGCGATAGTCATAGCCTTCAAGGCGTGGAGGTGTTACCTAGAGGGAGCCAAGACTACAGTCTATACTAACCACTGCAGTCTCAAATACCTGAAGTCGCAGCCGACGCTCTCACGACGACAGGTGCGGTCGGTGGACTTCCTGGAAACTCACTTCCACTACGACATCGTCTACAAGCCCGGGCTACACAACAAGGCAGACGCGTTGAGCCGCCCCGGTCATGTAGCAGGCATCCAGCTCGACGGGATGAACCCTCTGCTCAAGGTTCTATTCCAACATGGATACTCCGTAGACGCAGGGATCGCTACAGCACAGACTAAGAAGCTGTTACAGTGGGAGAAAGACTTAGCTGTAAGGAAGGGCACAGGAAAGATTTGGGTACCAAACTATGCCCCGCTCAGACAGATTCTACTGGAGGAGTTTCACGACGTACCGTACGCGGGACATTTCGGGAGCAACAAGACGTTAGCAGGGATAGCGAAGTATTACTACTGGCCCGGGATGGCAGCAGACGTGCAGCAGTTCGTCACCTCATGCGACACGTGCCAGCGGATGAAGAGTAGCAAGCAGAAAAAAGTAGGGTTACTTCAGCCTCTACCCGTACCGGAGCAGCCATGGCAGGTCGTCAGCCTCGACTTCATCACGGGACTTCCTTCGACCTCACGAGGGCATGACGTTATACTCGTGGTGATCGACAAGTTCTCTAAAATGGGTCACTTCATCCCGACCAATACCACGGCTACAGCTGAAGCAACTGCTCGCCTCTTCTTTGACCGCATCATCACCATCCACGGCATCCCCGCTACACTCATCTCAGACAGAAGGGTTTAGGGAAGGAAGGGTTTAGGGAAGGTTTCCGAACCTCCAATTCGCTGCTTTCCCAAACCTGTTTCCGAGCGTTGACTTCCGTTGAGCAATTCAGGTTCTGCCCTTTAAAGCCCAGCCCCCTCAAATAGGCCTTCACAAACTGGGGCCAGTTTGTGTCTCGCTCCTACTGGTTTCGGGAAAGAAATGTTTAGGGACCAATAAATAGGTTTGTTTTGGGCTGATAAATCGGCGTAATTGATTATATGTTATCATAACAGCCAAGTACTATGCCATTGATTCTCCGTTTCCAATAATAAAGACTTATAAATTTCACATTTCATCATCATCATCATCATCACTCAATGACATGGGCATGGGATCGTTGTCACAATTCCCCCCAGGGCCCGAAACTACAACCTCATCATCCTCATCTACCTTCTCCTTCCCTTTAGCACAAGGAGGCTTCTTGGGCGCAGCAACTGTGGTGAACGGCTTCAGCTTCTTGTACGCTCTCCAGGTCTTGAACACCTCCTCCCAGTCAGGCTCGTACGGCAGAAACGCCATGCACATGAGATCTGATCGTCGTACATCCTTAATTGCTCCTCTCACCCAGCTCTTGATTACGTTCTGCCGCGAGAATCCGCGTTCGCACTCAACTGTGCTCAACGGGAGACACCCACAGCTTCACCAGGTTGGGATACGCATCCTTCCAGTCCGGCGACTTCAGCATTGCCGACAGTCCTGGATAGAACCGCCTCTCTGACTTTGGAGCTCCGGCAGAAACGGGGCAGAAAGACCTAAGCTCCTTGAACGCCTTCTTCTTGTTAACTCCTGTAGGTAGTGTGCATAAGGAAACAAGACAAAGGAAGATTTGAAATGTTTACCAGCTGTGATTTGATACTGGGTTAACACGGAACAAAAAAGGAAACACAGACAGTGTGTAAGCTACCATTGTTGTGACAGGGTCTGACGGGTCTTACCTGGTACGATCTCGTCGGTCTCATGGGCCTTGACAAGTGTTGTCAGTGACTCGAGATACTCCGTGCACACCATGGTTCGCTCCTGTCATCCTAGCGGCCACGAGTCAGGCGTGACGAGGCGAACGTCGGACAAGGAGTCGAGGTCTCCAATTCGCTATGTCAGGTGATGCGCGAGCGACTCCGCCATTGTCGTGCAGAGGTCCACGCATGCGTCATGGGTCCTTGCAGTGGGGAAACCTTCAAGAGGGGACTCATGCAACACATAATAGTGTGATGTCGTGCGACCATCAGAATCAACCCTCTCGACTTCCCTCTCCGCACCCCGCCTGGTCCGTGGCTGGCAAGAAAGGGCGACAACCGGTCGCTGAGCCCTCCACCGAAATCATCGCCACAGTCCACATAACGTGACTCGATGTGCGTTGTTGTCCGACAGATCTGGGCGTGCACTACCGCCAGGTCAAGCTGCCATGTAAAACAACACAGGAAACAGAAGTAGTCATTGAAATACTCAATAGTTAGCAACAAAATACGTTGACCGGACGTTCTGCATTAAATCAGCAGTGCAGTTTAGACAACAGCACAACCCAAACTCTACAAAGTCACGGTCTTACCTCACGTTGCTGGAACGTTCTACTGAGCACGTTCAACTGCTCAAGGACATCGCCGAGGAAGTGAGGCAGGAACTTGTAGCTGGTGACCATCTCGTACATGGGCTTGTTACCCAGCTCGTGCACCATCGCAATCACCCCTGGCAGGATGGCAAGCAGCCTCAAGACTGCATCTCCCCAAGAGAGCCAGCGCACGGTGTGAATCCCTTGTAGCTCCAAGTTTGTCTGCGTGAAGACCTCCAGCAGGTCCAAGAAGCGTTGGTGACAGGGTCCTGATGCGCCCAGGAAGTTTTACAGCCATCTGATGAAGGTGTCGACCATGTCGAACTCCGGGAGGGATTCTGCCGCATCCTTGGCTGCAAGTGCTTTTTTGCCACAAGAGGAAACATGTGCAACAGCAAGACAGTTCATGAGTATATGTCTGATCCGAGCTGGAGAAGCAATACATAGGTTGATTGCGTGTGTAAACCGAACTCCAACAACAATAGAAATGTTACAGTCTACCTGTGAGCAATGAAGCGGCAAGAAACCAAGTGCGGGATGCGTGTTTTGAGCCTCGCAACCAGGCCGTTGCGAGATCCGATCATCACCCTCGCACCGTCTGTGCTGATGCCCGTGATTCGGCGCAAGTCAATGTCGACGGCCTGCACATGGGATAAGAGCAACCCCACCAACGAAGTTGCATCAGCCTTGTCCACGGTTAGCAAGGCAAAGAACTCAATAACTACAGCATGGTCGCGGATGAAGGTGGCGTAGATGATGAGATGCTTGCCATCGCAGCTTAGCCTGATGTACGAGCTTGACAGAGTGTGCTCCAGTTGTGTTGTTTGGAGCCACACAGCCGTTGCCTGTGTCAGTTCTCCAAAGCCGTACCTACCGCAATGCACAAAGAACATAGAAAGGGAAATTAGTATGCAATGTTTAAACAAACCATCTCAAAACTGCGGAGAGTCACTCTACAATGTTGGGAGCTAGACTACGGGGTAGGCACGGGTTGTGAGTGATTGCAGCGTTCCTTGTGTTCTCTAGCACTTGCTTGTTCACGGGGCAAAACGACAAGAGTTACACTAGCAAGAGAATTACACAATGGTAGCAACAAAGATGGGAAGAATGACTACATCATAAGCAAGTTTGCCTAGCACACAAGCATGTCGACCGCCAGCGCAGCAAAGTCGGTGACCTGCCAGCACTGCAAGTCCGCACCGCTCCAGCGCTGCAGAATGGCGGCTTGCCAAGATAGCAAGTCGGTGGCTTGCCAACGCTGTAGCAAGGCGGCCGTCCAGCGTTGCATCCGCAGGTGACAGCAACGCACATGAGCCACGTCGACCTCGGGCCAGGTCGGTTGGTGCTTGCAGACGGTTGGTGCGACGTGCACGGCGCAGGTGCTTGCAGACAGTTGGTGCGACGTGCACGGCGCAGGTGCCAAGTCGGCCACGTGCCATCGTCTGCGCCAGATGAGCCACGTCGACCTCGGGATACCACTTCGAGGTCAGCTTCGCCAAAACCGCCCTAGAGACGGTCTCACTCCCCCGCAGAACCTCGTCGCCCGGGTAACTTGGTCGACCGGGCAACCACCAAGTCGGCGTCGACTTCTGCGCCTGGAACCCGCCAACTGCTGTACTTGGTCGTCGACTACGCGGGTCGACACTTCCCACCGACTTCACCAAGTCGGCGTCTTTGCAGGTCGACGAAACCCCTCGTCGACCATCCTGCAGCTGTCAGCCGACTTCGCCAAGTCGGCCTCCCAACGTCGGCGCCCCTAGCAGGTCGACCAGTCCCATTGTCGACCACCAGTTGAAGTCAGCCGACGGCTTCCCGTATCTGCGGCTTCGCAGTGGTCCCGTGTAGGTCGACCAAGTTTGTCGACCTGCTCGCCCAAGTCGGCGTCGCCCACTGCAGCCGGTCGGCTGCACCTTCCGCACACCCGACCACAAAGTCGGCTCCGCCCAAGCGAGGACGAGGCCAACTCCTAACTCCCGTTAACAAAAACCAAACCTGCTACCCCTTACGTTGTGTAATACGTGCCGTAGCCTTTCTTCGGGAAGCCATGCACTTCGTTTTTCGTTGGGTACCGCACGAGGCGCGCCCATGTCTACATGGGCAACGAGTTCTGAGTCGTGAACAGCAGGGAGTCGAGGAGGGAAATTATCCGCGACTTCTCGTCATCCCTGGCGAGCGGATGCGTGTCGGTTCTGGGCTGGCTCCCTGCTTGAGCCAGCAAATTTTCTCCGCGCTCGACTACTTTCTTGTGCTTGTTGGTCACAGCATGCCGCTTGAATGGTTGGGTCTGAAGGTCGGTTGCACCGTGCCCACCCCTGCCACACTTGCCACTGTCACCAGCATGCTCTGAGCATAAACTGCACTTGAGCGCAGGCAAACCAGCAGTATTTTTGGTCAGTAAGAGCCATGGGTAAACGTGAGACCACTTGGATTTGAACCTATCCAATGCATCAGCGTAGATCAACTCGGTAATTTATTGCTTCGGAGCCGTGGATGGAGGGTCCGCAACATCATTTACCGACTCGCCAGCATCGCCCACAAGACGGTGTGGGGCAGTTGGATCGGCCCAGGGCAGCACCGCCTGCCTATAGCGGGCTGGAGGCTTCGACGATGATGCACGAGATGGTCCGCGGACAGATTGGCCTGCAACAGATGCCGCGACTGGTTTTGATGTACTTTGCGGTTGAGGGCATTCGGCAGTGGCGCATATATTAGCGTCGTCGTCAATAGTACTTGGACGAAAGCAGGGCGGAAGTTTTTCCTTGTCGTTTGGGAGCGCGGAGACTAAAATATCGAGTCCCGTACGTGAATCGCGCATCTCTGTCTAGGGGTCTAGGGCAGCATCGTCATCGTCACCGCAGCCGTCATCACCATTTTCCGCCATGGCTAGACCACGACACGAGCGAGAAGAGCAGGGTAGCTAGAGAGAGAGCCTGCCGAGAGGGTTTCAGTTGGAGCAGGGATTGAGCCAGCCGAGAGGGATGGTTTCGTGCTCAGTTGAACAAAAATGAGGGATGCACGAGAACCCCGGCCTGGGTTGGCAGAGCACACCGCACCAGCCACGGCGCTGCTTGCTGGATCGGACACCACGAACCACCTGGTTTGTTCGCAGCGAGGCCAAAAAAAATCAAGTGGTGGCAGAATTCGGTGACAACGATGCATTACAACACTCTGGACAACCAATCAGAATGCGCAGATTTGACAACAACATCCAAATTCGGCCAGTACAGCAAAAACATTCCGAGACGCAGGGTGGCGTCGGTGCACAGTGGGTAACTGAATGCTGACGGTGAAAACCGACGCGCCAAACTTGGCGAAGTGCGTGAATCACGGAGTTTTCAGTTTCAGGGTCAGGCCCTATTTTATCAGGATGATTTATCCCGATTATACTAAAGGATAGGGATCGGGTGCAAGGCCTGAAGAAACAGGATAAGAATTTGTTGGACTGAAGATTCAGTATTGTCTACTTTACCGTATCACCCCAGATATAAGCGCACCTGCACTTATAATAAAACGTGATTGTTTTGGGGGGGTGCGCTTAAAATTGAGTAAAAAATATAAGCGCATGTGCTTATACAATGACAATTACCGAAATATAATTTACACGCACCAGATTGTACATCTCAGTCTTGCGTTCTCAATCGAAATGAAATGTTAAAGAGTCTGAAATCACAATCGCGCGTCTGCCGGCGCACATAGCTTTGGCAGCAGGCGTGCCAGCTCATCCTTACTGGACGCGCAACCAGTGAAACCCTTGAGAGTCAAACAATGTGAAAATGGATTTGGACTCGCTGCAAAGCTGATATTTGCTACCGTTTCCAATCTGGATTTAAAAATAAAAATATACATGCGCTTATAATAAATCAACGTTTTACAGGGGGTGTGCTTAAAATTGAGGATCGGCCATAAGCGCATTGCTCCGGATATAAGCGCATGTGCTTAACATAGGCCTGCGCTTATATCCGGGGTGATACTGTAAGCACACTAACGTTTCAGTATAGAGGTGTATAACAACCACTAATGATTCAGGATTGTGTTGAAAATCGCACTGAAATTACTTGTACTTGAAAAACAAAAATAGGAGCCTAGAGTACACCTACACGGGCGAGCACCTCAAGCAACGGGCCTGATAGGCTTCGCACCCACGGGATGGCGGCAAGGAGCCAGCGGGTATCGAGCATGCAATCTCTTGTGTGACAGGCCAACGCCTTAAAGCTTCAGTATATATTTGAAAGGAGGGGTTCAAAATACTTAGGAACTTGAAACTTTGTAGGGAAACCGTGAGGCACACTCCCTAAACCCAAAACCCAAATGACAACCACTTCCTGGTGCAATTGCATCCGTGGAATTTTTTATTATTACTACTGATGTTCTAGTATACCATAAAAAATAGCACTGACAGGTCAAGGTACCTTACCCCGTGTAGCACTGATGAATCAGGGCAACTTTTGCCTTTCTACTAGCAGCCCTTGTCAAACATATATGCTATAGCTTGTTTAGGCTGTAGTGGGGTAGTCAATATGGGGTACAACACTTTAGGGTTTCACTACTTGTACCCAACTTCCTGCTAATGCAATCACTTCTTGTTTCTAGTTTCAACATGGTTTCAGAGCAGGTCCTCCGTTAGGACCGGTTTTCTTAGGGCCCACCACGCTGTCACTGCTGACTGCCCCTGACTGCCCTCGCGCCCTCGTGCGCACTGTCCTGCCTGCGCCCTCGTGCGCTCTGCTTTGCTCGCGCCCTCGAGCGCCACCCTAAATCGCGCGCTGCAGCCGATCGCGCGCCGCCTGTTAGACGCGCACACAGCCCAGCGCGGCCCCGTGCAGCTCCGCGCGCCGCCCGCCAGCCGCCCACGCCGCCCGCTAGCAGCCCGCGCGGCCCCGTACAGCTTCGCGCGCAGCCCGCTAGCAGCCCGCGCTAGCCGCACGCAGCTCGCGCAGCCCGCTAGCCGCACGCACGCCGTCGTGCAGCCCTGCGCGCAGCCCGCAGGCCGCCCGCGCTAGTCGCAAGCAGCTCGTGCGCGCCCGCAAGCTGCCCGCGCGCAGCCCGCAAGCAGCCCGCGTGCGCCCTGCCTGCTCGCACCGCGCCGCCCTGCCTGAGACGCGCAGCCCCAGCCGAGCCGCACCACCCAGCCGAGCCGCGCCGCCCTGCCCGAGCCACGCCGCCCTGCCCGAGTCGCGCCGCCCTGCCCTACCGAGCTGCGCTGCTGCTACTGTCTGCTACTGCAGCTACTGCTGCTACTACTGCTACTGCTACTGTTACTACTGTTGCTACTGCTGCTACTGCTGTTACTACTGCTACTGCTGCTACTGCTGCTACTGCCAGTATGGCCAACCCCACCGTTCTCGCGTTCGATACGGAGGGCCGCCCGATCCAGTTAGATGCCTGGCTCGACGATCTGCACCTGTTCCTACAGATTACAGCCAAGGACGATATCTCACTGTTCAATCACACGTCTGGAGCCTCCCTCGCACCTGCTGAGACCGCTGACAGCTCGATTCGCTCACAGTGGCAGACCCGTGACGCTCACGCTCGCCTAGCCGTTCGCAGCCACCTGCCGATAGACCAGCGCGCGCACTTTGGCCAGCATAAGACCGCTAAGGCGCTGTACGACGCTGTAGTTGCACGCTACTCCTCCCCTGCCACTGCTGCGATCGGTCGCCTCTCTCTGCCCTATCTTTTCCCCGATCTAGCCGCTTTTACCACAGTCGCTGACCTCATCACTCACCTCCGTACTAGTGACACTCGCTACCGCGCTGCCCTTCCTGCCGAGTTCCTAGCCAAGAACCCCCCCCCAATGTACCTCACCCTTTATCACCTCGTCGCCCGTCTCCCTGACTCTCTTCGTCCAGTCAGGGACCACTTTCTCGCTCTCTCCCCCACCGAGCTCACCGTTGACCTGCTTGAGACACAACTGCTTGCAGCTGAGGCTAGCATTAACGTAGTAGGTGCCTCTCGTGGTGAACCCCGCACCCCGTTCTTTGAGGGGTGGTCCCCCTGCCCCCTGCTCCCCTCGTTTGCCTCTGCTACTGCTGTTGACCTTCTTGGTGCTGAGAAGGTCGGGGCTGCGTCTGCTCCTAGTGGGACGCGCCACAGCGGCAGGGGCAAGGGGGGCAAGGGTGGCGGAGGTGGCGGCGGGGGAGGTGGTGCTGGAGGTGGCGGAGGCGGTGGGGGTGGTGGCGGCGGTGGGGGTGGTGGCGGGAGTGGGGGGGGCAGTGGCAGCGGCGGGAGTGGTGGTGGCAGCGGTGGGGGAGGAGGCTGGGGTGGAGGCGGTGGTGGTGGCGGCAGTGGGCGTGGTGGCGGCGGCGGTGGCGGTGGTCGCGGTGGAGCGGCGCAGCGTGGAGGTTCTGGTAGTGACCAGCGCCAGCAGCAGCAGCGTCCCCGCGAGACCCCGTCGTCCCAGCAGCTTCGTGAGTGGTACTCTCAGCGTGGGGGGTCTGGGGGTGGGGGTAGCTGCCCGTACGTCATCCGCACTGGTGACCGCGCTGGCCAGACGTGTGGGAGGTTCCACACGCAGCACCGCTGCTTCTCTCGCCTCGACGACGCCTGGCGCGCACAGTTTCGTGACGCCGCTGAGCTCCCTCGTTGGGCTGATCTGCTTAAGAGCAACATTGATATGTTTGCTCTTGACTTTGATGCTATCCTTGGTGCCATGTATGCATTGACTGGTAGTGTTGAGGATGACTGTTACCTGTGTGTTCCGCCCGACCCGGGCAATGAGACCAGTGAGGCTGCTGCTCTAGGTGCTATTGAGTCGGCTGCCCCAGGTGCTAGTGAGGCTGCTGCTCTAGGTGCTAGTGAGTCTGCTGCTCCAGGTGCTAGTGAGTCTGCGCTGTCTGGTACTGCGCCTGCTGAGGCCCTGCACACCTTCGTTCTTGACTAAGATGCTTCCCGCTGTTTCTTTCGCGACCGTACTGCCCTCACACCGCTCCCCCGGCCTGTTGCTGTCTCCCTGGCTGACCCCTCTGGGGGCCCGGTCCTTGCGAGCTCCTCCACTGTCCTCCCGTGTCCGGCGGTTCCGTCTGGCTCACTGTCGGGTCTCCACCTCCCCTCATTCTCTACGAACTTGGTGAGTGGCGGTGTCCTCCAGGATGAGTGGGTTTCCCAGTGGACTCCTGGAGGGCAGCGTGTGACCCACTGTACGTGTGCGAGAACGGGTCGTCACCTGGCCACGTTCACTCGTCGGCCAGGGTCGAACCTGTACACACTGACCACTGAGTCCCCTCAGGTTGCTGCGTCTGCGTCCGGTCAGTTGCGTCAGGTCGATGCGTCTGTGTCAGCGTCAGGTCAGCTGTCGGCCCCCTGCTCATGTCGCACTCTGTCGCACCAGACGCACCTCTGGCACCACCGTCTAGGTCACCCCTCGGAGCAGCGCCTTCGTGGCATGCACCGACGTGTCCTTGTCTCTGGTCTTCTTAGGGTACTCCCTCCCCTCCCACCCTCGCCTGCTCCTCCCTGTCTTCCCTGTGTCGAGGGGCGGCAGCGCGCCGCTCCTCACTCCTCCTCGTTTCCCCCGACGACTGCTCCTCTGCAGACTCTCCACATGGACGTGTGGGGCCCAGCCCGCGTCCGTGGACAGGGTCACGAGAGGTACTTCTTGCTGGTTGTTGACGACTACTCGCGCTACACCACGGTCTTCCCCTTGCGCACCAAGGGTGAAGTCCCTGATGTTTTTAACCCTTGGATCCGCGTTGCCCGTCTCCAGCTCAGCAAGAGGTTCCGCACGGACTTTCCTGTCTTGCGTCTGCACTCTGACAGAGGTGGTGAGTTCTCCTCCGACCTCTTGCAAGACTTTTGTCGTGGGGAGGGCATTGAGCGACTGCTTCCGGCCTCTCCACAGCAGAATGGGGTTGCTGAGCGCCGCATTGGCTTAGTCATGGAGGTCGCTCGTACCTCCTTGATCCATGCGGCTGCCCCCCACTTTCTGTGGCCGTTTGCGGTCCGATACGCTACGCATCAGCTCAACCTCTGGCCCCGTGTCTCCGTTCCGGAGACTTCGCCGACACTGCGTTGGACGGGAGAGGTTGGCGATGCGTTGGTGTTCCGGGTCTGGGGATCTCGTGCCTTTGTCCGCGATACGTCCGCGGACAAGCTCTCCGCCCGCGCTGTTCCCTGCGTCTTCCTTGGCTTTCCTCCGGACGCGCCTGGCTGGCAGTTCTACCACCCCACCTCGCGCCGTGTCCTGCCCTCTCAGGACGTCACCTTTGACGAGTCAGTTCCCTTTTACCGTCTGTTCCCCTACTGCACAGCCCCGCTCCCTCCCCCGCCCCTCTTCCTCGTACCAGGTCCTCCTCCGGTAGACCCCCTCCCCCCTCAGGGTCCTGCTCCTTCAGGTGTGTCTCAGGTAGACCCGGTCGAGCCTGTCGAGGTAGCTGTCGACTCTGGTCCTGCTAGGGGTGCTGCGCCTGGGAGTGCTGAGCCTGCGGGTGGGGGGCCTGGGGGTGTTGAGCCTGAGGGTGCTGAGCCTGGGGGTGCTGAGTCTGGGGGTGCTGCGTCTGGGGGTGCTGAGCCTGGGGGTGCGGAGCATGCGAGTGCGGAGCGTGGGGGTGATGAGCCTAGAGTTGGTGCTTCTGCGGGTGTTCGTTCACGCCGGGAGCTCACTCCACTGCAGCTGCGCGAGTGGTACACCTGGCGCTCCCGCCTTCGGAGTGGTGCTGTTGGTACTGCCCCTGGGAGTGTTGGGCCTGCGGCAGCAGAGCCTGGGAGTGCTGAGACTGCGCGTACGGAGCCCCGAGGTGCCTCGCTGGGGCGGTCCTCCGCGAGGGAGCTTCCCTCTCCCCAGCAGCTCCGCGAGTGGTACGCTCGTCTCACCCCCCTTCGGAGTGGTTCTGCCGGAGCAGGAGACCCTGCCCCTGGAGGTGCTGAGACTGCCGGGGCTGAGGGTGCTGCTGCGACTGGTGGTGCTGAGGCTGGAGGTGGCGGAGGTACTACTGCTGCTGGAGGTGCTGGAGCTGCCGGAGCTGAGGGTGCTGCTGCGACTGGTGGTGCTGAGGCTGGAGGTGGCGGAGGTACTACTGCTACTGGAGGTGCTGGAGCTGTCGGAGCTGAGGGTGCTGCTGCGACTGGTGGTGCTGAGGCTGGAGGTGGCGGAGGTACTACTGCTGCTGGAGGTACTGGAGCTGCCGGAGCTGAGGGTGCTGCTACGACTGGTGGTGCTGAGACTGGAGGGGGCGGAGGTACTACTGCTGCTGGAGGTACTGGAGCTACCAGAGCTGAGGGTGCTACTGCGACTGGAGGTGCTGCTGCTACTGGAGGTGCTGGAGCTGCTGACGGTGTTGGAGCTGTCGGAGCTGGTGCTGGGGGCTCGGTGCGGCCACGGCCGTACTACGGTCCTCTACTTCGCCAGGTTCTTGGTCTTCCGCCAGCTACTGCCCCTGCTCCTTCCTCTTCCACTGGGCAGCCAGACTCACTTACAGAGCGTCGTGAGTCTGTGTCTCATCTTGTCTCGCCTGTTCGCGCTGCTCGCACTGGTCGCCGTGTTCCTCGTCCGCGTCCTGACCCTGTCCCTGGCACGCACTATATGACACTCCGTCCTTCCTCTGCTCCACTGCGCGTCCCCCTGCCGTCTCCTCCTGCGTCCTCTCTTCCTGACGTTGCTGACCCGCCGTCAGACCTTGCTCGTGCTGCCAGTCCTACAGTCACGCGTCTTCTCGCCACTGTTGTCACTGACCCTTCGTTTGAGTCCACTGCTGCGTCTGCTCTAGTTGCTGAGCTTGTTGACTTTGCTGCCGCCTGTCGTCTAGACTACGCCGCTAGTCTTGTTGCTGAGTCTGAGTCTGTCTGTCCTCCGTCCGTCGGGGGTGAGTGTGCTCTTGGCACGGACGTCCTTGAGGACAGGCAGGAGGACTTTGAGTGCTTTGCCGCTGCTTTACCTCATCTCGTGTCCATGTTGCTTGCCCCTGAGGGAGACCTGGATGCACCAGACATCCCGACCCCGCGCTCTTACGCAGAGGCGATAGAGGGTCCCTACTCCTCTCAGTGGCAGACAGCCATGGACGTGGAGATGGCTTCCTGGAAGTCCACAGGCACCTACGTCGACGAGGTTCCCCCGCCTGGGGCGAACATCGTCAGTGGCATGTGGATTTTCAGGGTGAAGCGGCCGCCGGGTTCTCCGCTTGTCTTCAAGGCGCGTTACGTTGCACGAGGCTTCAGTCAGCGAGCGGGAGTTGACTTCTTCCAGACCTTCTCCCCTACCCCGAAGATGACCACTCTTCGGGTTCTGCTGCACGTCGCCGCTCAGCGTGACTACGAGCTCCACTCTCTTGACTTCAGCACTGCTTTCCTACAGGGCAGCCTGCACGAGGAGATCTGGCTGCGCCGCCCACCTGGCTTCACTGGGTCGTTTCCTCCTGGTACCCAGTGGAGCCTCCGGCGGCCAGTCTACGGTATCCGCCAGGCACCCCGTGAGTGGCACGACACACTGAGGACGACGCTTGCTGCTCTTGGGTTTGCTCCTTCTACTGCTGACCCGTCGCTGTTTCTACGCACCGACACCACGCTGCCGCCGTTCTACGTTCTCGAGTACGTAGACGACTTGGTCTTTGCTACTTCTGACACTGAGGGACTCGCCCACGTGAAGTCGGAGCTGCAGAAGAGACACACGTGCACAGACCTGGGTGAGCTGACAAGCTATCTTGGCTTGCGGATCACCCGGGACAGAGCACAGCGCACCATTACCTTGACTCAGTCACACATGGTGCAGCAGGTCCTTCAGCGCTTCCGCTTCACGTACTCCTCGCCACAGTCCACTCCTCTGCCTACCGGTCACTCGCTCTCAGCTCCACCTTCGGACGAGTCCGTAGAGCCGAGTGGCCCGTATCCAGGGCTTGTGGGCTGCCTCATGTACCTGATGACCTGCACTCGACCTGACCTTGCCTACCCTCTTAGCATTCTAGCACGCTATGTCGCTCCTGGCAGACACAGGAAGGAGCACATGGATGCCGCTAAGAGGGTGTTGCGCTACTTGTGCAGTACGTCGGGCATGGGGCTCGTGCTTGGAGGACGGGCTCGAGTTGTCCTCACTGGTCACGCAGACGCTTCCTGGGCTGACGACTTGGCTACGCAGCGGTCGTCACAGGGTTACACCTTCAGTCTTGGCTCCGGCTCTGTTTGTTGGCGGTCTACCCGCTCTTCTTCTGTTCTCAGCTCCAGTTGTGAGGCTAAGATCTACGCAGGGGCCATGGCTGCACAGGAGTTACGCTGGCTCACCTACCTGCTGACCGACCTGGGAGAGCCGCCTTGTTCTCCTCCAGTGCTGTACGTCGACAACAAGGCCATGATTGCCTTGTGTCAGGAGCACAGACTGGAGCACAGAACGAAGCACATTGCTCTGCGCTACTTCCTTGCTCGAGAGTTGCAGCAGCGTGGTCAGCTTCGTCTTGCGTACATGGCCACTCGGGCCAACACTGCTGATGTCTTCACCAAGGCACTTCAGCCTTGTGATCATCAGCGTTTCTGTACTGTTCTAGGCCTTGTGCCTACTGTGCCTCACTTGCTTACTTCTTGACTTTGCTTGTACTGTGATCCTTATATATGTATACCTGCATGTTTACACTTGCTAGGTTCTGATCACTGTACTGCTTGTTGTATTATCAAACTGCATATGAACTGGTCTTGTGGCCGCTTGCTTGTGCTCGGAATTTGTGTGGTGTCCTTGAGATCCACCCTGAGCTTGCTTTGCTTTTCTTGACTGGTCTTGTGACCTCTTGTTCTCCCCCACTTTACCTATGGGGGTGTGTCAAACATATATGCTATAGCTTGTTTAGGCTGTAGTGGGGTAGTCAATATGGGGTACAACACTTTAGGGTTTCACTACTCGTACCCAACTTCATGCTAATGCAATCACTTCTTGTTTCTAGTTTCAACAGCCCTGATGCATCAGTGTAGCTTAAAATGAATCTGAGGGCCTGTTCTGGATCGAACGCGATAAAACGCTGATTCGTCAGTGTCCTTGTTGGGAATAAATCCTGAAATACATGATGAAGGATCGTAACACTCTTTAATTGGCATAGACTTGTATGCGTAGCGGATGTTTGTTATAGAATTGTTCAATAATATGTTGATAAAAACAAGCATTATAATGGAATTTATAGCTAGGCAAAAGTACATGTTCGCTAATGAACCTGTTCAATTATGTAATAGGATTGTACCCTTTCGCTACAGTAAAGCCCTATTCGCTGACGTCATCATTTCTAATGAAGCGTGACTCATTAAAACGTGACTCGCTACTGTAGCTCATGACTTAGTAATTTCTTGAAATGTAAAACTCTAATTTATGTCCAACACTACCCCTCATTTCTAGAAATTACGAACCTTATAACAATATTTTGACGAAACGTTGTTTGTCGAGGCGAGATGTTGTAACGGCGATATTTGACGCTGGCGAAATTGCAGTTACCGTTGGCGAAGCCGATCTGGTTCAGTTGCCCCCCTTCATTTTCGACGGGGTCAAACTGAATGGTCGCGCTGTAGCAGGTGCTGATGTTGCTTAGGCAGGTCTGCACGAAAAGGAGTGACGCGAGAAATTGGGGTGGGGCGCAGGTAGGGTTTGTCTGGTAGGGGAGCGAGCTGTCTTTTGTGAAGACTAGGCAGTCAAGCGCAAGTGGGGTGGTTTGACTGTGGGGTGTGCTGACAGTTGCGTGAGCTGGCGTTTTTTGCTGTAACTGTGCTGGATGTTGCCTGTGGCGCGAGCTGACAGTGTCGCGCTTGAAATTGAAATAGACGCGTTGGCATCAGAAATTGTCGTAACTGTACGCACTGCCCCTGTCAGCGAGAAATTATCAGATGTCGCAGAAGGAAAAGTGAACTGTGCACGCGTGAGTGTAGAATCGCCGGGCAGATGCGATGCGGGGGTGGACGCGGGAAACAAACGGGTGGTATTGTCAGAAAACGCCACCTAACGCGAAGTAACAACAGCACGCGCGCGATATGGAATGCTGCGCTGGCAAGAATGGAGGTTATGGTGCTGGAGGTACTGGACAGCAGCGGCAGCAGCGTCAGCAGGAGACCCTCTCGCCGCAGCAGCTTCGCGAGTGGGTTTCTCAGCGACGCGTCCCTGGTAGTGCAGAGGCTACTAGTCTAGGTGTCTGTGAGCCTGGTAGCATAGGTGCAGCTTCTGTAGAGGCTTTGCACACCTTCACGCTTGACTCAGGCGCGACTCGCTGCTTCTTCCGCGACTGCACCACAGTCACACCGCTCGCTGCACCTGTCCCGATCTCTCTGTCTGACCCCTCTGGGGGCCAAATTGTAGCACGTGCCTCCACCGTTCTCCTGTGATGGGCAGCCCCCCCAGGCTCCCTCACAGGTTTCCACCTGCCCTCGTTCTCTAAGAACTTGGTGAGTAGCGCTGTCCTCCAGGACCAGTTTGTCACTGTGACTACTCCTGGGGGTGAGCTTGTGGCGATCTGTATGGACTCACGCACTGGCGAGCACCTCGCCACTTTCACTCGGAGCCCTGGGTCTGGCCTGTACACACCACTAAGTCTGCACAGGTAGCTGCGTCGGGTCAGGTAGTTGCGTCGGGTCAGTTAGCTGCGTCTTGTTCGTGTCGGCTACTCACGCACCAAACTCTCCTCTGGCACCACCGTCTTGGTCACCCCTCCCTGCTGCGCCTCCGTGGTATGCACTCTCGTCTCCTTGTCTCTGGCCACCCCAGGTCCCTGCCCCCGCTCCCGCGCTCGCTTGCACCGCCGTGCCTTCCCTGTGTCGAGGGGCGGCAACGCGCCGCTCCTCACTCCTCCTCGTTTCCGCCGACCACTGCTCCTCTGCAGACTCTCCACATGGACGTGTGGGGCCCCGCCCGCGTCCGTGGACAGGTCCAGGAGCGCTACTTTCTGCTGGTTGTTGACGACTACATGCGCTACACCACGGTCTTCCCCTTGCGCAGCAAGGCGGATGTCCGCGGTGTTTTGATCGACTGGATCACCGCTGTTCGTCGCCAGCTGAGCGCGCAGTTTCAGCAGGACCTCCAGGTCCTGCGATTGCACTCTGACAGAGGCGGTGAGTTTTCCTCCCGCCTCCTTGAGAACTTTTGTCGTGCGGAGGGCATCACCCAGTCGTTCACGCTTCCGGCCTCCCCACAGCAGAATGGGATTGCTGAGCGTTGCATTGGCTTGATCATGGAGGTTGCTCGCACCTCCATGATCCATGCGGCTGCTCCCCATTTTCTGTGGTCGTTTGCGGTCCGATACGCCGCGCATCAGCTCAACCTCTGGCCCCGTGTCTCTGTGCAGGAGACCTCGCCTACACTGCGTTGGACGGGGGAAGTTGGCGATGCGTCGGCGTTTCGGGTCTGGGGCACGCTCTCTCTTGTCCGCGATACCACTGCGGGCAAGCTCTCACCTCGCACTCTCCGCTGCGTCTTCCCCACCGACGCCCCGCCCTGGCAGTTTTACCACCCTGCCTCGCGCCGCATCCTGTCCTCACATGACGTCACCTTTGATGAGTCGGTCTGCTTCTACCGTCTCCACCCGCACGCATCTTCCCCACTCTCCCCGCCGCCCCTCTTCTTGGTCCCAGGTCCCCCCCCGGTAGACCCCCTCCCCCCACAGGGTCCTGCTCCCTCAGGTGTGTTTCAGGTCGACCCACCCCCCTTGGTTGAGTCTTTGGAGGTCTCCTCTGACACCTCTAGCCCATCTGAGGGGGGTGACCCCGGTGCTGACGACACGGCGGCCACTCGCCGCTCCCCGCGCTTGGAGACCCTCCTGGTTTTCCGCCTCGGCCGTCTTCGCCGCCTCCACAGCCAATCGCTGTGGACTCTGGTGCTGGTGGGGGTGGTGACACTGGGGGTGCGGACTCTGGAGGTGCTGGTCCTGAGGTTGCTGACTCTAGGGGTGCTGAGTCTGTGGGTGCTGACTCTGGGGGTGCCGGTTCTGGGGGTGCTGACACTGGGGGTGCTGCGAGTCCTAGTGGTGGTGGAGTCGTGGGTGCTCCTGCTGGGGATTCTGGCGTTGGACAGCAGCAGCAGTCTCGTCGACAGGAGACCCTCTTGCCACAGCAGCTTCGTGACTGGGTTGTTCGGCGGGGCCGGGTTGCTGGAGCTTGGAGTACTGGTGCTGGAGGTACTGGAACTGCTGGTGCTGGAGGTGCTAGAGATGGAGGTGCTGGAGGTACTGGAGCTGCTGGTGCTGGAGGTCCTGGAGGTGCTGGAGCTGCTGGTGCTGGAGGTGCTAGAGCTGGAGGTACTGGAGGTACTGGAGCTGCTGGTGCTGGAGGTGCTAGAGCTGGAGGTACTGGAGGTACTGGAGCTGCTGGTGCTGGAGGTGCTAGAGCTGGAGGTACTGGAGGTACTGGAGCAGCAGGTGCTGGAGGTGATAGAGCTGGAGGTGCTGGAGGTACTGGAGCTACTGGTACTGCAGGTGCTGGAGCGCATGCCTTCCGAACCGGGGCTTTAAGAAGGGCTCGATGCACTCTTGAAGCCATCAAATGACGCCCTCGGCGTCCATCCACCCATTCTCGTGGCACGCCACGACCACATATGCACAATCAACATCGGACAGTCAGAATTGATTAAAACAAAAAAAAATCACAAACCGCATCCGCCATCAACAAGATTCATGTCTTACCCAGTGGGAAGTCGCCCTTCGGCACCGTCTTCCGCTTGAAAAAAAACCACGGCTTGAGCTTCTCCCCGTCCGCCGTGCACGCCAACATCACAATCACGCGCTCCTTCTGGTACCCCGCACTCCTGATGGGCACCGACTGAACGCCAGTTTCTTCCACGGTGGTGGTGGCGGGCATCTCCAGCCAGAGCGGCGTTTGGTCGGCGTTGACAATCCACGTGGTCTTGATGCCGCTCTCGCGACGCTTGTCACGGACGAATTGCAAGAACATTTTGCACTACTCCGCGACATCTGTGAAACGGTGGAATAGGTGGGGATAGTAACGGTATGGGTTAGTACAAAGCAAGTACAAGTACACAGTAAAATAAACAACGTGATTCTTACGGGCGGCTGTTTTCTGGGCAACCTTCGTCTTCATGCGCACGCTCAGATTCCACCGCCGCCGAAACCGGTCCGACCACCTTTGGCTCCCTTTCCACTTCACGAGGGGGTAGATAATCTTCTTGTACTCTTGCGACCACTCCTGCAGGCAGCCGACGGACACGGCGGTTCCCTTGCGGCGCCAGTCGAGCAGCTTTTCATACACCTTAATCTCCATCGGACGGTACCACGACACCCTCCCGCGACCGTGCATCTTCTTCCGTGCGGAATGAACTTCTTTGAGGAAATCCGCGGCTCGCTTCCAGTTCGTGAGGCACTTGCGGTGGATGCCACTCTCGCGAGCCAAAGACCGCACAGACACCGCCAAATCCAGTCGCGCGACCCACTTCAATTTCTCGGCGGGAGTATAGGCCTGACGCTTGTGCTCGTTGAGCTTGTGCCTGGTAGAGGGGGGGCGGGCATCACGGTTCTGTGAAGCAGGGTGGGGTCGCTTGCGATTTAGAGGAGGATAAGATGGTATCGGAAGTTTCTCGGGAAGCCCGTCGCGTGACCAGTACTCGACGCCGTTGTCGTCGCCGCCGCCCGGAGCACCCTCGGGAAACACATCCTCAGCGGTGCCGGCCTCGGTGCCACCCTCCGTGCCACCCTCGCCGCCGTTGTCGCGCTCAGCGTGCCACTCTTCCTCGGCGTCAGCCACCTCGTCGTCATCGCCGACTGCAGATTCGTCCCACGTGCAGTCGTTGGGCTGTCCCCATCATGGTGCCGGGGCCGGAGCTTCTATGTACTCATCTGGGGCCTTGTTGGAATCCGGTTCCGAGAGGTACTCGTCGAACGCCGATGGGTGCAGGAGCGTGAGGACGGGCTGATTGCCCGTGAGCTCAGGAGACACAGAATACAGAGGAGACGGAGGAACAGGAGGAGCAGGAGGCGCAGGAGGCGCAGGAGGCGCAGGAGGGGCAGGCGGCGCAAGAGGCGCAAGAGGCTGTGGTGGCTCTGGTGGGATACGGGAATACCACCCGTCAGCGTCAACTCTAAACGCGGGCCTAGTGGTAGGTTTCTTCTTGAACAAGAAGTGGGTGCCTGTGAATTTCGCCATGGCTTTCGCAGCCTGGCGGGCGAGAAGTGGAAACTGAATGAACAAGTGGAAGAATGGGTGAAGAAATGAAATATTGGAGGGGACCCCTTCGGCTTAGCGCCTCGGGGTCCTCGTCAATGAACGAAGGGGTATCCCCCTGCCTGAACCCGCAGAGGAGGGTTCATGGCACCATACATGCTGCGCTGGCAGGGCATATTCCACCCCCTTCTAGAGGTTTCTGATGAAATGCTCCTGCCTGGCAGCGCATGACAACCTGATTGGGCCGCACGGCAGGTTTCGTGTCAGCGCTGGCAGCTGCGTTGCTCCGGGACAGGTTTTGTGCGGTGGGAAATCGAATCGCGGCAAGTTTCGCCGAGATTCCATGCACGATCCCATGCGCACGTCACACTGTTGTATTCGCTCTCTCCCCTCCCTTCCCGTCGCCCTCCCTCTCTCCTCGCCCTTCCCATCTCCTTCGCTCTCTCCCCTCCCTTCCCGTCGCCCTCCCTCTCTCCTCGCCCTTCCCATCTCCTTCGCTCTCTCCCCTCCCTTCCCGTCGCCATCGCTCTCTCCTCCCCCTCCCAATCTCCCCTCCCATCGCCCAACTCGTCGCCGTCGCGCTCGATCTGGAACGCCCTCCCCGCGCCCTTCGTACCCTCGAATCACCCACCTCGTCGTCCTCGCGCTCGGCCCGAAATGCTCGCCCGTCGCATTTCGTATTTTCCTTCCCATCACCCACCTCATCGCCCTCGCGCTCTCCACGAAATGCCCTCCCGTCACCCTTCTTCTCTCCCCTCCCATCACCCATCTCGTCACCCTCGCGCACTACCGTTCCGCGATTTTGCTCACACATTTCTCTGCACGCGTCCTCTTTTCCGTCGCCCTATCTCTCTCGTATCTCGTCACATTGAAACTCTCTGTTGTTTTCCTCTTGTTTTTCCTACGTTGTGATTGCAGACCTTGCAGGCCCATGTGAATGGCAACTCTGCTTGAGTTGCACATGCAAGCACAAGTCGAAATTGGCACGGAATGTGCATGGGATTTGCACGTCGCAAACTTGCAACACATTTGCCCATGCTTGCGACGATTGTTGTTTGATAAAAAACTGTGAAAATATTTCGGAAAAACACCACAACTTTCCATAATGAGTTTGAGTCTTCAAGTGGACCCAACTAGAAGGGGGTGTCAGAATATATTTGATATATGTTCTGTATAAGCGCATGTAGTTCTAGCTGTAGTGTAGTCCCATTATTGTCCTGTGTGGTGGTGCACCACTCCTTGCATGCTTCTCCTCTATTTGTACTTGTCATTCTATAGTTGAAACCCCTTCTTCTTCTTGCACATCTCTCTCTCATGCCTAGGTTAAACCCTAGCTCCTAGTCCTAACTATGCATCCCAAGCCTAAACCTAGTTTCCTAGGTGCTTAGGATTCTTGACATGGTATCAGAGCGTTTCGATCCTATGCCTACTACGCTTCCGCTCATGGGCCCCTCTGCCCGCTTTTCTGCCCGTCGATTCGGATCCTGTCGGTTTTCTGCCCGTCGCGCCCCCCAGGCGCGCGTCGATTTTCTGCTCGCCGCGCGCCCCGGGCGTGCGGCGATTTCGTCCCCGTCGCGCGCCCCGGACGCGCGACGGTTTCCTGCCCGTCGCGCGCCCCGGGCGTGCGACGGTTTCTGCCCGTCGCGCGCCCTGGACGCGCGACGGGTTCTGCCCGCCAGCGCGCCCCTCTGTCGCCCGCGCACCTCCTACCCCGCCCCCCCGCCCCCCCCCCCCTTCCCCTTCATCTCCATGCTGCGCGTGCGGCAGTGGGGGGGAGGGTATGGGGGTGGCCTCTCTCCCACTGCTGCAGCTGCTGCTGAGGGGGGGAGGGTGTGGGGGGAGCCGAGGGAGTGTGGGGGGAGCTGGGGGTGGCGGGTGTGAGTAAGCTGCCCCTCCTCCTTCTCTCTCTCCCACTGCTGCAGCTGCTGCTGAGGGGGGGAGGGTGTGGGGGGAGCCGAGGGAGTGTGGGGGAGCCGAGGGAGTGGCGCTAGTGTTGTAGAAGAGGGTGTGGGGCAATGGGGGAAGTTGAACGGAGGTAGCCGTCGTGTCGCCAGCAGCGCCAGTAGTCCGGGGCCCTCGTGCTCTCGGTAGCCCAGCGAGCCTGCTGCGCCAGTCGCCCGTGGGTCCGTTGCTCTTGCCGCTCCTCGTAGTCGCCGAGCCAGTTACTCCAGTAGTCCGGGGCGCTGTTGCGGAGATAAATACTACAACGGGAGCTAGATTACAGGCTAGGCAAGGTGCTCGTGTGATCTCTGCGTTCGTTGGTCCTTAGTCGTTTTCCTAGTGCACACACTGCTTGCTAGTTCACAGGGCAATTTGGCAAGAGTTTCACTAGAGAAGGTTGACAACAATGGTACAAAGAAGTTGGCATGGCAAGACTACATCAAAGCTAGCATTCAGGTCGGTCGACTGCCAGCGCAGCATGGTCGACCGCGTTCCAGCACGACTTGGTCGACCACGCTCCAGCAGTGCAAAGTCGACGGCGTGACAACGCAGCAGGTCGACGGCGTGCCAGCGTTGCTCCCGCAGTACAGCACCGCACCAGCTTCGCAGGTGCTCGCAGATGATTGGCGTGCTGAGCCTCGTCATCTGCACAGTGCACGCACCAAGTCAACCTGGCACTGACGACTGCATCTGATCAGCCACGTCGACCTCGGGATACCACCACCGAGGTCGGACTCGCCAACTTCGCCTGGGCGACCGTCGCTCTCCTCCGCAGAACCTCGTCACCCAGGTAACCTGGTCGACCGGGCAACCACGTCGACCAGCTGCTCCTGTATGTGCCCGTCGACCTCCCAAGTCGACGACCACCCCAAGTCGACCTCACCAGGTCGACCACCCCTTGGTCGACCAACTCCAGGTCGACGTCACTCCTGGTCGACCAGCTCCACGTCGACCAGCACAGTTGTCAGCCGACCATCCAAGTCGGCTACCCGAAGTCGGCGTCACCAAGTTGACGCCCTACTACTCGACGCCCAGCTGCTCGGCGTCCTGAGTCGTAGTCGACGTCGGCCCCTCCTCCGTCGACTACCAGGTCAGGTCGACCACCAGGTCGACATCACGCCTGGTCGACCAACCACCAAGTCGACCAGCAGGCCTGGTCGACCAACTACCAGGCCGACCAGCAATCCTGTCAGCCAACCACCCAAGTCGGCTGCCCCAAGTTGGCGTCACCAAGTTGACGCCCTCTGCAGGTCGACTTCCCAGGTCGACCTCCCCGTGCAGTGGCCCCCGTGCAGGTCGACCTCCTCGTCAACCAGCTCGCCCACTGCTGCAGGTCGGCTGCTCCCCTCACACCCGACCACGAAGTCGGCCCGCCCAAGCGAGGACGGGGCCAACACACAACTCCCGTTGACACTCCCCTGCCGCGTTCACGCTTGGGCCCCCAGCCCACACGGCAGTACTCCTCGGAGACTAGCTCGTCGACGTGCACCCAACACACAGCACGTCGTCCACCGCACCAGCCATGCAAGAGGGCATGGCACCTACTGCTGCACTTCGTCAACTTCGTTGCCCACGTCGGCCAAGCGCACCTGGCCGATGGCGACGGAGCACCGGTTGAAGGCCGGATAGTGCAGCGCCTTTGTCAGGAAGTCGGCCGGCTGCTCAGCGGTCGGGATGTACTTCAGCGAAAACTTCCCGCGCTTCACCATGTGCTGCAGCCAGGCCTGTCGCCGTTCCATGTGCTTGAGGTTGCCCGTCAACCCCATGCCCTCGGCGACTGTGATGGCCGACTTGTTGTCCACCCGGAGGACGGTCGGCTTCCCAGCATCCAGGTACTGGAACTCTGCGAGGAGGAAGCAAAGTCGGCGTCCCTCCTTGCCGGCTTCGGTGGCCGCCACGTACTCCGACTCGGTCGACGACAACGTCGCGCACTTGATGCGCTGGCTCGACCAGGAGACTGCATCCCCTCCGTAGACGAACACGTAGCCGCCCGTGCTCATCCTGTTCTGCTTGTCACCAGCTTCGTCGGCGTCCACGTAGCCGACCAGCTCCAGCAACTCAGGTCCACCGCCGAACTCCAGGGTGGTGTCACGCGTGTTGGCGAGGTAGGAGAGGCAGCGGTCGACCTCGCGCCAGTGTTGGTCGCTCCTCACCGTGAGGCCACTCCCCAGCTTGCTGCAGGCGAAGGCGATGTCCGGCCTCATCGTCGTCGCCGCGAACTGCAGCGAGCCGACTTTCTGCCGGCACTCCTCCTCCTGTCGCTCCTGTGCCTCCTCGTCGTCGAAGGTGAGGTCGGAGGCGTCGACCGAGACCGGCGTCTTCGGGGTGCGCCCGGTCTGCTCCTCGTCGATGAAGCACCTACGAAGCTTGTCGGCGTAGCCCTGCTAGTGCAGACACAGCTTCCCGGACGACCTATCGCGGACGATCTCCAGCCCGAGGTACTTTTGCACCGGCGAGATCTCACGCAGCTCGAAGGCGGACTCCAGCAGCCCCTTCAGCTCCGTCAGCATCTTGGTGCTGCTGCTAGCGGCGAGCAGGTCGTCGACGTAGTCCAGCACCCAGCAAGCCACTCCGTCGTCGTCGACCTTGAAGTACAGAGCCTCGTCGACCTGGCTCTTCTTCCACCCGGCGCCGACCAGCACGTCGTTGAGCGCCAAGTACCACAGCAGCGGCGACTGCTTCAGGCCGTACAGGCTCTTCAGCAGCTTGCACACCCGGCCGGTTCCGTCGTTGAAGTAGTCCGGCTCGGACATGTAGAGCACCTGGTCGAGCTTGCTCTGCAGGAAGGCGTTCTTCATGTCGAGCTGCATCAGGTTGAGGTTGAGGATGGCGACGATGGTGAGGAAAATCCTCAGCGTGACGTAGCTGCCCACCGGCGCGAACGTCTCGTCGTAGTCGGCGCCATACACCTGGGTGAAGCCCTTCACGACCAGCCTCGCCTTCTCGCGCTCAACGGTGTCGCCGACGTGGTACTTCGTCGTCAACACCCGCCAGTTCTTCATGATGGTCATTCCCGGCGGGCGTTCGACCACCTCCCAAGTGCCCATGTTGATGAGGCTGCGGATCTCCTCCTCCATGGCGGCCTTCACCGCCGGGCCCTTCCAGCTCGCCAACGCCTCCTTCACCGGCATCGTCAAGATGTCCCAGCGATGCTCGGGGTCGGCATGCATGTCGGGGTCGAGCTCCGGAAACTCCTCATCGTCCTCGGTGTCGTCATACGCCAGGTCGTCATCGTCCACGTCATACACCGTGGTGAAGGTAGCGGGGACGAAGAAGTCGGGCGGCCTCCGAAGTCGGCCTGACTTCCGAGGTTCAGGCCGAGCCTCCACCACGTCACTCTTGGTGGACTCCTCGGCGTCCCCACCTTCGTCGTCGTCTTCACAGCCCTCGTCGTCCTGCTGCACCTCGGTCGACTTCCTGGCCGACCTCTCCCCTGTGGGCTTCCCTGCCGACTGCCTGGTTGCCGACTGCTCCGTGGTTGGCTTCACTCCTGCCTGCTCCCCTGTTGGCTGCTTCTCCTCGACTTGCTCTTCCCCCATCAACGTCGGCTTCACTCCCACGTCGACTTGCCGCTCGTCACGTCGGCCACCGGCGATGCCCTTGGTCGGCGCCGAAGGCGACGTCCCACTACTCCCCTCATCGTCGGAGGCCGACACCGAGGTCAGCCCGCGAAGGTCGGCCAGGAGGGGGAGGGGCAGGAGAGGGAGGGGAAGGAGGACGGACGTCCGCGTCGTCCTCAGCAGCAAGCCCACCGACCTCGGCGAGCAGGGGCAGCGTCGCCGTTGAGGTGTCGGTCGGCGTGGTGGTCGGCGTCCGTCCTGACCCCGGCCCGTACTCCGACTTCCACACTTCCAGCGAAAGGTCCTCGTAGAACACCACGTCCGACGTGGTGACCACCCGGTTGTTGGCGACGTCGAGGAGCTCCCAGCCCTTGCTCTCCTCCGACACGCCGAGGTGAAGGCCCCACCTGGCCTTCGGCTTCAGCTTCCCACCACGCTGCTGCTCGGGGACGAGGAACTGCGCCATGCAGCCCCATACCCGCGCAAGCGACAAGTCGGGATTCTGCCCTGTCAGCAGCTAATACGGCGTCGTCCCCGACGGCAGCGTCGACCTCTCAAGGCAGTTGCGGACCCAGACGGCCTGCCGCAGAGCAAGGTGCCACCAGTGGTGCTGCACGCCCATGTGCAGCAGCATCGTTCGCACCGACTCCACCACCGTCCTCATCTCCCACTCCGCCATGCCGTTCTGCTGCGGGGTGTACGGGCAGGTAAGGTCGTGGACGATCCCCTTGCCGTCCACGAAGTCGGTGAACTTCTTCCCGAGGAACTCCCCTCCTCGGTCGGAGCGAAGCATCAGCACCGACGTCTTCGTCTGCCTCTCCACCAACACCAGCCACTTCTGGAACTCCAGCAGCACATCTGACTTCTTGGCGACCGGCCGCACCCACACGAAGCGGGTCTTGCGGTCCTTCAGCAGTAAGAAGTACAAGCTGCCGTCCTTGGCACCCACGCGGAACGGCCCGCACAGGTCGAGGTGCACGACGGCCAGCACGTCGTCGGCGTCGGAGCCTTGGTCGGGGAAGGTGTGCCGCGCCAGCTTCCCGCCGACGCATGAGACACACGGTGAGTCGGCCCCCGTTGTCGACTTGAGGTCCAGCCCAATGGCGACCTCGTTCGTCGCCGAGCTCCGGATGGTGTCCATGCCGACATATCCAAGTCTCGCATGCATCCTGTCCGGCGTCGACTTCGTCTTAGAGACGATCGCCCGTAGGGCCACAACCTCCGTTGTGGGCGACGTCGACCTCGTTGAGCAGGGACGCAGGTCGGTGCAGAGGACACGCCCGGAGTACGTCGCCCGACCGAGCACCTCTCCTGCTGCCGAGACGAGCAGCATCCCGTCGCCGTCCTCCTGCAGCTTCACGCCATGCTCCTTCAGCTGGCCGGACGACAGCAGGTTTGCCCGCACACCCAGGACGTAGAGCACGTCGGGGATGAGCACCTGCTTCCCGGCCTCTCCTTGCAGGGCGACGGTGCCGCGGCCCTGGACGTCCTGCAGCGCCCCATTGAAGTCGCGCACGTGCTTGATGGAGCCGCTCGTCTGCTGGTCGACAAAGGCTTCCTTCGTCCCCATCAGGTGGTGGGAGCAGCCGCTGTCGAGCAGGATTACCGCCGGGTTCGCCTGCACAGCTGCCGCCACCGCCTGGAAGTCTTCTCCGGCCTCCGGCGCCAGCGAGACGGTCAGCTGCACGACGCCGACCAGCGAGCACGACGCCGTCTTGTCGTCCCGCCCCTTGCCGCCAGCAGAGGAGTCGGCGTCCTTCGCCGAGGTCGACGTCGTCGACTGCTTCTCCTTGCGCGGCTTGTTTCCTCCTCGACGAGGACGACGACTGCCAGACCTCCCGCGGCCTCCTTTGGCATCGTCGTCGTCGGAGTCACTGCGGTCGGGGCACTCGAATGAGAGGTGGTCGGGGTCGCCGCACAGCCAGCACTCCCGACGTCGACCTCCTCCTCCTCGACCGCTGTCCTTGGTCGACCTCTTCTTGTCGACCTCCTTGGACGGCTTCCAGCCACTGCTACCACCGCCGCCGGACTGTCCGCGCTGCCCCGGTCGACCTCCTTGCTTCGCCGGGGCGACGAAGTTCGCCTGCGCTAAGAGCTCCTGGGACCCCTCTGCCTCCTGCATCGCCTCGTCCTGCAGGATGTACGAGGTCAAGTTGTCCTCGTTGAGCGTCGTCCTCGTGCTCGGCGCCATCGACAGCCGCTTCAGGAGGTTGTAGCTGCTCGAAAGTCCCTGCATGATGTGGGTGACGTACGACGCCGTCGAGTACTGCGCGCCGGCCATCCTGATGGTGGCGAGAATTCGCCTGGCTCAGTTGCAGTAGTCGGTGGCAGTCTCCTCGTCGCCCATGCGCAGGTGCGTCAGCTGTCCCTCCAGCTGGGCGATGAACAGGTCGTCGGTGACCTGGTACGTCGACTCGATGAAGTGCCACGCCTGGTGGCCGGCGTCGAGGTACTCCCGGCACCACTTCAAGGCGATCTGCACGCCCGGCGAGCAGCACCGCGAGATGACCATGAAGGTCAACAGCTGCACGGCGCGAAACTCCGCACGTAGGTCGGGGTCGTCCAGCGTCACCACGGATCCTCGGGAAAAGTTGATCAGCCCGGCCATCTCCAGCTGGGGCTCGATGGCTTCCTTCCAGGTGAGGGTGTCCTGTCGACCAACGAGCGGCGGGGTGACCAAGATCATGTCCGGCGCAAACTTCAAGTAGCCGTAGCTCAGTGCAATCCCGCCCGCCGTTACCTGGGCCGCCGACATCGGCGACAAACCGCTTCGTCGTCCTCCTACGTTGCCCTGCGAGGAGCCTGCAGCCGCCGACGACTGCAACCCTCGCGCCTGAACGCCGCCGACTTCATCGGCGTGAATCACACCACGCTGCCTTGACGTGCCTCCCGCACTGCTGCCGACTTGGCCACCTCCGGCGTTGACGCCCACGTCGACGCCGCCTTCGTTGGTCACCGGTCGAGGAGAAGCTGGTCGAGAAGGAGGATGATCCGTCGCCCACACGGAGCGGAGTCCAGCCTCGACGATCGCCCAGGGTATCGCCCCATACTCCTGGGCCTCATGGCGTCTCCTCGCATCCTCCAGCCGTCCCTCCAAGGTGTCCATCACCTTGGTGTCACCTACGCGCACGTTAGTGACTGCACGGCTGCCGGCCTACGAACAACTTAGGTTAGTGACCTCTACGTCGACCTGACTGAAAGGTAAGTCGTGTGCCGTCCACGCTCACCGCACCATGCGGAGATAACTACTACAACGGGAGCTAGACTACGGGCTAGGCACGGGTGCTCGTGTGATCTCTGCGTTCGTTGGTCCTTAGTCGTTTTCCTAGTGCACACACTGCTTGCTAGTTCACAGGGCAATTTGGCAAGAGTTTCACTAGAGAAGGTTGACAACAATGGTACAAAGAAGTTGGCATGGCAAGACTACATCAAAGCTAGCATTCAGGTCAGTCGACTGCCAGCGCAGCATGGTCGACCGCGTTCCAGCACGACTTGGTCGACCGCGCTCCAGCAGTGCAAAGTCGACGGCATGCCAACGCAGCAGGTCGACGGCGTGCCAGCGTTGCTCCCGCAGTACAGCACCGCACCAGCTTCGCAGGTGCTCGCAGATGATTGGCGTGCTGAGCCTCGTCATCTGCACAGTGCACGCACCAAGTCAACCTGGCACTGACGACTGCATCTGATCAGCCACGTCGACCTCGGGATACCACCACCGAGGACGGACTCGCCAACTTCGCCTGGGCGACCGTCGCTCTCCTCCGCAGAACCTCGTCACCCAGGTAACCTGGTCGACCGGGCAACCACGTCGACCAGCTGCTCCTGTATGTGCCCGTCGACCTCCCAAGTCGACGACCACCCCAAGTCGACCTCACCAGGTCGACCACCCCTTGGTCGACCAGCTTCAGATCGACGTCACTCCTGGTCGACCAGCTCCATGTCGACCAGCACAGTTGTCAGCCGACCATCCAAGTCGGCTACCCGAAGTCGGCGTCACCAAGTTGACGCCCTACTACTCGACGCCCAGCTGCTCGGCGTCCTGAGTCGTGGTCGACGTCAGCCCCTCCTCCGTCGACTACCAGGTCAGGTCGACCACCAGGTCGACATTGTCAGAAGACTTGCACTGTGAGATCCCCGATTGATCCTTGGGGGGTTACTGGCCTATTAGCCTGGGGGGTTATGGGCGCACTGACCCGCTACTGAAACAAGCCCTTTTATCCCAGTGGTCTAGTGACTGGGATTCTGACATGGCATCGGAGCAGTCTCGGGTTCGAATCCCGGTGTTTGCACATGCAGGCCGTTGCCGCTGTGCCGAGTCCTGGACCTCCCAGTGCGGGGGGGTGTCAGAAGACTTGCACTGTGAGATCCCCGATTGATCCTTGGGGGGTTACAGGCCTATTAGCCTGGGGGGTTATGGGCGCACTGACCCGCTACTGAAACAAGCCCTTTTATCCCAGTGATCTAGTGACTGGGATTCTGACAGACATCACGCCTGGTCGACCAACCACCAAGTCGACCAGCAGGCCTGGTCGACCAACTACCAGGTCGACCAGCAATCCTGTCAGCCAACCACCCAAGTCGGCTGCCCCAAGTTGGCGTCACCAAGTCGACGCCCTCTGCAGGTCGACTTCCCAGGTCGACCTCCCCGTACAGTGGCCCCCGTGCAGGTCGACCTCCTCGTCAACCAGCTCGCCCACTGCTGCAGGTCGGCTGCTCCCCTCACACCCGACCACGAAGTCGGCTCCGCCCAAGCGAGGACGGGGCCAGCACACAACTCCCGTTGACAGCTGTCCCGGTAGCCACTGTGCCAGCCGCTCCTGTCGCCCGTGTGTCTGCAGCTTCAGCCGCCGCCTCCTATCTCCTCTCATCTCACAGTTCCTCCTCCTCCTCCTCACTTCGCCTCTTCTTCTGCTGCGCCCTGCAGGGTGTACCACTTCAGGGGGTGTTCTGCACATGACATGGCTATTCCTGCATGCACTTAGGGGGTGTGTCAGAATATATTTGATATATGTTCTGTATAAGCGCATGTAGTTCTAGCTGTAGTGTAGTCCCATTATTGTCCTGTGTGGTGGTGCACCACTCCTTGCATGCTTCTCCTCTATTTGTACTTGTCATTTGTAGTTGAAACCCCTTCTTCTTCTTGCACATCTCTCTCTCATGCCTAGGTTAAACCCTAGCTCCTAGTCCTAACTATGCATCCTAAGCCTAAACCTAGTTTCCTAGGTGCTTAGTATCTTGACAGGGGGGGGTCACTATTTTAGCTGCGGGCTTTAATGAGGGCTTCAGTTTGGTACCTTTAAAACCAAATTTCATTTTTGCCATTATAAAAGCGCCGGCGCTCATGGCCGTTACTCAATTCAAGCGCCCCCCCTTAAAAAAATGAATTTAATATAAGCTTATATGCGCTACTATCAGGGGCAATACGGTATAACTTGTTGGAAACAAGTGATTTAAGCGCTCTATCGGGTCGAAACACTAAGTCATAAACGAAGCGAAACACAGCGAAGCATCAGCGAGTCAACCCTCGGAGGTTGAGCAACTGCTGGAGGTTACGCGAAAGTCAAAGGTCAGCGACCTTTGACCTGACAAGTACAGCACGACAGCAAGGACAAACAGCTGACTCGTCATTGAGCAGTTGCCCGAGTCGTCACTATATCGAACCGCAACAGCAACAGTAAAACGGTTATTAACTGTATCTCTTCGTATTCCTTGTACTCTTATAAAAGCTTGTATCTCTTTGCTTTTATTAATCTACTTTGCCCTCACATACCAGCGCAAGGTGGTTCACAAAACTTCTCATTAAACGCTTCCGCTATTACATTGTTCCTACTCAGAGTTTAGTCCTGCAAAGATCCTAAGGGCTTTTTCAGCCCAACATGGTATGAGAGCTATCAGGGCAAACTCAACTATTATCAAGACACCCACAACATCAGAAGGCATGGCAACGCAAAAGGAGAGAAGCTCCTCTAACGGCTCTCCCGGTACTACCCCTACTCCACCTCCTGCCTCTGGCCTACAGACAGAGGAGGGCACAGCAACAAGGCCGGCAGCTGGGTCTACCGAAACTCCCGCGAATCAGGCCGCGGGCTTCGACCCAAGCATGATGGAGAAGTTCTTCTCCTTCATGTCCTTCTACGAACAACACAGGCAAGGGGCACCTGCGCAGTCAAACAACAGCAACAACAACAACGATGTAACACCGATGAGCCTCGATGGTTCATCCTACGCGCGAGGAAATCAGCAACAACAACCTACCTTCGCCCCGTATGAACCCCAGCGTGGTTCCGTCAGCTTCATGCCGCGCCAGCAGCCTTCACCTGAGCAAGAGAAGACATTGGATCCACTTCAAGTTCAGTCGCAGTTTGCGCACGTCTTAAAACTGCAGACATCAATATCATTTGACGGAAAGGACTTCTTTGCCTGGTCGTTCGAATTCGAGCTGATGATGGAAGGCGCGCAGATTCTTGGCTTCTTCGACGGGTCCCTGCCATACCCAACGCACGGGACACAATACGACAAGCAGCAGTATACGTATCAATCCATGATGGCGTATACAATCCTACTGCGCAACGTCACACCGAACCAGCAGCAGAACATTCGGTCTTACCGAGGATACGGAAACTCTGCCGAGCTTGCGTACAACCACCTGAAGAACCTGTATCAGGCAACAGACAGCGTCAACCAGATTCGGTTAATGGCGCAACTGACAACAGTGGAAATGAAATCAGGCGAAAAGGGAATGGCGTATATCAGTCGCTGTCGCGAATTGCGCGACAAACTCCTTCGATGTGGAGGATCAATATCAGAAGACGCCTTCGTCACAGTTGTTATCGGCGGTCTTGGTCCACACTGGCGCTCCACTCGCGCCATACTCCGAGCTCACGGGAAGATTTCCGAAGCAGCACTCTGCGCCGAAATTCACGCTGAACAGCAAGACATGGACCTGCAAGAGGAGCGACACAAGAAGAAAACGTCAGTACCCGAATTTGCGTTTCACACTCAACGGCGCTACAACAACAACAACAACCGGCATCAACCAAAACCCGTACCTCCGTTTTGTCATCTCTGCAAAACTTCAGGACACCCTCGCAGACACTGCCCGAATCGACAGCAGTCAACGCCGCCGCAGCGCCAACTTCGTCCTTCGAGCAGTCAAGTAGCATCCACGCAAGCAAACCCCACAAGTCAACTGCAGTCCTCAACGACATCGTTGTCAACACAATCTGCACAAGGATCAAGAAACATCGTCAGCTGCATGGCAAGATTGTCAGACTCCTGCATCACTGAATCACCATCGTACTATTCACCAGAAGAACAACTCGAAGAACGCACTCCTCGCCGCGAGACACTGGAGCCGAATCCGACGTATGCAGCCATCGCTCAAAGCGAGCCGTCCGGGAAAGATACGTGGTTCTTGGACAGTTGCTGCGGACAGCACATGTGCTCTTCAGGACGCTTCGTTCAACGCGAACACCAACTTCAACGCGAAGTCGTCATCACCGTCGCCAACAACCAGAACCTGCGCACACGACGACAAGGTGTGGTGCAACTTCAGTCACGAGAAACAAACGTAATACTGCAAATGTCAAAAGTGTTAATTGCGGAGGGACTCGGCTACAACTTACTGAGAGTCAGTCAGCTGATGGCGAAAGGCATCCACCTCGAAGCAGACAGCACAACACAGGAATTCAAGTTATACCACGGGAAGGGCGGTCTCTACATCGGGAAGGCGGTCCTGAAAAATAACGTTTTCGTCCTCGACTTCGCCCCAGATCTTGGCATCGCTGACAGCGACGGAATCGTCACCTTCACCTCCTGGACGCACCCACCGGATCTTGACCCTGAATTCAGCCCCGAAGGTTTCTGGTATTCGCACACCATTCATGAGGCAGAACGAACAAGAGCATTAGCAACGATTCAACACTCGGCAGCAGCAGAGACAACATCGGCAGCAGCAGAGACAACATCGGCAGCAGCAGAGACAACATCGGCAGCAGCAGAGACAACATCGGCAGCAGCAGAGACAACACCGGCAGCAGCAGAGACAACATCGGCAGCAGCAGAGACAACACTAGCAGCAGCAGAAACAACATCGGCACCAATCGCGGGTCCTTCAACTGCACCAGCCCCAATCGACGACGACACTCCACCGACTCCTGCGCAGCAACTAAACCCGACACCACGGGAAGTCCATCGAAGCGCAAATTTCACTGCAGGCTTCTACTCCAACTCCGACTTATACCGACGCTCACCCGGACATCGCGCCGACGAAGATCTCTGGCATAAACGAATGGGACATCCAAGCAACACGCCGTTAAACAATACGATACGAGCAAGCGTTCTTGACAAAGATTCACTACTCTTACCCGACGGCAGAGAACTTCGACGAATGCGGGGAACTTGCTTCACTTGCCCAGAAGCTGACTTACCACATCAGCCCTTCGTTTCCCATCACAACCCCAGTGCACCAGCGTATGCACCTTTGGAGAAGGTCTACAGCGATATACTTTACAATCGCGAACCCGGTCAAGCAGCATACAACTACACCATCACGTTCATCGACGCCGCCAATCGTTATGTCTGGCATCTCAACCTCCCAAGCCGCGACATGGCCTTCGAAGCCTTCGTTGCCTGGCTCCCAGTAGCAGAACGGGAATCGGGCGTTAAGCTAAAGAGCTTTCAGTCTGACGGGGGAGGAGAATACACCTCACAGAGGTTCAAGCAGTACTTGGCAGAAAGAGGAATCAAGCGGCTCATCTCTCTTCCCTACGCCCACCAACAGCAAGGCGTAGCAGAAAGAATGAACAGGACCCTTCAGAACACCATGCGCAAGCTGCTACGTGGCATGCGGCTACCCAACCACCAGTGGCCCGAGGCAATGGACCACGCCGTGATGCTGCACAACTTGCTTTCGTCATCATCGCTCTCGAACAACGCATCACCGCATCTGCTGTGGACAGGAAAACTGGGCAGCACAAAAATGTTGCGAAATTTCAGCTGCATGGTACAGTATCGACCCCCAGCTGCACGCGCTGGCCGATTCTCCCAACGCGCACAGTGGGGGCTACACCTGGGCATTGAAAAGAATTACAACGCGTGGAAGATTTTCGACGTCCACTCAAAAGAAACAGTAGCAGCACGTGATGTCATCTTCTACGAACACCTCACCCTTTCAACATACCTGTACAACTTGGACACTTCACGTGATGTCACTGGCGGATTTCGTGGGGACCGAGCCTTCGCCTCGGCAGCAGACGAAGCTGACTGGGACGAGCAGAACGTGGATGAAGCCTCGGAGGAAGCCGGACCTCTCCCTTACTGCTCCGTCGACGTCCCAATGGATGACGAAAATCCTCCCGAAAGCGTCAACCAGAAGTATTTTACCACTTCGCCGACAACGGCTACGTTACACCTGCAAGAGTCAACACCAACGAAGCAGAACGCATAGGGCCCAATTTCATACCTGACCCAGAAGCAGGTGACGAAGCAGCTTATCCCGAGGACACAACACTCCCCCGCTACACACAGAGTGGTCTCCAGATACTCGGCCTCGTCACCGCGGTCCACGGCGTCACGCTTCCTAAGGAGCCTGCCACGGTTCAGCAGGCTCTGGGGGGGGAGCATAGGGAAAAATGGCGCGAAGCCATGGACAGGGAGCTGAAAGCACTGGAGGAACGCAACACTTGGAAAGTTGTTCCCATCGGCGTGGCACGAAACAAGACAGTACTCACCGGGAAATGGGTCTTCCATGTGAAGACAAAGGCAGACGGCACCATCGACAGGTTTAAAGCGCGCTGGGTCGTACGCGGCTTCGACCAAGAACACGGACGCGACTTCACCGAAACATTTGCGCCGGTCAGTCGACACACCTCGCTGCGAATTCTCCTCGCGATCGCCGCCATGAAGAAGAAGAAACTGCGGCAAATTGATGTTGCCAACGCATTTCTCTACGCACCTGTCGACGCAGAAATCTTCGTCGAACTACCACATGGCTCCAACGGAGAGCCTAACCAAGTCTGTCAGCTGCTGAAGTCGCTCTACGGCATCAAACAAGCTCCGAGGCTGTGGCAACAGTACCTGCACGCAAGACTTATCCGCATAGGATTCCGCCAGCTACCTCACGACCAGGGCATGTACCGGCTTACAAAAGGCACCGACTACATCCTACTAATCGTCTACGTAGACGATCTGCTCTACATCAGGTCGACCGACGACGTCACTACCTGGTTCGAAGGGGAGCTACAACAGGATCTCACTCTCACGGTCTCGTCTACCGTCACGCAGTACCTCGGCCTTAACATTCAAGAGGAAGAAGACGCGATCTATCTCAACGCCGTGAAATATGCCGACACTATCGCCAAACGCTTCGGACTCACCCCGATCACCATCTCCACGCCATACCGCTACACCGCAGGAAATAACAAGGAAAGCTCCACTCCGCTCAAGCCCACAGGCATACGCGACTACCAGAGAAAGCTGGGGTGCCTCCTCTTCGCAGCTGTCACCTGCCGTCCGGACCTATCGTACTCCGCAAGTCAGCTCGCAACCTACCTCAAGAAACCTGAAGCAGAACACATGGCGGAACTCGACCGCGCTCTCCACTACCTCGTCAGCACCTCAACCGTCGGCCTAACCTACCACAAGAACGGGACTACGACACCTAAATTAATCGGCTACGTCGACGCAGATCACGCCGGCGACTCCGACAACAGGCGCTCGCGCACCGGCTACATCTACCGCCTTGAACCTATCGGGCCCATCTCTTGGCAGTCGAGCAAGCAGGAACTAATTGCTCTCTCCTCAGCTGAAGCAGAATATATTGCTCTCTGCTCAGCCACCAAGGAAGGACTTTACCTTCGCGAACTACTGGAAGAGGCGAAACTGACCCAGTTACCTAGCTTCTCCCTGTTCTGCGACAACCAGTCTGCAATCCGCATAGCCAACAAGAATGGATTTGCAAACAGGACGAAGCATATCGCTCTGCGATATTTCTTCGTGAAGGACGAGATCGAGAAGGGGAGACTTGAGCTGTCCTACTGCCCCACGTCTAAGATGGCAGCTGATTACTTGACCAAGAAACTCGGAAAGCAGAAGTTCGAGTACTGCATGCTGCTGCCTGGACAGAGCCACGTCACCAGCAGCGACTCTCCAGAAGCGAAGGGGAGTGTTGGAAACAAGTGATTTAAGCGCTCTGTCGTGTCGAAACACTAAGTCATAAACGAAGCGAAACGCAGCGAAGCATCAGCGAGTCAACCCTCGGAGGTTGAGCAACTGCTGGAGGTTACGCGAAAGTCAAAGGTCAGCGACCTTTGACCTGACAAGTACAGCACGACAGCAAGGACAAACAGCTGACTCGTCATTGAGCAGTTGCCCGAGTCGTCACTATATCGAACCGCAACAGCAACAGTAAAACGGTTATTAACTGTATCTCTTCGTATTCCTTGTACTCTTATAAAAGCTTGTATCTCTTTGCTTTTATTAATCTACTTTGCCCTCATATACCAGCGCAAGGTGGTTCACAAAACTTCTCATTAAACGCTTCCGCTATTACATTGTTCCTACTCAGAGTTTAGTCCTGCAAAGATCCTAAGGGCTTTTTCAGCCCAACATAACTCTGCATGTGAACTGGCCTTGAGCCACTTGCGTGTGCTTGGACTGTGTGGTGATCTTGAGATCCACCCTGAGCTTTGCTTTGTTTGCTTCTCTTGACTGGTCTTGTGACCGTTGGTTGTTCTTGCTATCCCCCACTTTGCCTATGGGGCTGTGTAAAATTGCATGTATTGTTGTGTAGGCTGTAGTGGGGTACTCATTAGAGAGTACAACCCTTTTAGGGTTTCCCTTTTCTACTCCTCATGCCTGCTAGTGAACTCATTTTTTCTGTTCTCATTCTAACGATTTCTTGAAATGGAAAACTCTTTTTTTTCTCCAACAGTCCTAAATCGCAAAACACAGAAAAAACAGTGCTGGAATCCTAAAAACGCTGAAAAGACAGTGTCGTTAAAATAAAAAGGCTGAAAGTTCAGGGTCACTTATAAAAAACACCCAAAAAATCAGCCAAATCAGGGTAGAAATCCTGACTTCTGAGGCCCCGTCTCTCACCGAACAGGACCTCGAAGGATAGAAAGCAGCTAATTTATTCTCTACACCGTGACATGTGAAGTTCAGCTTTTTCTTCACATATACCGATACTGTATCCAAACTTGTCATTCGAATTTAGTGAAGATTGAAATGACTGCCTACGGAAACTGTCCCTGATATAAAATACCAACTGGTTATACCAGCCTTGCAATGTGCAAAGCATACGGTAATAACCCTACCCTCTCTAAACCTCAAACTGCAATATTTATGAATTGCCCACAAACGACCAGCCCCATGCCATTGTTAGAATAAAAAAAAATTCAGACCACAACTTAAACAACTGTATTGTGAAGCTGTTATAACTGCAAGAGAACTGAGGGCATTTATGTCCTCACGTATTCCAGCTTCGGAGCCTGCACAAGAAATGCAAACACAAAACGCATGGCAATGTCAATAAGAACGCCTTGAAAAGGCTCAAAAGGCACCATGAACATGAATAATTTTCAATATCCGCAGTGAACCAGACCCGCTTGTACATAACCCACACCTTTGCACACAAAACAACCTAGTGCGTAAGCTTGTGTCTGTTGACTCCATTGTCCGCCACCATTGACGCATCAGATGCACACCATACACACACAGCGCTTGGAAATTAAACAAGTGTGGTGCATAACTCCTTCCCATGCATCAAACACTACACTACCCATATTGCATGACTCGTTGTATGAAATGTGGAACATACTTACTGGAAACTCGGTGGCAGGAAGGAAGGCAGAAAAATACATACCTTAGAGATCGACCATCATAACAATCATGCCACACCCCAGCATGGCCGATGTCATCCATGGCACATACCATCCTTGCATGACGCACGGCACCCATGCACAGCACATGCCGACCATGCATGGCGCCTAGCGGTCAAGTATGGAAAATGATCCATCCATGCATGGAGCACTATTACGTGCATGGAGCATCCACATGCATGGAATATCCCACCCATGCATAGAACTTAATAGCCATACATGGAACAAAGAGAATACCAAGTTCCCATCCATACATTATACATCGGAACATAGAATATACCAACCAACCATGCACGGGACATATAACAGTGCATCAAACATCAAACATACCATTTATACATGGAACATACATCATACCTACCATGCATGGAACATGAATCCATCCATACCTTGATGAGCATGCTGGTGGGAAGCCAGGCAGGGGGGGTAGGCACACCAGCCCAAGAAAGCTGAAAGACCAACAGAAAATACAATCAAAAATAATCATCATCATCATCATACAAAAGCATATTGCTGGGCATGAGTGAATCGTTCCAATAGTTCTATGAGGTGACTTTTGAGTCGACTCAAGCGTCAAGGTTGATTCTATGCAAGCGGTGGTCCTCCGAGACAATGGTTCCTAGGACTGGCGTGAACTGGGACGGACTCAAGCATGCGGGATGCACATAGACTTGGGCATAAAATGCACTGTTCTCGGCGTAGATAGATACACTACCGTCGCACGCAGATGGCTTACCAGTGCATACTGGTTGCCGCTGAATTCCTTGAGGTCCAAGATCTGCACGAGAGGGTAGGCAAGCAGGACGGAAGGGGGGAGAATTTTGAGTCGACCAAACAATCGCCAAATTCCTTGAGGTCCAAGCTCTGCACGAGGGGAGACCGGCAGGATAGAAGGGATAAAATTTCTTAGTCCATTCAGAAAGAAAAAACTTTGAAGTCCAAGGTAGGACGTCTCTTGGGTAGGCAGGTAGGATACAAGGGGGAGGAGAACGTCTCTTTAGGGGCGCCAAAAAGGAACCGACACAGTAAAGCACACTGTCCACCACACAAGTTTCTGAGGTCCAAGAGCTGGACGAGCGGAGACAGGCAGGATAGATGGGAGAAGACAATGCGATTCTAGTCACTAGAATCTGAACGAGGGGCCAGCCCGTGCCTACACGGACCTCAACGGGCCTGTAACATGACCCAACTTGGCACCCTCCCTGCCTGTACCAAAAATGTCTTCCTACCAAGGTTACGTACAACCCACGTCACAATGACACATGCCTGCATCAGCCTATCTGGAGAGAGAGAGAGACACATCCTGTGTCTTGGACGCCAGCATGGTGACTTTTGAGTCGACTCAAAAGTCACCTACTTACAACCCACGTCACAATGACCCATGCCTGCATCAGCCGATCTGGAGAGAGAGAGACACATCCTGCGTCTTGGACGCTAGCATGGTGACTTTTGAGTCGACTCAAAAGTCACCTACTTACAACCCGCGTCACAATGACCCATGCCTGCATGCATCAGCCGATCTGGAGAGAGAGAGACACATCCTGCGTCTTGGACGCTAGCATGGTGACTTTTGAGTCGACTCAAAAGTCACCTACTTACAACCCGCGTCACAATGACCCATGCCTGCATGCATTAGCCGATCTGGAGAGAGAGAGACACATCCTGCGTCTTGGACGCTAGCATGGTGACTTTTGAGTCGACTCAAAAGTCACCTACTTACAACCCGCGTCACAATGACCCATGCCTGCATGCATCAGCCTATCTGGAGAGAGAGAGACACATCCTGCATCTTGGACGCTAGCATCCAGACGCAGCGTCTTAGACGCAGGACGCAGTTTTAGGGGTCCCCGAGACGCTAAAAAGATGCAGGGCCGGGCAGGGTAAAAAAACGTTTGGGCAGGCAAAAATAACATACAGAGGGCCGTGGGGGGAGGAGGAAGAGGACATAGCAGACACATGTACAAGAATTTCCCCAACTATAGTCTACCCATAATAAAATCCGGAAAATGTCACAATTGGTGCGAGCACGGAACCATCTTCGGCGCCATGGGGCACAATGCTAGCGGACGACGAAGCCATGGAGACAACTACCTAAGGAGCTCGGGAACAAGGGTTCTAAACCCTCAGGGTTTACGAAGGAGATTTGTGGACAGCCAAGGTGGAGTACCACAAATGAAAAGTCTCAATTGAGGGCTTTGTGCTTGGGGCGAAAAGTCTCAAAAGTCTCAATTCACTTTGTGCTTGGGTACAAGTGAGCACAAAGCCCTTGTGGTTGGGTTTTCTAGTTTATCGTGCGGTTTTGTGCGGTGAAGGGGCGTAATTTTGCTTGGGGCGTATTTCCATTTCGTTTTCAAAGGGGGGACTTCTGATTTCGCGATTTTGACTGTCGCGTCAAAATCGCGACTATCCAATTCGTGGGCGAATATTTTTCCCGGGCTGACCGAAAAAATTTCGGCCAAGCGTCCTGCGTCCTGGCAAGCGTCCAGCGTCCAGACGCTAGCGTCCGGACGCAGGACGCTCGCCTGGCAGAGCGAATTTCTCCACTTAGGCGTCAGCTCCCATCACAGTTGGGTACTTAAAGCCCTACCACGGGTACTTCCCACAACACAGCAACCAGTGCGCCCCCTCACCCTCCAGTGCGCCCCCTCACCCCCCAGTGCGACCCCTCACCCCCCAGTGCGACCCCTCACCCCCCAGTGCGACCCCTCACCCCCCAGTGCGACCCCTCACCCCCCAGTGCCCGCCTCACCCCCCAGTGCCCGCCTCACCTTCCCCTCAGTGCCCCCCTCACCTCGCCTCTGGCCTGGTAGATGTAGTCCAGCCCCGTGAAGAAGGGCGGATGGTTCACTGCCTTGAACTGGCGGGGGGCGTGCGCCCCTCACCCCCCAGTGCCCCCATCACCCCCCATCCCCCCTTCCCCACCCCCCTCCCCCCCTCTTCCGAGCCTCACCTCGCCTCTGGCCTGGTAAATGTAGTCCAGCCCCGTGAAGAAGGGCGGATGGTGGCATGGCAGTGTCACCAAGACCAATCACACCCCACATAACCCCTGGTAATGTAACCTTTCCGAGCCTCACCTCGCCTCTGGCCTGGTAAATGTAGTCCAGCCCCGTGAAGAAGGGCGGATGGTCCACCACCTTGAACTGGCGGGGGGCGTGCTCCCCTCACCCCCGTGTGCACCCCTTCACCCCCCATCACCCCTCATCCCCCCTTCCCCATCCTATCCTCTCCCCCCGCCTGCCCCCCTCACCTCGCCTCTGGCCTGGTAAATGTAGTCCAGCCCCGTGAAGAAGGGCGGATGGTCCACCGCCTTGAACTGGCGGGGGGCGTGCGCGAGGGAGGCATGTGCAGGAGGATAGTGGGGGAAGGGGGAAGTGGGCGGCGGGGAGGGAGCGGGAGAGGGGGGAGCGGGGCCGGGGGAGCGGAAGCGGAAGTGGGAGAAGCGGGAGCAGGGAGAGTGGGAGAAGGGGAAGCGGGAGCAGGGGGAGTGGGCGTGGGGGAAGTGGGAGAGGGGGAGTGGGCGCAGCGGAAGTGCACAAGGAGGCATGATGGAGGGAATGGGGAAAGGTAGACGGGATAGAAGAGGAAGAGAGGAAGGGCGGAGACGGGAGAGGGGGGAAAAGCAGGGAAGAGGGGGGGAAACGCAGGGAAGAGAGGGGGAAAATGAAGGGAAGAGGGGGGGAAACGCAGGGAATAGGGGGGAAACGCAGGGAAGAGGGGGGGAAACGCAGGGGGAGAAGGGGGGAAACGCAAAAAAGAGGGGGGGAAACGCAGGGGATAGAGGGAGGAACGCAAGGGGGAGGGGGAGAAAGGCAGGGGAGAGGGGAGAAAGGCAGGGGAGAGGGAAGAAAGGAACCGCAGGGGTGAAGGGGGGACACGCAGGGGAGAGGGGGGGAAACGCAGGGGAGAGGGGGGGAAACGCAAAGGAGAAAGGGGGAAACGCAGGCGAGAGGGGGGGAAACACAGGGGAGAGGGGAGAAAACGCATGGGAGAAAGGGGAAACCCAAGGGAGAGAGGGGGGAAACGCAGGGGAGAAAGGGGGAAACGCAGGCGATAAAGGGGGGAAACACAGGGAAGAGGAGGGGAGATTGTCAGTTAAGAAAAGTGGATTGTCCACTGCCTTAGCTGAAGGCACGTGGAAAGAGACGACTGTATTGCAACGTCTCAACAGGGAAATGTGCGAACGTGGGTAAGGAGAGGAGGAAGGGAGGGGGAGGGGGAGGGGGAGGGGGAAGGGGGACGTGAGGGGGGTGGAGAGGGACTGCGCATAAAGATGAACGGACGTTTCATTGCCTTGAACTGACACACGGATGGCGATGAAAAAGACGACGGGAGGGGGGGGGGTGTGTGGTGTGGGGGGTGGGGTGGTGGGGAAGAGGAGGGCAAGGAGAGAAGAGTGCAGATAAAGAGAGACGGAGGAACGAGGACAAAGACGAAGGGCGGATAGAGGAAGACGGATCGAAAGGAAGAGGGCAAAGGGCAGCGCGGAATGCGGAGGGTGGGGAGTGGAAAGAGAACGTCGGGAGGAGAGGGAGGAGTGGCAATGCTCTCATACCCCCAATGCCCTCTCACCCCCCATGCTCTCATACCCCCAAATGCCCTCTCACCCTCACCCACTCCCTGAGTAACCCCTTACCTCCACGCTGCTGAGGTACTTCTCCTTGTCCACCCGCACAATGTTGCCCTTGCCAACTGCTCACACGGAGGGGCACGGGATTGGTATCGCATGGACAGGGCAGGGCACAGAAATCACTTGAATCAACTAAGAGGTACTTCTCCTTATCCACCCGCACGGTGTTGCCTTTGCTGACTGACCACACAGAGGGTGACGGGGGAGGTCGCATTACGCGGAAAAGGCAAGGACGACGGATCAAGGTGTGCATTAAGTCGGAAACACACGGTGGAGGAAGGAACCGAAATGCCGTAACAAAAGCGGGGTGGAAGACGGAAGAAACGAAAAGCAAGTCGAAAGAAGCATCGCTTTTCAATAGCGTCGCTTTTCAGTAGCGTCGCTTTTCAGAAGCATCACTTTTCAAAAGCATCGCAGAGAACTCACACGCAGGTGGGGCAGGTGCGCCGTCAGCAGCAGCCACGACCACGGCTTGACACGTCACTGCGCGCCACTGCCGATAGATGGCGGGAAGGAAAAATTCCAGGAAAGGGGGGCGAGGGCGCGTGGGGAGGGGAGGAGTGGAAAAATGCGAAGCCACAGTAAAGGCGCTGAAAGCGGTAATCACCAGGAAGACGAGTTTTGAGACGTCTCAAAGTTGCAGGTATAGACCAGGAGGATTCAACATGGACGACCAATGCGGAAGGCAAGCTGCGGACATGGATGGAGATGGGTCAGCGCGTGCGGGAGGAAATATAGACGCACGAGGGCACAGGGATGGTAGGAGCAAGGAAGGAATGGGACGGGGGCGGCGAGCGGGAGGGTCACGGGACCGAAACGGAAGGCGAGGGGCTTTCGAGACGAATTTTGAGGCGCCTAAGAAATGGTAAGGAAGGCACGACAAGGGAAAGGAAGGCGGACAAGAACGGGAGGGTCGGGAGGAGCAAAACGGAAGGCAAGCTATGGACATCGATGGAGACGGGTGAGTTCAAGCGTGAGATATGGACGCACGAGGAGGGCGCAGGGGTGGTAGAGTAAGGAAGGAAATGGGACGGGGGCCAGGAAGGGGAGGGTCGGGAGGAGCAAAACGGAAGGCGAGGAGGTAGAGAGCTGGTTGAAAAAATACTTAAGGTGCAAGCGAATGTGCGGAATGCTTTTGAGACGTCTCAAAAACTTTGGTCCAAGTGAATCTGCGGAATGCCGCGAGGAAGCAAAAGCCATTATTCGAGCGACGACGATCCTTGGCATCGCCGTGGAGGCGGAAGGAGGTGAGTGACGGTTGCAAGTGCGACTAACGCGGTGGCCGACGGAAGTGACTGTCGGAAATGACCGACGCGGTGAGTCTGACGCAGTGCGGTGATTGACGGCGGTGATTGACGGCGGTGATTGACGGCGGAGATTGACGGCGGTGATTGACGGCGGTGATGGATGGCGGTTGACCAACGGCGGAGTTGGACGGAATCGCACCTTAGCATCGCTGTGGATGCGGGTGGCGGTGACGGAAGGCACACGAACGGAGTAAGCTGCCACAGCACCAAGGCGGAATGAAGGTCACCAAATAGGAGGGAAGGGCGGGAAAGTTTTCATTGTCAAAGAATAGAAAGAGCGGATGGGGAGAAGCAGAGCGGGAGAGCGAATGGCTCACAGCGGGTACGGATATACATTGCTTCGGGAGTGCAATTGGCACTTTGTTTCCGATAGGGTTAAAGGCAGCGGTTTAGCTGCCTTAATCGCTCGTTAGATCGAGAAACAGATGGCACACATTGAACGGCTAGCACAGGCCCTTCAAGAGCCAAACAAAACGAACAAATTCATCGATCATAGATTTCAGTATACGGAACTAACAGGATAGTGCAGTCACGTCGACTCAGGACAAGGTTCGCACTCTGGGATTAGCGTGGCTCCGAGGTAAAATGAGAATGAAGCCATTGCACGAAGGAAATGCACGTCGGGGCGTTGTGATAATGGCTCTCAGGAACCGAGACCACGCTGACGATCGAACAAATACATTATGAAAGCAAGGCATTCTATCCTACTGGGTCTCAAGAAATAGGTATGCTTGAAGCCATTACTAAATTGAAAATGATGCTTGTCATACTCACTTTGGAACCTTCGGCTCGAAACGCTTTCCTTACGAACCAGTTCTAAGATTCCTTACCCGATCGCAAAGCAACGGAGCTCTGGAGGGAAACACGAGGAGCTGAAACTAGCGACAACCCCGACGCGAGTGACATTGCTTGCGCCATTGGCTTAAAAATAAAAAATCGGCGAGTCGCTTAGCACGCAAAGCGATCGTTTGACGCCGTGTCGAGAAGGACAGACAATCCCAGCAGCGTCAGACGAGCTACCTCCCTGGTTCCCTCGCACTTCCTAGAATACGAGTGCACTTTCGAGAGTTCGTTGCTGCGCTTCCTCCTCCGCACGGTGGTCTGGCGTTTGGGGTTGCCTAGGGTTTGACAACGACAGAGGTTCTGGAGGAGGAAGAACAAAATTTTTGATACAACTGTGTTAGGCCCCTTGGCCTAAATCCGCTAAGGAATAGCGGGGTTGACTAAATTGAGGATAAACGCGGCGGAAGACTTTGGCGAAAGAGAGTGTTGGCGAAATAGGCGAAGAGGTAACTGAGTAATTGAAGAGTTGAATGAGAATTGATTGATATTGGGGAATACAAGCAAGGTTGATATAGCATGCAAAGTCGAATGTCGGAAAGTACTTCGTGGGACTAGAATTGTAAGGCAAGAAGAGTAGAGTGCCACGTGGCACTAGGAAATCTGGAAAGATAGGATGATGATAAGGTTGGGAAGTACTGTTCTGGATGAACAGTAAAACCCCCTGTAACACTACCCCCCTCCCAAGGAGGCGACGTCCGCGGCGCCTGCAGACTGAAGGTACGCTTGGAGGTAAGCGTTGTCATGAGACAGTGAGGACGAAGGAACCCAGCTGTCGTCTGCTGCGTCGTAACCACGCCAACGAACCAAGAAGTCGATGAAGGAGACACCCCCCTGGAGACGGCGTCGGTGCCTGAGGATGCGCTGGATCTGGTAGTCGGGCTCGTCGGTGTCAACAGCTACCGGCAGTGGATTGCGATCACGGCCCGAGAATGCGGTGTTAGGATCGGTGTAAGGCCGAAGAAGAGACACGTGGAATGACGGGTGCATGCGGAAATGAGCGGGAAGGCGAAGGCGGTATGCGACTGGACCAAGTGCGCGCTCAATGACAAATGGACCAATGAAGCGTGGGCGGAGCTTGCTGTCCTGTGGCAGTCGGAGGTTGCGGCTATCCAAAAGAACACGGTCGCCGACTGAAAACGACACCTCACGACGACTGCGGTTGGTGGTGCGTGCCATGCGTGCATTTGCGAGCTCAAGGTGCTTCCTCACGTGATCATGAATGAAGGTGAGATGCTGGTGGAAGTTGTCCGCACGAGGGACTGTGGGTGTAAGATCGACACGAGTGGGGACATTGGGGTGCTGACCGTACAGTGCGAAGAACGGTGACATGCCTGTGGACGAGTGGTGCGTGTTGTTGTAGGCGAACTCGGCCATGCTCAGCTTCTTGTCCCATGCGGCTGCGTCGTGCATCGTGATGCTGCGAAGAATCTGCTCCAAGGTCTGGTTCACACGCTCGGTCTGTCCGTCTGTCTCTGGATGGTACATAGACGACATGGCTAAGCGAGTCCCAAACAGTGTGAAAAGCTGCTTCCAGAACTTCGAAGTGAAACGAGGGTCGCGGTCGGAAATGATGGAATCTGGAACCCCGTGCAGTCGGACTACGTTATCTACGAACAGCGTCGCGGCTTCCTCTGATGTGACCTTGCCGTGCGTGGGGATGAAGTGTGCTGCTCGAGAAAACTTATCCACTACCACGAAGATGGCGTCGTGACCCCTAACTGTGCGCGGTAAAGCCATGATGAAGTCCATCGTAACTACCTGCCAAGGGCGGTCGGGTGGTGGAATCGGCTGCAAAAGTCCCGCCTTGCGCTGGCGAGAGGACTTCGTACGCTGACACGTGTCGCATGAGCGAATGTAATCCTCTACGTCTGCTGCAAGCCCTGGCCAGAAGTACGTGCGACTAAGCGTCTTAGCCGTCTTATCTGCTCCGAAGTGACCCGCGCTAACTACATCGTGCGCCTCGGAAAGAAGAAGCTGTCGAAGAGGGCGGTAGGCTGGAACCCAAATCCGTGTGGTACCCTTCCGTATGTAGACACTACCCTGCACCTCTGCTCCTGCGGGCGGCTGCGGTGTGAAGTCGGGATCTACTGTGTAACCGTGCTCGAAGAGTGCTGTGAGAAGTGGATGGCCGGCAGTGACTGTGAGACTAGTGAGCTGGCAACTAGGGCGAGTGAGTGGATCTGCTGGGTTGCGAACGCCTGGCTTGTACTCTATCCTGTAGTGGAAACTCCCCTCCATGAACTCCATCCATCTAGCCTGGCGACGACTCAGCTGCGGCTGCAATTTGAGGAAGCGAAGCGAGCAATGGTCCGTGCGTATAACACTATCTGCCCCCTCTAGGTAGCACCTCCACACCTTATACGCATGGATGATCGCGAGCGCCTCCTTGTCGTGAATCGGATAGTTCAGCTCGGCCCCCCTCAGCTTACGCGACTCGTACGCGATCGGCTGCAACCCGCGCCCCTGGTCCTGAAGAAGCACTGCTCCAATGGCTCAATCTGATGCGTCGGTCACTACAACGTACGGGCGAGTGGGATCTGGGTACGACAGTGTCGGTGAAGACGTGAGCGACTGCTTCATCTGCTCGAACGCCTGCTGCTGCGCTGGACCCCAATCGAAATCTACGCCCTTCCGAAGTAGGTCGGTGAGTGGACTAGCGATCGATGCGTAACCCTGAACGAAACGACGGTAGTAATTCGCGAATCCGAGAAAGCTCTGCAACTCCTTGACTGAGGTCGGAGCTATCCAGTCCTGTACTGCTGCGATCTTCTTCGGGTCGGTCCTAATGCCACTAGCAGATACGACGTGACCTAGAAACTCGACTTCGGGGAGAAAGAACTCGCACTTCGACTGCTTAGCGTACAACTGCTCCTTCCGCAAGACCTCGAAGACCTTCTGCAAGTGCTGCACGTGCTCCTCTTTTGTCTTGGAGAAGATCAGGATGTCGTCTAGGTAGACTACTACGAACGAACCTAGGAACTCGGAGAGGACGGTGTTCATGAGCGTCTGAAACGTCGCTGGGGCGTTGGTCAAACCGAACAGTAGAACCCTAAACTCGTACAACCCCTGCTTCGTACGAAATGCCGTCTTGTCCTGATCCTCCGGAACTACTCGAATCTGGTGATATCCTGAACGAAGGTCGATCTTTGAGAAGACTCTAGCGCCATGCACTGCATCTAGGAGATCCTCTACTCTCGGCACTGGGAATCTGTTCTTGACGGTGGCGGCGTTCAGTGCGCGGTAATCTATGCACATCCGTAACCCTCCGTCTTTCTTAGGCGCGAAAAGGATCGGTGCTGCCCAAGGCAATCTAGATGGCTGTATGAACCCCTGCGCTAGAAAGTGCCTAACCTGCTGCATCATCTCCTCTGTCTCTGCTGGACTTAACCTCCACTGCGGCTTCGCTACTGGCCTGCTCCCCGGCTCCAACTCTATTCGATGGTCGACTGCTCGGCTAGGAGGTAACCCTGGGGGCAACTCGTCGGGGAAGACGCCTGCGAACTCTGCTAACAGTGCACTCACCTCAGCAGGAAGAGTCGCCTTCTCACCAACTGCTGCACTCCCTCCTTTTCCCTCCTCAGCTTCCACCTCCTCAAGGAAACCGCGAAGATCTGTGCCGCACGCTTCACCAGCTGCCGCACACGAACAGCATTGATGATAGCTGTGGATGATGTGGCCCCATCACTCCACTGTGGCAGCTCCCGGAACTCCCTGTCTACCTTGACGCTGCAGCTTCCCTGAGCCCAATCGAACTGAGTACTAACCGTCCGTAGCCAATCCCTACCGAAGATGAAGTCATAACCGTCCAACGTCGCAGAGTCGAAGTCACGCCTAACCGTGATTGGTCCTAGCACTACGCGCAACTTGCGGATGACTGGTCCTATGTGGAGAGGCGTCCCATCTACCATACGCGCGTCCTTGAAGTTGACTGTCCAATCTGCTTCGAGATGGAGACGAGAAACTAGCGATGACGAAACGAACGAGTGGCTAGCTCCGCTATCGATGAGAATCTTGACTGGAACACCGCGAAGCTTCCCTAGAAGCACGACTGGACGATCAACAGTGTCTACCTCGTTCGGCGTAGATGATTGCTCTAAGGCCGTCTCCTCTACGTTGGTAGACGTGGCGGGTTCGGAAGCATCCACACCAGCTAGCGACCCGCTATCTACTGGCGGTTTCCGTCTCCCTGCTGCCGCTCCTTAAGCTGTGGGAAGTCCCGCTTCATGTGTCCCGGCTTTTTGCAGTAGTGACAGTTCCCCCTAAATCCCGTTTTCTGTGAGCCGTCACTGTTAACTGCACCAATCTCCATGGGCGATGGTCCGTCCCTCGATCGAGTGTCGGTGATCGGTTTGTATCCCCTATCGCGATCGTCACGACCCCGTCGGCTTCGTACTGCGTCGACGCGTTCTGCTGCTGCGACTACCGACTCGAATGTGGACAATCCGTGAATCTCTATGATCTCCGCTATGTCCGGCTTCAACCCTTCGATGTAGCGATCGCGCATCTCTGCTTCCGTGGTATCGTCTATCTCGTTGCAGATGCTGAAGAACCGTCGTGTGTACTCCTGGACGTTTCCTATCTGTCGAAAATGACGCAGACGCTTCCTAGCAGCTTCGGAGGCATTCACCAAGTCGAACCTACTTTTCAGCGCCGCTTCAAATCCCTCCCATGTCGTCGGAACCGTGGTAACACCCAAAGCTAAACTCCCTAAGCTCGAAGTTGCAGCTGCATGCCCCTCACCCTGTTGATGCCCGTCCAAATGAGCCCTTCTTACAGCAGTTTGCGTGAGTTGGCGCCACCACTCCAAGGCCGGGCCCCTCAGCAGCGTAACGGAGTACTCGATCCGCTGCTGCGCGTCCGCCTCTTGCACCCCGCTTGCGGCGAAGTAGTTGTTCAGCATGAAGATCCACGTCCGCACGTTCGCGTCGCGTTGACTTGGGTCGAACGGCTCGGGCTTCTGCGGCTTGAGCGCGCTTCGACGTTCCGGCAGCGCTTCCGCGCCAGTCGACGTATTGGGTGCAGGAGATGGTGCGGCATGACCATGAGAAATTGACGCGAATTCACGAAGCTGTTGCATTTCAGCCCGTACCTGACGATTTTCCAGCGTCAACGTTTCGAGTTGGCGCATGAGTTGAGCAAGCGTGTTGCCCATGTCGTTGGGGACAGCGGTCATGGTTTCATCCATGTCGGCTCGACGACTCCAAGTCTGCAAGTCGGCACCGCGGGACGATGACGTCGTAGTCTCGTCGTCGACGGTCGCTCGTTGGAAGTCGCTCCCCTCAAAGGCTCTTGATACCAAGTGTTAGGCCCCTTGGCCTAAATCCGCTAAGGAATAGCGGGGTTGACTAAATTGAGGATAAACGCGGCGGAAGACTTTGGCGAAAGAGAGTGTTGGCGAAATAGGCGAAGAGGTAACTGAGTAATTGAAGAGTTGAATGAGAATTGATTGATATTGGGGAATACAAGCAAGGTTGATATAGCATGCAAAGTCGAATGTCGGAAAGTACTTCGTGGGACTAGAATTGTAAGGCAAGAAGAGTAGAGTGCCACGTGGCACTAATCTGGAAAGATAGGATGATGATAAGGTTGGGAAGTACTGTTCTGGATTAACAGTAAACCCCCTGGAACAACTGAGACTAGCACACCAATTTTACCAGTGTGGCTTACATACGTACTGGTAAACTTTGACAGTAATTTTACTACCAGTGTGGCTAGTCTCAGTTGGCTTACATTGACCCTGCACGTATCATTGCGATACACCAGATTAGACTAGTACACCGAATTTTTGAATTATTCTCAGTTTCAGTTGGCTAGCTGTACGTATTTTAAGTCGCAACCTGTACGTATTATTGCGATAGTATTGTGTTAATTACATACACTGGTAAAAATTTGACAATGTAAGCCAACTGAGACTAGTACACCAATTTTATCAATATATTTTCCAATAAAATCTCCAAGAAAAATCTAAAACTTATGTATTGATTAAAGCGCATCATGAGACATGTTGAAATATCCACTATGCATGGGAACGGAGCTTGTATGTAGTATATTCCACTTCATTGCTTTCAGGGTCTACACTCTTTTGCTTATAGCAGATGCGCCAACGGTGCAGCATTCTCTTGAATTCTCTGGACTGTTGTGGAGCCAGTAAGTTGACGAGTCAAACGGGCCCAGTCAGCTATTCTCAAGGTTGCGATGACGAGGGTCAGCGCACTTCTGAATCCGTCGTCAAGCAATTTCTCCAACTCAGGATCGCAGCGCTCGCAGAAAGTTTTCAGAAAGCTTGCGAGTTTCGTGAGCTCAGCTTGGAGCCTTTCGCCCACCTTTGTTTCCCGAAAGACCTGTTATGTGCTGTCGCCGATTTTCGCGGTACGATTTCTCTCCGTCCAGTTTTGCTGAGGGCACTCCACGAAGATAAATTGAACGGAATGCAGACATCAAACACAACACAGAGAGACAGCAGCAGACATTCTACGGTTCCTAGAAATAGAATTGCTTGCAGCACATTTTTCCAACGACAAGGTGTGACACTTCGCTGAAGTTTCTCAGCTGCTATTCTCCCTTCGCGATGCATCGACGCAAGGCGATATCGCCTGCAAGTATAGCAGACAGCAGCGGCGTGATTCTTCTACTGCTGCTGGGCTCTGCGCTGCTCAGCTTCCCAAGCGCCACAGACGGCGCGAGACACACGACGCTTCGGTCGCAGGGAGTGGTATCGAGCAGCCGGACCATAGCGCACACAATCTGGACGTCAGGAAGCACGTTCCTTCGCGGCAATGTCAACCGCGACGGGAAAAGGACCAACACTGGCAGCACTGCAGTTGGCGCTACAACCGCCACTGCTGGCGCCGCGGCTACAACCGCTGCTGCTGGGTCCGCCGCTGCTAACACCGCAGCTACGGGATCGGGGTGCGCAGCGTCGGCGCTGGAGGGTTTCACGTGGTCGGCGGCGCTGGGGTCCACTGGACTCACGCTGCATTGGCGCGCAGTGGACGCGTCGCGCCTCGCCTTGGCGCTGGAAGCGGCGGGCGGCAGCGCGGCGGCGGCGGGGTGGTTCTCCGTGGGGTGGTCGGCGACGGGCCGCATGGCGGCGTCCGACGCCGTGGTGGGCAATCTGGCGGGCGGCGCCGTCAAGGCGGTGTACATGAGCGGCACGGCGGAGAGCGACGTTCAGCCCACAAGCAGCTTCGATATTGGGAACGCGGAGCTTGCCACGTCACCCTCTGGATCCACAATTCTCAAGTACGCAGCGGCGGTGGTTTGGGGTGTTGCGGTTCCTGTCCTCGGGAAAGTATAGGGTTTGGGGTTCTGGGTAATGCTTGTCAGTTTCAGGTTTGCTTTCCTTTCTCTTTCAATGTCTCTTTTCTCTCTGACACTCGGCCTCACACACCCTCTCCACCCCCCTCCCCACTCCTCCTTTCCCCTCTCGTGTGCAGGTTCAACCGCTCGGCGGGAGACGGGTCGGTGGCGGTGAGCGTGCAGGGAAGCAACACGCTCGTGTGGGCGCACTCTAGCGACGGCTCGCAGACGCTCGGCTTCCACGGCGACTATGAGTGAGTGCGGTCCCTCATGGCTTCATCTACTTCCTCGCAACTTCCGTTTTTCCTTTACATCCACCACTAGGTGATAATTCTCGTGCTCCTGCTTTACTGTTTCCCCCTCCGCCTCTTCCATTCTCGACCCACACTCTCTCCATCTCTCCCTTTCTCTCCCTTCTTTCCCCTCTCTCCCTCTCCCCCTCTCTCTCCCTCTCCCAATTCCCTTCTCTTCCCCACTCTCCCTCTGGCCTCATTTTCATCTTTCTTTCTCTGCCCCCTTTCTCCCCCTCTCTCCTCCCAGTGGCGCGCTGCAAGTGAACTTCGCGTGCTCCTCTGCCTCGTCCGGAGGGGGAGGGGGTGGCGGCACTGGTGGGGGCACGGGGGGAGGCACTGGCGGGAACAATGGGGGGGGTAATTACGGTGGTGGTAATGGCGGTGGTGATAATAACGGGGGGAATGGAGGGGACTACAACGCTGGAGGTGACAATAACGGGGGGAGCGGGGGAGACTATGGGGGTGGCAACGGCGGGGGGAGTGGTGGTGGCGGAGGGAGCAGTGGTGGGGGCGCAGGAGGCGGAGGAAGGGGAGGCGGTGGGGGGGACTGCAGGGGAGGGCCTGTGGGCGGTCGTGGGGGACCTGGTGGGGGACAGGGGGGGCCTGGGGGCGGTCAGGGCGGACCTGGGGACGGGCAAGGGGGTGGTGGTGGGGGGCAGGGGGGATTTGGGGGCGGGCAGGGCGGTTCTGTTGGAGGACAGGGCGGACCTGGGGCCGGGCAGGGGGGATCTGGGGGCGGCTATGGTGGCGACTACAGCAATGGGGGGAGCTACAGCGGCGGTAATGGCGGAGGCAACGCAGGCGGAGGTGGTTACTACAGCGCTGGAGGAGGAGGCGGGGCTGGTGGCGCCGCTGGTGGCGCTGGGGGTGCTGGTGGTGGGGGCTGTGGGGGAGGGCAAGGGCAAGGCGGGGGACCTGGGGGACAGGGCGGACCTGGGGGTGGACAGGGCGGAGCTGGGGGGGATTATGGTGGGGGGAGCAACGGCGGGGACTATGGGGCTGGTAATGGCGGTGGTGACTATAGCGGGGGGAATGGAGGGGACTACAACACTGGTGGTGACTACAGCGGGGGGAACACTGGAGGGGGCTATAGTGGCGGCAATGGAGGTGACTATAACGGTGGGAGCAATAGCGGTGACTATAATGGAGGGAGCTACAGTGGGGACTATAGCGGAGGGACGGGCGGCAGTCAGGGAGGCTCATCTGGAGGCGGTATGAGTGGCGGGGGAGGCATGGGCGGGGGAGGCATGGGCGGTGGTGCTGCTGGCGGTGGTGCTACTGGCGGTGGAATGGGCGGGCCTGGGGGAATGACTGGCGGAGGGGGCGTGGGAGGAGGAGGCATGGGAGGTGGAGGCATGGGAGGTGGAGGCATGGGAGGTGGAGGCATGGGAGGAGGAGGCATGGGGGGAGGAGGCATGGGAGGAGGAGGCATGGGAGGAGGAGGCATGGGAGGTGGAGGCATGGGAGGAGGAGGCATGGGGGGAGGAGGCATGGGAGGAGGAGGCATGGGAGGAGGAGGCATGGGAGGAGGAGGCATGGGAGGAGGAGGCATGGGAGGAGGAGGCATGGGAGGAGGAGGCATGGGAGGAGGAGGCATGGGAGGAGGCAGGCCTTAGTGGTCTTGGTTGCAGGCAGCCATGCAGGCATGCATGCAAACACGTGCCCCAAGCACTTGTCAATTGTCACTCAAGGCAGGTACAGGCGGACGATAGGGACAAGGGAAGGGAAGGGACGATAGGCACAGCGGTGTGGTCACTGAATGGATGAGCTTTGATTCACCTCAAGCCCTACCACTCCTGAGGTGCATCAAAGCTCAACCACAACTCAAGGCTGGTTGCTGATTCTTGTTCTAGATGGTTTCCTGTTGTAGATGTGGAGCTGGCGATGCAATGCATCTTCAATGGTGCACTGCTCCCGAATGTTTGCAATGCATGTTTGTAATTCCGGTGTAAACAAGCATTATCCTATTATGTTTGCAAGCCGTTGTTGCACCGGTGCCTTCGTTTCAGCGCTAGCAACACGTTGCTAGCATGAGACACAAGCTGCATAAACATCCATAACTCAGTGCGGTACCATGAACATCTACAGTACCATACACTTCAAAGCAGTTACATTTAGGTACCAATAACCTCCATGCATCTCGCTTATCAAGTGCGGTGCAAGGGCCACACCGGCACCATGCAACCAGGTGGTCACGTACAGGCCACTGCAGGAGTGACCCCTCCTCAAAAGCTGCTACACTTACCAATGACCCCCATGCATCTTGCTTATTTGTGCAGCGCTTGGGCCACCACACTGGCGGCATGCAACCAGCTGGTCACTCACAGGCCACAGCAGGAGTGACCGTAACCAGCTGCAGAAGCTGCTGCAAATGCATTTATTCAGGCAAGGAGGGTCCCTTCCGAAGGCTTAGATGCCATTCTCAGTGGCCTGCATTTGTCGTTGTGGCTCAGCCACTACCTGTCGCCCTCTATAGAAGCCCTTTGGTGTGGGACTGCTGCGCCCTTTTCAGTTCACCTAGGCAAAGAGGTGATCATATAAGACGAGGCACACCAAACCATCTCGTCCCGCTAGAATCTCATCGCCTGCCCTGTCCATTTGCGTTTTGCTCTCACTCACTCGTCTCGGAATCGCACCCTCTCGTTGCGTGGCTTGAACACCTTTATCCCCTCTAAGAGCTCCCCCGACAGCCACTTCCACTTGCTCTCGTCGTCCAAGTATCCGATACAGTAATAAGTACACTCCGGCTGGTTGGGAACCTCGTCTTTTGTGCCGCACCAGGGCGGCCACACGGCCGGCGCCTTTTGTCTCAAGTGCCGGGCTGGGCTTTTCAACGTCGGCTTGAGTTGGAGGGAAGGAGCAGGAGTGGAGAGGCGGAGCTGTGATGCCGGCGCTGTTCTCTAGGGCACTGGTTGAGTACTTGGCGAGGAGAATGGCCCAGAAAAGCCGCCGCCCCTCCCATGTGCAGAGAGTGCTGCAGGGAGGAGAAGGATAAGAGAGGTAACAGGGGGGGAAAGACATGAGAGAATGGTTGTGAGAGGGGGGGAACGACCCAGGGGCATCAGGGGAGGCGGAGCTGTGATGCTGGCTCTGTCCCCTAAGGCACTGTGGTACTTGGCGAGCAAAATGGCCCAGAATATCTGGCGCCCCTCCCACGTGCACAGGGTGCTGCAGGATGGGAGTGGGATGAGAGAGGAGGGATGAGAGAGGAGGGATGAGAGAGGAGGGATGAGAGAGGAGGGATGAGAGAGGAGGGACGAGAGAGGAGGGATGAGAGAGGAGGGATGAGAGAGGAGGGATGAGAGAGGAGGGATGAGAGAGGAGGGATGAGAGAGGAGGGATGAGAGAGGAGGATGAGAGAGCAGGGATGAGAGAGCAGGGATGAGAGAGCAGGGATGAGAGAGCAGGGATGAGAGAGCAGGGATGAGAGAGCAGGGATGAGAGAGCAGGGATGAGAGAGGAAACACGTGTGGGAGAATTGAGGGAAATTTTGTGAACGAGGGGGAATGGTGCGGGGAGAAACTGCAATGAACCGGGCAAAGTTAGTTGCAGGAAGGAGAGGGTGTGTGGGGGAGGGGAAGGGAGGGGCAAGGAGACTGAGAAGACAACAGGGATGGAGGGGAGGAAAACGGCCCCTATCACTGCATGTTGGTAAATGGGCGACTTACCTGGCAAAGTCATTCGCGGCAGCAACAATCTCCCGTGCTTGTTGGTCATTGGCGTGGGCCCATTGGATTTGCGCGTAGAGGTTGTTGAAGTAGCGGTGGGTGGGCAGGAAGTGCTTCATGGGGCACAGCAGTGGGTCGAAATACTGATAGTACTCGCTCGCCTGGCGGATCATACCTGTGCATACGATAAGAGTTGGGAGGGGTGGCGGAAGAGGGAGTAGAATAGTGGGTGTGGAGGTTGATGAAGAGGCGGTGGGTGGGGAGAAAGTGCGTCATGGGGCACAGCAGCGGGTCAAAGAACTGATAGTACTCGCTCGCCTGGCGGATAAGCACCTGTGGATATGAGTGAGAAAGGAACGGGAAGAGAAGAGATGCGTCCCTATTGAACATGAAGGGAGAGATTTTGCAGGTATGTGTGTCGGGGGAGGGTGGTAAGGGAAGGAGTGAGTAAGCATGCAGGAGAGAGAGGGGAGGATGCTTTAGAAAGGGTAAGCAAGAGGCTCACCACCACACGAGGCCCACCACCACAAGAGGTCATACCTGGTTGCTCGCCAAAATCCCACATGTCCGGCCGCTCCCCGTGCCGCCATCCACATCAAGCTCATACTTAAACCCCTGGAGCTCCTCGGGCTTTAATCTCCCGCCCAGCCGCACCCCATCCGCCTCCATGCTCTCACGCCATCTCACATCCACGCCGCTCATGACACGTGCGTCTAACAGGTCTGGGCGGGCGTCTACCATGCGGTGCACGCGGAAGCGAGGGCTCGAGCGCCAGTGCATGGTCATGGCGATGTGGTAGTTTGTCATCCCGCCTCGGAACACCGCCCGGCCCTGCTTTTGCTCCCAAGGGACCTGAGGTGTGGGGGGGGAGGAAGGGGGAGGAAGTTTGTTAGATGAGGCTCTGATTTGTTTTTTGCATGGATATGAAGCAATTGGAGACGGGGTGATTGGTTGGAAACTGCACAAATTTTACCATGTTGCGGAAGTATCAAGTGTTTTTGTCCAGTATACTCACCTGAACTGTAAAGCGGAATCGGAGTAGCGAGTATCTAGGTTTCAGGGAACGACATGGGAAAGAACTGACAGATCTGTGCACGAATCTTCAATTTCACTTCAATTCCGCGCACCTACCGGCGCACAATAAGTTCGCACGCACCTTATCCTCAACGTCTCGAAAGTAGCTCTTGGACAGATCGACGGGGTCGGGGTAGGGAATATCGAGGGATCCCGGGACAACGTGCGGACTGAACAAAGGCATTCCCGCGCGATCCGCCCGCGCGACCGAGTCCGCCTTGCTGGTTGGCAGATCGCATGTGTTTATAAACAGCTCCGCGTTCAGGTTGTACAGTTTGTACGCGCTAATAGCGTCCTGGATCATTTTGACGGTGAAGACGAATCGGCGCATGCGGTACCAGTCGAACTGGAAGGCCCCCAGGCGGAAGTAAACCTTTCCGCGCACGATCCGGATGTGCCCGGAGCACGAGAGAATCTGATACGACGAATGGGAGGGTAGAAGTAGGGGATGGTAACAAATGAAACGGGATGAGACGCGGGGACGAATGTAAGGAGAGGAGGGTGTGGCGGAAAGCGGAATGAGAACATCCTAATTAGAGTGTTCGAGAACAGATAGCGTTATGAGAACCGACTTCCGAAACTCGCCACCCGTATGCTCCCGATCGCCCTCGCATACATCGGCCATGGTCCCCATTTGGTGCAGAATCTCCGCGGATATCATTCCCCGCGCGCCCATGCCCGCGGTGACGCCCGGAATGCCCATCCAGGGGCGCAGGTAGTTGTGCGCCAGGCACGCCAACTTCCGCACGGTGGCGGAACCGCTGCGCGCGCTCAGTGCGGGGAACCCCGCCAAGTCCGCCACGCACTCGTCCGCGTCTGCGCGCGTGTCGGGGAAGCCGCACGAGCCCTGCCCCGACTCAAACACGCGGGGGAAGGCGGAGGAGGGGAATCCAGCAGCGGCGGCGGAAGCGCCGTCCTCCCTGGTAGAGTCTCCGCGGCTGTGGTCGGCGCTGCTGTCGGCGCTTTTCAGCCGCGAATGGCGGCGGTAGGAAGGGACAGCAGGATTGACGTCTCGTCGGACTGAAAGTGCTCTAATCGCCTTCGAGGGTTGTCGTCAGACTGAAGGAAAGTCGGGGGCTCGGGGAGAGGAAAAGCGAGGGTTGTGAAAACAAAGGAGACGGCGACGAGCCAAGAGAAGGTGACGGTGGAGCTACTAGGCGGGAAAACACGTGGAAGACACGTGCACTCGAAATGATTGAGACGCGACGATGGGAGAACGCGAGCGGGACAAATAGGGAGAATGTGGGACTGCGGGACTCGACCACAGTCAACCAACGAGCGACCTCGAAAGCTCTACTACTAGAGTCGGTGAAATAAACCTTTCCTGTAAAGTGATATAGTGCTGCTAGCGGAGCTGCTCAAACACTCGAGTGCGCTCTCCACGGTGGAGCGGTACAGCTCGTTATGAGGCGCCTATTTTCTAGGAGTCGGCGCCCAAAAAAAAGGCTCAAGGGCGCTCACCGTGTCTGTGGAGCAGTACAGCTCGCCGAGCTGCTGCCCGAGCGACCCTCGAGTGTGCGACGCGCGAGAGAGCGAGGTGCTCAAAGGCTCGAGAGCGCTCACCGTGCCTGTGAAGCGATACAGCTCGCCGAGCTGTTGCCCGAGATGCTGCTCAAGCTGCTGCCCGAGCGACCCTCGCCAGTGCGACGCGGAGAGCGATAGCCATAGCAGCAGCGTCACTGGCACTAGCGCAGGCACTATTCGCGACATACTCCGCCCCGTTAAGCGTGGCGGTGGGCAGGGCCGTCGCATGATGCTTGCTGTAGACGCTCAATTACGCGGCAATGCGCCTATCCGCTCCGGGCGGGGCTTCGAAATTGGAGGAGGTAGTAACAGTGTGAGAGGGCGAGCCGAGCTCGTTCAACGTAAAAGAATTTCTTCCAACTGTCCGGGGAGCCTTGAATTTGTGCCTATAGGTCGCACGAAGCGAACTAGTACGACGTGGGGGCTACAAGCATTTTTTGTGAGGTGCCGATGGCCATGCTTGCGTGAAGGAGGTCCTTGCTCCTCATCAGCGCAGCGTCAGCAGGGACTGAGAATTTCCTTTCTTTCTCGTGATTTATTCGCGAAATACTCGAGTGTGGTTGCATCCGGTGAGACACACAGGTCGTTACGCCTCTGCGAACAGTGCGGAGGCACTAATATTTCGTCGCGTCTCCACTTCGTGGTGCAACACTTTTGTTCGCCGTATTTTCGCAACAGAGCATGTTTTCGCACATCTTTGCCTTGCGTCGCCCACAGCGACAGCTTGATCAGGTGAAAATACCAACTCCAACGAGAGGAAGACATGTGGTTGGCTTTATGGGGGATTGGCTGGCGATTCAGGTGTTGGCGTTGTGAGGAGCGCCAGCTCCTGGCCACACTTCCCACCCTCACTCCACACCTCCACAACCTACCTTCACTAAACGACTACGCGATTGCAGTAGAAAGGTGGGATCAGCTTCCCCTCTGCATCTGTTTGTTATGTATAGCACTGTATGTTTTACAGAGACCTCCTTCTTGGTTGACAATAAATCTTTAACATAATTCACTTGTGCCTCCAGTTTGTATGTCGATTACAGGAACATGGTGGATTTTCACTAATATCTGTTCAAGTTGCCATGTACAGTTGGGAGGAAATGTTATAATGAGCTAGCCAAAATAGGCATAAACTGTGTGGAAAGGCAGCATGTATTGATTGCGTTACCTTGCGTACATCTGTACTTGTGCCGTGCCTGGGTCAGTGGGTGGTTATTATTTTTAAGCTTGGACAGTAGTCTTGTGGCAAGCTTCGTTATAATAGCAATTGAGATTTGACAATGTTTTGTGATATTTGTACCGTAGTTGCAATCTATAGTTATTTACACGTGATGTTACGCATACACAAACCAGAATATCATTAGCATTTATTAGCTGATGCTCTGCCAGCTTGCTCACATATATGGGAAATTGATGTGCTTGTTGCGAGGTTTGTACACCTCAATCCCATAGAGCGAATCTACAGTTAGCCGCTTCCACTTTCTCTCGTCCTCCAGAGGCCCTATGCAATAATGAGTACAAGGTGGACGGCGCTTTGCACGTAAACTGTGGCGGCTGCGTGATGTTGCGGTTGTCCTCTAATGCAGACACCGAGTATAGTCTCCTACCGTCGAATGTGCACACGTCACTGTATTGAGTGTGGGGGAATGGAAAGGAGGGAAGAGAGAAATGAGGTAGTGTGTATGGAACCATCAAGGATGTGTGTGTGTGTGTGTGTGTGTGTGTGTGCGTGCGTGCGTGTGTGCGTGCGTGCGTGCGTGCGTGCATGCGTGTGTGTGTGTGTGTGTGTGTGTGTGTGTGTGTGTACGCGAGTTCGTGCGTATGCTTGTGAATGTACATGTGTGAGAACGTTTGTGCAAGTGTATGTGTATGTGTATGTATATGTGTATGTGTATGTGTATGTGTATTTGCATTTGTGTGAGACAACAACACCCACCTTGCGAGCTCGTTCGCTTGCCGAATAATCCTCCTCGCCTCGCCATCATTCCTCCTCGCCCACTGAATCTGCCCGAACAGGTCCAGAAGAAGCGCTGCGTGGGCAGGATGTGCCGGTACGGGCACATGAGCTGGTCGAAGAACTGGGTGTATTCGCTGGCCTGCTTGATCAACATCTGACTGCTCGATAGCACGCCGCATACACGCTCGCTGCCCATTCATCTGTCCACGTCCAATTCATATTTGTAGTGTTGGAGTTCGGATGGGCCTAGGCGGTTACCGAATGAGATGGCATCTTGCCGGAGACTTCAGGGAGAACAGGGGTGCAAGAGGGGGGGAGGGGAAAGCGAGAGACAAGGGGAGAGGAGCAGGATGAAGGGGTGGAAAGGGATGGGTGTCGAAAAACTAGGAGACTCACTGGCCTGCTTGGTCGCCATCTAGCTGCTCCCCTACACGCGCCTGCTGTCTGTACCGCCGTCCACGTCCAGCTCGTATTTGTTGCTTTGCAGTTCTGCCGGTCCCAGGCATTTACCAAATGATATGGAGTCTTGGCGGAGACTGCAAGGAGAGGGATCAAAACCGGGAAAGGTGGGGAGGGAAGAGGGAGGGATGGAAGGGGAAGGAGAGGAGGGAAGGGGGGGTTGGGGGGGAAGATGGGTAACGGAGAGGAGGGTGCCACCGCTGCATTGCTAGGTGACTTTTGAGTCGAAACAAAAGTCACCTCCGAGAAGAGGGTGCCACCGCTGCATTGCTTCCATCCAAGTGAAGCTCGTACTTGTTGTAGCTCTACCAGCTCGATGGGGTCCCACTCGGAGATTGTATGTGTCAAATCGTGGTGGCGACTGCAGGGAGGTGAATTTTGAGTCGATCAGGAGTCACCTTGTTTTGAGTCGACTCAAAAGTTGCTTTGTATGTGTCGAATCGTGGCGGCGACTGCAGGGAAGATGAGGGTGGGGGGGCAAGAGGGAGGGGAATCCGTAGTGATGGGGAAAGCAGGAGGGAGGGGAAAAGCAAGGATGAGGAAGGGGCGACGATGATGTGAGGAGAGGGGAGGGGAAGCGAGGGGAGGCGAAGGGAGATGAGGGGGGGAGCGATGAGGGGAGGAGATGGGGACGTGGGGGAAGAGGGTAGGGAAGAGGGGAGCGACTTGGCCAGGATGAACGGCACTGGTCAATAATAATATGCTCAAGAGTGTTGCTAGCAGACAGGAATGCAAGAAAAGGTCAGTTTGGATTATTGGAGTGTAAATATAGAAGCGTACCAAATTCGTACTGCTAAGTTGGTAAGCCAAACAGGAGCGTTCAGGTTTCATCACTCACCCTACACGGTATTCAGGGTCCACTCCCCACACTACCCTGGCATCCAGCAAGTCTGGCCGAACATCCAACATCCTGGATGGGGATCGATGCAAATGAGGCAGTGAATGGCGGAACAGATAGGGGAGGGTGGAGAGTTGGGGATGAGAGTGAAAGTAGAGAGTAATCATGGTGCGTGTTGAGTGTATTCATGGTGCTGCAAAGCACGGTCCCATGTGTTGCCATCTGGTGCCATGTGGTGCCATGTGGTGCCATGTGATACAATTGGAACTCACACAAGACAAGATCACACAATACCACCTCACCTGTGCACGCGGAATAGAGATGCACCAACACGTACCAATCATATTTTCGGCCTGAGCAATGGCAATTTTTTTTTTAAACGACTGCCCTTTCTCATGATATCCAACTTGTCCATTTTCTGTTCACGTAGCATGTGCCATCACAAATCAGTTCGGGCTCACCTCATCTTCGGCTTCCCGGAAGTAGTTGCTGTTGAGGTCGACGGGATAAAGAATGTTGCCATCCAATGCTGCCCGACGCACCGTCCACGCTGAAAATGGGAAGCCTCGCTAGCGGCTTCGCGACGCTGCTGCATTTGCTAATGTACATGTCGCATGTATTGAGGAAGAATTCCGCGTTCAGGTTGTGTAGCTTGTATTCGCGTATCCCATCCTGGTTTGTATAACGGGGACAAGCAACATGTTTCAAAGATTGAGTTTTGGAAGATGAGGAGATTGATAAGCAGGTTCTGGTTGGCTGGATGGATATGAGATGACGTGCTAGTAAGGTTTGTGAACATGGCACATAACTTTGTTCAAATGCGAATGGTGTCTGCATAAAAGCACTGTCTCCTTGGCACGCTGACATGTCCCCGCTATAGAATCTACCGCATCCCGCGATTTTCACTCGTGCTGACGGAGAAGACGAATCGCCAGAGGCGGTACCAGTCGAACTCGAATTGCCAAATCGGAAATATATATTTCTCGCGAACGACGCGCACGTGGCCCGCGCTCGACAGCACCTGCGCACAGCCATTAGCGCAACCCCGAAGGAACGAGGCGTTAAGTGGAAATGATCCAGGAAGGGGTGAGCAGCGGGACCGGGAATCAGGGCCTATGTTATCAGGGTAATTACCCTGTTTTGACTTCAATTACAATGTTATTTTTAGACGAACCCTGATTTTCACTAGGTGATTTTTGGACCAGCCCGTACAGCTGAAGGGTGATTCTTGAGGGAACACGGATCCCTCCGGGGAGTTCTCTAGGGGCCCCGGATAGTTTTAGCAACACTTCTTCTCCCTTACCTGCTTCGCATCCCCCTCCCTCACCCTCCCCCTGTGTACTTCGTGTGGGCCACTTTTAGTGGAATTTTCTTACCATTCACTCCTTGGTTGCCCCGTTCTACGTCGCCATGGCTTATAGCACTCCTTCACATGGGATTTTCTCTAAGTCTACAAAAAAGTCTCTCTCCTACACCTCTAGAGTCGCCCCTTCATCTCCAACCAGCACTCGTGCACACTGTGATAATGTCGACCATTTTCCCCATCCCGCGAAATTCAAGTAATGTAGGTTTCAGGCCTTTTCTGGCTCGAACCCGGATTCGTGGAGGTTTCCTTTTTTGCTGGCTAAGATTTTACAGGGTCTTTTTCAAAAGGGCCCGGATCGTCCGAGCTAGCAAAAAACCTAGCAATAGCCTCGCCGGGAATGTGATGCAGACATGAGGGTGTAGAGGGGGGAAGGTAGGGTGGGGGTGTGGCGAGGAGAGGGAGGAGGGTGGTGGGGGCAGGGGTGAGAGATCATAAGGCAAGCGTGGACCCATACAGGAACTGAACTAAGGGTGGAGAAAATGGGAATCCAGAAGAACCAGGGGGGTGTCGTGGGGGTCCGCAATGGGAATTTGGGGTGGGTCGGCGGGGGGAGCGGGGGAAGGGAAACGAGGTGTGGGGATGTGTGGGACAGGAGCGCGGAGAGGACCATGCTGAATTCGATTCTCACGTTCGCGATGGTGCCCATCTGCTGTAGCATCGCGGGGTTTATCATTCCCCGCGGAGAAGATCGGGGCAAAGGGGATGTGTGTGGGTGAGACTGTGCGAAATTTGTTACTCACATTCGCCATCATGCCCATTTGCTGCATCATCGCTAGATTGATCATTCTCCGTGCGGAAGAGCGGGGAAAGGGGAGGAGTGGGGGGGGGGGGGGGGGGGGGGGGATGTGCTAGATTACTCACGTTCGCCATCGTGCCCATTTCCTGCAACATCTCATGATTGATCATTCCCCGTGCACCCATGCCCGCGGTGACGCCCCGAATGCCCATCGGCGCAGGTAGTTGTGCGCCAGGCACGCCAGCTTCCCGCTGGCGGAACCGCTGCGCGCGCTCAGCACGGGGAACTCCGCTAGGTCCGCCACGCACTCGTCCGCGTCCGCGCGCATGTCGGGAAAGCCGCACGAGCCCTGCCCTGCCTCAAACACTCCGGTAGCACAAGCGAGGATAGACGGGGGGAGGGAAAAGGGGAGCGAAATGGGGAGAAAAGCAGGCGCACGGCCGAAAAATATCAGCGGGGGCAGCGAGAGGCAACGTGAAACGAACTTCCGGGACGATGGCGTTTGAGATTCCAGTCGACGAAGGCATAGAATGATGGTGAGGGAAAGGAGCTAGTTGTGGGAGCTAACGCAGTGACCGACTTAGATGTGAGTTGTCTTGATCAGTATTAGCAGGATTGCGGGTTAGGAGAGGGGTCGATTGCTAATCGATTGTGAGGGCGTCGATTGCCACATTGACTGAATTGGTTTCGTTGCAGAGCTCGTCTGTTGTGGAGAGACATCCTTTATTTCTCTTGGTGGCAAGGCAAGAGATGGTCCTAGTAGTTGCACAACAATGGTGCTCAAAACTGAAAGATTGACGACGATCCCGTACTAGGTTTACCTCGTGAGTCGGTTTACCTTGTGCGTCATTTTTGGGGGCGAAGTAATCAACCATAAAATGTGAAGTGTGCTTGGTGGTCGGTGAAAACTCAAATCGCCTAGCAAAGCATGCCGCATTTGCGAAATTTCGAGTGCAAGAATGACGAAACAGTGTGCAAAGATTACCAGATGAAAATTTGGCGACTAGCACGAGCATGTCTCGTGATCCAAAGGTATCCACACGCAAATCATTAGGCGAAACGTGTCAGAGGTGCACTGACACTCTTTTGCAACAACATTTGCGAAACCAGAATATCAACTTTAAATGGTGGTGGAATGATGTTGGTGATGTAATTCTCCTGAAAGTAAGATGGCACATAAACCACACTTGCTCAGGCTGTGAGGCAGGCTGTGAGCCCACACTCTGGGAGGAGAATGAGAGCTTGTTGACGGGCTTAGAACAAATTTCAAATCAATAGCACATTCTTCACATTTGGCTATTTTCTCTATATTACGGTGTCTTGAAACTTCATTGCACATACTATCCATTAGTGTATATTGGTGAGAGCAAGTGAAGTTTACGGCATTGAGATGCTTGCTATGCTATTCGCGAGGAGCAGACAACCATATTCGTAAATATCTAGACATTTTCGATGATGAACCGTTTGTTGAACTAGAACGTTAGTACCTAAATAAATTATCGGATTACCACGCTGATCGAGTGTTTGATTTATAATTCCATTATTTAGTTACCTTTTTGTTAATTGGGGGTGTTATAGGCCGATTTAATTTGAAATAAAAATTTAGACTGATGCTGAATATTTTCATGAGACAATAGACATTGGCCTAAAATGCCTAAGGTATGCGTAACCTGGCCGGAAATGTGAGGGCGTGTCTGAAGTGCAAACGTCGAGTTTCGTCAATTTTCGTCGACGAAACTCATCCGTGGGTCCCACGCGGCTTGCTGTCTGAAGTGCAGCTCGACATCCGTTGACGAAACTCGGCGTTCGTAGAGTCGTCGGTGGATGTCTAACAGTACTAAAGGTCAGGTTTTGTAGTTACTGTTGCCATCTTGGGCACCCAAAATTTCGTGAGCCACGTCAGGTCAACAATGATCCACTCGATCTCAGTCACACCAGTCAATGACAGCAAATTTCACATTCATCAACAGTCTAGTGAATGACGAAATCCACGACAGAAGCAGGTGCCTTTTCATATTTGCTTCCACGTTGGAGGATTTCGGGCAGTGGAAACAGTGGCGAAATTGGCACGGGTTGCTTTTTTGTCGTTTGGGTGTCTGAAGTGCAAAAACGAAAACACGGATGTCAAGAATCGTCAACTTTCGTCGGAATTCGTCGACCAAACTTTCGTCATCGGACGTCGAGATTCACTTCAGACACGCCCTTAGGCCTTTTGTTGGGCGTTTGTCCTTGTACAGGTGATGCCCACCCCATGCACGCGAATTTGCTCTGCACCGGATGGAAACGCTGCACCCGAGGTTTTTTTCCCAGCCTGTTGCACCCACGGTACAAGCGCGTCGCGTAGTTATGAACCAATTGTAACGAACAGATCGAAGTCAAACTGAAGAGACTGAAGTCAAAATATCAACGGATAAGGTTACAGATCCTTTTATAAGCACCTGCGAATGCTTTTTAGCTAGCTGCGAATTGACGAAACTTATGCGAAATGCACGACACAGCTTATACGCCCCCTTCACAAGGCAACCGGGAGGGGCTCAATCAGGCATCATGTGTAGCAACACGCTTGAAAGCCACGCGCACTGTACTGTATCGTGCATGCCGGTTGGAGATATTTTGTTTTCCCAAGATTGCGAAGAATTTCCGCCAAGGATGTCCCCCATACACGATTGAGGTCAGCATGAGACAGCTCCCTACCTACACGTCGGTTCCACACACAGCATCAAGTCCTCCAATGCGAGCGTGCCAACTGTGAAGACTGGTTCAGGCGGCTGACGACGGTCAGTCAGTGGATCTTGTCGTTCCCGACAGTGGATTCGTCAGTCACCCTGGGCTTCACCCCGCCGTCCCTCCCCACACCCACCGCTCTGTCAACCGTCTGTCCATTGTAACCGCACAATTGCGGAGAGGAGTCTGCAGCTGTAGTCCACTTGTGCACTGCTCACTTGCTCCCTCCACCCGAACCTAGGTTCCTTACCTTAGCTCTGCCACATTCTGGTTCGGAATTCGGACCACGTGTCTGCTCTGCTACTTGTTTAGCATGCAGATTTCTCCCGATCAGCCCTCCCCAGCTCGGCACGCCCTGCCCTGCCCTGCCCTGACCACTACACAAGCCCCTTGGTCCGAACCGAAGCCAGAAGCCCGAAGCACAAGCACCACACAAGCTCCCCCTTCCAAGCTCCTGCTGGTGACCTGCAGCGGACTTCACCACAATCACCATGGTTCCCTTCCCCCTCACTTCCCGCTTACAACTCCCCTTTCCCCCCCATACAACTCCACATTCGAACATTTGAACCCTCGAGATTTGGCAAATGTATACCGAAGTCATCGAATGTGCTTCCGCCAATTCGTTTCCCCCCTCCCCATACCTATTCCGCTCCCACCGAAATTGTTTCCCCTTCCCCCACAATATCGTCTCACCCCCTTTCCCCTTTCCGCCAACCCAGTTGCCCTCCCCTTGATCCCCAATTTCTAGATCCAAGTGTTATCAATTTCTCCCCTGCCAAGCCTCATCTCTCACGGACGAAAAGCCCCATGCTCGCCCATTCTCAACTATTTATTCGCTACTCGTCAACCAATCAGCAGTTCCCGCAAACATGCCGCCCAAAATTTAGCCTGGAGTCGCGTTGAATGTGTACCCTGGTTTTAAGTGTAGTTTAAAGCCGGCGGCCCAAATTGTTCATGCTTTTAAAAGTTGACCAGAGGGAGTTTTTCTGGTGTGGGCTTTGGCGAGAGTTTCCGATTTCGTCTAGGTTCGTTTTTTTCGCGAGACCCAGCCAACCCTCGGTTTTCCCCCTGGTGAGTGAATCTGTCTTCGAAAGTCCCAAATTGCAAGTGCGTGACTTTCAAAAGCTTGGACACTCAACTTCGTCAAGTTTTAAAAACTTGACCCTCGCGGCCCGCAATTTGGGACGCGGGCTTTAAGTCGTAGCTGGAAGTTTTTCTGAAAAGATTGTACCAATCCCAACCTCGGTGTGAGGATGGCAGCTTCACCGCTGTTACACTCCCTCCCAGTCGGTTACCGTTTTCGACCGTCGGAGGAAGAACTCGTTTTCTCGTACCTCTTAAACCGCACTTCCGGGCAGGCGTACGCTGCGCGTCCAATCCTTCAGCTGCCCGAGGTTAACGTTTTGCGGTGCGACCCGAGCAGCCTGCCCTCCGACGCGTGCTTCGACGGCGAATGGTTTTTCTTCTACCGCCCGACGCAGCACGGCTCGAAGAAAGAACGTTCCGTAAAATGCGGCGAGACGGTCGTCGGATTCTGGAAATCCACGGGAAACGACCACGCGGTGCGCCTCGGCGGGAGTAAGAGCAGCAGCAGCAACGGCCACGCGTCGCAAAAGGCCCCTTCAGACGGCGGCGTAACGGGAATGAAGAAGAAATTAGTGTACTATTCGAAATCTGGGCCGAGCGACCACAAGGGATCTAAGACGGACTGGATAATGGACGAGTATCGACTAGAAGCGGAAGCCGGGAGCGAGCTCACGGCGTTGGTGTTGTGCCGTGTCTTCATCAAGGGTAATGTCGCCCCGCCAAACGCGCCGCGTAACTCGCCGTTAATCGCGCCGTCTTCGCCGAACGTGGGCGCCGCGACGGTCTCACGACCGATGTCGCCCGCACCGTCGCTGACGCTCGGCGCCTTCGCAGAGCATGTTACTATGGCGAAGGGACAAGATCTGACGGAAGACTACGATGCTGTTAACAGTGTGATTCAAGCGAAGCAAATGCCTGCACGAGGCGCGGCGGCTTCTGCTGCGGCGATGGGTGGCGGCGACGCGGAGCGGTTCGTCGATCTTCTTCTCGCGAAAGACGAGGTTGCGAGTGGCACGACCGGTGGTGATAATAACGGATTTGCTGATGACGAGGAGCGCATGCTGCTAAACACGATGATGGACGCGATTATAATCGGTGACGGGGATCGGTCCGACAAATCTGGAAGCGACGATGTGACTGCTTCGGTGCAGCTTGTATCGGAGGCTTTTGTCGACTCCTCAGTGGAAAATTCGGGAAGGTTCGTCTCGGGGAGCGGCGCTTGCGCGACAGATGCGGAGGAGAGCGGGAGATTCGGAGGATTCCAGTCGCAGCACGGCAGCAACACGGACCTACCTGGTGTTTGCAACGGTAACAGCAGCAGCGCGTTCAATAAATTATCGTTGGCGAGCTATGAAAATGTAACCATGGCTGAGTCTCAGTGCGCTCCGGCAGTTGCAGGAACCTGGAAAGTTCCTCGCAGTCCTCAAATGGTTTCCACTGACACTGTCGGCCCAAATGCTGGCGTAAATGGCGGCGCAACTGGCGGCGCCATTGGCGGCGCGTGCGCTGGTGCTGTCGCCACGCCATCACTCGCCTCGGGATTCGCGGCGGCGGATCTTGAGCAGCCTATGTATCTGCAAGGGGATGATGACGTCACCATCAAGGTCCCGGAGCATCCTAGCCAACGACATGGCTACACGTGGATGCACAAAGTTCTAGACTCGGCTGATATCTTCACGCCACATGTCGGTTCCGAAAACGGCTCGCCTGCAGACAAAAGCTCTGCAGAAAAGTCGGGAGTCGGGATTCACGGAGAGGGTAAAGGGAAGAGCGGATCGCCTAATGGGGACGGGGGTTTTAAAGACATGTTTTCTGACATGTTCAGCGCGTTGACTCCTAGGGGGCTATCCTTCGGTAAGGGATTCACACCTAAGGCGTTCACGCCCATGGGATTCACTCCCAAGGGAACTACGCCGAAGGGTGGCTCTGGTTACCCGTTTGCGACACCTAAAGCATTTTCGCCGGGTGTCGGACTGTGGCGGTTTCCGTCAATGACGAGGAATGGGAAGAAGCGGCCTGCGGTAACTCCAAGAAGCGAGTCCCGATTGGCGGAGGACCGCTTTGGTGAGGGTGAAGCAGTGAGTTTGTGCCAGCTGTGCATCAATCAGCCGCTGATGGTTCAGGTGATCATAATGAAGGGCTTCAGTTCTGTTGAATGATTGAGGAAGTGTGCACTAGCTGTGCAACTGTAGAGTGAATTCGGGACCTTAGTAATACGTGCCCTTTGGGCTAATACGGTTTTGTTTATTGAAACCTTTTCTTTTAAATCACGCTGTATGCATTGCTTCATTTCTGGACATATATATGCCATAGTAGATAGAAAGTAATAGGAGCATTCATTTCTGTATGAACAATTTCTGACATAAATTACACAAATGAGCTGAGAAAGTTCAGCAGCACCACCACCACTCATAACCTAACGAGCCTTTCAGACAGTTCAGGGTTATCTGCAGTCCTTAGTCATGTGCTGGACACATCCATGTTACATGAATTTATACACACGGAAGCACATGCATACATACAACGATACAAGCACTCATAAATTCAACCACCCCACTAACCTCCTTCCTCCCCTGGACATTCCTCCTCACTTGCGCTTCCTCCGATCCCCTAAGAGAGTCTTCACTGTTTCCGTTAGTAGCTTGCTGTCTATCGGCTTAGTAAGGTAACCATCCATGCCGGCATCTAGGCACTTGTGGTGGTCCCCTGCCATCGCATTGGCTGTCAGTGCCACCACCGGAATGTGCACCTCTGCACCCCTCTCCACCTCTCTGATTGCCCGCGTTGCTGCGTACCCGTCCAACACAGGCATCTGCGGTGGGTGGGGGGGAAGTGGGGGCAGGTGGGCGGCAGGTGGGCAGCAGGTGGGCAGCAGGTGGGTGGTAGGTGGGCGGCAGGTGGGCGGCAGGTGGTTATGGGTGTGATGGCCAGGAGAATACATTGGGGAAGGTGGATGAGGAAGGTGGGAAGGAGAGAGAGTGTGATGTCTATGAGCGCACACACACACAGCGACTCGCATGACCCCATCCTCATAAGCCAATGTGCGCACGCATGGAACGGAAGGTTCCCCTTTCCAACCACCTGCCAGTGCACGCATCCCTCCAACGCACCACCTTCCACCACCGCCCCGCCACTACTGTCCCCCCCCCCCCCCCCCCCCCCCCCCCCCCCCCCCCCTCCCCTCCCCCCTTTTCCCCCACGCGCCTGCCCCTTCGCTTTCACCGACGCACCTGGCAGTCCATGAGCACAAGGTCAAACACCTCTCCCCCCCTCCACCTCAACCACCACATACAGTCAATCACCTGGCAATGCATACTCCCTTCCCCCTCCCCTTCCACAACCCTTTCTCACCCCCGCAAAAGACGCACCTGACAATCCATGAGCACGAGGTCAAACGCCTCTCCACCCTCCGCCTCCCCTCGGACCTGCCTCGTCACCGCATCCAACGCCTCCTGACCGTTGCTCACCGCCACCACCGTCGCGCCCATCTTCTTCAGCATCAGCACCGCCACGCGCTGCAGCATCGCCACGTCCTCCGCCAATAGGATGTGCACACCTGGCAGGAGCGAGGGGTGACGTGGCGGGCGGCGGGGGGTATGAGGCATGGATTCACACATTGAGTGCCCGTTGGGTAGTAAGAGCCTGGTAGTGTGAGTATGTCGGACAATGGCCCTGATGCACTCACAAACATAACACGCACACACACGCAAACGCACGGGCCCAGCACGGCCTTCTGGTGGGACGATGCACCCGACGCACTCGCACCCAAAACACACATTCATGCATGCACACACGTACACACGCACTCACTCACTCACTCACTCACTCACTCACTCACTCACTCACTCACTCACTCACTCACTCACTCACTCACTCACTCACTCACTCACTCACTCACTCACTCACGCACTCACTCACTCACTCACGCACTAACTCACGCACTCACTCACTCACGCACTCACGCCCGCACCTGCGAGAGCTGACGGCGGGCCCAGCACGGCCTTCTGGTGGGCCGATAAACTTTTGCACTTGCACACAAGACACATGCGCACTTACGCACGCACCAACGGGCGCACGCAGTCACTTCTGAAATTTCTTAAAACTGACTCACCTGCCAGAGCTGACGGCGGGCCCAGAATGGCCTTCCAGTGGGACGATAAACTTTTGCACTTGCACACAAGACACATGCGCACTTACGCACGCACCAACGGGCGCACGCAGTCACTTCTGAAATTTCTTAAAACTGACTCACCTGCCAGAGCTGACGGCGGGCCCAGAACGGCCTTCTGGTGGGCCGATGCTCCTGACGCACCCGCACCCCCTCCACCCCTCTCCCTGCTTCTGCTGCCACTGCCGCTGCCGCTCCGCTTGGCACGAGAGGAAGAAGAAGAGGAGGAGGAGGCACGATGCGACTGCGAGTGAGACTGCGAGTGAGACTGCGAGTGAGACTGAGAGTGAGACTGCGAGTGAGACTGCGAGTGAGACTGCGAGTGAGACTGCGAGTGCTTGCGAGGGGAGAAGAGCGAGTCGATGGCCGGCAAGAGCCGTCCGCTAGCAGAGCGATCCATGGAGGGAGAGGAGGATGAGGAGAGAGACGAGGGCGAGCGTGGCGAGATGAGTGAAAGCGATGCCACCGAGTCCTTTCGGAAGGATCCGCGCCGCTGCTCCTCCTGCCCGCCCGCTTTGCCCCCGTCTTGAGACCCGCGGGATTCCGAGCGAGGGAACGGCACGAGAAGGTTCCGGGGCGTTCTGGGCGTGATTGCCCCTCCAGCCGCTCTTGTGTCCTCACCGTATCTGTCGCTATCACCCTCCTGACAATACTCCTCGGAACCCTCCTTCCTCCTTTGCGAACGGTACTGGCTGTCCCTTCTCTCTCCTCTTTCTCCTCTTTCCCCTCTTTCTCTCCTCTCTCCTCTTTCCCCTCGCTCCCCTCTTTCTCTCCTCTCTCCTCTTTCCCCTCTCTCCCATCTCTCATCACTTTCTCCTTTCTCTCCTCTACCTCCTCTTTCCCCATCACCATCACTCTCATCATCACCACTATTGCTCGGTCTGTCCCTCCCTTCCCTCTCGTCCCTCCTGTCCCTCCCCTCCCTCCTGTCTCGCCCCTCCCGCCTGTCCCTCCCTTCTCTCCCATCCCACGCCCCGTCACCAGACCTTGGGGTAGTGAGGTCGAATTCAGAACTCCCAACAGGGGTGGAGAGGCAAGAGTCCTCCCCATTGCTCATCTCGTCTGCGTGACTCAACTCCTCATCCACCGCACTCAAACACCTCTGAATCCTCACATTCACATTTATACTCTTGCGCCCCTTACCCTCCTTCCCTCCTCCCTTCCCTCCTCCCGCCCCTCCTCCCTTCTCCCTCCCTCTCTCCCTCCCCTTCTCCTTCCCCAACTCGTCCAGAACTCCCCACACCCCTCCTCCTCCACCTCCCTCACTCCCCCCACCATCCCCCTCTCCCTCCCCATCCCCCCCTCTCTCCTCCCCTTCCTCTCCCCCCCGCTCCGCTCCCACACCCCCCTCCGCATTCCCCCCAATCCCATACTTAATATCCATAGCCAGATTCAACAACTGCTCCATCCTAGTAGGATGCAGGGGCTTAGACACAATAGTATCGCACCCGGCCGCTCTCAACCGCTCACGCACAGAGGCAGGCGTGTTGGCAGCTACCAACCACATGACAGGAAGAGAGCTATTACCCCCACCCGCCCTGCAGATATCCAATAGTGCTAGCAGCTCATTCAGTGGGCCTAGATCCGCCTCTGCTCCTGCCCCTGCACCCCCCCCTGCCCCCGCTCCCCCTGCTGCTGTTCCGCCTGCTCCACTCCCCCCTCCTCCACCTCCTCCGCCGCCTCCCACCCCTCCTGCCCCTCCCACCCCTGTCGGTGCAGCAGAAGCTGTTCCTAAAGCCTCTGCTTGGCCTGCTGCTGCCGAAGCAGCCGTGGCAGCGGCAGCAGCAGCAGCAGACGACGGCAGGGGCGGTGGGTTCTGAGCGGACCAATCACCAGGCTGCTTGTTATCCGACGGTAACGGTAACGTCAGACCCGGAAGCATGCAGGTATCCACTACAATGAGCGCTACAGTAGCCTGTTTCTGCCCATGATTGCTATTATCACCATTATTAATATTAATATTATTATTATCGTCACCGTCGCTGTTCGTGCTCGAAAACCCGCTGCTTTTCCGGTCATTGCGCACAAACGCATTCGAGAAAAGCCCTTCCATGCTGCTCTGCCGCCACACGCTCGTGCTACTACTACTCCCGCTGCCGCCGCTGCCACCCATACCCCCTCCCGCACCAGAGCTGGCATCACTGCCCCCACTGCCCCGCCGAAACACCTTCCCGAGGGTCAGACTCCCTTGCTTCCACAGCCCACCACCGGCAGCGGCCCCCCCTGCTCCTCCCCCTCCTAGAACCTTCTTGTCAGACTGCAAACTCACTGTCCTTTCCAATCCTCTCTTCGCCCCCCCTCCTGCTGCTCCTCCTGCTCCCCCTCCTGCTCCACCTCCCTCCATCCCTCCCCCTGCCTCTCCTCCACCCCCTATTCCTTCCTTGGCTAAACCACTCCTGCCAGGCGCCTCCCATCCGCCCACCCCCACCCCTCCGGCATCCTTCCCTCCCCCTGCCCCTCCATCTGCCCCTGCCCCTCCCCCTGCTCCGCTAAAGAGTGCTCCGATTCGCTCCAGGCTGCTCTGTCTCCTGTGCCCGCTGCTCACACTGGCTATACGCGCTAACCGCAGGGGCGAGCTGCCTGCACTGCGAATCCCACCCACACTGCTGCCGCTGCTGCTGCTGCCCTTCTCCCCCGCTGCTCCTCCCCCTCCTGTTGCCTCGCCTGCTGCTGTTGCTCCTCCTCCTGCTGCTGCCTCTACAGAAGCCACTCCTGGGATCCTTCCTCCTGCCTCCGCCCCTGCTCCTGATATCTCGCTCCCTAACCCATTCCTCGTGCCATCACCACTCCCTCCCGCCCCCCCCCACTCCTCCTCCTCCTCCTCCTCCACCTCCCCCATTTCCACCTCCCCCGCTACCTGCCGACAGCAGAGACCCGGCACTGCCACCAGCATCCCTCAGGCCTAGCGACAGAATACCCTTCGTGAAGCTTTCCAGATCCACCCCTCCTCCACCCATCAACCCTCCGCCTCCCCCCCCTCCCCCCAAACCCCCCCCCAACGCTCCCCCTAATCCAACCCCTCCCCCGAGCGCCACCCCCAGACTGGTTTGCCTGCGCAGTCCCCCCCCCAACCCTCCTCCCCCTCCCCCTCCCCCTGCCCCCAGTCCCCCGACCCTTGGCCAGGGCGCCGCCGAACCTGGCCCCGAACCTTCCTTCCCTGCTTCTCCCGAACCTGCTGCCGCTGCTGGCGGATCTCCGAACCTTTGCAGGGCGGCAAAAGCATCGGCAGAGCTTAGGGGCTGGGCGGCAGTGGAGTCAGAATTAGGGTTAGGGTTAGGGTTAGGGTTAGCGTTGGGGAAGGATGGGAGGAGCAGAAACGGGTCGTCCATTCGCATTCGCTCGTATGCTGCCTCCGTTGCCCTCGCCTTCGCCTCCGCTGCTGTTGCTACCTGCGTTGGGAGAGGAGAGGGAGACGGGGAAGGAAGGGAGAAGAGTTGGAGATTAGGAAGGGAAGGGATGAAACACACAAGGGCCCAAGGAGTCGTCCATTCTAGTGGAATGATACACTGTAGTAAGTCGATTTTTGAGTCGACTCAAGAATGATACACTGCCTCTGCTGCTCAAGCCCTCTCCTCCGCTGCAGCTACTGCTCCACCACAGCCACCCATTCCATTCTCTCATTGAATATAATTTCAACAGAAAACCAGCAGACTTGGATCAAGCACCCACCTGGCGAATGCGGTCCACCATCTCGTCCCACGCGCCCACCTCCACCACCGTCAGCCCTCGCTGCCTCAACCATTTCCCCGCCACCTCCCTCCCCGGGCACGCCCCCATCACCACCAGCACGTCTCCGTCCCACAGCGCGCGCATCAGAGGCGCCTCCAGGCGCCAGCTCTCCTTCTCCTGCTCCTCTGCCTCCCCGCCTGCCTGCTTCGCTGCTGCTGCGGGGTCAGGGCGGTCGAGGGAGAGGTTGAAGCGGAAGAGGGACCCGGGGCCGGGCGTGGGCTTGTCCACTACAGCAATCTTTCCCCCCATCATCTCCACCTGCGAGGAGGAGAGTGGGAGAAAGCAAAGGGACCGATGGGAGGAAAGGGAGGGAGATGGGAGAGACACGGACGGAGGAGAGCGAGAGGTTGAAGCGGGAGAGCGAGCTGGGGCCGACAGTGGGCTTGTCCACCACGGCTATCTTGCCGCCCATCATCTCCACCTGCGAGGAAAAGGGGGAGCGAGAGGGAGGAGAGGGAGAGGTTGAAGCAGAACAGGGAGCCGGGGCCGGGCGTGGGCTTGTCCACTACAGCTATCTTGCCGCCCATCATCTCCACCTGCGAGGGAACGAAGGGAGAGGGAATGGAGAGACGGGGGAGAGAAAGAGGAGAGGGAGAGGTTGAAGCGGAACAGGGAGCCGGGGTCGGGCGTGGGCTTGTCCACCACGGCTATCTTGCCCCCCGTCATCTCCACCTGCGAGGAGGGAGGGCAGGGACATCGGAGAGGCATGAGGGAGGGGCCAGGTTGAAGCTAATGGCCAGATTGCCTCAGGCCCCAGGCCCCAGGCCCGTGCCAATCCGCCATTGTGCCTGGTCTGGTCCCCCTCTCTTCTGCAACGGAAACCAGCATACAGGCCCTAACCGTAACACCAAACCCCAACACCAAACTCTGACACCAAACCCAAAAACAAATCCCAACACCAAACCTCAATATCTAACCCCAACACTGAACACTAACACCAAATCCCACTCCGACAGCAAACCCCAACACCAAACTCTGACACCAAACCCAAAAACAAATCCCAACACCAAACCTCAATATCTAACCCTAACACTGAACACTAACACCAAATCCCACTCCGACAGCAAACCCCAACACCAAACTCTGACACCAAACCCCACATCAGATCCCAACACCAAACCTCAATATCTAACCCTAACACTGAACACTAACACCAAACTCCAACACCGAACCGAACCCTGACACCAAACCTCAACACCCAGCCCCAACACCAAACCCTGAGCCCTAAGATCTAACCTCACCAGCGATCGCACGATTGCCAAGCCCAGCCCCGTGCCGATCCGCCCGTGCGCTTGGTCCACCTCCCCGTACGCAAGCACACAACACAAGTCCGGAACCCTAATGCAAAACCCCAACACCAAACCCTGAACCCTAGACCCAGGTCTCACCAGCGATCGCACGATTGCCAAGCCCAGACCCGTGCCGATCCGCCCGTGCGCCTGGTCTGCCTGCCCATACGTCTCAAAGATAGCCTCCCGCTTGTCCTTGGGCACTCCACACCCCGTATCCTCCAACTCAAACACTAGCTCCACCTTCCCCTTCCCCCTCTCCTTCTCCTCCCCGCCACCCCCTTCCCCTCCCCCGTGCTGACTCCCCTCCATCACCCCCGACCCTCCCCCTTGCAGCGCCGCCCGCTCCCCCTCCGCCCATCCCAGCTGCCCGGGCTGCTGCTGCTGCCCGTGCAACTGCCCGTGCTGCTGCTGCTGCTGCTGTTGGCCGTGGGCGGCGCGGTTCCAGGCGCGGATGACGATGTGGCCGTTGGGGGTGAACTTGATGGAGTTGGAGAGCAGGTTGTTGAACACCTGCCGCACGCGGTGCGGGTCGCCCCTCACCATGCGTGTCAGATCGTCCGACAGGTCTAGAGAAATCTCCGTGCTCTTGGTTAAAGCCTGGAACGGGGGGACAGGGGGATGAGGAGGACAAGGGGCAGGAGGGGAGGAGGACAGAGAGGAACGAGGCCAGGGGTGGCTTGACATGGCACCATGTGCGTCAGATCGTCGCCAGGTCAAGAGAAATCTCCATGCCCTTGGTTAAAGCCTGGGACAGGGGAGAGGGGGGCAGGAGGGGAGAGCAGGTTGCTGAACACCTGCCGCACGCGGTGCGGGTCGCCCCTCCAGCCATGCGCGTCAAATCGCCCGACAGGTCCAGGGAGATCTCCGTGCCCTTGGCTAAAGCCTGGGGAGCAGGAAAAGGGGACAAGGGGCGGGAGGGCAGGAGGGAAGGGGATGGCTTGACGTGGCATGGCAGCATGCGAATAACATCGTCCATTGGATCAGAAGAGATCTCCGTGACTTTGGTTAAAGCCTGGGGAGCAGGAGGAGGGGACAAGGGGCAGGAGGGCAGGAGGGAAGGGGATGGCTTGACGTGGCATGGCAGCATTCGAATAACATCGTCCATTGGATCAGAAGAGATCTCCGTGACTTTGTTAAAGCCCTAAGAGTTTTCTCACCTGCCCTGAAAATATCTCACCCTGAAAATATCTCACCTGCCCTGAAAATGTCTCACCTGCACTGAAAATATTTCCACGATGAGTTCGAGGTCTTTTCGGATGTCAAAGTCAACACACTCCAACACCAGCTTGCCTGCTTCCACCTGCTCGCACCCCACAGTGTACACATAGTCACAAACAGAGAGAGAGTCACATAGTCACAGTCACATATCTCTCAACAAACAGGCCTAAGTCAACACACTCCTGCACCAGCTTGCTTGCTTCCACCCGCTCTCACACAATATATACACACCCCCTCCCCTCCACTCAAGTTGGTTCGAGAATTCTCAACACACATACACACAAAGTCATTATCTCTCAGCCAACAGGCCAAAGTCAACACACTCTAGCATCAGCCTACCTGCTTCCACCAGTATGCCACAAACATGGGGTGGTGAGCAGTGAGCCATGGCAGGCTGGGTGAGCAAACATAGAGCAGTGAGCAAAGAATCACACACGCGCATACACACATGCACATGCACACATGCACACATGCACATGCACATACACGTGCACAGACACATGCACATGCACATACACGTGCACAGACACATGCACATGCACATACACGTGCACAGACACATGCACAGACACATACCAGCGGCACAGCACTGACTTTGCTAAGATTGAGGAGACCCAGTAGGGCAGTGGCGGCGAGCTTGATCTGCTGCACGTTCACATGCACCTCGGGCAGCAGGTCCTCACACATGCAATGCAACACCAGGTGCACTGCAGCCCTGCTCTGACCAGAGTCGCTTCCAAGAAAGGCAGAACATCAGCACTGACCTTGCTGAGGTCGAGGATGGAATTGAGGAGCCCCAGCAGGGCCGTTGCAGCCAGTTTGATTTGCTGCACGTTCACATGCACCTCGGGCAGCAGGTCCTCACACAACACCAGGTCCAGCAGGCCCAGAATAGCCGCCATGGGCGTGCGCAGCTCGTGGCTCATGCTGGCTAGGAAGGCGCTCTGAGGGGGAAGGGGGGGGGTTAGGGGCAGAGGGACGAGAGAGCAGCACTGTAGGAGGGCCAGACCATAGCAAGCCAAGCAGGCAGCAGGTCCTCGCACAAGACGAGGTCGAGCAGGCCCAGGATGGCCGCCATGGGTGTGCGCAGCTCGTGACTCATGCTGGCTAGGAAGGTGCTCTGAGGGAGAATGGGGGGAGGAGGGCACGGGGGAAGGGGGGGGGCATGGAGAGAGAGAGGGGCAGAGGCACAGAGGGATGAGAGAGTAGCAGTCCAGCCGGCTGGCACAGACCAAACCATACCAAGCAGAGCAGGCAGCAGGTCCTCACACAACACCAGGTCCAGCAGGCCCAGGATGGCCGCCATGGGTGTGCGCAGCTCGTGACTCATGCTGGCTAGGAAGGCGCTCTGAGGGAAAGACAAGGGGAAAGGGGACGGGGGGGAGGAAATGTGAAAATGGGGAAGGGGTTGTTATAACGGGGGGAATGGGCAGGGCGTGGCACCCTTTACCCACTTCCTCCCCTCTGTCCCCTTCCCCCTCCCCTTTCCTCAGGCAGGATTACAGGGCGGAAAAGGAGGGCGCGCCACACTTGGCGGAACCAAGCAGGGCAGATAAATCAAGGAAAACGCGAGAAACTCTGAAGGGAGGACGTTTTGAGGGAGGAAAGTAGAGGAGGGGAGGTAGGTAGGGAGGTGGTAGAATGTGGGAGCATCATCACATGGAATAATGTCGATTTCTTTCTCCCGACACGAGCGCAGAAGTAAGAAACACGAGTGCTACTTGCAACATATCATTACCCCCACCATCAGCAGCAACATTCGCCCCCACCACCGTCCCCACCAACCATCGTTACCAGCACCATTTGGCACCATTGTTACCTTGGTCTGGGACCTCGTTTCCGCCCTCTTGGTGAGCATCATCTGCCTCTGCACCTCGTCCTGCCATCATATCACAGAGAAGGGGGCATGGGAGAGAGGGCAAGCGACAAATGGCAAGTGAGACAGGAAGGAATTGTGGGCCTCAGCATCGGCCTCTGGGACCTCGTTTCCACCCTCTTGGTGAGCATCATCTGCCTCTGCACCTCGTCCTGCCATCATATCACAGAGAAGAAGGCGTGGGAGAGAGGGCGTGGGAGAGAGGGGACGGGAGAGAGGGCACGGGAGAGAGGGCGTGAAAGAGAGAGGGTGTGAAAGAGAGTGCGCAGGAGAGAGGGCGCGGGACAGAGGGCGCGGGAGAGAGGGCGTGTGGGATAGAGAGGCTGTGGGATAAATTCTTAGGCGCCTCATAAATCGTCCTCTAGGTGAGATTCATCTGCCTCTGCACCTCGTCCTGCCGTTAGAGCACAGAGGAGAGGGCGTGGGAGAGAGGGCGTGGCATGAGGGAAAGCGACAAATGGCAAGTGAGACGGGAAACAACGGTGACCCTCAGCATGCAGACTGACAAACAAAGGGACCAGCGGCACACAGCACAGTGTGGCTGCTTTCACTCAGCGGTGCTCAGGTGAGCAGAGCAGTGAGGGAAAGAGGCAGGGGGAAGCCTGATCTTCACCGCACTTCACCCCTACTCACACCTATCCATCTAGACACCAACCAACCTGCAGGAAGGTCACGTTGCCGCTGCGCCTGCGAACGGCCGAGACAAGACAAGCAGCAGCGCACAGGCAAAGAGAGAAGCGAGGGAGAGCAGCAGAGAAGCCCGACCTTTATCGTTATTAGTCTCTCTTTGTACCTTTTCAAACCGCACTTCACCCTTCCCCTGGTTGCTAACCTGCAGGAAAGACACGTTGCCGCTGCGCTTGCGTACAGCCGAGATGAGCAGCAGCGCACAGGCGAGCAGAGCAGCGATGGAGAGCAGCAGCAGCACGAGAGACACAATTTTTGTGGAGGTTGGGGGCGGTGTCTCATACAGGGTCACTGCTGATGCATACACGATGGTCTGCCGGGAAGGAGGGGAGGGATGGGGCGGGATGGGTAGGGGTGGGGAAGGGTGGGGAGGGGTAGGGGGGGAGACCCTTGTGGAGGTTGGTGGCGGTGTCTCATACAGGGCCACTGCTGATGCATGCACGGTGGTGTGCAATGGGAGAGCGGGGGAGGCGAGTGGGGGAGGGGAGGGTGAGAGGGACGCGAGGTGCACACACCAGTTTAGATGTAACGGGGGAGAGAGGGGAATGGCGAGGGAGAGCAGAAGCATGCGGAAACGGGTTTTGGGGGAGGCGGGGGGGGAGGGAGAGAGCTCCAGGGCATGTGGTGGACTCACGTAATTGGCAGCAGTGCTGAAGACAAGAGGAAGAGAGTCAACGTAGTACTCCTGGCCGACGATATTTGTCTGTAGCGATCTCATTACACTCCCTAACGCTGCTGCAGACGAGTTCACCAGAGCTGCTTCGACCACAGGCACTGCTGACTCAGCAGGTTTGCCTAACCCTAACGCAGACATTGCTGACGTCACTATGACGTCATTGGGTGCTAAGGGCCCACCCGCTGCACCAGAAGAGGACAACACAAGCCCTCCAGTGGCTGAAACAAGCAGCAGACGTGAAGGAAGCTTCTGGGTTTCTTCAGGACTGGCTGGCCTGCTGCCAGAGTTGATGCTGATGCCAGCCCATGCTGCTGCCACGTCAGCAAGGGAGACAGCTGCCAGGCTAGCGCCGACTGACGTGGCACTTGCTGAGCTGGCAGTACCACCCAAAAAAACGGGAGAGAGAGCTGCTAAAAAGGCCAACGGCCACTCAGGAGGGGGAGGTTCATCTGGGGACGGGCAATTAGCAGGGAGTACTGTACTAAAAGTGTCTATAAAGGAGCCAGCTTGTAACGAGAGAGAAGCACTGTAGCCTGGTACAGTGCGCAGGTCAGGTAGCATGGCTGTATTCACTACAGACTGATTCACTAACGAACCGTTTAGAAAAGACCCCTCTAGAACATAAGGCAAAAGCATGCAAGGAGAAGGTGGGACTGCTGCAACTGTTACTGCTGCTGCCGAGGCTGAAACTGACGTTTGGCCTGAGCCTGGGACGGCGCTGGACCTGCTACTATGGCTGCTGCGGACGGTGCCTCTACTCTGGGTTGAGACGGCAGCAGCAGCCAATGCAGCACTGGTCTGCTCTGCTGCAGCGTTGCCTGGTCCCTTACTACCAGCAGAGCTTCTCGCCCCTTGCGGTCTATGAAACTCGGAATGGTGCGGTGCGGTGGAGATGGCAGACGAGACAGCAAGCCGTCTCGAAGGCACCCCAGTCGGGGCGTTGGAGAGGGTAAGTGTGGGGTCAGAGACAGTCACAGTTGGAGGGTTGCTGTTGCTGCTTCCCAAGATCCGTTCCGCCCCAAGGCCTGGGCTGGTTCCCACAGCAGCATCTGGAGGAGCGAGGGGCAGGTTGGGTGGGGATCGGATGCGGTACAGAGGAGCAGCAACGAGGCTGTTGCTGCTGTTGGTGATACCACTGCCCATGCTGTTGCTTCTATCACTATCACTGCTGCTGCTGCTGCTGCTGCCGTCACTACTGAAAGAGAGCCCTTGCGAGGGGCGCAGGTAGCCGGTGAGAGTGCCGTCCGGGGCAACGAAAGCAGTGATGTGGAGAGATGGGTCGGGGCGAATGAAGGGGAAGGACGTGGCTAGCAAGGCCTGCGGTGGTAAGGGGGGAGGCGGAGGGGAGGGGATGGGGAGAGAGGAAGAGGGGCACGTGGTTGGAAGGAGTGGGGACTATGGGGGAATGTGTGTGTGTGTGGAGAACAGGAAAGGTGAGTGTTGGGGGGGGGAGGGAGGGGAGGAGCGAAGAAGGAGGGCTGGCTTCAAAGGGGTTTGTGCTGCGTGGAGGAAATTCAGGTTTTGAGCAAAAAGATTGTCCACAGAAACGTTAATGGCACAAACAAATCAAAATCGCACCTCCTGGGAATGTGCTAGAAGACTTGTTAGGTTGTTGCTGTTGCTTTGTCTACCAGTGCTGACATTGCTTCTGGCCATGGAGTTGAGAGCCGACGTCAGCGCCAAGGCCTGCGCCACTGCTGCGTATTGCAGCCTCTGGGGGAATGGGGGAAGAGGGGGGGGGTGGGGGAGGGGGGAAGGACGAGAAGGGGTGGAAGGGGGAAAAAGGGGGGAGGGGGGAAAACGGGGGAAAGGGGGAAAGGGAGGCAAAGAAGGCACACAGGGACGAGGGGATGGATGGAGTTGCAGAGGGGCAGAGGGGCAGAGGGGCAGAGGGGCAGAGGGGCAGAGGGGCAGAGGGGCAGAGGGGCAGAGGGGCAGAGGGATCCCAATCAGGGCAACGAACAGGTTGAGGGCACAGAGCAAGGATTCCCAAAGGAGGAAGGGTCGATGTGACGAGGAGTGGAAGCGCGAGGATGTGGGGGAAGGAGGGATGGGGGGGAGGAGGAATGGCGGGGGAAGGGATGGGGGAGGAGAAGGGGTTTTTATGGATGTGAGGGGCATGAGAGGAGCAATACCAAGAAAGTTAGGCAAATGACCTTACGGTAGGAGAGGAGCAATACGGTTTTGTCTTGTCACCTGTTGGATAGAGAGAACGGCAAGGCGTTAAGTGCGCAGGCGGACAGGGAGGGAGTGGGAGAGCGGCTACCGAGGTTCCAGGCTAGGACGCATACTGTGCGGACTTACCTGTTGGATGGAAAGGACGGCGAGCGCGGCGGCGTCTAGGCGTTGCGCGCGCAGGTGGAGGGGGAGGGAGTTCGCAGGGGGCTGCATGGCGGAAATGAACGCCCAGCACAGCACCGCCAGCAGCACCAGCGCGGAAAACGCTGCAGCCTGTGGCGCGGACGGATTGAATGCGTGCAAGGGGTCGCAAGGGTGAGGGGGGGGGAGGTGGAGTAGGGAGGATGAGGATGCGAACGGTTGGAATTATCCCCCTTTAAAGGTTGAACTCGGAGCATTCTAAACAATTCGCGCTTTTGTGAAACCCTAGAAACTAAGGAGCCACCTGGCCGCACAGCGTTTCGCAGCGCTGCTGAATGCCCCTTCCACGCATCCCTCACGGGCAAACTATGAGGTGCGAAATACCGTGCTGCCTGTTCCGCCAAGCCCGATACGCTGCCATGCTGTGAATCACTGGTGAGCCGCGTTGCCACTTGTCGAAATTGACGACAATCTCGCTGTTTGCCACTACAATGGCTATACGCGACGCCATGCCATGCCATGTCATCCCGTCACTGCTTGGACCCATTGCGGACTAAGGGCGACTGCTACGACGGCCCCAAGTACGACAGGCTCAGTCTCGAACCACGGCGCGACAGGTACCTGACGTGGCACAGAACTCGAAATCGCGTTCGCTGACTGACCTAGGTCTCGTGCACGTGTTTTTTCTGAATCACCAAAATATAATGTAATTTCTAGGAGCTCTCAAGCCGACTGAGCTAATCACCAGACGAAGCGGCTGTGCATGGCGACAGGTGACACAAGAGTGGCAAGAGGCTGAGAGTGAAGACCGAATGCCCGCGATCGATTCACGCGTTGGCAATTTAAGCGTTTAGAGTTACTAGGTATCATGATCATGCGACAGCTCTGCGGGACCAAGTGCACAGGAAACGGAACGGACCAATATCGCGTATGTGGTCCACTTGACGGGTTTTGCGGCCATGATCATCTGTAGGTTCTCCTCGTGCCGCCGCCGTTCCTCCTCCTCCCTCTCCTCCTCCTCCATCTCTCCAAGCTCAAGGTCCTCCTCGCTTAGCCGCATCGGTCGGCAATACCAAGGCAGGTACCGCCGTCTGTACGCGTGCCGCTTCTCCGTGTAGGATTCCATGATATATATTGAAGCGAGTTAGTGGTGTATAATGCCTATTAAATTATGCGGTCAGGAGTAACTATCGAACGGAGTCGCATTTAATCACAGAGGCAGTATTTGAGGCTAATGTATTGAGAATGGTAGGTGGAACTTATTTAGTTGCGACAGTGCTCTGTCCGTATTTGCCATGACCGACTCGAAACGCCTACCTGTGCGTTCCTCGCACTCTCGCAATAGAAGCCGACCTTAGCAGCGACGAGGCGATCAAATAGCGCGAACATAATTATTTATATAGAAACGAATCCTAGAATCAAATCCGTACTCTCTCATTGGCTCTCAGTTCAAGAGAATGCCTTTGTCAGAAAAGCCCACTCTCATGGAGCCTCCGTCATTTCAGCGACAAGTTCCCTTCTAGCAGACTGATGAGAGTTAATGGCTGTCATGTTGTCCGTCTCACACGGCTTCCGTTCCGTTCTGTCCGTACTTGAAGCTTCTTCTGCTTCTGGTCTTCGCCAATTCAAACAATCAGTCTCTAGTAACAATTCGTTTTGTCGCAGGCTCCCACATTTAGGGTCGTGAAGACTGATGCCCTTCAGCGAAATGTCGCACTCACTCATGCGACAGCTTCATTTGCCGGACCTCGGTGTGAGACTGGCTACTTTGACGTTCACGAAACCGTTCACGAACTCCGCCATGCCACCACCGGCCCCACCATTTTGTGCCTAACGGTCAGGATGACCTGCGACTGCGAGTGGTCTTCGCACCGAACCGTACTGTAACGCAGCCATGTCGTGAAACGCACTTGTTCCTTGTGGTGCAGACAGCGCCACACAGACACGGACGGTTCGGTGGGTCCGAGCGCGTGGCGTTTCGTTTCTTCCTGCTGCACTGTTGCTCGGCACCGTCAGCTCGTACCAACCGCACGTTATCGTGGATGCAATTCTGCATGAAAACTGACCGTGCGATGGAGGTGTGACTGAGATACAATACGACGACCACACTTCTCTCTGGGATGGGATGGGAAGCTGCTGCTGCTGCTGCTGCTGCTGCTGCTGCTGACCTCGTCACGCAAGCACTGTACAGTGAGGTGGTTTCGTACAGTTCTGTCTTTGGTTGGTGGTGGTGTGCAAGTGCAAGAGGCAGCACAGCACAGCAAACGGCGGCACACAACGGAGACAGAAATAATCCAGGTACACCCTCTTTCTCAACCTTTTCACCTAGCGCGACTCGTTGCTACAGTACTTGTCTCATGCGGTCAGGTGCCATGTAAGGAAAATCCCTTTTCCTTACTTCGCGTCCCTGCTCAGCGCGTACACCACTGTTCCCGCCAGCAGCACCCAACAGTAATCCGTTACCACTCGCGACACTCGCTTCGACACCATTCCCGCCACCGTTCACGACGCGACCCAACCTCATGGTTCGGTTGGTAACTCGCGCTCCGGACCTCCGCCTCGACATCTCCCAACCTCGGCACTAGGCCCGTCGCGCACCCCACTTTTCACACATTACCGTTACCACTGTAGTTTCGCTATATATTCTTCGCTCATGCCTTCGCTCATTGTACTTTTTTGCTTCGATAGTGCAATTCTCGCTCGCTCACTCAATTGCACTCGTAACACTTGGTATTCAGAGCCTACGATCTCCTCTCGGACCGCACCCACACCTTCGCTTCCCCACTATCTCATTTTTTGGGGGGGGTAGACGTCTCTCAGCGAACAAAGCACCGCCGCTCGAAGTGCTCTCTCGTAAAGCACGCACGGCCACGACAGAGGCTCCCGCTGAGTTTGCCCGACACCCCCGCCATGGCCGAAACTAATATTGCGACATTGACGCAGGAGCAGCTCGACCGCCTCGTGCGTCAACTCGAAGATTCGGCACTCGAAATCGCGACACTCACGGCGGAACGTGACTCCGCCCGCCAGCAATCAACGGTGAATGCACCAGCTCCATCACAAGCACCCGCAAATGCACCTGCGCTATCAGAAGAACCGATCGTCATCTCATCAGGCACACCGACGCAAAACGACAGCGTGGGACAGCGCTCAGGCGCATCCAGTGATGGCGCCGCTCAATCGATGCCTGGCATGGAGAGAAATCGGGCCGCGCCAAGCCCGCGTGGGCCTCGCGAAGCTCGTCGGCACGTGGAGTTTGCAGCAACAAGTGGCAGCCACGACATCATGGCACCAATGCCACTCAAGCCGCAGTGCCCGCCCTGTTTCGATCCGAGCCAACGTGGAGGTCCGACAGTTCAGTCGTGGGTCTTCACGATGAACGTTTTTTTCGACGCAAATTACGTCGAGTCGGACGCAGCGAAGATTCGCTACGCTGTTTCGCTGCTGAGGGGCCCCGCCATGGACTGGTGGCGAGTCATCGTGACGTCGCCACGCGCCTACGAGCCACCGTCGCAAGAGGAAGGGCCCACGGGTCCAGCCGTCACCTGGAGTTCATTCTGCGAAACAGCCCAATACAGCACGTGGGATGCGTGGTGCGCAGGGCTTCGGGCGCGCTTCGAGCCGATCGCGGCTTCTATTTCGGCGCGTCAGAAACTGCGTACTCGGCAGCAGCTCGGGTCGGTTCAAGACTACACAAGTGGTTTTCTCGCACTATGCGAGCAAGTCGGCTACATGCACGAAGCGGAGCGGGTGGACCGTTACGTCGGAGGGTTGAAGCCGGACATCTCGCACGAAATCATGCTACGCGGACTCTTGAATTTCAACGAGATTCTCGCGCTCGCCGAGAAAATCGACATTTTGCGCCGTCCGAGACCGGGGTCCTACTACGGACAACGTCCTCGGGGACCGGCCGAGCACGCCACTGTACACGCCATTGCAGCGAATGCAGCTGCTGCGCCATTTAAGGGGCGCTGCTTTGCTTGCAATAGGCCGGGCCATCGTAAGAGCGAATGTCCAGAGGAGCTGAGACGCCGCGGAGCAGAGCAGGGGAGGGAGTCTCCACGGCAGGGAAACGCCAGCAGTCAGTACGGATCGGGCCAACTACTGACGAGACTGCCTGCTCGCCCAACCACATCGACCCTCACCGAGTCACAGTACCGATTCACGCTATCGATCGGGCTCGGATGAATAAGGAGGGTACAGCGACGGCTTGCCCAGTACTGATTCACGGGAAAATACAGGGAGCAGCAGTGAAGATCTTTATAGACGGAGGAGCAAGCCACAGCTTAGTTAATACCGCAACCGCACGGAAGCTGCGACTGGCACTTAGTCGGTGTTTACCGGAAATAGACGCACGCTTAGTTGACGGGACGCCGCTGGCCATACGGGAAAAGGTGGAGAAAGTAAAAGTCCGCTGCGGGGGGAACTTTGGGTTTACACAGGAAATGCTCGCGACGACATTTGATGGGCATGACATTTTACTGGGACGTGATTGGCTGCGACGGTATAACCCGCGAATCGACTGGACGACGGGTAGCTGCACTGTGCGAAGTAGCGGTAACTGGGTCGTGCTACCTCGCTGGCAGTCGCCCGAGTCTTCAACGGTCCACGTCAACGCCATCACGATGAAACGGGCTGTCGCCGCTGGAGCTGACGTGTACGCAGTGGATATAGCATTGGTAGGAGAAGCAGAGCAGCTGAGCGATTTTCAGAAACTGTTGGCAGCGGTACCGCCCGAACTACAGGAACTGTTGAAACGGTACCCGGGGATTTTTCCAGACGATTTACCAGAAGGACTGCCACCTCAGCGGGCACATGACCTCCGCATAGAGTTAGAACCGGGGGCACAGCCAACTGTACAGCGACAATTCCGACTGACACAGCCAGAGCTCGACGAACTGAGGAAGCAGTTAGATTACCTGTTAGAGAAAAAATTCATCCGACCGAGCTCGTCACCGTTCGCCGCACTGATACTGTTCACACCGAAAAAAGACGGGGGTTTTCGCATGTGTATCGACTACAGAGCACTGAACAGGGTAACAGTCAAGTCGCGTTACCCCATTCCCCACGCCGACGAGCTGATAGATCAACTGCGAACAGCACGGGTCTTTTCGAAAATTGACTTACGCGGGGGTTACCACCAGATTTGGGTCGAACCATCGGACTGCGTAAAAACAGCATTTAGAACTAGGTATGGGTCATTCGAGTACACCGTGATGCCATTCGGGCTGACCAACGCACCGGCGACTTTTCAGATGACCATGAACGAGGCGTTTAGGCCGCTCTTAGATAAATGCGTGATAGTTTACCTCGACGACATCCTCGTTTACAGTCGGGATAAGCAGCAGCACTTAGCAGATCTGGAAGCAGTATTTAAGGTTTTAGACGAGCACAGATTACTGACCAAGGGTTCCAAGTGCGAGTTCTTCCAGGATAGGTTAGAATTTTTGGGGCACGTTATTTCGGAGGCTGGAGTTGAAATCGACCCAAAGAAGCTGGACACGGTAAAAGCGTGGCACCCCCCGACGAACATCACGGAGCTGCAGAGCTTTTTAGGGTTCGTTAATTATGTGCGTCGGTTCGTCCCCGATATGGCACGGTTAACTGCCCCACTAACGGATTTACTGCGGAAGGGGGTCACTTTTACGTGGGGGGAGAAAGAGCATGCTGCCTTCTCTGCCCTGAAACATGTTCTCTGCTCACCGCCCGTACTGCGCATCGCTGACCCACACCGCCCATTCGAAGTAGTTACAGACGCAAGCGACATCGCCATTGGAGCCGTACTGCTACAGGATTTCGGCAACGGTTTACAGCCCATCGCATACGAGTCACGAAAACTGCATCCGCCCGAGAAGAATTACCCGATACATGACCGCGAAATGCTCGCGATCGTGCATGCATTCAAGGTTTGGCGCTGTTACTTGACCGGCGCAGACGTGACAGTACGGACAGATCATAAATCATTACAGTATCTCCGCGCACAGCCCCACCTCAACCCACGACAGATTCGCTGGCTCGATTTCCTCGAGTCAAACTTCCACTACACAGTCACCTACAAAAAAGGGGCATCGAACATCGCCGACGCATTGACCCGCCCCACTGCCCTGATCCATGCAATACTACTCGCCCAGACCAGCCCACTTCTGACAGGCCTATTTACCCACGGGTACCCAACGGATCCATTCTTCACAGGAGGAAATTCGCAACAGTTCGCAGCAGCAAAGGGAGTCTATTACGTAAAAGCTGGGACCGACCGCATCTGGGTACCAGGGTACACACTGCTACGGGAATTACTGTTACAGGAGGCACACGATGGAGTTACCTCGGGACATTTCGGGGTAGAAAAAACACGGCAGCAGCTGCAGCGGTATTATTACTGGCCCGAAATGTTGACCGACGTTCAACGACACGTGGCATCGTGTCCCTCTTGCCAGATCATGAAGTCATCACGGAAGCGGCCGGCAGGACAGTTGCAGCCGATACCACCCCCAGAGCGTGTTTGGCAGCAGGTGACGATGGACTTCGTCACGGGGTTACCGGCCGGAGCGAGTGGGAATGACGCGATCCTGGTCGTCGTCGATCGACTGACGAAAATGGCACACTTCGCAGCCTGCAAAAAATCAATCACAGCCGAAGAAACAGCCCGCCTCTTCATCTCTACCGTTGTTCGACTGCACGGGATACCAGCATCGATCATCAGCGACAGAGACACGAAATTCACCAGCAACTTTTGGCGGAACCTGTGGCAGCAGTTTGGCACGCGACTACAGTTTAGTTCATCATACCACCCCGAAACCGACGGACAGACAGAACGGACAAATCAGACCATGGAACAACTCATCCGAGCCACGTGCGACGACCCGACCACATGGGAACAACAACTGCCACTCATCGAATTCGCGTACAACAACTCACCCTCTGCCACGACTCAACAGTCACCATTTTACCTGAACTACGGACAAGACCCCACAGTACCCATAACCCCGAATCCCGACAATCCAGTCCCACGCGCGCAACAGTTCGCAGAAATAATGCAAGCAGCACGGACCCGAGCAGCAGAAGCAATAAAAAAATCAAACATCATCGCTAAACGCAACGCTGACCGCCACCGCCGACCTGTCACTTACCAGCCAGATGACCTAGTTTTACTCGACACTCAAAACCTCCGCCTGCCCATCACCCCAAAACTCCGCCCCCGATATTGCGGACCATTTCGCATCAGCCACATGATCACACCCGTCACCACCCATCTCCTCCTCCCTGCTGACTGGTACGTCAGCCCATCATTCCACGTCAGCCTGCTTCGCCCATACGTGCCATCCACCAGCCAACTGCCTCGCAACCGCCCCGCCAGCATGACACGACCATCGACTGAGCCAATCATCACGCCTGAGAAAATACTGAGCCATCGAGTACGTGACCCACGGGGAGCCCGCAGAATCGAATTCCTGATCCGCTGTAAGGACCGCACGCCCACCGAAGACAACTGGGTCCCCCTGGATAGAATTGAGAATCACCCTGTCCTCACTGAGTATCTGCGAAGCCGAAACTTCCGAGATGTACACGCGCTCTCGTAAGAGGGGCCTCCTTGGGGAGGGGGGTAGTGTAAGGAAAATCCCTTTTCTTTACTTCGCGTCCCTGCTCAGCGCGTACACCACTGTTCCCGCCAGCAGCACCCAACAGTAATCCGTTACCACTCGCGACACTTGCTTCGACACCATTCCCGCCACCGTTCACGACGCGACCCAACCTCACGGTTCGGTTGGTAACCCGCGCTCCGGACCTCCGCCTCGACATCTCCCAACCTCGGCACTAGGCCCGTCGCGCACCCCACTTTTCACACATTACCGTTACCACTGTAGTTTCGCTATATATTCTTCGCTCATGCCTTCGCTCATTGTACTTTTTTGCTTCGATAGTGCAATTCTCGTTCGCTCACTCAATTGCACTCGTAACATGCCATAAAACATTCCTAGCAACCTAGGGGGAAAAGTCGAACCACGTGACAAACTGGCTCAAGGGCATAATATTTCCGTTATCGCTGTATACCTTACCCAACCAAATGAAAACGCTGACAAAGCTTTTCGTAACGTGCATCACCTCACCTAATCGCATTCTTCGCATTGTGCTTGTACAGTTGGTGACAAGACCATTCTGAACGTGGTGACGTTCTACAACCCGTGTATGTTCTGCAACTTGATGCTCTTCTAGCGCGAAAGAGGGTGTATAGAATGTAAGGATTTTTCCTTTATCCTTACTGGGGTTGACTGCTATGCGTACAACCCCGATTTTCGGACATCGCACGTTCGGCCGACATCAACGATGCTGAGGCTCCTCCGCGTCGCCTTTGGCTTTCCGTCGCCAAACCTGCACCCAACCTCGTTTCCCGAGGTTTCCTCCTAGCTAGGGCATTCACTATATAGTCGCGTGCCTTCATTGTAATCGATAGTTCATTAAGTCACAGCTTCGTTATTCGTTATTCCGCGCACTCTCCATTACAACTCATAACACCTGGTATCAGAGCTACTTTCCTAGTTCACCCCGCTTTTCGAGGGTAGTTTGGTGGCACGGGTTGGCTTGGTAAAGAGGACTGCAAAACGGTTGGCTGCAAGGTTAGTTAACTCTAACCTGCCCGACTCCGATAGTTTTTGCTTTCCTCTTGCCTGCAAGGCCACGGATACCCCTCTGCCCACCAGACGAAGCGTGCGACTCATGGACCAAGAAGCGTTGAACAGGATGATGGCGTAAATGCAAGAGCTACAGGCAACAGTGTAGAGTCTTTCGGCAGAAGTGACAACACTACGTGTGGAAAACACCGAGCTACGCCAGACGTGAGGTGAAACGCGTCAGGAGGCGCCCGATGAAGAAGGTGAAGGCAACAGTCAAGCGATGAGCAATCCTTTGGACGCGCTCACACGTGGCTTCGAAGAGGAAGACATGCAACGAGCGGCAGCAACGCCAGTTGCAGTTACGACGATCAAGATTAAACCGGCAAACCTGCCCCAGTTCAATCCCACGGACAAGACGACTACAGTGAAGGGGTGGTTGTTCAGCGTTGAAGTCTTCTTCACTGCAGCAAACGTCTATGACGATGCCACGCGTATTAGTTACGCGGTTTCTCTACTTCGAGGCGCAGCGCTTGAATGGTGGCGCCACACCTTGGACACAGGGACTCCGACAGGTGTGACACATGCGGCAGACGGGACCTTAACATCGGCTAATCAAGGGGCAACCTCAATCTTCGGAGTGACCAAGATACGCACGTGGAAGGAGTGGGGCGCAGCCTTACGGGATCGCTTCGAGCACGTATCCGCTTCGGAGCAAGCTCGCATGAAGCTGCGTAACTGGTCGCAGATGGCATCTGTTCAAGACTACACGGCGTCGTTTATGGCCTTTGCTGACCAAGTGGACGACATGGCGGATACGGAGCGGTTAGATAAATACATCGGCGGCCTGAAATATGAGATACAGTACGAGGTGCGCCGATGCCGCCCGACTTCGTTCCTGGAAGCCATACGGTTAGCTGAGTCTACAGACGCGTTGATGCAGTATGCGAGGTCAGGTTCCCGGGAAGGAATCCGTTTTCGTGGACAGACCCAACGAGCCACAATCAACGTAGTCCACGCACCAGACCGCCCCTTTACAGGGACGTGTTTTAAGTGTGGGAAGACGGGTCACTACGCAAGAGAATGTTCCGAGAAAACACCGGCGAAAGGGAACGACATGAGGGAGCAGGGAAATGGGAAGAGTCAGTAATTTACGAGCCCCTTACTGACTATGCTTCGTCGCCCGAACACCAACATCCCCACCGAGTAGTGGTTCCGATTCATGCAATCGATCGCACTCGGCCGAATAACGGGGATACTCATGTGGATCACCCTGTGCTGGTCGTTGGCACAGTGTTAAAAATTACTCTGAAAATGTTTGTCGACGGAGGGGCCAGCCATAGCCTCTTCAACTTGGCGACAGCAAAAAAATGCAAGCTGCAACTTGACAGGTGTCTGCCCGAAATTGGCGCTCGCCTCGTGGATGGGACGCCTCTGGCGATTTTGGAAGAAACACGGACGGTGAGGATCGAGTGCGGCGACATTTTCGGCTTCAGCATGAAGTTTATGGCGACGACACTGGACGGCTGCGACGTGTTGCTGGGACGTGATTGGCTCCGACGGCACAACCCCATCATCGACTGGACAATGGGATCGTGCTGCATCAACAAGCACGAGGGGCTAGTTAAACTGCCTGCATGGACACCTGACTACACCCAAGCCCCGTGCGTCAAAGCTATTACTATAGCTCGCCACTTCAACAGGGGCGCGCAACTGTACGCTGTATGATTACGCGAGTTGGCAACCGACACCGACGGACAAGACATCGAGAAGCTGTGTGCAGCTGTACCGCCGGAGCGGAGCTGATACGACAGTACCCATACATTTTCCCCGACGACCTGCCACCTGGACTGCCACCCGAACGCCCCGAGGACCACAAAATACAGCAGGAACCTGGCGCGCAGCCGACTGTTCGAACACAGTGGCGGTTGACCCAACCGGAACTCGAGGAGCTGCGAAGCCAACTTGATGGCTTGTTGGAGAAGGGGTTTATCCGACCCAGTACGTCTCCCTACACGGCCCCGATCCTGTTCACGCCGAAAAAAGACGGCGGGCTTCGCATGTGTATTGATTATCGCGCGCTCAATTGGGTTACAATCAAGTATCGCTACCCTATCCCACGCACCGACGACCTCCTTGACCAACTTCGCGGCGCTCGTTACTTCTAGAAAATCGACTTACATGGCGGTTACCATCAGATACGGGTCTTCGCAGACGATTGTTATAAGACCGCGTTCCGCACCCGCTACGGAAGCTACGAATTCCAAGTGATGCCGTTCGGCCTCACAAACGCGCCTTCGACCTTTCAACTGACCATGAACCGAGTTTTCAGGGAATTCCTTGACAAGTGTGTTATCGTATACTTGGACGATATTTTGATTTTCAGCAGGACAAGAGAACAACACCTCCGCGACCTCGACGCGATTTTCAGCGGCTACAGGAGAACCGCCTCATCACCAAAGGCTCTAAGTGCGAGTTTTTAAAGCAAGAGTTGGAGTTTTTGGGACACGTCATCTCCCGCGACGGCATAAATATCGACCCGGCGAAAATCAAGGCTATACAGGAGTGGAAGTCCCCGACTAATATCACGGAACTTCAGAGTTTTCTGGGGTTTGTGAATTATGTCAGGAGGTTTATCCCGAATATGGCGGGGATAACCGGCCCACTAACCGACCTGCTGCACAAGGACATCAATTTTGTGTGGGGGGAGGAAGCAGAAGCGACTTTTCAGGAACTGAAGAATTTCCTAGTTTCCCCTCCGGTTCTACGCATCGCCGACCCATCAAAGCCGTTCGAAGTCATCACCGACGCCTCAGATTTCGCCATCGGAGCTGTACTCCTCCAGGATTTCGGAGATGGGCTGCAGCCGATTGCCTACGAGTCACGCAAGCTGCAGTCTGCCGAGCGCAACTACCCGATACACGACAAGGAGATGCTCGCAATTATACATGTGTTCAAACTATGGCGCTGCTACCTGGTGGGCGCCGACGTCACTGTTCGCACGGACCACAAGTCCCTACAGTACCTGCGAGCTCAGCCCAACCTCAACCCACGACAAATTCCTTGGCTCGACTACATGGAGAGCCACTTCACCTACCGTATCACGTACAAAAAAGGGGCGAATAACATCGCCGACGCCCTTACCCGACCAACCGTACAATCCGCTGCAGTACTCATCATCCACTCGAACCCACTACTTACGAGACTATTCACCCACGGCTACACTACGGACCCGTTCTTCACGACTGGAAATCACCAGCAAGCAACGACGCAGAAGGGGAACTATTACCTAAAAGCCGGAACGGACCGGATTTGGGTTCCCGCTTACCGACTGCTGCGTGAACTCCTTATCCAAGAGGTCCACGATTCTAACCTCTCCGGACATTTCGGGGTTGATAAAACCCAGAAACTGTTGCACCGTCAATATTACTGGCCTGATTCCTCTAACGACGTGCAGCGATATGTGTCCTCATGCAGGGTGTGCCAAGCTATGAAATCGACAAGACAGCGGCCAGCTGGATTGCTGCAACCACTGGAGCCACCCGAGCGACCATGGCAACAGGTGACGATGGACTTCGTCACGGGGCTGCCAGCTGGGCCGTCCGGAAACGACGCTGTACTCGTCGTCGTCGATCGCTTCACGAAGATGGCACACTTCGCACCGTGTCGTACAACAATCACAGCCGAAGAAACCGCGCGCCTCTTCATCTCAACCGTCGTGCGACTACACGGAATCCTGTTGGCGATCGTCAGCGACAGGGATCCGAAGTTCACTTCAAGATTTTGGAAGGAGACGTGGGCGCAGTACGGCACAAAGCTACAGTTCTCATCAGCATATCATCCACAAACCGACGGACAAACCGAGCGAACCAATCAGACGATGGAGCAGCTGATCAGGACAAACTGCCTCGACCCCGCTCCCTGGGAAATGTCACTCGCCATGCTAGAGTTCGCGTTCAACAACGCACCGTCTAGCACGACTAATCTCTCCCCGTTTTTCCTGAATTACGGGATGGACCCGGTGGTACCAACCACGACGACACTCGACAACCCGGTACCATGGTCACAAACCTTCGTGACAGAACTTCAAGAGGTCCGCGAGAAAGCAGCCGACGCTATTCGCAAGGCGAATATTACTGCCCGGAAATACTCGGACCTCCTACGACGAGAAATCGTCATGACGCCTGGGCAACTAGTGCTACTGGACACAAAAAACCTACGCATGCCCGGCTCGAACAAACTACGGCCGCGATTTTGTGGGCCTTTCCGCATAATCCAGATGGTGACACCTGTCACTGCGAAGCTGCTTCTACCCGACGACTGGCGTATACATGACGCCTTCCATGTCAGCCTCCTTCGCAAGTTCGTGCCCGCCACGACAGACATAGCGCGCCAGAATGCCGCCCCGACAGCTCGACCTGTCCCGGAGCCGACCACTGACCCTTCGAAAATCCTCGGACATCGGATACGGCTCAACGCCACTGGCCGCCACGTGGACTTTCTAGTCCGATAGACTGACCGCACCTGTGAGGACGACACATGGGTGCCATCCGCATCGCTTGAAGCATCCCCACTTCTTGGTGATTATTTCGCCCGTAAGCGCGTTGCGGATATTGACCACCTTGCTTAAAGGGGGAGGTAGTGTAAGGTTTTTTCCTTTATCCTTACCGGGGTTGACTGCTACGCGTACAACCCCGATTTTCGGACATCGCACGTTCGGCCGACATCAACGATGCCGAGGCTCCTCCGCGTCGCCTTCGGCTTTCCGTCGCCAAACCTGCACCCAACCTCGTTTCCCGAGGTTCCCTCCTAGCTAGGGCATTCACTATATAGTCGTGTGCCTTCATTGTAATCAACAGTTCATTAAGTCACAGCTTCGTTATTCGTTATTCCGCGCACTCTCCATTACAACTCATAACATAGAACATCATAAAATAAACATTTGGAATAAAAAAACAAAATTATAGCACCATCTTTGACAGCTATCAGTTTCTGGGTTTCATGGTATCACCATTTCTGTGTATATTCCGCAGGCATGATTCCTGACCACGTGGAAAGGAACAAAAATAAAGCATGGTTAAGCATGAATCAGATTGAAGTTCGCACCATCGCCTTTGGTGGTTGCGCTCCACCCCAGCTCCTTAGCCCAGCTGCCCGTGATGTTGTTGCTGAGATTTCTGCCATGGCCAAGGTCGTAGCCATCTCTACATCCTCTGGTAGGCAAGGACGGCGTAGGGATGGTCGTGGTCGTGGAGGAGGTGGAGGTACTGGTACGACGGGGGTGCTGTCGCTGGGAGGGCTGGTTCTGGGGGTGCAACCGCATGAGGTGCTGGTACTGGGGGGGCGAAGGTGACCCAGAGAAGCAGCAGCAACAGCAGTGGGTCTCCCAACGGCAGTGGGGACCTGCTGGCCTAGGGAGCGGTGGTCACGGTAGCGGGTTTGACAGCAGTGCGTTCCTCTCCTTCTCTCTGACTCTGGCGCGTCCCAATGCTTCTTCCGTGAACGTACTACCCCCTCGCCACTTCCAGCTCCTGTCGCAGTCTCCCCGACCGATGCCCTCCTCTGGATCGGTTGTCGCACGCAGCGCAACTGCACTCCTACGTCCGGCAGTTCCCCTCTGGCTCCCTCACGGGGTTGGACATCCCCGAGAACTTCGTGGGTGTCGGTTGTCTTCCGAACCTCATTGTCACCACCACGTTTCATGTACACGAGCGGTTTTCAATCTATACAGAAACTACCACTGGGCCACCTACCCCAAGGACCCTGCATAAAAAAAAAAAAAAAAAAAAAAAAAAAAAAAAAAAAAAAAAAAAAAACACACACACACACACACACACACACACACACACACACACACACACACACACACACACACACACACACACACACACACACACACACACACACACACACACACACACACACACACACACACACACACACACACACACACACACACACACACACACACACACACACACACACACACACACACACACACACACACACACACACACACACACACACACACACACACACACACACACACACACACACACACACACACACACACACACACACACACACACACACACACACACACACACACACACACACACACACACACACACACACACACACACACACACACACACACACACACACACACACACACACACACACACACACACACACACACACACACACACACACACACACACACACACACACACACACACACACACACACACACACACACACACACACACACACACACACACACACACACACACACACACACACACACACACACACACACACACACACACACACACACACACACACACACACACACACACACACACACACACACACACACACACACACACACACACACACACACACACACACACACACACACACACACACACACAAAAGCAGCACGCTGCGTCCACCCAGGTTCCTACGTCTAGACTGGTAGCTCCGTTATGCTTGCCCAGTCGCTCACTCACCCACACTCCTGTGGCACCACCGTCTAGGTCATCCCGCCTTTCTATATATCCATCACATGGCTCAGCACGGTCTTGTCTCTAGTCTCCCGTCGTCCCTCCTTCGTCTGCGCCTTCGTGCACCCCTTGCGTCAAGGGCAGGCTGCGCGCCGCACCTCACCCCTCCTCGTTTCCTCCTACCACTGTGCCTCTCCAGACCTTGCATACGGACGTCTGGAGCCCTGTCCCCGTTCCTAAGCAGCAAAAACTTATTATTGTTAATTAAGGACAACAACTCCCACTACACCATGATGTTTCACTTGGACAAGAAGGTCGAGGTGCCTGCCGTTCTCCTCCCGTAGCTAGTAGCTGTCCGCACCTAGCGTGCCCAAGCTGTGCTCTGCACCCCGACCATGGTAACGAGTTTGCCTCTGGTCGCCTTGGCCAGTTCTATCGTGCGGAAGGCATCACTCAGGGAGTCTGCTGACTTTTGAGGCCCGATATGTGGTGTTGCCCCTCCTGTGTTTGCCCCTTCGCCGCCTCCCCCCCGTCTCCCACCCCCGCCGCAGTCGTTGACGCAGTCTCTGCCGTCGTTGACGCAGTCTCTGGCGTCATTCTCCCAGTCGCCACAGCAGCATTAATTGCAACCGCAGTCGTCGTCACTGGTGCATTTGGTCGTTGTGGACTCTGGGGGTGTTGTAATTGGGCGTGTTGGTTCTTGGGGTGCTGCCGTTGTAGGTGTTGGCTTTGGTAGTGCTGGTTCTGGGGGTGCTAGTTGCGCGGGTGCTGACGTTGTGGGTGCTGGTTCCCGGGGTGATGCCGCAAGAGGTATTTGCACTAGCAGTGCCACATCAGGTTTTGCCACAGCTGCAGCAGTCGTTGCCACCAGGCGTCTGCACTTCGCCATCTTGGATTTTTGGACCCCTCACCTAAACCGACCACATGCTCCCCCCTCACCATCTCTCCCAGTCTACGGTCCCACATTTCCTCCCCGACCTCGTCTCCGGCTTGTCTTCCTCCTCGTTCACAGCTGTCTTCTCCTCTGTCTTCTAACCCGAATCCCGACTCCCACTACTAGGGTTGTCGTCCCTCTCGTGCTCGCCCCGTGTCTCCCCTTCCCGCTATCCAATCTATGCTCCTATGTTCTTATCCCTCACGTGTTCTACCACCCTTTGTCCACGCGACGCTTCCTCTATCGTCCCTTCATGTCTCCCCTCCTCCGTTCTCTGACTTCCTCCGTGCCGCTTGCCCTATGGTCTCCCGTGTCCGTTCCACCCTTGTTACTGACCTTACTGCTCCTCCATCTGTCTTTGCTCTTTTTGTTGACTTTGCCTCCACCCGCCGCCTTGAATACACCAGTTAGTTTGTCTTCGCTCCTTGTCGTCCTCCGTCCGTCGGGGGTGCTTCTGCCCCTGGGCGTGACGTCCTAGAGGATAGACAGTACGAGCTGCCTTTCTTTATGGCTACTGCTCCTCATGTCTGCGCAATGCTGTTGGCCCTCGAGGGTGACCCAGACGCTCTTGACATCATGACCCCTAACACATGCGCTACAGCAGTATTGATACTCTAAGTCTCCCAGTCGAGAGTAGCCATGGACACAGAGATGACATCTTGGAGGTCCATTCGTACCTACTTTGACGCTGTTCTACCTCTTGAGGCGAACGTAGTGGATGGCATGTGTATCTTCAAGTTGAAGCGGCCACCTAAAGAGCCGCTTGCATTCAAGGCGCACTACGTGGCCAATCAGCGAGAAGGGGTAGACTTTTTTCAGACCTTCTTCCCTACCCCGAAGGCGACCATTTTTGGTTACTGATGCACATCGCGGCGCAGTGCGACAAAGAGCTTCACGCTCTTGAATTGTCTACTGCCTTTCTCCAGGGCAGCCTGCTCAAGCAGACCTTCCTCCGTCGCCCATCTGGCTTTACTATGTCATTTCTTCATGGGATCCAGTGGAGTCTTTGACCGCCTATCTACGGTCTAAGTTAGGCTCCTCGTGAATGGCACAGCACATTGTGCACTTCTCTAACGGACCTCCACTTCTTGCTGTCCTCATATGACCCGTCTCTCTTTGTTCGCTCTGGATCTACTCCTTTTTACATCCTAATCTACGTTGATGACCTTGCCTTCGCTACTCTGGACAGGGTTGCACTAGCCTCGGTGAAGGCCGAGCTGCTAAGGAGACACGCTTGCACTGACCCATCTGAGCTACGCCACTATTTTGGCCTACATATCACAAGGGACAGAGCAGCGCACACCATCATCCTCACTCAATTACACATGGTGCCGCAGATCCTATAGCGCTTTGGCTATAAACTTTCCTCTGCATAGCCCAGTCCTCTGCCTGTTGGCCATACGCTCTCGGCCCCTGTCCCTAATGAGCCTGTTGAGCCGAGTGGTCAGTACACAAGCTGGTGGGGTGCCTTACGTACTTGATGACTAGCAGTCACCCATATCTCGCATATTTTCTCAGCATCCTTGCTCGCTTAGTTGCGACTGGGAGACACCGACTTGAGCATTGGTCGGCTGCTAAAAGGGTATAGCACAATCTATTGCATCAGATATGGGGCTCGTGCTCAAGAGACGACGGCCAGTTGCACTGGCGGGCCACATTGACGCGTCGTGGGCAGAATGTATCAAGAGGCTATTGCTTCAACCTTGGTGTAGGAGCGGTCTCCTAGAGGTTCATTCGTTCATCATTTGTGGCACAGTCCACCTATGAGGCAGAGATTTACGCTAGCACTATGGCTGCTCAAGAGCTCCGCTGGCTGACGTTCTTGCTCAATGACTTGGGCGAGTCACCTAGCTTTGCGTTGGTCCTGTTTGCTACTCGCAGGGCCATGATCCTCCTGTGTCGGGAGCCTAGACTGGAGTGCAGCGTGAAGCACACCCAGCTGCGTTAATTCCTACCGCGTGAGCTGCTGCAGCGCGGCCATGCACGCGTACTACCCTTGGCCTCAGAGGCCAATACCGTCGATGTCTTCACTAAGGCACTCCCTTCTCGTGATCATTTGCAGCTATGCATACAGCTTGGCTTGTCCCAGTGGGACCTCACTTGTCAGGATCTTGATCTCCGTACACTGTAATTTGTTTGACTTTGTTTAGCCATACTCATGACCTGGCCATGTGGCACCGCCTTGCGTTGTACCTGATACACTTTCTTGTTCTTTCTTAGTGGCCTTGTGGTCCATTGTCTCAGAGGCTGCACTAGTAGTGCCGCCGTGAGATGTTTCTCATCTTCTAAGCTCTGCCCCTTACCTAGCGTAAGGGGTGTGTCAACGTACACATATGTTTGCGTGTGTAATTTGTAGGCTTTGCTGAGTTTAGGGTTGGGTTGCTAGATATACCACCTGTGTATGCCATCATGAGTCGTTCATTTAGATTACTGACATTTCATAAGCCAAATGCGTGTAACCCCTGAAATCAAGAATTGTGGATAAAGCTACATACTAGTTCATTACTCCAATGCAATTCATGAGGCACTAATGTAATCAGAATTAGACATATTGAATTTAGAGGCACCGTATGATATTGTTGTTTCTTGACATCTTTCACATACAATATTATTTGTACTCCAGTTCCAGTAAAATATATGTGTTACACTTGAATAATTATCAAGTTTGTGTTGATGGGTTTGGCAGTGTAGCTTCGTTGAAGGGGCTCCAGCCAACCAGGAGGTGTGCTGAGAATATGCGGCCCACTGCTGATCTGGTGCTTGCGTCAGGCGGGCTCTCGCATCCACGTCATCCGCCGACTTGACCAAATGGAATGGTTTCCCGCCAACAACCACTTCCTAGAGAGAGTTTCTCCATGGAAGCTCCAGCTCCCCTGAATGCGTACTGCTAAGCTACGCAGTGGAAGATTTGTTGTGCTTCACTTGGGAGTTTGTTCTGGTTCACCATCGCTAAAATTCGTCGAGTTGTTCTGGAGATATACTAGTCTAGGGCTGGCAGTGGCTAGTTGTTCATAACATCGACTGCCAGGCTACAATAACATTGCCCTTCACGAACACATTTCTGTCTCGTGCTTCCACTCGTTCACAGCTGCTTCGTTCATTGTAGCACGTTCGCATTGCTTACAGCCGCATTGCAGATTTGCACTTTCACAGTTGCTGTCACGTCACCTCCATTCTGCTATTAGTGACCATTTTGTCAGCTGAGTGATTTGTGAAGCTCGTTCTTTCCATACTCTCCTGACGTGCGCTCGCTCTTTTGATGGTCACCCGTCAACCCATTACCATCATGTCACTTTTTAGAATAGTCCCTGGGGCCACGCGGAACAGCATCGTCTGATTCGTGAAGCTTCTAGACCAGCCGTTGGATCTTCGATTACCGCAAGAGTAATCAGTCATCAATCGGAGCGACATACCGGAACTGGGTGCGACTTCAGGAATTTAGACCGATTGAGACATACATTTAAACATGCATGTCTAGATTCTGAAGGATAGCCAGGCTAATAACGGGGATAACATTCCCCCCGAGACTGGTTCTCGCTGACCAGAGAGCAATAGCTAGCCCAGAAGCAGTGCGAGAGCGGGGTCAACAAAGCAGCACGTGTATTGCGACATTTGAGAAGCTTAGTAGCGGCAAGGTTGTGCCATTGTAGAACGGACGGATCAGTAGTTGTACCGCAGTGCTCTCTAATGTCATTGTGGATGCCCTTCTGCGTGAATGAACATGGACCGTGCAATGGAGGTGCGATGGACCGTGGTCTATGAGTGAGATACAACGACCACACTTCATTACGGGATGCTGCTGCTACTGTTGCGGCTGCTGCTGCTGATCGTTTCCCCATTCACAAACCTCGTCACGAGCACTGTACAGTGAGCTTGTTTTGCTTGGTTGGTGGCGGTGTGTGCAAGTGCAGATTTGAGAACCACAATAGAGAGCGCACACGCTGGATTGCAGTTTACTCATTATAAGTGGCTAGCTGAGCTCCGTATATAGTTGTTGTGACTTGTGAAAGAAAAAGTTGTTATGAGTTATTACAATTCAATAACGAAGCTATGCGTTAAGAGTGCCATCAATGAATCGAGCAAGGATTGCACTAAGGAGGAAACAAATTTGAGCGAAGGCATGAACAAACATTTGTAGCGCAAACAAACTATTACACGGACTTGCGAACTAGCTAGTGCGATGCTGGAAGAGAGGCTCGGGCTAGTCCTAAAGCATAGGCCGACTTGACAAGTCCAGCAGTGCATGGTTTGGTAAAAGTGACGCACGAAGTAGCAAACACCGTGCCGCTGTAAAGGGCGAAGAATGATCGGGTGTGTACGCATTATAATGATGCGTAGTAACGAATTCGGAAAAAAACCTTACACTAGCCCCTCTCATCAAAAGCCAACCTGCTAAGTTAGTACGTGTACGTCGCAAAATTCCCGGCTTTGCTAGTACTCCTGGAGAACAGGGTGTATTTGATGCTGCCCAAGGGCACACTATCTTCGGTGGGGTGCGATCCTTCCAGGCTGACGTGGAATGACGGCATGCTCTACCAATGGGCAGATAGCAGGAGGTGCACGGTGACGAGGGTGATCATGTGGCTGATTTGGAACGGGCCACAGTAGCGGGGTCGTAATTTCGGCACAACTGGCAGTCGATGGTTCTGGGTGTCAAGCAGTACGAAGTTCCCAGGCAGGTACAGTGCGTGACTGGGCGGTGGTGGCAATCATCATCCCTTTTCAATTGCCTCTGCTGCACCGGTTCGGGCAGCTTGCAGTATTTCGACGAACTGATGAGCGCGCGGTGGCGGGTTGTTTGGGTTTGGTGTCATGGGCACAGTCTGTCCGTAGTTCAGGTAGAACGCCAACTGTTCTATCGTGGCTGACGTGACGCTGTTGTAGGCGAGCTTGATTAGTGGTAGTTGTTGTTCCCCATGCTGCAAGGTCGTCACACGTGGTGCGAATTAACTGCTCCATGGTCAGGTTGGTCCGTTCTGTAAAAGATTACCTGTGAATTTCGTGTCCCGGTCGCGTATGTCTGTTGCCGTTCCGTGAAGTCGAATGACGACTGAGATGGACTTTTTGCATGCAGCGATATGGACCATTTTTGTCAAACAGTCGACGGCGACCATGACCACGTTGTAACACCGGGGCTTGCTGGCAACCCCGTGACGACATCCATGGTCACATGCTGCCAGACGCGTTCGGATAGCAATATCAGTTGCAATTGCCCTGCTTGTTTTTTCTGGGATGACTTCATCACATGGCACGCGTGGCACTATTCTACGTGGTGCTATATGTCTGTCAGTAGCTCCCGCCAGTAGTAATACCGTTGCAGTTGCTATCGCGTTTTCTCTACTCTGAAATGGGCCGAGGTAACTCCGTCGCGTGCCTCTTGCGGTAATAACTCCCATAGTAGTGAGCATGCTGGAACTCAGATTGGTACCTGCTTTACGCTGACTGTCGGTTGGAGGTTGCGGCGGAGGCTCGTTGACTCTGGGGGTGTTGACTTATTCGCAGTTCCTGTCAAGTGTGTTTTTTCATAGAAATACCGGTTATTCACAAGCCCGATTTCGAAAGATTGGAGCAGAGACAAACAAATGATAGACACTTCAATACATACGCTTTCACTATAAACATAGTTTATCCAGGGTACCGAATTATAGTAATGGTATGGGTCGGATTAAGGCCTCTCCTCTCTCCCTCTGTCCATCTCCTACTCGTTCTCTTGTCTCCTCTTCTCTGTCCAGTGTTGCTGCCGTACTTCTCTCTCTTCTCCTCTTTTCCTTTAACTGCTGGAGCTCCTCTTTGCCTACTCCTGTCCTGCTGTCCTCTCTTGTTGGCGGCTTTCTCTCCTCTGCTGCACTGTCCACTTAAAAGAACGCAACCCTGCATTGACGAGGGGTGTGAGAACGTCCTTACTAACTCGGCTGACTCTGTCCGCAGAGTCTCTGCACTAACGCCGCTTAGCTTGCTTGGGGTGGCTTCACTAGCTAGGTGTCACACAGTTGATGCATTTGAAATGGCAAGTTCCCAGCATTAGGTAAAAACAAACAACAAGCTGTGGGACCTAGCAATCCTTTCTGCCTAAGTATCACTTTTACGGCCATTTCTCTCAACGGCTGGGTCACTTTTGATTCCCGCCTGCTTGCCGATTTCTTGGTTTCCCAACCGATCCTCACTTTGGTTTCCCTCCTTCCCGGCCTCCTGACACGCCTCGCCTGGTTCCCTTGCCGTGCCCTTTGTCCTGTCCCCTTACAGTGGGACTCGCTTCTGCTCTAGCTACGGGTCACTCATTTATATATAGTTTGTTATTCAATCTGCGCATGTTATCTTAAATGTGTGATAGCTGTCGGATTAAGGCCTCTCCTCTCTCCCTCTGCCCCTCTCCTTCTCGTTCTCATGTCTCTTCTTCTCTGTCCAGTGTTACTGCCGTACTTCTCTCTCTTCTCCTCTTTTCCTTTAGCTGCTGGAGCTCCTCCTTGCCTACTCCTGTCCTGCTGTCCTCTCTTGTTGGCGGCTTGCTCTCCTCTGCTGCACTGTCCACTTGCCCCCTCCTTGGCTCTGGCCATCTCAACCGGATCCAATGGATTCTAGCCTGTGTGCAGCTCTGCCTCCTCTCTTCCTGCTCTGCTCCTCTCCTCTTGCCTCTGTGCTCTCGTCCGAAGTCTGGCCGTGTTGCTCACATGGTCTGTCTTCTCTTTTCCTTTGTCACACTGTAGCACTATCACTCCTGATTCCTTCACTTCTTTCACCCTCCACCTCTCTGTCGTCAGTCCTACGTCCAGCATGTCCTTCCTGGCCTGTTTCAGATAACTTCCGCTCCTGGCTGGACCTCCTCTCTGCTCCGCCCCCCTGTGTACTCTCCCCTCTTCTTGTATCTCTGTGCATCTCTAAGCTGTGCCACGTGGAGATTCTCTAGAGCCGCTGGCAGCAGATCTCTCAAGTACTTGGCTCTGGCCTCTGCCAGTGCAACCCATTTGTCCTCTGCTCCAGCCGTGACTGTCACCGTGAGCAGCTTCGGGGCATCTACAGGTAGGATGGGCTCTCTTCCTAGTAGCAGATAGTAGGGTGACATGTCTTTCAGCGCTGCCTGCTTGCTGAACCTGTATCCTGCTGCCACCCAGGGTAGCCTGGCGTCCCAATCCTTTTTGTATTCTTCCACGTACGCCCTTGGTCCTCTCTTCATACTCTGCACGAACCTTTCGGTTAGCTCGTCAGCTTGTGGGTGATATCTTGAAGTCCGCCTGTGCACTATGCCCGCCTTCTTCAGCAGCTGCGTGAACTCTCCTTGGAACTCCGTTCCTTGGTACGTGAGGACCTCCCCGCATGCGCTGAACCTGGTGAGCACTTGTTCTTCGAAGGCCTCTGCAATCCTGGCTGCCTTCTTCCTCGGCAGCGCTTTCACTTCCACCCATTTGCTGCAATGCTCTATCATGATCAAGATGTACCGCTTGCCTCTGCGGCTCAGGGGCAGCTCTCCTGCTAGGTCTAGTGACCACCTGAAGCCCAGTCCTAGTATGGGCAATGACTGCAGCTCCTGCCTTCCCCTTTCCAGCGTCGCCCTGTTCCTGTCGCACAGCTCGCACGCCTCCACCCATTCCTTTACCTCCTTCCTCATCCCTGCCCACCACCATGTCGTCTCTAGCAGCTGATAGGTTCTTAGGCTTCCAAAGTGTCCCAGCTGCCTATGCACCTTCTTAATGATTTCCTCCCTCTCTTCTCTCCTCGGGACCACCTTCCAGCCGCTGGTGGATTTGATTTGCAGCTGGTCTTGGTACCACCTGTAGTGTTGCCCCCTTGCCCGGGCTCTCTCTCCCACCGCCTCTGCCTCTCCTGTCTTGCCTTGCACCCAGCGTAGTACCTCCTCATTCTCCCATATGTCCTCTGGTCCCTTCTTTGCTCCTCGTTTTGCTGCTTCTTGATCCAGCTCCCTTGCTAGCGCTACCAGGCATGCCGTGGGGCTGTCATGAGGTGGGTTCCTGGACGGGCCGTCCACGTGTTGCATGGACTTGCCCGGCCTGTGTCGAATCTTGAACTCATACTCTTGTAGCCGCATGGCCCATGTGGCGTTCCTCCCTGTGAGAGCTTGGCTCGTCATCAGCCATGTGAGGGGCTGGTGATCCGTGACTAGGGTGAAGGGCCTGCCTTGCAGGTACACTCTGAAATGTGTCACCGCCCAAACTGCCGCCAGCCCTTCACCTTTGTATGAGCTGTAGCTAGCCTCTGACGGATTGCAGCTCCTGCTCGCAACGGCTACCACCTTCTCTTCTTCTTCCCTTTCTTGGCAGAGGATGGCCCCCATTCCCGAGCTGCTCCAGTCGGTGTACCGTGTAAATGGCTCGTCTGTCCTCGGCAGCGTTAGCACGGTGGCGGTCTTCACTGCCTTAAGCAGCGCTTTCATGGCTCCCTGCTCCTCCTCTGCCTACCTCCACGCCTGCTCTTCGCGCAGCAGCCGGTTTAGCGGTGCTGCTGTCATGCTGAAGTTCGGCACAAAGAGCCGATAGTAGTTCAGGAAGCCTAGGATGGCCCTGAATCCGCTCCGGTCCTTTGGTGCGGGCACCCTGTCCAGCACCTGTACCTTGGCTTGCTGGATGCCCAGCTGCCCTCCCTGTACTTCGAACCCAAGGTACTGCACTGACTTCTGCCCGAATCTGCATTTCTTTGGGTGGCATGTCATTCCCGCCTTGCTGATAGCCTCCAGTGTTGCCTTGACATCGTTGACGTGTTGCTCGGCGTTGGGGCTGAACACCACTACGTCGTCAATGTAGCATGCCGCGGCTGGCACCTCTCTCAGGGCCTGGTCCATGGTGCGCTGGAAGATCGCCGAGGAGTTCCGCATGCCGAACGGCATCCTTGTCCACTCGTTGAGTCCGTCGGGGCCGTGGAACGCCGTCTACCTCCTGTCTTCAGCTCGGATTGGGATTTGGTTGAATCCCTGTCTCAAGTCGAGTGTGGAGAAGACTTTTGCACCCTGCAGCTGGTCGAATATCTCCTCGGCTGACTGCATTGGGTACCGATCCGCGACTGTCACCTTGTTCAGGTCCCGGTAGTCGCCGCACATCCTCCTTGTTCAGCACTTCTCCTGTCAAATCCTTGCGAGCTGCCACCACCGTCGCCGCCGCGTACTCGCTCTCCGAGCGTTGTATCAGCCCTACTTCTAGCAACTCCTTACACTTCACACTGCATATCTCCACATCTCCCGGGCTCATCCTCCTCTTCCTTTGATAGATCGGTGCCTCCGTGGTGAGGTTGATCCTTAGTTCCTTGATGATGCAGCGCCCCAATTACTTTAGCGAGTAGGCAAATGTCTTCCTGTGTTCCTTCAGCACTTGCCTCAACGCCTTTGCTTCTTTCTCTCCCATTCCGTCCCCTATCTCCCAGTCTCCCTGTGTCTTCTCCTCCTCTCCTCGCTCTGGTGCCCTCCCTTCTGCTTGTCCGTCCTCCGAGGGTGCCACCTCTAAGGCCATGTATGCCCATCCTTGCGTCACTATGTCTTCGTACATCTCATCCAACTCCTCCAGCTGCTTCTGGCTCCTTTCCACCTCCCGCTTCTCTTGATGCCATCTGCTGTAGAACATCTCCCTCTGTATCTCCTTCGTCTTCAGATGCATCCGGATGGTGCCTATGAGCCATGTCAAGACGTTGAGGTCCATCGCTTTCCCGATGATTGCCCGCCGCTGCTTCTCGGTTGCTTGGGCCTGCTTCGTCGCCTGCCACCTGTGCCCCATGGCGGCCTCTCTCTCGTCTGCCGTTGGCTCCTCCTACTTTCCTGTCCTGATGTCCAATACCATGCCTTCGCCCAGCTCTCCGTCTTCCTCGCGGAACCCCCTCGCTCCTTCATATGACACGAATGTGGGCCACGCTTGCCTAGGCTGTCCTGGCTCATTGCATTGGTATTGGGACGGGTGTTCCCTGCGCCGGACAGGGGCTGGGATTCGGCTAGGCCCCAAGATGTTGCTGACCAGCCGCGGTTGTGGCCTTTGCACTCTCACCAGTGAGTGCCTCAGTGCGGCTACTGGCATGCCGTTCTGCCAGTATCTCCTTACACGGTGAGTGTAGGACCCGAGTTGGGCTCCATCTACCACGGTACCTCTCCCCAGAGTCTCCTGAATCTCCTTGAACGCCTCTTTCACCGGCTCTCTCTTGTCGTCTGCCATGTCTACATTTTCTAGAATGTAGAGCACCTCTCCCTGTTTTGCATGTATCATCTCCAGCACTCGTTTCAGGTCGCGGAACGTCGCTCCCCTGCTGTCCTGCAACCCCCTTCCTTCTCCTGCCATGGAGTACCCCTGGCATTCCCAGCCCGCCACCACCAGGTCTATTTTGCCCCACGCCTGCAGCTGCGTCTCTGTGATGTCTCGGACGTCGTCTACTGTCGGCGCTTCTTCCTCGGGGATGGCGGTCAGCATGAGTTGCTGGGGGTAATCTCTGAGCAAATCTAATGCATGCCCTCTCGCTACTCGCCGCACCAACGGATCCTTCTCCACGTGGATCCACTTGCTGACGAAGCATCCCACATTAAGTGCTGTTGCTAACCCCGTGCCTATCCCTCCGAACAGTTCTAGGATGGTCAGGCCTCCCTCCAGGGTCCAAGTCCAGCTTATCCGCTCTTTCAGCTCGGGCACCCCTTGTCCCGCTTCCCTCCTGATGACTCTGCGGTCGTATTCCTCCGAGTATTGCTCCCACGTCCAGTCGTCTAGGTGTCGTGTGAGGTCCGTCTTTTCTGCCCTGAATGCTTCTCTCGGCTCTTGCTTCACGAACCTCACAGGAAGAGTGCCCACTGAACTCTCAGGGTCCCAGTACTGTACTCGAAACAGAACCTTCTCTTGCCACGTAAAAATGGTTGCCCCCACTTTGTAGAGTAGGTCCATGCCGACTAGCATATCATAGTCTTCGGACTCGCTGACTCCGCACCTCACCCGCACACAGCACTCCTTCTCTGTCCCCGGTAGCAGTATGATCTCTATCGGCTGTTTGGTGCACGGAATCCATTTCGGTGCTCCCCCTTCGGCCGTCATTAGCAGTAGCCCTCTTTCCACCAACTTGCCCGGCGCCTCCAGCTTCAGTTGCTTCGCCAGTCCCTTCCCCAGCAGGACGTGGTGTGCCCCCGTATCAATGATGGCTTATGCCACGGGCAAGCCTCGCACTTCAATGCCCTCTGGTTCTGCTATTAACACCGTCGACTGGCAGACTAGCCTTTCGTTTGGATGCCTCCGCATCTCGCTGTCTACCTGACGCCGAGCCGGCCCCTCCCTTCTTTCTCGGCTGCTGGAGCCGCTGTTGCTGCTGCTGCTGGCTGCTTGCCTCGGCCTCAGGTCTAGGTCACTTCTGTCTCTTGGGTAGGCCATTAGTCCGTATTCCCGCTCGAAGTCCTCCTCGCCTTCCTCCCCCTCGTCTATCTCTTCTATTGCCAGCATCGCTCTGGAGCGCTCTGGAACCATCGGCATCCGCTCCAGCTGCTTCTGGAGCTTCTTTACTTCTGCTTCCAATTCCACCTTGCTCTGCCCGGCTTCTTTCGTCGTGCGGGCGTAGCAGTCGTTTGCCTTGTGCCCTCTCCTTCCGCACTTCTCGCATGTCGGCACTTTGGGGCACTCTCTCCTCAGGTGCCCCTCTTCTCCGCATTCGTGATATTTCCTGCTGTCCACCCTAGCCATCTCTCCTGCTTCTGCTCCTTGCATTGCCGCGGCCGCCCACGCTACGCGGGGCTTGCTCCTGGTGTCCGCCTCGTCTAAGTCCAGCAGTCGCTGCGCGTGCTCGGTTCTCTTGGTCAGCTCGTAGACTTGCTTCAGAGTGATGTGCGCTCCCACCGTATATACTGCACCGAGCACCGCTCCCTTCAATTCTTCCTCTAAACCCCTTACAAACTTCCGCACTAGGAGGCGCTTGTCTTGATTCTCGAGGTCCTCCGCGAGCTCTCTGAGTCTGCTGTAGTAGGAGAGCATGGATTCTTCTTTGCCCCTCCTGAAGTTCTTGAACTCTTCTATCCGTGCTCTGGTCTGCCCCACGAATTATATGTTCAGCAGCTGTAGGAACCGCTCCGTGGGATCCGCTATTTCTCCGCATTCCAGCTCTTCCATAATATCTTTCCGCACCATTCGATAGAAGGTTTCTGCCTCTCTGAACAAGGTGCTGACCATCTTCTTGAAGAATTCCGCTTGATCAAAGCCGTCCCGTTCCCAACAATACTGCACAGTTTCCAGTTGCATTATGTAAAATTTCAGAGTGGGCCCTGTTTCTGGGATGCCACTGAACCGCTCCGCGACTTCTACTTTCGGCAGGCTCGCCCGATTCCATGCTTGGCGTGCAGGACTGGCTTGCCTTGAGACCGTTTGCCCGCGTTCTGCTTCTCTACTGACCACCAGCTCGGCACGTCTCCTTGTGGTTCCGTGCAGACGCGCCATGTCTTCCGGCCACGCCGGGCTGCTCTCTGCTTCTCTGCCTCTCATCCCGGGCATCCCGCTGAGAGACCCCCCGTCTGCACCGACGTTTTCCGGCTCCGGGTTCGCCCGGGTCCAGTTTCCCGCTGTTGGTGTTCGCCCAAGGTCGGACGCCGCCCTTCGCATCTGTGGTTCTGGCTGCGCGAGAGCCTCTTTCCGCCTTTACTGCGGCGTCCTGTAAACGGGGGATGCGCTGTGACGCGACCCGAGGGGGTTTTCTCTCGCTTGCTTGCCTTGGACGTTCGTCGCTTCGGCCCTTCCGTGTCTCTTGGCGGAGCGTAACTGAACCCCGATCTTAATCTAATGTAGTCCGACATAGGTCCTGGTTTCTTGTTTGATTGTTAAAAGAACGCAACCCTGCACTGACGAGGGGTGTGAGAACGTCCTTACTAACTTGGCTGACTCTGTCAGCAGAGTCTCTGCACTAACGCCGCTTAGCTTGCGTGGGGTGGCTTCACTAGCTAGGTGTCACACAGTTGATGCATTTGAAATGACAAGTTCCCAGCATAAGGTAAAAACAAACAAACAAGCTGTGGGACCTAGCAATCCTTTTTGCCTAAGTATCACTTTTACGGCCGTTTCTCTCAATGGCTGGGTCACTTTTAATTCCCGCCTGCTTGCCGATTTCTTGGTTTCCCAACCGATCCTCACTTTGGTTTCCCTCCTTCCCGGCCTCCTGACACGCCTCGCCTGGTTCCCTTACCGTGCCCTTTGTCATGTCCCCTTACAGTGGGACTCGCTTCTGCTCTAGCTACGGGTCACTCATTTATATATAGTTTGCTATTCAATCTGCGCATGCTATCTTAAATGCGTGACATATGACAGCCCATCCTTATTTCAATTTGCACACTGAAATTGTTTAGACATTCCCGCCCGTTCGAAAATGCGTACGCAAGCTTTAGCACAATGATATTTTGATAGAGAATGCTCGCATAATTCATACAATGAAGCACAAGGCACTGACGACCCATACAATGTGAAACTATTGACTTTGCTGATCGTACTGCAGCCGGTTTCAGAGGAACCACAAACCATTGTTCAATACACCGTGAATATTTGCATCTTACAAGATACCACTAAGCTTCTCCTGTTGTAGCGGTTGAAAAAAAACCCCACCTCTATGCTTTGCATGCAACGTCCCCCTCCCCCCTACCCCACTCCTTAACCACCCATCATCACTGTCAGAATCCCAACCACTAGACCAGTGGGATAGAAGGGCTTGTTAAGTAGCAGGTCAGTGCGCCCATAACCCCCCAAGACAACGAGCCTGTAACCCTTCCCAAGGATCAATCGGGGATCACCAGTGGACCTATGACACCCCTCCGCACTGGGATGCCCGAAGTGCACACACTGGGATTCAAACCCGAAACCTTCGCTCTGATACCATGTCAGAATCCCAACCACTATACCATTGGGATAAAATGGCTTGTTAAGTAGCGAGTCAGTGCGCCCATAACCCCCCAGGACAACGAGCCTGTAACCCTTCCCTAGGATCAATCGGGGATCACTAGTGGACCTCTGACAATCACAACCATCCATCCCCAGCCAAACCAAACTGGGTTCCACCTATTCTCACTCCTTCCCATCTCCCACCACCTCCCCCACCCACTCCTCCGCCTCCCCCTCCCTGAACCATCCCCACTACCGCACTCAACGTGCTGGACTCGGCAGAGCTCTATCCCCTGCTGCTAGCTGGCAAAGGTTTTGGCTCCTTATGTCTCCGTTGCATGTCCATAAATATTTGGACAAGAGACGGACTGTCTTATGATGTACAGCTTCCGTCTATGCTACTGCTGCTGGTAGTGGCGGTGGTGTTGGTGGTGGTCGTGGTGCTGGTGGTGCTGGTGGATGAACACTGAATCTGTTCATCCTCGCCACTTCTGCTGCTCGTGCTGCTCCTGGTAGAGCTATAACTGCTACTCTCTCTGCTGGTTCTGCTATAGGAGATGTTGGCCCTGATGGGCCTCCGGACCAACTGCACGATCTTACGGCTGCATTAGAAGGTAAATCACCCTATAAAATAAACGTTTGCAGGAGCACTGCCCATGAGCAGTGTCGGAGTGCAGATAATTTGCTGCTTGGGTGGAGGCAGCGGCTGAAGAACTGGCCCGAAGCAGCGGCAGAAGAAAACGTCAAAAGAAGAACTGAATATGGCAACAGCAGTGAGGCGGGCTTGCTGAGGGAATGGCGGGAAGCAGAAGCAATGGCCGTTGGGCTAAAACAGAGTAGAGGATATGGTAGTGAGGAATAAGGTAGTGAGGGATATGGCAGTGAGGGATGTGGGAGTGAGGGATATGCGAGTGAGGGATATGGGAGTGAGAGATATGGGAGTGAGGGATATGGGAGTGAGTGATATGGGAATGAGGGATATGGAAGTGTGGGATATGGGAGTGAGAGGTATGGGAATGAGTGATATGGGAGTGAGGGATATGGGAGTGAGTGATAAAGAGGTGAGTGGTATGGGAGTGAGTGATATGGAAATGAGTGATCTGGGGAATGAGTGATATGGGAACGAGTGATATGGGAATAAGTGATCTGAAAATGAATGATACAGGAATGGGTGTTATCGGAGTCAGTGATTTGGGAGTGAGTGATATGGGAATGAGTGGGAATGAGTCATATGGGAATGAGTGATATGGGAATGAGGTATATAGGAATGAGTGATATAAGAGTGAGTGATATGGGACTGAGTGATATGGAGTGAGTGAAATGGGTGTGAAGGATGTGGGAGTGAGGGAAATGGGAGTGAGGGATAGAGGAGTGAGTGATATGGGAATGAGTGATATGGGAGTGAGTGATATGGGACTGAGTGATTTGGGACTGAGTGATATGGATGTGAGGGATGTGGGAGTGAGGGATATGGGTGTGAGGGGTATGGGAGTGAGGGAAATAGGAGTGAGTGATATGGGAGTGAGCCTATGCTGCAAAAACGTCATGAGCCTGATTCCCATATAAGGGCATTTGTGAGGTGCGTGATAACAAGAACAAGTTAGATAAAAGCTGCTTTGTACCTTCAAAAAATGAAACCCCAGACACATTTACGTCGCATATACGCGTGGCGTACTCTACTCATGAATCGATGCTTTGGAGGTAAAAAATGAAGGAACCGGTGGATGAACAACAAGGTAGCAATCTCAGTAAGTGTATAAATAAACAACATCTCCCATTAACAACTCGAGAGAAATGGATGTTGATGGCTTATTGTGTGCCACGTTGATGGAGGTTCCTTCTAATTGCATTTTGAGGACAGTGTCGTTCGTTGCTTCTTGGTGAACAGAGAAATCAGATATTTAGAGGTGAAACACATCTCCATCCTTGATAAAGTTAGTTGAGATTTAGACGTTGATGGCTTATTGAGGATCCTACTGATTGCTTCTTGGCGAAAATATTTTGTATTAATTTCTTTCGTTGTTTCTCGAGAAACAAAGAAATCAGAGACTTAAGCTGAAACACATGTGCATCCTTTCTCAACATGCGGATTACAAAACAAATTTACACCCCCCTGCACAATATTCCACGCTGATTAGGCTTTGATGTACCTCAGAATCACCAGCCACTTTGAGGTACATCGAAGCTAAATCAGCTTGCACCCAAGATCCATTCGCCTTTGGCTTCCAAAGCATCTATGATTGGAGTTGATGTGCCTGCCAATCCTCCTCAGCCACACCCCGTCAGCCATTGGTTGGTGCCTGCCTGTCTGCCTGTCTGCCTGTTTACTGTGAACCACTAAGGTCTACCCCCTCCCCCCATACCCCCTCCCCCCATGTCCCCTCCCCCCATGCCCCCTCCCCCCATGCCCCCTCCCCCCATGCCTCCTCCCCCCATGCCTCCTCCCCCCATGCATCCTCCACCCATGCCTCCTCCCCCCGTGCCTCCTCCCCCCATGCCTCCTCCCCCCATGCCTCCTCCCCCCATGCCGCCACCACCCACGCCTCCACCTCCGCCCATCCCTCCCCCTCCCCTCATCCCTCCTCCTCCACCCATACCACCCCCAGGCCCTCCCATTCCCCCGCCCCCTCCCATTCCCCCACCCCCTCCCACTCCCCCGCCCCCTCCCATTCCCCCCGCCCCCGCCCATTCCTCCGCCTCCTCCCATCTCCCAAGGCCCTCCCAGGCCACCGCCAGAAGCACCACCGCCAGCAGTACCACCGCCCATGCCTCCTCCCATCCCTCCTCCTCCTCCCATGCCTCCGCCAGTCTTTCCCCCAGGCCCTCCCATTCCCCCGCCAGCAGCACCACCGCCCCTGCCTCCCCCGCCACTTACACCTCCAGATGGGCCGCCCTGATTGCCGCCCGTTCCTCCGTTGTAATCCCCACTGTAGTGACCATCGCTCCCCTCTTTATAGTCACCACCGTTGCTTTCCCCGTTATAGTCACCACCATTGCCGCCACCATAGCCCCCTCCAGTGTTCCCCCCGCTGTAGTCACCACCGCCATCACCAGCACCATAGTCCCCGCCATTGCTCCCCCCACCATAATCCCCCCCAGGTCCGCCCTGCGCGCCTCCAGATCCCCCTTGCCCGCTCCCAGGTCCACCCTGCCCTCCCCCAGCTACCCCCTGTCCCCCACCAGCTCCCCCTTGTCCGCCTCCAGCGCCCCCCTGTCCCCCAGGTCCCACACCTTGCCCTTGCCCTCCCCCACAGCCCCCACCAGCAGCAGCACCACCAGCACCCCCACCACCAGCACCACCACCCCCACCAGCAGCACCTCCCCCTCCTCCGGCGCTGTAGTAACCACCTTGTCCGCCTGTGTTGCCTCCCCCTTTACCGCCGCTGTAGCTCCCCCCATTGTTGTAGTCACCACCATTGCCGCCCCCAGCTCCCCCTTGCCCTCCCCCAGCTCCTCCTTGCCCGCCCCCAGCTCCCCCTTGCCCGCCCCCACCTCCCCCTTGCCCCCCACCAGCACAAGGTCCGCCCTGTCCGCCCCCAGATCCGCTCTGCCCGCCCCCAAATCCCCCCTGTCCCCCACCGGCTCCCCCTTGCCCGCCCCCTGACCCGCCTCTCCCACTCCCAGGTCCGCCCTGACCGCCCCCAGCCCCCCCCTGTCCCCCACCAGGTCCCCCACGCCCGCCCTCAGGCCCTCCACTGCAGTCCCCCCCACCGCCTCCCCTTCCTCCGCCTCCTGCGCCCCCACCATTGCTCCCTCCTCCACCACCACTCCCCCAACCACCGCTTCCACCCCTATAGTCCCCACTGCTCCCCCCATTATTGTCACCTCCACCATTGTAGTCCCCTCCATTCCCTCCGTTATAATCACCACCGCCATTACCACCACTGTAGTCACCACCCCCATTGTTTCCCCCGTTGTAGTCACCCCCATAGTCGCCCCCACCTCCGCCAGTGACTCCCCCCGTGCCTCCACCAGAGCCGCCACCCCCTCCCCCTCCGGACGAGGCAGAGGAGCACGCGAAGTCCACTTGAAGCGCGCCACTGGGAGGAGGGGAGAGGGGGAGAGGGGGAGGGGGAGAGGGGGAAAAGCAAGAGCATGAGAAGAATGAACAAAGTGAAGGGAAACGGAAGCTGCGAGATGGGTTGGAATGAAATGATGAGATGAGTTGGCTCAGATTGTTCTCACTGGGCCTCTCTCGCCCTTGTTTGTGCTGGAGTAGGAAGTATTAGAAATGACTATATGATGAACTTAGGAGCTGCACTCACTCGTAGCCGCCATGTTAGCCAAGCGTCTGCGAGCAGTCACTAGAGTGCGCCCACACGAGCGTGTTGCTGCCCTGCACGCTCACCGCCACCGACCCGTCTCGCGCCGAGCGGTTGAATCTGAACAAGAGGGAAGGGGGGTGCGGGGGGGTGGGGAGGGTGTGTGTGAGTGCGAGAGTCAGAAAGAAAGGAGAGAATGAAAGAGGAAGGAAATCAAACCTCAAACCCCAAACCCTGAGCCCTATATATGATATAATATTCCGAGGACAAGCAGCTCAACATCCAACACCAGCGCCATTGCCACGTACTTGAGAATGGTGGTCCCCGAGGGTGACGTGGCGAGCTCTGCGTTGCCAATATCGAAGCTACTTGTGGGCTGAACGTCGCTCTGCATTGTGCCGCTCATGTACACCGCCTTGACGGCGCCGCCCGCCAGATTGCCCACCATGGCGTCGGACGCCACCATGCGGCCCGTCGCCGACCACCCCACGGCGAACCACCCCGCCGTTGCCGCGCTGCCGCCCGCCGCTTCCAGCGCTAAGGCGAGTAGCGACGAGTCCACTGCGGCCAATGCAGCGTGAGACTGGACCCCAGCGCCGCCGACCACACGAACCTCTCCAGCGCCAACGTCGCGCAGCCCGTGCCCGCCGCCGCGGTTGTAGCACCCGCGGAGCCAGCGGCGGCGGTAGTAGAGCCGGCGGTTGTAGTCGCACCAGCTGCAATGGTGCCAGTGTTGCTCCTTTTTCCGCCATTGATATTACCGCGAAGGAACGTGCTTCCGGACGTACAGATCGTGTGCGCTATGGTCCCGCTCGACGACTCCCTGTGACCTAAGCGCCGTGTGCCTCGCACCGACTGCGGCGCTTGGGAAGCAGAGCAGCAAAGAGCAGAGGAGCAGGAGAAGAATCACGTCGCTGCTGTTTGCTTTACTAGCAGACGATACCGCCATGCGTCTATGCATGGCGAAGGGGAAATGGCCGCCGAAAAACTACAACGTAGCCAATTATGGTGTCACGTATTTTTGAATCCGTTTCTTAGGAGAAATGTGCTTCAAAGCAGTTCGAGTACTGGTAATGTCCGATGTCTGGTGCTGCCTCTCTGGGCGTATCCCTGGGTGGTGGAAGGGCCACTGTAGATGGCAGCCTGCCACGAACGCATAAAACGTCAGTTTGGTGTCAGGAAACTGGCGCGCAAATACAGGTGCGTGATTGGGCAATGTCATAAAAATGTCATTTCAATGCCACCAAATACGTGTCGCGCGCGCCTCGGGCAAAATGTTGGTGGCAGGCGGGAAACACGCTTGCCATCAAACAGTGCGATGAACAGTTGCCCTGCCACCACCCAGGGATACGCCCTCTGTTGTGTGTTGGTTTGCTACATTCCATTCAATTTACACACTATGCTCAACCCCTGCGCGCGAATTTGCCCTGCACATTTTAGAAAGTCTGCACCTGTGTTTTTTGGATCGGCCAGTTGCACCCACCTTACAAGGCCCCCGAGCAAGTTGCAGTGATTATGAACAAATGGTAACGAAGAGACCGAAGTCAAACTGAAGAGACCGAAGTCAAACTGTCAACGGATAAGTTACAATTGTTTTATAGGCCCTTTTTTGCTAGCTGCGAATTGACGAAAAATATGCGAAATGCAAGAATCACTTAAGCGCCCTCTTCACAAGGCAACAGTGGGGGGCTCAAACGAGCATCATGGCGGTGTTCGCCAGCGCAACTAACAGCAAAAATGACGGGATCAGGAAGGTCAGTCACGCCTTCCTGATCCCGTCAGTTAGGGTTCGTTAAGGTCCGTCAGCATGGTCAGACCGTAAAAATCCTGCCGAACCTATGATGCCGTCCGACACAAATGGAATCTCGAGGGCCTGGCGAACGCCCACAATTTTCCCCCATTTCGGACGGTTTCATGGCATCTGGAAATGGGGAAGCAATTTTGTCTCCGGGCAACCTTCCTGCCTCATGCCATCCCATCGCAATTCACCATTTCACGGGGAATTGTCTTGGAATGGCGATGTGATTGGCGAGCTGAGGGTAACCACAAGTAGATCCAAATGAGTGACAAATGGGCCCTCGTTTACACCCAATTTTCCCCTCTCGAATACACCTCGAACCTGAGCTGGCTCTGCACATTTCTTATCGATTTTTACCCTACGTGCAAGTTTTGGGCCCCCAGTCAGGCAATGGTCAGCCACGCTAAAAAAATGTGCCAGGAGGGGGGAAGTTGGTGATTGGGGTTCCTGATGCCGTTGCCACGTTTCCAATATCATGCGCGAAATTTCGCGAAGTGGCATTCAGCCCAAACCTATTCCCCGGGTTCCGCCCCCGGTTCCTGATTCCACGGCCATCCCAATGCCGTCGATTTTTTTTTCAAATTGTCTTGTGCTGGCGAACACCGCCCAGGTGTGTGTGAGCGAGTGCCTTCCGCAAAACTGCACGGAGAGATCGCACCGCCACCGAGAAAATATCACTGACCACTACCTGACCGGGGGCCAAAAACTACTGGACTAGGGTAAAAAACGCAAAGGAAAACTAACCCTGCTCAAATACAATCCCCGCCACCATCGAAGGTGTATTCGTGAGGGGAAAAATGGGGGGATACGAACCCCCATTCGTCAAACATTTGGCTCGATCACAGGTTCCCCTTTGAACGGCAATGCGTTCTGTATGCCATCGCTGTGTCAGAATGTTATGTTTCTCTAGTCTGCAGTGGGGTACTCTATAGAGAGTACAGCCCTGTTAGGGTTTGCTATATGTATCCCAATGTTTGCTAGTGAACCCCCTCCTTTGCCTATTTTCTCTTGCCTAGCTAGCTAAACCCTAGCTATGGCTCCTCGTTCTGCCTACTATTCTGACATGGTATTAGAGCCTTTGCGCTCCTGGCCAGTGGGCCCACATGCTTCCGCTGCTGCTGTCCTGTCTGTCGCGCGCCCCGTGGCGCGCGACGTTTTTTCTTCCCGCCACGCGCTCGGAGCGCATGGCGGTTTTCTGCCCGCCGTGCGCTCGGGGCGCACGGCGGTTTTCTGCCCGCCGTGCGCCCCGAGGCGCGCGGCGGTTTGCTGCCTCACGCGTCACCCCGGGGACCCGCGCGTCCCTCCCCGTCGACCAACGCGCTGCCCTCGTCGACCCGCGCGCTGCCCCCGTCGACCCGCAAGTCGCCCCCGGGAACCCGCGCGCGCTGCTCTGTCGCCCGTCGCGGCGCCCTGGGGGGCCGCGCATCGCCCTTCCCGTCGCCCGTCGCGGCGCCCTGGGGGCCAGCGCGTTGCCCCCCCCTCCCGTCGCCCGTCGCGGCGCCCTGGGGGGCCGCGCGTCGCCCCTCCCGTCGCCCGTCGCGGCGCCCTTGGGGACCGCGCGTCGCCCCTCCCGTCGCCCGTCGCGGCGCCCAGGGGGCCCGCGCGTCGCCCCCTCCCGTCGCTCGTCGAGGCGCCCTGGGGGCCCGCGCGCCGCCCCGCTTCCGCTCACACGCCGCCCCACCTGCTGCCCGCGTTTCTGCCCTGCGTTGGAGGGTATGGGGGTGGCGGGTATGGGGGTGGCGGGTGTGTGAGCCGTTCCCTGCTCCTCCTCCTCCTCCGTCTCCCACTGCTGCAGCTGCCGCTGAGGGGGGTGGGTGTGTGGGAGCCGAAGGATTGGTGCTAGGGGGGTGACGTGGGAGTGGAGCTAGGGGTGTAGCAAGGGGTGTGTGAAAGGGGGGTGGGACAGTTGGGGGAGGTTGAGCGGAGGTTGAGCCGTCGTGTCGCCAGCAGCGCCAGTAGTCCGAAGGCTACAATCTCCGGTAGTCACCGATCGCCCGTGGGTCAGTTGCTCCAGCCGCTCAGAGTTAGCCGCAGAGCCAGTTACTCCTGTAGTCCGGGCCTTTGCTTCGGTAGCCACTGAGCCAGCCGCTACCGTGTGTCTGCAGCATCCGGCGTCGCCTCCCATCTCCTCTCCTCTCACATTCCCTCCTCCTCCTCACTTGCCCTCTGTGAATGCCTCTAGCTTTGCTTGTCCTTGTGAACCTGCTCTATGACTGCTTGCTGTGCTGATTATACCCCACTTTGACTATGGGGGGGTGTCAGAATGGTATGTTTCTCTAGTCTGCAGTGGGGTACTCTATAGTGAGTACAGCCCTGTTAGGGTTTGCTATATGTATCCCAATGTTTGCTAGTGAACCCCCGCCTTTGCCTATTTTCTCTTGCCTAGCTAGCTAAACCCTAGCTAGCTAAACCCTAGCTATGGCTCCTCGTTCTGCCTACTATTCTGACACGCTGTCCTCCGTGAAAGGGGGAATGGCGATGGAATGGCATGGGGAGGGATATTTGCATGGGGACAAAATTGCGTCCCCATTTCCAAACGACGTCATGCCGTTCGAAATGGAGGAAGTTTGGGGGCGTTCGCCAGGCCCTCAATTTTGTATTTGGTTCGGACGGCATGATAGGCTCGGCAGCATTTTTCCGAGCTGACCAGGCTGACGGAGCTTAAAATCAGGGTCTCACGTGGATAATTTGTTTTGCAGTTGATGAGGTCACCTTGGTTAGGATTGGTTGGCGAGGTGTAAAGAAAGGCGAGCGGTGGGACGAGGGGAGCGAAGGAAACACAATTCGCAGTTTGTGTCCGAACCATCTAGGCACGGAAATTGGTTCGGTGCCAAAGCTAGATCACCAGCAAAATGTTCGAGCATCCCGTCAGTCTCATGTACCCATCAAAATGTTTTGCAATTGCTTCACAGGAAAAAACGGGAGGTGTCGCACAGTCAATTGCCAAACCAACCCCTAGACTTCGCCACCTCAAACAGGGTGACCCAACTTCAATTGTTTTGCAGTTGATCACAATTTCTCTTACGTGAGACCCTGGTTTTAAAGCTGAAGTATACATTTGTCGACAGGGTTTCGGGTTTAGGGAGTGCGCCCCACAGGTTTGGGGCAACTTTTCAAATTTCAAAATATTTTGAACCCCTCCTTTCAATTGTATATCGGAGCTTTAACGAACCCTAACTTGTTGGAGGTTGCATGGGGGAGTTTTGCCCCCAACCACCAAGCGGTGCTGATTTTAGTGCTCACCTTCGGGTGAGCTGCAGGTTTGCGTGGGGCTGAAGTTTGACTTCGGAAGACTCGTCAATTCGGTGCCACATGGCAGCACCAGGAACATTCGAGATTGAAGTGACATTCGGTTCGGTGAAATTCGAGTGTCGAATTTCACCCCTTCGAAATGTTACTCGAACATTCGCGATTGTAGCGGTTCGAGGTTACTTGTGCGACTCGGTTTTGTTTGCATGCTATAAATCTGTTTTCTTTGTATTGCATGCAATCATAGTGAAACTCAGGGTTCTTTGTACAAGGTACATTCGAACACTAATTCCAGAGAGCTTCTATACTTGCATTCAAGAGCACCACGTAGCACGTGAACGCCTATATCTCGGCGGATACTTAGGCGATCGACGTGTGTGACGGCTCGTTGGAAAGCTAAGACAGAGCTCTATCGTTTAGAACAACTCCCAGTTCCTGCAAAGTAGAGGAGAGTCCTCTACAACATAACTCACGGGATCAGGAAGGCGTGACTGGACTTTGTGATCCCGTCGTTTTTGCTTTCAAAGGTGCTGGCGAACACCGCCCAATTTTCCGATGGGAAAAGAAAACGGACGAATGGCTACGAGTTGAGCTCACGAAACCCGAGAAGTTTCTGATAGCTTTCTGAGAGCGCTGCGATTCTGAATTTGAGAAATTGCTTGACGACGGATTCAGAAGTGCGCTGACCATGGTCATCGCGACCTAAAGAGTGGCTGACTGGGCTCGTTATTCTTCCAGGCTCGTTTGACTCTTCAACTTCCAGGCTCGTTTGGCTGTCTGACTCGTTATTCTGTTGAGCCAAACGAGTCATGGAACTGTATGAACTCATGCAAAACCCCCTGAATCTCGTTACAGATGTTCTTGCTTAAGATCCCGGAGCAAAACACGCACCGCGCGGGCTCTTGTGGCAAAACTTGAAAACCCCGGGCAAACGGGACCTTTTAGTCCCAAATTAAGTAAAATTGCATTGAAAGCGGTTTTTCTTCGCTACTGGTTTTTACATTGTGACCGCGCTTGCTTCAACTTCGCATCGCACGGTTCTCTTCTATGGTCAAAGTCGCTTGACCGACGGGCAGAAATACACAAAATCCTTACTGTTTATGCCATTATTTACGGAATTCTTGGTTTTCAAATGACGGTCAGCGCGCTTCAAGAGATGTCATCGTCAAGCGTGGTGAAAAACACGCGATGAGATGAAGAAGCTAACGAGAAATATAAAAAAACAGTTTTCACCTATTAAAGTAATTGACCCGATTGCAGGTTGGGTTCAATTCGAGTCCTCTGATTGGCTGCGGAGCTGATTTCGTGCACGGAACAGTTAACAACCCTGTCACGCGGCAAAGATTCCCGCCAAAAGGGCTTGTAGAGGAGGGGCTACATCTAGGAATTATATGCAAAAGCTCCTCGTTTCGTAAAAGGGGTCGTTTTAGCGCGGGCTCTTAAGCGAGAACATCTGTAGCAGCCCCGCCCTACTTCACACGCCATACATGGCGCGCGCTACGGGATTTTCTCTGCGGTCAAACGGGACATTGCCAGCGTGTCTGGTTTCGCTATGGTCGCACGGATTCAGCGGTTTTCGTTGACGCAGTCACACCCAGCAACAAACAGCTGTGGGCTTCCTAGACCCACCACGGAAAGTCGCAGTCCGCATAATCGCCTCCACCCACATGTTTCCGGTACAGTGTCTTGTTACAGCTCTTTCGCCTGGCCTAGCTTGGTGCGAACGAAAGCAGTAGATTTCTGCCCTCACACACAGCCAAAGCAACCAATGGGAAAAGATCAAATAGGGGCCGAACAATAGCAGGGAGGTGACCAGATTAGGGCCGGGTTAATCCCAACCGTTGGATATATCTCCGGGGCTGCCCAAGTGGTTGGGCCGAGAATCCGAACCACGATTTAAAGGAAATTACTAAAAGCTCGACTTTCTTGGCTCAATGTTGTTTTCGTATGTTCTGATCGCCGCCTAATACGAAGCTTGCATCGCATTCATCTGGAAGTAGGTTTCATCAAGTTTACATTATTGAGAACAGATATGCATAATCGTTTTCCGAAAACATTTCATCACTTTAGCTGACGTAAAAAAATAAAACCCGTTCGGAAACGGATGCCACTCGGGAGGCATCAACCCGAAACATCAGACGAGTTGCCGTGTTTAGGGTTGATCCATCCCAAAAATGCGTCCAGATTATCTGTTGGTTTTAGTTTTTTTGGGCTGCCCTAACATTTCCCGGTACGGCCAGTAACGCTACCTTGCACGCTAAACGACGCTACAAGGTGGAAAAAACGAATCATTTACGATATCCAAAGAGAATTGAGGTGTGAGAGAAAATGCAAGCCATGACGAACCTCTCTGTTAATCGCTCCTCGCGCAGCGGTTTGGTCAGTTCCGGGCCTCTCGGCCCCTGGTTGGTCACCTCTCTGGCACTGTACGGCCCCACTTTGATCATTTCCCGCAACCAACACCCACCCACCCTCCACATAAATGGGCATGGATGGCCCAAACATGGCACAGCCAAAGCAACCAACTCTGCGCAAACAACCGGAGTCTCAAGTTCTTCTAGATTGCCTCATCCTTCCTACCTTTGATAGAGTGTCACCAAGCTGTTATCCTACCTCGCGGAAAAGGGAATCGCAAAAAACAACTGAAAAGTTACTGGCCCGTCACTTTAGGGTTACTTTCGTCTCGCAAAAAAGAAGTCTTAGTCAGAAACAGTAGTAGCTCAAGTGACTTGCGACGCAACGTTAAAGCCGCGGTGCAACTTCTTAGGAACAGTATCAGGACAAAAACTGCTTGTGCGTAATTGGACTTCTATTGGTCGAAAAAACTCGAGTTTCGCAACAAGACAAACCTCTCGCCTGTGAACTGCCTAGGTCAACCTCTTCCAAGCTATAATACTTTGAGTTGAACTTCGCGGCTTTAAGGTTTAGTTCGCTTCGAAGATCGCGTGTCGCCGGCCCATAATCTGGCCGTCGAATCCACCCGTCACCGCTTACCGTCGTCTCTTAAAAGGCAAAAAGCTTGAGCTGTCGCGTTTCGCGCGCGGCTCCTCGCGGCGAGCGCGCTCCGTGCGACGATGAGTTCGGAGACCACCGCCGAGTCAATCAGCAGCACAGCGCTCGCGTGCTTGTTCGACGCGCACTGGCTTCGATGGCGCCTCGTGAAACTCGGGCACGGAGAGTCAGCCAGTAGCGCTGACAGCCAGCCAACCTGCACGTGGCGCAGCACGTGCCGTGACTGCTTGGAAGAGCCGTGGTGCCCGTCGCGGGCGATGCTGTGGACCACGGACGACCCGCCGCGTCTTGACATGGACGACCCGCCGCGCCTTGAGTCGGGCGAATCGCCGCGCTTTGCGACGGAAGATCCTCCGCGCGTGGGAATCTGGGCGAGAGGTCCTGAATCTCACTCCCCCTCCGACTTGTCACCTCCGTCCTCGCCACCAGCGCCTGCACTCGCAGCCGCAACCGAGGCAGATGTGGGAGCAGGGGCAGCGGCAGAGAGGCGGCATGCAGCGCGATTCCTAAGCGACGACCTGATGGGCATGGAGCAGCTGGGGCGCGTGACTCGTGGCGGCTTCTACTTCTGCGACTTTGGCTGCTCCGACCCCGTATCGTCTCTCTCCAAGGACGAGCGCCTGGTTATCAGGCCGCTTCGGTTTCCCGCGGGCTTGCACACGCGTCTCGGGCAGCGGCTGTCGCGACAGCATCAGCACGTGAGCGCGCTTCACATGCCCGTGACTCTCGACATATCCTCGGAGTGGGCGTGGCAGCTTTCCGATATGATGGCCTTCGCGCGCTCATGCGTGAACCTGCGGTCGCTGCACCTTGTCTCTGAGCTGCCGAGATACTGCTGGTGCCCGTTTCATGAGGAGCTGACAAAGCCCATGGATTGGGAATGGAAGAAGCACACTCAGGCGGAGCAGCTGAGGCAGCTTATATCGAGTTGTCCTCATCTACACTCACTGCACTTCATCCTCTGTAGTAAGAATTACCTTACAATCAGTGAAGAAGTAGCTGCCTTGCTCTCCCGTCTCGCCCACCTCTCCCTGCCTCTCTTCGATCTCCCCTCTTACCTCTTTCCCCACCTCTCCTCCCTCCGCTCTCTCCGCCTCTCCCTCTCTGCTCCCCACCATCCCCTCCTCCTCTCCGGTCGACCCTTCCAATCTCTCTCCCTCCTCTCCCTCCTCCACCTCTCCCTTGGATCACCCACCACCGGCCTTTCCGAGCCTCTCTCGCCGGACCTGTTTGCTGGGCTCGGACCAAGCCTGCGGTCCTTGACGTTCCTAGTGTGTGCGAATCCGAGAGGGGTGGAGTGGGAGAGGAGGAAAAGGCGTGGTGGGAGGGCGGAGGGAGGAGGCGGTGGGGTGGAGGAGGGTGGGGAATGGGTGGGGGATGGGTGGGGTGGGGAGGACGAGGTGGTGTGCTGGCTGCCTGCCTCGCTGTGGTCGCTCACGCGCCTGCAGCACCTCACCACCAACGTGGGAGGCGGCTGGGACTGCACAGGACTCAACGCCCTCTTCCCCCCCCACGCCTCCCACCCTCTGGCTCCCTCCCCTTCGTGCTGCTGCTGCCCATCCTCTTCCTCTGGCAACGACGATTCTACACACCCGCACCATTGTCAGTGCCTAGCCTCCCTTTGTAACCTAACCTCTCTCTCCCTCCTCGCTTACCGCACCTTCCCTCCCTGCCTCTTCTCCCTCTCCTCCCTCACTCTCCTCTCCATCCCCCTCGCCTCTCCTCTCCAATCCCCCACTTTTCTCACCCTCTTCGCCCACTGGCCCCGTTTGTCTCATCTGCACGTGAATGGTGAGGGTTCTGCCAAACCAACCTTCTGCCACAGCGAACCTGTAACTGGTCTCGCCGAACCTCCCTTGTGCCCCGAAGCAACCCCTTCGTCAGCCTCCCTCCGCCACGTCACTCTCACGGGGACAGCTGGCGTCATCCCATTGGTGGTGTGGGGGCGGCTGTGCCCTCAGCTGCAGTCGCTCAAGATCCAAGGCTCGCCCCTCGTGGCTGTGCACGGGTGGGGGGAGGCATCATGGGAGGCAAAGGGGGAGGATCTTGGGGAGGGGGATGTGGAAAAGGGCGCATGTGGTGAGGGGGAGGGCGCATGTGATGAAGGGGAGGTCGGATGTGGTGTAGCAGAGAAGCTACCTGCGAGCATCTTCCCTTTCCTTGAGGAGCTTGTGCTCCGCAATGTGAGAAGCCATGCACACATGCACACAGGCCCACAGCAGCAACAGCAGCAGCGTACACTCGCATTCATGGGCCTCCTGCCCCGCCTAACCCACTTGGCCATCCACAACACCCCATGGCCGTCCCACCCCCACTTGCACGCACCCACCATCCTCCCGCCCCTCCTCCCCAAACTCACCTTCCTGCGCATCCACTCCCCCCCACGTGCGCCCCTCCCCGTGCTGCCACACCTGCGCACGCTCATAGTGGGGTCCTACCCGCACTCCTCGCGTTTCCTCGCCTCGCTCGCCCTCTTCCCCTCCCTCACTTCCCTCCGCATCTTCAACCTCTCCATGCACAACTACCACTCCGCCCTCTCCTGCCCTCCCTCACTCAAATCCCTCCAAATCTGCCACTCCAACACTGCTTTCCTCCCCGACTCCCTCCGCCTCTTCTCCTCCCTCACTCGCCTCCACCTCTTCCAGTGTGTGCCGCTCATCGCCCTCCCCTCCTTCCTCTCCTCCTTCTCCTCCCTCACCCACTTCTCCTTCGATCGTGGCAACAAACCTGTTGTGGTGCCGGTGGGCCTCGAAGGGTATCTGCAGGGGAGAGGCTGGGCGCGAAAGCAGGAGGAGGAGGAGGAGCGGAAGTGGCGGGGACAGGAGCACCAAGGGAGGAGACCGAAGACTCAGTGGGAAATCGAGGAGGAGAGGAGGAGGAAGATGAAATGTCAGAGTGTGTTTGAGGGATCATTGTTGAGTGAGGAGCAGAAGGAGGAGCAGAGGGAGTGGTGGCGGCAGGTGGGGAGGGAAGAGGAAGGGGTGGGGGAGTCGATTTGTCAGGGAGATGGGGGGGACAAGCAGCAGCAGGCGCAGCATCAGACGGAGCAGGGAGATGAGTTGGTGCAAGGGGTACAGGAGGTGGAGATGAGAGGCTCATGCAAGGACGTGTCTGACAGCGAGCATGTTTCGCACGACCAATCGCTGTTAACACCACAGGAGGTACCAGCAGAGGAGGTACCAGCAGAGGAGGTACCAGCAGAGGTGTTACCAGCAGAGGTGTTACCAGCAGACGTGTTACCAGCAGAGGTGTTACCAGCAGAGGTGTTACCAGCAGAGGTGTTACCAGCAGAGGAGGTACCAGCAGAGGTGTTACCAGCAGAGGTGTTACCAGCAGAGGTGTTACCAGCAGAGGTGTTACCAGCAGAGGTGTTACCAGCAGAGGTGTTACCAGCAGAGGTGTTACCAGCAGAGGTGTTACCAGCAGAGGTGTTACCAGCAGAGGTGTTACCAGCAGAGGAGGTACCAGCAGAGGTGTTACCAGCAGAGGTGTTACCAGCAGAGGTGTTACCAGCAGAGGTGTTACCAGCAGAGGTGTTACCAGCAGAGGTGTTACCAGCAGAGGTGTTACCAGCAGAGGTGTTACCAGCAGAGGTGTTACCAGCAGAGGTGTTACCAGCAGAGGTGTTACCAGCAGAGGTGTTACAGCATGGGCAGAACAGCAGCAGCAGCAGCAGCAGCAGCAGCAGCATTGCCGGCAGCACGCAGCTGTTGCAGCTACCATGGGAGGTGCTACAAGGCGTGTTGCAGCGGGTGCAGAGTCCAGTGGACGAGGCGAGAGTGAGACTGGTGTGGCGCGAGTGGCACCACTGGTGCCGCCTCCTCACCTCCTGCTTCGCCCTCGCCCTCCACCCCCTCACGCTCACCTGGCTGCCCATCCCCCTGCTCCACCCCCCTCTCTCCTCCTCCTCCTCTTCTCTCTTCTCCTCTTCGTGGCTCCCCTCCCACTCTCCGTTCTGGGTCATCCACTCCTCCCCCACCTCCCCCTTCTCCCTGCTCCCCTCCTCCCACCCTCCCTTCACCCTCCCCCCTCCCATCACCCCCTCCTCCCTCTCCACCTGCTTCACCCACCAGCTGGCCACCTCCCGCTCCACTTCTCCGAGGCTCTCCCCTTTATGGTTCGCCTCTCTCCCCTCCCCCTCCTCCCTCACCCACACCCTCGCCCACTACCCCAACCTCTCTACGCTCGCCCTTCCCCTCGTCTCCACCACGGCCTGCCCCCTCCGCCCCTCCCATCTGGGGTCTCTGCTTACTGCTGCTGCCGCTCACCCTGCTCTCACCTCCCTCTCCTTGCTCCTAGAGCCCGGCTTCTCAGCCAACTGCGAGAGGGGCTATGGGCAGGATGACTGGTTTGAGGCTGCTGGGGTGGAGAAAAAGGTCCAGCGATTGTTTGGCCATGGGCGGGAGGAATGGTGGGCGGCTGCTGGGATGGAGAAAAAGGTGCGGCGATGGTGGGGAGAGGCGAACGAGGAGATGGAGAGGTGGCTGTTTGCCGTGCTGAAGAGATGCCGGGGACTCAAGCAGCTGCACATTCAAGGGGAGAACCTCTCAGACAGACTCAAACTCCCCCACTCTCTCTTCCTCCGCTGCCCACAACTCACAGCCCTCTCCCTCCCTCTCTACCGCCTCCCCTCCTCCCTCCTCCTCCTCTCACACCTCACCTCCCTGGCCCTCGCCCTCCCAGAAGACCCCATGCCTGACTGCCTATCCCTCCCGGCCCCCTTCTCCCACCTCCGCTCCCTCCACTCCCTCTCCCTGCATGTGCCTAAGACCCTCAGCCTCTACTACCAGCTCCCTGAGGACGGCAGCAGCTGGACCAGCGTCTCGGAGGAGCTGCTGCTGGGTCTGCCCTCCTGCCTCTCCGCCCTCTCCCTGCACCTCCCCACCACCGGCATGCCCTCTTCCTTCTCCTGCCTCACTTCCCTCACTCGCCTCGACACTAACCTGCGTATTCCGGGACTGGATGACGCGGAGCCAGGGGTGGGAGCGGAGGAGGAAGAGGAGGAGGAGGAAGTGGAGGAGGAGGTAGGAGCAAAGGAAGAAAGCAATGAGGAGGAGGAGCAAAGCAACCGGCTTGCCAATGCACGCGCTGACTCACGACTCACTGATGAGAGATTGCTGCCTCTCTGCAACCTCACCTCCCTCTCTCTCTCCCACTACCTATTCTTCCCTCCTCTCATTCGCCACCTCACCCGCCTCACCTCCCTCTCTCTCCCATCCCTCCACTGGGCATACGAGTACGGAGTCAACAACACCCCGCCCTGCTCCCTCTACCACGGCCTCTCTCGTCTCACTCGCCTGCACCACCTCTTCCTCGCTTGCGACAGCTTAGCCTGCCTGCCCTGCCTGCCCCGTCTGCGTCGCCTGTGCGTGCGATGCACAGAAGATACCGTGCACATCGCTCGGCTCATCGCGCACGTGGCACCATCCCTGGAGCAGCTTAACGTCCGAGCCGACTACGGCATTTGCATCTCGGCAGACCTTTCTGGCAGCAACCTCAACGGCGCAGCAACGGCGGTGGCCTGGCGCGGCAGCAACGGCGGTGAATGGAGGGCGCCTGTGTTTCACAAGCTCAAGGTGCTGCAGCTGGTGACGTCAAGCCCTGGTGTGGATATGTCGCTCTTCCCTGCCCTGGAGCACATGACACTCTCTGGCAGCCGATATGTGTCCTTGAATGTGGATACTGAATTCTCTCGTAGCCTCCGCTTCCTGCACTTGGACCATGTAAACCTGTGGGGATATGACAGGGACCCTCAGCTGACGCAGCTCACAGCGCTCACCACTCTGGTGGTTGACAACGCTGACTGCCGGGACTTCCTTGCATGCCTCTCCTGCTTCTCCTCTCTGCGCACCCTCTGCCTCTCCAACATCACCAGAGGCTGCTCCGAGCCCTATCTCACCTGCCCCCCTCTCCTCTCCACGCTTCAAATCTGCCGCTGCGACCTGCCCCGACTCCCATCCTCACTGGTGAAATTCTCCCGCCTCACTCGTCTCGACCTTCTCCACTGGCGCCGCTTGCACTCTCTCCCGCCTTTCCTCTCCGCGTTCACGTCGCTCCGCCATTTCAGAGTCACATGCGATGGCCCCATGCCCCATGTGCCGGCGTGCCTGAAAGATTGTCTCAGAGGCAAAGAATGGTATGAGCATTCGCCTTGTGATGGGAGCTTTGCGAGTTGAGCATGTCTCTCCTCCCTCTTCGTTTTTCAAGCGAGTTGAGCAAGTCAGTTGTCGCACTCTCCTTTCTGAAGCTCGACTTTGTCAGGCAGGCACACGCGGGTTGCTTTGACAAGCTTGTCGATGCAGTTGTATACGTTGACGTGCCTGTAGCAGCCCTTGATGCCCCGGAAGAACTTCACCTGAATGCCCGTGCACCTGTCACCTGTCCCCACCACATACGCATTCGCACGCGGGCACATGCCTTGAGTGTAGGAAGCGGCGCTCGCAATGCATGGGGGGGAGGGGGGGTGGGGTGGGGGGGGAGAACAAGTGACAACAAGTAAGGAAACAAACGAGTGTACTTAGATGGGCACTCCACATGATACTGATGGCTGCACTGCATCCACACAGGGAGGTTTGTCAACATATTCATATGTTTGTTAGGTTTGTTAGGCTGCAGTGAGGTGCACAGTATTGAATACAACACTTCTAGGGTTTCCTACATGTACCCATCTCCTGCTAGTCAAACTCATTCCGCTGTTCCTAGTTTCTAACATAGTATCATCGAGTAGGTTCGTTCTGCCTGCCCTACTGCCCTACGCGCTGCTGCCTTAGTGCGCGCTACTGCCCTACCACGTGACCTGCTGCTGGCTGCCCCACGCACGCTGCCCCGCGCTGCCCCACGCACGCTGACCCGCCTTCGCTGCCGCCCGCGTTGCACCCCGCACTGCCCCGCACTGCTGCCCGCGCTGCCGCCCGCGCCTCCCCGCAGCCCGCGCTGCCGCCCACGGCCGCCTGCCGGCCGCCGCGCCGCCCTACTCCCTGCCACGCCGCGCCGCCCTACTCCCTGCCACGCCGCGCCGCCCTACTCCCTGCCACGCCGCGCCACCCTGCCGAGCCGCGCCGCGCCGCCCTCTGATTGGTGTTGCTGTGCCTGCCACACCTCGTCAGCCAGGAACCCTCAACGCCTTCCACCACCACCACGCCCTCATGCCTCCTCCCCTCATGCCTCCTCCTCTCCCCATGCCTCCTCCCCCCATCCCTTCCCCTTCGCTTATCCCTCCTCCTCCCATCCCTCCTCCGCCAGTCATCCTCCCAGGCCCTCCCATTCCCCCACCCCCTCCCATTCCCCTGCCCCCTCCCATTCCCCCACCCCCTCCCATTCCCCTGTCTCCTCCCATTCCCCTGCCCCCTCCCATTCCCCTGCCCCCTCCCATTCCCCCAGCCCCCCCAGGCCACCGCCAGCAGCAGCACCGCCCATGCCTCTGCAGCTGGTCACTCCTGCTGTGGCCTGTGGGTGACCAGCTCGTTGCATGCCGCCCGTGTGGCCCAAGCACTGCTCTTGTAAGCGAGATGCATGGAGGTTATTGCTACCTAAATGTAACTGCTTTGAAGCGTATGGTAGATATTCATGGTACCGAGATTATGGATGTCATGCTAGCAACGTGTTGCTAGCGCTGAAACGAAGGCACCAATGCAACAACAGCTTGCAAGCATAATAGGGTAATGCTTGTTTACACCGGAACTACAAACATGCATTGCAAACGTCAGGAGCAGTCAGCCAGCTCCACATACGGTATGAGCATCGAGATTTAACGAAAGGAAACCATCGAGAACAGATAATCAGAAGCAAGCCTTGACTTATGGTTGGGCTTTGATGCACCTCAGGAGCAGGTGCAATGAAGCTTGAGGTGAATCAAAGTCCATCCATTCACTGCCCATCCCCATGGCCAGTCCCTTGTCCCTATGCTTTGTCCGCCCCCACCTGCCTTGAGTGACACTTGAGAAATGCTTGAGGCACGTGTTTGCATGCATGGCTGCCCGCATGGCTGCCTGCAACCAAGATTACTAACGCCTGCCTCCTCCCATGCCTCCTCCGCCCATCCCTCCCCCTCCGCCCATCCCTCCTCCTCCGCCCATCCCTCCTCCTCCGCCCATCCCTCCCCCTCCGCCCATCCCTCCCCCTCCGCCCATCCCTCCTCCTCCGCCCATCCCTCCCCCTCCGCCCATCCCTCCTCCTCCGCCCATCCCTCCTCCTCCGCCCATCCCTCCCCCTCCGCCCATCCCTCCTCCTCCGCCCATCCCTCCTCCTCCGCCCATCCCTCCTCCTCCGCCCATCCCTCCCCCTCCGCCCATCCCACCTCCTCCAGGCCCTCTCATTCCTCCGCCCCCTCCGATGCCCCCGCCCCCTCCCATTCCCCCAGCCCCACCCAGACCACCACCAGCAGCACCACCGCCCATGCCTCCACCGCCCATGCCTCCACCGCCCATGCCTCCAGGCCCACCCATTCCCCCGCCAGCAGCACCACCGCCCATGCCTCCCCCGCCACTCATACCCCCCGATGGGCCGCCCTGACTGCCGCCCTGACTGCCGCCGCCAGTCCCTCCACTATAATCCCCACTGTAGTCAACATTGCTCCCCCCGCTATAGTCACCACCATTACTCCCCCCGTTATAGTCACCACCATTGCTCCCCCCGTTATAGTCACCACCATTGCCGCCACCATAGCCCCCTCCAGTGTTCCCCCCGCTGTAGTCACCACCAGTGTTGTAATCCCCTCCATTCCCCCCACTATAGTCACCACCGCCATTACCAGCACCATAGTCACCGCCATTGCTCCCCCCACCATAGTCACCCCCAGGTCCGCCCTGCCCGCCTCCAGCTCCCCCTTGCCCGCTTCCAGGGGCCCCCTGTCCCCCACCAGGTCCGCCCTGCCCTCCCCCACTTCCCCCCTGTCCCCCAGGTCCCCCGCCTTGCCCTTGTCCTCCCCCACAGCCCCCACCAACAGCACCCCCAGCAGCACCACCAGCAGCACCCCCAGCAGCACCACCAGCAGCACCACCAGCAGCACCACCAGCAGCACCACCAGCAGCACCACCACCCCCAGCACCCCCACCACCAGCACCCTCACCAGCAGCCCCTCCTCCTCCTGTAGCGCTGTAGTAACCACCTTGTCCGCCTGTGCTGCCTCCGCCATTACCGCCGCTGTAGCCCCCCCCATTGCTGTAGTCACCACCATTGCCGCCCCCAGCTCCCCCTTGCCCGCCCCCAGCTCCCCCTTGCCCGCCCCCAGCTCCAGGTCCGCCCTGTCCGCCCCCATATCCGCCCTGTCCCCCACTGGCTCCCCCTTGCCCGTCACCTGGCCCGCCTCGCCCGCTCCCAGGTCTGCCCTGACCGCCCCCAGGGCCCCCTTGTCCCCCCCCAGGTACCCCATGTCCGCCCCCAGGCCCTCCCCTGCAGTCCCCCCCACCGCCTCCCCTTCCTCCGCCTCCTGCTCCCCCACCATTGCCCCCTCCGCCACCATTACCCCCACCGCCGCTGCCACCGCCATAGCCTCCTCCGTTCCCGCCATTACCACCACCGTAATCACCTCCCCCGTTGTTCCCCCCGTTGTTCCCCCCGTTGTAGTCACCCCCATAGTCGCCCCCACCTCCGCCAGTGCCTCCCCCCGCGCCCCCACCAGTGCCGCCACCCCCTCCCCCTCCGGACGAGGCAGAGGAGCACGCGAAGTCCACTTGAAGCGCGCCACTGCGAGGAGGGGCGAGGGAGAAAATGGGAGGGGGAGAGAACGAGAGTTGAAAATGAGGCCAGAGCGAGAGAGAGGGAGAGTAGGGGATTGGGACAGGAAGAGGGGAAAACAGAAAAGCAGGAGCGTGAGAAGAATCACCCAGTGGTGGAAGCTAAGGAAGTTGCGAGGAAGTAAATGAAGCCATGAGTGCCTGAACTCACTCATAGTCGCCGTGGAAGCCGAGCGTCTGCGAGCCATCGGGGGAGTGCGCCCACACGAGCGTGTTGCTGCCCTGCACGCTCACTGGCACCGACCCGTCTCCTGCTGAGCGGTTGAACCTGAGATCGAGAGGGGGAAGTGGGGGGGGAGGTGGGGGGGTGTTGGGGAGGGTGTGTGTGAGTGCAAGATTCAAAGTGAAAAGAGAGATTGAGAGAGAAAATATAGGAAACCTAAAACTGTCAAGTAGTACCCAGAACCCCAAACCCTGATACGTTCCCAAGGACAAACCGCAACATTCCAAACCAGCGCCCCGTCTTACTTGAGAATGGTGGATCCCGAGGGTGACGTGGCGAGCTGCGCGTTGCCAATATCGAAGCTGCTTGTGGGCTGAACGTCGCTCTGCGCCGTGCCGCTCATGTACACCGCCTGGACAGCGGCGCCGCCCGCCAGATTGCCCACCACGGCGTCGGACGCCGCCATGCGGCCCGTCGCCGACCACCCCACGGCGAACCACCCTGCCGCCGCCGTGCTGCCGCCCGCCGCTTCCAGCGCCAAGGCGAGGCGCGACGAGTCCACTGCGCGCCAATGCAGCGTGAGTCCAGTGGACCCCAGCGCCGCCGACCACGCGAACCCCTCCAGCGCCGACGCCGCGCACCCCGAGCCCGCCGCCGCGGTTTTAGCAGCCGCGGAGCCAGCAGCGACGGTTGTAGTAGCGCCGGTGGTTGTAGTAGCCGCAACTGGAGTGCTGCCACTGCTGCTCCTTTGACCATTGATATTGCCGCGAAGGAACGTGCTTCCGGACGTCCATATCGTGTGCGCTATGGTCCGGCTGCTCGTTGCTACTCCCTGTGACCTTAGCGCCGTGTGCCTCGCGCCGTTAGTCGCGCTTGGGAAGCAGAGGAGCGCAGAGCCCAGCAGCAGTAGAAGAATCACGCCGCTGCTGTCTGCTATACTAGCAGGAGATATCGCCTTGCGTCGATGCATGGCGAAGGGAGACTAGCCTCTGAAAAACTTCTGGGAAGCAAGTGTCACACCGTTTTTTGGGAAAAATGTGCTGCAAGCAATTCTATTTCTAGAAATCGTAGAATGTCTGCCACTGTCTCTGTGTTGTGTTTTGATTTCCGCATTCCGTTCAATTTATCTGCATGGATTGCCCCTCTGCAAAACTGGACGGAGAGAAATCGCACCGCGAAGACCGGCGACAGCACATAACAGGTCGCTCGGGAAACAAATGTGGGCGAAAGGCTCCAAACTGAGATCGTGAAATTCGCAAACTTTCTGCGAGCGCTGCGATCACGAATCGGAGAAATTGCTTGACAACGGATTCAGAAGTGCGCTGACCCTCATCATCGCAACCTTGAGAATAGCTGACTGGGCCCGTTTGACTCGTCAACTTTTCTGGCTCGACAACAGTCCAGAGAATTCAAGAGAATGCTGCATGAGTGGCGCATCTGCTATAAGCAAAGATTGTAGACCCTGAAACCAATGAAGTGGAATATACAACATACAAGTTCAGTTCCCATGCATAGTGAATATTTCACCATGTTTCATGTGATGCGTTTCCATTGATAAATTACAGAATTAACTGTTGTTGTGGATGTTTTTTCTGCGAATCGACATCATGCTGAATCTATTCTCAACGACTTCAGTCAATATGCGTTGCATTGAAATAATGGCAAACGTTTATGGTGTAATTATCAAGTTGAACGGGCTCCAGCCAACCAGGAGGTGTGCTGACATTTTGCAGCCTATTGCTGATCTGGTGCTTGCGTCACACGGGCTCTCGCATCCACGTCATCCGCCGACTTGACCAAAGGGAATTGTTTCCCGCCAACTACTCCATTCCCGTGGCCCTGAATCTGAAGTGACAAGCTTCACGGTGCAATGCTGTTTGTGCTTTACTGGAGCCATAATTGCAGCTTGTTCTGATTCACAAGCGCCAAGTCTTCCTGAGGCTGGTTTTGTGACGGAGCATGGGGCTTGCGCGAGCTTGATTGGGTTTTTTTAGCCTAGGACTGGCGAGTTTCTCATACCGTCGCCTGTCAGGCGGCAATAACATTACTCTTCACATACATTTTCGCTCCGTGCTTCAACCGCTCGTTCACAGCTGCGTCGTTCATTGTAGCGCACTCACAACTGCTTGCAGCCGCATTGCGGATTCGCACTAAACACAGATGCTATCGCATCACATCCATTCCGCTATTATAAACGGTTTTGTTAGCTAAGTGATTGGTTAAGCTCGTAATTTCTGGACACCGCTGACGTGCGCTCGCTCTTCCCACGGTCGTCCATCGACCCGTTACCATCATGCCGCTCGTTAGGATAGGCTGCGGGCCACGCGGAACATTGTCGCCTGAATCTGGAAGCTGCTAGATCAGCCGTTGGATCTTGGATCACCGCAAGAGGGATCGGTTATCGATTGGAGCAACAGACGGGAACTGGGTGCCACCGCAGGACTGTAAGCCGATTAAGAGCTGCATTCAAAACAGGCATGTCTAGATTCCGAAGAATAACTAGGCTAATAACGGGGATAACGTTCCCCCCGAGGTTGATTCTCGCCGACCAAAGAGCCATAGCCAGACCAGAAGCAGTGCAAGAATGGAGTCAACAATCAGCATGTACAGTGCGACATACTAGAAGCTTAGTACCGGCAAGTTTGACTGACTGTAGAACAAGCGCAGCAGTAGTTGTACCGGAGTGTGCTCTTAACGGATTTAGTCAGAGGTGGTCTTGTAACGGGTTCATTCAACAGAGATTCTGGAACTCGGCAGCGTCGTCAGGCGATGCTCTTCCGGCCTGAGCTCCTGAAGGTATGCCGCACATGATGGATGAATCTCTAACGGATACATGAGGCCCACGCATTTCCAATTTCAGCGGTTCTGTATTGAAGGGAGAAGCGCCATTGACACGATTCAAGAAGCCGCACAGTTTGAAAGGACAATGCCAACAACACGCACAATGAGAATTTCGAGAAAAAAAATGTGAGGACACACATTGCCATGTAACCCTACCTGGCAGTCAAGGTCTTCCGAGCGGGCCCGCAAGGCGAGTACGAGCGGCGAAAGCAGCTGGGGGAGCTGCGAATGGGCGATCCGTTTCAGGACGAAACTGTGGGGACGCTTCAGAAGCTGTTCGACGTGCTAATTGGCTTTGGAGGCCACCCCGAGTTCCAACTGCAGAAGTAAGCTCAAGTGTCTAGCTGGTTGGTTTATGTGAACATTCAGAGAGCAGCTGGGGGAGCTGCGAAAGGGTGACCCGTTTCGGGAATGAGAGATCCGTTTCAGGACGAAACGGTGGGGACGCTGTAGAAGCTATAGGATGTGTTGATCGGATTTGGAGGCCATCCCGAGTTCCAGCTGCAAAAGTAAGCATGCCATTCCCTTTTCCATCCCACCACCCACGCCCCCCCTTTTCCCTCCCCTTCTCGAACCCTTCCTCCCCACTTTCCCCCATTTCCCTCCCCTTATCCCTCCCGTCTCATTTCCCCCCCTCCTCCTTCCCTCCCCTCCTCCTCCCATCCCCCCTCTCTACCTACCTTCCTCCTCTCTCTAGCGTGCTTCGCTCTCCACTTCTCCATCGCCACTCTCACCAAGGTTTCTGCTTTCCAGCAGCGTGCAGTTCGCATGTTGTTCATTGTGGTCATTCTCCTTCCATGCACAACCCTCGTGCCAACACTGGGCAGGAGGAAGCGGCGGCCGGCCTTCTTGTAGCTGTTCATGCGCAAGCCGCAGAGCCACCCGCCCATGAGGGGGCTGTATCTGCTCTCTTCGCCATAGCCCCCCTCTGAATGTCTACCCTATCCATCCCCATCCCCCCCCCCCCAACACTGGGCAGGAGGAAGCGGCGGCCGGCCTTCTGGTCGCTGTTCATGCGGAAACCACAGAGCCACCCGCCCATGAGGGGGCTGTACCTGTGGGGCGGCGTGGGCACGGGCAAGACCATGATGATGGACCTCTTCTTCCACGAGCTGTGAGTGCTGAGGACTGCGAGTGTTGAGAGAGCTGCTCTCACTGCTCTCACTGCTCTCACTGCTCTCACTGCTCTCACTGCTCTCACTGCTCTCACTGCTCTCACTGCTCTCACTGCTCTCACTGCTCTCACTGCTCTCACTGCTCTCACTGCTCTCACTGCTCTCACTGCTCTCACTGCTCTCACTGCTCTCACTGCTCTCACTGCTCTCACTGCTCTCACTGCTCTCACTGCTCTCACTGCTCTCACTGCTCTCACTGCTCTCACTCACTGCTCTCACTGCTCTCACTGCTCTCACTGCTCTCACTGCTCTCACTGCTCTCACTGCTCTCACTGCTCTCACTGCTCTCACTGCTCTCACTGCTCTCACTGCTCTCACTGCTCTCACTGCTCTCACTGCTTCTCACTGCTCTCACTGATCTCACTGCTCTCACTGCTCTCACTGCTCTCACTGCTCTCACTGCTCTCACTGCTCTCAACTGCTCTCACTGCTCTCACTGCTCTCACTGCTCCTCTCACTGCTCTCACTGCTCACTGCTCTCACTGCTCTCACTGCTCTCACTGCTCTCACTGCTCTCACTGGCTCTCACTGCTCTCACTGCTCTCACTGCTCTCACTGCTCTCACTGCTCTCACTGCTCTCACTGCTCTCACTGCTCTCACTGCTCTCACTGCTCTCACTGCTCTCACTGCTCTCACTGCTCTCACTGCTCTCACTGCTCTCACTGCTCTCACTGCTCTCACTGCTCTCACTGCTCTCACTGCTCTCACTGCTCTCACTGCTCTCACTGCTCTCACTGCTCTCACTGCTCTCACTGCTCTCACTGCTCTCACTGCTCTCACTGCTCTCACTGCTCTCACTGCTCTCACTGCTCTCACTGCTCTCACTGCTCTCACTGCTCTCACTGCTCTCACTGCTCTCACTGCTCTCACTGCTCTCACTGCTCTCACTGCTCTCACTGCTCTCACTGCTCTCACTGCTCTCACTGCTCTCACTGCTCTCACTGCTCTCACTGCTCTCACTGCTCTCACTGCTCTCACTGCTCTCACTGCTCTCACTGCTCTCACTGCTCTCACTGCTCTCACTGCTCTCACTGCTCTCACTGCTCTCACTGCTCTCACTGCTCTCACTGCTCTCACTGCTCTCACTGCTCTCACTGCTCTCACTGCTCTCACTGCTCTCACTGCTCTCACTGCTCTCACTGCTCTCAACTGCTCTCACTGCTCTCACTGCTCTCACTGCTCTCACTGCTCTCACTGCTCTCACTGCTCTCACTGCTCTCACTGCTCTCACTGCTCTCACTGCTCTCACTGCTCTCACTGCTCTCACTGCTCTCACTGCTCTCACTGCTCTCACTGCTCTCACTGCTCTCACTGCTCTCACTGCTCTGCTCTCACTGCTCTCACTGCTTCACTGCTCTCACTGCTCTCACTGCTCTCACTGCTCTCACTGCTCTCACTGCTCTCACTGCTCTCACTGCTCTCACTGCTCTCACTGCTCTCACTGCTCTCACTGCTCTCACTGCTCTCACCATTCCTGCATGTCACCATTCCTGCATGTCACCATTCCTGCATGTCACAAGATTGAGGTGACTTCTGAGTCGACTCAAAAGCCACCTTGAGGCCATGATTCTCAACCGCCTCTTCAAGCACCTGTTTGACAGAGGGCACCTGTAAGTTACATCTTCTTCCACATACTAGTCCACATGGTGAGGTACATAAAAACCCATTTTTAAGATGTCTTATAACCGTTTTAAGATGGCAATGTCCAAACCAAACGCCCGCCAGTGCGCCTCTATGAAGGGCCTTCAACGCACCTGATTTTTGAGACGTCTCAAAACTAACTCCCCCTCAGGTTTCTTTAGCCAGTCCGCAGCCCAGCCCCTTTCATGTGCCCCATCCTCCCTCCGTCCTCCCTCCGTCCTCCCTCCGTCCTCCCTCCGTCCTCCCTCCGTCCTCCCTCCGTCCTCCCTCCATCCTCCCTCCGTCCTTCCCTTCCGTCCTCCCTCCGTCCTCCCTCCGTCCTCCCCTCCGTCCTCCCTACGTCCTCCCTCCGTCCTCCCTCCGTCCCTCCCTCCGTCCTCCCTCCGTCCCTCCCTCCTTCTCCTCCGTCCTCCCTCCGTCCTCTCCTCCGTCCCTCCCTCCGTCCTCCCTCCGTCCTCCCTCCGTCCTCCCTCCGTCCGCGCCCTCCGTCCTCCCTCCGTCCTCCTCCGTCTCCTCCGTCTCCCTCCGTCCTCCCTCCGTCCTCCCCCGTCCTCCCTCCGTCCTCCCTCCGTCCTCCCTCCGTCCTCCCTCCGTCCTCCCTCCGTCCTCCCTCCGTCCTCCCTCCGTCCTCCCTCCGTCCTCCCTCCGTCCTCCCTCCGTCCTCCCTCCGTCCTCCCTCCGTCCTCCCTCCGTCCTCCCTCCGTCCTCCCTCCGTCCTCCCTCCGTCCTCCCTCCGTCCTCCCTCCGTCCTCCCTCCGTCCTCCCTCCGTCCTCCCTCCGTCCTCCCTCCGTCCTCCCTCCGTCCTCCCTCCGTCCTCCCTCCGTCCTCCCTCCGTCCTCCCTCCTCCTCCCTCCCTCCTCCTCCCTCCTCCCTCCCTCCTCCCTCCCTCCCTCCCTCCGTCCTCCCTCCGTCCTCCCTCCGTCCTCCCTCCGTCCTCCCTCCGTCCTCCCTCCGTCCTCCCTCCGTCCTCCCTCCGTCCTCCCTCCGTCCTCCCTCCGTCCTCCCTCCGTCCTCCCTCCTCCTCCGTCCTCCCTCCGTCCTCCCTCCGTCCTCCCTCCGTCCTCCCTCCGTCCTCCCTCCGTCCTCCCTCCGTCCTCCCTCCGTCCTCCCTCCGTCCTCCCTCCGTCCTCCCTCCGTCCTCCCTCCGTCCTCCCTCCCGTCCTCCCTCCGTCCTCCCTCCGTCCTCCTCCCTCCGTCCTCCCTCCGTCCTCCCTCCGTCCTCCCTCCGTCCTCCCTCCGTCCTCCCTCCTCCTCCCTCCCTCCTCCCTCCCTCCTCCCTCCGTCCTCCCTCCGTCCTCCCTCCGTCCTCCCTCCGTCCTCCCTCCGTCCTCCTCCGTCCTCCCTCCGTCCTCCCTCCGTCCTCCTCCCTCCGTCCTCCCTCCGTCCTCCTCCGTCCTCCTCCGTCCTCCCTCCGTCCTCCCTCCGTCCTCCCTCCGTCCTCCCTCCGTCCTCCCTCCGTCCTCCCTCCGTCCTCCCTCCGTCCTCCCTCCGTCCTCCCTCCGTCCTCCCTCCGTCCTCCCTCCGTCCTCCCTCCGTCCTCCCTCCGTCCTCCCTCCGTCCCTCCCTCCGTCCTCCCTCCGTCCTCCGTCCTCCCTCCGTCCTCCCTCCGTCCTCCCTCCGTCCTCCGTCCTCAGTCCTCCTCCGTCCTCCCTCCGTCCTCCTCCGTCCTCCCTCCGTCCTCCCTCCGTCCGTCCCTCCGTCCTCACCTCCGTCTCCCCCCGTCTCCCTCCGTCCTCCCTCCGTCCTCCCTAGCCGTCCTCCCTCCGTCCTCCTCCGTCCTCCCTCCGTCCTCCCTCCGTCCTCCCTCCGTCCTCCCTCCGTCCTCCCTCCGTCCTCCCTCCGTCCTCCCTCCGTCCTCCCTCCGTCCTCCCTCCGTCCTCCTCCGTCCTCCTCCGTCCTCCCCTCCGTCCTCCCTCCGTCCTCCCCGTCCGTCCTCCCTCCGTCCTCCCTCCGTCCTCCCTCCGTCCTCCCTCCGTCCTCCCTCCGTCCTCCCTCCGTCCTCCCTCCGTCCCTCCCTCCCTCCGTCCTCCCTCCGTCCTCCCTCCGTCCTCCCTCCGTCCTCCCTCCGTCCTCCCTCCGTCCTCCCTCCGTCCTCCCTCCGTCCTCCCTCCGTCCTCACCTCCGTCCTCCCTCCGTCCTCCCCTCCGTCCTCCCTCCGTCCTCCTCCGTCCTCCCTCCGTCCTCCCTCCGTCCTCCCTCCGTCCTCCCTCCGTCCTCCTCCGTCCTCCCTCCGTCCTCCCTCCGTCCTCCCTCCGTCCTCCCTCCGTCCTCCCTCCGTCCTCCCTCCGTCCTCCCTCCGTCCTCCCTCCGTCCTCCCTCCGTCCTCCCTCCGTCCTCCCTCCGTCCTCCCTCCGTCCTCCCTCCGTCCTCCCTCCGTCCTCCCTCCGTCCTCCCTCCGTCCTCCCTCCGTCCTCCCTCCGTCCTCCCTCCGTCCTCCCTCCGTCCTCCCTCCGTCCTCCCTCCGTCCTCCCTCCGTCCTCCCTCCGTCCTCCCTCCGTCCTCCCTCCATCCTCCCTCCCTCCATCAAGACACGTAAGCAGAAGTTCAAGGTGCAGGAGATGCAGGGGAGCATGAAGCCAATTTAGACCCTGTGAAGGCTACAAGGAGCAGGGGAGGAGTGCGAGTGGTGTTCGTGGTTGACGAACCACAGGGGAGATTGTTAGGGTTGGTTCGCCCAACCACGGAACCTACGGTGAAATGCGGAATGGCGGCGGAATGGAGCTCGTGGGAGATTCTAGAGTGATTTCGGTAGAAATCGGCCTGCGGTGGACGTTGGAAGCTAAGGCGTGAAAAGCGGGAGAGAAATTGGGAAGAAACTAGAGAAATGGAGGAAGAAGAGTGAAGAAGTATCGAGATTGGAGTTGACAAGGGGAAATTGTGGTTCGAGACTGAGGCGTGTTCGAGAAGGTGCTGGATTCGGACTCGAGGAGTGTTCGGCGAATTCAGTTCGGTTCCGTGTGCGACTCGGGGTGAAACGAGGCGCACGCGGTTACTTGGGAAACAAGTGAAGTTACGAATCGCATTTTGTGACTTGCTTGACTATAAACCTGTTTGTACTCATTCTGGAAATACAACATTGGACAACATTGAGATTCTGAAAATTGCTGAAGTGTGTATTGACAACTTCAAGCAGAGCTGCGCATATCGTTGGATTCGTGAGATCGTAGAGAACACGATAAGCAATAGCAAGTAGACTATTGCCGACTAAGGTGTTTACGATCCTAAGAACTGGTATCAGAGCTTGGCGAACGGGCGCGTCGATCGCGGTGAATTCACTTGGTGCGCTAAGTGAAATTAGTGGAGAAGAGGAGTCGTTCACGCCTACGCCATGGGAGACGAGGCGAGTTCGGGTTCCAGTGTGAGTCTTGGAGACCCGCAGTTGAAGGCTCTTCTCGAGGCCCTTGCGAGTGGCCGATTGGTGGCGAAACCGACGATCGGGCTCAGTGAAGCCCAGCGCTTCAACGGGAGCAACTACAACGTGTGGCGGAAGAAGTTCATTCGAAGGGCAGAGGAGGTGGACCTCTTGCCGTACTACCGTTCCGACGAGGAGACGATGGAGGGAGTTGCGCCATCCCCGACGGATACGAAGGAGAAAATAGCGGCGTTCAAAAAACAAAGTAAGCAAGCGTTCTTTCAGCTTTGTCACTCAGTTGCCGATGGAATCGCGGTGGATTTGGACCAGTTTGCAGGGGAGCTGAACTCTGCACAGAAAGCGTGGGAGTACCTGGAGTCCACGTACATGGGCACGAACGATGTCAACAAGAAGGCGATTAGGAAGCAACTGCTGATGCTGAGCATGGAGAAAGGCGAGAAAATCATCACCTACATCAACAGGGCGAAAAACTACAACGACGACTTGCGGGTGATGGGAGCCGCGGAGACGGAGCACGAGATGATTGACTATATCATCCAAGGCCTTCCTAAGGAGTGGGAATCCGACATCGGTATGTTTACGTACCAACCGCCGGAGAGTTTGACGAAGCTGCAGGAGATTCTGCAATCGCTTGAGACGGTGAAGGGTATGAGGAAAAAGAAAGCGGCAGCAGTAGCTACGGATTTCGACGAGGAGAGGCCGGCTTTGGTGAATGCAACGAAGGCGTTTGGAGCGTGCTACCAGTGTGGAAAGAGGGGGCATAAGGCGATAAACTGCTACGAAAATCCGCGAAGCAGAAACTACAAGGGCAAAGCGGTGGAGAACGAGAAAGGAGAAAATGGGGGAGCGGAGTGGCAACAGAAACGAGGTTTTGGCGGAAAGTGCGACTATTGTGGGCGCTACGGGCATCGTGCCGCAGAGTGCTACTCCAATCCGAACAGCAGGAGCTACAAGGGTCCGTCGCAGCAGAGGATTGTGGCGGGTAAGGCGAATGTAGCGGAAGCCGAAAAGGAGGATGTGATTTTGGGAGGAGCGCATCGTGCGAACGTGGTGCGTTTACCGAAGGATGTTCGTCAGACGGACGGACGTGAGAAGACGGCATGGTTCATGGACAGCGGATGCACGCGTCACATGACATTCAGGTCAGATTGGATGGAGAACGTGAGGGAGTCGAGTGAGCGTTATATACTGCAAGGTAACAGTGGGAAGTTACCAGTGACAGGAGAGGGTGACGTGGTGCTGCAAAGTCCGTATGGAGAGGTGAAACTGGAGAATGTGCTCTTGGTTGAGGATTTGAAGGTGAATTTGATGAGTCAGTCACAGCTTGATGACTTGGGGTGCAAGATATTTTATGACAAAGGCGAGGTTACAGTGTTTGGTCCTGAGTAGGAGAAGTATGCCGATGGATACTTCAGTGACGGGTTCTATGAGATGAACTTGATAGCGATGAACGACAAGGATGAGATCTATGAGGATCCTGAGTCTACTGAGGTTGATGAGAGCGAGGACACGGATGATACGGGAGCGAGTGTGGAGGCAGCAGTGAAGCAGGAAGAAGAGATAGTCACCATGGAGGCAGCAGCGGTGAATGATGGAGATGGAGATGGTGTCAACACTTTTGCAGCAGCGGTCGTGGTTAAAGATGAAGCAGTAAATGCGAAGTGTGTGGGAGTTGAAGCTGTGAAAGGGGGCATCATGATGAAGGGATCAAAGGTGAATGCAACTGCAAAGGGGCGTGTGCTTACGAAAGAGGAACACGTTAAGGGGTGTGAGACCCGAGAGGTGTTGGGTGTTAAGACACCGAGGAGAAGTGAGAGGCTTAAGAAAATATGTCAAGGTTTGGATGACAAGGCGCTCAACTTCAAGACACGTAAGCAGAAGTTCAAGGTGCAGGAGATGCAGGGGAGCATGAAGCCAATTTAGACCCTGTGAAGGCTACAAGGAGCAGGGGAGGAGTGCGAGTGGTGTTCGTGGTTGACGAACCACAGGGGAGATTGTTAGGGTTGGTTCGCCCAACCACGGAACCTACGGTGAAATGCGGAATGGCGGCGGAATGGAGCTCGTGGGAGATTCTAGAGTGATTTCGGTAGAAATCGGCCTACGGTGGACGTTGGAAGCTAAGGCGTGAAAAGCGGGAGAGAAATTGGGAAGAAACTAGAGAAATGGAGGAAGAAGAGTGAAGAAGTATCGAGATTGGAGTTGACAAGGGGAAATTGTGGTTCGAGACTAAGGCGTGTTCGAGAAGGTGCTGGATTCGGACTCGAGGAGTGTTCGGCGAATTCGGTTCGGTTCCGTGTGCGACTCGGGGTGAAACGAGGCGCACGCGGTTACTTGGGAAACAAGTGAATTTACGAATCGCATTTTGTGACTTGCTTGACTATAAACCTGTTTGTACTCATTCTGGAAATACAACATTGGACAACATTGAGATTCTGAAAATTGCTGAAGTGTGTATTGACAACTTCAAGCAGAGCTGCGCATATCGTTGGATTCGTGAGATCGTGGAGAACACGATAAGCAATAGCAAGTAGACTATTGCCGACTAAGGTGTTTACGATCCTAAGACTCCCTCCATCCTCCCTCCATCCTCCCTCCATCCTCCCTCCATCCTCCCTCCATCCTCCCTCCATCCTCCCTCCATCCTCCCTCCATCCTCCCTCCGTCCTCCCTCCGTCCTCCCTCCGTCCTCCCTCCGTCCTCCCTCCGTCCTCCCTCCGTCCTCCCTCCGTCCTCCCTCCGTCCTCCCTCCGTCCTCCCTCCGTCCTCCCTCCGTCCTCCCTCCGTCCTCCCTCCGTCCTCCCTCCGTCCTCCCTCCGTCCTCCCTCCATCCTCCCTCCATCCTCCCTCCATCCTCCCTCCGTCCTCCCTCCGTCCTCCCTCCGTCCTCCCTCCGTCCTCCCTCCGTCCTCCCTCCGTCCTCCCTCCATCCTCCCTCCATCCTCCCTCCATCCTCCCTCCATCCTCCCTCCATCCTCCCTCCATCCTCCCTCCATCCTCCCTCCATCCTCCCTTCATCCTTCCTCCATCCTCCCCAGGTGATCGTGGCAACATCGAACACGTCTTCAGTTTGAGACTTATTTTTGAGACGTCTCACAACACCATCCATTTGTTAACACCCGTTTCCTTCCCAGGTGCTCGTGGCAACATCCAACCGCCCCCCCCATACGCCTCTACGAGAACGGGCTCCAGAAACGAGCGACCTAGTTTTGAGACGATTCACAACCGCAGCCATTTGTTAACACAACCCATCTCCTCCCCAGGTGCTCGTGGCAACATCCAACCGCCCCCCCATACGCCTCTACGAGAACGGGCTCCAGAAACGAGCGACCTAGTTTTGAGACGATTCACAACCGCAGCCATTTGTTAACCCAACCCATCTCCTCCCCAGGTGCTCGTGGCAACATCCAACCGCCCCCCCATACGCCTCTACGAGAACGGGCTCCAGAAACGAGCGACCTAGTTTTGAGACGATTCACAACCGCAGCCATTTGTTAACACAACCCATCTCCTCCCCAGGTGCTCGTGGCAACATCCAACCGCCCCCCAATACGCCTCTACGAGAACGGCCTTCAACGGGACCTCTTCCTCCCCTTCATCGCCCTCCTGCAGGTGGGCCCCAGCTCTCTTCCAGGTGTCCCACCATTGCTCCCATTCAGGTGATTCCTCTCTCTTCCAGGTGTCCCACCATTGCTCCCATTCAGGTGATTCCTCTCTCTTCCAGGTGAACCCCTCTCTCTCTCGCATATAACCTCTTCCTCGCCCCACTACCAAGGAACCTCTTTCCCCTCTGCCTCCCCTTGCACGAATGCCAATATACCTCTTTCTTCCACCCGTCGCACTCCTCAAGTGCGGCTTTTTCGCGGTATAGTCATCTCATCTCATCCCGGAACGCTGTAAATCCGAGATTGCTTGCCACACGATGCAGAAAGCAAAGCAAGCACACAGATGATACAAACAAAGGGTAGGTGAGTGAGATGGGGCCGGGCCGGTCCGAACCAAGCCATGTGGTCCGGCTGGGGCGGCAGGTCGGACGAAAGTAGAACCATCCTGAAGCAGGTTGGTCCGGACCACGGCGCTTAGCTGTCCCATGCTTGCGATACGATGCATGCTGTGGTGCCTGAACGGATCTTAACGCATCCTCCTGCCATCCCCATACCGTGTTTCCCCTGATTGCAGGCCCAGTGTGTGGTGCATGAGATCCAGTCAATGACTGACTACAGAAAGCTGGCAGCGGTGAGTGATGGTTACTGGGTAGTGCAGCACACACACAGACCCTCAGACGCAAAACTGCACCCATGCTCCCAGGCCCAGTGTGTGGTGCATGAGATCCAGTCAATGACTGACTACAGAAAGCTGGCAGCGGTGAGTGTTGTAAGAGGGGTAGTGTTGCACACACACCCACCCACACACACATCTCGCGCACACTTACGCACTCACACACTCATGCACACATGCACACAGACGGCTGTGTGCATGCTCCCAGGCCCAGTGTGTGGTGCATGAGATCCAGTCAATGACTGACTACAGTGATGGTTGCTGGGTAGTGCTTCGCACACCCACCCACACGCACATCTCGCGCACACGTACGCACTCACACATCATGCTCACATGCACACACATCTCCTGCACATGTGCGCACTCATGCTCACATGCACACATGCACACAGACGGCTGTGTGCATGCTCCCAGGCCCAGTGTGTGGTGCATGAGATCCGGTCAATGACTGACTACAGAAAGCTGGCAGCGGTGAGTGATGGTTACTGGGTAATGCTACACACACACTCATGCACACCCACAACCACACACACATACACATACACATACACCACCACACACACACACACAGGCAAACACACACACACACACACACACACACACAAACACACACACACAAACACACACACACACACACGCACACACACACACACACGCACACACACACACACACACAGCTGCACCCCTGGTTCCAGGCCCAGTGTGTGTGTGGTGGACGAGGTGACGGACTCCAGAAAGCTGGCAGTGGTGACTGATTGGTCTCTGGATAGTGCTGCACGCGCGCACACACACGGCTGCGTGCATGCACAGCTGTATGCACAGCTGCATGTACAGCTGCATGTACAGCTGCGCGCACACACACGGCTGCGTGCATGCACAGCTGTATGCACAGCTGCATGTACAGCTGCATGTACAGCTGCGCGCACACACACGGCTGCGTGCATGGTTCCAGGCCCAGTGTGTGCTGCACGAGATCGAGTCAATCAGAGACCACAGGTAGCTGACAGCGGTGAGTGTGTGCGTGAGTGCGCTTGAGATTGAAAGTAAACGGCGATACTTGCTGGTTAAAACCCGAGGGTCAAGAAGGCCAAAATTGGTTCATCCTTCCTAGTGTTGGTTGGGTGTCCCAAAACGCCTGTGATTATTCCCGAGTTCTAAGACCTCGTCCTACAGGTTCGACACTCCCATTGGTTCGTGGGCCAATAGCATTTTCACTCCCAACCAACCTTCCTAAGCTTGAAGTTCTTGGCCCGCGGGTTTTAAGAGCGAATGTAACCCACCTCATTGCCTTTTGAGTCGACTCAAAAGTCAACTCGAGTGTGTGCGTGAGTGAGTGCGCTTGAGATTGAAAGTAAACGGCGATACTTGCTGGTTAAGAACGAATGTAACCCACCTCATTGCTCACCCTCCCTTCCCTAACCTCCACCCTCCCTTCCCTCACACCCTCCCTTCCCTCAACCCCACCCTCCCTCACCTCCACCCTCCCTTCCCTCAAACCCACCCTCCCTTCCCTCATACCCTTCCTTCCCTCTACTCACCCCCACCCTCTGCTCCCTCGTGCCATCTGCAGGTGGAGCAGGGGTGGTACTTCACAGGCCCGGGGGCAGCAGAGCTGTTGGGAAAGAAGGTGGAACTGCTGGTTAGGGGTGCGGAGCTGGGCCCTGTGGACGTGGAAGTGCTCATGGGAAGGAAACTCACGGTGCGTGGCTTCCTCTCATTCTTTTGCTCTCACTCCTCTCACCATGGGAGGGGCGGAGCTGGGCCCTGTGGACGTGGAAGTGCTCATGGGGCGGAAGCTCAGAGTGAGCGGCGTAGTAGCATTTCGTCCGTGCCTTTTCATACCTTTGCTTGCCTTCCCTACTTCGTTCTCACCATGGGAGGGGCGGGGCTGGGCCCTGTGGACGTGGAAGTGCTCATGGGGAGGAAGCTCAGAGTGAGTGGGTGGCTCTTATTGTTTTATTTATTGGTTACTGCCTAATCTTTCTTTCATTCTGGTCTCATCATGGGGAGGGCGGAGCTGGGCCCTGTGGACGTGGAAGTGCTCATGGGGCGGAAACTCCGAGTGAGCGGCTCTTTCTGTCCTTGTTTGTCCTTCTCTCTCACTCTGTCGCTCTCCCTCCCCGTTCATGGGGAGGAAACTGAGAGTGCGTGGCTTGTGCTCCCTGTCTCTTCGTTGAAGTGCGCCTTTTTTTTAGGCGCCTCAAAACTCGTCTCTTCGTTGACGTGCGCCCTGGGAACTTGAAAGTGCTCATGGGGAGGAAACTAGTTTTGAGGCGCCTCAAAACTAGACTCCCTGTCTCTTCGTTAAAGTGCGCCCTGGGAACTTGAAAGTGCTCATGGGGCGCAACTCATGGTGCTCATGGGGCGGAACTCATGGTGCTCATGGGGCGGAACTCATGGTGCTCATGGGGCGGAACTCATGGTGCTCATGGGGCGGAACTCATGGTGCTCATGGGGCGGAACTCATGGTGCTCATGAAGTGCACCCTCAGAGTGAGTGGCTCTTGTTCTCCTCTCACTCCGTTGCTCTCACGTTTTCACCCTCACTCCTTCGCTCTCACTCCTTCGCTCTCACTCCTTCGCTCTCACTCCTTCGCTCTCACTCCGTCACTCTCCCAGTAAAAGACAGTGCTGTGAGAGGAAATTCTCGTATGAACTCTCTGCACTCTTGACTTCACGGCATCCTCCCTTCCGCTTTTCCCCTCCCCTACTCCGCTTCCCCACCATCAAGTGCAGCGAGCAGCCAAAGAACTGGCACCAGTGCAATTCTTCCAGCTCTGTGAGGTGCCTCTCGGTGCTGCTCACTACTCTCACTTCCAATGTCTCCCTCCCCTCCTCTTCGTTTCTCCCTCCTCTCCTTCCCATCCTCTCCATCAGGTGCAACGAGCAGCCAAGGGAGTGGCCACAGTAAAGTTCTTTGAGCTCTGTGAGGTGCCGCTCGGTGCCGCTCTGTGAGGTGCCTCTCGGTGCCACAAGGTGCCTCTCGGTGCTGCAGACTACTCATTTGATCCCATTGTCGCCCTCCCCTCCCTCTCCATCAGGTGCAACGAGCAGCCAAGGGAGTGGCGTCTGTCAAATTCTTTGAGCTCTGTGAGGTGCCTCTCGGTGCTGCTGACTACTTCGCCCTCTGCAGTAAGCCAACCTCTCTCTAGCATCTCTTATTCTTCTCAGAGATAACCTTTCAGATATCAATCGCTTCCCTCCGTACCTCATTCCAGGGTCTTCCTCTGCACTATGTTCTGTACCCGGTGCCTCAAAATACCCCCTCTCCAGCACGCTTCATTCCTCCCCATTGTCCGTAAGAATTATGAGGTTTTTTTCTTCTAGTTTACAGCTTTATAGTTCGAATGCTTCTTTTCTTCTCTTATTTCCCCTCCATGTCCCCTGTGCCCCTTTTTTTCCAGAGAATTTCCACACTCTAGCCATGGAGGGCATTCCTGTATTCGGAGCGTCCAACAGAGGGGCTGCGTATCGATTCGTTACTTTGATAGATGTGAGTGTGCCGCACATGGCATATTCTCCCCCATGCATTCAAAGAAACATTAGAGAGCCAGCGTATCGATTCGTTACTTTGATAGATGTGAGTGTGCCGCACATGGCATATTCTCCCCCATGCATTCAAAGAAACATTAGAGAGCCAGTGTATCGATTTGTCACTCTGATAGATGCGAGTCCACCACGGCATTAATACCGGCCCTGTCGTAAAGAGGTGACTTTTGAGTCGACTCAAAAGTCGATTCGTCACTTTGATAGATGCGAGTCCACCACGGCATTGATACCGGCCCTGTCGTATCGGCCTGTTCTCGTTAATCTATGCAAGCGGTGTGGATATGTGACTGTATGCACATGTCGCCTCGTATGCAAGTGATGTACGCGCATGAAACGCACCAATATGACTTGCATTGAGGTCAACTGGCATGTGTGTGGTTGAGGTCCCGCCGTACATTCCTCTCCCCTCCCCCCCTCCCTCCCCCCCCCCCCCTCCTCTCGCTCCCCCTTCAACCCCTGCCCATCTCGCCCCCACGTGATGTACAAGCATAAGACCCGCCTTGATTTGAGCTCAGGTCACTCTGCTGTGACCCTGGGGCCTTGGCTTTAGGCTTTGGCTTATTTCTTGCCAGTCACTCGAACCAACTCCTCCCCCCCCTCCCCCTCCTACCCCCTCGTACCCCTTCAGGTGATGTACGAGCACAAGACCCGCCTCGTCTGCTCGGCAGAGGGCACTCCCTTTGAGCTTCTGAGAATTATTTACAGTCTATTTCCTCCCCCCAACCCCCCCCCCCTCTCCAGGTGATGTACGAGCACAAGACCCGCCTCGTCTGCTCGGCAGAGGGTACTCCCTTTGAGCTCTTTGAGCGTGTGGTTACCATTGCAAATGCGCCACGTAGGACAGCCGCCAGGTCAGCGAGATCTGATGATGCTGACGTGGCGGTGGACGACGAGCTGGGATTCGCTAAGGACCGCACAGTCAGCAGGTGAGGCAGCGGTAAAGAACTCCTTTTGCAGGCGAATGGAGTGTACCCTGTGTCATCGTCTATAAGTGATTATGTTGTTACAGCTTTTCTTCAATTCCATATCAATCATGCGCGATCATTTCGGTTCCTTGTCTTGCACCATGTACTACGGTAAGTATATCATTTCACGAGTTACAGTTAAGTTCTCTCCGAAAACATTCTTCTCATATTGTTGTTGACTCTGGTGGGCTCTCGATTTGTGCCCCTAGTCCCGTTTCGTGATTCACCAGCTATTGATTTCCACGCTTCCATTCCTATTTTGACTGGATATTCTGCCACAGGATGATGGAGATGCAGAGTACGGAGTATGAGCAAGACAATGCGGTTGCATACAAGCACATGTTACAGCAATCGTAGTACCAGTTGGTGCAAGTTGCAAGTTGCAACATGCCACAGTACATAGTTTTCATTTGTTATTATTGTTGTAAGAAAGACGACGGTAATATGTATCTGAGAATTAGCTTGAAAATAAGAATAAAGGTACGCCGGATCCGTATCTAGACATGCCCAACGTATCATATCGGAACCATCTATGAACTTCCTATACATCAGAATGTGAGTGAGTGGAAGAGTGAACAAAGATACACAAAAAGTGGAATCCAATGCACTTGTTTTGCATACGAATATGGCTGTTTTAATTCATGAATTAATTCTAGGAAGTTCTCGAGCAAAGTATACCTCGACGACTTTGGTTGTGACGCTGCCGTGGCACCAACTTGACTGTCACGACAGGATAGACATTCATGACATCGCATTGCATCCCACCGCCCCATCCGTTCCTCCCCTCCTCGCTCCATTCACAGTGTGCAAGCCGTCCTAGAGCTCTCAGCTGATCCAAGACTTGTTAGTGATCGACTTCTCGTTCAGGGACTGGAGAACTTGGTTCGGGTGTACCAGCACACGTGGCGAGAACTCCAATGGTCTCTGGCTCAATTCTCATGGTTCAACCACTTCCAAAATGTCGAACTTCTCTCCGCCTCCCTCAACCTCGGAAGTTCAGCTTCCTCACCCTCTGCTATGTTGCCGCGTCAGCCTGCATGCCAGGACCATCGTCCTTTGGCTAGTGTTTTCCCAGGTCTGTGCTGCGGTAGGTGAGTCCAGCTGTTTCTATGGTGGTTTTGTTACGCGTGTTTTCTATTCGTTTTTTGCTTTGGTTTTGGTGGTGTTCTTGCAGGTTAGGTCCTCCTTGCTTCGTGTGTTTTGGCTGGCTTCTGCTCGGTTCTGCAGGTTTTTGATACTTCACTTGGTTGGAACGTACGATTTGGATCTTCTCCCTTCTTACTGATATGTTCTCTTGGCAGCTTTCCAGCTGATTGGCTGTGGGTGGCTCTCTCTCGCTTTGCTCAATGGTGGTTTCCACATCCTGTTCGACTGCCGTGGCATTTGGACATCGTTCCCTCTGCAGCCGGTCCTTGGGACGTTCGCTGCCTCCTTGCTCCTCGTTGCACGGCCTCTCTGGAGGTTTTACGTCCTCTGGAAAACCATTCAGCTCAAGCTCTGCTTTCTCCACGACTGCTCTAAGCCATGCACGCATGTTACGGCGACACGTTGTGCTGTGACGGTGCGTCCTCCTGTTGGCTCCTTCCATGCACGCTTCGCGACTCCGTTAGTCCTCGCTGGATCCCTGTTGGTTACCGTGAGCCGAGGCCATTGCCAAAGCCACATTTTTTCCACTCGTGGAATTGGCACATTTTGTGGCCCCGTTTGGCCGCGACGCGTCGTACCTACTCTCTCACCTCTTCCTCGAGTCGCGTTTCCGTGCTACAAATTGACGTACCATGACAGTTCGTCCTTACCACCTGGCGCAATGGGTTCCCAGCACAACCCCGACGAACTTATGGGCGAGGAGGAGCTTGATGCCTCCTTCTCGGTTGACTCCTTTTTCGCCGAGGAAGTGGTCACGCCCGCTGTCTCTGCTCCTCCCCCCGCTAAGCGCGTCTGTGCTGCTGGTTCCTCCAGTTCTGCGCCTGTGGCTCCCCCTGCGGCCTCGGTGGTGCCGCCTGTCACCCCGGTAACGGCTCCCATGGCTGGACCTTCCACGGCAGCGCCTGTTCCTTCGGCGTCTACCCAGGAGGCTAATCCTGTTGTCGCCCTCGCTATTACCGGTCGTTACCTTCGTCTTCGTCGTAACCGTGACTCTGTGGGAGTTGTTGTCGCGGCGCTCGTCCGTGACACTGATGCTGTTGTTGTTCTTCTCTTCCCTGAGGCCCTGGAACCTCACCGCAGCCGGATCATCACCCGTGTCCGTAGCATCCTCCGCGGTCGCGACTTCGCTGGCGGTCGTGTTCCGGTGTTTGAAGCCTCCTCTGGTGATCTCCTGCGCCTTCCTCGCAAATCGTACTGTCGCCACGCGATTCAATGGCCGACGGTGGATGACGCTAATCGCTTCAAGCGCATGCTCCCGATCACCTACCGTTCGTCTGAAGGGCCGACGGTTGAGATTAAGGTGTTCCAGGATCCTGCCCCCGACTTCTCAGCTGCCAAAGCACGTGGCGAGACGGTCCTGGTGCTGCGCAACGTGCCCGTGGGGCTTGTTGTCCGTACGATCCGCTCTCTGTTGATGGCCAGCTCTACGGACGGGGTCCGCTGGCTTGGTGACCTGCTCTTCTTCCACAAGTTGTTCGATCCTTATGAAGAGTCGTTCCTTCCCCAGATGCTTGGCATCGCTGTTGCCTCTCCTAACGATCCCCTTTTTTAGGCTATCCCTGCTGTCATTTGGGTTCCAGATGTTCAGGAACCAGTTCTGGTGAACGTCTCGTCGCACTCCTGCGCTGTGTGCACCAGTAACCACCGTACGCGTGACCACAGCAGTTTCGCGGCTGTAAGGAGGAACCGCATCGCCAATCCTTTCCTCATCACCATGGGGCAGCTCCAGAATGTCAATGGTAACTTTACCCATGAGTGTCTCAAGTCGGTTCCCTGCTCGTCCTTCTGTTCCTTTGGTATTACCTTTCCCAGCTCCGCTTCCCCCTTGTATTCTTGTCCTTGGTTGTTAATGACCGGTTGGTATTTACTATGGTCCTGTTGGTTCATTGTCTTGCTTCGGCCATTACCCTGGGGTCTCTATCCCGCTCTCCCGTTGTGGGTTCCTGTGCCGCCCCGTACCTTCCCCCCTGCCTGTTACAGCCAGAATCATCGGCCAGCACCCTGCTGTGGCCTCCTTCAAGGCCGACCCCGGCACCTTCTTCATCGGGACCGATTTGAAGTGGAAGTCTGGTCTTGTGCTCTATGCACCTTCTGCTGCGGCTGGGCACTGGACAGTGCGATGGAACATATCGCCAGTCCCGCTCACAAGAACGCTCTTCAGCTGGCTTCTGTCAACATCACGCCCCTGGAGGAGTTCGGGGATGTGAAAGCTCATGTTTTCAACCAGAACGGCACGATCGCCACCTTCCTCGCTCAGGGTTAGGAGGCTTCTTCGGCTGGATATGCTGTGTGCATTACCTGTATCCCAATAATTCTGAGCTGTTGTATCCACAGTTGACATCCATGCATTACGGCTGGAAGCCGTGTGACAGCCACCTCTGTGTGTTTACGCCACCGGCTCCTTCTAAAGGTGCCACCTTTTCTTGCCCCTGTGGATATGTGCTTCTTGGAGCACAAGGGGCCCTCTCATATGGTGAATAATGGATATACACCTCAAACTACAATGCATCAATGTCAACGGTCTTAACTCGCCTCAAAAACTTGATGTACTGCGATCTTGGTTTACAAGGAATCCTGTTAATGTGCTTGTGCTCACTGACAACCGCCTGACCTCCAACTTCTCCCATCTTCTTTTCAAATTAAAACCCAAAGCCTATGCTCAAGTTCCCCCTCGCCTGTCCTCCTCCTCTCAGGCTAAACTTGGAGGTATTGCAATACTAATCTTTCATCCAAGTGTCTCCATCTCCACCAGGGCTTCTTCTGGTGATGGAAGGTGTTTATATCTTCACTGTAACTTCCTACATGAACAGTTCAGGCTTCTTGCCATCTACGCTCCTAACAAGTATCTTGATAGGCGTGCCTGGTGGGTCAATACTGTGACGCATTACCTGGAACAGCCCTCCGCCAGTTCTGGAACGATTCTCACTGGCGATTTCATGCTGCTTCTGCTTAATGATCAAATCCGTCTCGGGAATCTCCTCATTCCCACTCGTGCAGGCGCAAGACGTATGGAAGAGGATGAAATCTTTGATAAATTCCCCCCCTCCATCTTTCCCGGTAGTAGGACCCTCATCCTCAGTATCTTTGACGCCATTCCTATCAGTTGGTGGGCTACATTACGGAGATTCTCCCCGGGCAGAACATACCTGGCGGTCGATGACTGGGTCCTGGAGTCCAAAAAGACCTACTAACCGAACAAGATCTTTCGTGTTTCCAACCTTTTACCCGACTTCAAAGCTCTTGTCAATATCTTCAGTGTGCAGCAAGGGAGACAGGTGGCTACCGTGAGTGAAGGATGTCGCACCATCTCTTTCAAGGAGGTCATTCCAGTCCATGTTAAAGGACGATGGCTGGCTGGCCCCTTTGATCATGGCCCTGCCCTTGGATCTCGTCACGAACTATTCGCGGGGAACCCCTCACTCTCGGATATCAGGATGCTAATCTACAAGCCTCTACCTCTTAACCATCTGGAGCGGTGGAACATCATCGTACGGGACCCCATTCCTTTTCTTCCAGATTTCCATCACTCGTTCCTCAAGGACCAGCCTTCCCGACACCGTGACGTTCTCTTTCGACTATTCACTCTCACTCTGCCGTCCGGATCAAGGTACCGCTTCACTACTACCGGTGGCGCGTGCCCCCGCTGTGGTCCACCCTTAATCGAAGACCTACCTCACATGTTCTTTGACTGTGGACACGCGCCTGCGGTTGTCGAGTCAATTCAGCGAGTGGCTAAGCTACATCTACTCACATCAGTCGAACCTGCAGCGGTCTTCTTCCCGCTTCCTCATCCATCCAGCCTCGTGGTGAGGCCTCTGGACAGGAACCGGGACCTGAAACCAGTGGAGCGCACAGAGGCAGTGTTATTGGGTGATTTACTCGAAAAACATTCTCTCCTTGGCTGCTATCGGCACAAGCTTCCTGACAAGGCCATGTATTCATTCTCCTCCCACCAGAGAATTAATGGGTCTGCTCCCTCTTCGTCCCGTCTTGACAGAACCTATATCTCTGCCCAATGGGCGGACCGCATTCATCATGTCTCGTATATCTCTATGCCCCCGCCCCTTTCTGATCACAACCGAGGGCCTCTGGTGGCTCTTCGGTTTCGGAACCCCAATATGGCCCCAAGGCCTTGGCGACTTCCGCAATCGCTAATTCTCAAGCCTTTTGTTTGCTCTTCCCTGGAACGTTCCACTCAGGAACTGCAACCCGGGTTCAGCATTGAGGACTGGGATCGTTGGAAGGACAAGCTCTGTCGACAACTGAAATGGTACAGTAAGGAGGAAAAAACCCGGGTAAGGAAGACTATGTCCTTTTTAAGTGACGAAGTCTGTCACCTTCAACTTCACCTTCTCAAGAACCCTTCCGACCACCAGTGTGCTGCTCGCCTCTCCCTTCTTTCCGCAAGCCTGGAATCATACGAGTTCTCTCGTGCTGCCGAAATCGCGCTTAAGGCGAAGCTCAAGGTCGAAGGCTCTCGTGAGATGGGAGTCTCCTCTCTTCTCGTTGGTCTTCAGGGCCGTATTAAAGACTCTCTCATTCCTCATCTCAAACTCCCCTCTGGTGTGATGGTCTCTGACCTTCAGGGTATGTCCAACCATTGCACCGAGTATTTTTCCAAGCTCTATAATGGCCTTGCCTCAGTATCTCGTGACTCTGCGTTCTGGAATCAAGTACGTACCTCTGTTCTCCCCCCCGCCTGCTCTATTCGCTTGGATCTTCCCTTCTCCCTGGCAGAAATTGAGTCTGCTCTAGGGCGGCTTTCCAGGGGTAAGACTCCCGGGCCGGATGGTCTCCCTGGGGAGCTCTTCCGCTCTTACAAAAGTCTCTTCTCTCCACTGTTTCATACACTGTGCACCTCTATAGTCTCCCAAGGGAAAATTCCACTGTCTATGAGAGCCGGCAGAACGGTTCTCATTCCCAAGCGTGGTAGCACGGACCTGGTGTCAAATCTGCGGCCCATTACGCTAATGAATGCGGATTATAAAGTGCTTGCCCTTGTCCTCGCTTCCCGCTTACAGGCCGTTCTGCCCAATATCATTAACCCCGCTCAAGCCGCGTTCATCAAAGGGCAACGTATCGGTGACACAATCAACGATACGTTGGATCTCATGGAATGGGCGCTCAGTCAAGGTGACCCACTCCTCGTTCTCACAGTGGATATTCGAAAAGCGTATGACATGGTGGATATGCAGTTCCTTTACGACTGCCTACAACACCTGGGGATTCCGTCAGGATTCATTCGTTGGGTTGCCATGCTCCACACTGACACCACTACCAGAGTATCAGTCAACAACTTCTCTGGCCCTCTCTTTCCAGTGCGCTCAGGTGTGAGGCAGGGCTGCCCCTTAGCCCCTCTACTCTTTGTATGTGTGATAGAGGTCATGCACAGGTACTTACATTCCTTCCTCCCATGTTACGCCTTCAACCAATCCCAGCGTCGGCTTGCAGCCTGCTATGCCGACGATGTGTCAATCTTTCTCAATTTTGATTCTGAATTGCAGGTTACCACCCAGGCACTCAGCACATTCGCGGCCACGTCTGGGGAGCACCCGAACTGGGAGAAGTGCTCTATCATTCTCATTAACATGCACAACACCCCGCTGCCTCACACCGGATTAATACCTGTACGGGGATCCGATGACCCAGAGCGCATTTTGGAAATTTACGAGGAACTCAGTCATCCTGGGGCTACCACATGGGACAACATCCTCCTCCGAATCCGTGGCTCCGCCAAACTGCTGGCACAGTTTAAAGCCACTACCACCTGCTCTCCACGGAGAGGCTGGCCTCCTTATATGCATTTGGTGCTAGGTTTCAGCCCCCCCCTTCCCTCATACTCACAATGCTTGACCGTGTTATTGACATCTTCCTCTCCAACTCCCGTTACAAAGAGCATGGGCTCGCCACGAGGCTCATTCCCAAACGGATCCTATACAACAAGAAGAAACATGGAGGTGTCGGTGCTCTGGAACCTTCTTCGCACATTCGTGCTTTAAACATCCAGCGGGCTGTAAGGAGGTTCCATGCTTCTCCTTACGAAGACATCGCTCACTCTTGCGTTCCTGTGCCGTATGGCCTTCACTGTTATCTCTCACCCGTCGCCATGGTGTCTGCTCGTCGGTGCTGCTGCCACAATTCTCTGGCGAGACCGTTGTCCTTTCCACTACGAGCAGACGGCGTACTCACGACTCGAGACTCTGCATCGCATTTTGGGCCTGTTCTTAACTTCATGTAAAATCTACTTCAGTCGACGCGCCAAATGGTCTGATAAGAAAAAGCGCGCTACGAAAAATCGGCTCGCAGCTGCCGCCGCACTTCAGCTCATCACTTTCGGGATCGATGGTACCCCACATCTTCACCCAGCTCTGCGGAAATCCTGGCTGCTGAACGACTCTTTTCATCCCCCGTAGAAGAGGCTCTGACTTTAGCTGTGCATCCAGATAAAGGCTTTGGCCTTCATCCTATCTTTTGATAGGCAAGTAACTCTGTTTTAGAGTAGGTCTTTTAGACCTTGGCTATAAGCCATGCTTGTGGTGTTGCACTGTATGCGGTTACGACCATAATAAAAAACTGAAAACTTAAAACTTAAAACCCTCCCCTCCTCGCTGGCGCGCTTCCGCCCAATTCGCCAGGAAGGTTCCGTCGCCAGCTTCGCAGCACCTCCAAATGCAGCATGCTCGCCACGCAACGACAGGCTCGCCTTGCGAGGCGAAGTTCGGAAGTTCGCAACATTCTAACGGGGACAATCGATTGGATGATACGGGCAGATGCGAACATTCTCGAGAGAGGTAACCCGAGAACTCTCTTCTCCCCACCTACCAGCTCAATGTCGCACACACACACATACAAAGCGGGGCGAATCAGCATTTCGACATTCAGCCTTCTAATCAACAATAATTCCATCACCCGCAAAGGCCTTGTTCGGGAGAACAAGAGGAAGAGGAGTACCAGATCCAGAGGATGAATAGTACTAGGCTCGAAAGCCCAAAAATCGCGTGCGACCCCCATGCGACCAATTTCGTGACCAAACCTCGAGGTTTGGAAACATCAACCTCTTCTTCTCCTCTGCAGCGGCTCGAGATTCCGAGCCGCTACCCCTACAGTCCATTGATTGCACAGTAATCACAGGCAAAAGTGTCCTCACTGGCGAGGAGAAAGTGAGGATCAGAGGTCTTGAAATTTTGTTGGGCATCTGGGTTTCTACTTCATGTTTACCCAGGGCGGACACTGGGTCTCATCCTCTGGTTGAGGGGCTCCCGAACAGGGCCAAAAGCCGTATTTCCCCACTAAACCTCTGTGCTGGTTCTCTTGCTGCAATAGCACAATCGCCTCTGCTTTCCAGAAGTAGCAGCACTAGTCTTCATATTCCCGAAAGCAATCGATACTTCATCACTCGCATTCGCTTTCGCGCATCCCCTCTCCCCTGTCAAACCGATTCCCGTCTTCACACATTTCGAAACCCTGCTCGATACTCTTGCCACCTCCCCGTGCATGGCCCTCCAGCAGCACGACAGCGTTGCGTCAGCCTCGAACAACCCCCCCTCGAGCCATATCCGCCAGATCGCATCCTCCTCGTTCCGTCGCGAGGCGACTCGTACCTTCGAGACCATCGACCTCAACAAGGGTTGGAAAAATCTCCGCGCACGAGCTCGCGACGCTCCTAGCGCGGCTTGAAAAAGCAGCTGCTGGGTTGAAGCCTGGACTGTGCGCCGGTAGTGGTAGTTTTCTCAAGGCAGGCGATGATTTGATTGGCTTCGCGGAGGATGTAATTCGAGAAGCTGACGTGGACGGCGACGGAATGATTGATTTTGAGGAGTTTCTGCTCTCGGCGCGCGCAGGGCCGTCCCTTCTGGGCGAATACTTCGTCTCAGTTCCATCGTCCGATGACGAGGAATCAGAATCGGACGGTGGAAACGACTCAGAAAAGGACGAAATGGAAGGAGATTTGTTCCGCGCGTTTGAGGTTTTTGACGATGACAGCAACGGGGTTATTAGCGCGGAAGAGCTACAGTTCGTTATAGGTGTTCTTAACGGGGATGATTTGACGATGGAAGATTGCAAACGGATGATAAAACGGGTGGACACTAACGGGGATGGATGTGTGGATTACAGGGAGTTCAAGACCATGATGGCTGGAATCTTCAATTGACTCCAGGGTTGAGCTAGATAATAGACGACTTGGACATATTATACCGTATTTCTTATTGTATTGCCTAATAAAGAGATATTTATACGAATTGGACATCCAATCAACTTTTAGCAACCCACAGCTCCCCCCCCGGATGCACTACACTCAGGTCGCACCACCTCCCTGGTTCCCACACATACAAACCTTCCTGAGTTGAGCCTGCTGTCCATCCAGCCACACACGCCAGGCACATCACCATCACCCTCTGTCCTCTTGCAGCAATGCAACTCCCTCCCAACTCTGTCCTGCTAGAAGCTTCTGTGTCGCCTCACAAAGCACCTCCCTGTTTCCCAATCATACAAACCCTCCTGAGTTAAGCCTGCTGTCCATCCAGCCACACACGCCACACGCATAGCCCTCTGCTCACTACCCTGCCCAGGCTGTTGCTACCGCTCTCTTCTTGCAGCAACGCTACTCCCTCCCAACTCCGGTCCTGCCGGAAGCTTCTGTGTTGCCTCAGAAGGCACCACTCTCACAGGACTACAAGACCACAGCATGTATGTCCCTCCATTTCTGCTTCTGTGGCATCATTCCTTCTTCCTGGCCAGCAACAGGCAGCCGAGTTTATGGCTCCTGTTGCTCTGCCTTTGCTGGTGCTGCGGCTGCTGTAGAGGAGTCTGTGCCTCCTGTCTCCTTTATAAGGTCAGTCACGTTCCGCTCTAGCTCGTCTATGCGTGTACCCATCTCGTCGAGTGGTTGAGAAAAAATGGATTAAGAGAATCGGAAGAGGAGAGAGAAGGGATTGAGAGGGCGAGTGCGAGACAGGGAAGAGGAGAGGGGCAAGAGAGAGAGGAGATGGTGAGTTAAGGATGAACATCAGGCATGGCAGGAGAGAGGTGAAGAAGAAAAGGGAGACGAGTTAACAAACACGCCCGATTGTACACGACAGAAAAGCACATGGAGTTGCGTGCAATGTGAAAGGTGGGCATGAGAGGGAGGTGGGCGGAAGAATAGGGAGGAAGGAAAACGTAGAGCGAAGGAGAGGGAGGAGAAAAGGGGCAATCAGGGGCGGCAAAGCGGATATTCCTGGAGATGATTGTCTCGGACATGGTCTGGAAGCGTGCTTGCTGCAGGGCACAGGCGGAGGGACAAAGAACAGAGAACACAGGGAGAGAGAGCAGGTGGAGGGCGAGGCGAAACGGAAGGACAAAGATTAAAGAGAAATGCAATAGGGCTTCATTGAATGCAGGTGGAGGAACATGATGGCATGTGGAGGAACATGATGGCATGTGGTGGAACATGATGGCATGTGGTGGAACATGATGGCATGTGGTGGAACATGATGGCATGTGGTGGAACATGATGGCATGTGGTGGAACATGATGGCATGTGGAGGAATATGATGGCATGTGGAGGAACATGATGGCATGTGGAGGAACATGATGGCATGTGGAGGAACATGATGGCATGTGGAGGAACATGATGGCATGTGGAGGAACATGATGGCATGTGGAGGAACATGATGGCATGTGGAGGAACATGATGGCATGTGGAGGAACATGATGGCATGTGGAGGAACATGATGGCATGTGGAGGAACATGATGGCACTTGATTGACTTGTTGAGGCGCCTCAAAAGTCGTTTTTCTGAGCGCAGGTGGAGGAATATGATGGCACGGAATGGAGACCCGGAACAGGGAGCAGTGAAGATGGACGAGTGGCGAGGGTGAAATAGAGCACGCAAGATGATTTGACTGGTATTACTGGACTCGGAGCCTTTCCATTGGCTGAAAGAGCGTTTGTTGAGTCGACTCAGAAGTAGAGAAAGCACGATGATGATTTGAGTGGTATTACGGGGGCATTGAGCCTCACCATTTGCTGAAGAAGCGTTTGTACCTGCAAGGTGGGACACAGAGAGGGGCAACACAGAGACATGAGGAGAGAGAGGCAACACACAGAGAGGCAACACACAGAGGAGCAAGAGAAAGTGAGTGCTTCCCAGTGCATGGGACTCACACTGTACACGCACATTGCATCACGCGCGAATAGCATCGAAAGCGAACGCACAGCATGAAGTGCATGCTTCGTCACTAATCGAGCTAGGTGCTCGGATGTCATACACACACCACATATTTTCTAGTCATAGCACAGATCACCCAATTCAATCCAAGGTGCATCACATGCATGTCTTGCAGACGGACGGAGGTTGGTGTATGGAGACCAGCATAACGCTGTATTTTGAGACGTCTCAAAACTCTTCTTTTATCACGGAGGTTGGTGTATGGAGACTAGCATAACGCTGCATGACATGGCAATTATCTTATTTGTGCAGTTGAGCAAAATGCAGATGCAAGCATGGCATGGCATAGTATGGCATGGTATAGTATGGCATGGCATGGCATGGTATACCATATGGCATAGTATTGCATGGCATGGCATGGCATGGCATGGCAACTGACAAAGGCAGTGAGGTCAGCAACGTTGTGTGGCGCTGCTGCTTCTGCCTGCGTCCCCCCAGTGGTGCCCTGTGACTGTGGGTCCGATGCGGCTGCTGCGTTTCCTGAAGAATCCTGGGCGCAAGAGGGGGGGTATGGGGGGTGGGGGGGAAATGAGCTGCGTCTGCGTGCGTCCCCCCTGTGGTGCCCTGTGACTGCGGATGTTTTTGAGAATTCTCAAAAACACCCTGCAGCATCATGGCCTGTGACTGCGGATCAGACGCTGCTGCCGCGTTCCCTCAGGAATCCTGGGCGCGAGACGAGGAAGGGGGGGGTGGGGAAGGAGGGGAAGGGGAAGGGGGAAGGAGGGGGGAGAACAATATGCTGCTGCGTCTGCCTGCGTCCCCCCTGTGGTGCCCTGTGACTGCGGATCAGACGCTGCGGCCGCGTTTCCCGAGGATTCCTGGGAGAGGGAGGGAGGACGAAAGGGGGAAAATGGGGGATTTTCTAGGCGCGTCAAAGGTGTCCTCCCTGTGGTGTGGTGCCCTGTGACTGTGGATCAGGCGCTGCTGCCGCGTTACCTGAGGAATCCTGGGCGCGAGAGGGGGTGCCCAAGGGGGAGAAGGAGGGGGTTTTTTAGTCAACTCAAAAGTGGCGCTTTTTGAGTTGACTCAAAAGTGGCTCTGCTGCGTCTGCGTGCGTCCCCCCTGTGGTGGCCTGTGACTGCGGATCAGATGCTGCTGCCGCGTTCTCTGCAGAATCCTGGGAGCGAGAGAGGGCGCGGAAAGGGGAGGAGGAGAGGGAAGAACAATATGCTGCTGCGTCTGCCTGCGTCCCCCGTGCCCTGTGTCTGCGGATCAGACATTGCTGCCACGTTCTTTGAGGAATACTGCGAACAAGGGGTGCGAGGAGGGAGGTGGAAGGAGGGAGGTACAAGGAGGGAGGTCGAACCAAGACCGGCCTGACCGAACCAAACCAGTCCGAGGCTGCTCGTTTTCATGCGGCACGACGGCTGGGAGCCTATGGTCGACTGGCATGGCGATTCATGCCATGCAGCGACGCAGTCGCTTGTGAAAATTCTGAGAAATTTCAAAAGCAAAAACACGACGGCTGGGAGGCCATGTTCGATCTGGCACGGCGATTCATACCATGCTGTGACTGCGGAAAGGGGGTAGCGCGATGACGCGGATAGGGGATAGTGCGATGACGCGGAATACGCCAAAAATCACCCCACAGTCTCTGGAAATTACGAGTTCCAGAAGCGCGGCCTACTAGTAGTGTAAAGGAACATGAGAAACGTTTGGAGAGGGCGCAGCGGAAGAAGCGGAGTGAATCTGCACGAGTGTCGAGATGGTGAAAAGAGGTTCGACTCGCGAATCCCTAAAAAACGTAAGGGCGGGTCAGGGAGCGTTCGTTGTTTGAAAATTTGCAGTACAGATCCCCCGTTTTTTGCGTGACAGATTTTGCAGAGCACGGGTGTGAGTAATAAGCAGCACTTCGCCAAACTAGCATCGCAAAGGAATATCGCAAAACTCGCCCCAGATCTAACGAGGGTGAGGGAGAGGGTGTGGTTTTCGCAAGCAAAACTGCTGGTTTCGAGGGAAAGTTGATCTGTGTCAGTTTGCGGGGGAAATCCGGGTCAGATTCACGGGAATGAACGCAACCCTGTCCCGCAATAAGAATGTGTGTGGTGGTGAGAAGATGTAAATGACAAGCTAGGTTGCCGCATCCTAGCAGCGAGGCTACTATCGAGATGACTGTAACGAGAGTGTGTTGAAGCCGTGGTACTGTAGCAGAGCAAGCGGAGGCAGGAGAGCGAGAGAGGGAAAGCGAGAGAGAGCTGAAGAGGAGGGAGAAAGGGCACGAGAGAACGCGAGAGAGCGCGAGAGCCATGGGTCACGCGGCGTTTCAGCTCGTTCGCGCCGTAACCCTAACGGACACCTCTGGCAGCTCTCGCTCTTCTCCCAATCCCCCTAGCACCGCCCTCAGTCGCTTCCTCGGTCCCGCTGCGACGGCGACCCCGAGTCCGAGTCGCATTCTCTGCTGCACCCAATGGCGCTCCTCCATTCTCATTGGCTGCAGCGACGGCGCGCTGTTAGACTACCGCCCGGCAGGAGCGGCAGCATCAGCAGCGGCGGACCAATCAGCGGCTTCCGCGCCGCGTGTCGCGGCCGGCAACGGTGGCTATTCGCTGTTCGCGCGGAGAGACGGTTTCGCGCCATCCGCCATTCTGCGACTCGAAGTCGCCGCGCTGCCGACAGCTGCTGCTGCTGATAGTTCCGCTATCCCCGCCGCCCCCGCCGCCACCGCCGCTTCCGCCGCATCTGACGCTTCCGGGGCGGCGGGCGTGCTGATCGCGCTGGCGGACTGCGTGAGGCTGGCGGCGCTGCCGTCTTTGGAGCCGCTGACGTGTCTCCCGCGCACAGCTGGCGCCACGTCACTGGCGTGGGACGCGGAGGGCGGCGTGCTGTGTGTGGCGATCAAGCGGAGAGTCGTCGTGCTGCGGTTTGATGGTGGGTCCGTGTGGGTTGGTGTGGTATTCCCCCCTAAGGCCGAGCAACCTCCAAGAAGGAGCGCGAGTTCATCTGCCCAGACGCCCCTCTTGACTGTTCAACCCATTTCTTCCTCTTCCTCCTTCTCCCTTCCCTTCTTACCCTTCCTCTTTCCATCCAGGCCGAGCAACCTCTAAGGAGGGGCGGGAGTTCACCTGCCCTTCGTCCTTCCCCTTTCAACTCTTTTCCTCTCCTCTCCTCCTCAGGCCGAGCAGCCTTCAAGAAGGAGCGCGAGTTCACGTACCCAGACGCCCCTCTCAGGCCGTTCATCATCCCATCCCCTCCCCTTTGTCCTCTTCCTCCTCTCCAACCTCTTCCCCTTCGCCAATTCGATTCCCTCCTTTTCCTCCTCTCCCCACTTTACAACCCCTCCCCCCTCTCTGCCAGGCCGTTCAATCTTCAAGGAGCGCGAGCTCACCTGCCTGGACGCCCCTCTTACTTAGCCCGTTCAGCCTTTGCCACCCTCTTCCTCTTCCTCTTCCTCTTCCTCTTCCTCTTCCTCCTCAGCCATGAAGACTGGGAGAGCTGCAGTTTAGGAAAAAGCCGTTAGCAGAAGAAAGCCTTTGCCACCCGCTTCCTCTTCCTCCTCACATCTTCCACTTTCTCCCTCCCTTTTCATCGACACCTCCTCTCCTTCCCAGGCCGTTCAACCTTCAAGGAGGAGCGAGAGTTCACGTGCCCAGACGCCCCTCTCAGGCCGTTGATCCCATCCCCTTCCCTTCATCCTCCTCACCTGCCCCAAACTCTTTCCCTTTCGAACTATTCCCCCCCCAGGCCATTCAACCTTCAAGGAGGAGAGGGAGTTCACGTGTCCAGACGCCCCTCGCCTGCTCGCCCTGCCTTCTCCCACCTCTTCCTCCTTCCCATCCTCTTCCCCTTTCCCATTTCTTCCTTTCCCCGGGCCGCTCAGCCGTCAAGGAGGAGCGAGAGTTCACGTGTCCAGACACCCCTCTCAGGCCGTTGATCCCATCCCCTTCCCTTCATCCTCCTCACCTGCCCCAAACTCTTTCCCTTTCGGCCTATTCTCCCCTCAGGCCGTTCAACCTTCAAGGAGGAGCGTGAGTTCACGTGTCCAGACGCGCCTCGCCTGCTCGCCCTCCCCTCGCCCACCACGCTCTGCGCCGCCACGCCCACCAAGTACCTTCTGCACCACATTCCACCGCCCGGCACCGCTGGCAGCGGCGGCTCGTGGCGGGAAATGTTGCCATGTGGGCAGGTGGCCCCTCCCAGTGTGGTGAAGCTACCCCGTGGGGAGATGCTGGTGGGGAAGGTGAGATCTTAGCAGTGGGAAAGGGAGGTGCATGTGTGGCAGCGGCGGCTCGTGGCGGGACATGCTGCCATGCGGGCAGGTGGCCCCTCCCAGTGTGGTGAAGTTGCCTCGTGGGGAGATGCTAGTTGGCAAGGTGAGAGGGGGATGGTTGCTGCTCACACGTGTGGCACCGCTGGCATCACTGGCAGCGCTGGGAGCGGCGGCTTGTGGCGGGAAATGCTGCCATGTGGGCAGGTGGCTCCTCCCAGTGTGGTGAAGCTGCCCCGTGGGGAGATGCTAGTTGGCAAGGTGAGGTGAGGTCTTAGGAGGTGGCATGTGGGCAGTGTGGGCAGGTGGCCACGCCTATTGAGGTGATGTTTGTGGGGTCCACGTGCAGGTGAGCCTAAAAAGCGCACCTCAATACAAGGTGACTTTTGAGTCGACTCAAGAGGCGCCTATTGAGGTGATGTTTTTGGGGTCCATGTGCAGGTGAGCTTAAAAAGCGCACCACAATACAGAGAGATGCTGTGGGCAGGTGGCCGCGCCCAGTGTTTGTCGAGTTGCGGATGTCGCCATCTGTCCAGATGTTTCTGGGAGTTTTTGAGAATTCTCAAAAACTCCCTGAATTCTCAAAAACTCCCTGAATTCTCAAAAACTCCCTGAATTCTCAAAAACTCCCTGAAATCTCAAAAACTCCCTGAATTCTCAAAAACTCCCTGAATTCTCAAAAACTCCCTGAATTCTAAAAAAAACTCAAAAACCATCTGTCCAGATGTTTCTGACGAAGGTAGACTGCTGCTTTTTTTTTAGGTGCCTTTTGAGGCGATTTTTTTAGGCGCCTAAAAAATTTCCAGTGTTTGTGAAGTTGCCACCTGTCCAGATGTTTCTGGGGCGAAGGTAGACTGCTGCTTATTCTCCCTTGCTCCTCTCCTTCCCGCTGAGCCCCCCCCCCCCCCCCCCCCCCCAACCCCCCTTCTTAACCATCCGCCATGAGGACAGCATAAGGCTCTTCCTTGACGCCTCTGGCGTACGGTGCATTGTGGCGTGTACAATGCACCGTACGTATGTTTCTTGAGAATTCTAAAAAAAACATGCGCTACAATGCACCGTACGGCCCCATCAACCTTTGCCTCTCCTCTTCCCCCACACCTCTCTGCTCCCCCCCCCCTCTTCTTCATCTCCATCAGGACAGCATAGGGCTCTTTCTTGACGCCTCTGGTCGCCCTCTGCGCTCACACGGCATTAACTGGTCGCGCCCGCCCTCCCACGTGGCTGTTATGCCCCCCTATGCCCTCGCCAAGCTGCCCAACTACATCGAGGTATGGTCTTCATGTCTCAGCCTCCCTCTTACGAGTCTCTGTCATGTCATGTCCTTGTATGCTCCACCGCCCTCCCATGTGGCTGTCATGCCCCCCTATGCCCTCGCCAAGCTGCCCAACTACATTGAGGTGCGCATTGTCACACCTTCACGCACCTTCACACACAGTTTTTCACACCTTCACAAACCTTTTCACACCTTCACACACCTTTTCACACATTCACACACCTTCACAACGCACTGTCACGTCCATGTGTGCTCGACCCCTCTCCCTCGTAGCTGTCATTCCGCCCTACGCCCCCGCCAAGCTCCCCAACTACATAAGAGGTATGCCGTGCCGTGCCGTCACACTTCAATCGCATTGCACTCTCATGCCCATGCCCATGCCCATGCCCATGCCCATGCCCATGCGCACGTGTGCGTGCTCCACCTCCCACCTGTCTGTCATGCCGCCCTACGCCCTCGCCAAGCTCCCCAACTACATAAGAGGTGCGCTCGCCATGCATGTCACACCGTCGCAATGCATGGTTACATGTCACGTGGCACGTCTTCCCGTCTCGCCATATGTGCTCCACTGCCTTCCCACGTGGCACGTCGCTGCCATGCCGCCCTACGCCCGTGCTAACCTCATGTCTCTACCGCCCTCCCATGATTCACTGTCATGCCCTTGTATGCTTGCTTGCCGACCTCCCACGTGGCTGGCTGTCATGCCACCCTACGCCCGCTCCAGACCGCCCAATTACATCCAGGTGCGATCGTCACGACGCGACGAGGCACCGGAATGAGGTGTGCTTCGTGTCGTGACGATCGCACCTTGATTGCACTGGCATGTCCCTTTGTGCTGCACCGTCCTCCCACGTGCCTGTCTGTCATGCCGCCCCATGCCTGCCTTCGCCAGGCTGTCCAGCTACATGGAGGTGCACCTTGTGTAAAAAGACAACTTTTGTCAAAAGTTCTCAAAAGTTCTCACAAGTTCTCACAAGTTCTCAAAAGTTCTCAAAAGTTCTCACAAGTTCTCACAAGTTCTCACAATTCCTCAAAGGTTCTCAAAAGTTCTCACAAGTTCTCACAAGTTCTCAAAAGTTCTCACAAGTTCTCAAAAGTTCTCTTTTTTCGCCAGGCTGTCCAGCTACATGGAGATGCACCTTGCCTTCATGACTCTTTGTGATTGTCAAGAGCTTTTGCTTGGTGAGAGTGGTGAGTGAAAGCAGCAAAAGATCAAGCAAGCACATATATTGAAATAATCGGTTTCCTCCACTCTACTTTTTTCCCTTACACGCTCCCGTTCCCCTGCCTCCTCAGGTGCGCTCCTTGCTCCCAGGCCACGCCTTGGTGCAAACCATTCCCCTGCAGGAGCATGCATCGCTCTGCACCCCTCCCACTCTCCCTTGACCCTCCTGTATTCCTGATCCTGAACCCTGCCCTCCTCAGGTGCGCTCCTTGCTCCCAGGTCATGCTTTGGTGCAAACCATCCCCCTGCGGGAACATGCAGCGTTGTGGACTCCTCCAAATCTCCCCACTGCCACTACTGGCGCCGTTGAAGGCAGCAGCAGGGGGGCAGGGCGGTCAGCCCGGGGTGTGTTTGCAGTGGCGGAGGAGAGTGTGTACATCGTCGCTCCTGTCTCCCTTGCCGCTCAGGTGCGTGTCCCTCTGTGATGTGATGCAGTGCGGTGTGGTGTGGTGGTGTGCTGTGCTGTGTGGTACCAGTGCTACAAGCAGTGTCTTTGTCAAGGGCAGCAGCCGCAGAAGGGCAGCAGGGCGGTCAGCCCGGGGTGTGTTTGCAGTGGCGGAGGAGAGTGTGTACATTGTTTGCTCCTGTCTCCCTTGCTGCCCAGGTGTGTGCTGCTTAGAGGTGTGGTACGGTGTGGTGTGGTGTTGTTCGGAGGGTTTGTTTCACAGCTCCAAAGGCAGGGATGAAGAAGAAACTTACAAATCTGTACACCCAACCAATATCTTATTACTTGAAACAAACATGACCCTCTGTGTTTTCCCCTACTCTACTCACCACCATACAGATTGATCAGCTTTTGAGTGCAGGCTTGAGGATGACAAGGCTTAAAGCCTCTCTCACACCCGTGTAACCTTAGCTGCTTCCCCTGCTACACCTGATGAACCTTTTCTGTTTGCCCTGCCCAACGCAATGCAGATCGACCAGCTTGTGAGCGAGGGGCTGTTTGAAGAGGCGCTCTCTCTGTGTGAGGGGCTGGAGGATGAAGAGACTGTTTATTCCACCTGTCTGACACCTTCTCCTTCTCTACTTCCCCTGCTCATTGTGACACAGATCGACCAGCTTGTGAGTGAGGGGCTGTTTGAGGAGGCGCTCTCTCTGTGTGAGGGGCTGGAGGATGGGGAGGGGGAGGAGGAGGAAGGGGCGAGGGAGGGGGAGGAGGAGAGTGGCCATCCGAGAAGGCGCATGGACTTGGTTCGACTTCGGTGAGTTGAATGCCGAATTATGTGCATGTGTTGTGCACGTGGATGTGTATGTGCCGTGTATGCATGTGCATGTGCATGTGCATGTGCATGTACATGTGCATGAGCTATACGCCATATTGCTGTGCATCCATGCTTCTGAGGTGCCTCAAAAGGAGGGGAGCGGCCAGCCAAGGAGGCGCATGGCCAACTTGCCCTCTGCTCCTCGCGCTCTGCTCCTCGCCCCCTTTTTTCCTGAGCATACTATTATCATGTTATCCACCCCCCTTCCCGCACCTCTCTCTCCTGCCCCCTCCCCCGTCTCTCCCTCCCCACCAGTCTGGCCCACCATCTCTTCTCATCGGGTGAATTCGATCGGGCCATGCAGCAACTTTCCCTCTGCTCCTCGCCGCCCCTCCTCCCAGCCCTCTCCCTCTTCCCCTTCCTCCCCTCCCTCCCCTCCTCCATCCTCTCCCTCGCTGCCTCCTCCTCTCCCTATCCTCCGTCCTTCCCCTCCTCCTCCCCCTCCTCCCCCTCCTACCCTCTCTCCCCCTCCTCCACCCCATCTGCTGCTGCAACACCACTGGGAATGCAATCGCAATCGCAATCGCAATCGGATCTAACCGGGCGGCAGCGCAAGCTGGCGTTGCTGTCTTTAGTGGGTTTCCTGGCAGAGAAGCGAGCAGCGGCTGTAGCAGCAGCAGCAGCAGCAGCAACCGTGTCACCAGCATCAACGGTGGTTCCTGCTTCTGCTGCTGCACTAACGGAGCCCCTTGAAGCCAGAAATGAAGGAGAGGAAGAGCAGAGCATGTCAGCAGCCGAGGCAACAGCAGTTGTGATCGACACTTACCTCTCCATCGCCCTCCAGTCCCTCACCCCCGTCCCACCGCCACTCCCCCCGTGCTCCACACAACCTGCCCCAGCTTCCGCAGCAGAAGCATCAGCAGCATCAACTGAAGCAGATGCAGCGCAAGCAGCAGTGGCAGCAGCAGCAGCAGAGGCAGAAGAGAGAGCTATCCTCTCTGAATCACCTCCTGACTCGCCCGAGACTGCCTTTGACTTCAACCACTCGCTCTTCTCCTCCTCTGGGCCCCTCACATTCGGACAACGTCCCAGCCCCTCTCCCCCTGCTGCCAACAGCAGCAGCAGCAGCAGCAGCTACAACACCCACGGCTCCCTTGGCAGTAATATCAAGAGTGGTGACGCTGCAACCACCAGCACCATAGACAGCAGTAGCATCAGCGGCAGCAGCAGGCAGGGAACGAGTGGTGGTGGTGGGGGGGGGTCTTTCGAAGGGCCTCTGGATGCAGCGTCTGTTTCTCGCGCTGCTGCTGCTGTCACTGCTGCCGCTTCTGCTGGGACTGCTGCAATAGCCGCGCAATCAGCATCTTCTGAGTTCTCCCCTGCAGCAGTCGATCGCTTCATTGCTGCTCTCTCTCTTCCGAGCTCTCTCTCTCAGCCTCATCTTCCTGCTGCTTCTTCTCCCTCGGTTGTCATTCCGAATCAAAGAGGGAGAGCTGGGACTGATAGTGAGTTGCTTCAGATGCAAAGTGAAGGAGCGGGGAGAGGAGGAGGGGGGGCGTCCACGTCAGCAACGGGTGTTGCTGACTCAGCGGACCCGATGCAGCCACTCCGATCGGCCCTGCATGCGTTGTGGGCGGCGGACAACTTCTGCCACGTCAGCACTGTGGAGGCGGCGCTGCGTGAGGAGGACAGGTGGCGTGGCATGATTCGCTTTTTGTTTTTCAAGGGATTGCACAGAGAGGGTCTTGTGTTCTTAAGAGAGATGCTTAAAGGCGGTGGTGTGGGAACGGGGTGGGAGGGGGAGGAGGGGACGGAGGTTGAGGGAAGGAGGAAGGGTGAGGGGGAAGGAGCAGAGGAAGAAGGGGAGGGGGATGGTGGTGGTGGTGATAGTGGTGGTGGTGTTGGCACGAGGGGGAGGAGGAGGGATGCTGACGTGGTAGAGAACTGTTTCAAGGAATACGTGGAGCTTCTAGGTCAGCAGCCACGTCAGCAGCCGTTCGTGCTGGAGGCGCTGACGTGGCGCTTTGAGGACGACCCGACAGCAGCGCTGGCGCTGCTCACCTCACTGCGACACCCACCGCCCAACGGTAATAGTAATAATGGCCCTTAATGAAACCGGTTTTGTTTTTGGTCGTTTGTTGTTGCTTTGCTTTATTGAGCGCTGGCGCTACTGCTCACGTCGCTGCGGCACCTCCCTCCCAACGGTATGCATGCATGTGGCCTTCTCAACCCTCTTCCCGAACCTTTTCAACCTCTCAAAGTTTCTCAAGCCTTTCTAAATACCATCCGCAATTTAAGAGGGCGATATCTGGTATCTACCCGCCCTAACTTGAGATCAGGTGCCTAACAAATCTGCGCTGCTCGTGTCGCCGCGACACCCCCCTCCCAATGCTGTGCTTGCATGCGTCCGTCCTTCTCAACCCTCTTTATATATAATCCGCGAGTGCTACCTGTTTGAGGCGCCTACAAAGAGAGCTATGCGAGGTGACTTTTGAGTCGACTCAAAAGTCACCTCTAATCCGCGAGTGCTACCTTTTTTAGACGCCTACAAAGAGAGTTATGCGCCCCCCTCTCGCTCATGCTGCTCCCCTGTCAGTCATCCCCTCTCCCTCTTTTTGAGTCGTCTCAACACCCTGCCCCTCCCTCTACCTCCCGGCCAGACCTGGTGCTCGTTCTGATTCGTCAGGTGGCGCCTCATCTCAGTGCTTCCTTCCTAAAGCATCTCTTAGAGCAAACAGCCCAAACCATGGGAGACGAGGGTGGAGTTTGGCTCCTTTCTGTCATTCCCCCATCATGCTGCGGCCCTGTCCCCCCCCACTCCGTCCTGCACCCCGCCTCTCCCACCCACCAGACCTGGTGCTCTCTCTTATTCGCCAAGTCGCCCCTCATCTCAGTGCTTCCTTCCAACTCCCCTCATCGTGTTCCCTTCATGCCTCCCCGTGTTCTCTGCCTGTCCCCACCGTTTCCCACCCTTTCCACCCCACCAGACCTGGTGCTCTCTCATCCGTCAAGTCGCCCCTCATCTCAGTGCCTCCTTCCTCGAACATCTCTTAGAGCAAACCGCCCCGGCCATGGGAGAGGGGGGCGGAGGCTGCTCCTCTTCCCCGTTCCACCATCCTCCCCTCATGCTGCTGTCCTGTCCCCTCCCCAACTTCCCCACCAGACCTGGTGCTCTCTCTCATTCGTCAGGTGGCCCCTCACCTCAGTGCCTCCTTCCTGGAGCATCTCTTAGAGCAAACCGCTCAGGCCATGGGCGAGGGGGGTGGAGGGGAGGGCGTGGGGGAAGGGGGCAGGGAGGGGGAGGGGGAGGAGGAGCAGGAGGGATTTGGAGAGGGTTGGAGGGGTAGCAGCGGTGGTGGGGGGAGCGGGAGAGGGAGTGGGGAGAGTGGACGGCGGTGGAGTAGCAGTAGTGGTGCTGGTGTGTCTGGTGGGGGTGGGGGTGCGGGTGGGGAGGTGCAGGATGTGGGAGCAGCGGCATCCCAGCTACAGCTAGACCTGGTGCGTCTGTGTCTTTTTGAGCTGAATTCTGACTCATTATGATTTATTTTACGTGGAGTGGAGTGGATGGAGGGGAGCATGCTTCTCTCTGGTAGACTGTCTCCTCTCCTCTGCGCCTCCAGTCCCTCTCTCATTCATCTGTTATGCCTACTCCATACCTCTCCTATGCATCTCTCGTCTTCCTGTCTTTTACCACCCTTACCCCTCCCTCCCGTACCTCTCGTGTTGCTTTCCCGTACCTCAGGTTCGGCTCAGCCTTCACCGGGTCAAAACGGAGCTCTGCCAATCAGCAGCAGCCACGTCAGCAGCAGCAGAAGCAGCAGGCGAGCGCACTGGTGTGATTGGTCCAGAGAGGGCCAAGCTGGCAGCTGTGCTGCAGCGGGTCAGACTGCGTCTCATTCCAGAGGTGAAGTGCAGTGAGGTGATGTGATGTGAGGTGAGGTGAAGTGCAGTGATGTGAGGTGAGGCGAGGTGAGGTGAGGTGAGGTGAGGTGAGGTGAGGTGAGGTGAGGTGAGGTGAGGTGAGGTGAGGTGAGGTGAGGTGCGGAACGGTGTTGTGTGGTCGTGTATGGTAGGGTGGGTGTCGGATGGGTTGGGGAGAGGGGAGGGGAGGGCGAGGGGTGTAGGGTGGGTTTGTGAAAGGTGAGGTGCAGTGAGGTCAGATGAGATGAGATGAGGTGAAGTGAGGTTAAGGGGCATATGGGTCTTTTTTTACGAGTGAGTGGGCTTCATCTTGAGCCTGCCTGGCCATGCAGCAGTGACGCATGCACGCACCCATTCACTCTCCCACTCGGCCTTTCACGACTCCAACAAGCGACTGCCCCCCCTCCCCCTCCCCCCTCCCTGCTCGTCCCTGCAGGTGCTGCAAATGCTTCCTCCAGACTCCCTATTCGAGGAGAAGGCCTCCCTTCTTCTGCGCCTCCTGCTCCACACCTATGCCCATCCACCTGCCCAAGCCATTGCAGCCGCACCAACAGCAACAGCAGGAGGAGCAGCAGGAGGACCGGGTGCAGCGCCCGTTCACGCGGCTACTGTGGGAGCAGTGGCGCCTTTAGGTGCAAGAACGCCCATGCGTGCAGCAGAGGCGGCAGCAGCAGCAGTGGATGCAATGGGGGGCCGGGATGCGTTGCTGTGGATGGTGCTCGTGCTCTACGCCAGGAAGGTATGTTACCTTCTTGGGAAGTAGGCGAAGGAGATGGTATGTGATATTGGGAAGGGCAGCAGCAGCAGTGGAGGCAGTGAGCGGTCGGCAGGGATGCTCTGCTGTGGATGGTGCTCGTGCTCTACGCCAGGAAGGTACGATGCCTCGTTGCACGCAAGATTCATATGCCATGTCAGGAAGGGCTGTGGCAGACAGTGCATGCAGTGAGCGGTCGGCAGGGATGCTCTGCTGTGGATGGTGCTTGTGCTCTACGCCAGGAAGGAATCAAGGCTTAACAACGTACCACCCTGTCCTCTTGTACCTAGTGTGATTCTCTAAACTAAAGCCCCTAATAAATCGTCTCAAATGCTGAGGCGCCTCAAAAGGGTACTTCACTGGGAGGGTTTATTGGCGACATGAAGCTTTCTCTTGGCTTCTTGAGACGTCTCAAAAATACACTTTTAGTTATCACTCCGCTGGGAGGGGTTATTGGCGACACGAAGATTTCTCTTGGCTTCATCAGAAGTGTCGGCAGGTTAGAGCGGTCTATCTTGTGGTGCCCAAATCATACACCCCTTGCCTCTCCTCCTTCCCCCTTGCACCACCCTCCACCCCACCCAGCCCCTGAGCAGCTGAGTCAGACTCTTCACTGCATCCCCATCTGCGACCAGCTGCTCTCCCTCTCCTCTCCTCTTGCATGTGATGTGTGTTTTTCTAGGTGCCTGATATATACCCCTCCCCTTCCCCATTTTCCACCCAACCCCCGAGCAGCTGAGTCAGCCTCTTCACTGCATCTCCATCTGCGACCAAATCTTCTCCTCTCCGCCCTCTCGCCCATCCGCCACCTCCCTCTCTCACCACCCTTCTCCCACCCCTCCCTCCTCCTTCTTACCCTTCATCTCCCCTCGTATGCATCCTCCTCCCACCACCACCACCACCTATTCGTCCTCCTCCTCTTCCTCCTCCTCCTCTTCTCACTCCCACATTCCTGCGCTCATCCCTCTCCTCCCTCCCTTCTCTTCCACTTCCATAACCGCTTTCCAATCCACTCCCACCACTGTCACCACTGCACAAGCACAAGCACCACCACCAGCAGTGGGAGGGGAAACAGGAGGAGCAGCAGCAGGGGCAAAAACAGCAGCAGGAGGAAGAGCAGGAGAGACCAGAGGGGTTGCAAGGGAGGAGGCTACCCCTGATGTGGGAGGGAGCAGCTCTAGCAACTCTAGCAACTCTAGCGCCCTTCTTACTGCGTCCACACCCCACCAAGTGCTGCTGCGGGTGCTGCTGCTGTCTGACGTGGCGCTGACTCAATTTGCCGCCCACTTTGGGAGGATCTACCCTGTCAGTCAAGGGGAGGGCGAGGAGGGGAAGCAGAGAGGGGAGGAAGGTGCGGAGAAGGGGCATGGAGATGGACAGAAGGGAAGGAAAGGAGTTAGAAGGGAAGCAGAGATGGCAGAAGCACCAGCAGACACAGCAGCAGCGGATGCATCAGCAACGGCGATTGGTGCAGAGAGGAAGGGAAAGAGACTAGCTGTGATAGCAGATGTGGAAGAGGAGGGTGGGAACAGGGAGGGAAACAGCAGCCCTGCCTCGTCACCTTCCCTTGTGCTTTCCTCCCTCCCGGCACCACAAGGTCTCACGGACGTGACTTTTGAGGTGCCTCAAGGTCTCACAAGGTCTCAAAAGGCACCACAAGGTCTCACGGGCGTGACATGTGTTTCGAAAGAAGGGAGGGAAGCAGGTCAAGCCTTTGATGCGGTTGGGAGGCGAGGGGGGGCGAACAGGTGGGAGATGAGGGAGGGAGTGATGGTGGGGGCGGCTCTAGAGGTGATGGAGAGGCGGTGGGCAATGGTTGACCCCTGGGAGGCGTTACACATGCTACCAAGTGACGTACCTTTGCAGGTGAGATGTGATGTATATGACGCAGTGAGCACATGATCATGCCTCCAGCGGTGTAGGTGATGGGGAGGCGGTGGGTGATGGTTTAACCTTTGGAGGCGTTACACATGTTACCAAGTGACGTGCCGTTGCAGGTATGATGCACATGAGGCAAGGCAGGGTTTCTTTTGGAATGTCAAAGCCACCCGCACTTCCACCCCCATCTTAACTTCTATTTGCACCCCCTGAGAGTGCTGCCGTACCTGGAGGCAGTGCTGTGCGCGGGCAGCGAGCAGAGGAGGAACGCGCTGGTTTACTTACAAGGCAATCCCAAACCCACTTTCATCCACCCCCACCCCCACCCCCACCCCCACCCCCACCCTCAGAGCGTGCTGCCATACCTGCAGGCAGTGCTGCGGGCGGGCAGTGAGCAGAGGAGGAACAGTTCTCGTTTACTTACAAGGCAACCCCACCCCCACTTTCATCCACACCCCCACCCATTTCATCAGAGCGTGCTGCCATACCTGGAGGCAGTGCTGCGGGCGGGCAGTGAGCAGAGGAGGAACAGTTCTCGTTTACTTACAAGGCAACCCCACCCCCACGTTCATCCACACCCCCACCCATTTCATCAGAGCGTGCTGCCATACCTGGAGGCAGTGCTGCGGGCGGGCAGCGAGCAGAGGAGGAACAGTTCTCGTTTACTTACAAGGCAACCCCACCCCCACTTTCATCCACACCCCCACCCATTTCATCAGAGCGTGCTGCCATACCTGGAGGCAGTGCTGCGGGCGGGCAGCGAGCAGAGGAGGAACAGTTTTCGTTTACTTACAAGGCAACCCCACCCCCACTTTCATCCACACCCCCACCCATTTCATCAGAGCGTGCTGCCATACCTGGAGGCAGTGCTGCGGGCGGGCAGCGAGCAGAGGAGGAACAGTTCTCGTTTACTTACAAGGCAACCCCACCCCCACTTTCATCCACACCCCCACCCATTTCATCAGAGCGTGCTGCCATACCTGGAGGCAGTGCTGCGGGCGGGCAGCGAGCAGAGGAGGAACAGTTCTCGTTTACTTACAAGGCAACCCCACCCCCACTTTCATCCACACCCCCACCCATTTCATCAGAGCGTGCTGCCATACCTGGAGGCAGTGCTGCGGGCGGGCAGCGAGCAGAGGAGGAACAGCTCTGTGGTGAAGAACCTGAGGCGCAGCGAGAACCTGCAGGTGAGCGGTGCAGTGCGGTTGGTGAGGGGTGCAGTGGGGCTGGTGAGGGGTGCAGTGCGGCAGGTGAGGGGTGCAGTGCAGTAGATGAGTGCTGCTTCATGCTCAGAGTCGGAACAGTGCTGTGGTGGAGAACCTGAGGCGGAGTGAAAAGCTGCAGGTGAGCGGTGCAGTGTGGCTGGTGAGAGGTGCAGTGTAGCAGGTGAGGGGTGCAGTGTGGCAGGTGAAGGGTACACAGCAGTTGGAGTGAACACCTGCACGCGAGTGGTGGCCCCTGAGAAGAAGGTAAGTGAAGTATCATGTGACTCCCAAACTATGCTAGCTCACATACCTGTAGGAATCTGTATGAGTTCTATTTCGACTCGAAGACCGCCCTCGTGAAAGGTACCATGTCTGTGCCATCTGTCGTCCCTCCCTGACCTCCTCCCTTTCTTGTTCGCCCCTTCCCATCCCTTTCCACCTCCCCTTCTCCTACTCCTCCCATCTTCTACGCAGCTCCCCAAGGAGTTGGCGAATGGAAGGAAACGCCATGTGAGCATCAGGGTATACCGTGTCTCTGCACCACCTATCCTCCCTCAAATGCCCACCTCCCTTTTTCTTTTTCTTCCCTCTTCCGACCACCCCCCCTGCCCTCTCTTTCATAGCTCCGGGAGGAGTTGGCGAATGGCAGGAAGCGCCACGTCAGCATCACGGGGGACCGGCTGTGCGCCATCTGTCGCAAGCGGATTGGAGGGAGCGTGTTTGCCGTCTATCCGGGCGGCACGCTGGTGCATTTTGTCTGCTTCCAACACCACCAGATGCAGCTGCCTGCTTCTGCTGGTCCGTGATTGGAAAGGCAGTTCAGCTGCCCTTCAGGGTATTTGTAACATTTTGTCTGCTCAACACCACTAGATGCAGCTGCTTGCTGCTGCGGGACCATGATGGGAAGTCAGTCGCCTGCAGGGTATCAGTACTTGATTTTTGAATGTGTAACATACTAAGAATAGGAGATACAAGTAGGGCTTGCATTTTTGTTTTTTCTACCTCAAAAATAGTATGACTGTTCTTTCTTGCATCAAGTGTATATTCTCTTTGTAGCTACGGCTTTTTGCTCACAAGAAAATCCTCGTGTGTATTGTTTTGAGCAGCAGGTAAGAAACAACTTGTGGTTGATAGGGTTGCACATTTTCGCTAATCCTTTTGAAGGGTGTGCCGAATGATGACGGTTCCTTCGGGTTTGGTAGGATGCAGAGCAATTTGCGGCTTGGCAGTGCGGTAAAGCAGTGTGGTGAGATTCGTAATGTCAGCCCGGCTCTATTGACCAGATCAACACCTCCAAGCCAAGCACAGCTCCTAGCCGCTTTTCGTACTAATTAGTAGCCCCGCTTCTCCTTTCCCTCTTTCCCCTCGGCTTACCTCCAGTTTTATATCACCCGCCATTCCACATAAGACCGCACGTTCCACTAGTTTCTCCTAGCGTTAAACCGTCTCCTGTCTCTCGAAAAGCTGGTAGCCAGTCAATCGCAAGTTGTCTAAATCGTTGTTTTTCCGTAGGAGCTTTTTTCGCAGTTTGTATCCTGTTCGCCCGGCGTACTTTTACCTTCGCGTGCGGTTTCGCGTGGAAACTCCAGACGCGCCAAGATGGCGACCAAAGTGCAGCGGATTATGACCCAGCCCATTGTGCGTGCTAAGTCTCAGGGTGTTTCCGGGTAGTTAAAGATATAGGCAGACAACTCTAAATAGCATCCCTCTCGGTGCAGCGGAGTAATACCAATTCTATCGTGCGCGCTACAGCTCATCGAACTAAAGATCGGTTCTTGTGCTTGTGCTTGTGGTTGGGGTTGCACTTTTTTTCGCCGATTGCGTCACTATTCCTTCTCCGTTGCCGATTCCGACTCTGCTCATACGAAACTTTGAAATTCGTATACGGCACAGCTGGGTTATCAGACCTTATTTTTCGTAAATAGCATTTATCGCAATTAGGGTTCCACCACCCCAAGTCTGATCTTCTCGCTCCATGTCTCTCTGGATTCTCACTGCTTCGTTCTTATTATCTTTTACCTCGTCTAATAACGTTTTTATTTTTCCCCTCCCCTCTCCCCGGACCTCATCTTCCCCACCACCCCCCTCCCCCCGTTCCCCCTCTTCCACCCGTTCCCCCGTTCCCCCGTTCCCTCCGCCCCTTTCTCATCCGCCAATCTGTGCATGGGCGCGTCGCTGTTGCTGCGGGGTTGACGGCTTCAGAACTTGATATTCCGATTCCTACAAAGTGTGAGTATGGGCTATTTGGTTCATGACACCTGCGCTTCTCTCCCTGCTACCGTGCAGTCATTGTTAGCTCCTTGCACAAAATTTCCCGTTTCCAATTTGACAATTAGCGAACGGAGCAATTTGACGAAGGCCAGGGTTGGTTGCAAACGGTCGTTACTCCGGATTGGCTCCGTTAGGGTTGACTATGAAATCACCTGCAACTCCATCCTCGTCTCTTTCCCACTCGCATCCGTCATTCTCATTGTATCTCACCGCCTCCTTCCGCTCCGCACTGCCCCCCTCTGCACTGCCCCCCTCCGCACTGCCCCCCTCCCCTCCCCCCCCGCCTCCGCCACCCCCCCTTCCGTGTGGTGCTTGCTTCTGGTGTGGCTGTTTCTCTGCCCCAATCTTGTGTGCCGCGCTGCCCCAATCTTGTGTGCGGCTCTTGTCCTGCAGAAATCGCGGATTCAGATCTGGCTGTATCAGCAGAAGGACACGCGGATCGAGGGCAGAATCATTGTGAGTTATAGACACACCGTGAACTCTTGCGCCATCTCAAAAGCCACCTTTTGAGTCGACCCAAAATGCTTCAGTCGACTCAAAGACTAGCAGAATGACACGCGTATCGAGGGAGGAATCATTGTGAGCACCAGACACATCAAGAGCAACCGTTCTGCAAACCCCTTAGCACACCCATTTGCAGATCCCTTTTCTAGCTCTCACCATATTCATCGTAATTTTGCGGATGTGCTGATATTGCACTTTCTTGCACTTTATGGTTGCACTGTCTTGCGCCTACCATCCATATCTCTTCCTGGTTTCCAAACTTTTCGATTTACATGTTCTTCAATGTGCCGTCATCGCTGCTAGGGTTTCGACGAGTACATGAATTTTGCGCTTGAAGATGCAGAGGAGGAGACCTCTCGTCTCTTGGTGGCCCCTCACCTCCCTCTCTCTCTCCCTCTCCATCTCCCTATCACATGTGCGCCAATCGTCATCCATCCCTCTCAGGGTTTCGACAAGTACATGAATCTGGTGCTGGAAGATGCAGAGGAGGTTTCCATGAAGTAGAGGAACTCATGTGCCCTCATCCCTCTCTTTCTCCTTCGGTGCTCCAATCCACCTCCCTCTCAGGGATTTGACGAGTACATGAATCTGGTGCTGGAGGACGCAGAGGAGGAGACCTCTCTTGTGTAGCCTCTCACACCCTTCCTCACGTGTGTTCCTCGCTCTCTTGTCTATGTGGCCCCTCACAGGGTTTTGACGAGTACATGAATCTGGTGCTGGAGGACGCAGAGGAGGTTTCCATGAAGAAGCAGACCAGGAAACCACTCGGTATGTTCCTCCCTTTTCACCTCCATTCCACCGCACTCCACTCCACTCCACCCCCACCGCGCTCCACTCCCCTTTCCTTACTGCAACTCGCACCTTTCTCGTCGCATCATTGCACTTCGCATGTGGGTCATGCATTGCATTGCACCACGATTTTTTAGACGTCTTAAAAAATCGTTCATTGCACCCCGGTACTTATGTGGAATCCCAAAAGAATAAGAAATTCACTGTCTTCGCCCCTTTTCCCACCTTCCCCTCTCTCTCATTTCCCTTATTGGCTGGCATCCCGTCTCCCCCTGCTCTTGTCCTCTCCTTCCCGCTTCTCCTCCCCGCTTCTCCTCCCGCTTCTTCTCCCCGCTTCTCCTCCCCGCTTCTCCTCCCCGCTTCTTCTCCCCGCTTCTCCTCCCCGCTTCTCCTCCCCGCTTCTCCTCCCCGCTTCTCCTCCCCGCTTCTCCTCCCCGCTTCTCCTCCCCGCTTCTCCTCCCCGCTTCTCCTCCCCGCTTCTCCTCCCCGCTTCTCCTCCCCGCTTCTCCTCCCCGCTTCTCCTCCCCGCTTCTCCTCCCCGCTTCTCCTCCCCGCTTCTCCTCCCCGCTTCTCTTCCCCACCCCTCCTCCCCAACCCTCCTCCTCAGGTCGCATCTTGCTGAGAGGAGACAACATCACGCTCATGATGAACACGTGAGTGCCTTCCCCATCTGGCTGGCCTCCATAATCCATAGATGGTTCTTCAGTCCACTCATACACTCCCTCTAGGCCGCATCTTGCTGAGAGGAGACAACACCACCCTCATGATGAACACGTGAGTCCCTTGTCCTTCCTTCCGCCAACCGTCTATGCTGTGGTGATATATGCCGTGCTGCCATACCATGTTAGAGTCGCTTCTTCTGAGAACTCTCTAAAGCTGTTGCTTGCCCATCTTCCGTGTGGCCGTGTGATGTGCTGTGCTGCCATACCATGAGGATCTTGAAAACCAACCCACTCATGGCATTCTCAGTGCCATGCCATGTAGCATCACATCCCATCGCACTCCATTCCACTCCACTCTAATCCATCCCATTTCATCCCATTACATCCCATGCCATCTCATTCTGTTCTAATCCATCCCATCCCATCCCATCCCATCCCATCCCATCCCATCCCATCCCATCCCATCCCGTCCCGTCCCGTCCCATCCCATCCCATCCCATCCCATCCCATCCCATCCCATCCCATCCCATCCCATCCCATCCCATTCCATCCCATCCCATCCCATCCCATCCCATCCCATCCCATCCCATCCCATCCCATCCCATCCCATCCCATCCCATCCCATCCCATCCCATCCCATCCCATCCCATCCCATCCCATCCCATTCCATCCCATTTTGTTCTAATCCATCCCATTTCAATCAGTTCCACACAGTAAAAGGTGCATTCACATTTTGGTCATCCTTCATCCCCCCACTACCTGCCCCCCCGTCTCCCTCCCCCAAAACACCCTTTCCTCCCCCTCACTCTCTGACTGCCAATAAATTCTGTCTGGTCGTTTTTCTTTTAACCTGGGCATGGCAAGTGATGAGTTAATTTCATAATCTGCATGTTCGGGGTCAACACAAGGCCAACATCCGTGAAACCATGACTGCACTTGCAACAACAGGCCAAAATACATCATTTGCGCCCGTTCCTTCGCTGATCACGAAGGGCCGATGTTTGCCTCAACCCTGCCTGTGTTTTTGTCCTGCCTTTGACTGCTTTTTCTAACCCATCGTGTCCTATCCAGGGGGAAATAACAAGGGGGAGAATCGTGAGTGCGCTTGGTTGTGCGAGAAGGCTGTTGTGCTACACTTGCTTTGCACCTCGTCTCTTCCCTCCCTCCTCGCCTTGCCTTGCTGGGCTGCCACCAGGGGATCCTCCTGTGTGGCTGTTTCCCGTTGACACGAGGCACGTATGTAGGCAGGCATGCACACTCTTGTACTGTGTTGCAGCGATGTATGGTAGGTAGGAACGCTGATCACTAATGCTGGGCTGAGTAAAGCCCTAGGATCGTTTTAGAGACTATACTTGAGTGATATATTACAGCGGAAGTCTGTGATTACTTGAGCTAGTACTGGTATAATGAGCAAGAATTCATTAAAAATAAATTTAAAAAAACAAGAATATACACACATACACATCACTAGGTGTGTAAAGCCTTCATAAGCTTCCCTTCAACTACTGGCACAAAGCAGCACACATCCTCACCTCACACCCTTCTAGGGCAAAAGCACGCGATCCAGCTGGTGTGCCTTCACAAACGAGCCTCCTCGTGTCCACCTGCGCCCAGAAGTGACTTCTGAGTCGACTCAATAGTCACCTTGAGTCGACTCAAAGGTCCCTTCTAGGGCAGAAGCACACGATCCAGCTGGTGCGCCTTCACAAACGACCCCTCAAACATCCTCTTCGTGTCCACCTGCGCCCAGAACAGCGTCGACGCATTCCTCGCACTAAAGGCCACCTTTGTCCCAGGGTTGAAAATCAGGTTCGGCCGCACACTGTGCTTCACAAGCACATACTTGTCCTTCTGTGAGTCGAAAAACAGCAACGGAAAAAGCCCGTTCCCGTCCGGCACAGCTTTCAGCCTTTTGAGGCTGTAAAGCTCAAGGAGGATGTGGAAGATAGCGACTTTTCTCGACACCGCGTGTCTCGAACGGAAGAGGGCTCGGAAGAAGGCCGCATCGGTGGGCGCGAGGAAGGTGAGTGGGGCGTAGACAAAATCAGCATCAGCGGTCTTTTCTGGCAGGATGGAGGGAGCAGGGAATCGGGGATAAGAGAAAGAGTCAGGGAAAATGACTTCTGAGGCGCCTCAAAGGAAGGCCGCATCGGTGGGCGCGAGGAAGGTGAGTGGGGCGTAGGCAAAGTCGGCATCAGCGGTCTTTTCTGGCAGGATGGAGGGAGCGGGGATACGAGAAAGAGTCAGGGAAAATGCGTTCACTGAGTCCTGAAGGTGAAGGTTGAGGTGCAAGGGACGCCAATCTCTGGTTGAGTTGCAATGTTTAGATGCACGTAGGTAGGTCCATGCGGTGTCACGGGTTTCCTCTGGCAGGACGACGGGGAGGAAGAGGGGAGGGGGGGGAAGAGAGTGGTGGGAAAGTCGACCCAATGAGGCGTTAATGGGTCGACTTAATGAGGCTTTAATGGGTCGACTTAATGAGGCTTTAATGGGTCGACTTAATGAGGCTTTAATGGGTCGACTTAATGAGGCGTTATTTCAATGACTGTGAATCTGTGAAAGAGATACTCTGGGCTGTTAATCACATGACCCCTCTCGGCGATGTTAATCACAGCCCCTCGGCCTTCCAAGGTGATGACCCTGGTGAAAAGTAGGGCGTTGAGAGTTCACCCATGACTTGGCTCAAGCGACTCTTGACTTACGGCATGGCACAACAGAGCGGCTGCGGTTCTTCATGTGAACGGGTGGGGTGGTTTCACCCAATGGCTTATCCGTGTTGTTTCTGGGGTGATGAGGTTGTGGAAAGAAGTGAAGATTGGACACCTGGCATGCGTTTACACCCTCTCGCCCACCCTTGATTTCTCTGGCGAAGAGGAAGGAGGGATGGGAGAGAAGCGAGAGGGGGGGATGTTGGAGGGGAGAGAGAGAGTATGGATTTAGGGTTTCAGGTTTAAGGTTTCGGGTTTATGGGGGACTGCTTTGCCATACTGGAACCCGCCCTGGAGCTCCCTTAGAGTGTCTCAAACGGGTAACTGTTGATTTTGGTGATGTTTAGGATGTTATACGTACTCGCATGCATGTCTGTAAATTTCAGGACTACCAATGCATGGACCTTTTGAGGGTATGGATGAGAGGTATGGAGAGAGAGAGAGAGAGAGAGAGAGAGAGAGAGAGAGAGAGAGAGAGAGAGAGAGAGAGAGATGTCAGCGAAAAGGGAAGCTGAGGCCTTAGTCTGCATAGAAGCACACAAGTGCACAAGACTCGAAAACATGTTTAGACTCTCATTCTGCCTCGGTTTCCAAATGCCTCTGCTACTCAGAGTGGTTTTAAACAAACATGAAGTTTGTTTTCCTACATCCAGAGAGTTTCTCTGAAAACCGAGTCAGAATGAGAGATGCAAGAAGAAGGCGGGGAACAAAGAAGAAGAAAAAAAAAGCAAGAACAAGCAATGGGAGATTTAAGTGCAGAAAACGGAGAGGCTTACCAGCACTGGACACGAATGATCGCACTGTTTTCGCGAAGATGCTGCAGCCTCGCGCCTTGAGCTTCTTAACGAGTGCCTTCAATTCCGCCACGAACTGCGCCTTAGTCGGCGACAGATCCGCCTGAAAGGTTCCCGCCTCCGACGAGGTGCGGTTTGCCGGGGGAGCAGCCAAGGCGGCGGCGGTGGTAGTATGATCCGACGGCTGGGAGCTCTCCATGAGCCTCATGGCGCGGAACGCGCTCATCGCGATCGCGTACAGTGACTCGGTGGGCGGGGGAGCTGTCGGGGCAGCATCATCGTGCGCGGAGGCGGCACCCAGCGCGGAGGCGGCACCCAGCGCGGAGGCGGAACCCTGCGCGGAGGCGGCAAGCGCGGCGCTGGCTACTGCTGGAAGTGGCAGGCGCGCCGGCAGCAGGACCGCGCAGAGGGCGAGGAGGAGGAGCCGTGGCAGCGGGACGCGGCGAAGGGGCATGAAACGCGGCGAGGAAGGGGCGGCCATGATGACGAGTGGACGAATTAAAGCCGCCGCGTCGACTATCGGACTCCTGCGCGTCGGGCTGACAACGAGTCGCCGCCAAGTCAGCGCGAGAGAAGGGGCGCCGCACTCTGTTTTAGAGGCGCATAATGTACTGATAGTGGCCCCGCGGAATTTATTGTGAGACAGACAGTCTCAAACCTGACCATTGGCGCGGGAAGCGGGGGAGGAGGATGAGGGGCAGCGGCGGGAACCCAGCAACGGCTGGGCGCATGACATTACAAAATTCAGTACGCAAAAAATCACTCCGAAATCGAGGAATACCCCCAAGGTCACCTCACGAGGTATGCCTCCGAGGTAAGTCGGGGTGGACCCACATGTTACCTACTTATCAGGATACCTCCGAGGCTGGCGACGTCATCGACAATCGCCAACATCCTCGCGCATGGTCGTAACATAGACATCGACCAATCAGTTCGATCGGATTCACCAAAACCAAGGTTACCCCACCGAGAAAGGCCCACGTTTTCCGAAGGCCGCTCGAAGGGACCCGATCCGATGCGCTCGGCGTCGTCACCACCCGACCCGAGCCACACGAGGGAAACCTAGCCTGGCACCCCAGCAAGCACTCGGCCGTCCCCCTAGCGGCGTGAAATCGGACGGCCGACCCTTATTAGGTCGGTGCCAGCCTGTCCGGGACGCCGGGCCCGAACCGAAACTGCCTTTGGGAAGCACACTGACTCAGCCGTGGGGACTACACCCCGCTGGCCCCAAACACTCGCGACCCGTCGTGAGAGGTCCCCGTTACAGAGCACATGTAAAATATCATTACAGAAATTGAGTCTCGCGATGCTCTAACAAAGAAAAGCAATAACAAAAAGTTTTTCTGCAGAGAGGCAGCCTCCTACGCTTCGCCCCATACAACTGAGACGGGGTGGTTCTTGCAAAAACCGAATTTACATTCCTGACGTACGTAGCATTCCTGCCATATCTGACTCTTATAAATAACATGCACTGTTCACACGGGTGCAAGGCCCTGGGCACGAGCCATACCCTCTTTAGTAGCATGAACTGCAGTGAAGTGACGTGTTTACTGCACAACTCTGCACAGCAGAAACTGTAGAGATTCTAATCCATGCACCAATCACAACGGATGCAAACTCACACAGGCGCCAGCTCACATGGGTGCAAGCCCCTGGGGCCGCGAGCTGTACCCTCTCTACAAACCGCATTCACTGTAAGCGTTTACTGCGCACTTCCTGTCAGATGTGACTGTAGGGATTACATGTTTTACTGTTCACACGGGTGCAAGCCCCTGGGCACGAGCCGTACCCTCTACAACAGCATTCACTGTAGCGACGTGTTTGCTGCGCACTTCCGCGCAGCAGATACTGTTCATGTTGTCGAGCCACACGTGCAGGCTCGGGCGCTGCCACTCCGAACCTCGGCCCTGCCTGGATCGGATGTACTGCTTCGTGGTGCAATCTGGGCGGTGGGGAGAGGGGTGGGGGAACAATGGTGGTGCGGGAAGGAAGGGGGGAGAATGGAGGGGGATAAGGATTTGCGGAAGGGATGGCAGGAAAAGGAGCCGTGCCTGGATCGGATGTAATATACTGCTAGGTGGTGCAGTCTGGGTGGGCGGTGGTGGGGGGGCCGGTTGGGAGAGTGTTGAAAAGAATAGTGAGTGGGAAGGAGGGAAAAGGGAGGGGGATAGGGAAGTAGTAACTGGGAAGGGATGGGAGGAATAGGAGCCATGACTAAATTGGATGCACTGCTTGGTGGTGCAGTCTGGGCGGTGGTGGGGGGGGCGGTTGGGAGAGTGCTTGGTGGTGCAGTCTGGGCGGTGGTGGGGGGGGCGGTTGGGAGAGTGCTTGGTGGTGCAGTCTGGGCGGTGGTGGGGGGGCCGGTTGGGAGAGTGCTTGGAGGTGCAGTATGGGCGGTGGTGGGGGGGCCGGTTGGGAGAGTGCTTGGTGGTGCAGTCTGGGCGGTGGTGGGGGGGCCGGTTGGGAGAGTGCTTGGTGGTGCAGTCTGGGCGGTGGTGGGGGGGCCGGTTGGGAGAGTGCTTGGTGGTGCAGTCTGGGCGGTGGTGGGGGGGCCGGTTGGAAGAGTGCTTGGTGGTGCAGTCTGGGCGGTGGTGGGGGGGCCGGTTGGGAGAGTGCTTGGTGGTGCAGTCTGGGCGGTGGTGGGGGGGCCGGTTGGGAGAGTGCTTGGTGGTGCAGTCTGGGCGGTGGTGGGGGGGGCGGTTGGGAGAGTGCTTGGTGGTGCAGTCTGGGCGGTGGTGGGGGAGGGGGAGAAGGAGGGGGAAATGGGGGAATGGGAAGGAGGGAGAAGGGAGGGGAATAGGAGGGCGCGGGGAGGGTGGGGTGGGTTGGGGGGGGAACAGGGGATAGATGAGTAGTTGGACGAGCACACGTACCACAGAGCAGGATGGGGGCGGGGAGCACACGTACCACAGAGCAGGATGGTGCCGTGCATGACGGCAAAGAAGACGAGGAGTGAGGTGTAGAAGTAGGCGAGGGGGAAAGACGGGAGAGGAGGTGTGTGCTTACAGCAGAGCAGCAAGGCGTGAGGCTGCATGTCTAGGTACGTACCACAGAGCAGGATGGTGCCGTGCATGACAGCGAAGAAGAAGAGCAGAGATGTGTAGAAGTAGGCGAGGGCGAGCAGCATGAGGAAGAACACATACACCTCCTGCTCGCTTAGACCCCTGGGAGAGGTGAGCGCAAGGGGGGGGCACAAACACAGGAAGAGGAGGGGGCATCGGGACAGGGGGAGTGGGGTAGGGGATAAGTAGGCGAGGGCGAGCAGCATGAGGAAGAACACATACACCTCCTGCTCGCTTAGACCCCTGGGAGAGGTGAGCGCAAGGGGGGGGCACAAACACAGGAAGAGGAGGGGGCATCGGGACAGGGGGAGTGGGGTAGGGGATAAGTAGGCGAGGGCGAGCAGCATGAGGAAGAACACATACACCTCCTGCTCGCTTAGACCCCTGGGAGAGGTGGGAGGTGGAAGTTGGGAGGTGGGCAAACGTGGGGAAAGGTGGGGAAAGGTGGAAGCATTCGACTCTAAACCTGGGTCAAGTGCAGAATGCTTTATAGTTTTACACTCACTGAGAGCATTACTCGCTTACAGTAACCAGTCACTTACAAAATCACACTCCCATATACTTTCACACACTCAGATATCATCACACTCATTATAAGCGTCTCACTCACTTATCCCAGTCCTCCTCTTTGAGTCGCAGAACAGTGGCATAGCGTTTTGAAACTTCTCTCAACAGTCGCTCTGATCCGATCAAGCACCCAAATGAAAGTACCGGCTATCACCATGACACTCAGTATGAGCGTCTCACTCACTTATCCCAGTCCTCCTCTTTGAGTCGTAGAACAGTGGCATAGCGTTTTGAAACTTCTCTCAACAGTCGCTCTGATCCGATCAAGCACCCAAATGAAAGTACCGGCTATCACCATGACACTCAGTATGAGCGTCTCACTCACTTATCCCAGTCCTCCTCTTTGAGTCGTAGAACAGTGGCATAGCGTTTTGAAACTTCTCTCAACAGTCGCTCTGATCCGATCAAGCACCCAAATGAAAGTACCGGCTATCACCATGACACTCAGTATGAGCGTCTCACTCACTTATCCCAGTCCTCCTCTTTGAGTCGCAGAAATGTGGCATAGAGCAGCAGACCCGACGCCTGTTGTTGGGGGGATGGGGGGAAGACAGAGGGAGGAGAGTAAGAAGAGGGGAACACAGAGGGGAACAAGAAAGAATGCCAAGGAGCAATATGGAGAATGGTAACATAGAGCAGCATATCCGATGCCCGTTGTTGGTGATACTTTTGCGAATTCTCAAAAGTAACACCAACATGAATGACAAGGAGCAGTATGTGGATTGGTAACATAGAGATAGAGGGGAGGGCAAGACGGAGGGGAGGGGAAGAGTGGAAGGAGGGGATAGAGGGGAGGGCGGCAAGGGAGGGGAGGGAGGGAAGGGAGGGGAGGGAGAGAAGGGAGGGAGGGAGAAAAAGCGGTGGTTCTTGCGAGCCACACACGTGGGCCATGGGCAGCAGCAGCAGTGGTGGGCAGCAGCAGGCGAGTGTGGCCTAGTGCATATGTGACCTAGTGTGATTGTCCCTATCAGGTAGGTACCATAGCTTACCAAGGAAGCAGAGAAGAGGAACCCGGTGAAGAAGCGGTGGTTCTTGCGCGCAACACACGTGCCCACTGCCCCGCAGTGGTGGTCGAAGCGCTGCCAGCCATGCCCAGGGGAAGGGCAGGCAGGGGTTGTTGGGGTGGGGGGTGGGAGGGGAAAGGGGAGAAAAGAAGGGGATGATGAGTGGGAGGAGGAGAGGGAGCAAGGGAGTGAAGAAACACATGTGCTCACCGCCCCACAGTGGTGGCAGCTGAGTGATCCCCTGATCTCCTACTCAAAACTGTAAGCCACTAGACTAGACCACCCACCTCCATGCCGAAGCCTCGTCGCAAGCAGCGACTCGACCAAGGCTGGCTGCCGCCACACGTTGCAGGTGCTGCAGTAGCGCCGCTGGGTGATCTCCGACGGTACAGAATGCGTGCGTGCCTTGCGTACAGAATGAATGGTGTGACTTGCGCTGCGTATTGTACCACCCACAAGCGACCCACCTCCACACAAAAGCCGCATCGAGAGCAGTGACACGTTGCACGTGCTGCAGTAGCGCCGCTGGGTGATCTCCGATCGTCCGTCCAGCAGCAGGCGCCTCAAGGGGCAACAGCAGTGCACGCCTTACTGGCCTATGATGCCATACCTCCATGCAGAAGCCACATCGGGAACAGTGGCTAGTGCGCGGCTGCCGCCACACGTTGCACGTGCTGCAGTAGCGCTGGGTGATCTCCCTCCGCCCGTCCAGCAGCAGGCCTTGTCAGGCAATGCAAAAGCAGTGCTACAGCTATACAACACTACCCACCCACCTCCATGCAGAACCCGCATCGGGAGCAGTAGCTGGTCCTGGGCTGGCGCCACACGTTGCACGTGCTGCAGTAGCGCTGAGTGATCTCCTACTGCCTGTCCAGCAGCAGGCGCTACCACCCTAGGCTACAGCCATACAGCAGTACCCACCCCCATACAGCCGAGATACCGTCCATACCTCCATGCAGAACCCGCATCGAGAGCAGTGGCTAGTGCGCGGCTGGCGCCACACGTTGCAAGTGCTGCAGTAGCGCTGGGTGATCTCCGACCGCCCGTCCAGCAGCAGGCGCTTCAGGAGGCTACAGCAGTGCACTCCTTACTGACCAATGATGCAGACAGCAAGCGACCAGCCTACCCACCTCCATGCAGAAGCCGCATCGCGAGCAGTGGCTGGTCCTGGGCTGCCGCCACACGTTGCACGTGCTGCAGTAGCGCTGGGTGATCACTGATCGCCCGTCCAGCAGCAAGCGGCGCTTCAGGGTGCAAGAGCCGTGATACAGCCATACAGCCAGTGCGTCTCATGCCTCACCTCCATACAGAACCCGCATCGAGAGCAGTGGCTAGTCCTGGGCTGGCGCCACACGTTGCACGTGCTGCAGTATCGCTGGGTGATCTCTGATCGACCGTCCAGCAGCAGGCGGCGGCGCGCCCACTGGCCATGCGAGTCAATAACTAGGTCTGGGGATATCTGCCCCCTCTCTGCTGCCACTACTTCCGGGTCTGGGGGGTGTGAAGCAGGGAGAGGGGAATTTACAGCATAAGGGAATCATCAGCAGCAGGCGGCAGCGCGCCCACTGGCCGTGCGAGTCGATGACTAGGTCTGGGGATATCTGGCCCCTCTCTACTGCCACCACCTCGGCATCTGGGGGGTGTGAAGCAGGGAGAGGGGAATTAACAGCATAAGGGAATCATCAGCAGCAGGCGGCAGCGCGCCCACTGGCCGTGCGAGTCAATGACTAGGTCTGGGGATATCTGGCCCCTCTCTACTGCCACTACTTCCGGGTCTGGGGGGTGTGAAGCAGGGAGAGGGGAATTAACAGCATAAGGGAATCATCAGCAGCAGGCGGCAGCGCGCCCACTGGCCGTGCGAGTCAATGACTAGGTCTGGGGATATCTGGCCCCTCTCTACTGCCACCACCTCGGGATCTGGGGGGTGTGAAGCAGGGAGAGGGGAATTAAAAGCATAAGGGAATCATCAGCAGCAGGCGGCAGCGCGCCCACTGGCCGTGCGAGTCAATGACTAGGTCTGGGGATATCTGGCCCCTCTCTGCTGCCACCACCTCGGGATCTGGGGGGTGTGAAGCAGGGAGAGGGGAATTAACAGCATAAGGGAATCATCAGCAGCAGGCGGCAGCGCGCCCACTGGCCGTGCGAGTCAATGACTAGGTCTGGGGATATCTGGCCCCTCTCTGCTGCCACCACCTCGGGATCTGGGGGGTGTGAAGCAGGGAGAGGGGAATTAACAGCATAAGGGAATCATCAGCAGCAGGCGGCAGCGCGCCCACTGGCCGTGCGAGTCAATGACTAGGTCTGGGGATATCTGGCCCCTCTCTACTGCCACCACCTCGGGATCTGGGGGGTGTGAAGCAGGGAGAGGGGAATTAACAGCATAAGGGAATCATCAGCAGCAGGCGGCAGCGCGCCCACTGGCCGTGCGAGTCAATGACTAGGTCTGGGGATATCTGGCCCCTCTCTACTGCCACCACTTCGGGATCTGGGGGGTGCGAAGCAGGGAGAGGGGAATTAACAGCATAAGGGAATCATCAGCAGCAGGCGGCAGCGCACCCACTGGCCATGCGAGTCAATGACTAGGTCTGGGGATATCTGGCCCCTCTCTACTGCCACCACCTCGGGATCTGGGGGGTGTGAAGCAGGGAGAGGGGAATTAACAGCATAAGGGAATCATCAGCAGCAGGCGGCAGCGCGCCCACTGGCCGTGCGAGTCGATGACTAGGTCTGGGGAGATCTGCCCCCTCTCTCCTGCCACCACTTCCGGATCTGGAGGGGGGAAGAAAGCATGGGTACAGAGAGCAGGGAGGGGATAAGCAACAGCAGGTTGAGGCGTGCCCACTGGCCATGCGAGTCAATCACGAGGTCTGGGGAGATCTGGCCCCTCTCTGCTGCCACCACCTCGGGGTCTGGTTAAAGGGGGAAGGGGGAAAGGGAGAAGGAGCAGGAAGAGAAGGGCGGGTTGGGGAAACAGCAGCAAGAGGCGGAAGAGCAAGAGGAAAGAAGGAGAAAGGGGGGTGAGGTGTGAGAATGAGAGGCAGCTGCCGTCCAGCAGCAGGCGGCGCCGAGCCCACTGGCCGTGCGAGTCAATCACGAGATCAGGGGAGATCTGGCCCCTCTCTGCTGCTACCACTTCCGGGTCTGAGTGGGGGAAGAGAGCAGGGGGGGTAAACAGCAGCAGGGAGGGGTGTGGCTTACCTTTATTTTCTGAAGGCGGGATGATCCCAGGGTCGATGTGCTGCACGAGGAAGAGGAAGAGGAGGAGGTTGGAGGGGGGAGGGGGGAGGGGGGGAAAGAGAGGGAGCGAGGACCGTAGAGGTTACGACTGTACCTTTAATCTCTGAAGGCGGGATGATCCCAGGGTCGATGTGTTGCACGAGGAAGAGGAAGAGAGAAGAAGAAGGCGGGAAGTGGGGAGGTATAAGCTTGTTAGTAGTTTCAATTGTTCGTACCTTAGATGTTGGAGGGCGGGATGATCCCAGGGTCGATGTATTGTACGAGGAAGAGGAAGAGAGGGGGGTGGGGGGGTGGGGAAGGGAGCAATGACTGTAACGCGTACGATTGTACCTTTAATCTCGGAGGGAGGGATGATCCCAGGGTCGATGTGCTGTACGAGGAAGAGGAAGAGGAAGAGAGGGGGGTGGGGGGGTGGGGAAGGGAGCAATGACTGTAACGCGTACAGCTGTACCTTTAATCTCGGAGGGAGGGATGATCCCAGGGTCGATGTGCTGTACGAGGAAGAGGAAGAGGAAGAGAGGGGGGTGGGGGGGTGGGGAAGGGAGCAATGACTGTAACGCGTACAGCTGTACCTTTAATCTCGGAGGGAGGGATGATCCCAGGGTCGATGTGCTGCACGAGGAAGAGGAAGAGCAGCGCCAGGAATACCGCAGCACTCACTACCGCGTACAGCACCGCCTGCAGGGTCGGGCTCACCAAACCGGGCAGGCTGGCTCGGGAACAAGGCGCGGCCGAGTAGGTTCGGCAGGGGGTGAGGAGCGGGGAGAGAGGGGGCAGGTTGTGCAGGTGAGTAAAGTGAAGGGATTCGGAATGACGACGGGATGAGCGGGTGGTTCGAGTCGACTCTACCATGGGCGGGTGGTGGCAATGGAATGGGAAGTGCAAAACAGCAAGGGGTGCGGGGAGGAATCGGGAAGAGGGGCGGGGGGGGAGGGGGGAACGGGGAGGAGGCGTGTGGGCGGGGAGCGGAGAGGTGGATGGGGAGGGGAGGGGGTGGGAGGCACGGGCAGGGGAAGGGATTATGCGGGAGGTCAAGAGAAGGAAATGGGAGCCGAAACAGCGTCTTTAGCAGCGGGTGCTTAGGAATAGAGATGAAAATAGAGACGGACACGCGCAAATCCTAAAGCGAACCTCGCTGTAACGAGTAAGAGAAGCACCGCGCGGATGAGCAGGAAAGGAAGGCAAATAGTTACTCAATACAGAGACCTAAAGGAGAGGGAGTCTTGAATCAGCACAAATACCTACACGACTGCGAACCCTTATCAATACAAAGAATTGACCTGCACGAAAGCGAATCCTTCTTTATACAATGACCTACACGAAAGCGAATCCCGCTACAGCGAGGCCGATAATGACGGCGACGATGACGCGGAAGCCCCAGAGGCTGTCGGACCACTTGATGCCGGGCCGCGCGTCGTACTTGGCGCTGCTGGGCCGCACCTGATACCGCTTGCTGGGGTCCATAGCTGCCCGGTGCTGCTCGGTGCTACTCGGCGGTGCTCGGTGCTGTTAGGTCTATGCCGCAGTTGTTTGAAGGTGCTAGCTAGAGGTGCTGGTGAAGAGAATGAACGCTTAACCTATGCAGGCTAAATACTGAAGCATTTAAGAACGAGGATGCTTATATCGAGACTGCTTGAGATGCGGCTCGAATCTTAGCTGAGTCCAAAACGCGACTAGTTAGCTTCGTTGACCGTGCCGCGCAACACGCTTATGTGATTATAGACACACATGCGTTGGTGAGGGACGATGAAAATACTCCGCCGTAGTTTGGGCTCGCTTTCACTGTACAATGAACCGACGCGAATGGAACACCACTTATGGAGGTCGGTCGTGTCGCAGACCACAGAGCACCAGCGATTGAGGTAACTAATCTAGATGTTCTTTCTGACTGTCGGTTTGTGCGGGGAGGGAGGGGAAACGCCGTGACGGGTGATTCTGAATATGAGCTCCTGAACATTGGGAAAGCAGGTGATTTACACTTGGGTGGGCGACAGACGGACCCCTGTGTTCCATGCTGGCGACCTTTCACGAATTACAGAGTCAGGTTGTAACCACTGGCGAAAAACAGAATGTGTGCTGGGGAGGCTTGTTGCCAGCTCTACTTCCTAGGTTCTTCGAAATGTTTACCCAGACTATTCTGCGATAATCTCCAGCTAGGAATTTCCATGTTTTTGGAACTGCACCAGCAGTTTATCAGTGCTTGTTTCAGCAACTGAAAATGAGAGGGCACTGAAAACACTCTGATTTCTCTCAAGGTCAGGTTGGAGAAATCAAAGCTGGATTCTTTCCAAAACTTGACCCCTCGTCGCAGCTAGCGTGGGTGACTTTCAGGGCTGGTCTCAAATATGATTGGCTCGTAAAAAGCACCCGACTGTTCCAGCTGTTTCCGCAGGTTGACACCTTTTTCCTCCTCTTTAGTTAGATCCACTGTCTCTCATTAATTCACACAACAGTTCCTGTTTTTTCCAGCTTGTTCTACTATTTTTAATACCATTACAACTACTCCAAACCGCCGCTAAGTATTCAGAAACGTAGTTTATTTGAGTATTCAGGAATCTCCCAGATTTTTACGTTGATCAATTCGTTGAGAAAATTAACTTGTAAACTGGGATGTGGATATCATTCCATGTTCATAGTACTGGAAGATAATTACAAGCTCTGTTTATCTACCCTCCACTAAACACAGTAATGAAGCCGCTTTAACACGGTCAACATGGGCTCTGCTTTTCATCCACATCACCGCCACCTTCCCTCGTCATCCGACCAAAAGTACCCCAGAAGATGACAGAATTTGGAGCTCCAGCAGCATTCCCGAGTCAGGTGCATTTCTACACTGGCCGTCAGGTGGCTTTTCTGATGATGTCTGATTGGAGGGACAGAAGACATTGCAAGATTCAGGTTCAGCTCAGAGCCTGCCTGCTGGGGTGGGATTCTCTCATCACAATGAAAACGACAACCCACGATTTCCGCGTGGTTTTTACATACAGCGCTTCGATTTGGGAGGGGACCACTCGTCGTCCCTCTTTCCAACCAGCTCTGCCCGCCCGCCCAGCCCTTTTCATTCCGCTCCTCAAATATTTTGCCCGGCCCAATTTCAGTTTTCGGATTTACTGTCAGTTTCATGGGCACAGAAAGTTAGGGCGTATCTATGGTTCGGGTCATGCACTGTTCGGGTCATCCGAGATTCTTGGAAGACCAATCAGGCGAATTTTAGATACACTACTCTAATCCCATTGGTCCTCCCATGACCCAAAGTGTACTGATGACCTGAAGTGGCCTTATGACCCGAACCAAAGTTACGCCCTTAGTCCAGCCCAGCGTGAGGCGAGCTCATCCTCATTCTGTGTGATTTTTGCTGACCCAATTGGCTTGTTTGGGGTAATTTTTACAGGAAAATAGCAGCCTGTCTGGTCTGATTTGATGAAGATGCCCCGACAAGGAACGAATGAGTGCACGTTCATCTCCCCACCTCTCCCAAACCAGCCCCTTCACTACAGTACTCCAAACCTGGACCAAACCAAGCCACTCCGCTCAGGAGAAATGCAACTGCTGTTTACCAACCTAACACCACCTGAAGCAGAGCCTATTTTGCTTTGTACACAAACAGCGCATCGACCTCCTCCGAACCGACCAAGCACCCGCAATAACGTACGTAACTTGACCTACAGAGCAGAATCTGCAGTACGATTGAGAATTATTCTCTCATTTGGATACAAAACCCGACAACCGCGTAACCTGCTGTGGTTGAACCAACTCGGAATAAGCCCTGGGTTTGCTTTGAGGCACTTTCTGAAATCCTGAAGTTAGCGTCCTAGACATCTGTGTTAGCATCCTAGAAAGGTGGTCCTTCTCGTCGCACGACACATGGTGGACCCGACTCCGACCATCCTACTCCACCATTGTGATTCGTGAGTCGCGAGTCGTAACCCTTGTGCATGATTTAGATCCGAAGGCACATTATCCTGGCGTGTCTCGCGGCAATCTACCCCTCTGATTGACAGGAAATGGCGTGAAAATGAGTGCCTGAAGCCTGTCGCTTCCCCCTCTTGGCCCACAAAATGGAGCCGAGGTGGCCGATGGCGCCTCGACATCACAACCACCGTGACAGACGATACGCGGACGCTCGACTGGGATCTCGCTTTCCCCGCCTTCTCCTCCTCCCCCTCCTCCTCACCTCCCTACTCCTCCCAGTCGCCTTCCTTACCGCCCCAGCAGCAGCGCAATCCACGCCGTATTCCACGCTCGGCGTGCCCGTCGGAATCATCGTCGGCGGGGTGCACAACCCGCTGACGGGCGACATTAAGAACGTCGCATGGCAGGTTAACCTTCGCACGCGACGCGAGATCGGAACGGTCGGCGCGGCGGATAGCGACCCGGACGCGTGGCGCGTGGACTGTAGCGTCGCCACGGACGGCACTGCTTACGTCACGTCCACCACCTCGCGTCTCAACGTCGTGCGCTACACGACAGACGGGCCAGTGGCGCAGCCGGCCGTGAATCTTCCTGCCGGGTTCACGAGCACGATAACGGTGCTCGGAGGACCTTCCGAGAACCTTCTCGTGGTGGCAGATGGGGGGGAGTCGGCAGGAGGGGCGGTCTCGGTGGATAGGACTCTGAATACCGTTACGAAACTGGTGGGATCGGGTTACCAGTGCACGTCGGCGACATTCTGCTCTTCGCCAGCCGCGTCGCCGACAGATTTCCTCGTCCTGACTTGCCACGTCACTGCGGATGACTCTGACGTGGTTGTCACCGTCCCTATCGACCCTGCCACGGGTACATTCCAAACCGAAGCCTCGTCGATTAAATACGTCTCAGCTTCATTCGCGATTCGGCAAGCGGCGTGTTCTCCGGGAGGCGGCTTCATTGCCCTACTCAGATACGATTCGAATACTCTCTACACCTACGCGCTTCCGCTGGCTGGAACCGCGCTTCCCGCGTCGCCGCTTTCATCAACCACGCTTGCCTCAGGCACCCCCTCGACGCTAGTGATCGACGCCACTTATAAGAACGTCCTCGTTACAAGCACGTCTTCGTACAAGACGGGCGGCAACGGGCAGAGCTACCTCGGCACGCTCGACACCGTACCTTATACCGAAACCGGCGGGTGCGCTTCTACCGCGGCTGCCGGCGCGTTTCAATTCTTAACTGCCGGAACCTACGCCCGCTTAGCTCTCTACCCCGGAAGCTCCTTAGAAGCTCCGGTGGCACTAATGGCTATCTGGGAGGGAGTTTATTCCTTGAAGCTTGCAGCAGACGGTGCGGTTCAGACCGATACAGCTGGGTTTATCAATCTCGGTACGGCCGAGTCGGGTAATGATTTCTTCGCTACAGCCGTATGCGTGCAGAAGTTTGTAGCTTCCCCCTCCCCTCCGCCGCCTCCGCCGCCCTCGCCGCCTTCCCCTCCGCCCAATCCCCCGCCGCCGCCGTCTCCGCCTAAGCCTCCTTCCCCGCCCAAGCCGCCCTCCCCCCCGAGGCCTCCCCCAAGTCCCCCAAAGCCGCCGTCGCCTCCACCGCCATCTCCCCCTTCCCCGCCGCCCTCTCCGCCGCCTCCGCCTTCCCCGCCCCCTAGTCCCCCGCCCCCACCGAGTCCCCCTCCTAGCCCTCCGCCAAGACCGCCCCCTCGCCCTCCCCCAAACCCGCCCCCGTCCCCGCCCCCGCGCCCTCCCCCTAGACCTCCACCAAACCCGCCTCCATCCCCGCCCCCGCGCCCGCCCCCCAGACCTCCCCCACGCCCGCCCCCATCCCCGCCCCCGAGCCCTCCGCCCAAACCTCCCCCACGCCCGCCCAAGAGCCCTCCGCCTAAACCACCTCCGCGCCCGCCCCCCAGCCCCCCCAAGCCCCCCAAGGCGACCAAGAAGAAGGCAAGAAGAGCTCTGGAAGTGGGCGGGCGGGTGGGAGTGGGGGGAGTGGAGTTGAGTAACAGGCGGAAGCCTCCTCCGCTCCCCGCTGTGGGGGGAGTGGGGGGAATGGGTGGGGTGGGGGGGGTGGGGGGAGTGGGGTTGAGTAACAGGCGGAAACCTCCTCCGCTCCCCGTAGTAATGACGGAGAGGGAGGGTGGAAACGCGCTTCTGCTTCCGTTACAGTTGCCTGGTAAGTGTACTCATTCTCGTAATGGTACAGGGTACTTGGTTGTTGCAATTGTACTTCTCGCCTCCCAATTTCCCCATTCCATTTTCCTCCAACCTATCTCGGCCCCGTTTGTTTTCCTCCTCATCGTCCTATTTAGCAACACCCTGGATATGTCTCATTCCTCCCGCAATCTCCGCCTTCTCTTGATTGACCTTTTCCCACACCCTCCATCCCTCCCACCCTTCCTCCCGTCCTTCCCCCCACCCGTCTCCATCCCCTCCCTGCCTCTCTTCTCCCCATTTGTTTGCCTCCTTCCCTCATCCCTTCCCACTTTGCCTCCCACTATCACCCTGCCTGCTCGAGAGTTGCCTCTGTTCTCACCCCATCTCAATCTCACTGCAGTCGCCCCTGAACACCAGCAAAATGCAGAGATGGAAACTCTAGAAAATCTCATGCTTCGTCCTGATGTTGCAATTCCATCTAAACACACTTGCATTTTCATCCTCCCGTTTTTTCTGTTTTTGTGCAGGAAACCTATGACCCAAGGCTGCCTTGGTTTTGCAAATAATGTAGTAGTAGCCTTTCACTAGAACCTCTACAAATCAGTTCTGTGATTCAGTCTGCAGCATTTGCTTTGCTATCAACATTTCACACGTCGCTATGTCAATAATTGATCCTGTTTTTGTTCTGTAATTTGCGCCTGTAGTACTACCTCACTCTAATAGTGCGTTCGTTCGTATGCAAGTGTTCGAATCTATAGATATTTTGAATCCATCAAGCAGACAAATTCTTGCCTCGATGCAGTTAGATGCGACAGAAGAAGCAACAAGAGTCACCAGATCCTGCCAGTTCTCGCATGAGGAGGAACCAAACCAAACAGCAATTCCCGCGTTCACGTTTGCTCGTTTTCCCCCTTTCGCCAGATGGCCTCCCCCGAGCTAGACCAAATGTACATCCTCTGCGGAGCCAGCTGTGGGTGAGGGGGGGAACGGGTAAGGGAGGGATTCGCCAATCTCGCCATGGTTCGGCAGCGAGTGAGCACTGAGATGCTCCCTGCCACGTCTGTGTGCTGGTTGGAGAAGATATTGTACACCTGAGGTCACTCGTGGCGGGAGATGGTGTCAGGAATGGAATGGATGGAAAGCCTCTCGGCTCGGATTGCATGTGGTGAGTCCCGAATTTTCGTGATTCTGTCACAGTTTTCACAACAACAGTCCTGCCCGGATTCCAAGTTTCGTGATTTTGTGTTGTTGCCGTGCGGTGATCTGAAGCTGATTCGTGGCCAAATTTCGTGTGGATTTGCATTTCGACATTTCCGAAAACAAACGATGAACCTGTATCCTTAGCAAATCACGTGCGGCAGCATTTCAACTTCCAAACCAAAATTATCTCGGTTGACTCCAAAGAGGCGGTCAAATTGTCATCTGGTCTGCCGAACGCGCCTGGTTTACTGTATCTTTGATGCGGAACCGAAGCCAGCTAGCCCCCCGAACCGAACCCAGCAGTGCCTCTCGCGCAGCCGGATGCCCACTTGAACCAAACCAAACCTCATCCGTTCTTTCGTCGGCTCGGCACGCCGAACAGATTTGTTCGGGCTTGCGGTGCGGCTTCTTCTGGAGGGGAAGTGAAGGGAAGGCACATTACGGAGCGCAGAGGGGAAATGCATACCGTGTGTGCGTGCAGTGCACTGGGCGACGGTGGCGCCATAAAACATGGGTACAGTTCCCCTTTCTTCCTCGTCCCTCTCTAGCTGAAAGAGCCCATTCGTCCGCCATCCGCCGCTGCCTTTATGGTGCTTTATGAAGTTCATCCGCCCTTACCTCATTCCAACCGTTTACGTAGCTACGCCTTGCTCGCCTGTCCCAGGCTCCTGTGATCACTACATGCAAGGTCGGCATTGCACTCCAGTGCTTCTGGGTGGGTAGTACAACAGAGTAGACCATACTCTTCCAGCTTTGATTTACGTGCTAGAAGGAGAAGAAGCAGAAAAAGAAAACAAACCAATTTTTAGTAGTTCAGACTCTCTCCGCGGCAGCCATGTCGAAGCACTACCGCGCCATCCGCAGCTTCTTGCCCACCGCAACGGCGGTCGGAAAGCGACTCTCGCGGCAGACCTCCCAGGAGATCGTCCTAGGTGGCGGCATCGGCATTCCTCTGCCAGAAGTCTCCTCGCTCGTGCCGCGTAGTAATACAATCACGCAATCATCTCTCGGCGCGCTTCGCCCCAGCGGCCCCGCGATTTCCGCCACGTCCTCCGCTGTTTCCGCATCATCCGGCGGCGCGCCTTCTGCGGCAGTCGCCCCAGCTGAATCCTCTTTCCGGAGAAATCACGATCACTCCTGCTCCCCGTCTCTCTCTCCTGCAGCAACATCCTACCCTGCAACCCTATACCCCTCATCCACTTCTGTACCGACAGCCTGTCCTGCTCCTGCCCGTGCCACCGCGAGTGGAACCACCGGCGGCGATCATCGCCGATTCGTCAAGCCGCCCATAGCTGCCGTCCTTCCTATCTTCGGCGTAACTCGCCGAACTTTCCCAGGCCCCTCTCCACTTTCCAGAGGAATTCCCGGGTCCTGGTCCGATTCCGGACCCGCATTTGCAGCAAAGAGCGCATTCCCCGCCTCTGTTCCCGCCGCTGTTTCCGCCGCCGCCGCCGCCGCCGCCCCCACTCCACCCACACAATGCGCGGTACTGCTTCGTCGTTGTTCTAGCTCTGTCACGGGTTCCGGCGTTTCAGATGCTGAATTTCTGCAGCATGATTGGATGCAGCGAGCCGCGTGGATGCGGTTGGCCACAGCGGGGGATGCGGGCAATGGCGCTGACGATGCGGCTACTGACGTGGCGGAACGCGAGTACAGCGGGCGGAGGGACGATAAGATCGGCGACAATGGCGAGAAATGCATGGCGATCGCGGATGGTGCTAACACTCTTGACACAACGGATCGAGCAAGCGAAGCCGATCAAGCTGAAGAGGGTAAAACCGTTGATCCCCGCGATGGCGTGCACGTAGCATCACGGCCTCGTCATGGTCAAGCCAGATCAGCAACGCATTTCCTTCCGAAACCCCCAGCGGCGCCATTGACTAATCTTGAATCAGTTCTTATCGAGGACGAGGACCCTGCGTACTGGGTCGACAGTTTGCAGACGTACCACAGCGCCGGATGGATCGGCAGCAACCAACATCGCCACCACGAGCCGCTTCACGATCGTTTAGCCTCTGCTCGTGCTCCCGACGACACGTGTCAGATATCACGCACGAGTCGTTCGTATTTGCATGATCATGAGACCAATGCAGCAGGGTGGTTGGACGACAGGGATAGCGTGGCAGCAGAATCATGGGTGAACGACACCCGTCGATCGCTGGACGAGGTGTGGATGGACAGCGCGCGATCGCGCATCCGCGACGCGGCGCTGCAGCTGGTGGAGGCGCAGCAAGCGGCGCTGGAGCACAGCAGAGTCGCGTCAGCCATGGAAGCTGCAATGCTAGAGAGGCAGACGAGCCTTGGAAGGCAAAAGAGCTTGGGGAGGCAGACGAGCCTGGGGGGGAGCCCTGGGGGGAATGGGGCAGGAGGGAAAGCGAGGAGGAGAATGCTCTCCTGGTCACCTCCCGCCAATGACGTGGGTGTGAGTAGGAGCACGCGCAGCAGTCCGATGCGCAGGCTTGGTATGGGAGGTTGGGGAGGGGGAGCAGATTGTGACAATGTGGAGGTTGCTTGCAACGGGGATGGTCATGAGGCTGATCTGGCTGGAAGGGTTCGTGTTGAGGGTTTGATTGCGCGTGCTGGAGGAAGCTCACCGTTGGGAAGGGTTGGTATGATGCTCCGTTTAGGGAGTTCCAAAGGAATAGTTTCAACAAGTTGATGGCTATGTTCATTGGTACCTGGTACCTCCCTTGTTGGCTATTGATAGTCTGAAATATCGATGCAGTGCACGTGTGGCTATCTTCAAGATGTCTCAGAAGATTAGTTGAATCATTGAACTCTTTTTATCTCAATCTCACAGTGTGATTCACACTGCCCAACTTGAGATGTGAGTCAACAACACTACCTAGGAGTTTGACCTATTATGTACGTTACACAAGTAAAACAAGTGTAGTCTACGTATCAAAACTATTCTTCCTAAACCCTAGGAACCTCGCTCATCAAACCCTAGGCAACCCCATGCCCTTGCCACCGTGAGTTGATTGTTGCGGAGGAGGATGTGCAGGAAGCAACAAACCAGCCTTGGAACTCTCGAGTTTGTTTGTGGATAGTACCGTTGATTTTAGAGAGTGACTTAGCTGAGGGAGCAAGAGAGGTAGCTGTTCTGACACTGCTGGATTGTCTGTCCTTCGCGACACGGCGTCAAACATTCGCCTTGCTTGCTAAGCGACTCGCCAATGGCGCAAGCGGTGTCGCTTGTCGCTTGTCGCAGCTCCTCGTGTTTCCCTCCAGAGCTCCGTTGCTTTGTGATCGGGTAAGGCACTTTAGGACTGGTTCATAAGGGAAGCGTTTCGAGACGAAGGTTCCAAAGTAATTTAGTAGTCAAGCGTCATGTTCTATGTCCTCGATAATGGCTTCTAGCATACCTATTTCCTGAGACCCGGTAGGATGGAATGCTTCGCTTTCATAATGTATTTGTTCGATCGTCAGCGTGGTCTCGGTTCCTGAGAGCCAATATCACAATACCTATCCTAACGTGCATTTCCTTCGTGCAATGGCTTCATTTTCTTTTTACCTCGGAGCCACGCCAATGTCAGAGTGCGAACCCTGTCCCGAGTCGACGTGACTGCACTATCCTGTTAGTTCGGTATACTGAGAGCTATGATTGATGAAGTTGTTCGTTTGTTTGGCTCCATCTAACGAGCGCCTAAGGCAGCTAAACCGCTGCCTTTTACCCTATCGGAAACAATGTATCCATTGCCCTCCCGAAGCAATGTACATCCGTACCCGCTGTGAGCCATTCGCTCTCCCGCTCTGCTTCTCCCCATCCTCTCGTCCCATACTTTGACGGTGAAAACTTTTCCGCCCTTCCCTCCTATCTGGTGACCTGCATTCCGCCTTGGTGCTCTGGCAGCCTGCTCCGTTCGTGTGCCTACCGTCACCGCCACCCGCCTCCACAGCGATGCTAAGGTACGCGATTCCGTCCATTCCGCCGTCCATCTCCGCCGTCCATCACCGCCGTCGTGCGACTCAGCTACTGCTTTCATTATTTCTTTCTTTCTTTCACAACCGAGTCCCAGTGTATTCCTGTTTCAGTCCCGCCTCCCCACTTCCGTTTTACTCCTTCCTCTTGGGCTTAGACACGCCCATGCCACCTCGTTTACCTCGTCTTCCCCTCGTACACTCCTCTCCACTCCTCTCTACTCCTATCCACTCCTCTCTGCTCCACGCTCACCTCAAGCGTCTCATTGTACTCCCGCGTCTTAGTGTCCACCAGCTCGATCTGCACTGGCTTGCCATCCCGAGCAGGGGTGATCTGAGAGGGGGAGGGCTCGTTGCATTCCGCTTTGTTCCTACTGAACCTCCCGTTCCCGTCCCCCTTCCCATTTCCTTCCGCACTCGCCATCCCTGTGCTCTCCTCGTGAATCCATATCGCGCGCACGCACTGACCCGTCTCCGTCCATGCCCCCGGCCTCTCTTCCGTGCTAATCCTCGAAGCTAAATTCCCCTGGTTCGTTTACGCAGCTTGTGTTCCTGGTCTTTACAGTTTTCAACGCCTTCAATGAGGCTTTGCATTCTTCCAATCCTCCCCTCCCCGTGCGCCCTCGGCCCCCTCCCTGCTCTCTCCCGGAATTCTCCTTTCCGCCATCTATCGGCAGCGGCGCGCAGTGACGTGTCAAGCCGTGGTCGTGGCTGCCGCTGACGGCGCACCTGCCCCGCCTGCGTGTGAGTACACTGCGATGCTTCTCAAAAGAGAATATTATCAAAAGCGTTGCTTCTCACGAGCGATGCTTCTCATTTGTTGTCTCTCGTCTCTTCGTCTTCCACCCCGCTTTTGCTACGACCTTGCATTTTCTCCAGTGTGTATCGACGCCTCTTGACTCGACGCACACCTTGATCCGTTCCGGTGTCCGTGCCTTGTCCGCGTGTTGCCAATTCCGTCACCCTGCCAATTGCGTGTGAGCAGTCGGCAAGGGCAACATCGTGCGGGTGGACAAGAAGGAGAAGTACCCTTGAGTTGATTCTCGAGTGATTGCTGTGCGCTGTCCATGTGATGCCACTCCTGTGATTCTCTGTGTGAGCAGTTGGCAAGGGCAACACCATGCGGGTGGACAAGAAGGAGAAGTACCCTTGAGTTGATTCTCGAGTGATTGCTGTGCGCTGTCCATGTGATGCCAATCCTGTGATTCTCTGTGTGAGCAGTTGGCAAGGGCAACACCATGCGGGTGGACAAGAAGGAGAAGTACCTTTGAGTTGACTCGAGTGATTGCTGTGCGCTGTCCATGTGATGCCAATCCTGTGATTCTCTGTGTGAGCAGTTGGCAAGGGCAACACCATGCGGGTGGACAAGAAGGAGAAGTACCTTTGAGTTGACTCGAGTGATTGCTGTGCGCTGCCCTGTCCATGTGATGCCACTCCTGTGATTCTCTGTGTGAGCAGTTGGCAAGGGCAACACCATGCGGGTGGACAAGAAGGAGAAGTACCTTTGAGTTGACTCGAGTGATTGCTGTGCGCTGCCCTGTCCATGTGATGCCACTCCTGTGATTCTCTGTGTGAGCAGTTGGCAAGGGCAACACCATGCGGGTGGACAAGAAGGAGAAGTACCTTTGAGTTGACTCGAGTGATTGCTGTGCGCTGCCCTGTCCATGTGATGCCAATTCCGTGCCCCTGCGTGTGAACAGTCGGCAAGGGCAACATTGTGCGGGTGGACAAGGAGAAGTATTTCTGAGTAGAGAGTTGACTCAAATAAACTCTGTGCGCCTTGTCTGCGTGATCCCAATTCCGTGCCCCTCCGTGTGAACAGTCGGCAAGGGAAACTTTGTGCAGGTGGACAAGGAGAAGTACCTCAACAGCGCGTATCAATTTGACTAAGCTAAACACACCTTGACCCGTTGCCCATGCCTTGTCCCTGTGATCCAACCCCGTGCCCATCCGTGCGTGCAGTCGGCAAGGGCAACATCGTGCGGGTGGACAAGGAGAAGTACCTCACCAGCGTGGAGGTAAGCAGCTGCTCAAAGGAGTGGGTGGGTGGGTGGGGTATGAAGGCATTGGGAGCAAGAGAGGGTATTGGGGGTATGAGGGCATTGGGGGTATGAGGGCATTGGGGGAATGAGGGCATTGGGGGTATGAGGGCATTGGGGGTATGAGGGCATTGGGGGTGAGAGGCCATTGGGGATATGAGAGCATTGCCACTCCACTCTCTCCTCCCGACCTCCTCCCTTCACTCCCCACCCTCCACATTCCGCGCTCCCCTTTGCCCTCTTCCTCTCTATCCGTCTCCCTCTATCCGCGCTCCGACTTTGTCCTCGTCTTTCCATCTCTCTTTATCTGCACTCCTCTCTCCTTGCCCTCTTCCCCACCCCACCCACCCCCCCCCCTCTCCCCCCCCCCCCCCCCCCCCTTCGTCTTTTCATCGCCATCCGTGTGTCAGTTCAAGGCAGTGAAACGTCCGCTCATCCTTATGCGCAGTCCCTCTCCAACCCTCCTCCTTCCCCCTCCCCCTCCTCCTTCCCCCTCCCCCTCCTCCTCCCCCTCCACGTCCCCGTCCCCGTCCCTCCCGCGTTTCCGTACCCACGTTCGCACATTTCCTTGTTGAGACGTCGCAAAACAGCCATCTCTTTCCACACTCCTTTAGCTAAGGCAGTCAGTTGTCCACCTTTCTCAACTGCCAATTCCCCCCTTCTCCCCTGCGTTTCCCCCTTCTCCCCCCTGCGTTTCTCCCCCCCGCCCTTCGTTTCCCCCCTTCTCCCCCTCTCCCCTGCGTCCCCCCCCCTCTGCCCTGCGTTCCCTCCCCCCCCCCCTGCGTTTCCCCCCCCTCTTCCCTTCGTGTCCCCCCTTCTTCCCTGCCTTTCCCCCGTCTTCCCTGCATTTCCCGCCTCTCCCTCTTCCCCCCTTCCCCTCCTCCCTTTTTTTCCCGTACTCCTTTCCCCATTCCCTCCACCATGCCTCCTTGCACACTCCCGTTGCGCCCACTCCTCCCTCCCCCACTTCCCCCACACCCACTCTCCCTGCTCCCTCTCCCCGCTCTCCCGCTTCCCCTTTTCCCGCTCCCCCTGCTCCCGCTTCCCTCGTTCCTGCTCCCCTTCTCCCGCTCCCTCCCCGCCCACTCCCCGCTCCCCCACTCCCCTCCTGGCCCCCCGTCGCCCACTCACCCTACGCGCACGCCCCCCGCCAGTTCAAGGCAGTGGACCATCCGCCCTTCTTCACGGGGCTGGACGTGAAGACCCGAGGCGAGGCGAGGTGCGTGGTGTGTTGTGGGGTGTGTGTAAGCTTGGTTGGGCTTTAACCACCTGGCTGGCCAGAGGCGAGGTGAGGCTCGCAGGGGAGGGGGGGGAGAGACGCATTGGGGGGGGTGAGGGGGCGCACTGGGGGGAAGGGGGGAACTTTACGCACTGGGGGGTGAGGGAGCGCACTCCCCCCCGCCAGTTCAAGGCAGTGGACCATCCGCCCTTCTTCACGGGGCTGGACTACATCTACCAGGCCCGAGGCGAGGTGAGGCTCAGAATGGTTACTTACCACGTGTTTCGCGGTAACCACTGTAAGGGTGGCACTGCCATGCCACCATCCGCCCTTCTTCACAGGGCTGGACTACATCTACCAGGCCAGAGGCGAGGTGAGGCTCGGAAGGGTTACTAGAGGTTATGTGGGATGCAGTGAGGTTGGTACTGGTTGCCACCATCCGCCCTTCTTCACGGGTCTGGACTACATCTACCAGGCCCGAGGCGAGGTGAGCGAGGCACTGGGAGTGTGCGGCGCAGTGAGGGGTGAGGGGGCGCACTGGGGTTACCCAACTGTGCTGTCCCTCCCTCTCTGTACCTTCTTCCCCTTCTATCCTCTCTGTCTCGGCTCAATCAACCTCTCTCCCTCCCTCTCTCAACCTTCTTCCCCCTTCTATCCTCTCTGTCTCGGCTCAATCAACCTCTCTCCGTCCCTCTCTCAACCTTCTTCCCCCTTCTATCCTCTTTGTCTCGGCTCAATCAACCTCTCTCCCTCCCTCTCTCAACCTTCTTCCCCCTTCTATCCTCTTTGTCTCGGCTCAATCAACCTCTCTCCCTCCCTCTCTCAACCTTCTTCCCCCTTCTATCCTCTTTGTCTCGGCTCAATCAACCTCTCTCCCTCCCTCTCTCAACCTTCGTCCCCCTTCTATCCTCTTTGTCTCGGCTCAATCAACCTCTCTCCCTCCCTCTCTCAACCTTCTTCCCCCTTCTATCCTCTCTGTCTCGCCTCTACCTCTCTCCCTCGCTCTCAACCTTCTTCCCCCTTCTTTCCTCCCTGTCTCGCCTCTACCTCTCTCCCTCCCTCTCTCAACCCTCCTCCCCCTTCTATCCTCTCTTTCTCGCCTCTACCTCTCTCCCTCCCTCTCTCAACCTTCTTCCCCCTTCTATCCTCCCTGTCTCCCCTCATGCAGATCTTGGACCTTAAGGAATTCAGCGGCAACCAGTATGCGCTGGTAAGCTATCTCCAGTAGTATATATATCTGTGTGAGTGTGTTTGAAAGCAATGCATTTTATGCCAAACTCTATGTATGTCCAGCATGCATGCGTCCCTCCCCCAGTTCATTTTAGTCCTAGGCACGAAGGTCCAGCGCTCACATAAAATAATTCGAACAATTCAAGTTGTGTTTTGAGTCGACTCAAAAGTCGCTTGCATAAATAATTGGAATGGTACACTCATGCCCACCAGTATGCTTTATTTCCATTGTTTTTCATTTTCGTTGCTCTTTCAGCTTTCTTGGGCTGGAGTGCCTTCCCCTGCATGGCTTCCCACCAGCATGCTCATCAAGGTATGTATGGATCATGTGCCATGCATGGATGGAATGATATTTGTTCCATGCAAGGCTGGTTTCTTCTATGTGCCATGCATGGAAAATTAATGTGCCATGCCTGGATGGTATGTGCCGTGTGCAAGGGTGGTGTGACATGGATGGGTGGTATTTGCCAAAGATGGGTGGTAATGATTGGTATTGTGAGCTTTATGTTTTTTCTGTTTTCTTTTCTGCCAGCAAAGTGCAAGTGGGTATATTTCAGGTTTCATACAATGAGTCATGTGATATGGGGTATGTGTGATGCATGGGATGGAGTCGTGCGCCGCACATCTTTCATTTCCATGCGCTGTGTGTGTAGTGTGCATCTGATGCATGGTATGGGGTCAATGCACACGCATTTTGGCAGGCTGTTTTACCGTAGGTGCATCTGTGTGGGTTATTTACAAGCGGGTCTTGTTCACTGCGGGTGTTAATCATGTGCATAGGGTCTTACGAGCCTTTTTGGGGGTTCCTATTGACATGGGTATTGTATATTTTTTTTCAGGCTCCCAAGCTGTAGTACACATACGGTAAATGCCCTCAGTGCTCTTGCAGTTGTAACAGGTTAAAAAAATACAGTGATGCAAGTGTTATGGAATTCATTGTACGTACGTCCTGGTTGTGGACAGATAATAAATATTGCTGCTTGAAGAGGCTTAGAGTGGGATCATCATGCTTTGCACATTGCAAGGTTGGCATAATTGCAGTGTTTATCTTACGGCCAAATAATTACAATGGAATTCGCATACAGCCTTCTCAAACATCATTGTAATTTACTGACATTATGTGTAAAAACATAACTGAATCAACTGTAAATTTTTACATGTCAAGGTGTAGAATGCGAATCTGCTGCTTTGTATCCTTCATGTTCATGTTCCGAGAAGGTCGGAGCTGTTCGCGGAAGGTTGACTAGGTTCACAAACGAACCCGTCTTTAACGCGGAAGGCCACCTCCTGCTTTGCCTCCTCCCCCCACACCCCTTCTCCGCATTTTTCGCCGGGGAAGCCGCAATCATCAGGCTGAGATGCCTGTCATGCTCCGCAAATCGCTGCTGCGCTTCGACAAGCTCCAGCGCCGCGACTCGAATGCGGCATCGCGCGTCGTCCACCCACCCTGGGTCGCAGGCGCGCGCCGCGTCCAAGCATCCGCACAAGGGCTCCGAATTTCGTGAATTGTAGCTTGAAGCAAGGCCGTTACTAGAAGGGCTGCATTGGCAGCTAGAAACGGATTCGTTAGATCTGCCAGTCGCGCTGCTGCAGGCATCGTTGTTGCTTCGATGGTGGCTGTTGTCGCGATGATTGAACACATCCTGAGGTTCGCATGCGCAAGAGGAATCATTCCTCTCCGGGGACGAACCCTGCGACGAAGCGGTGTAGTCGCAGTCGACGTCATCGTCGTCGTCGCTGCAGAAAATAGGATGCCTTCCGCCGAGCTGCGCCTCCCGCGAAATTTCAAATTGAAATCTCGGCGATACCGCCGCCTCCGCCGCCGCAAGTTGAGAGCACGACGCAGACTCGCGGACGCCACCACTAGCAGCGTCCCCGCAACGATCTCTCGTACCAATAGGAGCAGATGTAGGAAAGAGCGGCGGCCATCCCCCAATCATGCTCTTCATGAGGCGTGTCGGGGAAAAGGATTCCTTCATCTCAAAACGCTCGAAATGCTGCGAACTGGCAACGAATGGAAGACTCTCAGAACTCGACTTCAAGTCGGGGGGGGTCTCTTAACTCGGATCTAAGCCGGTTGCTGAGCAGGAATGTTGGTCGTCCGAAAAAATGTGAAACTGATAACTCCTCGGCGAAACAGATTTCTATGGTGCCTCATGGAGGAAAGGACGACGTATTTATCCACTAGAGAGCTCGAAACAGGGGGAAGGGTACCTTTGCGCAGAGCTCTCCGCGGGGAAGTCATTGCGGGTACGGACAGGGCGGAAGCTCGCCCGCCCGACCATCCCGGCAGAGTCGCGCAAGGTCACAGTGCGAATTGCTGAGGCGCACATTGTAAAATCGCACAGTTCAGGGTATATCTCCAGCAAATGCTCGCTCAGATTCCGGATTTCGCGGGAGCGCTGCTGCATCTTTCGGGAGGACAGTTGACTGAGGGATTGATTGTTGCCTTTCCTGAGTCTTTTATCTCAGGACGCGAATCAGAATCGTAATCATATCTAAACGTAACAACGGCTGCTCGTTGTCGGGCGGTAGCGCTGTAACGTTTGGTGCCGGACACTGCCGTTGTCGCGTTGTATCCTTTGCTAAGGTGAGGGAAATCGCGAAGTGGAACGACAGCGGCGTGGCAGATAACGAGTGGTACTTCGCCGTCAGCTATGGTTCTGGTAGAGATGAATTGATTGGCGAGAAATCGTCGCCACCTCATCCGAGCGACGAAGCGCAGGAACCGGGAAGGGATAGGGTTCGCCACTGGGGCATTCTGGTGGTGCCATTGTCCTTTCCTTACTATCGTCCCGTTGGTTACGAAGCAGGACAGGAACGAAAAGCTACTACAGTACTAGTTACTCTCCGACAAAAATATCCGTTGCTCAGATACGAACACCAGTGCAGTAGAGATTTGGCAAGCCAAGCGACTATGGTTTCTGCTGCTGCGCACAAGCGCTGACGCTGTAGAGTGGCCCTCATAAAATCGCCAGTTCTAGGAGCCAACTCGATTCCGCCGCGTGCAAGAACTCAGACGGGAGGCCCTGTTTGGCTGTGAAACGTTCAGTACCTGAGGTTGGAGGGGGTGGGCTGTTCGTGTGATGACGACGAGTGGAGGAATGGAGGATCGAAAAGCCTGATGTCATGTGTTCCTGGGCTGAGATCCAGCTACACACATGTACTGATCCTATATGTTACTTTTATGCGTTGTACAAGATGCCAGGGAAGAAGATCTCAGGGGAATTTCAGTGTACAAGTGTTGCTCAACTGCTGCGCGCGAATTTGCCCTAACGCGCCAGAAAGTCTGCACCCGTGTAATTTGTGCCAGCTAGTTGCACCTACATTACAAGCACTTCGAACAAGTTGCAGTGACTATGAACCAATAGTAACCACAGAAACCAAAGTCAAACTGAAGAGACCGAGGTCAAAAAGTCAACGGGGAGTTACAAGTTTTTTATAAGCCCTTTTTTGCTAGGTGCGAATTGACGAAACCTATGCGAAATGCAAGAATCACTTAAACGCCAATGAGTAGGGCTACAGTGGTCTACTCAAACGAGCATCATGTGTATTGTACTTAGAAGAGAAGCTGCTGTCTGTGGAAGAGACTGTGTCACGGAGCTGAAAGAACTCCAAAACTCTACCATGTGGTGCCTGAGACCTACTGTATTCATGGACGGGTTTGACACGGGAATTTACACGACAGCCTAAAATTGTACGATGCTTCGCGAGATAACAATGAAATGAGAGTGGTTACCCTCTTCTAGTCGCCCGGTGGAGCTGGACTTGCGACGATTAGCTGACGAAGAACCTGTGATTGACGAGCCTCCTGCTTTCGTAACACCAATTGTCCATCTTGCCGTTTTGGTGCATTCGAAACCTGTATTCAGTCATCACCGACTCTGCTACATATCTCGTATCGTATGTGTTGTACGTATCTACATTTTTTTATGGTGTGTCTAAACATCAAGCCTCCAATCTCCTAAACCCTGTTATTTGTCAAAGCGTTACCAACGTCCATGCCTGATGACGCGTGTAAGTTGTTGCAACTCCCAAGAAATTTTCACTATTGTAGTCGCACCCATGGGAGAAACCCCAAAACTGAACTCAGAAGCTGCCCCCTGGCCTTCTGAACGCCAATCAAGCTCCGCACGCCACGATCCTTCCTGTCATCATGCTCTTCAGGGGAAGAAGCTTTGCATATCTGCCTCCCCGCCGAACCCACATATATCGACGGCACGGCACAAGGACTGGGTTCGCATCTTGTCGGCGCGTCGTTTAACGAGTAGTCGCCTCCGGCCATGTTCATTAATCTCCGATTGTGCTCCGCATATCGTTGCTGCGCCTCGACGAGCTCGAGCGCGGCATGACGGATTCGCGACCGCGCGTCCTCCACCCACTCGGGATCACACGCACGAGCGGCGTCGGCGCATGAAAAGACGTCTGATGTGGCCTGAAGAGAATCACGTGGATCGGTGCTCCAGAACCGAAACGAGCCTCCTACATCTTCTTCATCGTCGAGTAATTCATAGTGTGCAGGGCCTGTGACGGGGACAACCTCATTGCCGGCTCGCCGAACGTCAGTCGCGGAAACACATCTTCGAACGAACCATTTATCAGCTTCCATAGTCACCAGAATACCAGCAGTACGAAGAGACTCCTGTGACGTAGAAACTCCAGACGCGCAGCGGTCTAAAATGTTGCTCAAATGAAGCAGGTCACTAAGAAGACGATGTAAACAAATCTATTCTGAGAGCTGGTAGGCACTCACGAAGCTTGTTAGCGTGTGGGTATCTGAAGGCTGATGCGTCATGTAGGTGGAATTTGTGGTTCGACGCATTTTTATTACAAAGATGGCGAATGCGACATTCATGAACCAGAAAAGCGACCGCCAAAAGACACGGTTGAGCAGCATTTGAGGGGGCATTTATCTTAGCGGTAACACTCTTGGAGCTCGATCGCACGCGAGGTAAGCCACGTGTCCAAATCGTAACAGAGATGTTTTCTTATCGCCACGATGGTAACCATCATTCCCAGATGGTCAACATTATTGCCTGCATGGTAATGAACAGTGCATCCGGAAATCCTGGCTGGTAACTTCGCGTTCCAACCAAACTGTACACCGTACAAGTCAGGTTTGACTCAGCGAAACGATACTGACTGTCAACGTGTACCCCACAGAATGCGCATTTCTGTTTATAGTAGCGACGTTGACAATACCAGACAGTAAAACCGCGATATGGTAACCCGTAATCTGTAAATAAATTTAAAAACAAACAAAGAAACAAAAATAATTAACTATCAAACAAACACCACAAAAAAACACACAAACACACACAATGTCAAACGGAAAAGCTATCCTAGTGATAAATATTTTTCAAAACAATATTTTACCCTATCAAAAATATATTTCAGAATATTAGGAATTGGAGCTAGACCTAGTTACAAAAATTTCAATATCAATTTGAACAATATAAATTTTGCATATGATAGACAATAAATGTTGCATAAAAAACCTTTTATATATAAACAAAATGCATTCAAGGCATGATATAAACTGTATGAACAGATAATTAAGTAACAGTTTTTAAATAGTCAGGCTAGATTTGTTTTCTTTCGGAGTGTCCGTAAGATGCTTGCTATAATAGTGATAATTTATTATATCGAATAGTGCATGTAACGTTTTGCGTTTGTAAGCGTTCGTTTACTAAACAGAATTGCGCATTCTGTGGGTGTATACGTGGACAGTCAGTTTCCTTTTTTCTGAGTCAAACCTGACTTGTACGGTGTACAGTTTGGTTGGAACGCAAAGTTACCAGCCAGGATTTCCTGATGCACTGTTCATTACCATTCAGGCAATAATGTTGACCATCTGGGCATGTTGGTTACCATCGTGGCGATGAGAAGACATCTCTGTTACGATTTGGACACGTGGCTTAACCTCGCGTGCAATCGAGCTCCATGAGTGTTACTGTTAAGATAAATGCCCGCATTTGAGGGACCTGGCTGGACCGAAACTGAGGTGGCAACATTGGTGAAGCGATGAGGAAATAATTGCGCGACGCGTCCGTTTTCAAATTTTCCTCAATCCTGTAGAGTACCCTCGCACCACGTTCCCCCCTTTCTGATATCTCTCAATCCCGTGGAGGTCCACAAGCGCTTTCGCGATATGTTTATACTTCTTCAGGAAAGAGTGATGGAATTTTTCTGTTGGAAGTTACGTTATCACACCAGGCATGGTTTGCCCTACAATGTCAGTTTCTTTTAATCTCACAGGTTTATTACGGGGTACAGTTCCGTCTAATTTGTCTCTTAGTCAGGTGCGCGAATCCATGCGTGTCGTTAGGATTGGTCCACATGTAATGTATTAATGAAATTTTGTCTCTTTAGTCGGTGTGTAATGATTTCACGGTACAGTTGTCGTTACACTGAAATCCACCGCCCTCACGCAACTGTGCATCATGAGTGCCAGCAACTACGCAAAATGACAAATCCTACGAAACATTTGCAACCATTAAATCTGGATCGCGTCTGATGCGCATCACCCTAAAGCGTGGAATATCAGGGACTCTACTGTGGTAAGTAACACTTACGCGGAGTGACCAGACGATGATGGCCGGTGTAGAAACAAGTGGAACTCCACGGGATTGAGAGATATCAGAAAGGGGGGAACGTGGTGCGAGGGTACTCCACAGGATTGAGAAAAATTCGAAAACGGACGCGTCGCGCAATTATTTCAGCGATGAGACTCTGCAGCCGAATGCATCGGAAGAACGGAAGGGCCAAACAGAAACTAGGCTGAAGGGCCGAAGTCAGGACGCGCCGAAAGTAGACGATAGATCGTCAGTCAAGATCGATGTGCGTGTGGGTTACCCTATAAACTTGGCTGTAACGGTAATCCAGTACGCTTTCTGGCCAAAATTTCTGTACAGTGTGAGAATGCGACTGATCACTGTTCGCAGGAAATCTGTCAATTTTCAGCCGCGATCGTTACAACGCCGCGGTCGCCACGTTTTGCCAGACGATCTGCCCACTCGATTGTGGGGATCGATAAATGCAGACGATCCTGCGATATTTGCACTTCAACGCGTCCTCTGTTGTGGGGAGGGGATGTGAGGAGAGGAGTAGGGGTGCGGTGGAAGGGGAAGAGGGGGGTGGGTGCGGTGCGGAGAGCGGAGCGACGTAACGTAACGTCGGGTGAACGGGGTGAGCTGAGCCGAACCCAGCCATATTGGGGGGGCGCAACGAATGAGGTGAGAGAGAAGGAGATGGTGACGGGGGCGCGGGAGAGTGGGCTATTGGTCTATAAGGGGGAATAAGGGTCAGGAGCACGCGTCGGAGCCAATTGGGGTCGAGGAACCGGATGTTGTTGGTTTGGGGATTGGCTGAATGAAAGTTGAATTTCAGGGAGGATTCGTTCAGAGGACCTCGGCTGAACGCGATGTGCGGGGAGGAACAGAGAAATGCGATGCGCAGAGGTTGACGGAAGGGAGCGGGCGGAAAGGGAAACACAAGACCACAGAAGAAGTCGCATGAATCGAGTTCGACCCAGAGAGCAGGCAACTTGTCCCGCCGCATATCAGCGGCATCATCATCACCCACCCACTGGGCCACCACCACACCACCACCAGAAACAAACACCACAGACTAGATGCGAAGGATTGTTATTTCAGGACACCCAGTTCACCCTCCATCTCGGTCATCCCAAATGCATTGCTTCTAGCTCATCCACAATCATATTGACAGTTCGCTACATAGCAAGCAACGACATTGGCCACATGCAGCATTTTTTACCAGAAACATACTCGAGGATAAACGACGAATAAAAACATACAGACGTTGACCAAAAATTATTTAACCAGATTGTCTGTGGTTGACCAGATTCAGCTGAAACGTTTGGACTGTTTGTTCCAAAAGTCGAGGCATGTGATTCGCTGCCATTAGGACCGTCAACATGAATCTTCTTGAAATCGATTGGCTGTTTTGACGCATCTGATCAGCAAAGGCCCACCAAAAAAAAAGAACCCAACAAATGCATTCAATGCAGTACGTACTGTGTGTACCGCAGTCGTAACTGTGTCCAGCTGATTCGATAGGAGCAACACATCACGGATGGCACTGCGAGTTCAGTTCCTTCAAGGCCCACTGTACTTATTCTGCTGATTTAAACATGTGGACTTATTACTAACTGGGAGGAAAAAAGGTAGGTATGTGGAATAACAGCATGTGTTACCGTACAACATGTACCAGGCTATGGTAGAAAGATTGCGAGGAGCAGGATGAATGGGAGCCAAGAGTATCCCGGAGATAGTATGAATGCGAGGGGACCAAACGCACCCACCATGAATCGGCATTGCTGCATGCACAGAAAACGGGAGGACAGCACAGGAGAGGCAGATGAGTAGATGCACCAACCATTCGTCATCAATGCAAATGCTGTAGAAGGAATACCGTACGAATGCATGGGGGCCACCATTCACCCGCCAAGAACCCAACTTCCCTACCAGGTCCCAATAAACAACCTCGAATTTTCCCGGAGGTACATGAGAATGGGTAGAAGAGCAGCAGCAGATTGTTGAGACGATTCAGAAGTTATACTCAACTTCCCTACCAGGTCCCGACAAACTGACTCAAACTCACCCGGAGGTACACGAGTGTGGGCAGAGGGGCCGCAACAGATTGTTGAGACATGTCCAAAATCACACCCAACATCCCTACCAGGTGTCAATGAACCGATTCAAACTCACCCGGAGGTACACGAGGGTGGGCAGAGGGGCCGCAACATATTGTTGAGACATCTCCAAAATCACACCCAACTTCCCTACGAGGTCTTAATAAACTAATTCAAACTCACCCGGAGGTACACTAGGATGGGCAGAGGGGCAGCAGCAGCGACGAGTGCAAGCACAGCCACCACCTGCCCTGCCCTGATGGGCGACCCACACCCCATGCCCCACTGCTGTTTCCTGCTTTCCCTCCCCTCTCACCCAGAACCTCCCGCACAACTCCAAATCTCTGCCAGGTCCCAATAAACTGTCTAAAACTCACCCGGAGGTACACGAGGGTGGGCAGTGGCGCAGCAGCAGCCACGAGTGCAAGCACCACGACCACCTGCCATGCTCTGATGGGCGACCCACACCCCATGCCCCACTGCTGCCCCCTGCTACCCCTGCCCTGCCATCAAGACACCCCCTCACACCTCATGCCCCCCTGCTGCCGCCTCCTCCTGTCCCTCCTGCCCTTGCCAGTGGCTGTGAAGGGGGAAGAGGGATCAGGAGATGGAGCGGCAGCAGAAGCAGCAGCAGCAGGAGGAGGAGGAGGAGGAGAACGAGGAGGAGGGGACCGGAGCCGGACTGCTTCGGATGATGCAAGTCCTCCGTTTGACCCCCTTCGCCGCAGCGTCTTCACCCCGTCGCCTCCTTCACTCCCACTGCTACAGCCGCTACAGCTGCTGCTGCTACTACTTCTGATAATGATGCCGTCAGCAGCAGCAGCTGTAGCGGCCGCAGCAGCTGTAGCGGCCGCAGCAGCTGTAGCAGCTGCAGTGGCTGCTACAACCTCTGCAGGTAAATCCACGCCTGTCCCATCCTCATCACCCTCTCTTCCCCATCCACCTGCCTTCCCTGCTGCTCCCCCTTGCCCGTCCCCTCCCCGTCCCACCAATGCTTGCCTCTCCTCCTCCTCCCCCTCCCCACCCCTCCCCCCCCTCCCTTCCAAACAACATCCTCCCCTCTCTCCCCTCCTCTCTCTCTCCCTCTCTCCCCGTCTCCTTTGAGAGCGCCAGTTTCACCCAGCCAACGAGAGTGTGCGGGCCGCAGGGTGAGAGGAGGGCGGATCGGAGAAAGAGGAGGAGGGGAAGCACGAGAAATACAGGAACAGTGACAAAGACCAGAAAGGGCTCAACTGTAGTCACTATGTCTGGAACAGCGAGGTTGGATGTGAGAGGGGAGTTGGAAAGGGCTGGAAACGAGGAGGAGGAGGAGGAGGAGGAGGAGGAGGAGGAGGAAGAAGAGGGAGGAGGGATGGGCTCGCAGGGGGGAACAGCCCAGCCGTAGATCGAGAGAGATCCGACGGCGCAGGAGGGTCCGAGAGGGCGAGCCCAGAACCAGGGGAAGAGGCAGAGGTAGAGGAGGAGGAGCAACGAGAGGGGCCAGGCCGAGGAGTAGGAAGCAGCGAGGTAGATGTGTAGTAAGAGACGTAGGAGGGCGAGGAGAGCAGAGGAGAGGGATTTGACGAGAGTGAGAAGAGAGGAGGAGAAGGTTTGTAGATGGGAGTTTGAGGGAGGGTGGTGGGAGGGGGAAGCCGGAGAGGGGGAGGTGAAGACGGAGGTGGAATGGGGGGTTTGTCTGACTGTGGCTGGAGTGGTGGAAGGAGAATGAGAGGAGGCCGAGTGAGTGGCGTGAGTGGCGTGATTGGTGTGAGAGGCATGAGAAGAGTGGGAAGGGTGAGAAGAGGGAGAGAACTGGGAAGAGGGAGGGGAGATGAGGTATGACAAGGCCCGAGAGCCAAGGAGTATGAGGGCGAGGAAGAGGAGAGGAGAGGCAATAGCAAACACCCAGAGGTCCTCCCAGTCAGTTCCCATAATGGTCCGCTCCAGCCACGTGTGCTGGAACGGTACAGGGCGGTTGAATGCGGTGAAGGGCTGTGGGGGAGATGTGTACACTGATACACCAGCAGCAGCAGCACCAGCAGCAGCAGCAGCAGCATCTAACAGTGTTTCTTCAGCAGATGCAGCAGAGGCGTCATGTGGAAGAGGAAGAGGAGTGTGGTATGATACCCGGACGGCAAGCCACAGGCGGGAGGAGGGAGAGAAGGGCGGGCGAGCGTATCTCGTCGCGTCCCACGCCGCCCAGAAAAGCGGAGACGGCTGGCGATTGCCGTCCTCTTCACTCCCTCCCTTCTCCACTTCCTCCCGACCCTGCTCCTCCTCACCCTCCCTCGTTAGAGTCACTTCTTCTACTATCTCCATTTCAACCTCCTTTCCACTGCCCGTGCTGCTACCGGTGCTACTGCCCTCTGCACCGCTCTCCCCTCTAAGTTCCACTCGCACTCCTTGCACGCTGCTCCCCTTGCCGCCCATGCCAAACATGCCGCCCAGGATGCCGCCCAGGATGCCGCCCATGATGCCGCCCGGTTCCCGCTCGAGATAGACAACGGCAGACACGTTCAGGATGGGCGGGAGGGAAAAGACAAGCGCTCGAATCTCACCCCCCGCCACCCACGCTGCCACCTGCTCCCCCTGTCCCCCTCCCTCTTCTGCTCCTGCGCTCTTGGGCTGTGATTGTGGCAGGAAGTGAGCGTTGGGCGGGCATGTGAGCAACACCACTGGTTGTTGGGCCAGCAGCATGGGGCCTGGGGTGACAGGGCAGAAGAGAGTAGAGGGTGGTGGGGGTACGAGTTAGAAAGTGGTGGGAGTGTGTGTTGGGCGGGCACGTGAGCAGCACCACTGGTTGCCGTGCCAGCAGCATGGGGCCTGCCAAGGGTAAAAGGGTGAAAAGACAACAGCAGACACGTTCAGGATGGGCGGAAGGGAGAAGACAAGCGCTCGGATCTCACCCCCCGCCACCCACGCTGCCACCTGCTCTCCCTCTCCCTTCTCCTGTTCTCTTTTCGGCAGGAAGTGTGCATTGGGGGGGCATGTGAGCAGCACCACTGGTTGCTGTGCCAGCAGCATGGGGCCTGGTGAGAGAAAGGCAGCGGAGAGGAGGGAAGAGGGGGAGCAAGAGCGGGATTTTAGGGGTAGACATGAGGGAAACATGTGAGCAGCACCACTGGCTGCTGTGCCAGCAGCATGGGGCCTGTCAGGGGTGAAAGAGCGAGGTGGGGGGGGGGGGGGGGGAGAGAAGGCACCCGGTATCCCAAGGGTCACCTTGACTCATTGTTCAACTACTGCAGCCCTTCGAACAATGAGTCAAGCTGCTGTGCCAGCAGCATGGGGCCTGTCAGAGGTGAAAGAGCGAGGTGGGGGGGGGGGGGGGGGGAGAAGGCACCCACGCTGCCACCTGCTCCCCCTCTCCCTTCTCCTGCTGTGCCAGCAGCATGGGGTCTGTCAGGGGTAAAAGAGCGAGGTGGGGGGGGGCGGGGGGATGGTTGGGGCGCGAGAGTGGGCTTCAAGTCAGGCCCGGCAGAAAGGGGAGAATGGTTGGGCCGCTCAAGTGCATGCCAGGCATCTGGTCATGGGCCATGTTGCGAACCACTCAGAGCAACACCTGTTTTGAGCCGACTCAAAACACGACTCATTACACGCGAAAGTGCATGCCAGGCATCTGGTCATGGGCCATGTTGCGAACCACTCAGAGCAACACCTATGCAGATCTGGCTGGGAGGGAGTCACTGCCTCTCCTCACCCACCTGGTGTGATGGGGGTTCTCCTGTGTTTGGGGCGAGAGTGGGACTCAGCAGCTGAAAGTCGCTCAAGTGCATGCCAGAATGCGGGTCAGCGACTTTCATGGCCCATGGGACCAGACAGCGGGTCACGGGCCATGATGCGACCCACACAGCGGGTCACGGGCCATGATGCGACCCACACAGCGGGTCATGGGCCATGATGGTACCATACCCTGGCAGCAAAGGCAAGGCCTTAGCTGGTGTGCTGGGAACAGCAAAGGCCTTACATGCTGTGCCGCAAGCAGCACTGATGGGGAAGGGAACGCATGCAACTGCTTACTCGGGGTAGCTCACTCCTCACTGAAGCTGCTCACCCAGTGTGACGGGCTCTCCCGTGTTTGGGGCGAAAGTGGGATTCAATAGTTGAAAGTCTGTGAATTGAAGGCCAGTCACCGGGTCATGGGCTATCATGGTACCATGGCAGCAAAGGCCTCACCCGGTGTGACGGGCTCTCCCGTGTTTGGGGCGAGAGTGGGACTCAATAGTTGAAAGTCGGTGAACTGCAAGCCAGTCACCGGGTCATGGGCCATGATGCGAATCACTCTGCTGCTGCGCCAGTCACCCACCTCCCACTCCCACAACCCCGCTCCACCGCTCTCCACTCCTGCTCCACCACCACTTGCTACTCCTTCCCTTCCAGCCCCCCCCACCTCCTCTGCACTGCGACTTTCTTCCCCACTCCCTGTCCTTTCCCCGCCTGCCCTTCCACCCAACTGCCGCCCCCTCCTATCCTCCCCCTCCCCCTCCCTTTTCCCTCCACCTCTCACGGCATGCCACCTGTACAAGTGCCGCCCGAACGTCCAGTGCAGATGCCCATTCACGAGCACCATGCGGTTTGCGGCACCATGCACTGCTGCTGCTGATGATGCTGCTGCTGATGATGATGATGCTGCCACTGCGGTTGCATGTGCCAGCAATATATCGTGCATGCGACGCGGAGAGGCAGCAGGGGCAAAGAGGCCCGGGGAGGAGGAGGTGGAGGGACTGTGAGAAGAGGAAGAGGGAGAGAGGGAGGATGGGGAGGAGGGCTCGTGAGTGGTGAAAGCGAGAGGGTAGTGCGAGAACACAACAGCAGGGCCGGGGGCTGAGGATAATCCCTGTGCTGACGTGTTCCATGAGGGTGACGTGGCAGGGGTGGCTGGAAGCGCTGACGTGGCGGCCTCCCATTGGCTGAGAGCAGAATCCAGCGCGTCCAGGTCAGACGTGGTGGGATGGCCGAAGAAGTTGGAGGGTCCTCTGATGCCGACCCGGGGCGCAATGTCGACGCCTAGCAGGAGGATGGGCGGGGATGGGGATGCTGGGCGCATAAAGCGAAAGAGAGGGGGACGAGATGAGGACAAGAGAGCGCAAGATATGAGTGACGAAGTTGGAAGTTGGAGGGTCCTCTGATGCTCACGCGGGGAGCAATGTCGACCCCTAGCAGGAGGATGGGCGGGGATGGGGATGCTGGGGGCACACTGGAAAAAAGAGGGGGGCAGCGAGGGCAGGGCAAGGCAGGGTATGAGTGAGTGAAGACGTTGGAGGGCCCTCTGATGCCCACGCGGGGCACAATGCGGATCCCTAGCAGGAGAGTGGGAGGGTATGGAGATGCTGGGCCAAACGAGGAGAGGGATGGGAGAGAGAAAGATGATGGGGTAAGCAAGAAATTGTAGGGTCCTCTTAGGCCCACGCGGGGCGCAATGTCGATGCCAAGCAGAAGGATGGTGTGTGTGTGTGTAGTCTGCAACGATCCTGGAAGCCCAGGATCTTCCTCTGGTGAAGTTGGAGAATCCCCTGGTGCCCACAGGGGGAGCAATGTCGATGCCAAGCAAGAGGATGGGCGGGCGGGGACGGGGATGCTGGGGCAAACGAGCAGAGCGAGAGGAGAGGGATGGGAGAGCGAGAGAGGATGGGGTAAGCACCAAGTTTGAGGGGCATCTGATGCCCATTGCCCACAGGGGGAGCAATGTCGACGCCAAGCAAGAGGATGGGCGGGGATGGGGATGCTGAGAGAAGGGACGAGAGGGAAGAGAGAGAGGAGGGAAGGGAAGGGCAAGACAGTGCGGTAGGGTGGTGTGGGGTGGTGTGGGGTGAGCAAAGACGTTGGAAGTTGGAAGGTCCTACAGGAGGGAAAGACAGTGCGGTGGGGTGGTGTGGGGAGATGTCGGGTGAGTAACGACGTTGGAAGTTGGAGGGTCCCTTATGCCCACCCAGGATGCCACTATACCACAAACCAAATCTCACCACTGCTCACCACTGCTCACCACTTCTCACCTTTCCCCGAGTCTCCCTCAAAAGGCCGCAGCACCAGTCCCTGCACCCCCCCCCTCCCACACTGCGCGCTGACACTCTGCCGCCCAAAAAAATCCCCCTTGCCGCCTCGAATCGGCACACTGAACGCGTCATGATTACCCCTCAGATCCAGCACCCGGGGGAAGGGTACGCATGAGGAACGCCCGGGAGAAATGGGGTGATTCTGAGTTTGTTCGGTTTGTTGGGATTGAGGGGTGAGGGAGAGCGGCGGAGAGGGGGAGGAGGGCGGGTGGGCGGCGTTGATTGCGCTGCTGAGGGCGTGCATTGCTTGGGAGTAGGCGTGCCATTCTGACTCGTTCTGGGCCGTTGTTGTTCGCTGGCGGTTCTTAGACTCTGAAAGAGGGGGGGGGGGGGGGGGGAAGGGGAGGAAAGGGGAGGAACGAGGAGCGGAGAGGAGGGAAGAGGGATCAGGAACAGGGCGGGTGAGCAGTGTTAATTGCGGTGCTGAGGGCGTGCATTGCTTGGGAGTATGCGTGCCATTCTGACTCGTTCTGGGCCGTTGTTGTGCGCTGGCGGTTCTTTGACTCTAAAAGGGATGAAATGGGAGGGAAGGGGGAGGGAAGGCGGGGAAAGAGGACACAAGGCATGAGAGAACAACAGGGGTGTTTAAATAATGATCAGGAGGGGGTAGAGAAGCTAAGAAACACGCATAAAACATGATGGGGCATAGTGAGGCATAGGCACGCACATGAAACCCAACCCCGTCAGCACGGATATGAAACAGTATCAGCGTTCACATGTAACCCACATCAGCACGCACATGTAACCCCGTCAGCACGCACATGTAACCCCGTCAGCACGCACAAGTAACCCCGTCAGCACGAACGCATGCACGCACCTGTGAGATCCCCAGACACTATAAGCGCAGCAGGCGCTATAACGCGGACAGCTGGCACGAGGTGCACGAGGAGATCATTGGCTCTTGACGGCACGTGCACGCTGACGTGGACGTCCGACAGATGCATCCACCACACCACTCCGCGACGAGCCTCGCCGCCCACCTCCTCCCACCTGAACCCGCCTGCTTGCCGTCCATCGTCAAAAACCTGCCGGCCATCCTGTTGCAGTAAACGCCGTCCACCACCCGGCTGCTGACCGTCTCGTCTTAGCGAATCACCTCTTAACGAGTCTTCACTAGGCGAGTTTCCTGTTATTAATTCCTCAGCTCCTTCTCCCTCTAACAGCGGCGAAGCATACACGAGAGAGACCGACAAACAGAGAAGAAAATACGCAGCAGCTGCCATCGCTTCGCGCTTTGAAGTCGCCACTATCTTAGATCATCTCACGTGTTCGCACACGTGCAGGCTGCGAACTAGCGGGAGAGACGAAGCTGGGCATCTACCTGTCACGCATAGCACACAACGAGCGCAACTCGCTACGCAGTTACCCTAAACAAACGAAAAAATTACACCTCGCTGGGAGCGAACAGATGAAGGGAAACTGTCAGAGATGCGCCTCGGGAACACACCACAAGAAGGTAAGGTGCTTGGCGGGAATTTCAAGGTGCGGTGCTCCGCTGCAAGCTCGCTTAGATACAACGAAGTTTCGGATTACCAGCAGAACCATTATATGTCACATGCGGAAAAGTCTTAGGCTACAAAGAAATCTTGACCCGTAGTGCATTTCATTTTGGCTAACCACAATGCATCCATCATGGTTATGTGGACTGACTGAACAGCTTGTGAAGCAGCCCCATATACTGGTAGCTAGGCTATAAAATAATGCATATATTCTTACACTTGCCATTGCCAGTACTACAGTACCATACCACTGGCGTTCTCTATATCGATCATGTATCAACGGCTCTGTATGAGACTCACCTCTAGGCTGAGTTTAGGCCGGGAACCATTATTTTCTTTTTCTTTCTAGGCTGGAAACCGTTCAACAAAAGTATCCGACCGGCCTGCCCGGGTTGTGATTCGTGTGTATCGTGGCCGCTGTTTGCTTCCCAGAAGGTTCTTAACCATGTCGACAACCCGTGGGACAGATGCCGCAAAGACAACGGTCAAGAGTAAATGTGTGAGCCGATTTTGCCCCTGCTCGTAAAAACACACATAAAGAAAAAAAGGGATACTGGAGAAAGTTAACCAAATAGACACGGTAAAGACAAGGTAAATGCTGTTTCAAGAAAAATTTGTAAAATTTGGTACAGAGCAAAGATGGGGAAAGATGAAAGGCAAGTCTTCGTCATACCGGTGGAAAAAAGCCAGAGCACATACCTGAACACGAGTAACAATCTCCCGAATCTCCTCAACATCTGCAATCTGCGCCGCTGCAAGCTCCTTCAAACTGTCCCCCCCACTCTCCTCTGCACTATCCCCTTTACTCTCCCCTGCACTGCTCTCCACCTCACTCCCAACCCCCCTGACCCCACCAATCCTCTTGCCAACAGCACTAGCCCCATCTTCACTTCCAATCACCAGCAAAGAGTCCCGTCTCCCAGCACTCTCCCTTGCCACGTCAGCTCTCCTCCTCGACACGTCGCGCGCCTGTCCTGCCACGTCATCAGTGTTGCTGACCCGTGGCGTGGTTCCATTGGCCAGAGCATGGACGGATGAAGTGGCAGCAGAAGCAGAAGCATTGGTGGTGGTTGGGACTTGGGTGGGAGCAGAAGTGGCAGTGGCGGGGTTACTTTTGCCAGTGGTTGAGGTGGAGGGAAGTGGACGGGAGGTGAGGGAGGAAGAGGAGGACAGGGCTTGGTGGTGGTAAGGATCAGATGCGATTGCTGAAGGGTCTCCTCCTCCCTGCAGGAAATCATGTGAATATAATGTGACGGGGTGGAGAGAGGTAGGAGAAGGGGAAGAGGAAGGAGAGAGGAAGGAGAAGGAAAGAGGAAAGGAAGGAGGAGACAGTAAGAGAAGCATAATTGGCAGAGAGAAGCGAGAACGAACAGGAGCAGGAGCAGCAAGGGAAGAGGAAGGGGATGACGATTTAGGAAGGGAGTGAAGGCAGGGAAGGAGGGGAGAGGTGGGAAAAAAACAGGGACGGGAGGTAGGGAAGGAGGAGGAAGAGGAAAGGAAACACGGGAGAGGGAGACAGGAAGGAGGGGAGGAAAGGTAAGAATGGAGGGGAGAGGAGGCAAGAAGGGAGGGGAGGAGTGGAAAGGACGGAGAGGAGAGGAGGCAAGGAGGGAGGGGAGGAGAGGTAGTCAAGTTCATGGGAAAGGATGGGGGAGAAAAGGTGAACATGAAGAAAAAAACCGAAGACAATCTGTCAGACCGAGATGACTTTTGGAAAAACTAGAGGCATTAATTTGGCACATCTAGGGCAAATACCGAAATTACTTTTGAAACGCCTCAAATAAGCAGCGTGGCACATTGCGTTCTCTCACCAGTAGTGCTGCTAGCTTCGCCTCCAGCACCCTTATTTGCATCGCCTTCTCAGAAGCTTCCTTCTCTGCCTGTGCTGCCCTCCTCTCAGCCTCCACTGCTCTGTGCTCTGCAGCCTGGGAAAGAATGGAGACAGAGAAGGAGGTGGGGACAACGAGGAGTGTGAGGAGCGAGGAAGGAGGAGAGAGTTAAGCTTTTGTGGTGCCTCAAAAGTCCTCTCTGCCTCCACTGCTCTGTGCTCTGCAGCCTGGGAAAGAATGGAGACAGAAAAGGAGGGGGGGAAGAGGATGAGAGTGAGAGCCAGGAGGGAGGAGATAGTTGGGAGAGAGAGGCGAGAGGAGGGAGGAGGGAGGAGAGAGGGATGGGCGAGGAGTGCGGAGATCGAAAGCCGCAATTACCAACCAAACACACATGTCTGTGAGATCCCTAGTGACCATGCATACCTCACCTCCACTGCCTTTACCCATCATCATGCTGGCATCTGGCCCGCCTTCCTCAGCCTCTACCCCCACCCATTCCAGCTGATTGCAACATGCTTGTGCCGCTTCTACCCCCAACTACACGTGCCTGTGCGATCCTTAGAGGTCAAAGCTTACCTCCACGGCCTCTGACAGTCGCTCCTGCTGGCTCAGGGACGCCTGCCCCTAGTTCCAGGCAGCCGGTTGGAACCTACTCCAGTCGCCTCTACCCCTAAACACACACGCCTGTGAGATTCTTAGGGTCAACGCATACCTCCTCTGCCTCTCACAGTCGCTCCACATCCTGCTGGCTCAGGCCAGCCTGCCCTGTCTTCCAGGTGGCTGGTTGGAACATACGTCGGCTGCTTCTACCTTCAGCCACACATGCCTGTGAGATCATTGGGGGTCAAAGCATACCTCCTCTGCCTCTGACAGTCACTCCACGTCCTGCTGGCTCAGAGACGCCTTCCTTTTGTTCCTGGTGCCTGGATGGAACATACTTCAGCAGCTTCTACCTTCAGCCACACATGCCTGTGAGGTCTGTGGGTGTCAATCAAAGCATACCTCTACTGCCTCTGACAATCGCTCCACGTCCTGCTGGCTCAGAGACGCCTGCCCCATCTCCAGCAGCTCCTGCATCAAATCCTCTGCTTCCTCCTGCTGTGACGAGTGGAGAGGGGGGATAAGGAGGCACACAATAAGGGAGATAAGGAGGCAAACAATAAGAGAGGCTCACACTAAGGGGGATAAAAGAGGTTGAAGAGACGTCTGCCCCATCTCACGCTGCTCCTGCATAAAATCCTCCGCTTCCTCCTGCTGTGACAGGCGAAACAGGAGGATAGCAAGGCATGCATTGATGGGAAAGAAGGAGAAGGTTTGGGAAACGACTAGAGCCCCAGCTACTGCCTCTGACAATCGACTCAAGTCCTTCTGGCTCAGAGACGCCTGCCCCATCTCCAGCAGCTCCTGCATCAAGTTCTCCGCCTCCTCCTGCTGTGAGGGACGAAACAGGACACTGCACTGCACATTTCCACACCCTACTGCATCACACTAAACAGCTCTGTGTTGCTTGCAGGACACCCCATACCACCGTACTGAACCATACCGCACCACGCTGCACATCACACTGCACCGTACCATGCTGTGGGCTTCTCTCCACACGGTGCTCTCTGGGATCTCATCAATGCTCTTACTGCAACCACCCATAACGAGGACACACAGAAAGAGGGAAAATAATGGGGAAGTAAAGAGGGGTGAAATTCCGTACCTATCGCATTCGTGCCATCTTCCTATCGTGTACCTATCATGCTTCTATCGTGTTCCTACCGAGATCTTATCATGCTCCTACCATGCGCCTACCATGCGCCTACCATGCTCCTACCATGCGCCTACCATGCTCCTACCATGCTCCTATTATGCTTCTAGCATGCCCCTAGCCCTCTATCATGCGCTCCAGCTCTCTCACCTGTTGATCTCCCTGCCTGCATCCACTTCCTCCATCTGCTGCTTCAGCCCCTCCTCCTCCGCCTCCCACCTGCTGTTCGTGGCTGGTACAGATGGGAGGGTGGGAAGAAAGAGCATGGCAGGGTAAGGGCAAAGAAAGAAAAGTCAGGGGAGCCCACCATCTGCTGCTAAGGCCCCTCCACCTCGCCTCCCACTTGCTGTTCACGACCGGTAGAGGTGGGAGGGTGGGAAGAACGAGCATGGCAGGGTAAGGGCAAAGAAAGAGCATGGCAGGGTAAGGGTAAGTCAGGGGAGCCCTCCATCTGCTGCTAAGGCCCCTCCACCTCGCCTCCCACTTGCTGTTCGCGACTGGTAGAGGTGGGAGGGAGGGCAAAGGACAATATGAAAGAACACTCAATCTGCTGCTTAAACCCCTCCTCCTCCGCCTCCCACCTGCTGTTCGTGGCTGGTACAGATGGGAGGGTGGGAAGAAAGAGCATGGCAGGGTAAGGGCAAAGAAAGAAAAGTCAGGGGAGCCCACCATCTGCTGCTAAGGCCCCTCCACCTCGCCTCCCACTTGCTGTTCACGACCGGTAGAGGTGGGAGGGTGGGAAGAACGAGCATGGCAGGGTAAGGGCAAAGAAAGAGCATGGCAGGGTAAGGGTAAGTCAGGGGAGCCCTCCATCTGCTGCTAAGGCCCCTCCACCTCGCCTCCCACTTGCTGTTCGCGACTGGTAGAGGTGGGAGGGAGGGCAAAGGACAATATGAAAGAACACTCAATCTGCTGCTTAAACCCCTCCTCCTCCGCCTCCCACCTGCTGTTCGTGGCTGGTACAGATGGGAGGGTGGGAAGAAAGAGCATGGCAGGGTAAGGGCAAAGAAAGAAAAGTCAGGGGAGCCCACCATCTGCTGCTAAGGCCCCTCCACCTCGCCTCCCACTTGCTGTTCACGACCGGTAGAGGTGGGAGGGTGGGAAGAAAGAGCATGGCAGGGTAAGGGCAAAGAAAGAGCATGGCAGGGTAAGGGTAAGTCAGGGGAGCCCTCCATCTGCTGCTAAGGCCCCTCCACCTCGCCTCCCACTTGCTGTTCGCGGCTGGTAGAGGTGGGAGGGAGGGCAAAGGACAATATGAAAGAACACTCAATCTGCTGCTTAAACCCCTCCTCCTCCGCCTCCCACTTGCTGTTCGCGGCTGGTAGAGTTGGGAGGGCGGGAAGAAAGATACGAGATGAAATGAGCACTTTGGTAAGGAGGGCGGGGGTACGAGAGGAGCCGGAAGAAGGCTTAACCTGTTGCATGAGCCCCTCCTCCTCCGCCTCCCATTTGCTGCTAGTGGTTTCGAGGGATGAGAAAAACTAAGGGTTTGGATAGGCAATGGGAGACGGAACCAGAGAAATAGCGGTGAGGAAGACGGGAAGAGGGGGGGTAAGGGGGGATAAAGGAAGGAGCGGGAATGCTTCATCTGCTGCTTAGAATATTCCTAAATTGAGAGGGAGGATAGCGGAGAAAAGCATGCCACATGCCCACCTGGTGGTCTGTCGACTGTGCTGTGGAACAGCTCAAAGCGCAGCACCTGCGACTTGTAAGACACGAGGTGACTTTTGAGTCGAATGAAGATGCCTTCTGAGTCGAATAAAAAGTCAATGAGCTGTGGAACAGCTCAAAGCGCAGCACCTGGGACTAGAAGAGGCACATACCCATACCCAGTCCCTCATGCACACTACACCACTTGGCCCTTTTTGCCCCACTGTTCCCACCTGGTCCCCCCTGTGTGCTGCGGAAGAGTGCAAAGCGCATCACCTCAGACCGAAAGAGCACCAAAGAGCTTCCTGCATCATCCCCACCTGGTCCACAGCCCCAGAAACGCCTCATCATGCCCACCTGGCCCCTCCTGCCCCCACTATACCAACCTGGCCCCCACTATACCAACCTGGCCCCTACTGTCCCCACTATGCCCACCTGCTCCCTCCTGTGTGCTGCGGAAGAGTTCAAATCGCAGCACCTCGGACTTGGCAAGCTCGTCCCGCAGGCGAGCCACCTCCATCTGAACAAGGGGTTATGCGCAGGGATGGGGGGGGATGAATGTGGGATGGGGCGATCAAGAGGAAGGAGGGGAGGGGTTGTGGCCCAAAGCGCAGCACTCAGACTTGGCAAGCTCGTCCCGCAGGCGAGCCACCTCCGTCTGAGGGTGGGGTTGGGGGAAAGTAAGTGATCGGAATTCAATGGGGAATGGCCAGGCCAGGGCACTTCAAACATTGACAAGAAACATACAAGTTCAACCAGAGAAGTTGAGTTCAGAGGCTGCATGCCGTAAGAGTACGAGTGGCTTGACGAGGGGCGGGCAGTTGGTGAAGATGGAAAGTTTCGGAGATCATATTACAAAAAGAGTTCAACACATTTCACCTGTACATTGATCATGCCTGAAAAACAGCTCACCTGTATCTTGATCGTCCCTGACTCATCCAAATCTTCCAGCCGCTCCTCCAGTAGCGCCTGCACCATGGCTGGATTCATTTCAGCTGCCCGCTGAGCTGCCCGGCGCTTCCATTCCTCTGCCCGGATATCATGGTGGGGGAAGGGTGGGTGGGTGTGGGTGATACAGGGAAGGGTGTAACTTCCAAAGGGCACATAAATCGGCGTGACTTGAAACAGTGGTAAATTATGGTAACGTAACGTCTCAATACTAGCTGTTGTTCTCCCAGTTTGCATGGCTGAACGGTACACAGGCGACAGTCCTAACCCATGACGCACCTCTAACATCAGTGGCAGAGATTGGCGACATCTTACCACCATGGATGTCGACTCACCGCATATAGCAGCCAAGGACTTCAACTCACCGCATCTAGCAGCCATTGATCTTAGCTCAAGCTCCAGCGCTGCTGCATGTGCTTTGGCCTCCTCTAGTTGCTTGTCCTGGCAACGGGAGTGTGAGGAGGGACATCAGAAGGGGCATGAGGAGAGGCATGAAGAGGGGCACGAAGAGGAGGGACAATGACACGGATTATATAGTAGGGCGGTAAGAGACTCATGAAAGAGTATGTGCAGCAGAACATATTGCCTCCATTCCAGCGTGGGCTGGCTGGATGCGTAGTTGTAAACGTGCAACTAACATTTGCTGGTTTGGTTCACTCGCTGCTGCCGTGTTCGTGTCACCATTTACATTGGTGAAGCTTGGTTCGCTTACCGCTGGCGTTCGGTTCTTGAGCTGCTCCTGCAGTAGAAGGTCTTCCAGCGCATCCCTCTCCTCGCACACCTGCACATGTAAGCCACGCACACACAAGGGCACTCAAAGGTCAACACGAGTATACACGAGTATAAGGTCATTCCGGAAGTGCCTGAAATAAAACTTGCAGTAGAAAGTCTTCCAGCGCTTTTCTCTCCTAACACACCTGCACATGTAAGCCACTCACACACAAGGGCACTCAAAAGAAAACACGAGAATACAGGCACTCATAGGCAATTCCAGAGGCGCCAAAAAAAAAACCCCCCTGCAGCAGCAGATCCTCCAACGCGTCCCCCTCCTCACACATCTGCACGTGTGAGCCGCACGAAGACCACCACGAAGTCATGGGCACTCAAAGGTCACCAGAAGTTCATGGGCACTCAAAGGTCACCACTAATAGTAATTCGTGGGCACTCAGAGGTCAGCACTAATACACGGGCAGGCACTTAAGAGTCACCTCGATACACAAGCACTCGAAGGTCACCCCAATATTCACACACGCATTCAGGAACATGATTGTTGAACTCGCCCATAGGACATGTTGCAACGGCGCAGAAACAACTCCAAGACGAGGAGACGACACAGGGACAACCAGTCAAAGACTCACCCCCAAAGAAACAAATCAGAAAGTAGGTTCCATGGGGGGCTGTGGAGAGGGTTCATGACAGACAGTAGGGAGGACCCATAGCGTACCTGTTGGTAGTTCGCTCGGAGCTCCTCCATCTCTCTCTCCAGGTCGGCGATACCCTTGGTCCTGCTGGAGTTCTGTTGGGCGACGCAACGAAACACGGAAAAATAAATGAGTTGGGGCGTAATGGACATTGATTAATGGAGGAGGTGAGAGTTACAAACAGGAATCACATGGACGGGATACATGCTGGACTGGGGAAGTAATGTATCCACAATGAGGATTCACCTAAGAAAGTCACCAGGGAGTCGCTTGGGAGACTCCGAGACAGGGTATCATGAGACCAGAGAGCCATTTGTTTACCGCTGGGGATAAAAAATAATCAGATATTCGTTTCCAAGAAAAATCGCGGCTGGATGTGGAGCTATGGAACCAAATGATGCCCGTGCATGGTTGACGACTGACCGATGTGGCAGACAGAATACGTTTCTGACAGTTATTCAGCTCACTGAGACGACAGGTTGACATGCCACCTGAATAAATTAACTACCGCTGATGACGCCAGACTGTTTGAAACGAACTGGCGATAACGGACGCACTTAGTGGGGACAGAAGGCGGAATGATGACGCTATCGCCCTGACTGGTTCCTTCCCGATATTGAATTGACATGTTCGCGAAAGGCTTCGGACCCATTGATCCGCGAACGACACCAGATTCAGGATCTTAGCAGTTAGCCAAACCGGATACCGACCGAGCTTACATTGGGCGGTATTGGTTTCTTCCCCAGGCTGCCAGTCCACTGAACAGTCGGCGAGTACGACGGCGAGGCATTGATGGACTCCGGCGCTGACTGAGAGCCGGCGACACCAGGCTGACTGACCTGTCATCGGGCTGAATGACTTGCCGCAACACCAGCTGCTTACTTTCGAAGTGCCTCAGGCAATCGACGCTGACTGAAACGCTGACGACATCAGGCTGACCGACTCGCCTTGGCATCAGGTCAATCATCCAAAGCCTGGCATGAAACATTATCTAACCGAGCTTACATTAGGTGGTGCTGGTTTCTTCCCCAGGCCGCCGGTCCATTGAGCATTCGGCGTGTACGACGGCGACGCATCGATGGACTCCGACGCCGACTGGTACGCAGGCGACATCAGACTCTCCATTGCAGCCTGAAACTCGCTACTACTGCTCTTTATTTTCCGCTTTCCCGACCCTCCATTGGCATCCCCGTTGACCGCCAGGGCGTCGACTAGAGATTCTGACGCCAGCAGACTCCTCGTCGACTCAACGAGGTTGTGAGCCGCTCGATCCGTTCCTGAACGGTCAAGATCCGTCCGGGTATCGCTGCTGTCTGTTCTTCCGACGGAGCTAGAGACGGATTTACTGACAGGGTCTGAGGCTAAGGAAGCGGAAGGGAGTTTGTTCGACGTTAGCTCTTCCAGGATTCGGTCTATGGCGTCAGATGGGGGGGAGTTCATGCTCGAGTTCAAATCAAATACCAATCACCCACTGAGTTTACTTGGATTAGGGTGAAGCTGGATCAGTACGAAATCACACTGCAATGAAACCTCTAGGTCCCCGGTCCAAGCTGAACTATGAGCACCGATTTGCATTTCAGTAGGAAACAACAGAAAAACTAGCGCTACGACGACAACGGCTTTAGGAAATGTCACCTTTTTTCCTAACTAAAAAAGCCTAGGGGAGCTCCGGTTCTGACAAATGCTAGTGAAAGCTGTGGAAACTGGAGTGGAGTGGGGTGGAGCAGGAAGGATGCTGCTGCTGACGGGGAGTGTGCGTGAGCTTCAGCAGCACATTTCACCATCAAGAAGCTTGGGGACGAAAGCTCTTGCGAATAATATTTTGCTGTCGCGAAGATCGCCATGCCTCAATCGACCATGACAGGCAGGTGGCGAAAGAACGAAACTGTCCTCGCGATTCGTGAATACTGATGGCCATGATGCTTGTGACTCCGAGAATCTCACAAATGGATGTGCGACATCCATCTTGTCTGGCAACGGTTCTTTTGCGCGGGAAACTGGATTCAACAAAAAAGTACCGATTGAAAACGTGTTTCATAAGACCATGAACTTCCCGTTACAGTTTGCTAGAAATGCTGGTTTCACTACATGTTGGTTTCACATCCTCAAACCCAGCATTGCCCTTCTAAGCATGGTTTGAAGTAATTTAAGAGCAATTATTTCGCACAGAAAGCATTACTCTATATTGACGCTGTGAATGCTTGCACTAACACTCAACTTCCATAATTTCACCTAAAACACAACCCTAGGAATGTGCTTTAGGAAGCTACAGGACAAGCAGCGGAAAGGCACCACAGCTGTCACGGTGCATTTGTTAGCTAATGCCTTTTGCGTCACCCACACCAGCTCCTACAGCACCACCCGGTGTCCATGGGAAGCTGCTCTCTACATCCCCACTTACCAGAACCATCAACTGGACAATGAGAGCTGCTATACCTCCACTCCCTCCCTCCCTGCTCTCCTAGTCACCCATCCCTAACTGCAGCACAGACAGCACAAGCTCACACACACACACACACACACTCTGATTCCCAGCAATATCAACACCTACAGACTCCTCTCGCCAGCCTGTGCTAACCCCACTCTCTCCCACACTTCCTTCCAAACTTCCACTCACTCTCCCACCCACTCTCACACTGACTCTCGCGCCCACCTCAGCACCAACAGCAAGAGTTGATGGAAGTAAGGCCTCCGCAGCCCACCTGTCCGCTTCTGACAGCCACTGACTCTCACCCCCACCTCAACGCCAACAGCAAGATTCCATCCTCCCCCATTCTTCTCCACTTCACATCCTTCTCCTCACCACAACTGCACCGCAAACAGCACGAGCAAACATGCCCCACCTCACCCAGCCGACCCCGGTAAATCGATTGGCCATTTTCCTCCACTCACACCCCTTCTCTCCCCGCATTCCTGCTGGTGCCGTGTGCACTGCTGCAGCAGCGCACTCCCGCAGCACAGGCACAGCACCGGAAACGCACAGCACCAGCAAACTCTCTTCACAAGCACTACCCCAGCTCCTCCCAGCCCGTCACCTTTAGCCAATACTTCTGCCTCTCCTGATTCTGCTCTCTCTCCTGTCTGTTGCAAGCAACCAGCCTATGTTTCTTTCTCGACCCGCTCAGTTTCCTCACTCCCACTGCAGCGCAGACAGCACCAGCAGAAAACCCTTCCCAGCCGGTCCCTGAGAGTCGATGAGAGTGGTTTCTCAATTACTCTTTCCCACGCTCTCACCCACGCTACACACCGAGTCTCACTCCCACTGCAGCGCAGACAGCACCAGCAAAAACTCCTTCCCAGCAATATCCACCCGTACTGTCCCTCCCAGCCGGTCCTTGAGAGCCGTAGATTCACCTCCATCGCCCCCGTGCGAGCCAGCACATTGACAGGTGTCATCTCCACATTGGCCGCCGCTCCTGCCCCTCCTCCTGCCCCCCCTGCTGCTGCGGCGGCGGCAGCAGCGACACCAGCAGCAGCGGCAGCAGCAGCAGCAGCACCCATCAGGTTGGTGTTGCTGCTGCTGCTGCCGGTGCCGATGCTGCTGCCGCTGCTGCTGGCTGGTATAAGCTTCTCCTGGAGAGGCAGTGTGAAAGAGACTTTCATCATGCCGTAAAACACCTGCCCCACCAGGCCCCCTAACGCAGTGTTAAACACCATCTTAAGTGCCGGAACCTGGACTTGCTCCTTTGGCCCACTCCCTCTTGAATGCGTGTCATGTGCTGCTGCTACCCCCCCTTGTGCTGCCCCTGCCCCTGCCCCTGCCCCTGCCCCTGCCCCTGCTCCTGCTCCTGCCCCTGCCCCTGCTCCTCCGACAGCTGCTGTTGCTCCTGCTTGCGAGTCTCTACTCAAGGACGAGTCAAGTGATTGCTGCTGCCCACCTGCCCCGTTACCAGGCGCATGCGTCCCCTCCTGCTGCCCACTGCCCCCTGCTCCTCCTCCTGCTGCCCACTGCCCCCTGCTCCTCCTCCTGCTGCCCACTGCCCCCTGCTCCTCCTCCTGCTGCCCACTGCCCCCTGCTCCTCCTCCTGCTGCCCACTGCCCCTGCTCCTCCTCCTGCTGCCCACTGCCCCCTGCTCCTCCTCCTTGCTGCCCACTGCCCCCTGCTCCTCCTCCTGCTGCCCACTGCCCCCTGCTCCTCCTCCTGCTGCCCACTGCCCCCTGCTCCTCCTCCTGCTGCCCACTGCCCCCTGCTCCTCCTCCTGCTGCCCACTGCCCCCTGCTCCTCCTCCTGCTGCCCACTGCCCCCTGCTCCTCCTCCTGCTGCCCACTGCCCCCTGCTCCTCCTCCTGCTGCCCACTGCCCCCTGCTCCTCCTCCTGCTGCCCACTGCCCCCTGCTCCTCCTCCTGCTGCCCACTGCCCCCTGCTCCTCCTCCTGCTGCCCACTGCCCCCTGCTCCCCTCCTGCTGCCCACTGCCCCCTGCTCCTCCTCCTGCTGCCCACTGCCCCCTGCTCCTCCTCCTGCTGCCCACTGCCCCCTGCTCCTCCTCCTGCTGCCCACTGCCCCCTGCTCCTCCTCCTGCTGCCCACTGCCCCCTGCTCCTCCTCCTGCTGCCCACTGCCCCCTGCTCCTCCTCCTGCTGCCCACTGCCCCCTGCTCCTCCTCCTGCTGCCCACTGCCCCCTGCTCCTCCTCCTGCTGCCCACTGCCCCCTGCTCCTCCTCCTGCTGCCCACTGCCCCCTGCTCCTCCTCCTGCTGCCCACTGCCCCTGCTCCTCCTCCTGCTGCCCACTGCCCCCTGCTCCTCCTCCTGCTGCCCACTGCCCCCTGCTCCTCCTCCTGCTGCCCACTGCCCCCTGCTCCTCCTCCTGCTGCCCACTGCCCCCTGCTCCTCCTCCTGCTGCCCACTGCCCCCTGCTCCTCCTCCTGCTGCCCACTGCCCCCTGCTCCTCCTCCTGCTGCCCACTGCCCCCTGCTCCTCCTCCTGCTGCCCACTGCCCCCTGCTCCTCCTCCTGCTGCCCACTGCCCCCTGCTCCTCCTCCTGCTGCCCACTGCCCCCTGCTCCTCCTCCTGCTGCCCACTGCCCCCTGCTCCTCCTCCTGCTGCCCACTGCCCCCTGCTCCTCCTCCTGCTGCCCACTGCCCCCTGCTCCTCCTCCTGCTGCCCACTGCCCCCTGCTCCTCCTCCTGCTGCCCACTGCCCCCTGCTCCTCCTCCTGCTGCCCACTGCCCCCTGCTCCTCCTCCTGCTGCCCACTGCCCCCTGCTCCTCCTCCTGCTGCCCACTGCCCCCTGCTCCTCCTCCTGCTGCCCACTGCCCCCTGCTCCTCCTCCTGCTGCCCACTGCCCCCTGCTCCTCCTCCTGCTGCCCACTGCCCCCTGCTCCTCCTCCTGCTGCCCACTGCCCCCTGCTCCTCCTCCTGCTGCCCACTGCCCCCTGCTCCTCCTCCTGCTGCCCACTGCCCCCTGGTCCTCCTCCTGCTGCCCACTGCCCCCTGCTCCTCCTCCTGCTGCCCACTGCCCCCTGCTCCTCCTCCTGCTGCCCACTGCCCCCTGCTCCTCCTCCTGCTGCCCACTGCCCCCTGCTCCTCCTCCTGCTGCCCACTGCCCCCTGCTCCTCCTCCTGCTGCCCACTGCCCCCTGCTCCTCCTCCTGCTGCCCACTGCCCCCTGCTCCTCCTCCTGCTGCCCACTGCCCCCTGCTCCTCCTCCTGCTGCCCACTGCCCCCTGCTCCTCCTCCTGCTGCCCACTGCCCCCTGCTCCTCCTCCTGCTGCCCACTGCCCCCTGCTCCTCCTCCTGCTGCCCACTGCCCCCTGCTCCTCCTCCTGCTGCCCACTGCCCCCTGCTCCCCCTCCTGCTGCCCACTGCCCCCTGCTCCTCCTCCTGCTGCCCACTGCCCCCTGCTCCTCCTCCTGCTGCCCACTGCCCCCTGCTCCCCCTCCTGCTGCCCACTGCCCCCTGCTCCTCCTCCTGCTGCCCACTGCCCCCTGCTCCCCCTCCTGCTGCCCACTGCCCCCTGCTCCCCCTCCTGCTGCCCACTGCCCCTGCTCCTCCTCCTGCTGCCCACTGCCCCCTGCTCCTCCTCCTGCTGCCCACTGCCCCCTGCTCCTCCTCCTGCTGCCCACTGCCCCCTGCTCCTCCTCCTGCTGCCCACTGCCCCCTGCTCCTCCTCCTGCTGCCCACTGCCCCCTGCTCCTCCTCCTGCTGCCCACTGCCCCCTGCTCCTCCTCCTGCTGCCCACTGCCCCCTGCTCCTCCTCCTGCTGCCCACTGCCCCCTGCTCCTCCTCCTGCTGCCCACTGCCCCTGCTCCTCCTCCTGCTGCCCACTGCCCCCTGCTCCTCCTCCTGCTGCCCACTGCCCCCTGCTCCTCCTCCTGCTGCCCACTGCCCCCTGCTCCTCCTCCTGCTGCCCACTGCCCCCTGCTCCTCCTCCTGCTGCCCACTGCCCCCTGCTCCTCCTCCTGCTGCCCACTGCCCCCTGCTCCTCCTCCTGCTGCCCACTGCCCCCTGCTCCTCCTCCTGCTGCCCACTGCCCCCTGCTCCTCCTCCTGCTGCCCACTGCCCCCTGCTCCTCCTCCTGCTGCCCACTGCCCCCTGCTCCTCCTCCTGCTGCCCACTGCCCCCTGCTCCTCCTCCTGCTGCCCACTGCCCCCTGCTCCTCCTCCTGCTGCCCACTGCCCCCTGCTCCTCCTCCTGCTGCCCACTGCCCCCTGCTCCTCCTCCTGCTGCCCACTGCCCCCTGCTCCTCCTCCTGCTGCCCACTGCCCCCTGCTCCTCCTCCTGCTGCCCACTGCCCCCTGCTCCTCCTCCTGCTGCCCACTGCCCCCTGCTCCTCCTCCTGCTGCCCACTGCCCCCTGCTCCTCCTCCTGCTGCCCACTGCCCCCTGCTCCTCCTCCTGCTGCCCACTGCCCCCTGCTCCTCCTCCTGCTGCCCACTGCCCCCTGCTCCCCCTCCTGCTGCCCACTGCCCCCTGCTCCTCCTCCTGCTGCCCACTGCCCCCTGCTCCTCCTCCTGCTGCCCACTGCCCCCTGCTCCCCCTCCTGCTGCCCACTGCCCCCTGCTCCTCCTCCTGCTGCCCACTGCCCCCTGCTCCCCCTCCTGCTGCCCACTGCCCCTGCTCCCCCTCCTGCTGCCCACTGCCCCCTGCTCCTCCTCCTGCTGCCCACTGCCCCCTGCTCCTCTCCTGCTGCCCACTGCCCCTGCTCCTCCTCCTGCTGCCCACTGCCCCCTGCTCCTCCTCCTGCTGCCCACTGCCCCCTGCTCCTCCTCCTGCTGCCCACTGCCCCCTGCTCCTCCTCCTGCTGCCCACTGCCCCCTGCTCCTCCTCCTGCTGCCCACTGCCCCCTGCTCCTCCTCCTGCTGCCCACTGCCCCCTGCTCCTCCTCCTGCTGCCCACTGCCCCCTGCTCCTCCTCCTGCTGCCCACTGCCCCCTGCTCCTCCTCCTGCTGCCCACTGCCCCCTGCTCCTCCTCCTGCTGCCCACTGCCCCCTGCTCCTCCTCCTGCTGCCCACTGCCCCCTGCTCCTCCTCCTGCTGCCCACTGCCCCCTGCTCCTCCTCCTGCTGCCCACTGCCCCCTGCTCCTCCTCCTGCTGCCCACTGCCCCCTGCTCCTCCTCCTGCTGCCCACTGCCCCCTGCTCCTCCTCCTGCTGCCCACTGCCCCCTGCTCCTCCTCCTGCTGCCCACTGCCCCCTGCTCCTCCTCCTGCTGCCCACTGCCCCCTGCTCCTCCTCCTGCTGCCCACTGCCCCCTGCTCCTCCTCCTGCTGCCCACTGCCCCCTGCTCCTCCTCCTGCTGCCCACTGCCCCCTGCTCCTCCTCCTGCTGCCCACTGCCCCCTGCTCCTCCTCCTGCTGCCCACTGCCCCCTGCTCCTCCTCCTGCTGCCCACTGCCCCCTGCTCCTCCTCCTGCTGCCCACTGCCCCCTGCTCCTCCTCCTGCTGCCCACTGCCCCCTGCTCCTCCTCCTGCTGCCCACTGCCCCCTGCTCCTCCTCCTGCTGCCCACTGCCCCCTGCTCCTCCTCCTGCTGCCCACTGCCCCCTGCTCCTCCTCCTGCTGCCCACTGCCCCCTGCTCCTCCTCCTGCTGCCCACTGCCCCCTGCTCCTCCTCCTGCTGCCCACTGCCCCCTGCTCCTCCTCCTGCTGCCCACTGCCCCCTGCTCCTCCTCCTGCTGCCCACTGCCCCCTGCTCCTCCTCCTGCTGCCCACTGCCCCCTGCTCCTCCTCCTGCTGCCCACTGCCCCCTGCTCCTCCTCCTGCTGCCCACTGCCCCCTGCTCCTCCTCCTGCTGCCCACTGCCCCCTGCTCCTCCTCCTGCTGCCCACTGCCCCCTGCTCCTCCTCCTGCTGCCCACTGCCCCCTGCTCCTCCTCCTGCTGCCCACTGCCCCCTGCTCCTCCTCCTGCTGCCCACTGCCCCCTGCTCCTCCTCCTGCTGCCCACTGCCCCCTGCTCCTCCTCCTGCTGCCCACTGCCCCCTGCTCCTCCTCCTGCTGCCCACTGCCCCCTGCTCCTCCTCCTGCTGCCCACTGCCCCCTGCTCCTCCTCCTGCTGCCCACTGCCCCCTGCTCCTCCTCCTGCTGCCCACTGCCCCCTGCTCCCCCTCCTGCTGCCCACTGCCCCCTGCTCCTCCTCCTGCTGCCCACTGCCCCCTGCTCCCCCTCCTGCTGCCCACTGCCCCCTGCTCCTCCTCCTGCTGCCCACTGCCCCCTGCTCCTCCTCCTGCTGCCCACTGCCCCCTGCTCCCCCTCCTGCTGCCCACTGCCCCCTGCTCCTCCTCCTGCTGCCCACTGCCCCCTGCTCCCCCTCCTGCTGCCCACTGCCCCCTGCTCCCCCTCCTGCTGCCCACTGCCCCCTGCTCCCCCTCCTGCTGCCCACTGCCCCCTGCTCCTCCTCCTGCTGCCCACTGCCCCCTGCTCCCCCTCCTGCTGCCCACTGCCCCCTGCTCCTCCTCCTGCTGCCCACTGCCCCCTGCTCCCCCTCCTGCTGCCCACTGCCCCCTGCTCCTCCTCCTGCTGCCCACTGCCCCCTGCTCCTCCTCCTGCTGCCCACTGCCCCCTGCTACCCCTCCTGCTGCCCACTGCCCCCTGCTCCTCCTCCTGCTGCCCACTGCCCCCTGCTCCCCCTCCTGCTGCCCACTGCCCCTGCTCCCCCTCCTGCTGCCCACTGCCCCCTGCTCCTCCTCCTGCTGCCCACTGCCCCCTGCTCCTCCTCCTGCTGCCCACTGCCCCCTGCTCCTCCTCCTGCTGCCCACTGCCCCCTGCTCCTCCTCCTGCTGCCCACTGCCCCCTGCTCCTCCTCCTGCTGCCCACTGCCCCCTGCTCCTCCTCCTGCTGCCCACTGCCCCCTGCTCCTCCTCCTGCTGCCCACTGCCCCCTGCTCCTCCTCCTGCTGCCCACTGCCCCCTGCTCCTCCTCCTGCTGCCCACTGCCCCCTGCTCCTCCTCCTGCTGCCCACTGCCCCCTGCTCCTCCTCCTGCTGCCCACTGCCCCCTGCTCCTCCTCCTGCTGCCCACTGCCCCCTGCTCCTCCTCCTGCTGCCCACTGCCCCCTGCTCCCCCTCCTGCTGCCCACTGCCCCCTGCTCCCCCTCCTGCTGCCCACTGCCCCCTGCTCCTCCTCCTGCTGCCCACTGCCCCCTGCTCCCCCTCCTGCTGCCCACTGCCCCCTGCTCCTCCTCCTGCTGCCCACTGCCCCCTGCTCCTCCTCCTGCTGCCCACTGCCCCCTGCTCCCCCTCCTGCTGCCCACTGCCCCCTGCTCCTCCTCCTGCTGCCCACTGCCCCCTGCTCCCCCTCCTGCTGCCCACTGCCCCCTGCTCCCCCTCCTGCTGCCCACTGCCCCCTGCTCCTCCTCCTGCTGCCCACTGCCCCCTGCTCCTCCTCCTGCTGCCCACTGCCCCCTGCTCCTCCTCCTGCTGCCCACTGCCCCCTGCTCCTCCTCCTGCTGCCCACTGCCCCCTGCTCCTCCTCCTGCTGCCCACTGCCCCCTGCTCCTCCTCCTGCTGCCCACTGCCCCCTGCTCCTCCTCCTGCTGCCCACTGCCCCCTGCTCCTCCTCCTGCTGCCCACTGCCCCCTGCTCCTCCTCCTGCTGCCCACTGCCCCTGCTCCTCCTCCTGCTGCCCACTGCCCCCTGCTCCTCCTCCTGCTGCCCACTGCCCCCTGCTCCTCCTCCTGCTGCCCACTGCCCCCTGCTCCTCCTCCTGCTGCCCACTGCCCCCTGCTCCTCCTCCTGCTGCCCACTGCCCCCTGCTCCTCCTCCTGCTGCCCACTGCCCCCTGCTCCTCCTCCTGCTGCCCACTGCCCCCTGCTCCTCCTCCTGCTGCCCACTGCCCCCTGCTCCTCCTCCTGCTGCCCACTGCCCCCTGCTCCTCCTCCTGCTGCCCACTGCCCCCTGCTCCTCCTCCTGCTGCCCACTGCCCCCTGCTCCTCCTCCTGCTGCCCACTGCCCCCTGCTCCTCCTCCTGCTGCCCACTGCCCCCTGCTCCTCCTCCTGCTGCCCACTGCCCCCTGCTCCTCCTCCTGCTGCCCACTGCCCCCTGCTCCTCCTCCTGCTGCCCACTGCCCCCTGCTCCTCCTCCTGCTGCCCACTGCCCCCTGCTCCTCCTCCTGCTGCCCACTGCCCCCTGCTCCTCCTCCTGCTGCCCACTGCCCCCTGCTCCTCCTCCTGCTGCCCACTGCCCCCTGCTCCTCCTCCTGCTGCCCACTGCCCCCTGCTCCTCCTCCTGCTGCCCACTGCCCCCTGCTCCTCCTCCTGCTGCCCACTGCCCCCTGCTCCTCCTCCTGCTGCCCACTGCCCCCTGCTCCTCCTCCTGCTGCCCACTGCCCCCTGCTCCTCCTCCTGCTGCCCACTGCCCCCTGCTCCTCCTCCTGCTGCCCACTGCCCCCTGCTCCTCCTCCTGCTGCCCACTGCCCCCTGCTCCCCCTCCTGCTGCCCACTGCCCCCTGCTCCTCCTCCTGCTGCCCACTGCCCCCTGCTCCCCCTCCTGCTGCCCACTGCCCCCTGCTCCCCCTCCTGCTGCCCACTGCCCCCTGCTCCTCCTCCTGCTGCCCACTGCCCCCTGCTCCTCCTCCTGCTGCCCACTGCCCCCTGCTCCTCCTCCTGCTGCCCACTGCCCCCTGCTCCTCCTCCTGCTGCCCACTGCCCCCTGCTCCTCCTCCTGCTGCCCACTGCCCCCTGCTCCTCCTCCTGCTGCCCACTGCCCCCTGCTCCTCCTCCTGCTGCCCACTGCCCCCTGCTCCTCCTCCTGCTGCCCACTGCCCCCTGCTCCTCCTCCTGCTGCCCACTGCCCCCTGCTCCTCCTCCTGCTGCCCACTGCCCCCTGCTCCTCCTCCTGCTGCCCACTGCCCCCTGCTCCTCCTCCTGCTGCCCACTGCCCCCTGCTCCTCCTCCTGCTGCCCACTGCCCCCTGCTCCTCCTCCTGCTGCCCACTGCTGCTCCAGGTGCCCCATCCCCACAGCCTAAGCCAAGAGTCAGCACCAGGCCCTCTCCTGCTCCTCCAGCACCAGCAGCAGCACCTGCGGTATCCGTAGCACCAGCAGCACTACCGCCAATTGCACCAGCACCAGCAGCAGCACCAGCAGGACCAGCAGCAGCACCGACAGCAACACTAGCACCACCGCTGGACCCGCTCTGCCCCCCGCCACTCCCCCCCGACCCATGCAGCCGCTGCTGCCGCTGCTGCTGCCGCCGCTGGCTCTGCTGCTGCTGCTGCTGCGCCGGCAGCGGCAGCAACATATCCTTATCCAGCACCAGTAGTGCCTGCCCCACCCTGTCAGGACAAGCCCGCACCAAGCATGAACCTCTCCCATCCGTCCTCCGTAAAACCGTCCAATTCACCGCTAGAGACCGCCGAAAGGAGTCCTTATCGAGTGCTTCTATAGAGGGGAAGATGGCGGACGGGTCTGAGAAGGTGTGGTGGGCGAAGGGGACGAGCGCGCGGCCGCCTTCGTATTTGAAGGCTTGGGAGAAGACGGGGGAGCCGTGGAAGGAGAGGTCGAAGAAGAACGTGAGATCGTCCAGGTGAAAGGGTAAGGGGGAGGCGCGACCTGGCCGGAGGAATCTTTTCCTGATGGGATGGGGATGAGGAAGGGGAGGGAAGGGGGAAAAGGCAAAGAGTGGGGGGAATGGGGAGAAGAATGAAGGGGCGAAGGGGACGAGGGCGCGGCCGCCTTCGTACTTGAATGCTTGTGAGAAGACGGGGGAGCCGTGGAAGGAGAGGTCGAAGAAGAACGTGAGATCGTCCAGGTGGAAGGGCAGCGGTGAGGCCCGGCCGGGGCGGAGGAAACGCTTCCTGAAAGAGGGAGAGGATGGGGGGATGGGGAGGGGGGAGGGAAGTGGAAAAGGGCGAAGAGTGGGGAAAAAGGGGGAGGAAATATGGGGTTTGGTTGGGGGTGGAAGGAAGGGGAGAAGGGGACGAGGGCGCGGCCGCCCTTGTACTTGAAGGCTTGGGAGAAGACGGGCGAGCCGTGGAAGGAGAGGTCAAAGAAGAATGTGAGATCGTCCAGGTGGAAGGGCAGCGGGGAGGCCCGTCCTGGGCGGAGAAATCGCTTTCTGATAGAGGGAGAGGGAGAGGGAGAGGGAGAGGGGGAGGGGGAGCGGGAGCGGGCGGGGGAGGGAGAGGGAGGTTCGGAAAGGAAAAACCGCAAAAAGAGGGGGAAAAAAGGGAGAAGAATGTGAGATCGTCCAGGTGAAAGGGCAGCGGGGCGGGGAGGCCCGTCCTGGGCGGAGAAAAACGTTTCGTAAAAAAAGAGGAGGTTGGGGGAATGGGGAGTATGGGGGAGGAAGAGGGTGGGGGGAGGGGATGGATGGGGGATGAAGAGGATGGGGGCTGGGGAGGAAAGGGAAAAGACGAGGGAAGGGGAGGGGAGGGGGAAGAGGGAGACGCCGTTTACCTGTAGAAGAGGTAGAAGCCACAGGAGTCGGACACACGGCAGGCCACAGCAGGGCTGACGAGGGCAGGCCAGAGGGGGAGAGACCGACCAACCTGTACAGAAATACAAGTTCTAACAACCGCACAGCCCCTTACCTGTAGAAGAGGCAGAAACCGCAGGAATCGGAAACGTGACGGGCCACAGCACGGCTGGCGAGCGCTGGCCAGAGAGCGATGGTGTGGCGGTGGCAGAGAGGGAGATGGAGAGAGCGACCAACCTGTGTATAGAAACACAACCTGTGTAGAGATTCGAAAATGGCAGTAACCCCTTTACCTGTAAAAGAGGTAGAAGCCGCACGAGTCTGAAACACGGCGGGCCACAGCAGGGCTGGCGAGGGCGGGCCAGAGAGCGATGGTGTGGCGGTGGCAGTGGGGCTCGCTGCATGTGTACGAGATGAATTTTGCCACCGCCACACCATCGCCGGTGTACGAGATGACTTTTGAGTCGACTCAAAAGTTGCCAGAGGGGCCTGCATGTGTAAGCAAGTCTACAAGCGGCAGCAGCCTCACCTGTAGAACAAATAGAAGACACACGAGTCGGAGACCCGGCGCGCCACAGCAGGGCTGGCGAGGGCGCGATGGTGTGGCGGTGGCAGAGGGGCAGAGCACCACGAGAGGCAAACCAAGTCCCAAGTTCCCAACCTGAGTGCAAGCTCACAAGTGGCAGCAACCCCTTACCTGTAGAAGAGGTAGAAGCCGCAGGAATCGGAGACCCGACGAGCCACAGCCGGGCTGGCGAGGGCGGGCCAGAGCGCGATGGTGTGGCGGTGCCACAGAGGCTTGCTGATGGCTGCTGCCCTCCACTCGCGGCACACACACGCTGCTGCTGCCAGGTCCCTTGGGGGCAGGGCGCGGAAGGTGAGCTGGGGGAGGGGAGAGGAAGGGGAGAACAGGGGGTGAGCAGAGGTCGAAAGTGGTCAAAAGGGGTGAACAGGGGCCAGAGGGGCTCGCTGGTGGCTGCTGCTCTCCACTCGCGGCACACACACGCTGCTGCTGCCAGGTCCCTCGGGGGCAGGGCGCGGAAGGTGAGCTGCAGATGGGGAAGGAGGGGGAGGAGGGGGAGCAGGGGTAAAAAGGGGTCAACAGGGGCCAGAGAGGCTCGCTGGTGGCTGCTGCTCTCCACTCGCGGCACACACACGCTGCTGCTGCCAGGTCCTTTGGGGGCAGGGCGCAAAAGGTGAGCTGAGGGGGGGGAGGGAATAGGGGGACGACAGGGGAGGAAGGGGGTCAAGAGTGGTCAAAAGGGGTCAACAGTGGTCAACAGGGGCCAGAGAGGCTCGCTGGCAGCTGCTGCTCTCCACTCGCGGCACACACACGCTGCTGTGGTCGGTGTTGCTCCTGCTGGTGCTGCTGATTATGATTAATTACAACCCATTACAATCAGTTTCGTTGCTTTTCAATCCACTCACCTCTAAAACGGAAGGATGAGATGAAATGTCCGATGACCGACTGTTCTTCCGTGTGAACATGTGTCGCGGGGATGGCAGCGGTGGTGCTGCTGCTGTTGTCGGTGTTGCTCCTGCTGGTGCTGCTGCTGCTCCTGCAGCTGCCGTCGGTGTTGGTGCCGCTGCTGCCGCTGCTGCCGCTGCTGTTGCTGGTGCTGTTACTGCTCCTCCTCCTCCTGCCCTTCCAGCCCCTCCTGTTGCTGCAGTTGCCATTGCTCCGGCTTGCTCTGTGGCGTGTTCCTGAGCAGCAGGTACGGCAGCAGGTACGGCAGCAAGCATGGCTGCAGGTACGGCAGCAACGGCACCTGGAACAATGGCAGCACCTGACGAAACACCTGCGCTTTGACGCCAATACGCCTGACTCTGTTGCTGCTGATGCGCCTGCTGCTGCTGCTGCTGCTGCTGATGCGCCTGGTGCTGCTGCTGCTGCTGCTGATGATGATGGTGCTGCTGATGCTGCTGCTGGCTATGGCCGTTGTGCTGCTGCTGGTTCGCACTAGGGTTTCTATCGACACCTGCACCCGACACGCTGTGACTGAACACGCCCTGGTTTAGCACACTAGATCCTCCTGAGTCCCCTCTATTGGAACACGGTATTAAAAGCACCGAATCTAGAAGCATCTCTTCTCCGCCTCCTGCTCCCCTTCCTGCTCCCCCTCCCCCTCCCCCTCCCCCTCTCCCTCCCCCATCCATCCCCCCTGCCCCTCCCCCTGACCGCTTTCCAAATTTGTGACACGTGGGTGAATGTGGGACCGAGTTCTGTGTTGTTGCCATAAAGTTCGTGTCGGAGTGGCGGAGTGGCGGAAAGTGCCCGCATATAGCACTGTAGTCCCCTTGAAAGCGCAGGGTCGCTAGTAGTACCCCTGCGAAAGCTACTTACCCTTTCGTTTTGGTCCCTCCCTCCAACGCCCGCTGCAACGTCAAGCATTCAGACAACGGGACTGCCTGCCATGCCAACAAGCGAGGAGACTTGCGCAGCGCGCAGCGAAGAACGAGGACAGCACTTCCTATATTTTTCTGGGTTGGAGTGGGGTGGAGTGGAGTGGAGCACGAGTTTTGTGCAGTAACGTGCTGTAGAGCAAGAAATGTGGATTTCTATGCAGCAATGTAAAAGAGTGGAGTAGATTGAAGTGGAGTTCAGTGCGGTGCAGGAGCATCGTACCGTTAGGAGATGGAAAGGAGCAGCAGCAACTGAATTCACTGTTTTCCGAAATCAGCTGAGAAGCAGTAACGAAGTGCAGGCTGTGCGTCTTTCTTGCCAACGGGCAGGCTGACCCATTGACTCTCCAGACCAATCAAATAGAGTTGGTTTTTTAGTACGACAACTTGGCCTCCCTGGAATCATTTGAATGATTCTTCTGGTGGGCTACGGACGGTACCCAGTTGATGATTCCGATTTTCCTGTGTACTGTACAGCATTAGGCCTGCTGACACCTCCCTTTTTAATTAGAGATTTCTTTGGAGTGGGTATTAATCTGCATTATTTAGAAACCGTATTCAGAATACAATGTGATTGTGACCAGCACGACCTGTACGAAATGAAAAGGCGCAGCGTTTGGTTCAATAACGGGCAAGCATCGATGGAAAATTCACTTGGGAGGAGGCCAGCAGATGGCACCAACAGATGCAGATGACACACCACGTGATACCGTAGTGTTCTGGGTGCCCTGAAAAAACTGCTTCTAATAGTTTGCAGGGCGATTGGGTGATTACCTCCGTTGTCTGCCAAACCTAGTTGGGTAACCAGGTGCTGCTTGACAGAATGCCGCATGGTGCGTGAGTGGGACGGCATCCTCAGCCACACAACAGCATGCTAGCGTGCAACCACAACTCGCTTTACAGAGCTGCTAATGTGTGATCGCCACTCGGAATGGAAAAATTGCGGGTCGATGTTCGTATGCCATGACGATATGATCACTGTCTATAACTACTAAAAGCGGGGAGTCGCGATTTAAAGTACATAGACCACACTGCAACCAGCACTCCCACTTTGCTCCCACTACAACTCTTCTAAAACCTTGATGTTGACAGACCTATCAAATGGGCCTGATCCTGACATTGAGACTCTCGGACGACGCGCGGCTTTAAGCTCTACACAGTGGTGTCTTTTTAGTGTTCATTACGGGAACCTACACACCACTTATGCGAGTTCCAGGCTGTCGACAGTGTTTCATGCATCTTCAAGGTTATCTAATGCACATGGCTACTATCAAGGTCCCAAGCTCCCAAGAGACTACCATCGAGTTTTGCGCTCGGCAACGTCAACAACTCGCGCTACTTTCAAGGACGACACTTCCTATGTTTCAGCACAACCCAATGCTCCTAACCAACTTGGCTGTCTGGTTTTCCCTAAGGTTATGGCTCCCCTCCCTGGCCTGGACCTGCAGCGTTTCAGTTTCAAACATAAGAAGTATAAACATTCGGATTCATTATCAGCTGTGCTCAGTCCGGCTTGTATCTCAGCCTTCAACGGGCGGACAAGCTCTTCTCATCATCGCACCATGGGGAGAGCTCGCAGCAACAAGACTAGCAAGAAGTCAACAGTCACTGACAAGGCTGCCGATATGTCATCCACCGCTACGGTACCTGAGAAGGATGCTGCTGTCAAAGGTCATGCGCCTTCCACCTCCTCGTCGCCAGTGGTGCTTGGCCCTTTCAAAGACTTATTGGACCTACAGATCAAGACCGACCTCAATGGCGAACAAGTCGGCGTTGCTGCTGATGGTGCTGCTGACCCCGCTGGCAAGGAGGGTGAAAAAGAGGCCGCTGAAGGAGAGGCTGAAGATGATGCGGACGCGCAGGAGAACAATGATGCCTCGTCGGATCAGGCTCCAGACGATGATGAAGATGGTTACCTGAGCGACGACTCCGACGAACACCTGGAACCAGCTTCGCTCGGCAGCATTATCGCCTTGAAAAGATTCTCACTGACCTTGCTGGTGCCGTTTAACAGGAAACCTGAAGTCAAGCGGACTGCTGTAACTGTGGCTGCCTCGCTGGAAGAATGGAAGGACCAGCTGTCGCCAGATGCGCTGCAGACAACAACTTACCAGGAACTTACGGCGACCTATTTCTCTGGCGCATGCTATGGTCGCCTTCAAGTTACCTTCAACCACGTCCGTGACGCAAACTTTGTTTGGAGCCAAGTCATCAGGCACGAGTGCGCGAATGGCGACATTGTCGACTTTACCTGGCAGCACCTCGAAGATGCGCGTTTCCTCCGCGAGCGCCTGCTGAATCCGACGGCGAAGGAGGTTGTTGTCAAAGGAGTTCCCGCGGACATGACTGCTGAGCTGATTCGTCACCTGCTGGTGGTGTCGAAGCTGGTTAAACACGGTCGGAGTGCTTTCGCCAGCGGATTCGGTTTTCATCGTACCGTCGATCCGGTCACTGGGCTGGACACCGACCGTATCCGCGGCCTGTTTATCCCCCACGCTGATGATGAATACCGCTGGAGATACTTTGTGGAGGACCCGTCGACTGGCAGGCGCTACATGCTGCACTACCCATCGCTTACCTGTGAGCTCTGCAGCGGCCAGCACCTGTCCCGTTACCACGATCACTATGTCACCTCGAGGCAGGAGAATTTCACCAACTGGAACCTGTCGGTCAAAAAGGTTCATGACATGAACGGTATAAGCAGGACGACTCCCCACCCTCACCTCTCATTTCCGCTGCCTTCGTTTTCCACCCCGCTCAGAACATGCCTCCCGAATCGTACTGACGACTGTCTCCTCACCTCCTCTCGCAGCGGCTTCCCTGAAAGCCACAGCGTCTCTGACACGCATTCTGAAAGACCCCGCAGTCATACTCACCTCTACAGGAGGTGTGCGGGAGGAGTGGGTGTGCGTACAGACTGTATGCGAGAAGGCTCAAGGGAATCGCTTCGAGCAGGCGGCGACTCATGTCGCTTCTGCCAGGCACAAGGGAGGACTGAAGAAGGAAGGTGCTACAACACGCGCCAGCAAGAACTCTCAGAAAATGGCTGCTTTCAAAAAAGAGTTCATGATCACGCTGGCAAAGAAGTGAGCAGCGGCTTAGTGGATGAGATGACTCTGTGGCTGTTTGGCGCAAGTTGGGTAGTAGGTGTCATGTTCTCCTTTGCTGTAGCTGGATGCATCGTCGCAATAAAGATCAACCGCCCGTGGATGCTGTGGGGCTCAAGGACAGTGGTTAATGGATAAACGCAACAGCTTAACTTTCCTCGAGCTCAACATCAACGGGCTCGGTAGCTGTGGGAAACAAGAGAGATGCGGAAAGTGGATCAGGAAAGCAGCGCATGTAGTCGTACTCACCGACACACGAGTTTCACAAGATCATAACTTCTGGACGCAAGTCAGGTCGGAAGCACAAGCGGTGGTTGGCCCGTCGCAGAGAGCCGGGGGGGTGGCGGTCTTGGGTTTCCTGCCAGGCATGCGGTTCACGGACGTGGTTAAGCATGAGTCCGGCCGTATCATAAGTTTGATGATCGCATGGCGCGATCTGACATGCAGAGTGGTGGCTGTATATTTACCTGCACAAGCACCCGCTAGGGGGGTTTTCTTTCGTGACGTACTAACACCCTTTGTGCAGAGCTTGGGTGTCTCTCCGTATACCATACTTCTTGGCGACCTTAACATCGTTGCGGATCCAGAGCTGGACAAATCCTCAAAACTGGGAACACCGGCGGAAAACCAGAGGCTCCTGCAGATTTGCTCGAGATGGGATCTGCATGATGCTTTCCGGAGTCTCCATCCGACCAGGAAGGAGTACACTTTCTTCTCGAGATCTGCAAAAGCAAGCACACGGATTGACAGGGTTTTAGTGTCACACTCTCTTCTCAGCTGTGTAGTGGAGGCGAAACACAGAATGGTCCCATACGGGTTAACAGATCACTGGTTTGCTGTGTCGGTGTCGCTCAAGGCTGCATCGGCAGATGACCATGGTCCAGGGTTGTGGAGGCTTCAGGCACCCCATGCTGGGGGTGAAGGCGTCAGGAACATCATATCGGCGGTACTAGACTCGCAAGCGAATTATCCGGACCAGGGCCTGGAGAGGCTGGTGACGAACCTGCGAGCAAGCATGAGAGCTCATGTAGCGGAGGAGAGGAAAAGGGTTAAGGCGACCATGGTGCACTTGGAGCTGAAGGTGGAAGAGCTCAGATGGAAGGTGATGTCAGACCCTTCGTCGCAGGCTCTGTACGAGGACCTGATAAAAAATGAAGCGGCTCTCAAGCTTTACCAGGACAGTAACAAAGAGCGGCTGCAAGTTCTGACGGGGTTGCTGCAAGAGCTGGCGGGGGAGACTCCATCAGGCTTCCTGTCGGGCTTGGTCAAGTCCAGGAAGGCGAAAACTGAGATAGCGGAACTTACTTTCAAAGGGGTGCTGAGGAAGGGTGCAAGCGAGGCGCTGCAAGCGGCCTCGGAACATTTCCGAGAAGCCTACGCGCTGTCGCCGTCGTCCGATCCTGTGGAGCCGTGGCCGATTGAAGAGGGAAAGACGCTGCAGGAGAGTGATCGCTTACAGCTGGACAGTGAATGGTCGGAGCAGGAGGTGAAGGCCGCGGTTAAAGGCTTGCCGGCGGGGAAGGCCCCGGGGCAGGACGGCTTGCCGAAAGAATTTTTCGAAAGAAATTGGGAGCTGTTGGGCCCGGCGGTGATGAGGGAAGTCAGGATTTTTGAATCAGCGGGTGTGATTTCGGAGTCCTTCACGACGGCGGTTACGATACTTCTGCACAAAAAAGGAGACAGGGACGATTTGGGAAATTACCGGCCGATTACATTATTGAGCTTCTTCTACAAACTACTGGCGAAGGTTTTGGCGAATCGTATCAAGGTGGTCTTACCGAGAGTGATCTCCAGCAATCAGTTCGGTTTTCTTCCGGGAAGGAGCCTCACTGACGCTCTCTCTCTGGTAGCGGATGCGATCGACGCTGCGGAGCAGGAGGACGAGGACTGGTTGCTGTTGTTGGTCGATTTTCTGAAAGCTTACGATTCGGTATCACGAGAATACCTCTTCACGACGCTGGACAACATGGGCTTCCCGGGGAAGTTCACAAGATGGGTGAAGGGTCTTCACGACGGAGCGGCGACGAAGGTGCTGTTGAATGGCTGGATTGGAGAACGGGTGGAGATGGCCAAAGGGGTACGTCAAGGCTGTCCGCTTGCCCCATATCTCTTCCTCTGCGTGGTTGAGCCACTCTGTCAAGAAATAGAACGGAGGAAACTGGGGGTCAGGAAGAGAGGTGTGCAAGGGAGCCTAGACTACATTGGGTATGCAGACGACACGACACTGGTACTGAAGGGCAAGGAGCAGGTGGCGGTTGCTGAGAAACTACTGGGGGAGTTCGCGGAGATCTCAGGGTTGAAGGTGAACCGCGATAAGACCACACTAATGCCGCTGGGAAAAAATCGAAGGAGGCTGCAGCCGATAGCGTCGTCTTTCAAGTGGGCGGATAAGAACACGTCTGAAAGGTTGCTCGGAATCTGGATCACCTCTGGAGGCTCGCCGGGACCTGCATGGGACAAGGCTTTTGAAAAAGTTAGCGCGGTGTTGAGCTGCTGGGAGACTAAACATCTCAAAACCTCGGCACGGGTTACAATCATTAACAGTTATGCGATGCCGATCCTGCTCTTCCAGGCGCAGATCTACGCCCCACCATACGAGGTCTGGACTAAAGTGAAGAGGCTTTGTCACAATTTCATCTCGGGAGGGAAGGCGCTCCTCGACAGGTACTTCACGCTGTGGAGCTACGAACTGTCGTGCAGAGGACGGAAAAAGGGAGGCCTGGGTGTGATTGATCTGAAGCACCGGATTGACAGCATGGTGATTCAAGGATTGGGGAAGGCCCTGGCGGAGCAGGAGCCACTTCGGAATTGGTTATGGGAGAGAGCGGCGGCTTTTTCCCTCGGCTTGGCCACAATCTACGCGCACCCTTCGGTCCTGAAGTCCTGGCTGGGGGGAGGAACGAGATGGAAAGCCACTATTAAAGCGTTGTGGGACTCAAAACTGGTGACCATAGGCGACCCGGCACACAGGTGGGACGCGGAGGAGGAGCAGCTACTCTTCAATCGCAATATTTTCTTCAGAGGCAGATCACCTTTTGGAAACCAGGCGGGTTCGCTTTGCCTGAAGGGCATTCGACTGGGGGATTTGGTGGCGAAAGGAGGGGATGGCAGCAGATCTCGTAAGAGTGAGGAGGTTCTGGAGAGGGAACTGGGAGGTGAGGAGCAGAGGAAATGGGCCCTGAAGGCGTGGGAGGCGGCGCCGCAGAGGTGGAAGGATCTGGTACTCAACCAACTGTCTGCGGAGGAATTTTTCAGGGAAACAAGGCTGGTCCGCTCTGCGTCTTACCGGCCAGGAGTGTTCTTTTACTACCAGCTGCAGTATGTGAGCAACGGCGAACTATATGGTCGAAGAGTGACGGTGGACAGGAAAGGGAACATAGGTGAGGTGGAATATGCTAGCGTGGGAACGGTGGACTTTCGGCGCGTTTCACCCATGGCAGTCATAGACGGGAGGGCCCGCGGCTTACTCGGCGCTCCAAGAACGCGACTGCTTTTTTCCACAATCTGTGAGAAAGGCGAGCGAGCTGATCTAAAGAAGCTGAGGAAGGCGATGAAACCCTCGGTGACGCAACCGAAACAGCAGCTCAAGTGGGAAGAGGAGCTGGGGAGGAAGATCGGCTGGGGGAAGGCCATCATGGTCCGTGACTCACTGGCAACCCCATGCAGGGCACGGGAAGTAATACTGAGGGTGCACAGTAACAACCTCCAGGTGGGAGAACGGCTCCCTTTCTTGGGCGCGAGGGCGAAATGCACGTACTGTGGTGGAGTGGAATCGCAGGATCACTGCCTTTTCAGCTGCCCGACGATCCAACCTGTGGTGGGGGTGATGAGGAAAGCGGTTCAGTGTATGAATCCGGGCAGAGACATGCGATCTCTCGGTGACATGCTCTTCCAAAGGAGTGGCACGTCAACAGGCTTTCCTGAGGCGGCAATCATATCCATAACAGCGCATCAAGTTTGGCTGGAGAGGTGCAACACGGTTTTCCGCGGTAGCCGTTTCCAACCAAAGAGAGCATTGAGGCGCATAGCGGTTGGCTTCACGAGGCACGTGAAGATCTACAGCAGAGTGCGGAAGAAAACGGCTGGCAGAAATGCCTCGGAAAGGACGGGTGACTGGAGCCACCTGAATGCTGACGAAGCAGGTGCTATGCGCAGGCTCTACGAGACAGAGGCCTCGATGACGTGGAGAGCGGGTTTTAAGGCGATCTGGGAAGATGGCGGTGTAGCTTTCCAACCTCCGTAAAAGGATAAGGGGGGCTCTGGTTACCTGTGTACTTGTAGCCTCTACATGCCCTCCTAGCAACAGTTACGACTGCGGATGTATGTATGCTGGTAGTGTACTTATATCCACCAAAAAAGAAAAAAAAAAAAAAGACCTATCAAATGGAATCAAATTTGCTGGTTGGTTTTATGAACTGGAGACCCCTGCAAAAGAGGGCTGTTCCCACCCGATGCCCCAATTCTGGTGACGGAAAGATACGAAATTTGGTCCCCTAATTGACTGGCATTCCCTGTCCTGCGGGGTGGGAAACGTCGTTCGCTCCACTCCGCGGCCGTGCGGTGTTGTGATGTGCGGTATGGTGTGGTGTGGTGTGGTCTTGTTTTTAGCGACGTGAGTCTATAGTGCCTTTTTGCCCAACCACCCTTCCAAACCAGACTTGGAATCATTCCCCGCCTCCAAGCGTGTGCCTCCCCTCCCCTGGTCGGTCTCATCTCAACGCATTCCGGTGAATTGAACAGAACCTCGTGCCGAACAAATCGACTTTCTCCTCTGATGCCCTGGTTAGGGCGTGTACCAAATACTTAGCCGAACCCGAATCCCAGTACATGATGGCTAGATTTCAAGCTCAGGCCTAACACGACCTGGAAATTGCGAAGTCAAGGTTATATCAACTTCTATATTTTCGCTCATTCTTCGTGAACATTGGCGAGAGTCTTTCGATGACGTGCACTGACTGGCTCGGGTGCAGGGGACCGAGAAGGTTAGGATGATACTGTCCCCCGTATTGCATAACTCGAAAACCAGCTTGTATTTTGAGATATAAGAGGCTCCACGCCCATAGGAGTAGGTACTCGCAGTAGCGAAAGCGACTCCACAAAAGCCTCCCTGGCGCGCCGGAAAATAAAAACATCTGCTACGCCAACCTCACTCGATTCAGTCGATCACCCGCTCTCGTCGATCACCCGCTCTCGTCGATCACCCGCTCTCGTCGCTATCCGGACCTCCGCACTCGTCGCTCATCCGCGCTCGTCGCTCATCCGCGCTCGTCGCTCATCCGCTCCCATCGCTCACATCACCCCTTTCTTGTAACACTCAATTTCACATCACCCATCTCGCTTTCACGGCTCTCATCTCACTTTCACGGCTCTCTCGCCCCAAAGCAGCATACAAACCCGCGTCACCCACACTCCCTTCGTTCAAGCTCGTGTTAGTCACGCGATGTAGCTAAAATTGGCGAGACAGATTCAAGCTCACGTCGCCCACTCGAACTACGCGTCACTTACCAGAGATAGACTCGGAATCGCGCTCCCGTCTCGTCGCCCATCCGCACTTGTCATTCAAATCCTTTGCTCACTCTCCTCTTACCTTCCTCATTCTCGTCGCTCAAAATTACCCATTACGCACACTTTCCCAATCTAGTTGGCGTCATTCCCTCTCTTGACACCCCTCTGTCTCCTCACTCACACTCCCCCCTCACCCTCTTCGTTCTCCGAAATTTCCTCCTTAGATCCCTCCTTTACCCTTCTCGTTCCCCGCTTTTTCCTCCTTCCGTCCCCCCATTTTATCCCCCTGGTTCCCCGCATTTACCTCCTTCCATCCCCCAAACTACCCCTCTCGTCCCCGCACTACCTCCTGACACCACCCCATCTTACCCCCTCCCTCCCCGCGCATTTTCCTCCTTCCATCCGCCAGCTTACCACCCTTGTTCCCGCAACCTCCTTCCATCCCCTCATCTCTCCCCTCTCGTTCCCCTACACGTTTCTCCTTCGTCTCCCCCCGCCCTTCCCCACATCCCCCTTTTATTTGGTTACGTAACACCCTGCATCCCCCCACTAACCGCCCTCCGCTTCCCACTCACCACCCTCCTTCCCAGCAAAGGGCCAAGCTCTCGTGGTCCTCCGTTCCCCCCTGCATCGCTCCACACTTCCCCCCTGCATCGCTCCACACTCCCCCCCCTGCATCGCTCCACACTCCCCCCCCCTGCATCGCTCCACACTTTCCCCCCTGCATCGCTCCACACTTCCCCCCCTGCATCGCTCCACACTTCCCCCTCTGCATCTCCCCTGGCCCCCATCAACCCCCCTCCTGCCCCATCACTCACCGCCCTCCTTCCCTTCTCATTTCTCTCACACTCTCTCTCTCCTCCCTTCTCTGCATTCCCTTCTCTCTGCCAATTTATTTCATTATCCCGTTATCCTATCTCGCGCTGTCATATCAGGATAATGTAGGAGCAAAATGTATCAGGATAGTGTAGGAGCAAAATGTGTAGGCAGGGTCGGGATTTGGAAAGGGGAGGAGAAGAGGAGGCGGGGAAAGGAGCAGCAAAGGGGAGGGGTTGACAACCGTACAGGTAGGGTTTCGGGAAATGAAGAGTAACTTTGGAGTCTTCGCATACCGGTATGTAGTTATCTGTTGATGAAAGTCGTTGTAAATATGGTGGTTCCAGATCAGGGTTTAGAATGTGTTCATCTTGTATGAATGGACATTCATCAATTGTGTTGTTGACTATTTAGGCATATTTTTTTTCCTGACCCTTAGTTACAACCAAAGGATGTAGTAAATGTTATGGTACATAGGATAGGAGCAGCGGTGGACTACACGCCCACGACAAAACACTCAGCTTTGTGACCACTAGTGTAACCCCCAAATGTCCCATACTGTACAGTACAGAACACCCTGAACTATCCTGAAATCGGGAGATGTCCTTGTTGAGCTGCTGACGTAAGCACAACTCGAAATTGAAGTGCCAGTACGAAACAACAGCAGCCAATATCATTGATACTCAAAGTATGCCAGAGAAAGTTTGCATCGGTACTCAACCTCGATTTCTCATCGCTGATTGGTCGTCGCTTTTCAATCACACTAATATTATACGCTAATATCACCTCCTAAATGTGACAGAAACAAAACGCAATTACCTAAGTTAAACATGAACAATTGTGTCGAGGTGCTACCCAAGAAATAAAAATTGTATCAAGCGCAAATTGCGTTGAAAAAAACCATTTAGGAAAAAGGATGCAGACTGGGAATAATTCAACAAAATGGGGTCGACGGCACCGTCAACCTTTTGTCGACCATGGACCTGCTGTCCTAGAACAGAAGAAAATTAAAATTACATCGAATGGCATGTTATGTAACGGAGGCATCAACCTTAAACGTCATGCGACAAGGTGTTTAATGTTGATGCCATCCGTACTGGATGCCTTTCCGCATAGAGTTTATTTTTAATTGCCTGCGGGCAGCAAGCTCTGCTGGACGGTGTCGTTTGTTCCTTGCAATAATCCAAGCGTAAGGCATAGTTATAAAAACTTGACGGCTCATTTAAGGTTAATATACAAGCGTTTTAGTATTTTTCCTGTTTTGTTGGATACGTGCGGTTGAGGTGCTGGTGGCGATTTGTTTTAGAATTGTGCTTGCAACGGGATCAAACAGTAAACGTAGTGACTCTACCGAGACAATATTGGTTGATTACGTTTGCGAACAGCGCCTGGCATAATCTGAGTATCAATGATAGTGCGGCGCGCAGCACGCGCTCACGTTTTCGCGCCATCGCCGCATCCCGTACCTTCGAATCCGGATACATCTGCTCGTATTAATCACTCCGAGCCACTTACCAACTCTAAGCCCCGCCCCTTCTTTATTTTTTTTTGCATCCCGCACCCTCTTTTCAACAGATAGTAATGCCAGACCGCTTTGGCGCTCGAGGTGGCATGGTCACATATTCGCCAACGTCAGGTTTGTTCAGCTGAATCTTATATGTAACTGATGTGCATAGTCCTTGTTCAACAATTGGATTGCACTCTCTGTTTAAACTCTGTGCAGAGTTATGGCCCTCCAGCCTTGTACAGATGTTCAAACCACAAGCTCAGTCATCATTCCCAGTGTGTATAATGAAGACGTAAGAGTTGAAATTGAAGGTGGACAACAATACGTTAACTGGCGTATGCATGGGTATTGTCGATGCTTTTCATATTCTTAGTTGCTTAAGGGTTGCTTGTCACACTTAACCCAGTTCTTTTGTTTGGGCTTTGGATGCATGTGAGCAATGCGCAGCTTGTTGTCTTACTATTGGATTTTAAGAGTAGCTGGTCAGGCAAAATGTTAGACTGTCGCACATGTCAATCTTACGGCTGTACTTAAAACTACTGCTGAGTTGTAAACATTCTTGCAAATTAGAGGATCGCCGCAAATATGTATAATTTCAGAAACATTAAGCGGTCATATGTACAGCAGAGACGCCGCTATATGCTTATAACTGTTTTTAGGTGTAGCTACGGTAAACAATGTACACTATTTCGATATATAATGTCTGGGCTTTCTTACAGTGACATCTGGTTTAAGCACAAATACTATTTTGGAGTTATACTCATAAAAGAGTTTCAAAGTTCAGTGTATTTTAGGGATTTGCTGTTATACCCTTATCGGATTACAGTGTATACAGTTTGTACAATCCTCATTCTAAGAATGTGGAAACCACCACCAATCCTCTCGAATGTATGCCCCGGGTAACTTTGAAGTTACCCCCGCTAAACAATCCCAATGCGCATAGTAAACTATGAAGTATGTTCCCAGAAAGTACTTCGAACTATGTTCGCGCTAAGTGCATTAATTGTTTTTGGCCCACATTTTTTGTAGAGGAGCTCCTGATAGCACTGCCAGTATGTCGAGCTCATGATGCCCGTATGTCGCCGTCGCCCATTCTGAAGCCATAGCTCTTCTTCTCGGCTGTTCTTCCAGTGACTCCTTGACCCTCATTTCGCCATTCCTATTTCCAGTGAAATATTTGGCCGACATCTCCAAAATGTTCTGACCCAAACGGGGCCCCCAGGTGACTTCCGGGCAATATTCGGGCCATCTCGGAATATGTCCCAAAAGTTACTTTTGGAACTGACACTTTAGGCTACTTTGAGGTCAGAATGGGTAACCCACAAGTGACTTCCGGGTCAGGTACGGGTCAGTTACGGGTCAGGTACGGGTCAAAATTTGGCGGGAAAAGTCAGGTACGTGTTAGACAGTCTGACCCAAAAGTAACTATGAGGGCAGATTTAGGACACACGTGTCTACCACACAATCCGCCTAAACCCCGTCATTGAGTGCGCCGGTTCCCGTTACAGATTTTGCGTTTATATCGGCTACAAATTTTCAGCCGCGCATGTCAGAATGTTATTATTGTCTAGCCTGCAGTGGGGTACTCCATAGTGAGTACAGCCCAATTAGGGTTTGCTATATGTATCCAACTGCTTGCTAGTCAAACTCTCCTTTCTTCATTCCTGTTTCGTTCTTTCTGACATGGTATCAGAGCAGGTCGACCCCCTTGGGTCGATCCTGTGGGTGGGCCCACCACCTAACTGCTTCCGCTGCTGTTCTGCTTCTCGCGCGCCTCGGGCGCGCGCCGTCTTCTTTTAGGGTTTTCATCCCGCCGTGCGCTCGGGGCGCGCGGCGAGTTTCTGCCCGCCGTGCGCCCCGAGGCGCGCGGCGGTTTTCTGCCGTGGGGGATCCGCGCGCGCCCCCCTCCCGCCATCCCGTCGCCCGTCGCGACGCCCAGGGGGGCCGCGCGTCGCCCTGCCCGTCGCCCGTCGCGGCGCCCTGGGCTCTAACGCGTCGACCCCCACCCTCCCGTCGCCCGTCGCGGCGCCCTGGGGGGCCGCACGTCGCCCCTCCCGTCGCCCGTCGCGGCGCCCTGGGGGGCCGCGCGTTCCCCCCTCCCGTCACTCGTCGAGGCGCCCTGGGGGGCCGCGCGTCGCCCCTGCCGTCACCCGTCGCGGCGCCCTGGGGGGCCGCGCGTCCCCCCCCTCCCGTCACTCGTCGAGGCGCCCTGGGGGCCCGCGCGCCTCCCAGCTTCCGCTCACACACCGCCCCAGCTGCTGCCCCCGTTTTTGCCCTACGTTTGGGGGTATGGGGGTGGCAAGTATGGGGGTGCAGGTGTGTGATCCGTACCCTACTCCTCCTCCTCCTCCGTCTCCCACTGCTGCAGCTACTGCTGAGGGGGGTGGGTGTGTGGGAGCCGAGGGTTTAGGGTTTAAGGGGGGTGACGTGGGAGTGGATCTAGGGACGCAGCAGTGGGTGTGTATCAGGGGGGTGGGACTGTTTGGGGAGGCTGAGAGGAGGCTGCCGTCTTGTCGTCCGCAGCACCTGTAGTCCGGGCGCTGTCCTGGTAGCCCAGAGAGCCTGCTGCGCCTGTCGCCCGTGGGTCCGTTGCTCCTGTAGCTCCTCGTAGCCCGTGAGCCAGTTACTCCAGTAGTCCGGGGCGCTGTCCCGGTAGCCACTGTGCCAGCCGCTCCTGTTGCCCGTGTGTCTGCAGCTTCAGCCGTCGTCTCCCATCTTCTCTCCTCTCACAGTCCCTCCTCCTCCTCACTTGCCCGCTGTGACTACCACTAGCTTTGCTTATAATTGTGAACTACTGCTATGCTTGCTCATTGTGCTGATTACACCCCACTTTGGCTATGGGGGTGTGTCAGAATGTTATTATTGTCTAGCCTGCATTGGGGTACTCCATAGTGAGTACAGCCCAATTAGGGTTTGCTATATGTATCCAACTGCTTGCTAGTCAAACTCTCCTTTCTTCATTCCTGTTTCGTTCTTTCTGACAGCGCACTGTACACAATATGCATGATCCTCGTTATAATTTAGTGCATAACAACATTGAATAAAGGGAAAATTCATTTTGCAAAACCAATATTTACAGAGCAAGAAATTATTACATATTGCTACCAGGTCTACGGATTCGGCACCCACAATACAGCCCCAATATAACAAGCCACGCATAAAAGCCTATGTGTCTGGGCCAATGCCCCTGTGGCACGACAGGCAAGAGCACAACATCAAGCGAGCCAGGGCTCGTCAGTGTCACCACCCGGGTCCATCTTTCCCCCATATTGCACGGGCTTGAACTCCTCCAGGTCACTCGCGTTGACATACAGGTGCTCTGCCCCCCACCGGAATCCGCCCACAACGGGAACGTACCACCTGCCCTTTGACACACCCAGCCAATGGGTGATCACTTGCAGCACCTGCTCGTTACAGTAACCTAGCCCCCCCTCGTTGTCCAGAGGGCTAGGAGTCATGCATATCGCTTTTGTCTTCCAGTTGCGTATCCCGAAATCGAACTGCCATCAAGTTAATTGCAGAACACTGTCAGTGTGATACATGGGACCGCTTAGAACATGGAACGAATAGCTTCAATCCACTCACGGAATACAAGACCCAGGCGATGTGGTATGGCACCAGCACCAGGTTGCCTCCAAACACCCACTCTGGGTAGGCCGCCTTGCATGCTTGGAAAAAGACCCTGGTGGTAAAGGGCCGCAAATCCCCTTTCTCGCAGCTCCATGTCGATACAAGCTGCATAAGCTCCTTCTCTGTACACGGAGCGGTAGTCAACGATGTGGTTAACGCAGCCCCAGTATACATAGGCCCTGCCCTGTGAGCCCTCCATGGGGATCCCCCCCATGCACCCACGACACTCACTGGGCGCGTATTTCCGGTGCAGATCCTTTTTGGTGTCGATATCGATCTCCAGCTTGTAGATGCCGGTGGCTGCGACCTCGATCTCCAGCCCATCCACGATCCTGCGCCGTCCGTTCGACGACGAGTCACTCCTGAACTTCGACCAGATCTTGTTGACCACCTTGCTGTACGCCCCGTTCCCCATGGCGCGGTCAACGTCTAGCTGGCAGACGTCGTAGTGGCACCGGAGCACCACGAGAAGGGCCACGTTCCTCTCGTCGTCCGTCGGCCAGTGCGTTACGCCATGCGCGGCGCATGAACGCAACAGCAGATGCATCGCCTTCTTGGCGTAAAACTGGGGGGCGGTGGTGGTACGTGGGGGGTGGGGGGGGGGGGAGACCACAAGTCTTATATCAAAAGCACACCAGGCCCTCATGCGTACATTTATCCAGGAATGCCTAGTCCACATACGTGAATCTGGTCTGCCGGAGGCATTCCCGGCTGCGAATCAAGCCTGCCATCGTTTGGGTTGAAGTCGACCACGATCGTCATCTTCGGCCGCTCTCGCTTCAACCCTCTTCCTCGCAGGCCTGGCGCATGTCGATCCCACGCCACACCATCAGGCGCTACGCTCCCCGCGGCCATCCCTGTCTCTCTCCCCACGCCAACACCGCCCACCAGGGGAGCCACGTGGTTCCCCACGATCGCCAGCCTCCCAGCTCCTGACAGTCGGTTCATTGCGAATCCGCGGTTTGGCCGCTCAAATGCCTCTGCAACCGGCGCTAACTCTTCGGCAGCTCGGGCGGGTCGTGTTGGTGCCTGCGTCGCCACACACGCGTCCCTCCGAACCCCACTCTGTTGGGGTGCATCTCCAGCCGTGCCGTTCGGCCTCCACACTTGCGGCTGGGCTGCCACGGCTGGCGTTACAACTCCGCCTCCTTTGCCCGACTCATCCGCCGCATCGCCGTCCATTCCCGCAAGAGCGGCATGCAGGTCTTCGCCAAGGGTGAAGTTCGGCACGGCCCCGTGTACCACAGCCGATGGACCCTTTGTCCCACGAGTCGCCTGAACCTGCGCCCACAGCAGTCGTATTTGCTCCATCGCACGCCCGGCGACGTCGTCTCCACACCCATCGCCGCCAAGAACGGTGTCCGCTCCACGGACACTTGCGTGAGTGTCCTCGCATGTGGCCAGGAAGGGCGTGGGAATCATGCGCGGCAACACACCAGCTCCGTCCGGACCACGTTCGTGCACCTGCGGTGAAGGTGCTACCAAGGGCGTGGCAGGGGTAATGTTAGAAGGCGAGCTGGCAGTTTTAGAAGGATGCATCCTAGGCGGCGAAGCGAACAAGGTCCGGTTCACCACCCCCCCGCCACGAGATGGTGCTGCGTTGGACTCGGCTTCCACACCACTGTGCTTAGGTGTTGTGGTCGGTGTGAGCGGCCACGGCCTCGCGGAGTTACCGGAAAACGCCGATCCCCTGACGACATCCTGCGAGCGATTCAGAGGGGTGGTAGGTGTGGGGGTCGATGTGGACGGGTACCCACCATGACCCGCCGCCGCCGTAGCGAGTGACGGCTGCAATTTCGCATCGTGTACTCGAATCTCCGACGTCGCCGGCCCGCCACGTGCGACATTCACGCTCTGGCCTGTAGCCGACGGAATGTCACTGTCGCTCGTCTCCTCGTAGATGTTAAAAAAGTTGCGCCGCATGCCGGACGCCCGTGTCGACACAGCCACGACCCCTCGAAGCACAGACGTGTCGGCGTCACAGCGTAAGCGATTGGACCCGCTCCCGGTGGCCCACAAGCGCTTACCCGCACGGCCTGATGCAGATTGGCCGCAACCTTGTGACCCTGCGAGTTCAGATTGGTGAGAGGGAGGAGGCGTGTTATCAGTCTCCCCTTCGGACTCGGACTCGCTTGCGACCTAGTCCGTGTCGCCAGACTGATCCTCTCTGTCACAGGATGAGGACTCCGTGCCCTCGCCGTCTACGTCGGCCTCTTCAGAGCATGATGAGTGTTGCACTGTAAACAGCACCTCGTTGTACTTCAGCCATGCCTCAGGGCCGCACTCGGTGCTGCGTGGACCGCCGTGCTCAGTGTCCCCGCTTAGGCGCAGATCACCACCTGCAACAACAAACGCAAAAGCTACTTAGTAGCTTGGTGAGTACCCAGGGTCACCGTATTGGCAGCACCGCCCATGGCCAACGCCGCGATGAACCATTCCTAATAAGAAATCTGCGTTGGGCATGCGGCTTTTACGGCACGTACGGAAGTGGCTTACCCCTTGCCTTGGGTGACTGTTCTGCAGGCCCAGCGTTTGCAGACGTAATCTCCGTCAACAGCTTCGTTTGTTGACGTCTCCGTGCTTCGCGCTCCGCGTGCACTTCCTCTGGAGTCTGGTCGTATGGATTAGGCAACGGTCTCTGGCGTGGGCCGGCGCTGACACCGTGAGTGGGCTGACGTTGGCCTGGCGGCAAATGACAGTCGCCACGTAGACGCCGAGTTCGATATTCAGTAACGAGCACACGCGTGCGCTCACTCTCTTCCACCCATTTGCTGTCCAGCGCTCGAGTGCGGACCGTAGTCACTACGAAATCGTTCCCATTAAGGTGTGCGGGTGGCTTCCTATCTCGCATAGGTCGGTCTAAGGTTAGAGACATCGTTCTGACCTCGAACTGGCTTCTTCAATAGGGCGATTCTTGCAACACTGGCCTGCGCGGATGCGCATTAGCTAGGGTTACGAGTAGTACCCAAAGAGACAAAGCAAGGGTTTCGCCCAAAACGCAATGAGACAACAAAGAACAGGAGTCTTGCAACCATCAACCAACCAGACGCGCCAATCGGCTCCTGCTCCCTTGGGCGCGTGGCATTCAAAGTGACTGACAGCCGTGGATTGAAGTCCCCACCCGACTGGGTCAATCTAAACCGTCTGTGCGTTGTACACCACACGAAGGACGGGATATGCGTCATTGGCCGCTTTTCGTAAGACCCCTGTCCACGCGGCGGCCTCGAAATACCGCGATGACGTGTAACCTTATCGTCGCCGCACTGGAACCCAGTACCGTGTACCAGGACAACTGGTTGCACCTCATACCGTGCAAACCAATTCCGGATGCCTTAACGAAGTCCGCTATAGGCGACCATTATGGGATGGTCGTTACAGGGTTGCCCGGGAATCTGGGAGTACACACTGCACTGCATCTTCAACATTTCCCCCGACGGTAAGCCACGGTGATCGAAGGCACCTGTTGAGTGCGAAGTAATAAACCGTGCACCACCGTACCGTGAAGTTATGTCAACTTAAACGTGACCATTTCAGGATCGGTGTGTTCATATGCCGAATCTCCAGCCCGCCGCAATTGACGCTGCCTAACCGCGGCTTCAACGTAGACCCTCGGCTTCCACGTAGACCGCAGGGTTCGCGCTCGTGCTACAGCCTACAATGCCTCCTAAGAAGTCTAAAGCCCCGACCTCCCGTATGAAGAAGTACAGTATCCCATATCCAATTGGTGGCTCGTGGTTATCATTGACGCAGAAATAGCTAGACACCCTGTCCCCTGGAAAGTGGGTTTCTGGCGACATCATTGAGTGGTGGGGAATGTGAGTAACCCGCCGCTTGATGTGCGTCATTGCAACAACCCATTCACCAGGTTGTTAATCATGCTAAACGCGTTTCGTCATTCGTTTGATGCAGCTTGCTTCAATATGAAACTTTCAGAGAAGAGCGGACGTGGCTATACGCTGGGACATACTTTTACACGCTGATTTCCCGTGACAACACCGCAGCAGCACTGCGAAACTTCGCGTGCGGAGAGAATGTCCTAACCTACAAGTGGGTCATAGTTCCGATCCACCGCGCGTGAGTCATTTACCGGTGTCGTCATCCGTCATAGCATCTGTAGGCGACCACATAGTCTCATGGCGGCACCCATTCTTGCATTCGTTCTTGCAGCGGCCACTGGAGCCTTGTCATACTGGACAACGACCACCCAGTCGACGAGCACAACATCCCGCGACCTACCCGCATCCTGCATGCAAACTCACTCTCGTTACACACGGACATCGCAGGACCACTGCGAGGTTATCTTGCGGCTCAGCTCACTGGGTATCGGCCCATTGTCACGGACGTGGAGGCGCAACTATGGGAGAATTCGGTGGAGCTCGTCACCATGGAGGTATGGAACGCTTAACACTTCAGCGCATGCGCCAGAACAAGATGATGCGGCCCATCTATGACTGCGTCTGTACTGTGTGTTTCCTCTGTATGTGTGTGATGTACTCTGTGTCCCAGGTCACAAAACAGTCGAACAGGAACGACTGTAGTGTGTACGTGATGAAATATATGCAGGTGATGGTGGACACCGCTTTTGCAGACACATCGTCGATCACACTGTGGGGTGATCCAACAGAATGGAGAGAGGATATTAGGGAGGATTTCTTGGAGTGGAGCGGCTGGTACCCCAAGCAGATGGGCGCCTCATCTGCATAGCACTGTGTTTGTCACTGGAAATCGATGTGAACAATGTTCAGGGCTCCCAGATTGACAGTAATACATGCCTCAACTTGCAATGTTGATTCACTTTCGATAAATAACTATACTCGAATGGTACCGGTCATAACAAACATTATCGAGGTTGGGTTTAGGGTGTCTGGAAGATGAACGGTGAAACAGCTCGTCTGGAGGCCGTCACTGTTCCCGAAACCCTAATCAGCGGTCAAGCACACCTTGCTTACAACCCAAAGCATCCGAGAAACCACCCCCGATTCCGAAGCTCCTGTTAACAACCATGGCCTCCACGCGAAGCGGGCCAAACCAGCACGCCAACAGTCAGCATGTAGGGCACGACGTACACGACGGTGGCGCTGACGGAGAAAGTGAAGACCCATTCTGTGGAATGCCGGAAGATGTATATCGAAGCGGTGCGTTTCTACTTCCGTGTTATAATCCACGGGCTCGCTTTGACAAATGGGAAAGTACTGATCCACGGTACGGAGGAGAATCTCAGCCCATAGGCGCCAACCACCCCGCCGGGCACGGACAGGGTGACGAGGAACCCGTAGCGCTAGGGGAGCCGGTGGACGCGCTAATGGAAGCGGAGACGCAGATATACACCGGCTCACTGGACCTCGGGACAGAAACTCCTGCGACGGAGGAGGACCTGAGCTCCCTTCGGCCTGCCAATGACAAAACAGCGTCAGAGTTCCGCGGCGGACGAATCGCGCCACACGAGAACGATCCTCATCTGAGCCGTCCCACGAACCGCCTTACTGGTGTTGCAACGGGGGGCGTAAACCCTTGTGTGGTGGGCGAAAAGCAAGAAGTGAGAGGCACGAGGGTCGATGGCCAGTATCGTCATGTCGATAAGTCACCTAAGCCGGTGGCGACGGACAATGCAGTTCCTAAGGTAGTAGCGTGGGGCGCTAACGATGAGGACATCGGCAAGAGAAAGGACGTCGTTCGTGGCGATGTTTTTGAGTCAACATCACCCCGCGCTGCCTCATTGCCGGTGCCCACAGGTCCAAATGGCAGACATGGCCGAACCCAGCAGCAGGACCCCGTGACCAGGGCCAAGCTTGGAGTCGGCGGAGGGATGCTATCCGACACAAGGGACGAACAAGCGGAGCAGAAAGGGGGGGCGGCATCGATGGCCGGTCTGGGCCATGGTGACGTAATAGACCGCAACGCAACCAAGCCCAAGGATGAGGACAACGGGCAGGCCGCGCCAGGAGTAACGCCGCGGACAGAGTCACTGGGCCATGATGGGCACCCGCATTCCGGTGCCATGGCAGGTATGGGCCCAGTACCTCAACTCACAGCCCTTCCAGTGCTAATTCCCGGTGTGTCACACCTCCCCGTTTAGGGCACACCGCTCTCTGTCCAGAGTGCGTGACCTCCCCTGTTCATCATTACAGGACTTGGAGGTACACACTAGGCGGCTAGCGTGCCTCTGCTTGCAGCTGCATTGCCAAATGTGCCTCGTGCCGCGCGGGGTGAGTCCGTTTCACGTGTGTGTCATTCGTCGGGCCCCCAGCAATGGGCTTCTTATAAGATGCCATGCTAATTCGCGCATCCCACCCATCCCCTTGTGCAGCTGCCGCCAGACTGCCAAACTTCGAAACGGCTATCTCGTTCATCGATGTGGTAGAGCGGCTGCTGCCCATTCCCTCTACTATCCGCCAAGCCACGGAAGGTGAGGCACAGTTACCCCATTTGCCTTTCTAGGTATCGTGTGATATCTCACCCCCTATCTCTTGTCCGCAGGAACCAACGATGCTTGTGAGGCAGCCATCATGGGATTACCGATCAGAGCCCGGGCTCGTGTGGATGCACTGGCTCGAGGTGAGTTGCTCGTAAGGCGTGGCAAACTCCACCTTTCCAGTATAGAGCACGGGACTTACGCATTGTCGGTGATGGTCCACACTCTCCTAATTTTGCAGATGTGGCCAGGCTGCCGACTTTCGACACCGCCATCACGTTCATCGATGTTGTTGAGCGACTGATGCCAACGCCTTGCGCAAAGCGCCCACGCCCGGACATGAGCTAATACTGTTGATATATTTATGCCAACAAGGGTTGGGCCCCATTGGTGGCCCACTTCAAGAAGCAAAGGTGTCCTTGAATGTCAACCACAGCCTCCCTGGCAAGATTTATACGGAACATATCAGAGTGATGGCTCCAGTATGATAGTGGTCAGGGTGTTGCTCGGATACGGATATGGGGTGGCCCTATGAGTGAAACTCAGTGGCGATTTACCATGGTTGTAAGCATAATTGTTCTTCGTATTAAATGTTACTCATCACATTACATAAACACACAAATATGCCCCTGGGGGGTATATCGAGATCGAGAGGGCAGGCACGCGGTGAAACCCTAACTCAGTTCACGCCTTGTTCACTACGCGTGGTCTAGTAGGCGCGACTACGTCCTTAACGTTAGTGGTTGGCGTGGATGTAAAGTGCGTTTGCCCGCACGCAGTCGTCTACGTGACCGCCATGTGAGTCATGGTCCGAGCATGACCCGTATACTATGCCGTACGCGACATGCTGTTTCTGCGAGAAATTACTGAAAAGCTACGGTGGGTTACGTAGACATCAGCGAAGGAACAAAAAATGCCTGTACGAACAGGACCGCCTAGCGGCCTTAGGCATTCCGTACGGCCGATTCTATCGGCCGCCGTTAATTACGATCGTGCACGCATCCGGTCGGCGCATTGACGCGCCATTCGAGCCCTGCACGGCTCGCGATCGCCACGAGGAGGACGCCAATGGCGATGACGGGGAGGTGTCGTCATCAGCGGAGTCAGCTCCGTCGGTTGCATCGGGGGAGTCGGAGGACGTGGCGGAGGCGGGTGTCAGTCGGGACTTTAGGCTAGAAATAGAGCGCATTGCGCGGACGTATTTCTTGCCTAATGCAGCCATAACCGACATCATCCAGTTGTTTAAAGCTGGGAACGGGGACCCCTCAGAGGTGGATATGTGGCAGACATATCGGGACCTCGAACGGTTCGAGGAGGAATACCTGTCATTTGGCGACGAATGGGAGATACGCGTGTTGGAGCCGCGGGAGGGGCTGGGCGCGGTGACGTTTCAGTTTCGGCCGCTCGTTCGTGTGAGTTTTGCGGCATAGAGGTGAGAGGCAGTCCACATTTCTGCCACATTGACCCGTTGGTATGCTGCTCATTGGGCAATCCTTCACCACGCAGATTCTGCTGAGGATGTGGGAGAAGATGTCCCGGGTCCCCGGGTTCACGACGGAACCACGGACAGTGGAGGTGGATGACGAGAGACGTTACGGGGCCGCTGTGGAATGCGACTGGTTTCGGAGGGCATGGGTACGTTTGAATCTGTCATGATGTCGTTCCCCTTGTTCTCCTGGGCTCATGTCGCAGCTTCGGGGAGGGTGCGCAGACGCAGGGTGGGTTGCACGTCCACAACTCCGTCTGTGTCCGACCCATACCCTACAGGAGGCTTTACGGGGTGCCGGTATAGTGGCAGTGGTGATTATGTTCAGTGATGCGACCCATCTGACGTTTAATGGGAGGCAACTGCCTCACCCGATGATGTTCTCGCTGGACAACATTCCCGAGGCCAGCCGATGGCTGGAAGGTGGCGTGGAGATGGTAGCACTCTTCCCCCCGCTACCCGCAGCCTTGACACCTGAGCAGAAGACGGAGCTCATGCACGAGATGCTGCGGCTGGTACTAGGGCCTCTCATGCGGGCATCATCAGTCGAGAGGTACGTTGCGGCCAAAGGCGTGGGAGGTGCCATCCGTAAGCGGTGTAGTGTCCCAGGCCGGGGTGAGTTGAATAAACCGATGATCACACTTGCTTCTACCGACGTTCGTGCCCCGCCTTGCGCAGTGGGGGAATCATGGTCACCGATCATTTGAGGCGGAAACAGAGGGTCTTTCCACTTCTGAGCAAGTACGTGTGCGACCACACCGAGTCGTGCATGGTGACATGCACATGGGCAGCCACGTCGAACCAACCTTGCTCTATGTGCCTCGTGAGCAAGTGGGACCTGGCGGATCTGACGCTGGAAAGCACCACACGCACCGTGAAAGGCCAGAAGGACGTGTACGATCGGATCGAGGGTACCAACCCGAAGAAGCGCAAGAGAGTTAAGTCTGCATGGTGCACACACTTTGTGAAGGTGAGTGACCCTCTGAGAGGCTGCGGTGTGGGGGTCAAGCAGTTGAACCATTGTTTACACAACCCAAAGTGCGCGATTTCGCGCGGGGATAACAGCATTAGCTTTGTGCGGTTTGGCAGTGCGCACTGTGGGAATGGGCGCACGTCGACACTCCCTGGGGGAACCTCTACGAGGTCATCGGAATATGCATCATGCACGTGGTGGACGAGGGGGTGTGGCTGCACACCATGCGATGCCTGGTGGCGAAATTAACCCCCACCGAGCAGCTGATTCTTCTAAGGTACTGAGTGCGGGTTTTCGAGGGGTTGTGGCGTGGTGCTGTAACCATGTGATGTAGCACTGCGCGGTTTAAAGCGTGTTTGCTCATGTCTTGCTCTGACGTTGCATTGCTTGTGGCCGCAGCCAGTGCGAGGCCGTCATGGCAGTGACGCCACCGTCTCTTCTCCGGCATCCGGACCCATCGGCATACTTTGGGACGGTGTCCCAGTACGCCGCATGGGAGCACCAAGCCATGATGCAGATTGTCCCGCTGGTCGCTCACCTGCCTGGCCACGAGGACATTGCCCGCGTGGTCATCCTCTTCAACGAGTGGTACCGCGCGTATTTCCGCGTGGCTTATCACACGGAGGCGTCTCTTCAAGATGCAACGAGGAAGACCATTGTGTAAGCGGGTTTGTCATTCACACGCAAGGCTGGCACCAGCCTCCACCATGCCCCTGCACCTCAAGCCCCTGCCTCACAAGACATTCTCTGTCCCGCACCGGCCTCTGATGCCTCTGACTCTCATGCTCTTGCCTATAAGGCCACTCCCTCCAATGCCACACGTCATCATGCCCCTGCCTCTCAACCCTTAATCCCCTCATGCCCCCACGTGCTCTTGGCCATACTTCTCATGGTATTAGGCAGCCACAGGTTCTCATACCACTGCATCAGACGCCCCTGCCTCTAATGCCCTTTCCTCCCCCGCGCTGGACTTTCATGCAAGTGACTCTCTTGCTACGCACTCTGCTGCCCCTCCGCCCTCCGCATATCATGCCCCAGCCTTATCTGCTCCGCAGTATCACGCCCTTGCAGCATCTGCTCCTCCCAGCTAATGCACATGCCCCTCATGCCACTGCCCCGCATTGCCATACATCTTACGCGTTGCTGTACGATGCTGCGCAGGCTGGTCGCGGAGCTGAAGCTCGTCTTCCCCAAGCAGTCGTCGCAGTGGCGGCTGCCGAAGGTCCATCTTCTCCGGCACCTTCCGCACGCCATCAGGATGCATGGCATCCCGTCCGAGCAATCGACCAACACCTACGAGGCCATGCATAAGCGATGCTGCAATTGGCCTGCACGGAACTCGAACTGGCGGGACGTGGGCAGAGACATTGCGGTTCGCCACGCACGCAACGAGGCAATCAGGGGCCTGGCTCGGGAAGAGGGGGGGAGGATGTACGAGACGGCCATGCGCACGGTGAGCTATTTCGGGTCATGCATGCATGGAGCGGTGACGCTCCATGTGACATTGCTTCCATAATGATGTCCCGTAGTTGCAGTCAACTCATGTGGTCATGTTCCGTTCTCAGTTACGCTCTTTTCCATTCCCCCCATTGGCGAGTGGGCACAGGCGGTGAAGCACAACACATCGGTGCTGACCCGACGTTCACGGCGCATGGCGGTGGGGGATGCGCAGGACCCGGTATGGGCGGAATACGGCGCCGCGCTGGGCAGCGCGGTGATGGATGGGATCGCACGTGTGATGCAGCGCGTGGGGATCACTGCGTCAGGCGTGCAGGTGATGCCTCGATGGCATGAGTGGGTGGAAGGGGGCCTAACCGGGCATGGGATTTCTGGGGTACAAGGTGGTAAGTAGTGCCTTCTTATTGCGTTTGAGGGGGACCTTCACGTGATGCCCGGCGCCGTTCTTGTCGTTGTCTGCAGGTGCACACCGCGCTGGCGATACCCCCCCATGACCGCCTCTTGGGCCACGGGCCAGGGCACATGGTGAAGGCAGCGCCGGGTGAAGGGAAGTTCAGCTACGTGTCGATTGATGGGGCGGAAGGCGAGTGGTATGCACGGTGCCTCATGCTCTTCCATTTCATGGACGACGAGGCCCAGATTCACAGGCGCGCCGTGGTGCGGTACTTCGACGAGCATCCCACTCCATGCCCCGTGACGGGATGCATGAGGCTCTTGCCAACGGAGGGAGAGGATGAGTATGTCGTTGTCGAGGTGGAGAGCATTCTGTCCCTTGCCCACATTGTCCCGTGTTTCACAGAGGCCCGGTTCTCTTTGGTGAATCGGTTCCTGTTTGATGAGTGATGGGGGCGGAAGACATGTTGCAGCCGTGTGGTTGTGCCTTGACAGGGACCGTGTGGGGTCGGTACATGAGGCAAACCACGGCTACACTTTTGATGTAAAACCTGTGGGCAGTTGGGCAGTAGTAGTTATGTTGTTTCCATTCGGTTGCAGTCCATTAGTTTCGGAAGCCGTGAGGCGCTCCTCTTGGCCTGCCTGAGCGGATGTACTTTTGGTGTTGGACTGTGTTGTAGACCAGATGTTGGTACTGTATGTAGTGTTTATGTTTTGGTACACCATCATGCGATTTCAAAGCTTCTGGACATTGTCCATACTGGTGCGGCTTATTTCGGGGTTTTTTTTTTCCTGTTACATGGCGAGAATCGAACCCGGGCGCTCAAGGAACATGAGGGTACGCAGGGTTGGGACAGATTCGGGTCAGATCGACGTTGGGTTAGGTTTGGGGCAAAAACTCATTGACCCAGAAGTGACCCTGTTCTGACCACTAACCCTAATTTGACCCCAAAGGCACTCTGGGGGCATTTACAGGACAGGCTTGGGTCAGGCCGGAAGGTGGGTCACGCTAGGGTCAGAAACATTTTGGTGATGGAGTTGCGTCCAACTTGAGTCGACTCAAAACACGTCCAGTGATCGCTGACACCTATTTCGCCATTCTTATTTTCAGCGAAGTATGTGGCCAAGCTGCGTCCAACAAAATACGATAATAGATTAGTCGTGGGTGACAAAGGCGCATCAGGGATATTTGTCGCCAAGGGTGTGAGGTACGTACGTCTCCTCTCCGTGCTGGTAAATAATCATATTCTAAGCAATGACATAGGGCTGAGCAATGACTCTGGTTGTGCTCTTAAACGGTGCTCCCCTTGACATCACTTTCCTACCTCATATCCTATTCCACAGGATGGGACCAGCGAAAACCTACGCCGAGTTACACGTACGTTATCGGAACCTCAAGTCGAAAGGAGCGTCGCCTTCGGAGAGTCAAGGAGACACCTGCACAGTTATTTCCCTTCCGGGTGACTCTAGTACCTATCGAAATCTCACCACTGCGAAGGGTGGTCGCCGCGGGCGCTACACGTTCGGATACACTACGCGCATCGGGCCAGTGTCAGAGGTGGTAGCCCGTGCTATAGTCGCAGAGCTGGTGGATCACGGACCATATGTCAGGGTGGGGCATCCAGAAAACTTAGTGGCACTTTGCGGAAAGGTAAAGAAAGCGTGAAATTAGACACTTAACATCTTTTTTTCATTCGTTTCCTAATGTTTTTGTTTTTAGGGCGAGAGGGATTGGGGGGGTTGGATAAGAGGGGGGGTGGGGGGGGGAAGGGTTCGTTTAGAGCGCGGGGGGGAGGAGAGAGGTGGTCGGTGGGGTGTTCTTTTAGAGCCTGGTGGTGTGTAGCGTAGCATGTACAATAGTGGAAATGAGTGGTGCTCTAAACTTTCTGAACCATAATATTGTCACCGACTGTTCAGATTGGCTTGGGTTTCGATTACTCTTTCTAAAAGCCAATGTGCAGCCAGTATGAGAGAAGGTGTGCAGGAAGTGGGTGAATACAGGGCAACCACGGAAGGCTGAGTAGGCTTCGAGACACACGCCCCGGTCCAGAGACAATTGTGGGTGTGTGAGAAGGTGTGGGGGGAGTGGGTGAATACAGGGCAAGCACGGAAGGCTGAGTAGGCTTCGAGACACACGCCCCGATCCAGAGACAAGTGTGGGTGTGCGTGAGAAGGTGTGGAGGGAGTGGGTGAATACAGGGCAAGCACGAAAGGCTGAGTAGGCTTCGAGACACACGCTGTTAGAAACTAACGAGCAGGAATGTGTGCATTGATCAGAAATGTGGTACAAGTACTAACCCTAATTGGGTTGTACCCCATATAGGCTACCCCACTACAGCCTACACAACATGCAGCATATAAGTTTGACACACGCCCCGATCCAGAGAAAAATGGAGGGATGAGGGTGAGGTGGTGGTGGTGGTGGTGGTGGGGGGAGGTTGTGGGAATGACAGGGGGATTGGGAATGACAGGGGGAGTGGGAATGACTTGGGGAGTGGGAATGATTTGGGGAGTGGGAAAGACAAGGGGAGTGGGAATGATAGGGGGAGTGGGAATGCCAGGGGGAGTAGGAATGACAGGAGGAGTGGGAATGCCAGGGGGAGTAGGAATGACATGGGAGGTGTGAATGACAGGGGGAGTGGGAATGACAGGGTAAGTTCAAACTGTCAAGAATGAAAGTGTTGGTTCATTGATGTGGGTTGGGGTACATATAACAAACCCTAACATCTGTACCCCCTACGACAAACCTCACTACAGGCTACAACATTTGACACACCCCCATAGCCTAAGTGAGGGGTGTCAAGCAAAACCAAAAGTGTACGGTCACAAGACCAGTCACAAAGAAACAAAGCTCAGGGTGGATCACAACGTCACCACACACTCTGAGCACAAGCAACAGGGGCCACAAGGCCAGTTCGAGATTTCACAAGTGTGTATAGCAAGAGTACAAGCAAAGCAAACAGTAGACTCAAGCCTATACACGACTAGAAACTGTGTCAACAAGGCCTAACTGCACACAACACCTCTGGTGGTCACAAGGCGGAAGCGCCTTGGTGAAGATGTCTGCAGTCTTGGCCTCGGACTCCACAAACTCGAAGCGAGCCTGCCCACGTCTCTGCAACTCTCGCAGAAGAAAGTACCTGACGTTAATGTGCTTCACTCTGCTCTCCAGTCGCGGCACTCGACAAAGGAGAATCGACGCCTTGTTGTCAGTGAACAAGGTCGGTGCAGAGCTCGGCCGCTCACCAAGGTCGGCGAGCAAGAAGGTCAACCAACGCAGCTCCTGTGCCGCCATGGCACCAGCGTAGATCTCAGCCTCAGCTGTAGAGGTCGAGACCGAAGAGGAGCGCGTGGACCGCCACGAAACAGCTCCAGAACCCAAGCTGAAACAGTACCCCTGAGTAGACCTATGAGTCTCAGCGTCGTCACCGTAAGAAGAGTCACAGTGACCAGTAAGTACGACAGGCTGCTGCCCTCCAAGAACTAGCCCCACGCCTGATGTCGTCGCTAGGTACTTCGCCACCCTCACAGCTGCCGTCCAGTGAACAGGACGGTGTCTCCCTGGCGCAACAAAGCGAGCAAGGATGCTGAGAGGGAAGGCGAGGTCCGGGCGAGTGCAAGTCATCAGGTACATAAGGCAGCCCACCAGCTCTGCGTAGGGACCACTAGACTCAAACGGCTCGTCAGGAAAGGGTCCAGTAAGTCTGTGGTCAAAAGCAAGAGGTGTGCGCTGTACTGTGGAGTGCTGAAGCTCGAACCGCGGAAGGACCTGCTGCACCATGTGTGACTGTGAGAGTGTAATGGTGCGAGCAGCTCTGTCCCTGGTGATCTGCAGGCCAAGGTAGTGGCGCAGGTCACCAAGGTTAGTGCACGTGTGTCTCTTCTGCAGTTCGGACTTCACGTCTGCCAAGGCAACCCTGTCAGCAGTGGCGAAAACCAGGTCGTCGACGTAGACCAGAACAAAGAATGGTGTGGAGCCACGACGAACGAACAGCGACGGGTCGGCAGAAGACGGCTGGAACCCAAGGTCTGAGAGGGTAGAACGAAGAGTGTCGTGCCACTCACGAGGAGCCTGACGAAGACCGTAGACAGGTCGCCTCAGCCTCCACTGGGTCCCAGGAGGGAAAGTGTCAGTGAAGGCAGAGGGACGACGCAGCCAGACCTCCTCGTGTAAGCTACCCTGGAGGAAAGCAGTGGAGAAGTCGAGGGAGTGTAACTTGTAGTCTCTCTGTGCTGCTACGTGCAGTAACACCCGAAGAGTGGTCATCTTCGGGGTAGGCGCGAAGGTCTGAAAGAAGTCAACTCCCTCGCGCTGACTGAAACCTCTAGCCACGTAGCGCGCCTTGAATACCGGAGGAGATCCCGGTGGCCGCTTCACCCTGAAGATCCACATGCCATCAACTACGTTCGCCCCAGGGGGGGGGAACCTCGTCGACGTAGGTGCCTGTGGATCTGTAGGAGGCCATCTCTGCGTCCATGGCAGCTCTCCACTGAGAGGCCCAAGGCCCTGACACTGCCTCAGCGTAAGTGCGAGGAGTCGGTATGTCAAGGGCGTCGGGGTCTCCCTCAGGGGCGAGCAGCATGGCACAGAGATGTGGGGAAGCGGCTGCCAGGAACTCTAGCTCAAACTGCCTGTCCTCTAGGGCGTCACAGCCAAGGGCAGACTCACCCCCGACGGCCAGAGGACTGGTAGGAGGAGCAGCCACAAGACCGGTGGCGTAGTCAAGGCGGCGAGTGGAGGCAAACTCAGTGACTGCGGCAGTAAGGGCGTAGACAGAGGAGACAGAGGCACGAGGGTCGGTAACAAGAGAGGCGAGAACACGAGAGAGAACAGGACGGTACGTGCGGTAGTAGTCAGTGACAGGAGTAGAGAGAGAAGCAGTGAAGGCCGACTCAGGAGGAGACGGAAGGAGAGACGGAGACGAACGAGGCGGACTAGAACGAAAGAGGGCAGTACGAAGGTCAGTAACGAGAACAGGAGACGAGGGACGAGCACGAGGGGAGCGACGAGAGGCCCAAGTCTGAGGAGGAGGGGACAACGGAGGCTGAGAACGAGGGAAAACAGCCGGGGAGGGGTCAGGAGGAGGAAGCGGAGGACCCGAGACGGGAGGAGAGGGGGAGGAGGAAGGAGAGCAGGAGGGGAGACCGAGGGCCCGAAGACCAGAGACAGGAGGAGGAGGCGGCAGCTGCTGCTGCTGCTGCGGCGGCGGCTGCTGCTGCTGCTGCGGCGGCGGCTGCTGCTGCTCCTCCTGCTGCTCTAGCGGCTCCAGCTGCTGCGCCTCCTGCTGCTGCGGCGGCTCCAGCTGCAGCTGCTGCAGCTGCTCCTGCTGCTGCTGCTGCTCCTCTAGCCGCTGCAACTCTCTCTCCTCTCTCTCCAACTCCAGCTGCTCCTCACGGGCACGGCGAACACGAGCCTGGTGCCGGGTCGGGTAGGGGTGGGGGGGAGGAGTAGTGTCGGGGGCTGCGGCAGCCCCGGGACCGCCCTCCAAAGCACCTGGCGCACCACCCCCAGAGTCAGCACTACCAACAGCAACACGACCAGGCTCACTAGGACCCGAAGAGGGTGCACCCGCACCCCCAGACGTAGCACCCCCAAAGTCAGCAGGACCAACACCAGCTCCCGGAAGACAAGAGTCTCCTGCAACCACAAGCTCAGCTCCAACTCCAGCACCCCCAGAGCTAGCACCTGTAGAGCCCTCTCCACGAGCACCGGCTCCCGCAGGGTCTGCAGCAGGCTGCGAGGAGGACTGCGGGGAAGGAGGCTGCACCTGAGGGGCTACCGAGGGGGGAGGGGTAGCTTGGGACACACCTGACGGGGCGGGACCAGGGGGGGGAGGCTGTACCGGGGGAGCAGGAGGGGGAGCGGAAGTCAGGAAGAGAGGGGGAGGAGGAACCAGGAGACCTCGACTGGGGTACCTGACGTAGTAGGGGGTGGACTCCTCGAAACGGACGTCACGGGAGTCAAAGAACCGGTGAGAGGGAGGGTGGTAAAAGGTCAAGTCAGAGGAGTCCGCAGGGAAACCAAGGAAGACACAGGGAACGGCGCGAGGCGAGAGCTTGTCCGCGGAAGTGTCGCGGACAAGAGCCAAGCAACCCCAGACACGAAACCTCGACGCAACACCAGGGGACCCGGTCCAAAGACTGGTCGGTGAAGCCTCTGGCCGAGAGACGCGTGGCCAGAGGTTCAGCTGGTGAGCGGCGTACCTAACCGCGTAGGGCCACAGAAAATGGGGGGCACGGGCGTGAGTCAAAGAGGTGCAGGCGATCTCCATGACCAAGCCTATGCATCGCTCAGCAACCCCATTCTGCTGTGGGGACTCTGGAAGCGTCTAGGACTGACGAATGCCCTGCTCGCGACAGAATCCAGCGAGAATGCCGGAGCGAAACTCACCCCCACGGTCAGAGTGAAGACAGCTGACACGACGACCACGAGTGCCCTCAGTGGTAAGCAACCACCTGATCAACGTAGAAGTCACCTCAGACTTCTTCGCCAGGGGGAACACTGTGGTGTAGCGGGAGTAGTCGTCAACGACCACCAAAAAGAAACGCTCGCGCTCAGGGCCAAGGCAAGGGGCAGGGCCCCAGACGTTCAAGTGGAGCGTCTCAAAAGGCTCAGTGGTCGGACGAAGGGAGGAGGATTGAGGGGTGGCGCGCAGCCGACCCTCGACGCAGGGACCGCACGGCGGTGCAAGCGAAGGCGGCAGCGACGGCAAGACACGCGGGAGGCCTAAGACAAGACGCTGACGAGACATAGCGCGCAGACGAGGGAGGGACGGGTGCCCCGTCCGGTGGTGCCACAGAACGGTGGGGTGTGCAAGCGACCGGCAGGAGCACGACGCAGCAACTGGACCAGACACGGGAACCTGACCATACACAGCTACCTGAGGGGACGCAGCAACCTGGTGAGACGCAGGGACCAGACTGGGGGAAGTAACCGGGGCCGGGGGCAGGAGTCGCTGCTGCTGCTGCTGCCGCTGCTGCTGCTGCCGCTGCTGCTGCCGCTGCTGCCGCTGCTGCTGTTGCTGCTGCTGCTGCTGCTGCTGCTGCTGCTGCTGCTGCTGCCCACCAGGGCCAGTGTGAAGTGTGTAGAGACCAGAGCTCGGCTCGGCAGTAAAGGTGGCAAGAGGCGAGTAAGTGTCGCCGTCAACACAAACCGCCGTCTCACCAGAGGGCTCAATCCACACACCCACGTGCTGACTCACAAGAGGCCTCACGCCCACCAAGTTCCTCGAGAATGAGGGGACGTGGAAGCCAGTCAGAGACCCAGAGGGAACAGCAGGGCAAGGAAGAGTAGTAGTGTAGCGAGCAGTGACTGGTCCCGAGGTGGGATCAGCCAGGGCCACAGAGACTGGCGCAGGAAGTGGAGTAAGTGTCGTGTGGTCGCGGAAGAAGCAGTGCGAAGCCCCAGAGTCCAGAGTGAAAGACAGCGAAGCGTCCTCCGAAGTAGCGCCTGGACTAGTGTCTACACAAGTGCCTACACTAGCAACAGGCAACTCAGCAAGACTAGCACCTAAGCTAACAACACACGAGTAAACAGAGTCAGAAGCACTAGAATCAACAACAGCATACATAGCATGAGGAGTTCCTAAGAGATCAAGCAACTGAGAAGCAGACATGCCCCAAAGAGCGGAGCCGTATGTCTGAACAAGAGGTAACCAGTCAGGGGCAGGGCCGCCAACGCCGAAGGCCAAGCGAACCGTGTCAGTGAGCTGAGCAAAGCACTGACCAGGAGGGTGGGTGCGACCACAAGGCTGGCCTCGGCGAGCACCTGTCAGAACCTGATAGGTGCACGAAGGGTGAACAACACCTCGCTGGGGCGGATGCTGTCCCAGCCCCGAAAACTGCTGCTGCCGCTGCTGCTGCGGGGGCTGCTGCAAGGGGAGGGGCTGCTGCTGCTGCACCTGCTGCTGCAGCTGGGCCAGGTACCACGCCGCTGCTCCACCCACCGCGGCCGGCAGACCAGGAGGAGGCTGACGAGTCCGGGTGTCGCCTCCACCAGCTGCAGTAGGGGAGTCACTGGCCGCTGCACGAGACGCCTCTCCAGGCCCTGCGCTCCCGCCGCCACCGGTCGGCACGCCACCCCCACCACCTCCGCCGCCAACACCGCCACCGCCGCCGCCGCCTGCACCCTGACCGCCCCTCCTGCCACCCCTACCTCGAGACCGCGACGTAGTCGTAACAGCAGCTGCGGTCACGTCAGTAGTGGCAGTGGCTAGCGAGGCAGTAAAAGTGGGCAGCTGAGGGACAGTGCACCCGTGAAACAGTGGAGGGGGCACAGCACCAGAGGTAGAGGCTACGGAGCGGAGGTTGCTCTCGACGTCCTTGAGCGCAGACTCAAGGACCTCGATAGTGAGCTCACTAGGGTGCTTCAGAAGAAGCGTGTCACGAACCGAGGCAAGGCGGTCAGGGAGGCTAGTGGAAATGAAGTAGATAGTAATCGCCGTAAGAGGGGGAAGCAGTGCAAGTTGTGCGTCAGTGCAAGCAGCGCAGTAGCTAGAATCGAGCGAGCGGAGGTGAGCAATCAAGTCAGCAGAGCGCTCAAACGAGGCGAGGTCAGGGAACAAGAACGGTAGGAAGAGGCGGCCAAGGGAGACAGTGGTGGGAGTAGCGTAGCGGGCCTTGATCGCAGTCAGGAACTCACTAGCAGTGCGAACCTGAGTGAAGTGGGCCTCCTCAGACTCAGGGAGGAGGCTGCTAAGAGCGATGCAGGCCGCAGCGTCACGCGACTTCCACGCCGTCAGGTCAGCACGCTGGCGGGTAAAGCGGTCTCTGGCGGCGTCGTCAGGGGCAGGGCCTAAAGGCGTAGGGTCGTCGGGCGCAGGAAGGTCACCAGTAGCGTGCGCCCAGAGGGACTCGCCCGCCTGGACCTGACTCTCTAGAAGGCAATGTGCGCGTAGGAGCTAGACCGGAAACTCGAGCGGTCTACCGTCAGCGTCAAAACGAAGAACCCTAGGGGTCGCCATAGCAAAAGCAAAGAGGTGGGAAGTGCTGCTGCTGAAACCCTAATCACTGAGAGCGACTCAGTAGGGCGCTACGGGACATAGGGTAGGGCGCTACGGGACACAGAGTAGGGCGCAACACTGCTGGACTAGGAGGGCGCAGCACCACGGGCAGGGGTAGCGCGACGCGACGCAGCGGGACAGGACGGGCAGCGCGACACGACGCGACGCGACGGGACGGGACAGACTGCGCGACGCGGACGGGCAGCGCGACGCAACGCGAAGGGACGGGACGGACGGGCAGCGCGATGCGGACGGACGGGACGGGACGGACGGGACGGGACGGGACGGGACGGGACGGGACGGACGGACGGACGGGACGGGACGGACGGGACGGGACGGGACGGACGGACGGGACGGACGGACGGGACGGGACGGGACGGGACGGACGGACGGGACGGGACGGGACGGGACGGGACGGGACGGGACAGGACGGGACGGGACGGACGGCGCGACGCGGACAGGCAGCGCGACGCGGACGGATGGGACGGGACTGAAGGCGCGACGCGGACGGGCAGCGTGACGCGGACGGACGGGACGGGACTGAAGGCGCGACGCGGACGGGCAGCGTGACGCGGACGGACAGCGCAGCGGGCGCGAGGGCACGAGAGCGACGTAACGGCAGGCGCAGCGGGCGCGAGGGCACGAGAGCGACATAACGGCAGGCGCAGCGGGCGCGAGGGCACGAGAGCGATGTAACGGCAGGCGCAGCGGGCGCGAGGGCACGAGAGCGACGTAACGGCAGGCGCGATAGGCGCTAGGGGACAGTACGAGCGTAACGGGCACTAGGGTACGGGACAGGCTCGGGCGCTACGGACATGAACGAGAGGAACGGGATCCCACAGGATCCTAACCTAGGTGATACCATGTCAAGAATGAAAGTGTTGGTTCATTGATGTGGGTTGGGGTACATATAACAAACCCTAACATCTGTACCCCCTACGACAAACCTCACTACAGGCTACAACATTTGACACAAACGCATGGAAGTCTCAGTAGGCTTCGAGGCACACACCTCGGTCTATATACAACTGCAGGCCAGACGGGAGTGAGTGAGTGAGTGAGTTGGGGTTGGAGTGAGTGGGTGAGTAAGTTGGGGATGGGGTGAATGAGTGAGAGAGTTGGGGAGGAGAGATTATTTATTGCAGTAAGAAAAAGACCCAGAGGGCCCACCCCACTTCACACTCCTCATCCCCCCTCTCTCACCTCCACAATCTCACTCTGGTTGTGTAAACGGGAGTTGGTTGTTGGCCCTGTCCACGCTTGGACGGAGCCGACTTCGTGGTTGGGTGTACGGGAAGTGCAGCCGACCGACTGCAGTGGGTGACGCCGACTTAGGCGAGCTGGTCGACCTGCACGGGGCCACTGCGAAGCCGCCAACGACGGGAAGACGGCGGCGGACTGTGGTCGACGAAGGGAGTCGTCGACCTGGGGAAGCCGACTTGGTGCAGTCGGCTAACAGCCAGTCTGGTCGACCTGGAGTTGGTCGATTTGGGGGAAGTGGCCGGCTTGGTGAAGTCGGCTGGTGGTTGTCGACTTGGGTGGTCGACGAGCACGTACAACTGTTGGTCGACTTGTACCGTGCAAGTGGACGTTGACCTGATGGTGTCCCGGTCGACCAAGTCACCAAGCAAAGAGCGCCCTGGTTGGCTGTGAGCGCACCGATGCGGCACGCCTCCTTGGCTGCATGCGCGTGTAGAATGGCCTAATGCGGTGAGGGGAAGAGAAGGGATGAGTGGGAAAGGGGGGCTGTCGAAAACCCCTCTTCTGTGGCATTCCGTGGCTTGCCCTCTCCTTACTGCACTCACCCTCCCTCCCTTCTTCTCCCGTGCCCTGTTGCTGTGATACCTTCCATTCTCTGCCTCAGCCACCACCATGAGAAATCCGCTTTCCCACCCGATGGCTGCCCACAGTGGCGTCGTCACCTAGCTAGAGTAGCCTTTATGCGGTAACCTTCATCCACTATAAGAGGCAACAAACAAGAGAACGAACTAAGCAGTGAGTTCTTAGTCTATTTGAATCCCCAACCCGTGTTGCGTGAGTTCTCGTAAGAAACATTGGGCTCAGCCCGCTAAGCCTCTAGATTGGCCCTTCGGATTGCCCAGGGCTTGCTGTCCCTTGAATTTGTCCTTCCATGTTCCTCGCCAGTCCCTGGGTCACCAGATTCGCGTCACTACCCACACACCCAAACCCAAATTCTACAGTACTTCTACTAACCCAGCTACACCTACACTAGCAAGTAATTGAATGTGTTGCCCATAACAATATGTTCTGTGACAGCTGTCGGAAACCCCTCTTCTGTGGCATTCCGTGGCTTGCCCTCTCCTTACTGCGCTCACCATCCCTCCCTTCTTCTCCCGTGCCCTGTTGCTGTGATACCTTCCATTCTCTGCCTCAGCCACCACCTGCCCCCTCCAGAGCTCGTGTTCGGGTCTCCCGTGCACGTGTCAATGGGCACTCTTGCTGAGGCCTGTTGCTTTTCACCACCGCGGCATTCATCAGGTGGTCCCCGGTCTTCTCATTCTCCAGCACTCCCGCACCCCTCAGATCCTTCGCCTTTCATCTCTGTGCGCCCAGTGCCAGTCCATAGCATCCTTCTTCCTTCTCCGCAGGTAGACGTCCTATCCCACTTCCACCACTGCCTTTGTCCTCTTGGTCGCCCTGCTGCAGCCACTGCTCGTGCCTCTGTGCCTCTCTCAATTGCATTGTATGCAAGTTCTCCAGGGCTGCCAGCAGCCTCTCCTTCAGGTACCTTGCCCTGGCTTCCGCCAGTGCCACACAATTCTCTGCCTCTCCTATTCCTATTGTCTCTGTCACGAGTGTGACTTCTTTTCCCTGCCCACTCATTGCCTCCCCCACCGCCCACTTAACTTCTTCCTTTGCTGGCCTGCATGCCCATGTCCCCACCTTCTCATCCTTATCTTCCGCTTCTGCTGCTGCTGGTACACACGCCCATGCCCCCACCTTCTCATCCTTATCTTCCGCTTATGCTGCTGCTGGTACACACGCCCATGCCCCCACCTTCTCATCCTTATCTTCTGCTTCTGCTGCTGCTGGTACACACACGCCCATGCCCCCACCTTCTCATCCTTATCTTCCGCTTCCGCTGCTGCTGGTACACACGCCCATGCCCCCACCTTCTCATCCTTCTCTTCCACTTCCGTTGCTGCTGGTACAGACGCCCATGCCCCCACCTTCTCAACCTTCTCTTCCGCTTCCGCTGCTTCTGGTACACACGCCCATGCCCCCACCTTCTCAACCTTCCGCTTCCACTGCTGCTGGTACACACGCCCATGCCCCCACTTTCTCGTCCTTCCCTTCCGCTTCTGCCCGCTTGTACCTTGGCCTGTTCCTCTCTTTCACTGATTGCGCGTTGAGTCCGTCCTTGCCCCCACCGTATAGGCCCATTGCTTCGCGGCTGCGCAGCACTGCGCATGAATATTCTGGCTCTTACTCCTCTTCCTCCTCCCTCGCGTACAACCCATCCTCCCTCTCTGTCCTTCCTCCCAGTGCCTGCAGTTGGGCTTGTAACCTTTCAATATGGTTCTCAATTTCCTCGGGTGATCTCTCTGCCCCCCCTGTTTTCTCATAGCAATCCCTTACCTGATGACCCCTTTTTCCACACATCTCACAGATCGGTGCAGCAGAGCAGTCCCTTCGGCGGTGCCCAGGCCTCCCACACTCATCACAGTTCTTGCAGTCTTTCCTGGTATGCCCCACATCTGTGGCACGTACGTGTATCTGGTCGCCTCTCCTGCTGCTGCTCCTCCCCGCCCCCGTCCTCAGGCATCATCGTTGTGGCCCACGTGCGCTGGGCGGCGCGGCTCGGCGGAGCGGCGCGGCTCGGCTGGGCGGCGCGGCTCGGCTGGGCGGCACGGCTCGGAGGAGCGGCGCGGCTCGGCCGGCAGGTGGCGCGGGTAGCGCGCGTAGGGCAGGTGCTCACCAGGGGCGAGCAGGGCAGGCGCGACGGCGGGGCCGCAACGGCGGCGACGGCGGCGGCCGCGACGGTGAGGCCGCGACGGCGGCAACGCAGGGCCGCGACGGGTGCTGCAGGCGCGACGGCGGCTGCAGGGCAGAACCGCGACGGCGGGGCCGCGACGGTGGTAGCAGGCGCGTCGGCGGAGACTGCAGGGCCGCGACAGCGGCTGCAGGTAAGGGGCCGCGACGGCGGCTGCGGATCAGGGGTCGCGACGTGGGGCGGCAGGGCAGGGCCGTGACGAAGGGCGGCAGGGCAGGGCCGCGACGTAGGGCGGCAGGGCAGGGCCGCGACGGGCGGCAAAGCAGCGCCGCGACAGGCGGCGGGTAAGGCCGCGACGGGCGACGACAAGGCAGGGTCGCGACGGGCGGCTAGGGCAGGGTCGCGACTAGCGACAGCAGGGCAGGGCGCGCGTCGGCGCAGGTGAGGCAGGCGCGACAGCGCGCTTCGGGCAGGTAGGAAACAAAAAATTTCAGTGGTGGGCCCTAAAAAAATCGTTCCCACTAGGGAACCTGCTCTGAAACCATGTGAAAGATAGAACGATGAATGAATGCATTGAGCAGCATGAGGAGTACAAGTAGGAAACCCTAAAGTGTTGTACCCCATATGAACTACCCCACTACAGCCTACACAGACTATAGCATATAATTTTGACACTCGGCTCTACGGACTCGTCCGAAGGTGGAGCTGAGAGCGAGTGGCCGGTAGACTGAGGAGTGGGCTGTGGAGAGGGCCACGTGAAGTCGAAGCGCTGAAGGATCTGCTGCACCATGTGTGACTAAGTGAGGGTGATGGTGCGGCGCGCCCTGTCCCGGGTGATCTGCAAGCGAAGATAGCTCCGCAGCTCACCCAGGTCAGTACAGGTGTGTCTCTCCTGCAGCTCCACCTTCACCAAGGCCAGAGCCTCCGTGTCAGCAGTAGCAAAAACCAAGTCGACAGCAGCAGCACCCGATCACGAAATCGGCTTCGCCCTAGTGAGGGCGGGGCCAACACCCAATTCCCGTCAACAGTCTTAATGCAGGGTAGTAGGAAGGGTCAGGATGTGGAAAGGGGAAGATAAGATGAGATGAGGAAGGAAGCAGTAATGGGGAGGGGATCGGTACGGTTTCGGGGAATGAAAAGTAACGTTTGAAGTTTTGTAGGCGTATTTTGTGTTGTTGAAAGTTCAGAGCCTTGTGAGAAAGTGAAGACGATACATGCATGTTTTACCAAATATAGTGGTGCCAGAAGAAATCAAGGATGTACTTATCTTGTTTAACGGACATGCAGTGGTCAGTATGATTTGTTGACCATTAAGGCACCTACCGGTACTATGTATTGTTTTTTTTTTTTAACCTCGAAGCTTGTTTGGTTCCTACAAACATGAATCTCTCACGGTACTATGTATTGTTTTGATCATAGGCACAACCAAAGGTTCTAGTTAAGAAATACTATTTACTGTAGCATACATAATACATGCATGTTTTGTACCGGAGACCGCATCATGCCGGATTTTCCCGCAACGTACCGGAAACCGACGAGCAGCATTGTGTTCAGAAAATCTGCACGTTGGGCAGCACCCCTTCCATCTCCCTTTGGTTCGTTATCCTCCCCGACCAGATTTTCCACCGCACCACCCTGACGTGGGGTTCCGTACACATGATGCGCACTACTGTAACAGGAACGGAGGCAACCGATAGTAGGTGCTGTCGACTGGTCATTGGCAGCGGCGGCACAAGACAAATCACGACGACGAAAATTACCTGAAAACTGAGAACTGTTGAAGTGTACCTTGGCTTTCCCGAGTCCTCTCCAATTTCACGTCCCCTGAGATTTTTCATAAATCACCCTTGACCTTTTTTGACTTCAGGGACCAGACATTCATGACATTAAGGCTATTCGTGACATTGTTTAGTGTCGATCGCTCGAAAATCCACTCAGTGGCTGCAGGGCCAGTACTGGATCCTCCGCTGCGACCATGTATTTTGTTTTCCTCCTGACTCGTGTGGGTAGTCTCGAACATTTTTCTACTTAAAGCCCAATCTTCCCGAATGACCCCCGATTTCGGGTAAACCAGAAAGGCTTGCTCAGGGGTGTGAAATTGGTACAAGCAACTGTTCAGAGCTCCGTGGCCCGGTCGAGGCCTGGTCCGGACGTGTAGCTGAACCGGAAAATACGTCCGGCCGGAACCAGTTTCGATGGCACAGACTGCACGGCATGGCAACCTTCAAATCCAACCTTCCACTGCTCCTCTTTCCCAATCTCCTGTCTGCTACAGTGGTGTCACTGGTGGTTCCGTCATGGGGCGTTTTGGAACTCACTTCCTCATGCTCCTGCTCTGTAACCTCAAGTCTGTAGGCAATTTCGGGTCCCAAGTTTGGGCTTCATGTTAGGAAAGTCGATCAGTTCTGCTGAGCCGCGTGGCTTTGAGTTGCGCGTTATTTTAGCTCCTTGCATTTCCGTTCAACTGTTCTAATGCTCAATAATCGTGTCGCGCTGTGTGCTCATCAGGTGTGGCGCTGTTCACTGCCGCCGCGTCGGCATCGCTCCTCCCACGCATTGATGGCGGTACCGTTCCTCTCGCTTCAACCACTCAGACAGCCACGCCCCAGCAATTTCAAAAAAAAAAGTTTCGGTAAGATTTTCTTGCCGTGCAGAGCTCCTGAGAATAATATTACCGTAGATCTGCCAGGTTCCGCATTTCGTCCGTGCTGTCGCCCATGTTGTAGCCATAGCTCTTCTTCTCGGCTGTTCTTCCAGTGACTCTCTGACACCTAATTCGCCATTCTTATTTTCAGCCAAGTATGTGGCCAAGTTGCGACCAACTAAGTACGATAATAGAATAGTCGTGGGTGACAAAGGCGCATCGGGGATATTTGTCGCAAAGGGTATAAGGTACGTCTCCACGCAATTTTACTCGTGCTAGCAAATCAGGCAGGATATACTAACACGCAGCCTGTGTAGGTTAAGAGCAATCTTACCCTTCGTGACATTATGTCTTACTTCCTCATATCCTGTTTCGCAGGTCCGGTTCAAAGACAGCCTACGCCGTGTTACGCGTACTTTTTCGGAACCTCAAGTCTAAAGGAGCGTCGCCTTCACAGAGTCAAGGAGACACCTGCGATGTTATTTCCCTTCAAAATGACTCTAATAACTATCGAAATCTCACCACCGCGAAGGGTGGACGCCGTGGGCGCTACACGTTCGGATACACTATGCGTGTTGGGCCAGGGACGGAGGCGGAAGTCCGAGCTGTTATCGCGAATATCGTGTTTCAGGGGGCGTATGTGAGGGTGGGGCATCCAGAAAACTTGGTGGCACTCTGCGGGAGGTTGAAGAAAGCGGCGTAGGATTTAATGGCTCCTCCTCGTTCTTTCCTTCATTTGTTTAATTCATGTTTGATTTATTTTTGTGAATTAGGGCCAGGGGAGGGGGAGAGAGGGGGGGAGAGGGGAATGAGAGGGGAGGGGAGGAGGGGAGGAGGAGGAGAGAGGAAAAGAGGAGGGTGTGGTGAGGGTGAGGTGGGTTGTTTCGAGCCTCGTGTATATTCAATCTGTATGTTCAAAGGAAAGAAGTTAGTGTTGAAGATTTCTTAAAGAGCAACAATTGGCGAGCTTCAGAAGGTGATGTTATTTCCAGCCTCGTGTATATTGGATAGGTATTTTCAAAGAGTAATTTGGTTGACAGAAAAACTCATTACAGCCAGGCTGAAAAGAACTACCAGTAGTCAGTGTACCCTATAAGTGCAGGGTGCCCGGCAAATGAGCCAAGAATTCGGATATCCGAACAGCCAGTATGCGACATGACCTCTCAAAGCGATTCAGGGCCATTCCGGCCTTTGACGCGTCACAAAAGTATGCGCCACAACTGAGTGTACCGCTCTGTCTCGAACTACACCAAATTACAACTGAATTAGGTGCTGTTCAGTACAGAGCTGGTCCAAAGGATTTCGAAGTTATTTTTTGCGATTTGTCAAGGCCGGAATGCTCCCTCATTTACATATTGTCACCCACAGAATGCAGAGAATACAGAGGCCCTGGACGCCTACCGAGCAGGGGATGTGGCCATGGGGGATCAAACCCTGGTGCTGGCTACAACTTCTGCCAGACCCCGACCCGAGCTCAGCTCGGCTTGGAGTAGATTCACTCGCTGACTTAGGGAGCGGTGTTAGGTACAAGCGTTACTTATCCAGAAATGAGTCACTTCCGAAAGATGTGGTTCCGGGGGATCAAACCCCGGTGCAGTCTACAACTTCTACCAGTCCCCGAGATTGTGGTTTTGAGTGAACAGCGCGCCAGGTAAGCGTTTGGTTGACGATGCGCGTTTTAGGCGGCGGTACTACCACCCTGTACCCCTCCTTCCGTACTCCCACATCTACATTTTAGACTCGACACAGGCGTTGAATAGTTCTAGGGCACCGCACGGCAACCTTCATGCCTTACGCCCCTGACATTTTCACTCTCGTGTCTGCTACCACTCTTGGTTCCGACATGGGGCTTTGGGGAACGCACATCACCTTCCTGCTCTGTAAGATCAAGTCTCTGTAAGGCTCTGGTGTTACGGTTGATATTATTTCTGCTGAGCGTGGCTGGCGGCGGGGCGCTGTTTAGCTGCTTGCAATTTCGTTCATTTGTTCTTATGCGCAATCATCGTGTCGATCATCAGGTGCGGCGCTGTTCACTGCCGCCGCGTCTGCATCGCTCCTCGGAACATTCCTCCCAGGCGGCAGCGTTCCGCTCGCTTCAACCGCTCAGGCAGCCACGCCCCAGCAATCGCAAAAACTCCGTAAGATCTTCGTGCCATGCAGAGCTCCTGATAGTAATTTTAGCCCTTCTAGATCTGTCACGTTCCGCATTTCATCTCGCCATCATGATGCCCCGTGTGGCGCTGTCGCCCATTTTGAAGCCTCTTCTTCTCGGCTGTTCTTCCAATGGCATTCTGACAAATATTTCGCCATTCTTATTTTCAGCGAAGTATGTGGCCAAGTTGCGTCCAACTAAGAAGAATAAATTGGTCGTGGGTGACAAAGGCGCACGGGGGAAATTTGTCATAAAGGGTATAAGGTACGTCTCCACACGCAGTTTTACTGCTGCTACTAGTAAATCTTATACCAGCAGTAACACATGGTTTGAATATACGCAATGAATCGAGTTGTGCTTTGAATGGTCCCCTTCCTGACATTGTGTCCTACCTCGTTCCTATTTCACAGATCTGGTTCTGCTACCTACACCAAAGTTGTTGCAATGTATTGGAACCTCAAGACTAAAGGAGGGTTGCCTTTAGAGAGGCAAGTGGATTCCTGCGTTGCTACTGGTATCTTTCTTTACGACGTAAAACCTTGGGTGAATTTCACCACCGCGAGCAGTCGTCCTGGGCGCTATTCGTTCGGGTACAAGATGCTGATTGGGCCCGGGTCGGATGCGGATGTGCATGCTTTTATTTCACATGCATGAAGTATGGGGCCATATACTAGAGTGGGGCATGGAGAAAACGTGATGGCTCTCTGCGGGAAGTTAAAGAAGAAAGCGTAGAAATGAGTGGCTCATAGGAAATTTAATAGGGAAAAGGAAATAATTCCTTGCAAATATGTATATGCTGCTGCTTTTGACTGTATTGTTAAGGTATTTGAAATCGCAGTACACTTGAAAGGGATTGAAACCATAACGCGTGCATTGGTGACACGGCGGTGGGTAGCGATTCTCATGCGCGAGACGGGGCTGGGTTTGGGTTTGAGGGGCGCAGGCGTGGTCCCAGGGTTGCGCGGCGCTGCGTGGTGGGGGCCGGGGCGGGGAACGTTCGCCAGCTGACTCCGCCGCCCGAATCACGCTAGGGCCTTGCAGGGTGGCGGCGAAATGGTGCTCGCGTGCGGGGGGAGGCGAGGCGACAGACCTTGCATCCGGTAGCGGACGCTGGTGGGATGGAAACTTGAAGCCACCAACGGGGAAAGTTAGTGGCTTCGGAGCCACCAACACCCAGATGGAATATGGCATCAAAACGATGTGGTCCTGGGAGATCAAACCCTGGAGCTTGCTACAACTGCTGCCAGTCCCCCAGATGGTTGGTTTGCACGAGCTCGGAGTGGGATGGATATGCCGAACCTCGCTGACTTAGGGAGCGGCATTAGATACAAGTGTTTTCTTATCCGGAAATAAGTCACTTCGGAAAGATGTGCTTCCGGGGGATCAACCCGGTGCCGGCTACAACTTCTGCCAGTTCCCTAGATCATGGTGGTTTTCACGAGGTCAGCTCGGAGTGATGTGGATATGCCGAACCTCGCTGACTTAGCAGCGAGCGGCGTGCCAGGTATGCGGCGTTTTTTCATCCAGAAATGAATCACTTTCAAAAGTTGTGGTTCCGGGCCGGGATGGAACCCCGGTGTCGCCGGCTACAACTTATGCCAGTCCCCGAGATTGTGGTTTGAGCGAAGCGCGCCTGGTAGTTGAAGCGTTTGTGGTTGACGATGCGCGTTTCAGGCGGCGGTACCCACCCTGTACCCCTCCTTCCGTTCTCCCACATCCACATTTTAGACTCGACACCCAAGTAGTATAAAGTAAGGGGCGTCGAATAGTTCTAATCAGCACCGCACGGCAACCTTTTAGTAAGGCCTTCTACCTTCTTGACTTTCCCACTCTCGTGTCTGCTAAGTACCACTCTTGGTTCCGTCATGGGGCGTTGGGGAACACACATCATCCTCCTGCTCTGTAAGCTCAAGTCTGTAAGGCTCTGGTGTTACGAGTGATATTAATAGTTCTGCTGAGCGTGCATTGAGTGGCGGCGCGCTGTTTAGTTGCTTGCAATCTTCGTTCATCTGTTCTCATGCTCAATGATCGTGTCGCGCTGTGTTCCCGTCAGGTGCGGCGGCGCTGTTCACTGCCACGTCTGCATCGCTCCTCGGATCATTCCCCCCACGCGATGATGGCGGCAGCGTTCCTCTCGCTTCAATCAGCGTCCCTCTCGCTTCATTCCGTAAGATCTTCGTGCCACAGATCTCCTGATAGTAACTTAACATTGAATCTTGTCAGGTTCCGCATTTCATCCCGCCAGTGATGCCCCGTGTGACGCTTTCGCCCATACATAGCTCTTCTTCTCTTCTGTTCTTCTAATGACTCTCTGACACCGCCAGCAAAGTATCTGGCCGACTCGCGTCCATTTTGGAACGACTGAAAACGATTTCAATTACTCCCTGACACTTGTTTTCTCCATTCTTGTTTTCAGCGACGAAGTATGTGGCCAAGCTGCGTCCAACTAAGTTAGGTAAATCGATCGTGGGTGACAAAGGAGCACGGGGGAAGTTTATTATAAAGGGTTACAGGTACGTCTCCATGCAGTTTCACTGCTGCGACTAGTGAATCGTATTATATGGGGTCTGAATACCAGCAGTCACACATGGATTGATTTGAATATCCGCAATGACTCGAGTTGTGCTTTGAATGGCCCCCTTCCTGACATCATGTCCTACCTCGTTCCTATTTCACAGGTCCGGTGCAGATTCCTACGTCAAAATTCTCGGAATGTATTGGAACCTCAAGTCTAAAGGAGGGGTTCCGTATGAGAGTCAACTGAGTTCCTGCCTTGCTAGTGGTATTGTCTCTATCGGCCTCCCTAAATCTTGGGAGAATCTCACCACAGCGAGTAGTCCTCCCGGGCGGTACTCGTTTGGATACAAGATGCTGTTTGGGCCCGGGCCGGATGCGGATATGGGTGCTATTATCGCGGATGTACTGTCTCAGGGGGCATATACCAGAGTGTGGCATGGAGAAAATTCAAAGGCTCTCTGGGAAATTGAAGAAGAAAGCGTAGAAAGGGTTTACTTTCTTTGTTCCTTGTGTCTGTTTTTTTTTTCGGAAAAAGGGGAGAAGAAGGGGGGAGAAGGATGGAGGTTGGGGGAGTAGGAGAAAGGGGAGGTTTTAATTTTATTTTTAGCCTGGTGGTGTGTTGTGTAGCATCTGTTTGAAAGCAGTGTTGAATTTTTTTGAAGCATCAAGCAGTGCTGGATAGGAAAGTAACCAACCAGTCACATACTAGTATCAATGTTGCATAATCCAAGAAGATTTCAGGAGGAATGGTGGGAATTAAATCCAGATTGGGGCTGTGTGGAATCGAAAGAGATGTGGCAGACATGGCAAGAATACACGTAACAATCTCACCAACCAGCTTGCCTGCTGGCTTGAGTCCCTTAAAGGTAATTTCCATCTTATAGCCGACTCTCATCTCAATCTGGTTTACGGTGCAGACGTGGCAAGAATCCTCATGATGATTCCAACCGCCAGCGTGCGGCCGCCCTCTCTCAGAGCGATGCGGCCAAATGCACGGAAGTCTGAGTAGGCTTCCAGGCACACGCCACGGTCCAAAGACAACTGTGAGTGTGTCAGGGAACGTGGAGGTGAAGGGTGGGGAGGGGGAGTGGTAATGACAGGGCAGGTGTAAACGCACGGAAGTCCGAATATGCTTCAAGGCACACACCCCGGTCCAGAGACAACTGTGAGTGTGGGGGGAAGGTGGTGTGGGGAGGTGGTGGGGGGAGTGGGCAGGTAAGGACAGGTCAAGTTCAAGGTACGACTATTGAGGCGCCTCAAAAGTTCAAGGTAATCAAAACGCCTGCCCTGGTCCAGAGACAATAGCAGGTGTGTAGAAGAACGTGAGGAAGGGGGGAAGTGGGGGAAGTAATGGTAGGTCAAGTCCCATTGCAGGGAAGTTTTGAGTAGGCTTCGAGGCGCACGCCCCGGTCCAGAGACAACAGCAGGTGCGTGTGAGATGGTGGTAGGCGAGACCAGGAGAAGTACTGTCAGGGCAGGTTCAGACGCACGGAAGAGTGAGTAGCCTTCGAGGCACACACCACCGCCACGGTCCAGACAGAGACAACGGTGGGGCAGAGACAGGGTGGTTTTGAGTCTGCTTTTGAGTCGACTCAAAAGAGTGAGTAGCCTTGGAGGCACATGCCACCGCCACGGTCCAGACAGAGACAACGGTGGGGCAGAGACAGGGTGGTTTTGAGTCTGCTTTTGAGTCGACTCAAAAGAGTGAGTAGCCTTGGAGGCACATGCCACCGCCACGGTCCAGACAGAAACAACGGTGGGGCCGAGACAGGGTGGGGTTGTGGTGGGGGAAAGACGGCAGTTTTACCCATTGCCCTCCTCCCATGCCATCCTCCCATCCCATCACCTGCCTCCCTCCTCCCATCCCATCACCTGCCTCCCTCCTCCCATCCCATCACCTGCCTCCCTCCTCCCATCCCATCACCTGCCTCCCTCCTCCCATTCCCTAGCACCCACCCACTTTACCTAACTCCCCACCCTGCCCCTCCCCCTCCCCTCCCCTCCCTCACCTACACGACGGGCACTCTGGTTGGACCCCAAGGCTCTGGTCTTGGCCTTTCTCTACCCTTACCCTCCCCCCGTTCTCCCCATTTCCCTTATTCCCTGATCCCCCTCCCGCCACCTCACCTCCACGATAGCACTCTGGTTGAACCCCACGGATCTGAGCTTGGCCCTTCTTTGACCTCTCCCTCCCCCACTCCACATCCCCACCCTCACCCTCTGTCCCCTCTCCAGCCACCCTCTCACCTCCACAATGCAACTCTGGTTGGACCCCACGGCTCTGGGCTTGGCGCGGGCAACAGTGCCAGTCTTGGCCCTTATTCCCTACCTCCCTCCCCCCATTCCTCATTCCCCCTCACCCCCCCCGCCCTCTCACCTCCACAATGGCACTCTGGTTGGACCCCACGGCTCTGGGCTTGGCCTTTCTCCACCCATCACTTACCTCCCTCCCCTTCCCTACCCCCTCCCTCCCCTTCCCCCCCCCCTCCCTCCCCTTCCCTACCCCCTCCCTCCCTTCTCACCTCCACAATGCAACTCTGGTTGGACCCCACGGCTCTGGGCTTGGCGCGGGCAACAGCACCAGTCTTGGCGTCGAGAATGGCTGTCAGGGCAGCGATGCGACACGCCTCCTTGGCTGCATGCGCGTGCAGAATGGCCTGGAGGGAGAGGGGTGAGAGGGGTGAGAGGGGAAAGGGCGGGCGGGAGGCACATGAAACGTACATCGTTCCTTCCGCCTCTCACGTGTCGTGAATGGCTGTGAGAGCTGCGATGCGACACGCCTTTCTGGTTGATGTGCACGCAGAATGGCCTGATGCAATGAGGGGACACGCCTTTTTGGTTACATGAGAACTCTCATGAGTGATTTTCTTTCTGCCTCTCCCCTGTCGTGAATGACTGTGAGAGCTGCGATGCAACACGCCTTTCTAGTTGATGTGCATGCAGAACGGCCTGATGCAATGAGGGGAAGAGGAGGCAGGGAGAGGGAAAGTGAGAATGGAACAGTTGGACTTTACAGCTCTACGCGTGACAGAAAAAGTGATGGGAATGCGGACTGCAGCCACTCACATTGCTCCACTCGCACTCACATTGGTGCCTCTCAGCAGAGGGATCTTGAGGTCGAGCGTGAGAAGGCGGGTCTGTTTTTTAGTCGACTCTAACAGAATGAGCAGAGGGATCTTGAGGCGAAGAGTGAGAAGGCGCACCTCCACTCTGGTGGTGACCGGAATGGGGACTGCAAGCCACGCCCCTCACTCACAACAAGCCCCTACCCCACAGCCACTCACATTTCTCCACTCGCACGCACATTGGTGCCTCTCAGCAGAGGGATTTTGAGGTCGAGCGTGAGAAGGCGGGCCTCCACTCTTGTGGCGATTGGGATGTGGTAGTCCGGAGAAACAAGTGTGTTAGTCCCTTACCCAATCCACAGCCACTCACATTGCTCCACTTGCACTCACGTTTGTGCCCCTGAGCAATGGAATCTTGAGGTCGAGCGTGAGAAGGCGCGCCTCCACCCTTGTAGCGACTGGGATGGGGAAGTCCGGGTGGCACAACACGCCACCTGGCAGCAGCTGATTGGCCTCCACGCCCTGAAGTCCCACGTCCACGCTCTCCCCCGCCCATGCTGCTGCCACCGGTGACTCGTCCCGCTCTAGGGCTTTAACAGATGCCTGGAAGGAGCCTGGCATTACCAGGACCTGCGGGTGAAGAGGGAAGGGGGAAATGATGATGAGTCTCACAAATACAGCCTCCACACCCTGAAGTCCCACCTCCGCACACTCCCCCGCCCATGCTGCTGCCACCGGTGACTCGTCCCGCTCTAGGGCCTTCACAAAAACAGCGAGGGGGGAATGATGATGAGTCACACAAATACAGCCTCCACGCCCTGGAGATGAGAAGGCGAGCATCCAAGTGATTGCCTTTCACCCCCAGCAACCCGCCCCACATCCATCTCTCCCCTTGGCACCGAATCAAACAGCAGAAGAAGAACAAAACCCAGCCCGCTAAATGTTACTTTTGAGACGTCTCAAAAGTACTCTTTTTACACGTGGCTTCTCTCTTTCTGGTTCCAGAACAAGAACAAAACCCAGCCCGCTAAAGGTTTTTCTTAAGCTGCAGCTCGCCCAGCCCTCATGGCTGAAGGTACTTGGGGTCTCTCACCTTGGCACCGAATCAAACCGCTCTGGATCGATTCTCTCACATTGATACCGTACCACACTGTTCTGCATCCCTTCTCTCACCTTGACACCGAATCAAACCGCTCCGGATCGATTCTCTCACCTTGATACCGTACCACACTGTTCTGCATCCCTTGCTGCTACTGACTCGCATAACTCCGCACTCCATATTCCCTGCCACGCCTGCCTGCCCCAGCCTCCTCGATTGAAGCACCTCATTCCATCCTGCTAGGCCATATGAGGCACATAATCACACTCCGTCAGAACCCTCATCCAGTGCTCCCGTTAGCACCGCATCATACCGCTCTGCATCCCATCACTCACCTTGGTACCGGCTCGCATGGCTCCGCACTCCACCTTCCCCGCCACGCCTGCCTGCCCCAGCCCCCTCGTTTTTAGCACTTCATCTTACCTGGCGCCAAGACTGCTCATCCCAGATCTCACACTTGTACTGTACCACATCTTACCTCTCTGCATCGCTTTCCTCACCTTGGTACCGGGTCGCATCGCCCCGCACTCCACCTTCCCAGCCACGCCTGCCTGCCCCAGCCCCCTCGTTTTGAGCACTTCGGCTATCGCCAGGCGCAGCGGGCGGTTGAGAGCGCGGGGAGGGGGGGAGAAGGAGTCAACAGCTTCTAGGAGAGTGGGACCTGTGTACCTGCATACAGAGAGAGAAGGGAGGAAAGGAGGGCCGTTTTGAGCACTTCGGCTATCGCCAGGCGCAGTGGGCGGTTGAGAGCGCGGGGAGGGGGAGAGAAGGAGTCAACAGCTTCTAGAAGGGTTGGGCCTGTATACCTGTGTAAGAGGAAGTAGGGGGGAGGTGGGGGTGTATGAGAGAAATGGAATTAAGGAGGAATGAATGGCTTTCAGGCAGGTTGGCTTTCAGGCAGGTTGGCTTTCAGGCAGGTTGGACCCGAGTACCTGTGGACAGGTGTGTGGGTGATCGAGGAGACAGAGGAGAAGCAGAGATGGAAGGCCATCGAAAGGGTCCTCCCCTGGAGCCCACTTAAACAGACAAAAATACAAGCAAATACAAGCCGCTGCAAGCAGACCAAATTACCTCAAGATAACATGCTTCCTCGCCTCGCCACTTCTTCTCACAGTGACTTGAGCCGATCGTCAGTCGGGGGGCTAAAGATTCTCCCCTTGGAGCCCGCTCAGCGGCACGCTTAAGATTGAGGTGCGGTGAAGTGCATTGCACCCCCCTTGGAGCCCGCTCAGCGGCATGCACTTCACCGCACCTCAATCCCCTTCCCTCCTGGAACTGCATGCTTTCTCACCACTGGTTCAGCTCATCACTCAATCTCTCACCACTGGTTCAGCTCATCACTCAATCTCTCACCACTGGTTCAGCTCATCACTCAATCTCTCACCACTGGTTCAGCTCATCACTCAATCTCTCACCACTGGTTCAGCTCATCACTCAATCTCTCACCACTGGTTCAGCTCATCACTCAATCTCTCACCACCTCTCAGCATATCACTCCATTTCTCACCATTTCTTCACCCGATCGTCTGTAGGAGCCGAGTCTAGATTCTCCCCCTGCAGCCCACTCAGAGGCACCCACCGCACTCCACCGTCCCGGAACCCGTACTGCTATGTAAGAAACGGCCCCAGCACGCCTCTGATCCGCTCAAACCCTGCAGCGTCCATCTTGTTCACCACCCCGCACACCTGCTCCACCCCCACCCCAGGCTCCTGGCCATCTCTCCATTGTAAGAGCTGTCAACTCACCATGTCTTCAGCCGGTCGTCAGTTGGAGGGCTGTCCAGATTCTCCCCTTGCAGCCCACTCAGCGGCACCCACCGCACTCCACCTTCCCGGAACCCACACTGCCTTGTAAGAAACGGTCCCAGCACGCCTCTGATCCGCTCAAACTCGCCCTGCTCGAACCCTGCAGCGTCCATCTTGTTCACCACCACGCACAGCTGCTCCACCCCCAGGCTCCTGGCTATCTGCGCGTGCTCCTTGCTCTGCCCCACGTCCTCGCCCCCTTGCCCCCCCCCCATGCCCGCTTCAAAGGCGCCTGGTGTGGCGTCGATTACTAGAAGGGCTGCATCAGCCTGGGGAAGAAACAGGGGAGAGACAGGAGAAATAGGGGAGACAGGAGAGAGGGAGAGTCCATCTTATTCACCACCACGCACAGCTGCTCCACCCCCAGGCTCCTGGCTATCTGCGCGTGCTCCTTGCTCTGCCCCACGTCCTCGCCCCCTTGCCCCCCTCCCATACCCGCTTCAAAGGCGCCTGGTGTGGCGTCTATTACTAGAAGGGCTGCATCAGCCTGGGGTAGGGAGAAAGGGAGAGGGGGAGATTTTTGAGGCGCCTCAAAAGGAGGTACAGGAGAGGCAGAAAAGAGAGAGAAGTGAAGTGCATGCAAGCAGCCAACACATGTGCAGCCAACACATGCCAACACATGTGCAGCCAACACATGGCAACACATGTGCAGCCAACACATGCCAACACATGTGCAGCCAACACATGCCAACACATGTGCTCGACTCCTCGCCCCCCTGCCCTCCCCCCATTCCCGCCTCGAACGCCCCTGGCGTGGCGTCGATTACAAAAAGGGCAGCATCAAATCAGCCTGGGATAAGGAGGGGAGAGAGCGTGGGGATGCGGCATAGTAATACATAATAGACCAGTGGGGTGCGGGAACAGCAAGCAAGGTGACTTTTGAGTCGACTCAGAAGGCGCCTGGGATACGGAGGGGAGAGAGCGTGTGGATGCGAGATAGTCATATATAATAGACCAGTGGGGTGCGGGAACAGCAAGCAGACAACCCCTCCTCCCGTCTGCCCATAGCCGCCTCCAACGCGCCTGGCGTGGCGTCTATCACTAGAAAGGCTGCGTCGGTTTGGTGTGAGATGGAGGGAGGAAGAGATAGGAGTGACAGGGAAGAGTTAGGGGGCAGAGACGAGCAAGAGGTGAGGTGTATGCGAGCAGCCGACTCACGTCCTCATGTGAGGTGAGGTGCCCGCTCCCCATGCCCTCCATGCCCTCCATGCCCGTTCCAAGCGTCCGCTCCCCATGCCCTTCCGCTTCCCTTGTCCCCCCTCCCCCCTCCCCCCTCCCCTCTCCCCATTTCTACCCCCACGCCCCCCTTCGTTTTTCAGCTTCCCTCCCTTCCCCTTACCCACCTGTGCAGTGCCGGCAATCATGGACGGCACAAAGTCCCTGTGACCAAACATTGAGACGCCTCAAAACCCCAAGTAAGCCCTCGCCTCACCTCTCCCACTCCTGCCATTACTCACCTGAGCAGTGCCGGCAATCATGGACGGCACAAAGTCCCTGTGACCAAACATTGAGACGCCTCAAAACCCCAAGTAAGCCCTCGCCTCACCTCTCCCACTCCTGCCATTACTCACCTGAGCAGTGCCGGCAATCATGGACGGCACAAAGTCCCTGTGACCAAACATTGAGACGCCTCAAAACCCCAAGTAAGCCCTCGCCTCACCTCTCCCACTCCTGCCATTACTCACCTGAGCAGTGCCGGCAATCATGGACGGCACAAAGTCCCTGTGACCAAACATTGAGACGCCTCAAAACCCCAAGTAAGCCCTCGCCTCACCTCTCCCACTCCAGCCATTACCCACCTGTGCAGTGCCGGCAATCATGGACGGCACAAAGTCCCTGTGACCAGGGGCATCCAGCAGAACCACGTTCAGCCTGGTGATGCGGGGAGGTGGGGGGGTGTGTGGAAACGGCGAGGTGGGTGGAGAGAGGGGGGTTGGGCACAAAGTCCCTGTGACCAGGGGCATCGAGCAGAACCACGTTCAGCCTGGTGATGCGGGGGTGGAGGGGGGAGGGAGGGAAAGGGGGAAGGGGGGGAGGAGAAGAGAGGCGGGGGGGGGATGGTAAGGGATCCCTGTGACCCGGAGCATGGAGCAGAACCACGCTCAGCCTAGTGGTGGTCGTGAAGGGGGGGTTGGGAGGGAGGGAGAGAAGGTGGGGGGAGAGGGAGATGTGAGGGTGTGTTGTGTGGTAACCAAGTCCCTGTGGCCCGGAGCATGGAGCAGAACCACGTTCAGCCTGGTGTTGTCAGAGGTGCAGGGAAGGGGTCGAGGGTGGGGGTGAGGTTGGGGGTTGGGGGTGGGAGCGGGAACTTTGTGATTCGCTCGCCCACAGACATCGGGACTCCTCTCGCCCGCTCCTCACTGCTCTCATCCGGCACCCATGCGAACGCGAACGACCCCTTGCCCTGGTTGGCCAGTTGCTCTAGGTGCTTAAAATCACCCAGGCACGCCCACACCCACAACAACACTCACTTTGGGGTTTCAAATAGCGACATGGCAACAGACATGGTGACTCCCCTGGCGCGCTCCTCACTGCTCTCATCCAGCACCCACACGAACGCAGATGACCCCTTGCTCTTGTGGGTGGGGCGGTTGGTTCCCTTCTTGGCACACCCATCATTCACACCCACCCACACTCACTTTGGCGTCTCGAATCTTGACATGGCAACAGACATGGTGACTCCCCTGGCGCGCTCCTCACTGCTCTCGTCCAGCACCCACGCGAACGCAAACGACCCCTTGCCCTGGTTGGCAGCGTCCCTCTGCACTCGATGCATCTCCTTGTTGCTCACCCGGCCCAGCTTGTGCAACAAGTGGCCCATGATGGTGGACTTGCCCGCATCCACATGACCCAGCTGCCAGCGGGGGTGTGGAGAGGAATGAAGGGAAAAAAGGCCTTATGAGAGGGACAGACACAGGGCAGCCCCTCTGCGCGCGGTGCATCTCCTTGTTGCTCACCCGCCCGCCCCAGCTTGTGCAAGAGATGGCCCATAAAGGTCGACTTCCCCGCGTCGTCAACGTGACCCAACTGCAGGTGGGTGGAGGGTGGGGGCGGAAGGGAGGGTTGCACACGCAGCTCACTTGCCCTGGTTGGCGGCGTCCCCCTCTCTGCACGCAATGTGGTGCATCTCCTGGCTGGACCCGCCCCACCCCAGCTAGTGCAGCAGATGGCCCATGGTGACTTTTGAGGCGACTCAAGAGTCAGCTAGTGCAGCAGATGGCCCATGGTGACTTTTGAGTCGACTCAAGAGTCAGCTAGTGCAGCAGATGGCCCATGGTGACTTTTGAGGCGACTCAAGAGTCAGCTAGTGCAGCAGATGGCCCATGGTGACTTTTGAGTCGACTCAAGAGTCAGCTAGTGCAGCAGATGGCCCATGGTGACTTTTGAGTCGACTCAAGAGTCAGCTAGTGCAGCAGATGGCCCATGGTGACTTTTGAGTCGACTCAAGAGTCAGCTAGTGCAGCAGATGGCCCATGGTGACTTTTGAGGCGACTCAAGAGTCAGCTAGTGCAGCAGATGGCCCGTGGTGGAGGACTTGCAGGTGGAGAGGGGCCGGACGGGAGGGTTGCACAAGCAGCTCCCTTGCCCTGGTAACCTGGTTAGCGGCGTCCCTCTCTCTGCACGCAGTGTGGTGCATCTCCTGGCTGGACCCGCCCCGCCCCAGCTTGTGCAATAAGTGGGCCGGGCCATAATGAGATGCAGGATGAACTTGCCAGTATGAACGTGCCAGTATCACCATGCCAGGATGAACGTGCCAGTATTACCATGCCAGGATGAACGTGCCAGTATCACCATCATCCTCTCCTTCCTTTCACCCCTCCTTCACCCACCCCTACTTATCCTCCTCTCATGCCCTCCCTCCCTCACCACACTCCACCTATCTGAACACCTTCCCTTTCCACCCCGTTCCACTCACCACAATGAGGAGCAGAGTCGGTTTCCCATCACTTCCTTCCAACCCCTCCTTGATCCAACCCTCCGCCTCAACCGCCTCTGAAGCCCTCCCATCATGCCACTTTACCCGTCTCCACCCCCTTACCACACTTTCCCATTCCTAGTCCACCCGTTTCCCACCCCGTTCCACTCACCACAATGAGGTGCAGGGTCGGCTTCCCATCTCCTTCTTTCATTCCCTCTTTGATCCACCCCTCCGCCACATACGCCTCTAAAGCCTTTACATTCATTCCATTCCATCAATCTCCACCCATCTCCACCCCTCCCCACCCCTTACCAACCCCTCCACTCACCACAATGAGGTGCAGGGTCGGTTTCCCATCTCCTTCTTTCATCCCCTCCTTAATCCACCCCTCCGCCTCATACGCCTCTAGAGCCCTCCGTCTCCTCGCCCCCTCATCCTCCCCTCCCTTGCCCTCCCCTCCTCCCTCTCCCCCCCCTGCAGCGGCTGCTGTGGCTGTAGCAGCTGTAGCGGTTGTGCTACAGCCGGCTCTGGAAGAGCTGGGCGAAGCTTCCTTCTTGCTTCCTTCTGCGATCTGCATTTTGCCAACGCCTGCCGCTGCCACGTCAGCAGCAGGGGATGCTGAGCTGGGCGCGCGGCTGCTGCTGCTGCTGTTGGCGCTTTTCACTGCTGCGGTTGCAGCCGAGGAAGCTGGCACGGCTGCTGACGTGGCAGCAGCACGTGGTGCCACGTGTCCGCCTTTCAATACGGTTTGGATGGCTTCATCTGGTGAAGGAGTGGAGAAATCGAACGGTTCTGCGGAGAGGGGAGAGGGAGAGGAGGGGACAGAAAGGATAGAATAGGAGATTGTTATCTTATACTATAGAACGGTTCCAAGGGGAGGGGATGGAGAACGGTCGTAACAGAAGTTAAACACCCTGCCCCCCACCCCCTAAACCATAAACGATCTGCATTCCACAGAAGAGTTTCCTCCTCATGTGTCTCCAAGAAAGAAGCAAAAAAAACAAAACAAAACAAAACAAAAAAATCCCACCTATTCTCATCTCCCCTGCCGCTTTCAGCACCCAAGGCACGCGGGCCAATGGGAGCACGCCAAGCGTCTGCCCCGCAGCAGACTGCTGCAGCACACACGCACCCCTCCCCGCCTCTGCACTCCCCTTGCTCACCCTCCCATGCCCCTGCTTGCGCCGGCAGCGCGGGGCAGGGGCAGCAAGGTTCGCACCCAGAGGTGACACCTGGGGGAGGCTGGATCCCAAAGGTGATGCCTGGGGGAGACGGGACCTCAAAGGTGGTACTTGGGAAGGCTGGACTGTCTCTTGGGTTGGCACCCTCTTGGTCTGAACTCTCTCCTCTATGTCTGATTCAGCGTTGGAGCGCGCGTGAAGCTGTGGGAGTGACTGGTGTGCCTGGTGCCTCTCTCGCCCCCGTGCCCCCTCCGTGTGTGTGCCTGCACACAGGCAGCACAGGAGGGGCGGGAGCAGGAGCAGAGGCACCAGCGTGTTGCTGATTTACGCGGTTTTGATACATAAAAAAGGTTTTGCTAACCCTGGCCCCCTCCCTCTCTCACCCCGTCCCCTCTCTCTCTCGCCGTCCCCACTCGCCCTCTCTCTCTCCCTTGCCCCCCCTGTGTGCCTGCACACAGGCAGAACAGGAGGGGAAGGAGCTGGTAGTGGTAGCTAGTTTGCACGCCCTGTAAATGTTGTTTTTTACCTTGTTGCGCGGCAGCTGTAGCAGCAGCAGCAGCAGCAGCAGCAGCAGCAGCAGCACCAGCTGGTCTGGCGGCGCTGCAGACGTCCCATGCGACGAAGAGAGGCAGGTTGTCTCACCTCCATATTCGACACGCTCAGGATGCAACCAGCACTGCCGCATGGTAACCCGAAATGCAGCATGGTAACCGGCCAGAGCATACCTTGTTGAGCGGGTCTGGCGGCGCTGCAGACGTCGCACGCCAGGAAGAGAGGCGGGTTGTCGAACGTGCACGCCGTGCACCTCCACGTTCCGCCTGCGCCGCCGCCGCTCGCTGCGGATCCGCCCTTGGCGGCGGACCCGCCGGAAACTGGGGCGTAAGTGTTAGGGGTTTCCGCTTTGTTCGGGGTAGTAACGGGTGACTTGGATCCAGCCATTCCCCCCGGCTGCTGCTGCTGCGATTTCTGCTGAGCTGGTTGCTTCGCTTGTGGCTGCTTCGCTTGCGGTTGTTGCTTTCCGCCTTTTTGGGATTTGGCCTGCAGCCGGCCTGCCTCCTCGTACTCGTCATAGTCGTCCTCGTCCTCGTCATAGTCATCATCGTCGTATCCGTCGTCCCAATCGTCATCATCGTACTGTTCCTTTCCGCGCGGCATACCGTCGCTCTCACAATGCTATAACTCTTGCTCCCCGTGATAACAAAACGACACAAATGGAACCAAGAGCGCAGGAAAAAGCCACAAAATACCTTACAAACGCCAACGGCGGAAGGCACAGCTATTTAATGCTACAACCGTGACCCGTTATAGGGTGTAAGGAAAGGACTGACGCCTGGTCTGGTCAGGCTGAATGAACTGCCTACCTCTCTGATGTGTGGGGCTATGTAGTAATCTACCATCCCCGATTGGATAGACTTTGGGGTGTGGCCGGATGTAATGGACTAAACATCATGGGATTGAAATATCACTATAATTTGCAATGTCATGTAGTTGCAAATTGAAAAGTTCTGCAGTACTATCATACAATATTGTTTTAGATTTAGGAGTTGAAGTGTGCACCAGTAATAATTTTACCGCCTGTGACTGGCATATTGCTCGTAGAATGATTACAATTACACTAGAAAAATCAGTGGTTCTAAATGTTGGAAACAAGTCATTTGAACGCTTCTGTTGTGTGTCGAAACACTAAGTCGTAAACGAGGCGAAGCACAGCGAAGCATCGGCGAGTCAACACTTGGAGGTTGAGAAGTGAAGAAACCGCTGGAGGTTACGCGAAAGTCAAAGGTCAGCGACCTTTGACCTGACAAGTACAGCGCGACAGCAAGGACAAAACAACTGACTCGCTATTGAACAGTTGCCCGAGTCGTCACTGTATCGAACCGCAACAGCAAACAGTAAAACCGTTATTAGTTGCATCTTTTCATATTCCTTGTACTCTTATAAAACCTTGTATCCCCTTGTTTTAACTAATCTACGTTGCCCTCACATACTAGCGCAAGGTGGTTCAAGGACTTATCATTGTTCTGTCAAACATACTAAGTAGTAGGGCCTAGGCTTAGTAGCCTAGGCCACAGGAAGACTAGAACGAGGCGCCAAGTACGAGCGAGAGTTGTGTGCACGAACAGAAATGAGGAAGGAATGATTGGACTAGCAAGCAGCAGGATACAAGTAGCAAACCCTAAGGGGCTGTACTCACTATTGAGTACCCCACTGCAGGCTACACAAACAACATATTCTGACACACCCCCATAGCCAAAGTGGGGTGTAATCAGCACAATGAGCAGTCATAGCAATAGTTCACAATTAATGAGCAGAGCTAGAGGCAGTTACAGAGGGCAAGTGAGGAGGAGGAGGGATTGCGAGAGGAGAGAAGATGGGAGGCGACGACTGAAGCTGCAGACACACGGGCAACAGGAGTGCGCACTCAGTGGCTACCGGCGACTAGTGCCCCGGATTACAGGAGTAACAGGCTCTGCGGCTGCGACGAGCGGCAGGAGCAACGGACCCACGGGCGACAGGTGCAGCAAGCTCTCTGAGCTACCGGCGGCCACTAGAACCCCGGACTACAGGCGCTGCGGACGACACGACGACAGCCTCCACTCAACCTCCTCCAACTGTCCCACACCCCCCCACACACCCCCTGCTGCACCCCTAGCTCCACTCCCACATCACCCCCCTAGCTCCACTCCCCGCGGCTCCCACACCTCCACCCCCCTCAGCAGCAGCTGCAGCAGTGGGAGACGAAAAAAGGAGGAGGGGAAAGGGAAGGGGAGCACCCACACCTCGCACCCCCATGCTCGCCACCCCACACCCCCACCACCGTGGAACGCACGGCGGAATGGGAGCAATGGGCAGCACGGGGGGGGGGGGGGGGAACGGGACGGGCTGCAGGGACGGGCCGCGGGCTGCTGCAGGGGCAGCTGGCGCGGGTCCTGGGGCGGCTGCTGCAGGCACGGGCTGCTCCAGGGGCGGCTGCTGCAGGTGCGGGCTGGTCCTGGGGCGGCTGCTGCAGGCACGGGCTGCTCCAGGGGCGGCTGCTGCAGGTGCGGGCTGCTCCAGGGGCGGCTCCAGGGGCGGCCGCTGCAGGTGAAAGGTAGGAGGAAAGGGGGGGGGGGAAAGAGCGCGGCCCCCAGGGCGCCCCGACGGGCGACGAGAAAGGGAGCCGCGCGGCCCCCCAGGGCCGCCGCGACGGGCGACGGGAAGGGCGCCGCGCGGGCCCCCAGAGCCGCCGCGACGGGCGACGGGAAGGGCGCCGCGCGGGCCCCCCGGAGCGCCACGACGGGCGACGGGAAGGGGAGGCCGCGCGGCCCCCGTGGTCGCCACGACGGGCGACGGGAGGGGACCGCGCGCGGGCCCCCTTGGTCGCCATGACGGACGACGGGAGGGGGGGCCGCGCGGGCCCCCGTGGTCGCCACGACGGACGACGGGAGGGGAGGCCGCGCGGGCCCCCGTGGTCGCCACGACGGACGACGGGAGGGGAGGCCGCGCGGGCCCCCGTGATCGCCACGACGGACGACGGGAGGGGAGGCCGCGCGGACCCCCGAGGGCACCACGACGGGCGCCACGGAGGGGTAAGCCGCCACGCGCCCAGAGCGCGCGGCGGGCAGAAACCCTAATTTTGGCGCCGCGCACCACGGGGCGCGCGGTGGACAGTACGGCAGCGGAAGCAGGTGGTGGGCCCATACACAAGAAGGCGGCAGACATGCCGCCCTCTGATACCATGTCAAACATACTAAGTAGTAGGGCCTAGGCTTAGTAGCCTAGGCCACAGGAAGACTAGAACGAGGCGCCAAGTACGAGCGAGAGTTGTGTGCACGAACAGAAATGAGGAAGGAATGATTGGACTAGCAAGCAGCAGGATACAAATAGCAAACCCTAAGGGGCTGTACTCACTATTGAGTACCCCACTGCAGGCTACACAAACAACATATTCTGACATGTTCCTACCCAGAGTTTAGTCCTGCAAAGATCCTAAGGGCTTTTTCTCAGCCCAACACTAAAGAAACATGATAGTCCGAGCAACAACTACCTGTTAACTACATTATAAAGCATGTTACGATATGGAATTGTTGAATAAACATTCCTGAGTAACGAACCCTTAACACGAAGATGACTGCAGCGAGGACGAAGACCGAGTGACAAGACAGTTATCGAAGACAGTTGCAAGCAGGAAGAATTCGAAGTGCAAAGCGCGGGAAAACTTCAAACGGTTACCGAACCGCGTACGGTTACCGAGCCGCACGGTTTCAATCGTGCATCTAGATTAGCCCTAAGGGGAATGTACCCACTCAGAGTACATGGCTAGCTAGGACCTTTCGTATTCCACTGTATTCCTATATAAACCCCTGTACCGCATTGTGTTATTCACTTCTGTCGATATCTAAATCTCCTTCTACTGACAGAGTCCGTACCCGACATTACCAAGCAATCTTCCGCTGCTACACTCCGTGCGATCTGTCAACGGGAGTTGTTGTTGGCCCCGTCCTCGCTTGGGCGGAGCCGACTTCGTGGTTGGGTGTACGGGAGGTACAGCCGACTTGCAGCAGTGGTCGACGGGGTTGGTCGACTTGCACGGGGCCACTGCAATGCCGCCGACTTGGGAAGCCGGCGGCCGACTTCAACTGGTGGTCGGCGATGTGGCACGTCGACCTGTAAGTCGGCGCCGACTTGCAAGGTCACCGACTTGCAAGGTCACCGACTTGCAAGGTCACCGACTTGCAAGGTCACCGACTTGCAAGGTCACCGACTTGCAAGGTCACCGACTTGCGAGGTCGTCGACTTCAAGAGGTCGGCCTGGAAGTTGGCGCCGACTTAGAAGGGGCGTCGACTTGGTGACGCCGACCTGGGGTAGCCGACTGGGTGGTCGTCGACTTGGGAGGTCGACGGGCACATACAGGAGCAGCTGGTCGACGTGGTTGCCCGGTCGACCGGGTTACCTGAGTGACGAGGTTCTGCGAAGGCACGCGACAGTCGCCCAGGTGCCGTGGCGAGGCCGACCTCGGTGGTGGTATCCCGAGGTCGACGTGGCTGATCAGATGCAGTCGTCAACACGAGAGCGATTTGGTGTGTGCGCTGTGCAGGTGACGAGGCACAGCACGCCAATCATCTGCGAGCACCTGCAAAGTAGGTGCACTGCTGTCCTGCGGGTGCAACGCTGGCACGCCGTCGACCTGCAGCGTTGGCACGCCGTCGACTTTGCACTGCTGGAGCGCGGTCGACCAAGTCGTGCTGGAACGCGGTCGACCATGCTGTTCTGGCAGTCGACCGACCTGAATGCTAGCTCTGATGTGGTCTTGTCTTGCCAACCTGATTGTACCATTGTTGTCAACCTTCTCTAGTGAAACTCTTGCCAAATTGCCCCGTGAACTAAGCAAGCAGTGTGTGCACTAGGAAAACGACTAAGGACCAACGAACGCAGAGATCACACGAGCACCCGTGCCTAGCCCGTAGTCTAGCTCCCGTTGTAGTAGTTATCTCCGCACGATCAACCTGAGACGATCCTATAAGACGATTCAGATTGTATCATGGTATGAGATCCACTCAGGATTCTTCGCACCACCACCTTTGATTCAAATTCAAACTCAAGGTGGCGTCCGGTACGCGCTCCCGCCGAAACATGGCTGGAGGATCTGGCGGAAAAGCGGCTAACACTGCCGAAGCCCCCGCCAACCCTACCGCGAACTCCGCGGGAACCACCACCGTCAGCAATGCGCTTCTGGAGCAACTCATCCAGCGGATTTCTACGCTGGAATCAGAAAATTCAACAACTGAAGAATGACAAACCTGAAACCGCTCAGCAACCCGATCAACCGGCCGCTCCAACCAAGGAACCGAACCCAACCACCTTTGATCTCGGGTCAAATTCTTCTGCTCCAACAGTTTCTCGTCCAAGTGACGAAGCTGTGCTCGCAGCTCAGAACAATTTTTTGACTATCTCCAAGATTCGAACCAGCAGCGTGTTTAGCGGGCGAGATTTCTACACCTGGAGTTTCGAGCTCGAGCTACTTCTACAAAGCGCGCAAATTTTCTGCTACTTTGACGGAAGCTAAGCTGGCCCTTCTAGCGACAGCGACGACGCTAAGGCTCAGTATTACAACGAGTCGCTCATGGCGTATAGCGTCCTCCTCCGCAACATGGCGCCAACCGAGCAACTCGGCATTCGCCCCTACAAAACTCACAAAGCCCCCGCCATGGCCGCCTGGAGCTACCTCAATAAAACTTACCAGCCTAAAGACTCCGTATCATCTAGTCGCCTGCTCCAGCAACTCATGGAAGTCAAAATGGCACCGGGTGAGAAAGCAAATTCCTACATCAACCGCTGCCGAAGCGTCCGCGACCAACTCCTAAAGCTCGGAAACACCATTTCCGAGGACATGTTTGTCACCATCGTGCTTCGAGGACTGGGACCACACTGGAATCCCTGCAAGGCGCTTCTTCGTCAACAAGGGATAATATCCGAAGCACACCTCTGCGCTACTCTACTGCACGAGCAGCGCGACATGGATTTCAACCAAGAAAAAGGGGCGCGACGCGAACAAATTGCCTTCTACTCTAATCGCGACCAGCGAAGGAATCGCGACACACGGCCACGGCAATATTACTGCAAGAACTGCAAAATATTCGGTCACTCCACCGAACGCTGCCGATCCGGACCACGACACGACTCCGCGCCGCGCAACAACTCTGCTTACGGCCCTGATCACATGCGCCAGGCAAGCCGACCGTCTTCGGACCATCGGTCTGCCCCGCGCCAGCCGCCACAATCCGACACTCAGCGCGCACCACAGAATATCAACACTACCCGCCATGTCATGGGCAACATGGCGATGCGCATCCCACGTCGCACGCGCCGCACCAATCGGCGATATTTGCGATATGTCTCTCCACCCCCGCTAGGAAGCGAAGTCCAATTCACTGGCTACAACAACCCGTTCACGCAAGACGGAGAGTTCGTCTCCGACGAGCACGAACAAGTTTGGGATCTGCCGATACCGCTGCTGGAGTCGCCGCCGCATGACGAAGATTTCCTTAACTCGCCATCAATCACCAGCTATCCTTACGGTCACCACATTGACACGCGCCCCGTGGATAATTACCAGGCTGCTGGAGATCGACACCAAACTTAGCCCTCTCGGCTCAACATCGCGCGAACTCCTACAACACATGGTACCTCGACATCTGCTGCGGGCAACACATGGTGGGCTCCAAGCTCTATATCTCCAACGCAAGCGCCATCCCGCAACCTACCGTCGTCACGGTGGCCAACAATCAGCAACTCCACGCACGAGCGTGCGGCATCGTCGTTTTGAAAGCACACGACAGCGACATCCACATCACGCTCAACGACGTTCTCATCGTGCGCGACCTTCAATGCAACCTCCTTTCCTACGACCAACTCGTGCAAAGTGGAGTGCTCATGACGACTGACCTTGAGACACGTGACATCCTCATGCACTGGAAAGATTACAGCAACCTCAACAGCGAACCGCGCTACATCGGCAGGGCCCATTCCGAAGACGGAGTTTACATTCTCGATTTCGACATACCAGACTGCAGCGCTGACTCAGGAGACCTCATCGACCTACAGCCTCAAGACATCGTGTGGAATCGCAAACCCACGCACCCAGACGGTCGCCCCTGGATCAAGCATCACGCTCATCCACGGGAAATCAATCTGCACGCACCTGGACCTGATGGACTTTGCCGCAACTGCCGCACTCCAACAGCCTCCACCTCAGACAGACCGAACAGCCCTCCTCAAAACAGAAGGAACACACCAGCCGACAAAGGAGAATATTCCGCTGCAGCAGCACGACGCCTCACAGCCGCAGCAGCACAGACTGGGACACTCCCCGAACAGACCCCTGAAGACTCAGAGTCGTCAGAGGAAGCTCGACCAGTCACTCAGCCTGCTGGCATGGACATAGTCGAGGAAGCGGAATGGCAGACTCCTCACCCATCTGGCATGCGCGACGGAGAACTCGCTGCAGCACTCACTGTCTTCCAAACGCGCAAAACCCGAAATGATCCCACTGTCCATGACCGCCTCCATGATCACACGTTACACGGGACCTGGCGCACATGACAATGACAACAACCCTCTCCCAATGACCTGGGAAACCTACCACGTCAACCACCCCTGGTCCCAGCGCACCATGACCACGGAGGAGTTCCGGCGACATGAAGAAGAAGAAAGGCGTCGCCGCGCGGACGAAGAAGCAAAGGCTGCAGCAGCTGCAACAGCTGGAGGATGGGGGGTCGGAACTGAAACAGCTGGAGGATGGGGAGGCCCAGCACCATCAACCATGGAGGAGGAGGAGCCGATAGAAGAGTTCATCGCCCGCGCTGATCGAGAAGCGAAAGAAGCAGCTCGAGGACCCTATGGGTCTCCACGTCCCCTCGGCATACCACCAACCTCTCCGACCAGCAACTCCTGGGGCTCTTCTCAACCTCCCATAGACCGTGATACCATACTGCCTTACCGCACCTATCCCCACAGTCCGCTTCACACTGAATCCACACCCATTGGGCCCACAGACTCTCCTGTCCCTAGTCCCACAGAAACACACACCTTACCACCTCACCACGTGCCACGCCCAGACCTTCCAGAAGAAACAGCAGACACTGATGATCTCACAGCCCCATTTGCAGCCATAACCACAGTCACCCCAGCTCTCACCGCTCGTGAACTCATCCTCGCACTCGGCCTTTCAATTTCACCACAGCCTATCCCACAGCCACCTCCACAAGATATCACTGAACTCATCGCTTTTTACACACGCTCACCTGCTCTACGCGCCCAGCCTGATCTCTGGCACAAACGCCTTGGTCACCCCTCACAGGAAGTTCTCAACAACTGCATCCGCGCGCAAGTTTTTCTTCCCGGAACTCTTCTCCGCCCAGACGGCACTCCCGTTCCTATCAACACCTCTCGCCGCACTGACTGCACCATCTGCCCTGAAGCTGCCCTCGCCCATCAACCCTTCAAGCTCCTTGAGCCAGGAACCAACCGCTACGAAAAACTTGAGAAAGTTTACAGCGACTTCCTCGTGCTCACTCAGACTGGCCTCAACGGCAAAGAGTACACCCTCACCTTCATCGACGCTCACTCCCGCTTCGTTTGGGTCGCCAATGTCTCCCACAGGAGTAAGGCGTTCAAAATCTTCAAGGTCTGGCACGCCAATGCAGAGACACAGTCAGGTTGCACCCTCAAGCTCTGGCAGACCGACTGTGCAGCAGAGTTCAAAAGCGACAAGATGCAGGCACTCATGAAGGAGAAGGGCATCATACACAAGCTCTCCCTCCCGTACGCGCATCCCCAGCAGGGCGTCGCGGAATGCACCAACCGCACTCTCATGACCAAAGTTCGTGCACTTGCAGCAGAGCGACGTTGACGCGAAGTACTGGCCCTATGCCATGCATCACGCTGTCCGTCTGCACAACCTGCTCAGCACCACTGCCAACACCGACAACCTCTCCCCACATCTCAAGTTCACAGGGAAACAGGGCGACATCTCCATGCTCCGCGTCTGGGGCTGCATGGTGCAGTATCGGCCCGCAGCGGCGACCACGGGGAAGTTCGAACGTCGCGCACGCTGGGGCGTGCATCTCGGCATCAGCTTCAAGCATCACGCCTGGACCATCCTCGACCACGATACTTCACAGATCGTCGCTGCGCGCGTCGTCATCTTCTACGAAGATCTCTCCATTCGCACGTTCCAGCACGACCGCTACGCGGACCACACCAGGGGCGAGAACAACATTGCGGAGTACGAGCGCCCGCCACGCAGCTTCGCTACTCCTGAAGACGAAGCCGCAGCAGCACTTGCGGACCAGGATCTCACGGATTCTCTTCCTGGCCCTCGCCCATGGAGCGACGAAGACGAGGACGAGGACAGCGCTCCCCTCGACTCCTCTCGTGACTCCCTCCTCAGCCCGACACCCTCCAGTGGTCACAACTCAAACAACGACGTGGTCGAAGTCACCAGCGATCAGCGCCACAGCCTCGGTCTCTCTGGCCTCCACATCCTTGGCCTTCACACGGCTGTGTCTCGTCCGCCCAAAGCGGTTGAACCCAAAACCCCGCGCGAAGCTCTCACCGGCCCCTATGCCAAGGAATGGCGCGCCGCAATGGATGCCGAAGTCGCCGCGCTTGAAGCCCGTGACACCTGGGTTCTCGCCGACCGTGCCGCACTGAATGGGAGACGCGTCCTCTCAGGGAAATGGGTGTTCCGCGTCAAAACCGCTGCCGACGGCACCATCGAGCGCTTCAAGGCCCGCTGGGTTGTCCGCGGATTCGATCAGCGTCACGGCGTTGATTTTGATCAGACCTTCGCCCCTGTCAGCCGTCACACCTCCATCCGCATCCTCCTCGCCATCGCTGCCGCAAAACATCTTCCTCTCCGCCAAATCGACGTGAAAAATGCTTTTCTCTACGCACCTGTGGATGCGCTCATCTTCGTCGAGCAACCACACACCTACGGCGACGGCGACGACCGCGTGTGTCAACTCCGCAAATCTCTCTACGGCATCAAACAGGCACCACGTCTCTGGCAGCAGTATCTCCACCAAATCCTGCTTGACATCGGATTCATTCAGCTGCCTCAAGACCCCGGCATGTATCGCCTCCACTACCGCGGCGATTACATCCTCCTCACGGCATACGTGGACGACCTCCTCTACACAGGCACCAGCAACGATCTCCTCGCCCAGTTCGAGAAGAACCTCAGCAACCGCGTCAAAATGACCAGCACCGATCAAGTAACCCAGTTCCTGGGTCTCAACATCTCCTACGCCGCCGACGCCATTCATCTCTCCGCCTCCAAGTACGCTGAAACTCTCTCGGCCAAGTTCAACATCCCACCTGCCAACCACTCAACTCCTTACCGCAACCCGGCCACCCCACACCACCCCAACACAACCCCACACAACCCATCCGGACATCAGCTGTATCAGCAGCAGCTCGGCTGCCTCTTGTTCGATGCGGTGACGTGCAGGCCTGACTTGTCCTACATCTCGAGTCAACTCGCTCAGTATGCCAAGCGGCCTGAAGGGGAGCACATGCTGGATTTACAGCGTGCCTTGCAGTACTTCATCTCCACACCGCACATCGGCCTCACCTATTCAACCCTCACGACCCGCTCCTTCAGCCTCGTTGGCTACGTGGACGCACATCATGCTGCCAACCCTGCGAATCGACGGTCCCGAACCGGCTTCCTCTTTCGCCTCGAACCTACTGGCCCAATTTCCTGGAATTCCCAGAAGCAGGAAATGGTGGCCCTCTCCTCTGCCGAAGCTGAGTTCATTGCTGCCACATCAGCAGTTCGCGAAGGGACCTTCAGGAGCTTCTCCAGGAGGCGAAAATTGCGACATCCGCGAGCTTCAAACTTCACTGCGACAACCAGAGCGCGATTAAAATCGCGAACAAGCCTGGCTTCGTCAACCGCACCAAGCACATCGTACTCCGCTACTTCTTCGTCAAAGATGAAGTTGACAAAGGCAAAGTCATCTTGACTTACTGCCCCACTGGTGACATGGCAGCCGATTTCCTCACCAAGAAACTGCCACGTCAGCAGTACCATCACTGCGGGAACATCTGCGGTATAACCAAGCGCGTCAAGACTTCGCTCCTCCAGGAATGAAGGGGAGTGTTACGATATGGAATTGTTGAATAAACATTCCTGAGTAACGAACCCTTAACACGAAGATGACTGCAGCGAGGACGAAGACCGAGCGACAAGACAGTTATCGAAGACAGTTGCAAACAGCAAGAATTCGAAGTGCAAAGCGCGGGAAAACTTCAAACGGTTACCGAACCGCGTACGGTTACCGAGCCGCACGGTTTCAATCGTGCATCTAGATTAGCCCTAAGGGGAATGTACCCCCTCAGAGTACATGGCTAGCTAGGACCTTTCGTATTCCACTGTATTCCTATATAAACCCCTGTACCTGTCGAGAGAAAAGGATGTGTGCACTATCGAGAAGGTTGGGTACAAGTAACAAAAACCTATACCCTACATTGGCTACCCCACTAAAAGCCTACATTTTATTATGACACAGGCATATACTTTGACACACCCCCATAGGCAAAGTGGGGGAGAGCAAGGGGTCACAAGACCAGTCAAGAGAAGCAAAGCAAGCTCAGGGTGGATCACAACGTCACCACACATACTGAGCACAAGCAAAGGACCACAAGGCCAGTTCACATGCAGAGGTATATATGCAACAACAACAACACCATGATCTCTACCTAGCAGAGCAAGCATGCAGGTATATATATAGATCACAGTACAAACAAAGTCTACAGCAAGTGAGGAAACGTGGGCACAAGGCCTAACAGAGTGCAAGAACGCTGATGATCACCAGACGGAAGCGCCTTGGTGAATATATCAGCAGTGTTGGCCCGAGTGGCCACGTGAGCAAGACGAAGCGGACCACGCTGCTGCAACTCTCGAGCCAGGAAGTAACGCAGAGCGATGTGCTTCGTTCTGTGCTCCAGTCTGTGCTCCTGACACAAGGCAATGGCGGCCTTGTTGTCGACGTACAGCACGGGAGGAGAACGAGGCCGCTCTCCCAAGTCGGTCAGCAGGTAGGTGAGCCAGCGTAACTCCTGTGCAGCCATGGCTGTGGCGTAGATCTCAGCCTCACAACTGGAGCTGAGAACTGAAGACGAGCGTGTAGAACGCCAAGAAACCGAACCAGAGCCAAGGCTGAAGGTGTAACCCTGTGACGACCGCTGCGTAGCCTGGTCGTCAACCCAAGAAGCGTCTGAGTGCCCAGTGAGGACAACGTCGCTCCGTCCTCCAAGCACGAGCCCAATGCCCGATGTACTGCACAAGTAGCGTAGTACCCTCTTAGCAGCATCCATGTGCACCTTTCGGTGCCGACCAGGAGCCACGTAGCGAGCCAGAAGGCCAAGAGGGTACGCAAGGTCAGGACGAGTGCAGGTCATCAGGTACATGAGGCAGCCCACTAGCTCTGGGTAAGGACCACTCGGCTCTACGGACTCGTCCGAAGGTGGAGCTGAGAGCGAGTGACCTGTAGCCAGAGGAGTGGCCTGTGCCGAGGACCAGGTGAAGCCGAAGCGCTGAAGGACCTGCTGCACCATGTGTGACTGAGTCAGTGTGATGGTGCGGCGTGCTCTGTCCCGGGTGATCCGCAAGCCAAGATAGCTTGTCAGCTCACCCAGGTCTGTGCACGTGTGTCTCTTCTGCAGCTCCGACTTCACCAGGGCGAGAGCCTCAGTGTCAGCAGTGGCAAAGACCAAGTCGTCGACGTACACGAGGATGTAGAACGGCGACAGCGAAGTGTCGGTGCGCAGGAACAACGACGGGTCAGCAGTCGACGGAGCAAACCCAAGAGCCGCAAGTGTCGTCCTCAGTGTGTCGTGCCACTCACGTGGCGCCTGGCGGAGACCGTAGACCGGCCGCCTGAGGCTCCACTGGGTACCAGGAGGGAACGACCCAGTGAAGCCAGGTGGGCGGCGCATCCAGATCTCCTCGTGCAGGCTGCCCTGTAAGAAGGCTGTGCTGAAGTCAAGAGAGTAAAGCTCGTAGTCACGCTGAGCGGCAACGTGCAGCAGCACCCGAAGAGTGGTCATCTTCGGGGTGGGGGAGAAGGTCTGGAAGAAGTCTACTCCCTCTCGCTGACTGAAACCTCGTGCAACGTAACGCGCCTTGAAGGCAGGCGGAGAACCCGGCGGCCGCTTCACCCTGAAAATCCACATGCCACTGACGATGTTCACCCCAGGTGGGGGAACCTCGTCGACGTAGGTGCCTGTGGACTTCCAGGATGCCATCTCTGCGTCCATGGCTGTCTGCCACTGAGAGGAGTACTCACCCGCGATCGCCTCAGCGTAAGAGCGCGGGGTCGGGATGTCTGGAGCATCCGGGTCTCCCTCAGGGGCAAGCAGCATGGACACGAGATGAGGCGCAGCGGCTGCAAGACACTCAAGGTCCTCCTGCCTGTCCTCAAGGACGTCCGTGCCAAGAGCACACTCACCCCCGACGGACGGAGGACAGACAGACTCAGACTCAGCAACAAGACTAGCGGCGTAGTCTAGACGACAGGCAGCAGCAAAGTCAACAAGCTCAGCAACTAAGGCAGACGTAGCAGCAGACTCAAACGACGGGTCAGTGACAACAGTGGCTAGCAGACGCGTGACAGTAGGGTGCTCAGCACGAAACCGGTCAGACTCGGGGTCCGCAACGACAGGCAGAGAAGACGCAGGAGGGGACGGCAGAGGAACACGCTGCGGAGGAGAGGAAGGACGACGGACTACGAGGTGGGTGTCGGGGACAGCCGGCAGACGCGGACGAGGAACACGACGACCGGAACGACCAGAACAGACAGGCGAGACAGGACGCGACGCAGGCTCACGACGCTCAGTAAGACCCCCTAGCTGCTCAGTGTAAGGAGAAGGAGCAGGCAGCGGTGAGCCAGGCTGTAACGGAAGACCAGTAGACGAAGGGAGACTAAGAACCTGGCGAAGCACAGAGTCAGGCGGTGGCTGAGACGACGGAGACGGTGGAGCGAAGAACAGGCGCGGCTGTGCAGTGACACCAGCACCAGCAGCTCCAGTACCCCCAGCAGCTCCAGCACCTCCAGCAGTCCCAGAACCCTCAGCGCCAGCTCCTCCAGCAGCAGCACCCCCAGAACCGGCACCTCCAGTCCCAGGGTCTCCAGCCTCAGTGCCTCCAGCAGCAGCACCCTCAGGCTCAGCACCTCCAGCAGCTCCAGAACCCTCAGCGCCAGCTCCTCCAGGACCAGCTCCACCAACAGCAGCACCCCCAGAACCGGCACCTCCAGTCCCAGGGTCTCCAGCCTCAGTGCCTCCAGCAGCAGCACCCTCAGACTCAGCAACTCCAGCCCCAGCAGCTCCAGTACCTCCAGTACGAGCACCTCCGGGACCAGCACCACTCCCAGCTCCAGTGACGTCAGCAGATTTACCTCCAGCGGCAGAGCCCCGAGCTCCAGAAGCGCGACCCTGACGGCGACCGTACCAGTCGTGCAGCTGCTGCGAGGTGAGAGGCACACGCGGACGAAGGCGGCTACTCCAACAGCAGACTCAGAACCCTCAGCGCCAGCACCCACAGCAGCTCCAGAACCTCCAGCTCCAGCGCCACCAGTCTCCGCACTCCCAGGCTCCGCACCTCCAGGCTCAGCACCCCCAGGCTCAGCACCCCCAGGCTCAGCACCCCCAGAAGCAGCACCCCAAGCAGGACCACCCTCAGAAGGACCCGAGTCACCAGTGAACTCAACCGGCGCAGTCAAGGGAGGAGGGTCTACCTGAGACACACCAGAAGGAGCAGGACCGGGAGCGGGGAGGGGGTCTACCTGGGGAGCACCTGGAGCGAGGAAGAGCGGCGGGGGGGGGAGAGGGGCAGTGCGGTAGGGGAAGAGACGGTAAAAGGGAACCGACTCGTCGAACGTGACGTCCTGAGAGGGGAAGACACGGCGCGAGGTGGGGTGGTAAAACTGCCAACCAGGCGCGTCAAGGACAAAGCCAAGGAAGACACAGGGAACAGCGCGGGCGGAGAGCTTGTCCGCGGTGGTATCGCGGACAAAGGCACGAGCACCCCAGACCCGGAAACTCGACGCATCGCCAACCTTCCCCGTCCACAGCAGTGTGGGCGAGGTCTCCGGCAAGGAGACACGGGGCCAGAGGTTGAGCTGATGCGCGGCGTACCGGACCGCAAACGGCCACAGGAAAAGGGGGGCAGCCGCATGGATCATGGAGGTACGAGCGACCTCCATGACTAAGCCAATGCGGCGCTCAGCAACCCCATTCTGCTGCGGAGAGGCCGGAAGCGTGAACGTCTGGCGGATGCCGTGCTCCGTACAGTAGGCTGCCAAGAGGTCTGAGGAGAACTCACCACCTCTGTCGGAGTGCAGACGCAGGACTGGAAAGTCCGACTGGAACCGCTCGCGGAGCTGGAGACGAACAGCGCGGATCCAGGGGATCAAAACATCAGGGACCTCCCCCTTGCTGCGCAAGGGGAAGACCGTGGTGTAACGCGTGTAGTCGTCGACGACCAGCAGGAAGTACCGCTCGTGGCCCTGTCCACGGACGCGGGCTGGGCCCCACACGTCCAGGTGGAGAGTCTGCAGGGGAGCCTCTGTGGGAGGGAACGAGGAGGAGTGAGGAGCGGCGCGCTGCCGCCCCTCGACACAGGGAAGACAGGGAGGAGCAGGCGAGGGTGGTAGAGGAGGCAGAGTCTCTGGAAGTCCAGAGACAAGGAAACGGCGGTGCATGCTACGAAGGCGCTGCACCGAGGGGTGACCAAGGCGGTGGTGCCAAAGGACGGTCTGGTGCGACAAAGCGCGACACAAGCAGGGGGCCGCTAGCTGACCTGACGCAAACGCAGACGCAGATGCAGCAACCTGAGGGGACACAGTAGTCAGTGTGTACAGACTCGAGCCAGGCGCTCGGGTGAACGTGGCCAGGTGCCGACCAGTCCGGGAGCACGTACAGTGGGTCACACGCTGACCTCCAGGGGTGAACTGGTCAACCCACACATCCTGTAGGTCAGCTCCACTCACCAAGTTCGTAGAGAACGAGGGGAGGTGAAGACCTGACAGGGAGCCAGACGGGACCACCGGACACGGCAGGACCGTGGAGGAGTGCGCAAGGACTGGACCCCCAGAGGGGTCTGCCAGGGAGACTGCAACCGGCCGACAGAGCGGCGTGAGGGTGGTGCTGTCGCGAAAGAAGGAGCGGGAAGCACCTGAGTCAAGTATGAAGGTGTACACGGCCTCAGCAGGCGCAGTACCAGAGTGAGCAGACTCACCAGCACCTGGAGCAGTAGCCTCACCAGTACCTAGAGCAGGAGACGCACTAGCACCTAGAGCAGCACCCTCACCAGCACCTAGAGCAGCAGGCTCTATACCTGGGTCAGGCGGTACGCACAGGGAACAGGCACGGTCAGCACTAGTAGGCAATGCATACATGGCAGTGAGAATAGCATCATAGTCAAGAGCAAAGATATCTACCCTCTGCCCAAGCAGCTCCAGCCAGGTGGGGAGCTCAGCCTCGTCGCCAAACTCGGTACGCCAGGCGTCGCTCAGACGGGCGAAGTAGTGGGACTGGGTGTGACCAAGTGTCCCGCAGGCCTGACCAGCCCGATCACCTGTGTGAAGGACGTACGGGCAGCGAACGGTACTCCGAGACCCTCGACTCTGAGCGTACCACTCGTGAAGCTGCCGGGACGTAAGTGTCTCGCGCGGACGCCGCTGCAGCTGCAGCTGGCCACTGCCAGACGCTCCCGACCGACCAGCTCCAGGGCGACAGCCACGACGGCTACCGCCACAACCCCAACTAGCGTACCACTCACGAAGCTGCTGAGGCGTGAGAGACTCGCGCGGACGTCGCTGGAGCTGCATCTGGCCTCCGCCAGTAGCAACAGTAGCAATAGTAGCAGTAGCAGCAGTAGTAAGAGCCTAGCAGTAGTAACAGAAGGAGCAGCAGTAGCAGCAGTGGCAGCGCAGGCAGGGCCGGCGCGGCAGGCAGGCAGGCAGGCAGGCGTGGCAGGCAGGCAAGCAGGCAGGCAGGCAGGCAGGCAAATGGCGCGGCAGCGCGCGAACAAGGCAGGTGCTCACCAGTGGTGGGAAGGGTAGGCGCTCGCCGGGCGAGGGTCGGCAACAGTGGCTGCAGAGTAGGGCCAGGGGCGGCTGCTGCAGTGGCGGCTGCCCCAGGGGCCAGGGGCGGCTGCTCCAGGGGCCAGGGGCGGCTGCTGCAGGGGCGGCTGCTCCAGGGGCCAGGGGCGGCTGCTGCAGGGGCGGCTGCCCCAGGGGCCAGGGGCGGCTGCTGCAGTGGCGGCTGCCCCAGGGGCCAGGGGCGGCTGCTGCAGGGGCGGCTGCTCCAGGGGCCAGGGGCGGCTGCTGCAGGGGCGGCTGCTCCAGGGGCCAGGGGCGGCTGCTGCAGGGGCGGCTGCCCCAGGGGCCAGGGGCGGCTGCTGCAGTGGCGGCTGCCCCAGGGGCCAGGGGCGGCTGCTGCAGGGGCGGCTGCTCCAGGGGCCAGGGGCGGCTGCTCCAGGGGCCAGGGGCGGCTGCTGCAGGGGCGGCTGTCCCAGGGGCCAGGGGCGGCTGCTGCAGTGGCGACTGCCCCAGGGGCCAGGGGCGGCTGCTGCAGGGGCGGCTGCTCCAGGGGCCAGGGGCGGCTGCTGCAGGGGCCAGGGGCGGCTTCTCCAGGGGCGGCGTCGCTGGTGCAGGGCAGCGCGCGGGTCCCACTGGCGTCGCGACGGGCGAGGGGGGGCAGCGCGTAGGCCAGGGGGGGGCCGCGTCGGCGGCCGTAGAAAGCAGCGCGAGGGCTGCGGAGGCAGCGCGCGGGCCTGACAAGGCAGCTAGCGAGCTACGCGCGGGGCTGACGAGGCAGCAGGCGGACTGCTAGCGGGCTGTACGAGGGCCGGCAGAGGCGAGCGCGAGGGCTGCGCGACGCAGGGCAGTGTAGGCAAGGGGCGGGGTAACTCGGTAACCGGCGGAAAACGGTTGTTGGGCCCTGAAAAACAGTCCTAAAACGGTCCTAAGGACCTATGTTGCTCTTAATACCATGTCGAGAGAAAAGGATGTGTGCACTATCGAGAAGGTTGGGTACAAGTAACAAAAACCTATACCCTACATTGGCTACCCCACTAAAAGCCTACATTTTATTATGACACAGGCATATACTTTGACAGTACCGCATTGTGTTATTCACTTCTGTCGATATCTAAATCTCCTTCTACTGACAGAGTCCGTACCCGACATTACCAAGCAATCTTCCGCTGCTACACTCCGTGCGATCAACCTGAGACGATCCTATAAGACGGTTCAGATTGTATCAAAGCATAATGCAAATGGGTCCTAATTCCTAGTCTAGGCTACGTTTGGATACATTTATTTTGGACTTGACAATCTCGGCAGTTACAGTGATACCCTGAAACGAAACAAGACCAGCAAAAGATCTCTCAATATCGGGTACGTTTACCTCTCCATCTGCCTGCACCCTGTCACCACTACAGTTCTCCACGCCTTGCATCTTGGCCAAGCCTACCTGCTCAAGCCGTGGCCTTGGGATTTCGTAACCAACTTCTATTCGCTTTTGAACCTCAAATCTCAAGCCAAGCCCAATCTGTTCGCTTTCTTCCCTCTGCTCGATATATGCTCTCGACGCTTTCCTCTCTCGTTTACGGTAATCAGCTTTTCGGATCCCGCGTTTACATTAGCTGGTGTGCGTCCTTATTATCTTAAGCAGTCAACTTTAGATTCCCTTTCCATGCTTAGACGCAACCGTTGGCAGCTTGAAGCAGCCGTTTCTTGACCCATCGGGTTATTCTCGAACCGATGACGAATAGGTGGGTGCGTCTGCTTAGCGTGAGACTCTACGTATAATGCTTCGTGAGGTCGTTTTCGTTAACACGCGTGGCTGCACGTGGCTCCACGTCGCGTTAGAACGATATCAGTGGAGAAGCACTTCGATTTTTCTTCGCATTTTTTTTCCCGAATTCTGAGGCTTCCTGTTCCGACCCCAAAGCCATAACGCGAGCGATTTAGGTCAGCCAGTGACAGTTAGCTTAACGCAGTACATCTCTTGCTTTCATTAGTATGAGCGACGCAGTGGTGCTGGCGCTTCCCGTTCTTCCATAGTTGCTATCTAGCTGAACCTGGTTGTAATACCTTGAACGCATTACAGCAATGGTCATCTTATCGCCATCTCGTGTCTTGGTGGCTCCGTTTCAAGTCCGGTCATATTTCGAGAGTTTTTTTTTTTTTTTTTTTTTTTTCGAATGTACTTCGTTTCGTTTCATACGCTGCGTATGGCATCGCTTGGGCTTTCGTTTATGAATTTTGATCCCTTTTTACCTTTTGACATGTTTTCTCCCCAGAGTTCTGTGCAAGTACTTCGTTAATGGAGCGTGCAGTAGAGGGGACAGTTGTCCCTTCTCCCACAATTGGAAGGACAAACCTAACATGGTGGGGCCCCTGTTCCGTCATCCTCTATCCTGTCATCCCCCGTTTCTGTCAACCCCTGTTCTGTCACCTCCTTGTTACGCCCTGTCCCTGTCACCTCCTTGCCACACCCTATTCTGTCACCTCCTTTTACTGTGTGTTCTGTGTTTGATTGATCGTGCTCGCGCCATATGATCATCAATGCTGCAACAACCGCACTTCATGCTTAAATACCTGCCGCTCCCACACCCTTCTCATATCACTCCAGCATCCGCTCTCTTGCTCCCATACTCCCTCACATCCGCACACCCACACACCAACACACCTTACACCACACACACGCAACCACACATCCCCTCCCCCCCTCCCCATACACACACACACAGAGCTGTTCCTCTCCATGTCCCTCTCCTCCTCCGTCCGCGACCCCCTCTTTCACGGTTCACCTCCTTTCGCGTGCTTCCCCTCTCCCCCCCCCCCCTTTGAGGCGTGTGAGTTCTACCGGCGCGGAGTCTGCTCCTACAGCGACTGCACTACCTAAGGTTCTTCCCCCCTCCTCCCCCCCCCCTTCCTTGCATCTCCCCGCCCCTTCCCCTCCTTCAGGCGTGTGAGTTCTACCGGCGCGGAGTCTGCTCCTACAGCGACTGCACTACCTAAGGTTCTTCCCCCCTCCTCCCCCCCCCCTTCCTTGCATCTCCCCGCCCCTTCCCCTCCTTCAGGCGTGTGAGTTCTACCGGCGCGGAGTCTGCTCCTACAGCGACTGCACTACCTAAGGTTCTTCCCCCCTCCTCCCCCCCCCCTTCCTTGCATCTCCCCGCCCCTTCCCCTCCTTCAGGCGTGTGTGTTCTACCAGCGTGGAGTCTGCTCCTACAGCGACTGCACTACCTAAGGTTATTCCCCCCTCCTCCCCCCTCTCTCTCCACCCCCCCCCCCCCCCCCCCCCCCCCCCCCCCCCAAGGCGTGTGTGTTCTACCAGCGTGGCGTCTGCTCCTACGGGGACCGCTGCCGCTACGACCATGTCAAGCCGAAACCCTCCTCCTCTGCCGCCCCCGCTCCACCACCCGCCACTGTCCCACCCACACAACCAACTTTTGCACCCAGTCTCCCCTCTGTTTCCCCTGCCCGCGCTGCTGGTGCGTCAGCACTTCCCTCTGCTTCCCCCTCACGTCCCACTGCTGCCCCGCCTGCTGCTTCCACCGCTACCACTAGTAGCAGTAGCAGCATCAGCAGGGGCGTCAGCAGCAGCAGTGGGAGCAATGCGAGCAGCAGTAACGGGAGAAGCAGACTCACGGGCAGTAGCAGCAATGCCAGTGGCAGCAGCGGCGGCGACAGCAGCGTCAGTGCTGGGGCTAGTAGGGTCACTGGTAACGGTGTAACTGCCACAAGCAAGAGTGCAGCCTTCACTAGCAACGCTGTGACAGGCACTGCTAGAGCAGCTTCCAGTCCTGCTGCTGATGCCCTCTCCTCGTCCTCCTGGCCTTCCCTTCAGCCCCAAACCTCTGCCTCTTCTGCTCCTGCTGGCAGCTCTAATGCTGTTTCAAATGCACCCGCAAGACCTCAGTACCCCGCCAGTGCTTCCCCATACTCCGCCAGAGGATCCCCATACCCATCCGCACCTCCTCCCACCACTACAACACCTCTTCAGCACTCACCCGTTCCTGTTCGCCCCGCTTCCTCTTCCTCCGCCTCCTCTCCTTTCACTGCCCCCTCCCTTTCCTCTGCCTCCGCCACTCCCCCGTCCACAACCCGTCTTTCTGTCTCTGCCACTCCCTCCTCCTCCTCTACCCCACTCTCTGTCTCCGCTTCTCCCTTTCTCCCGTCCGTTGCCGCCGCCCCCTTCGTTCCGTCCAGCCAATCAGCAGGATCCTCCACGTCAGCAGTCATGAATCCAGCCTTTTCGTCTCTCCCATCTTCTAGGTTAACCCCCACCGCACCTGCTTTCCACCCCCCTGCTGCTGCTCGTTCTGCTGCGTCTTCTGCTGCTCCTGGTTCTGTTGCTGTTGCTGGTTCTGGTTCTGCTGCTGCAGCAGCTACAGTGGCGGTTACCACCACCACCATCACCCGTAACCGTTCCGGCCTCTACACCCCAGCTCAGTACTACGCAGAACGCGCACAAGCCTCTATACCCGTTACAGGGCCTATACCCGCTACAAACGGACTCGTTTCCGGGTACAGCTACGCCCATCCCTCCTCCGCTGCAGCCCCCATGCCCCAATATCCCCCTGCTCTCTCCCCCGAGGCGATTTTCGAACGAGATGCGTCGGGGAGCTCGTTGGACGGTCCGGATTGGCTGCCGCGATCTGCGAGCGATCTGTTCGACGAGGGGCTCCCAGTGATGCGCATGAGTAGCGGTGGAGGGGGGGAGGGTGGGGCGAACCAGAGAGGCAATACAGCTGTATTGGCGTTTGTAGAGAGAGAACAAGGGGGCATAACAGGAGCCGGGGGTGGGGGAATGCACATGGGAGGGTCAGTTTTAGGGATAGCGGGGGTGGGGGGAGCAGGGGTGGCAGGAGAGGCGGGGAAGTCGGGTTTAGAGTGGCAAGGGCCCCAGCAGGAGAGTGGCCCGTTTGGGGAGGAAGACTTGGGTTTTGAGTGTGAGGTAGAGGAGCCCCAGCAGCAGGGCGTGTGGGCGGAAGGTGGGGCGGGGTTCGCGAGTGAGGAGGAGTTTGAGGATTTTGTGAGGGAGGCGAGTGACTTCTCTGCTCAGGCAGCTGCTCTGAGAATAGGGCTCATTGCTCTTATGGATGAGGAGAGCCCTTCTGCTGCCTCTGCTGCTGCTTCGTCTGCTGCTGCTGGTGCTGCTGCTGGTGCTGCTTCTGCTGCTGCCACTTCGGGCCCTGAAACCACAGCAGCGGCTTCAGCACCTATACCTCCTGCTTTTGCAGCAGGCAAAGCAGCAGCGGCAGCTTTAGCTCCTGCCGCCGCAACTTCAGCTCCTGCAGCCTCTGTAGCGCGTGTGGCAGCTGCTGCTGGGGGAGAGCGCCCTGTAGTACCTACGCAAGTGCTGGACCCACTAGGCAAGCCTGCTGCAGGGCGGTTCTCTGGTGAATACACTGGCTACGATGATCCTGGTGGTTACAGTGCCTATAGTGCCTATGGTGGATATGGGGGCTATGGCAGTGGATACGGTGCTAGTAATACTGCTAACGCTGCTAACGCTGCTAACGCTGCTAACGGTGCTAACGGTGCTGCTTCTGCCAATGGTGGCGATGATGGGAGCAGCAGCAGCAGCGGGTATGCTGCCTCCTCGTTGGCTGACAGCCTCCACCCCGTGACCGAGAGGCCTGACAGACCTGACAGGCTTGACAAACCTGACACGCCGCTCTGCACGCTGCCTCGGGTGGAGGGTGCTTCAGGCGCCTGCTGTGCTCGTGGCCCCTCCTGCCCCTTCCCCCACGGGGACCTCTGCCCCCACTGCGGTCGCTACTGCCTGCACCCTGCTCGCCCCACCGTGAGTGTCTTAGTCTTTCTGTGGCAGTCTGCCAGCATTCTGTGGTGATGCTCCCCTCCCCTCCCCTCCCCCTCTCCCCTCCCCCTCCACCTGCCCCTTCCCCCACCCACGGGCACCTCTGCCCCCACTGCGGCCGCTACTGCCTGCACCCTGCGCGCCCCACAGTGAGTGCCTTTGTGTGCCAATCCACGGCTGCAGAAAATGGTACAGGCGCTAGAATTGACCTCGGAGATCGAGTGCACCGTGTGCCTGGAGCGCGTGATGGGGTTTGTCTTAGTCTTTTGAGTCGACTCAAAAGTCACCTCTGTGGTACAGGCGCTAGAATTGACCTCGGAGATCGAGTGCACCGTGTGCCTGGAGCGCGTGCTGGGGTTTGTCTTAGTCTCAGTCTGTCTTCACTCCCCCCCCCACCCCCTCACCCACAGGAACGGGAGGAACACATGAAAGAGTGTCCGCGGCTGCAAAGAAAGTGCAGGCCTTAAAACTGAGCTCAGAGATCGCGTGCAGCGTGTGCCTGGAGCGCATGCTGGGGAAGGCATAGTCGTATAACCTACTCTCCTTGTGCCCCTGCTGCCTTTGCACCCGCCCGCGTACCACATTAGCGGGAGGAACACATGAAAGAGTGTCCGCGGCTGCAAAGAAAGTGCAGGCCTTAAAACTGAGCTCAGAGATTGCGTGCAGCGTGTGCCTGGAGCGCGTGCTGGGGAAGGCATAGTCGTATAACCTACTCTCCTTGTGCCCCTGCTGCCTTTGCACCCGCCCGCGTACCACATTAGCGGGAGGAACACATGAAAGAGTGTGCGCGGCTGCAAAGAAAGTGCAGGCCTTAAAACTGAGCTCAGAGATCGCGTGCAGCGTGTGCCTGGAGCGCGTGCTGGGGAAGGCATAGTCGTATAACCTACTCTCCTTGTGCCCCTGCTGCCTTTGCACCCGCCCGCGTACCACATTAGCGGGAGGAACACATGAAAGAGTGTCCGCGGCTGCAAAGAAAGTGCAGGCCTTAAAACTGAGCTCAGAGATTGCGTGCAGCGTGTGCCTGGAGCGCGTGCTGGGGAAGGCATAGTCGTATAACCTACTCTCCTTGTGCCCCTGCTGCCTTTGCACCCGCCCGCGCGTGCTGGGGAAGGCATGGTCATATAACCTACTCTCCTTGTGCCCCTGCTGCCTTTGCACCCGCCCGCGCACCACATTAGCGGGAGGAACACATGAAAGAGTGTGCGCGGCTGCAAAGAAAAGTGCAGGCCTTAAAGCTGAGCTTAGAGATCGAGTGCAGCGTGTGCCTGGAACGTGTGCTGTTGAACGCCTTGTCTTGGTCTGAGCCCCTGTCTCCAAGTTCCCCCACCCACCCACCACCCACACGCACACCCACCACAGGAGCGGGAGGAGCACATGAAAGAGTGTTTGCGGCTGCAGAGAAAGGTGCAGGCACTTAAATTGAGTTCAGAGATCGAGTGCAGCGTGTGCCTGGAGCGCGTGCTGGGGAAGGCCTTCATCTCATCTTGTCTCATTCTCTTCTCCACCCACCCACCCACCCATCCACCCAACCACCCTCAATAGGAGCGGGAGGAGCACATGAAGGAATGTTTGCGGCTGCAGAGAAAAGTTCAGGCGCTGAAGCTGAGTTCCGAGATCGAGTGCAGCGTGTGCCTGGAGCGCGTGCTGGGGAAGGCCTTCATCTCATCTTGTCTCATTCTCTTCTCCACCCACCCACCCACCCATCCACCCAACCACCCTCAATAGGAGCGGGAGGAGCACATGAAGGAATGTTTGCGGCTGCAGAGAAAAGTTCAGGCGCTGAAGCTGAGTTCCGAGATCGAGTGCAGCGTGTGCCTGGAGCGCGTGCTGGGGAAGGCCTTCATCTCATCTTGTCTCATTCTCTTCTCCACCCACCCACCCACCCATCCACCCAACCACCCTCAATAGGAGCGGGAGGAGCACATGAAGGAATGTTTGCGGCTGCAGAGAAAAGTTCAGGCGCTGAAGCTGAGTTCCGAGATCGAGTGCAGCGTGTGCCTGGAGCGTGTGCTGGGGAAGGCCCGGCCTGCCGATCGCAAGTTTGGCATTCTCTCCCACTGCGACCACCCGTTCTGTGTGGCGTGCATTCGCAACTGGCGGGCTGCCGGGCAGGTGGGTGTGGGAGCGGGTAAGAGATTTTGGGAGAGGGAAGGGGGGAACGGAGAGGGTGGGAGAGGGGAGGAAAAGGAGGGAAACCAGGGGTGAATTTGAGGGGTTATTGTGCAGATGTGTGTACAGGTGATGGTGGAAGATCGAGTGCAGTGTGTGCCTGGAGCGTGTGCTGGAGAGGTAGGGAAGGCCCGGCCTGCCGATCGCAAGTTTGGTATCCTATCGCACTGCGACCACCCTTTCTGTGTTGCGTGCATTCGCAACTGGCGAGCTGCTGGGCAGGTGTGTGGGTATGGGGAGAAGGAGAGGAGAAGGGATTGCATTGCGTGTAGACAGGTGGCGGTTGGGGGCTGGCGAAGGCTCGCCCTGCCGATCGCAAGTTTGGCGTTCTCTCCCACTGCCACCACCCGTTCTGTGTTGCGTGCATTCGCAACTGGCGGGCTGCTGGGCAGGTGTGTGGGTATGGGGAGAAGGAGAGGAGAAGGGATTGCATTGCGTGTAGACAGGTGGCGGTTGGGGGCTGGCGAACACTCTCCCCAGCAGGACAGTAACGAGTGGTTCCCTCTGGACTTAGACAACGCAGTGCGGGCGGGCATGCCCCGTGTGCCGCGTGCCACCTGTTGTTATTCTCCTCTGCTTCCCTTTAAACCTCCCCCCTCCCCCTCCTCCCAGCAGGACAGTAACGAGTGGGTCCCTCTGGACTTCGACAACGCAGTGCGGGCGGGCATGCCCCTTGTGCCGCGTGCCACCTGTTGTTATTCTCCTCTGCTTCCCTTTAAACCTCCCCCCTCCCCCTCCTCTCAGCAGGACAGTAACGAGTGGGTCCCTCTGGACTTAGCTTAGACAACGCAGTGCGGGCATGCCCCTTGTGCCGCGTGCGATCACACATCGTCACTCCCAGTGTGGTGTGCTGCTCTCTCCCTCCATGCTCTCACCATCCTTACTCTTTCCCTCCCCTTCCCACACTCCCCCCCAGCAGGACAGTGGCGAGTCCGTCCCTCTGGATCTCGACAACGCAGTGAGGGAGGGCGTGCCCCGTGTGCCGCGTGCCTTGGGTGCATGCAATCACCATTTGTGATCCGGCTTCATCTCTTCTTCCCACACCCTTCCCCCCAGCAGGAGAGTGGCGAGTCGGTCCCATTAGACCTGGACAACGCAGTGAGGGCGTGCCCCCTGTGCCGTGTGCGATCACACTTTGTCACTCCCAGTGTGGTGTGGTTCTTCAGCGAGGAGGAGAAGCAGACGATCATTGAAGGATACAAGAGAAAGCTAAAGTGAGAAACGGTTGAGGGGGAGGCGGGTCTTGCATTGGGTGTTGTACTTGGGAGGTTTCTCAATAGGGTTGTCACTCCCAGTGTGGTGTGATTCTTCAGTGAAGAGGAGAAGCAGGCGATTATTGAAGGATACAAGAGGAAGCTCAAGTGAGAAAGAATGGGGGGGGGGGGTAGGCGTAGGAGGGCTTGTATGGGTTGTTGTACTCGGGATGTCTCTATACAGCTTCGTGACTCCCAGTGTGGTGTGGTTATTCAGTGAGGAAGAGAAGCAGGCTATCATCGAAGGGTACAAGAGAAAGCTCAAGTGAGTAACGGGTGGGAGGGTTTGTGAGGTACTTGGGAGATATCTCCCTATAGCTCTGTGACTCCCAGTGTAGTGTGGTTCTTCAGTGAGGAGGAGAAGCAGGCTATATTTGAAGGCTACAAGCGGAAGCTCAAGTGAGAAAGAGGAACGGGGTAGGAGGGTGTCTGTAGGTTGTTATATTTGGCTTGAAATGTCTCTTCCCTGTATACCTTCTTCACTCCCAGTGTGGTGTGGTTCGTCAAGAGAGGGAGCTCAAGTGAGAAACTGGGAGGGTTTGTGAGGTACTTGGGGGATGTCCCCTATATAGCTTTGTCACTCCAAGTGTGTTGTGGTTCTCCTTCAGCGAGGAGGAGGAGGAGGCGATCATGGAAGGTGTTTTTGAGAATTCTCAAAAACACCTTGTGGTTCTCCTTCAGCGAGGAGGAGGAGGAGGCGATCATGGAAGGAAGGGTACAAGAGGAAGCTCAAGTGAGACACCGGGGAAGGGAGGAAGGGGAGGGAGGGGTTGTGTGGGTAGGTGGGATCGTAGGGTACCTGGGAGACTTTTGAGTCGACTCAAAAGTCAACTTGCTTTTGAGTCGACTCAAAAGTCAACCTGGGAGATGTCTTCTCCTCCTCGTTGTACAAGGGCACAGCGTTGTGACTCCCAGTGTAGAGTGTTGGTGTCTTTGTTCAACGAGGAGGAGAAGCAGGCGATCATTGAAGGACACAAGAGGAGGAAGCTCAAGTCAGAAAGACACAAGAGGGGGGGTTGAGGAGGGGGGTTAGAAGTTGAGACATGAGTTTGAGTGCCTGTGGGGTTGGGTGGGGTGTGTGCGTGCGCGTGTGTGTCTGGAGTGTCTATGACAAGGGTCTAGGACAGTTTGTTTTCCAACAAGAACACTTGCTGTCAATACTGTGATTACGGCCACAGCCAGTGTCCATTTCCATCATCCTCTTCCTTCCTCAGGTCGCACAGACTGTTCCTTCCACCTCCTCCACACCTTTTCCACAGTCACAGACTGTTCCTTCCACCTCCACACCTTTTCCCTCACCCCCTCCCTCTCTTTCCCTCCACAAAAGCACTGTTTGTCGCTACTTCAACTACTGATTGCCACTAAATGCCCATTCCACCCTTCTCCATGCCTTTCCTCACCCCACCCCCACCCCCCCCCCCCTCCCTGCCTCCCCCACCGGAGCACTGACTGTCGCTACTTCAACTACGGCAGCGGCCAGTGCCCCTTTCCTCATCATCTTCCTTCCTGCACACCTGTTCCCTCCTCTCCTTCCCTCTCACCCCCCCACAGGAACACTGATTGCCGCTACTTCAACTACGGCAATGGCCAGTGCCCCTTCGGCACCAGCTGTTTCTACAAGGTGCTTCTCTCTCGCCCTTTCCTCTCCTCCTTGGCCATCTTGCTTGCCCGTCTTACATGGTCTCTGGTGACGTCCAAACCCCCCTTCGGCACCAGCTGTTTCTACAAGGTGCTTCTCTCTCGCCCTTTCCTCTCCTCCTTGGCCATCTTGCTTGCCCGTCTTACATGGTCTCTGGTGACGTCCAAACCCCCCTTCGGCACCAGCTGTTTCTACAAGGTGCTTCTCTCTCGCCCTTTCCTCTCCTCCTTGGCCATCTTGCTTGCCCGTCTTACATGGTCTCTGGTGACGTCCAAACCCCCCTTCGGCACCAGCTGTTTCTACAAGGTGCTTCTCTCTCGCCCTTTCCTCTCCTCCTTGGCCATCTTGCTTGCCCGTCTTACATGGTCTCTGGTGACGTCCAAACCCCCCTTCGGCACCAGCTGTTTCTACAAGGTGCTTCTCTCTCGCCCTTTCCTCTCCTCCTTGGCCATCTTGCTTGCCCGTCTTACATGGTCTCTGGTGACGTCCAAACCCCCCTTCGGCACCAGCTGTTTCTACAAGGTGCTTCTCTCTCACCCTTCCGCTCGTCCTTTGATATCTTCCTTGTCATGGTCCGGCTTATGCGGTCTCTTTTGACGTCTAAAGATTCCCTTTGGAACTAGCTGTTTAAGGTGTGTGTTTCCTTTCTGCTTGTCCTTCCGTTTGTGTTCGTCCTTGCATATTCGTTCTTAGGTGGCCTCTGTTCCATTGTATTGTCTCCTGCCCTTAGCCTATGAGTATCCTTACCTCCCACCTCTTCGTCCCCCACACATTCTCTCATCTCCTCTCTCCCACTCCCAATCTTCCTCTCGCTGCTTTTTTTCTCTCTTGCCTTGTTTCCTCGTTTTGGTTTCCCCTCTCCCTTGTCCATTCATTTTATTTTGGTTTCCCCTCTCCCTTGTCCATTCATTTTTTTTTGTCTCCCCTCTCCCTTGTCCATTCATTTTATTTCTCCATCCCTCCATTTTTCCCCCTTAAACCCCCCTCTCCTCCCCCATTCCTCCCACCACCATGCACTCCCAGCCCGCATATTGGAACGGGCGGCCGGAGGAGGAGGAGAAGCGCCTGAAAAGTACATATTTTCCCCTCCTTCACCCCCCAAACCTCTCCCTCCCTCCCACCACCCCGTGCTTGCAGCACGCATACCGGGACGGGCGGTTGGAGGAGGTGAAATTGCGGCACCTGTCTTCCGCTGATGGGAGCGCTGTCATTTCAAGAGACATCAGGTGTGTATGGAGTTGCATGGAAGATTTCATGATACTTCAAAATATTAATACCAAGTTGAATGAAAATGCATGCTGTGTTTCGTGTTTCTGACTGTACTGAAGAACCAGCTCCTCATTGTTCTACACTGTATGCTGTTATATCAATTGGCAGGTTATCTGATTTCTTGGGTAATGTTGGCCAAAGACGATGAACCTTCTTGAGACTCCGTAGATATCTAGTCAAGAATAAAATCGATTTCTCATAGTTGTAGTCCAAACATATATGAAATCAGGAGTTACCTACCAGCCTAACTGTCTACTTTCACCCCTGCGAAAGGGCATGTTTAACTAAATCTCTAAAAAATATACCTTGAACTGCATTCCGTATATGTAAACTGGAAGTGTACAGAATTTAGAAAACCACTCCGGAGATTTTGCGTGGAACGAAACTAATCCATAGTAAACTGCCGTAGATCCCAAGGTCTGGTGCGAGCTGCTGATGACTGATTTTAGGCAAGCTTGAGACGCGTTCCCCAAGAGGTTACTGCGGGAATCCCGGAGAGTTTGTCCGTTAACGCGACACGCGTGCAGGGGACGCACTGCATTATGGCGTCGTCATTTCGCATCCCATCGCTCGCTCGGCTCGCGAGCGTCTCGCTGTTCGTTCTGTCGCTAGCGTTCGTCGCATGCCGTCGCACGGCGGCCGTCGTGCTGCTGGTGGAAGGCAAGGAGTGCCTAACGGAGCACCTAGAAGCAAACGAGGCGGTGACGGGAAGCTTCGTGGTTATTGACGTCGACAGCGCGTGGCTTAGCGACGCGGGAACCATCGACTTCGAGGTCCGTCGTACCCTGGAGCTGCATGCAGCACATCAAGGGTGGAAGTCAACTTTGTGCCACCCTTGATTCAAAGTTGACTTTTGAGTCGACTCAAAAGCTTCCACCCTTGGTTCAAAGTCGGTCAGATGCGGCTGGGTCAGACCGTTGACGGTCGATATGAAACCTTTGCCGAACCTGTTGGGTTGGAAGGGAATGCTGCGACTCTATCCAACCTCTTCCTTTACGGTGCCTGGCCGATCAAAGCGGTTATCAATTTTATCGCCAAGCCGTGCAGGCCTTTAGTCAGAGGTCACCAAGCCCACTGCATCAGCACGTCATTGCTCATGCAGCTCTTATTGTGCCGGTATATTGAGGGTGTTACATTTCTTTCATTACATTTCAGATCAATGCCATATCACAATCTGCGTTTCAGATCCACAGCACACCGCAGCAACCACGGCTCCAGTTCAAATTTCATGCTCTCAGAAACCACGGCTCCTGCCTCTTCCCATCTCTCACTCTCATCTAACATACTATTTCTGTCCACGTGTTTTCCCTTGTACTCCCCCACGCTCCTCTCGTCAGATCATAGGCCCACACAACCTGAAGCTGTACAGTGCAAAGCACAAGTCGGAGGGCAATTTTCAGTTTCGGTCCGTCCATGTACTCAAGCGGCTACAACTTCTGCATCTATCCAAACCGCCCTCTCCTTCATTCACTCTTTCTGTGCATGCGTTTTCCCCATCCTCGATTCAGATCATAGGCCCACACAACATGAAGCTCTACTGTGCAAAGCGCAAGTCAGAGGTCAACTTTCAGTTCCGGTCCAAATACTCGGGCGACTACAGCTTCTGCCTCCATCCAAAACTCCCTCTCCTCTCGCATTGACTCTTTAAATGTACGCGTTTTCCGCCTCCTCGTTTCAGATCATTGGCCCACACAACCTGAAGCTGTACAGTGCAAAGCGCAAGTCGGAGGACAACTTCCAGTTCCGGTCCATGTACTCGGGCGACTACAGCTTCTGCATGGACAACACGGACCACATGGCTGCCACCGTGCAGCTCAGCTACCACATCGGACACAAACCACACACCCATGAGGTGGCCAAAGATGGTACGCTGTGCAACGAGTGCTTGTATGGGGGGGGTTGGAGCTGGGGGATGGAAGGGGGGGAATGGAAGGCGGGATGGGAGGTGGGGAACGGGAGGCGGGGAATGGGAGGTGGGGGATGGGAGGGGGGGGGATGGGAGTTCCGGTCCATGTACTCGGGCGACTACAGCTTCTGCATGGACAACACGGACCACATGGCTGCCACCGTGCAGCTCAGCTACCACATTGGCCACAAACCGCACACCCATGAGGTGGCTAAGGACGGTGAGTCGTTGACACCCATGACATTCCCCAGTTTAACAAGCTGGTCATCTTTTTTTTTATCTTTTTTATTTTGAAGGCCCTACTTTCTGTCAACTTAGGACACTGCATGTGCTCATTATCGTTATATCTCCAATTCATACTCTCCCGCTTCCTTGCCTTCTTCAGAGCACATGCAGGGAGACCCTGGTCAGGTGGAGTCAATCCGTTTCGGTCTGGTTCTGCTGCAGCAGAATCAGGCCTACTTCCCGAAATCCCTTCCAAACCCCTACTCCTCCTCGTCCCGCTTCCTTGCCTTCTTCAGAGCACATGCAGGGAGACCCTGGTCAGGTGGAGTCAATTCGTTCCGGTCTGGTTCTGGTGCAGCAGGACCAAGCCTACTTTCAAGCCCGCGATGAACGGCGACGGAGAAGTGAGTGCCTTTTGCCTTCGTTTGCCCTCTTCTTGTTAATCCTTCTTTTCTCTTTTCATGTAGACCCCCCTCATCACTCATCTTTGTCTTCCTCATAGTCGCCGTGGCCTTATAGCTAAAAATGTTATGTCATGCGTTTATTGTAAGAGTTTGCCGTGGTGTGATTGCTTGCAGTATGTATCAGGGGCCTCTCCTTCTGGAAAACTGGTTGCCTTCACATCACACCCGTGTGTTTGTGTGTTTGTGGGTTTCTGCCATTTGTTGTATTTGTGGGCGAATGTGGCATGTTTGTGCAGCAAATGAGAGCACAAAGCAGCGGGTATTTTGGTATGCCCTGCTGGAAGTGTTGGTTCTTGTCCTTGCCAACGGAGCTCAAGTGCTTATTCTCCATCACCTCTTCAACAAAGCTGCTGCCAGAAGCCGCAAGTGACAACCTGCCAGAATTGCTGGATCAGCTGGTTACACTTCATAAAGCTATGAGGTTCTATTATCGCTGTATCTGTAAAGGAGTTAAGAACCTACGGTATAAGTGAGTTGTTCCGTATACAAGTGGAGGGCCTAATCTGTGGGTATGCAGTTGACGGTGTAGACCAGTTGTAGTGTCGTTTTGAATCCATTCCGTGCTCTCAGAGGTACAGATGCGTTTCTCATCTCAGTGCGTGAGTGCCAAACTTTCTGCACTCGAGAAATGTTCTTTGCCTCTAAACACGCCTCGAAGTTGCAAATCAAGTTCTCAATGCATGTGTTTCTCCCCTTCCTGAAAACTCTGCACTGATTCGTACATCGGTTCGTGCGTGGCATCCATGGACCCAAGGCCAAGTCCACGTGTAGTTCGTGATTTCGTCTAGCTTCTGCCTACGTGGCATCACTTTCCCTCCTAACAGGCAAACTGACTCGTCAGGGAGTCAAACCGCGAAACCAAATTACGCGGCTCGCTTGGGTCTTCCTCTTCACTCATTCCCTTATGCTCAATCCAACCTCCGTTCAAGCAACTCTCTCATTCGCCACGAAGGTTCGCGAGAACAATTCGCGAACTGCGAGACCATCTCGCAGTCCACAAAGTCTGTGTGTGCCGAAAGTTCGCCAACCGATAAGGGGAGAACTCCAATGTAACTCCCGATTCTGTCGAGCAAATCAGCAGCAGACCAGCATAGTCTTCCTTCTAGGGCATTTTCAAGGAACGATTCATCACTCTCCCGACATACTTCCTAGAAATCGTCCTACGAAGCACCAGCAGCGTAGCTGTTTGAAAAACAGAGAGACGGCTTTGCGTAGCTCGTTTCTAGGAACCATTTCGCCCTAAGCAGCTTATCCTTACAGAGTCTCCAACCTCTTAGTCTACTGGAGGTCAGACCTGAATCAAGTTCAGGCGAGATAGTCTGTCGTCGTTTCGCGGGCCTTTTCAGAATAAAGCTCCCTCCGTCAAGCTTCACGCCGTCATGGCCACGTCAGCAGCGAATACTGCCCAAATAGGCGCACGTTGCACACTGCCAGCGTCGCACAGTCAGACAGTGTCGCACAGTAGTAAGCGAGAGGTGACGACGATCCCGAGAGCTACCAGGCAGCCAGCATTTATTACAAACGCGTCGTCTCGACAACGTAGCCGGAGGTCCAATGACCGATTCGACTCCGCTTCTGTGCTGTCGGGAAATAAGAGCGGAATGTTCGCCGTTGGGGGGTCCAATTGCTCCGTTACACTACCTAGGATTAAGCTTATAACGAGCACTCCAGGCCAGCCCGCGTCGCGGCGGCTGTCTGTGCGAGCGTCGGCAGTTTCGAGGGACGGCGGCTCTCGCGAGGTGTGGGAGGTGCCGCCGTCGTGGAGCGATTTTCCCATCGGTAAGATCTTAAATCGAAAGTGACCACTAGTAAAACCGAGAAATAGCATATGAAGTCAATTGTCAGTAGAATAATTATAAAAAATATTGTACATAATCAGATGTAACAGTGACCCAGCCATGGCTCGCGGTCTACAGGTCATCCAGCCTCCCGCAGTCCAGCAGGTGAGGAGGTACTGTTCGAAATGGAGCGCGCTGGCCGTCGCAGCACGCGCCTACAGCTCTCCCGGACGGGGACCCTTTTCCCTCAGCTTCTCCGCAGCTTCCTCAGTTTCCCCCCATAGCGCGGAGTCCACAATATCGCAGGCGTGGCGGTTCTGTTCGAAATCGGGCGCGCTGACCGTCACAGCGCGCGCCTACAGCTTCCCCCTCCGTTTGCCCATTTCCCCTTTTCCCCGTACCCCGAGCAGTGCGCAATAGAGCGCGCATGCGCCGCCAATGCGCGCGGCCTAAAGCTTCCCAATTTCCGCCCTTCCCTCCTACGCCGTACATTCCGGCCTATTGCGGGCGTGGCGGTACTAGTCGCGATACAGCACGCGCTATCACAGCACGCGATACTGCCACTGCGCGCGCCATTCCCCCTACGCCTTGCAGTGCGCTCTATCGCAGGCGTGGCGGTACTGTTCGCGATGGCGCACGCGCTCGCCGCCACTGCGCGCACCGACAGCCTCTCCCTCCGCTTCCCCATTTTCCCCTTCCCCCCTCCTCTTCCGCGTTTCCCCATTCCCCTAACGCCTTGCAGTGCGCTCTATTGCGGAGTGGCGGTACTGTTTGCGATAGAGCGCGCGCTCGCCGCCAATGCGCGCGCCGACAGCCTCCCCCTCCGCTTCCCCATTTTCCCCTTCCCGCCTCGTCTTCCCCGTTTCCCCGTTTCGCCCATACGCCCATTCGCCCATTCCCCCATCCCCCTCTCCCCCCCCCCCCCCCCCCCCCCCCCCCGCCTTGCAGTGCGCTCTATCGCAGGCGTGGCGGTACTGTTCGCGATGGCGCACGCGCTCGCCGCCACTGCGCGCACCGATAGCCTCCCCCTCCGCTTCCCCATTTTCCCCTTCCCCCCTCCTCTTCCGCGTTTCCCCATTCCCCCATTCCCCCTACGCCTTGCAGTGCGCTCTATTGCGGAGTGGCGGTACTGTTTGCGATAGAGCGCGCGCTCGCCGCCACTGCGCGCGCCGACAGCCTCCCCCTCCGCTTCCCCATTTTCCCCTTCCCGCCTCCTCTTCCCCGTTTCCCCGTTTCGCCCATACGCCCATTCGCCCATTCCCCCATCCCCCCCCCCGCCTTGCAGTGCGCTCTATTGCTGGCGTGGCGGTACTGTTCGCGATGGAGCGCGCGCTCGCCGCCACTGCGCGCACCTACAGCTTCCCCGTGCCCGCGCCCGTGCTGATGCTGGCGGGAATCGGCGCGCTTATGGCGACCGGGCTTAAAGAGGCGGAGATGGGTGAGTGACCGGGGGGGAGGGGGAAACGGGAAAGAGGGAGTTGGGGGGAATGGCGGGGATCGGCGCGCTTATGGCGACGGACTTGAAGAGGCGGAGATGGGTGAGTGACCGGGGGAAGAGAGGGAAGAGGGGAAGGGGAGCCATTGGCAGGGTAAGGCGGCGGAGTGGGGTGCGGTTGATGGTGAAAATGGGCAGAATTGGAGTGAAAGCGAATGAAGCAGTAGCGAGCACGAGTGGGAGCAGGAATGTCGGACTTGAAGAGGAGGGCAGGGTTGGGTAAGGAGACGGGGTGGGGTGGGAGTATAGGCAGGCGTAGGAGACTGGTAATTTATTTTAAGAACTTGAGGAGACGTGATTTAGCTGATGCAACTTCGAAGCACGTTCTAAGCAATATGTCGAAAACAATTACTCATAAGAATCGGGCTGCGGATTATACCTTCATTATGGTTTTTAGCGAGCGCTCAAATGTGCACTCACTCACTCCCCCACTTCCTCCTCCCATTTCTGCCTCCTCCTTTTCCCGTTTCATGATTTGTTTCCACGTGGCAGTGTACGATTGGTGCTACCCAGCCATCTCGTTCTTCGACCAATGGATGCCGCTCTTCTTCGTCCCCTCCGTGGTAAGCCCTTCGTCTCTGCCTCTCTTCCTCCCATCTTCAAGCGCTTTCCCCCTTTTCCCTGCTCTCTCCCTACCCAACCCCTTACCTCCTTCCAACAACCTTTCTCCCCCACCCGACCTTACTTCTCCCCCCCCTCCCTCTTCCGCTCGTCCCACCCACCATCCTCAGCCTCGTTGCTTGGTCCCTGCCTGCTGAGCTGAGAATCATAAAAAGTGCCCCTTTATTGAGCTTCTTCGTTTTGGAATCTCCTATCAAACTCGTTTTTTAATATATTTATATAATAATTATAAGTAGTATTATGATGATGATGATTATTATTATTATCATTAATATACAATACAAAAAAAAAACCTTCGACGGGACGCTCCAGCCCACTCATAATCATTTTCACAACAATCACAAGAACGCCCCCCTTTCTCTCCTACTCTTCTTTTCCCTCCTCTGCCGCTCCCATTCCACCAGGCATCTATCGCTCTCGCCCCTCTACCCACCGGACTCGCCCTAACCAAGTCCATCGCGCTCCTCCTCTCCTCCTACCTCCTCACTCTCTTCCTCTCCGCCCTCGTAGCCCGCTCTATAGGCCAACTACTCGACTCATGGGGGTCATTTGCTAGCAGCCTGGCGGAAGGGAAGGGGAGGGGGGGGAAGCGGAAAAGGGGGCCTGCGGGGGACGGGAGCATGAGCGATGGAGAGAAGGTGGAGCGGATAGGGGACGCTGCGCGCATGTGGGGGAAGCAGGCCGCGCAGAAGGGCGCCAAGGCGCTGGCGCAGGCTGCTATTGGCGCGGGGGAGAAGGATGTGGCGCAGGTAAGGGGGGGGGGGGAAGGGGGAAAAAGGGGAGGGGAGCATTGGAATGCACACACGTGCATGTGAACACACACAGACGCACACAGTGCGAGACGCAAACAGAGAGACGCACAGAGGGGTGGCATGAGTACGGGGAGGGGAGAAGGTGGAGCGGATAGGGGATGCTGCGCGCATGTGGGGCAAGCAGGCCGCGCAGAAGGGCGCCAAGGCGCTGGCGCAGGCTGCCATGGGCGCGGGGGAGAAGGACGTGGCGCAGGTGAGGGTGGGGAAGGGGGGGGGAAGGGAATGCACACAGACATACACTAAAGCTCCCCCAATGGGCGTTTCTTTTTGTAAACTAAAAAACGGGGGGTTGAGGGGATATGGGGATGGGGGATGGAAAATGGGTGCATATGAATGCTGCAGACACACACTAGAGCACGGCAGAGGGGTGCCAAGGCACTGGCGCAGGGTGCTATGGGCGCGGGAGAGAGGGACGTGGCGCAGATGAGGGGGGAGGATGGGTGCATGTACTTGTACACTCATGCATGCATGCACATGTGCACACGCGCGCGCACACACACACGCACACGTGTACACATATTAATCATTGGACAAAGGGGCAAAGCTATGGTTAGTGCTCCTTGCCGACCTCAGTCCAATCCTATCTATCTCTCCCTTTCCCCTCTTTGCTCCCTTCCTTGCTTGAACCTCCCTCCCTCTCTCCCTCCCTCCCCCTTTACCTCCCTCCCCCTCCCCCTCTACCTACCTCCCTCTCTCCCTCCCTCCCTCCCTCCCTCCCTCCCTCCCTCCCTCCCTCCCTCCCTCCCTCCCTCCCTCCCTCCCTCCCTCCCTCCCCCTCTGCCTCCCTCCCTCCCTCCCTCCCTGCCCTTCCCTCTCCCTCCCAGTTGGCAGTGAAAGCAGCTAAAGCGCTCGACAAGGTGGCAGACAGCATCAAGACGCCAGTCAGACAAAAGCTGCCGCCGCTCCCCCTCTCCTCCGCCAAGTACCTTTACCTCGCTGCGGCCCTCATGCTCTCGCCCGCGCTCCTCACTCCCGTCCCCACTGCCCAAATGGTGAGTGCACTGCTTGCCTGCTCCCATGGTAACTAACTGTCTGTGTTGAGGCATCTCTCTCCCTGCCCCTCTCCTCCGCCAAGTACCTCTACCTCGCTGCTGCCCTCATGCTCTCACCGGCGCTCCTCACCCCCGTGCCCACCGCCCAAATGGTGAGTCCACCCCCTACCTACCTGAATGTGTTCGTGAGGCATCTTACGCCCTTCCCCTCTCATCTCCCTGCCCCTCTCCTCCGCCAAGTACCTCTACCTCGCTGCGGCTCTCATGCTCTCACCCGCCCTCCTCACTCCTGTCCCCACCGCCCAAATGGTGAGTACACCGACCGCCTCCTAAGGCATCTCACAGCGGCAATGCCAGTGTTGAAGCTGTGGCTTCACCGCCTGTCCATGTGTTCGTGAGGTGTCTCAACCCCTCCCCCTCTCCTCCGCCAAGCCAAGTACCTCTACCTCGCTGCGGCTCTCATGCTCTCTCTCGCGCTCCTCACTCCTGTCCCCACCGCCCAAATGGTGAGTCCAAACCCAACGCATCGCAGGCCTAGCTTCACCGCCTATCTCTGTGTTAGTGTGGTGACGCGTCTCTACACTACCCTCCCGCTCTCCTCCGCCAAGTATCTCTCGCTCGCTGCTGCTCTAATGCCCTTCTCACTCCCGTGCCCACTTTTGAGGCGCCTCAAAAGTCGTGCCCACTTCCCCCATGGTGACTTCTCTGACCGCCTTCATGTCTGCCGCTGCTCACCTTCCCATACCGCACTGCACTCTCTTCTGTCTCGCTGTACCCCCATCGTGCCCGCTCCTTGCCCGCTCCTTGCCCGCTCCTTGCCCGCTCCTTGCCCGCTCCTTGCCCGCTCCTTTCCTGCTCCTTGCTCGCTCCTTGTCCGCTCCTTGCCTGCACCGCTCCTGCTCCTTTCCCTCATCTCGTCTTTTGAGGCGCCTCAAAAGTCGTCCCTCTGCTGTCCCGCTGTGCCCCATCGTGTCCGCTCCCCCTGCTCCTTTCGCTCATCTCGTCCTCCTCCTCTCCCCCTTCCCCACTGCAGGCAGCGCCGGGCCTTCTCCTCCTCTCTATCGCCGTCTTTCAGTCCGCCAAAACGTGAGTACAATGCGCATCTGCCTCTTTCCCAGGTCAACACCCCTTCGCCTCCCCTCACACCCCTTCGCCTCTCCTCTCATCTCACCCCGTTGCCAAAACGTGAGTACAATGCGCATCTGCCTCTTTCCCGTCCCCTCCCTCCCCCAACCCCACCCCCCTTCTCCGTTCGCATTTTCTTTTTCTTTTCTTTTCTTTTCTTTCTCGTCCACTCCGCCGCCGTACTTAAGCCCTCCCAGCTCTCCTTTGCCGCTCCCTCACCCCTTTGCCGCTTCCTCACACCTTCACATCTCCAAATACCCCCTCGACCCCCGCTTGTCCCGTCTGCCCCATCGACCCACTCCGCCTTCCCCTCTTCCTCCCCTCTTCAGCCTGCCTGCCAACGTGCGCTCGCTGCTAGTCCGCACAGTAGCAGCACGGGGAGTCGGGACGTCTCTCATGGCCTTTTGAGAATTCTCAAACTGTATCATACGCCCTGCTTCCTCTGCCGGCTCCCGCCCTCCTCCCCCTCTCCTCTCCCCATCCCCCCCCCATCCCCGTACTCCCACCCCCTCCCCGCCAGCCTGCCTGCCAACATCCGCTCGCTGCTGGTCCCCACAGTAGCAGCAGGGGGAGTGATGACGTCTCTCATGGCCATGTATGGCTCATACGCCCTCAACAACTGGCAGGCAGGCATCCGGCTCTACTCCCAAGGGGCAGGTGAGGGACTGGTGGGGGCGGGTGAGGAGTGGGGGGGCCAGGTGGGGGAACAGAAGGGCTATATGAGAGTGATGACGTCTCTCATGGCCATGTACGGCTCATACGCCCTCAACAACTGGCAGGCAGGCATCCGGCTCTACTCCCAAGGGGCAGGTGAGGCATAAGACATGGGGTTGCATGCATGGGGCATGGGGCATGGGGCATGGGGCATGGGGCATTGGGCATTGGGCGTGGGCATTGGGCGTGGGCGTGGGCGTGAGGTGGGGGTTGACTTCCTTTCTGTGGAACCCTTTCCTTCCTTCCTTCCTTCACTTCACCTTTCTCTCTTTCCTTCCTTCCTTCCTTCACTTCACCTTTCTCTCTTTTTTTCCTTCCTTCCTTCCTTCTCCCCTCTTCGACTTCTTCTGCTGATCCCTTCAGCCTCTTTCCTCCTTACCTCCCCTCATTCGCTCTCTTTCCTCCTCGCCTCCTTCACTCTTTCCCTTGTGCCCTTCCCTCGTCTTTCTCTCCTCCCCTCCCATTCCCCCTGCCCACTCTCCTTCCCCTTGGTCACACAGGTGCCTTTCTTGTGGCTCTGATCGGACCTGCAGTGGGGGCGTTGGGCTTTAAGGTGCGTGTAGTGTATTTATTCTGCTGCACTCATATCAAGGAGAGCACAAGGTAATTTGGCTTGGATCCGTCCCGCTCTAGGCCTATTGTGCTCACTGAGCCATGTCCGGATCTCGCGTAGGCCTATTGTGCTCGTTAAGCTGGTAATTGAAGATCTCTGGCTGGCTTTTAAGATGAAGACTTGACCTTTATCTTTCCGCATATCCTCTTCGCTTTCCTGTGCTCTCTTGACCACTCTCGCCTTATCCCCACAGGTATATTCACGGGAAAGTCTCTGCTCAAGAGAGTCTCGCTTGACCTTTCTCTTTCCTCCTTTCCCTCGTCCTTTCTATCCCTCTCCTCCGTCCCCGCCCCCCCCTTCTTTCCCACACCATTCTCACAGGTATTCACAGAGAAGTCGCTGCTCAAGAGATACGCGCTTGACATTGCTGCCACGTGTGCAGTCATGGTGCCAATGTGAGTGTGCCACGTCATCATGCCAGTATGAGTGTGCCACGCCATGGTGCCAGTGCGAGTGTGCTCTGATTGGCATGTTTTTGTGAAACATTCGGAAAAAAATATGAAGGATGCTTAGAATAGTTTTCGGGCACGTTGTCCTCCCTTATCTCTTGGAATAGTTTTTGGATTCCTCCCTCCCTTATCTCTTAGAATAGTTTTTGGATTCCTCCCTTACCTCTTAGAATAGTTTTTGGATTCCTCCCTTATCTCTTAGAATAGTTTTTGGATTCCTCCCTTATCTCTTAGAATAGTTTTTGGATTCCTCCCTTATCTCTTAGAATAGTTTTTGGATTCCTCCCTTATCTCTTAGAATAGTTTTTGGATTCCTCCCTTATCTCTTAGAATAGTTTTTGGATTCCTCCCTTATCTCTTAGAATAGTTTTTGGATTCCTCCCTTATCTCTTAGAATAGTTTTTGGATTCCTCCCTTATCTCTTAGAATAGTTTTTGGATTCCTCCCTTATCTCTTAGAATAGTTTTTGGATTCCTCCCTTATCTCTTAGAATAGTTTTTGGATTCCTCCCTTATCTCTTAGAATAGTTTTTGGATTCCTCCCTTATCTCGTAGAATAGTTTTTGGATTCCTCCCTTATCTCTTAGAATAGTTTTTGGATTCCTCCCTTATCTCTTAGAATAGTTTTTGGATTCCTCCCTTATCTCGTAGAATAGTTTTTGGATTCCTCCCTTATCTCTTAGAATAGTTTTTGGATTCCTCCCTTATCCATTAGAATAGTTTTTGGATTCCTCCCTTATCTCTCCTGGTTCTTCCTTGCCACCTTCCCTCTTGTCCCCTTTCTCCTCTACTCTCCTCCCCCTTCCCTCCCCCCTCCCTCTTCTCCCCAACTCCCATCACAGTCGGTTCATGGTGACAGCTCTGCTAGGAGGCTGCTCAAGGCAATTGTCCTTCCTTTCTAATCCTTCCCATCCCCCCCTCCCCTTTCGCACCTGCCCACCTTCTCCTCTCCCTCACCTTCTCCTCTCCCCACCCGTCACAGTCAGTTCATGGTGACAGCGCTGATGGGAAGGCTGCTCATGGCGCCCCCCATCGTCATCAACTCGCTCATCCCTTCACACGTACGTGTGTGGGTGGGTGCATGCGCTCCTGTGCTTGTCCTCCTGTACTTGCGGCCCGTGTGCTGTGCTCACACATGCATGCATGTGTTTGTGTTGTGTACTCCTTGTGTATGGCGACTAGCAGCATTGTCACCATCTCGTTCATCCCCTCACACGTATCTCACTATTGAGAAGGTGCCTTTGAGAATTCTCAAAAGCGGGTCTCGCCATTCAGATGGCGCCACTGCTCGTAACCCCTCCTTTCCTACCCACTATCCTTGGCCTTTTTCTTGTTTCCCTCCTCTTCGTACCGTTTCACCCGCAAACCACCAGACCACCCTGGGTCTAGCCATCGAGATGGTGCCTCTGCTCTCTGCCAGCACAGCCCTCGTAGTTGCGGGTGTGACTGTAGCTCCTCTTACCCCCTCCCTTCCTCCCTTCCCCTTCCTCAAATCCTGCCCCTTTCTGTCCCCACCGCCCCCTCCAACAGACCACCCTGGGTCTAGCCATCGAGATGGTGCCGCTGCTCTCTGCCAGCACAGGCCTCGTGGTGGCGGGTGTGACCATAGAGTCTCAAGCCTCCTCTCGTCTTCCCTATTCCCTCCTCTCTCCCCTCCGCCAGACCACCCTGGGTCTAGCTATCGTGATGGTGCCGCTGCTCTCTGCCAGCACAGTTTTTGTGCTTCTGATAACGTGTTCCCCTCCCTCCCTCCTCTTCCCCCCTCTCCCCCTCCAGACCACCCTAGGTCTGGCCATCGAGATGGTGCCGCTCCTCTCTGCCAGCACTGGGCTTGTGGTGGCGGGTGTGACTATAGCGGGCACCACCGGTATTAGCACGGCCAGAACCCTCCTTGATCAGTGGAAGGTACGAAGAGGGAGCGAGCCGGGGGGGGGAGGAGGGGGGGAGGGGGGGGGGGGGGGGGGAAGAGGGGAAGGGGACGGAGTGGGGAAGAAAGGTGTTGGTGTGCAGAGTGGGTGTGACGTGTGACAATTGTGGGGTTGGGAAGGGGTATGTGTGTGTGTGTGTGACCATCGGCATTGCCTCGCACTCCTTTATTGCATCTCGCACATGTGTACCCCCCTCTTCCATCCCCTCATCCATCCGTTCTTCCCTCTCCACTCTCCCCATCAGGTGCGGGACGCCATTCACAGGGGTCTGGCGGTGGGCATTGCCTCGCACTCCCTCCATGCATCTAAGCACCTGATAATCAAGCACGTGTTCTGCCCCCCTCTTCTACCTACTCCCCTCTCCACCCTCCCCATCAGGTGCGGGACGCCATTCACAGGGGTCTGGCAGTCGGCATTGCCTCGCACTCCCTCGGCACATCTGCTCTGGTACGTACGCCTCTTCAACAACAAGGAGCAGCTCTCTGCTCTGCTCCACCTGACTGCTTCTCTCCTCTGCTCTCCAACGTCCCTCCACACACGAGTTCCGTCACAGCTCTCGAACGTCCCTCCGCATATTGTAGAGGCGCAACTGATTGTAACACATGCGCCTTGTCCCTCATGTACCTGTGGAGGGACGTTCACATGCGCCTTGTCCCTCTCAAGGTCTTAATGGCAAAAAAACAGTCAGAAGCCATCACCACCTTTTGACCTGTCTAAAGGCAGTGGTTACCCATTTTTTACTTGTCTAGTTCCAGCCGTCACCCAGTTTTTCGCTCTCTAAAAGCACTCAACATTGTTTTTACCTGCCGCTCGCCCATTCCCCTGTCTGCCCTTTTTTCTCCTGTTTCAGGTTGCTGAGGAGCCCCGCTCTGCTGCAGGTAAGACTGGTGCAGGTGCTGACTGGTGCAGGTGCTGACTGGTGACAGTGGAAGTGGGGCAGGTAGGAGTGGGGCAGGTACCGTAGGAGTGGGGCAGGTAGAAGTGGGGCAGGTAGGAGTGGGGCATGTAGGGGTGGGGCGGCTTTTGACTGGTGCAGGTATGGACTGGTGCAGGTATGGACTGGTGCAGGTATGGACTGGTGCAGGTATGGACTGGTGCAGGTTCGTTTGTGATAGACATAGCAGTCGGTGCTCCTGCCGTCTCTTTACCCATCCCTCTCCCCACCCGTCCCTCTATCTAGTGCCAGGCCTGGCCTGCCTGCCTGCCTGCCTGCTCTCATCCTCATCACCACCCCTGCCTGCTCTCATCCTCATCACCACCCCTGCCTGTTCTCTCTTCTCTCTTTCATGCCACTAATCCCTGTCTCCGTTGCCCTTTCCCCATCTCACCCCCCATCCCTTCCCCCTTCTCTTCCCCCCTCCCCCCATGCAGTGACAGGCCTGGCCTTTGCTCTCAAGGGCACACTCAGTGTCATCCCCATCTCCATCCCAGCCTTTTTCTCTCTTCTCTCTCATGATGCTATCCCTAATCCCCGACTTCTCTGCCCTTTTCCCTTCCCTCTCCCCATCCCCTTCTGTACCCCTCTGCCTCCCCCCATGCAGTGTCAGGCCTGGCCTTAGCTCTCAAGGGCACACTCAGCGTTATCCTTATCTCCATCCCTTCCTTCCGGATTGCATGCCATTTCCCCGTAGCCCTCTATCCTTACTCCTCCACCCATCCCTCCCCCTTTCCCTCCTCCCGTCTCTCATCTCCCCCCCATGCAGTGTCGGGCCTGGCCTTTGCTCTCAAGGGCACACTCAGCGTGATCCTCATCTCCATCCCTGCCTTTCGGATTGCCCTGCTCCAACTGGCTGGCACTGCCTAATTGCATTCGTACAGTACAGTGCCATCTCATTATTATTCTGTTGTCAGTGGTATGTTTTTTTTTTTGCTCCTTATAATCTTGAGATGTACCGGTATTTTATCTAGCAGAAAAGTCGTGCACGAAGCTTATGTTTTGAATTCAGAGTTTCTTTTGGGTGAACCCATATCCAGTAAACATAACTTCCAAATCAGATAATGTACCGGTATGTAATCAAATAATATGATACAAGCAAGGAAATATCCATCCCAGATACCGGTAGCTGTAAGCATAAAACAGAATGTAGATGTTAAGCAAGCAATTTGTGACAGCTCAGAGCTTCTAAGGAGGATACGATATATTGCATGGTATGTGTGGTATCTGCCTCTGCATCTGTGTACTGAACCCATCACCTGTTTCTGCCACTGCAGCACTAGCTGCTCGTGCTACTACGGTATGTAGTGGTTGGTAATGCTGCAGCCGCAGCAGCAGCAGGTGGAGAAGTAGGAGCAGCAGAAGGGGCGGTTGTAGCAGAAGTAGGAGCAGCAGAAGGGGCGGTTGTAGCAGAAGTAGGAGCAGCAGAAGGGGCAGTTGTAGCAGAAGTAGGAGCAGCAGAAGGGGCGGTTGTAGCAGCGGCAGGTGGAGTAGAAGCGGCAGTTGTAGCAGCCACGGGTACTGTAGCAGGCAGTGAACTAGGGACAGCTGTAGCAGGAGGTGCGGCTGTAGCAGGGTCGGCAGGAGGTACGGCCGTTGCACGCTGAGTCAGGTTGCTGACAGATTGCTGAGCAGTTGGGTTGCTGGGAGCAGCAAAACCTCCTGTAGCCGCTGCTGCTGCTGCAGCAGCAGCAGCAGCAGCAGCAGTAGCTACACTTGTGGTTGCATCTGTAGCATTAGCCACAGTAGTAGCATCAGGAGCACTTGTAGCACCACCAGTGACAGTAGTAGCACCAGGCACAGTAGTAGCGGCACCAGGCATATATGCACCACCTGCCATCGTTGTCGTGTGTGCCACAGGTGTGAATAGACCATGTCTGGGTGCCGCCCTAGGCGGGCTTCGCAACATTAAGGGTAATTTACCCGAGATTTGCGCGGTCTCTGCACTAGGGCTCGCCCTGGGCGGGCTCACCAATATTCTGGGTGATTTACCCATTGGTGATGTGCTGGGTGGGTTTCTAGCACCGGAAATTCCACTGGGACTTGGAAGAAGAGGAATGGTAGCAGCACTGGGACTGGGAAGCAGGGGAATGCTACTAGCAGTGAGCTTGGGGCTGGGCACTCGAGGCAGCCTGAGAAGGTTGGGGATCCTGCTGGGACTGGCAACAGCTGAAGATGCACCAGCAGCAGCAGTGGCAGCGCAAGAAACAGTGCTGGCAGCTGTGTTGTGAGGTGCGGTGCTGTGGGGTACAGTGGTAAGCAGAGGAAGCACCAGGGCTGGTGGTTGTCGACTTGGCAGCAGCAGCTGTTGGTGTGGTGGTTGCTGTTGCGGTTGCTGGTGTTGCTGTTGCGGTGGCTGCTGTTGCCATTGCTGCTGCTGCTGCTGCTGTTGCTGGTTCGAAGGCTGCTGCTGAAACTGCTGTTCGTGATGCTTTGACTGTAATTGCTGTTGCAACAACGGTGGGTGCTGTTGCGGTTGTGGTGGGTGCTGGTGCGGTGGAGGTGGTGGGTGCTGGTGCGGTGGAGGTGGGTGCTGGTGCGGTGGAGGTGGGTGCTGGTGCGGTTGTGGTGGGTGCTGGTGCGGTGGAGGTGGTGGGTGCTGGTGCGGTGGAGGTGGTGGGTGCTGGTGCGGTGGAGGTGGTGGGTGCTGGTGCGGTGGAGGTGGTGGGTGCTGGTGCGGTTGTGGTGGTTGCTGGTGTGGTGGCTGTCTTGGCACTAAGAGAGGAGGAATCTTCAGCAGCGGTTGCTCAGCGCGTCTCAATTGACTTGGTTGACTGGGCTGAAAGGTTTGACTCGGTGGAGTGAGTTGACTGGATTGACCAAATTGATTTGGTTGACTGGCTTGATTGGGTTGACCGGGTTGACTCGGCTGTATGGGTTGACTGAATTGACTTGGGTGACTGGGTTGAAGGCTTGGGTGACTGGCTTGACTGGCTTGACTGGGTTGACTGGGTTGATTGGGTTGACTGGGTTGACTAAGTTGACTGGGTGGAATTGCAACCCTAGGAGACTGTACCAACGATGCCAGTGACTGTGAAAGCTGACCTGTCACACCCCCTTGCTGATCTGTCAAAGGCGCCTGCTGACCTGTCCAGTTTGGAGCATGGGTACTATGTGGTGTGGAGGTGTGTGGTGCGGTGGTGTGTGGTTGTGTGTGCGTATGATAGCTTGCACAAGTTTGGGAAGTTTTGAGCTGATGTTGTGGGGAAGCCTGCTGGAAAAGTGGCTGCTGCTGCTGTGGCTGCTGCTGCTGCTGCTGCTGCGTCTGCTGCTGCTGCGGATAATACTTCTGTTGCTGCTGATGCGGTTGTTGGTGATGGGGCGGAGGGGCAGGGGGAGGATGAGAAGGAGGAGGATGAGCAAGGGGAGGAGGACTGGGGAGAGCGGAAGGAGAGGGTAATACCGGTGTGGGTGGAAGGCTGTAGCTGTGTGGCTGGTATGCTGGGTGGTGTTGGCGGGTGAGTGCGTGTATTTGCTGCTGCTGCTGGCTGTTTGGCTGGTTTGCTAGGTAGTGCTGTTGGGTGACTCTGTGTGTGTGCTGCTGCTGCTGCTGCTGCTGCTGCTGCTGCTGCTGCTGCTGCTGCTGCTGCTGCTGCTGCTGCTGCTGCTGCTGCTGCTGCTGCTGCTCTTGCTGCTGCTGCTGGTTGTGTGGCTGGTGTGCTGGGTGTTGCGGCTGGGTGTGTGTGTGGGGGCTGGGCTGATAGGCTGGAACCAACACATACGCTTGCTGATGGGAAAATTGGGGAGTGTAAGATTGTGGCTGGTACTGCTTCTGTTGCTGTTGCTGTTGCTGGTAATGCGGTTGCTGTTGCTGTTGCTGCTGCTGTTGCTGTTGCTGTTGCTGGTAATGCGGTTGCTGTTGCTGTTGCTGCTGCTGTTGCTGCTGCTGTGGCTGCTGTTGCTGCTGGTACTGCTTCTGTTGCTGTTGCTGCTGCTGGTAATGCGGTTGCTGTTGCTGCTGCTGTTGCTGCTGCTGTGGCTGCTGTTGCTGCTGGTGTTGCTGTTGCTGTTGCAAGTACTGCTGCTGCTGGTACTGCTGTTGCTGTTGCTCCTGCTGCGGTTGCTGTTGCTGATGCTGCTGCTGTTGTTGGTACTGCGGTTGCGGTTGCTGTTGCTGTTGCTGTTGCTGTTGTTGTTGGTGATGCTGCTGCTGCTGCTGCTGCTGCTGCTGCTGCGGTTGCTGCTGCTGCTGCTGCATATACATTTGCTGGTGCTGCTGCAGCTGCTGCTGCAGCGTCGAACATACAGCAGCAGCAGCAGAAAGAGGATCAGGAGGAGCAGAAGAAGCAGCAGGAGAACCGAGAGGGAAATAGGAGGCCGAGGGAAGAGGAGCAGGAGGAGAAGCGAGAGAAGGGTGGGTTGCAGGAGGAAGCAGGGCAGTCGTAGCCTGGGCAGGGGTTGCAGGTAACCGAGCAGCACCGGCAGCACCAGAAGCACCAGAAGCACCAGAAGCACCAGCAGCATCATAGGTGGAACCAAAACCAGCAGAAGCAGTGGCTGCACCAGCAGCACTGGAAGCAGCAAAGCTAGCGTCAAAACCAGCAACAGTAGCACCTGCACCACCAGCACATGAACCCGCACCACCATCACCATTGGCAGCACCACTAGCAGCAGCACCATCGCCAGCAGCAGAAACAGCAGCAGTATTGTACATCCAGGGTACTAGCGTGTTGATTCGCTCCTGCAGCTGAGCCTGCATGGCCTCTATCTCCACCTTCAACGCTGCCTTCTCCTGCCGCAGCTCCGACTTCTCACTGGCAAGCTGGAAGGGAAAGGAAGGCGAGCGGAGGGTGAGGCACAGGGGGAGAGGAGACGCACATGGGCATTGGAGTCCCTCTCTCCTGTTGCTGTGCTTGCATGACCTCTATCTCTATCTTCAGTGCCGCCTTCTCCTGCCGGAGCTCCGACTTCTCACTGCCCAGCTGAGAGGAAGGGGCGGTGTGCGTAACGGGGAGAGGGGGGAGAGGGTACAAGCGAGCGTGTTGATTCGCTCCTGCAGCTGAGCCTGCATCGCCTCTATCTCCAGCTTCAACGCTGCCTTCTCCTGCCGCAGCTCCGACTTCTCTGACCCGAGCTGGAGGGTTTCGGGCAAGCGGAGGGTGAGACACAGGTGCACAGGGGGAGAGGAGACGCGCATGGGCACATGAACCCCTCTCTCCCGCAGCTGGGCCTGCATGGCTTCTATCTCCAGCTTCTACGCTGCCTTCTCCTGCCGCAGCTCCGACTTCTCACTGCCCAGCTGGAGGGATACAGGTGATGCAAACAAGGTGAGGGGAGGAGGGGAGGAGGGGACGAGGGGACGAGGGGAGGAGGGGATGAACATATGACCATGTATCAACGTGCCGTATTGCTCTGTACCGCACTGCACCCACCTCTTTGGACTCGTCCAGCAGAGCAGAGTGGCCGGACCGCAGGCGACACATGCTCAGCCTGAGCTGTTGCAGCATCACCAAGCCATCGCCCAGAATGGTCGCCTCGCCTACCATGTGGTACCGTGCTGTACCGCACTGCACCCACCTCTTTGGACTCGTCCAGGAGAGCAGAGTGGTCGGACCGGAGACGACACGCGCTCAGCCTGAGCTGTCTCAGCATGACCAAGCCATCGCCCAGAATGGTCGCCTTGTCGTTCTTCGGCCGCTCGGGGTCTGCGCTTTTGTGTGTGCATGTCATGTTATGTCATGTTATGTCATGTTATGTCATTCCATGTGTGCATGCCATGCCACCGATGCGAACATGTCATGTCACGCCACGCCATACCACGCCATGCCATGCCATGCCATGCCATGCCACGCAGTATAGGAACCGAAAACGATGCGGAGAGGACAAGAGACAAAGGTAGGAATGGGATCAGGGCGGGCGGGGGGGCGGAAAGAGGGGAAATGGGGAGGGGGAGAGGGAAAGGGGGCCAAGGAATGCACAGTAAGCGGGAATCCAAACGGGAAAGTCGGAACGGGAAATGAGGGGGGAAAGGGAAAGCGGGCTAGGGGAATGGGTGGCACGGTTTTGCATTGAGAACTTCAGCGATTTCTGCGGACTAATGGCGGAGGCGCAGGGGGGAAACGGGAAGGGTAAAAGCGGGATAACGGAAACGGAAAGGTGGGAAGGGGAAGCAATACGCGCTCAGCACGCCAGCGAGCTGACGTGGAGACGAGAAGCGTTCCGCCAAAGGGGGAGCGGAATGCGGAATGCGGAACGGGAGAGTTGAGGGGAAAACGGAAGCGGGAGACGCACCCAGCACGCCCGCGAGCTTCGCGAACTGATCGTTAAGTTAAGGCGCATAGGAGTGGGGAGGGGAAGGGGAAATGCGCGGAATGAAGAAAGGATGGAAGGCGGAGGGACGCACTGAGCACGGTCGCGAGCTCCGCAAATTGGTCGTTGAGGCGGTCACGAGGAAGCACAAGGGAAGGGGAAGGGGAATGCGCGGAAGCGGAAAGGCGCAAGGGAGGGGGAAGCGAGACGCACTCAGCACGGTCGCGAGCTCCGCGAACTGGTCGTTGAGGCGGTCGCGCCGCAGCTTCTCGCGGTCCGCCTTGTGCACCTTGCGCATACTCGTTGTAGTCACACTCGTTATAGTGGTCGACCCCGTTAGTGGCACTAAACCACGGTGATTTTTTCCGCCGGCTGCAGCATTTCCGCCTATACGAGCTCCCGCCGCCGCCGCCGACGCCGCTGCCGCTTCCGCGGATGCTGCTGTTACCGTCAAACCTCCGCCACTGCCACTCCCGTTTCTCGCCGCAGCGCCCGCCGTCGCTCCCCTCCTCCCCGCGTTTCCCTCCGCGGAGATTCCCGTCGATTCCGACTCCGCGTCGCGGCTCGAGTAACGCGCCGCGGTCGGACCCGTTGCTCCCCAAAGCGCGCTGGCGAAATCGCGCGTCGCCCCTTGCTGGGCCCCAGGCAGCCCGGCGGCAAACATGCCGCGGCTTTCACCGTGAAGCCCGCCGCCGATCGCGCCGTCGCGGAACTCAATCCGTGACGACTCTCTCTCTCCGTAACCGCCGGCTCCGCCTGTTGGGCCCATTAGGTTCAGCGCGACACTCGGCGGCGAATGCGGCGGTGAATGAGGCGGCTTCCCTGGGTCGTTCACGCGGGGTTTCTTTCCTCCTCCTCCTCCTTCTCCTCCTCCTCCGCCGCCGCCGCCGCCGCCGCCGACCCCGCAGCCGCCGCCGATCGAGCAGAGGCCGTCCGAAAAGCCGTACGAGCTGTGATCGACGGAGCTGGTGCCGCCAGTGCCGCCAGAGGCGCCGGAAGCGCTCGCTGCGGCCGCGCCGGCAGCGCCGGCGTCCTTACTACCGTGCGCACTACTATAGTGGTAGCAGCCACGGCCGCCGACACCGCCGCCGTCACTTCCGCCGTTTCCGCCGCAGCCGGCGTCCGCCGAAGTGGGACCCATAAATTCCACGGGCTAAAACCGCCAATTCGCGAAACCTCTGCGATTTTACCTACCAGCACGTTCGGCCAGTAACCGCCCAGACTTTGACCGAGACGGAAACGGTTGAAGGTCCGCCGGACAATTACCGCTTGGCGCTACGGTATGCCACGATCGTCTGACAATCGTTGGTCCCAATCATTGATATGACATGATGTCCCGAAGCGCCTTTGTATCGTACGGGTCGTAATTTTCTACTACTACCCCCGTCAACTAAAAGAAGGTCGGGCAGGAAATCTAGGTGCTGTAACAGCAGCGCGTTCTTCCTTCCCAGAAAGGATTAACGGCACGACCGGCGCGCGTTCTCCGAGTCTATTTTTGAAGTCCCTCAGGAAAGTATCAAGAGACGAGATTCCAAGCGCAGAGGCCGTTGGTTCTTTTGAATCATAACAAAAATGCCGGACGTCTCCGATCAGGACTCTCTGTGAGGAGAAGGAAGAGAAGGAAGAAAGGCAGGGGCTCAAGCAGAGAAACTCGTTCCGCCTGTCTCTCTTCGCGGGCTCCCTGTGCTGCCGCTGTGATGAATGAAAGAACACTGGACATGCTCCAGGACATGGAGGCCAGAAGGAGGGGGGACAGGGAGGGACTAAGGAGGAACGAGATACAGGACCGTCGAAAATGCGACGGGCGCGTGCGCGGACACGAACCACACGCGAGCCTCTGTGCGCCCGCCTCACGCAGCAGGAGCCGCGGAGCCACAGTCGCCTGGCGGGCGCGGCCGCACGCGCAGCCGCTTCGGCGGAAACATGGACGCCCGCGCGTGAACAACTGACCTCGACCGCACGTGAGGCAGTTTTACTCCACGCCACTTCCGCCCGCCCATATTGACTCGCGCCATTCTCCCAACCCAGCCTAGAGTAAAAAATCCCACGCGACGCCAACTCCAAGCCTGAGGGTGAACTGCGGCCGGGCCTAAAGCTTATCTGACGAGCCTACGCCGCCGCTCCGAAGCTATTAGGGTTCAAGACAAGGGTTCTGTCCCCATTCTTGTAGCGCCCTTCCAAAAAAGACTGCTAGCTACCGAACCGATTGCAATCTGGCTGGAGTAGGAGGATCAGGTCAGGACAAGGAGGCGACGAGGACCACAGTTTCAAACCGAACCAGACATCACGCACCAGGCAGCAACTAGGCCCTAGGTTCTCTCGGAGGGAAGGTCAGGGTAGCGGGGGAGACGGGGGAGATTGGCGGGAGGAGAAGAGGAAGGGACGAACCTTCGATCGGCACGATCGATGTACATACAGTGTGGTCGTTCGGGGGAGGAGCAAGAGGGCCTGCGCTTAGAAAGCCGCGACAAGACCGGCCATTGGATCCGTTTTCTGACGGTCCATAAACAGCGAGACGTGGTTGGATATTTGCAAAGCGGTGGGCGCGAAGGGGGAATACACGCGGACGGGAGGAGGGATGCAATGCAATGGGGGAGCGGAAACGAAGTTCGCCTTGGGGGATGCACAACCAGGAAGGGGGATGTTTTGATGGGCTGGCAGGGCAGAAAAAAAGGGCGAGGTAAAGGCGGCGGGGAGGGAGGGGGAAACCGTGGGAGAGTTTTGTTGCGCCTGGTTGGGTAAAGGAATCCGCGCCCCGAAACGCGGCGCGGGAATTTGACTTGAAGAGACGGACGGAGGTTTGGGCGATGCAGGGAGAACTGCTGTGGATTGGTGGACTGTGGCTGGCTGGTTGTGTGCTGGCGATTTGGCAGCACATGATGCATTCTGTGCAGGGATGGCTACTGAAACACCAAAAGGACAGGAAGGCGGGGTTGAATGAACAACGTTTTGTTCTCTGTTGACCAAGGTGGTGCAAAAAAATGCCTATACAAATGCGGCCCAGAGAGATGCTTGACGTTTCTATATATAAACAAGACGGTGCTGTTCGCCAGCACCTTTGAAGCCAAAACCCACGGGATAAAGACCGATCAGGAAGGTGGGTCTCGCCTTCCTGATCCCGTCAGTTAGGGTTCATTTACCTCCGTCAGCCTGGTCAGCCCGTAAAAAAGCTGCCCGAGCCTCCCCTACCGTCCAAACCAAAAACCAAAGTGGGGGTCTGGCGAACGCCCCCATTTGTCGATCAAATCAAACTGCTCGACGGCATATGGAAGCGGGGACGCAACTTCGTCCCCAGGCAAAATTCCCTCCCCAAGCTATGCCATCGCCATCCCCCGTTTTTCAAAGGACATCGATGACACAGCCGTTGCATTGCCGTTCAGAGAGGAACCTCAACGAGCCATTTGTTTGACAAATGGGGGTTCGTATACCCCCCATTTTTCCCCTCCCGGACAGATGAGTCTGAATTGTGACTGGGCCTGTGCACGAGGTGGCGGGGGTTGTATTTGAGTAGAGTTATTTTTTATTTGCGTTTTTTACCCAACGCGAGCACTTTTTGGCCCGCGGGCACGCTGAGGTCAGTGAAGCTAAAAGTTCGCGCCATTGGGGGGAAGGTGGGGATGGAGGTTCCCGATGCGGTTGCGTAATTTCCCGTTTCGGGATCAGAAGTTTCTCGAGTGGCATTACGCCCAAACCTCGGAGGTGGGTTCCGCCTCCGTTTCCTGATGCGGTCGCGATGTCGATGCCATCGTTTTCATTTCGAATTTCCGTGTGCTGGCGAACACAGCCGTCATGATTTCCAACCAGGCACACTTCATTCCGCGAACTTTCTCCAAGCTCTCCGCTATGGCTCCTTAGGAGAACCTTACCTCAACAAATGTCCAGCTTACCTCAACCAGTTCAGCAATCTGAATATATTTTCTGGGATCTACTCTTCAAGGGCTTGTTTACGATACCAACATTGTGTTCAAACAGAGAACATCGGTTAGTCGTAACGTCACTTGAGAATATCTGTTTTTTCAGGTTATAAAGCTGCTTTTAAGCTCAAGACATAGAGTTCATCGCACGAAGAAATGTGGCTTCCAGCAATTAGCTGGAAGCCTTCCTGGTGACTCCCGATTTCGGGAGTCCTGTCAATCTGCTTTCAATACGGGGGGGTAATTGTGGGGCAACAAAAACACCCAGCAGTCAATATGCGCAGTGCCAAAACCAACCTGCGAGGCGACTGAAGGGTGTAAGTTGCGCATCGCATGTCAGTTGGGGCGAGCTGTTCGAGTTTGTTACCATCGGAGCCGAAAACGAGACCATCGCACATGCAAGGCTTGAGCAGTTGCGTTGTTACCACGCGTAACATTCGGGTTACCCTATATTCTTAGAAAGTTACAAATCAAACAGTATTCTAATTAAATAAAAATGTAATATAATAATTGAGATAAATACACTACTGGATAAAACATTGAATGTATAAAACCAGGATAGAATGCGCATATTATTGTAAAATATTACAGCAATCGGTCTCGCACCACATTATGAAACGTTTTTGTTGACAATTAAATATATTGAAGCTGAAAGTACATGGCTAATTCATAAATGCCTAATGCCACATCACTACACTAACCAGGGAACAAGCTTAGCACGCTGTATATATTTCTATTCTAAAGGACTCTACCTAAAACTCATGTGCTTCCTCGCTGAAACTCGATAGATTATCAGCTGTTAGACGAGAAAAAAGTGTCACGCAGAAAACGCGATAACAACCACAGCTACTTACCGTGTACGAAAGGACGGAAAAGTGTCGTAATAAATATGCCATGGTCCATAAAAACGCTGCATAAAACGAGAAGGAATACCATGGTTGATAAGAATGGGAACAAGAATGCGTCACATTGACGAAACTCACCCGAAACGCTGGACCACGCATAAAGGCTCCAGGCGTCGTCACCGTCTTCGCCCAAGCTTCACTGATTTCGCCCAGTAAAAGCCACACTTCGCGACTCAACAGCACCTCACGAACTTTCTTCAATAGATGGCAGGTAGCAGCATTCAGCCTCAGGATAAAGTACTTCACGATCTGAAGTGCGAGGAGCTGACAGTATAAGACGTGGCAAGGAAATAGACAGCGTCAGTGAGAGAATCAATAGATGGGGAAGCATAGCTATTGTTGAAGGATGTGTTAAGCTTATAGAAAATATATGAAGCTTAACATAGCGAAACGGATACAAACACCGACGAAGAGCACAGGTAAGGACGACACAGAAAACCCTCACCGCTAGTCACGGCGGCGTCGTGCCGAACACGAGGTTGCGCTTGTTCGTCGCGAAGGGAGGTGTCCGAACCATCGTGCACTAAGTCCTCGTTGAAAAAAAAGCACTAACACAAATGGAACACAAGTTCAACACGAGACTGATATTGCGGACTTTGTTCCTTCCCTTCGAAGCTGTGAGGTGAGGACCCTTGACAGTTGGGGGAAACTGGTTCCCCGTCAGAAACCAAGTCAAACCAGATGCTGCCCGGATAAAACATCTCAGCATTTATGCGGACTAATCTAGAATAATCAATCCTGCCTTATTGATGCTGCTTTCGTTAATATCGGGCAGATAGAAACAAGCGACAATAATAGAAGAGAATGTTCCGGAGGCAAGGCAGCGAACCAGATTCCTTGGGCGAAGCCAGGCTGGATGCTTTACAGTCCACACACTCACTTATCAGCGCGACGTGGGTTGCAGCGAGTGTGCGTCACCCCGATGCACACATCTGTCAGAATAGTGGCATAAGTAGGAGTAGGTAGTTGGGTTTAAGTGGGCCTAGGCTTAGTAGCCTAGGCCAAGGGAGTCGAGCTAGATTGTGCCAAGGAGAGAGAGTCGAGAAATGAGAGGGGAAAATGGATGTTCACTATAGCACTAGGGTACATATAGCAAACAAAGAGGTGCACCACCTATAAAGTTAATATCTACACTACAGCTAGAACTACATGCAGGTATAAGAATATAATTCTGACAACATCAGCACCTAATCGACGGACAGGATGTAGGGATGAGGTGGGTTGGTGGGTTGAAGTTCCACCTTGTGCGAGTCTGTCAAGATTCCACGCGCCTTGGGACGACCTGAGTCCACTCGAGCATGAGTGGTGATTGGTCAAAACCATGCCCCCATCTGCCATCTTGTAAATCTTTGTCGACACAGCAAAGCATTTTTGGGATGAGGTTGTTTTGTTGAGAAATCGTATTACTGCACGGTTGAGAGAGATGTATGAAGTAAAAGACAAAAACATATGTGATTACAATCTGATCACAAATTAAGTGTATAAGTACAAGTGCAGTTGAAGATGAACTCCGATTATATTAATCAAACTAAATTTTAGAAATGTAACATTCATAACAATTCAGTCAAAACAACTAAACATAGTAAATATTATAAACCCTAAACTGGAGACTTCAACAATTGGCTGCGGTATTGTAAAATAAAGTAATTATTATACAGCGAACATCACAGTATTAGTTTCGTGCGGGATGTTCTAACACCACCGCACCGTATTTCACCGCGAGGTGTCCATCGATCCAACGGCTTGAGTTTTGCGCAGATAGCCCGCAAACTGTTCGCTGTCAACCCGAACCCAAAATAAGGTAACTGCGGGTGATCATTGGCAGCTCGGAAACCGAGGGCAATTAGAAAAAAACACGAAATGCAAACTGCAGGGACACGATATCGCCGAGCTAACCACCGGCTGTTTCCCAGCACACACCAGCAAAGTTGCGATGTTACTCCAAGGAAGCTTCAATGGTCGAGCTCATTTTAAACCGTCACCCAAAATGGGACCTGAGAATCAAGACGTTTTCACGGAAAGTCAAAAACTGCAAGTACAAGGAAGCTGGACTACGAAATATTTTCAAACTATCAGTTTTTGCTGCCATCTATCAACCACCAGCGAAGAGGAAGAAAGCTCGGAAGCAAGCGTCAGACATTGATCAAGTGGTTTCACAGGCTAAGATCATGGCTGGATCTATTTCAGGTCGTCACCCAAGATGGCATCGAGAGAGATTTGCATCCTCTGGAAAACGCGAGAAGTATTTTTTCAAGGAACCAGAGCAACGACATTTGACAAGTTCAGCTGCCATTCAGCGACAAAAACCACAGCTAAATAAGGATAGCCAACCACTGACACGATCGACCAAGTCGGCTTCACAATCTAACTTCCAGGAAGCGAGCGTTATGGTATCTACAGATCGTGAAGATTTTCCTACAATCAGCGTGACTGCGGAAATGATTGGAGACGCAACATATTTTTCATTGAATGACCAAAAGGCTCACGAAGTGGATTTGAGCTCCGCTCGGAAGTTGTTGGAAACTACGCTGCAAGAAGAATATTTGCAACTAGAAGATATTGACTTCGGTTCTTTGACAGCTCATCGTTACCATGGATCAGGAGGCAAGAATAGAGAGGGTTCTACGTAATTTCATGACACTAATCTATGGCGTCACGGGTTGGAAACCCTGGAGTTAAGAGAAACGTGGCGTTGCGTCGGAACAGGTGCAGAAGCTGTGGGAGCTTTCATTCGTCGTCATCGTCGGAAGCTATGGAAAGCTGCTGCATCACCAGGCCAGCGGGTTCACCCAACCAAGATTGTGGACAAAACCGCTCCTCACCGCTCTCAAAATGATGCAACCTTCAAAGCAACCAACTCTCTTCAAATCAGTGTTGAAGTGATTCAGCGGGGCACGAAACAAGCCAGCATTGTTGCTAGAGTATTCCCTAGCGGGCAGGATGAAATTTTCAGGCGCCTGATTTATAAACCACCGTAGAGGTTACCGCGAGGGTACGGTATGCTACACCCTCTAGCCCGGTTACGACCGACGGTGTTTTTGCGTTGTACGTTGTATAATGCACTTTCACCTACAATATATATATACATATAAGACATGTAAAACGGTTGAGAAGGGTATTGAGCATAAGTGAATTATGCAAATATTAGTAATATACAGTGCTATTATGCCGTGGAACCACAACAGCTATATTCTGTAGACACGGTCAGATGGGGATAACAGGGTGGATGTGGCCTCGGGTTTCAGAACAACCTGGGAAAGCAAACAACTTATAGTGTGGTTATATATGTATCGGGAAAGTACATGCAAGCTACCCTGTTATCGGAACAATACAATAATTCATCCTTGTGACTTGGGCGAAATTCTATCAAGCATACTACAAGTTTCTTTCACGTTTCATCCTGACCAGAAATTTTGTTTGCCACGTTTTCGTCACAAAATTTCAGGGGAGGTTGTAGGAAGAATGATTAGGGCGGGGACAGAGACAACTAAAACCCAATGGGAAACAGTGGCAACTCGGAGATTCATAGCTTGAACGATCTACGTTATTATCCGCTGTGAGGGCTTTGGAGGTGTAAGTTATTCCTCCAGTAACTATGACTCGAGCAGGGCGGCGACTAGCGAGGGAAGAGAAGCGACCGCGGTAGGCAACGAAGCCGCTGACGATACGACAGCATAAACAACACGCGAGTAGACCAACGGGAGCGTCGATGTCGAGACCGACGTAGTAACGTAAGGAGGAGAAGGGAGAGCGGGGGCAGTCGGATCGTCGTCCTCAGTAACAAGCAACCGAGTCTCCCTGCGATTAAGCCGTCTTCAGGGAAACACGATTTCCAGCCGATGCCGGCCCATGCTCCAACGACAGCGTCTCGTAGTAGATGGCCTCGACGGTGGTGACGATGCGGTTCTCTGTCGGCTCGAGCATCTCCCAACCCTTGACCGTTGGCGAGACACCAATGTGGAGCCCCCATCGTGCATTCGGTGCCAGCTTCACGCTGCGCTGATGCTCGGAGACCATGAACTGCACCATGCAGCCCCGCATGCGGGCCATGGTGAGGTCCGGCTTCGCGGCGTACATCAACTCATGCGGTGTCGTTCCTGTAGGCAGTGAAGATCGTTCGAGGCAGTTGCGTACCCAAACGGATTGGCGAAGGGCGAGGTGCCACCAGTGGTGTTGCACGCCCATGCGAAGGAGCATCGTCCGCACTGCTTCGACGATCGTGCGGATCTCCCGCTTAGCCATCCCCTTCCGCTGCTGCAAGTAGGGGCACATCAGATCGTGGATGATGCCCTTGTGCTCGACAAAACCGATGAAGGTGCGACTCAGGAACTACCACCGCTATCTGATCGGAGCATTTTCATCGACCTCGTGATTTGTCGCTCCACCACCTCCCGCCACTTCTCAAACACTCCCAGCGCATCGCTCTTCTTCGTGAGCGGATGCACCCACACGAAGCGATTTTTGCGGTCTTTGAGGAGGAGGAAGTAGATGGTGGCTACACGAAAGGGTCTGCATAGGTCGATGTGGACGACGTCGAACGCTCTCGGTTTCGGAACCCTTGTCAGGGAAGGTGTGGCGCACCAACTTGCCGCCGACACAGGAAACACATAACAAGTCAGCGCCGGTCGACGGCTTAATCTCCAAGCTGGCGGCGGCACCTTGTGCCGCCGTGCGCTTGATCGTGTCAACGCCGGCATGCGCAAGCCGTATGTGCCGCAACGACGAGGAAATCATCAGTAGCGCAATTGTCTCCATCAGCGGCGTCGCCGACTTCAACGAGCATGGCCGTAGGTCGGTGCAAAGAACCCGGCCGGTGAAGCGTGCACGACCAAGCCACGGTGGATACGAGAAGAGTCTTGTCGCCATCGTCCTGCAGTTTCACAATTTTGTCCTTCATCTAGCTGGATGTCAGGAGATTCGCCTGCACGTCGGGAACATACAACATATCGGGGATGAGGATATGCTTTGCGGCCTCGACTTGCAGCGCGACGGTGACACGACATTGGACAACTTGTATCGTTCCGTTGAAGCCGCGCACATGGCTAGCATTGCCTCCTGGCTTCATGTCGATGAAGGCCACGCGAGTTCCCTTCAGGTGATGGGAGCAGCCGGTATTGAGGAGCACAGCAGTCAGGTTCTCCACCTGCGAATCTTCTGTCAAACTGGTCAACTCCATAATGCCGACCATCGAGCACAAGGCCGGGGCGCCGCTGTGTGCATTAACGCTCAAAGAGCCGTCGTCCGTCGCCGAGGACGTCTTCAACGTCTGCGTCTCCTTGAGCGGCGGATTATCGCGACGATGACGGCCGGCTTCTAGTCCTCGTCCGACTTGCAGTCGGGGCAATTCTAAGGGAGGTGCGTGGGGTCTCCACAGATATAGTAGTGGCATCCACCGCGACTTTTGCCACAATCGTTTTCCTTGGTCGGCTTCGTGAGGTTGGCGTCGCTCACTGAATTCTCGCCCCCGTCGCTGCCTTCGCGTGACTTCCCACGCCTCCCCTGCTGACTTCCCTACTGTGTTGGGGTGACGCAGTTGGCTTATGGAAGGAGTCACTCAGACTCTTGCGTGAACTCCACTTCGATGATAAAGCTCGCCAAGGAGTCCTCCTTGAGTTGAACGCGCACGTCGGGGAGCGTCACCATCCAGCGCAGCAACTTGTTGTCCTGGGGAAGGCCCATGATGCCATGCGTGATGTACGACGACATCGAATAGTCGACGCAAACCATTAGCAAGTCCGCTAAATTCTGTTGTGCGCGGTTGAAGTATGCCATCGCCGACTCATGCTCGCCCATACTGGGGTTGGTCAACCGCTGCTCAAGTTGACCGATGTAGAGGCCGTCGGTCGCCGTGTATGTCTTCGTGATGAACTGCCAGATTCGAAGCCAGCGTCTTCACGAAGTCGGCAAGGCTTATACGCCACTTAGACCATCGGCAAGCAGCACCTCGAGCTGGCCATGAATGTCAACAGGTGAGCAGCGCATAATTGTGTCCGTAGTTTGACGTCGTCCTTGTAAGGCATCTCCACGATGCCGTTGGTGAACTTCTTCAGCTGCGCAATCTCCAGCTGCGGCTCAATCGACTTCAACCACGTCGTCAGGTCATATCGATCTTTAAGGAGCTTGGGCACGACGATGTTGTCCGTAAAAAAACTGAAGTACTCGTACGTCGAGGAGATGCCTCCGTCTTGTCAGGCAGACATATTCAACACCTACGTCGACCCCGCTCCACTTCGCTGAGGAGATCGGCGTCGACTGTCGATGTCGACTCGCGCACTGCCGGCAGCCGCCGACCGCAGGACTTGCGCTCGCGTCCCACCGACATCGATGATGTCGGCTCTGACGAGTGCTTGGGTCATTCCGTGCACCACCCTTGCACATCCGTCTCTGACGAGGTTACCATCTCAGTCGTCGTCTCCAACTTGGAGAGAGGCGAACTTTCCGTCTGCTTCGGCATGGGGAGGTGGATGCTCGCGCGCCCACTGTGCACGAGTTCGTAGGAGCAAGAGCTTTGAGTTCTCATCACCGATTTCACCACATATGTAGCACTCTTGCACAGCAACCTCTCACGCCGACAGGGCAACTCCTACTCCTGCAACGACTCCTTGTTCGTTCATGGCGGTATAGACGGCTGCCGGTCCAAGCTACGACTTGCTAACGGGCAATGCTCAAGCTGACCTAAAGGTCTCTTACAGGTCCATTCCATGCTCACCGTACCACGCGGAGAGTCACTCTACAACGGGACTAGACTGCGTGGGAGGCTACGAGTTGTACGGGGTGATCGCAACGTTTCTTAACACTTGTGCAAGTTCGTCTTGCTCGTAGGTGAAATTGGCACGAGTTTCACTATGAAATGCATTGGAACGCACCTAGAAACCTAGCAAGGTGACATGCCAACAAAGCAATGAAGGCGTCTTGCCAATGCTGCAGCAAGGGGTCTTGCCAGCGTTGCACCAATGTGGCCTGCCAGCACTGCAGTTGCATGTGAACACGTGCATACATGCGCGTCACCTGCCAAAGTAAATGCAGATCTGGACGGCAGACAATTGTGTGCAAATCGCGCATGCGATGCATATTGCGTAGGTGTCAGGTTGTAGAGCACGCGATTCCATTTCCGCAGGTCGACTTTTGCCAAAACCACCTAGGGCGAATTCGCGCACATGAAAATTTTCGCCGACCACTTTGGTTGACCAGAAAGACGTTGCTCAGCCGGCCCCGCCAACCGTCGGTCAAGGCTACGGTAGCTGCAAGATACTTTGTTGTCAGACCAGATCGATGTGTGGTGGAACATTGCAATCCATAGCCCCCTCTTTTTACTAACTCTCTTGCTTTATAGAGTTGCTCCCCAAATGGTCAGAAATTATTCGTCTGCTACTCAAACAAGAGGATGACACTAGAAAAAAACAATCCTCGGTGAATGTCGAAAGTACAATGACCTGGCAGAAAATACTAAACAATGGCGGGGGTTACTAAAACATCCATAACATTTAAAGAATAATTATGGGTCCTACCAATGATCTCTTCTAACATCCATATTCGATATTTTGTGTATTTATTCCCTATGTCCGACCTATTGCAATTTATTGTCAAAATGAGTATGGTAACTAGCAGATATGTATTCTGACATCATACACAACAAGTTGAACCGGTAAGGGCTGGTGTTGATTTTTGTTCGAGGTTGATACACGGCGATACCTGCGCGACCCATGCAAAGGGGTAGGAGAGTGAGGGAGAGTGGAGGAAAGGGGGAGGGTTGAGGGCTAAAGAAAAGCGCAATGCTGTATACGCCATAGACAAGCTGTGATAACCTTGTAATATGCATATAAAACCTGGTGCAGTTGTAAAGAAATGTGAAACCATGTTATAAATGGTATCATGGGCAACAAATACATGAGAACGGGAAAGTGCACACCTGGAGATGTCGAGAGTGTATCATGTCGTAAAGTTGTTTGCTCTCCTTGGTGATGCACTCGAATGCCTCCTCGACATTGATGTCTGCTTTAGCAGACTGGATAAGAGTAAAAAAGGGTAGGGATTGGGATTGTGCCGCTATGAACAACAGATCCAAGCACATTCTGTGTAAATGCAATGTTAGAGGAGACGAAACAAGGCAATGCCATATTCATGCGTACGCCGATTTTCTAGCCAACAGAATCCACGGGAAAGGGAAAAAAAACTTACGGTCTCAAAAAAGCTGACATTGAACTCGTTAGCCAGTTGCTGCCCTTGTTCCTTGCTGATCACCTGACGCACATGAAGGAAGACGAAGGAGAGAGAGAGAGAGAGAGAGAGAGAGAGAGAGAGAGAGAGAGAGAGAGAGGGAGAGAGGGGGAGAGAGAGGGAGAGAGAGAGAGAGAGAGAGAGAGAGAGAGAGAGAGAGAGAGAGAGAATGTTAACATTGGGTTTTCTCTTCAGAATTCTATCGGAAGCAGCGTTCACAACAGGCTGAAACATGATTCATTGAAAGTTGTGTTGAACAACATACCCGTCGGTTGTCCATGTCAGCCTTGTTGCCGACAAGAACCACACGCACCCCGCAAGTCGAATGCTCCTCAATGCTCTTGATCCATCCTCGCACATCTGTGCACACATGCACAAAAACAGCAGTTCGATATATTAATAAAATAATGGAAAATACACAAACGAATGAGCGAATATATCACAAAGAGCTTACTGTTGAATGATTTCGGGTCGGTGATGTCGTATACGAGAATGATCCCATGAGCGTTCCTATAGTAGGCTGCAAAGAGTCAGCACGAAAGAGCACGCATGAAAGAGCACATTAGGAATGGCTGTACAACTCTGCTCTGGTAATGGCACAAAAGATAACTGTGATAGAGATAGACGTGGGGTGGATGTGCATCTGGGCAAAGCAAAGTTAAAAAACTCGGCAGATTCAGCAATGCTTGCCGTTTGAACAAGAAGAATCACAGAACACGGATCACGACCATATATACCTTCAGTGATGGTGCGAAATTTCTCCTGCCCAGCTGTATCCCATATAGACATCTTCACCGGTTCACCATCGATTTCCATTGTGCGGATCAAGAAGTCAACTCTTCAGTCAATAAAGGAAAGGTGGGACGCTTTAGAATGATACCTACTATTCTCCATAATTCCCCATCCAAACTAGGAGTATTATTGTGTGTGTGTGCATGTGATTGTGTGCACAAACATGTGTGGCTGAGCGTGAATACTATGATCGTGTGAGTTAATGTGCATAGGGAGAGAGGAAAGAGCAGGTACGGAAGGAGTGGGGAAGGATCAAGGGGTAAGGGGAAGGGGACAATGAGAGAATGATAGTGGGAGAGGGGGAAGAGGGGAAAGGGAAATCTGTGTTGTTCGTACCCAATTGTGGATGTGAGGTCGCTTCGAAATTCGTCCTCTGAAAACCTGAGAATAAGACTGCTCTTTCCCACAGCTGCCATGAACCACACAGAGAAATGTAGAACGCAGAGAAAGGTGTATAAATATAAATCGGGTTTTGGTTTCTGATTCTTGAGGGAAAAAGAACACCCCGTTATGTATGTATGTGTGCTGCAATTAGCTGTAAATGCGAACTGAAGATAAATTAAAAAATGGATGGCTTTGGACCAGAATTCTTGCAATGCTTGCATAAAAATTACATGCATTGATAAGGCAATCTTGCAGATACTACGTACCACTGTCTCCGATAAGGAGAATTTTGACCGCTGCAGCAAGTTTGGACTTCTGTCCTCTCGACACGCCAGGTTCCTTCGAAACGTTACTATGGAAACCAACCCTTGGCATATCTCGGACCTTATTGCACAGCCCAACGTTAATTCTTGACATCGATTCACAGACTTCTCTTTGTTCAGAAGAGGGAGTGAGATACGTCGAGAATTATATCAGATCTTCTTCGAGAGTGGTAAAAACGCTTGCCTGCTGGTCTGGACTAAGGTTTGGCGTTGGCCTTCACAGCTGGTTGCAATGCTGGTCGGAAGAGTAATAGTGAGCTACAAGAGCTGATGCTGAATTCAGGGGTTTGTGTTGGATGGTGCTGGCTGCCAGAATACATTCACAAATTTGTGCAACCACGCGAGTCGCGAAATTCGCCGAAGGATCTTGCTGAATTTAGATTCTCCTCCGGCAACACACGCATGTTTACCGTGACGACCACGCTTGACCAGTCCGAGGCGTTTTTTTCAACCAATCATGTGATAATCAAGCGAACACCACACCACACACGCAAATTTTGTTTGGCGATTCGGGGCAATGCCTTGGAGAGCGGGTCACGTAGCTGTCGCAATTGCCAGGGGCCCTCCTGTTTCTTCGCTGTCTCTGGTTACTGGTGTCGCTGCGTTGTCAAAACCAGTTGACCCACGGTGAAACTAGCTGAAAGTCGCCGTTCTCAATATATTATTTTCCTGAAACGATTTGCGCGATTTGTTAAACATGATGCAGATGTCTGCTAGAGGAACAGACAGTGGCCCAACGTTAATAGCATGACTGTCTTCCATGCATGTAATATTTCACATCAGACAGCATACAATCGCGAACCGAACTCCTCATACCGTACATGTTGCTGCAACTAATCACCACCACTCTATTTCTTCCATTCCTCCGGGTTGTAAGAGGGCGGTGGGCGTGGCACAATGCTCTTCTTCCACGCACGGTCCGCCTTTCGCGACTCCCTCTTCCCAACGCCCTGCTCCATCTCCCTCTCCCGCCTCACAGTCAGCATCCGTGCGATCTGCCAGAAACAGAGAAGTGATACCAATGACACAAATTTGAAACCAACCTACAAATGAAGCACTCTATATGGCATGTCCTGCCACAAAACAGCTCCACAATAGCTGTGCATGGCAACATAGCCACCCATACCAGCCCATAAGTCATCACCAATCAGCTGTACACAGCAGTACGTCCCACAGAACGTCCCACAGTACGTCCCACAGTACGTCCCACAGTACGTCCCACAGTACGTCCCACAGTACGTCCCACAGTACGTCCCACAGTACGTCCCACAGTACGTCCCACAGTACGTCCCACAGTGCACCCCAGAGTGCACCCCACAGTACCTCAATCTCCCCCCTAGTAATGAGCTCGTGCCCATGAGCCTGCGCCCATGAGCCTGCGCCCATGAGCCTGCGCCCATGAGCCTGCGCCCATGAGCCTGCGTGCATGAGCCTGCACAGTGCACAGCCCACCTATTCCTTCCCTCGCTTTCTTCGCCTGAATCCCTTCCCCTCCTCAATCTCCGCTGTCCTCATCCCACGGAATCCCCCATCCGCACTCTTCGCATTTCTTCTGCCTCGTACCGCCCCCTCTCGACCCCTCCCAAGCTCCATCGCTTGCCACCCCTCGTCCATTCATCGTTCCCCTCTCCCCTTCATCTGCAAACTTTCCACCCCGTTCCCACTCCCCCGTTCCACCATTCCCCCCTTCTCATCCCCATGTCCCCCCTTCCCTCCCCATTTTCCTTACCCGCGTTCCCCCCACCAGAAAGTTCCCGGAAGCTTCTCACCCGCTTGTGGATGCGGCCGAACTCGCTGGGCTTGAACTCGAGGCGCGTGGCCTGCTTGGAGCGCAGCAGGAAGAGCTCGCCCTTGAGGTCCACCACCGCCTGCTCGATCTCCGCCGTCCCCATCCCGCGGATCCCCCACTCCCCACTCTCCGCCCATCTTCCGCCGCTCCCTCCCCCGCTCACTCCCTGCCCCGCTTGTTCGCTTGCTACCCACCAACCCCCTCACCTTCTGAGACCACCCCTCTCCCCCTTCCTCCCACCCGTAATTTCCGAGAACCTTCTCACCCGCTTGTGAATGCGGCCGAACTCGCTGGGCTTGAACTCGAGGCGCGTGGCCTGCTTGGCGCGCAGCAGGAAGAGCTCTCCCTTGAGGTCCACCACCGCCTGCTCGATCTCCGCCGTCCCCATCCCGCGAATCTCCGTCAGCTCCTCCTGCTTCTTCACCGCGCTCACGCGCACCGCGCCGCCGGATGCGGAGGTGCTCGAGCAGGCGAGGGAGGGGAGTGAGAGGCGCTGGCTGCTGACGTGGCAGCTACGGGAGCTGGAAAGGTTTGCCAGCCTGGCAGCCTGGGGAGGGACCAGGTGGGAGTGGGGTGGGGGGTTGGGGGGGTGGAAGGTGGGGGAAAGAGGGGAAGAAAAGTAAGAGATCAGAAGAAAGAAACAAGTGACTGTGGTGTTGGATAAGGGAATGCGTGAATTCGTAAGATTCGAAAAGAGGAGGAAGAGGCTGGGATAGAAGAACGAACCGAATTCAAGATCAGCCAGAGGAACCAGCTATACGCCAGCAACGGAGATTAGCAGTGATGGAATGAAAAAAGTCCAAAACAAAAACAAGAAGTCGGACCCTAGTCGGACGTCACTTATTAACGAAGCTGACATTTGAGTTGCCTCGGCTGCCTCTTGAGTCGACCCAGGAGTCACCTAGTTAGATACCCTACTGACATGTCCTTCTTAAGTCTAAATAGCCGAAAGTACTCGTTCGTGAGCGCACTGTTTCTCAACGGGACGTTTTTCAAATCCCGTACTGAGAAGTATGCTGACCGAATGGCTTATCGGCAACTGAACATCGCTGGTGCTTAATGGTGTGGTCCGACGCGCTGATGACAAACTCGTTTAGAATCTGTACGCTTGAGGCATCTCTACAGTAAACTAACGACAAGGTGGCAGGCTCTATTGATGGTGTGGTCTGGTACCGGCCAGCGACTAGCTAAACCCTGCATAATTCCCCGTTGGACCAGGAAGCAGTCCTCATTAGAAAGCTCAGCGACTGATTAAGAAAGACTCGTTAACAAACGGAGAGTAGGTGTCGACGTCATAAAACTATGGAAACCCTAAATAACGAGGTAGCGACCAGACATTGTGCGAGTCAGAAAAGACAGGGAAGAACCGGAGATGGACTAACGTAACCGTTGACATGCACCCAATGCCGACAATGCGCTCGCTTCAGAAACGTTTTAATCTGTGAAAACAATCAAGGCTTCACAATGGAGCCAAGGAGGTTTCACATAGAACCATGAAGGCCTAATGCTGACGGCATTAGCAAAACACGAGCGCATTCTTTCTAGCCGTGCTCCCTCACCGTGCAGGCTGAGGCTTGCTGCAAGCAGGAAAGCGACGAGGACGCCATGGCTCCGCGCGACGATCAAACCACGCGCAGTCTAGGTTGACCAAAATAAGTTCCTGCTTCCTAAGCAGCTGAAGGTCAAATAGATGTGTCGGCTGGGAATGGCGGATGTAGAGGCAAGGCCAGGTCACACAAAAGCAGGGCTTGGCTACAACAAATAAACGGTTGACTCTGGTTTGAGAGCGGTCTAGAACGGTACGATCAAGAACCAGCCTGGATGTCCCTTGGGGTTGGTCGGGATGGATTGATGAGATGCTGACGTGGAACGAGAAAACGTGGAGCTTGGGCTGGGAGCGTCCTCCATATTGTAGGTGTCTGTGTCGCTGCTATCGCACCAGTTTTCTTACAGCAGAATTCGTAATGTTCAAACTAGACGGAGGCTACCGTATGTTCAATTGGCAGGTAATTTGGAACACTGTGATGAATAGATGGAATTCCCGCCAGGTCGAGCATTGGTACCCAGCTAATGCTGAAATCGGAGAGCCTTCTAGCCAGGCAGAAACGGGTCATTTGAAGGGAGCATTCATGGACCTGGAAGTTTGACAACGAACTGTGTCGACTGGCTGGATGAGAAGAGTGGAGAAAATGCCCTTTACTGTATTGTACAGCTCATTCAGTGAGCCCTCAGTACGTACTGAAAACGAAATGAACTTCCGAGATTTGATGTTCCGACCGAACAGCCGCTGCACTGTTGCCAGGGGACTGCCAAGTTGCCACCAACTGTAGTGCGGCACTGTACAACGTCGCGAAATTCTCCACACCACACAAGACTTTTTGCAACAATTTTCAGCTTTTGCCGCCATGGTCAGGAACCAATTCTGTGTGCATTTCCGGTCCAGTTTTGTGACTGCAAATACTCGAGGAGCAGGAATTTGCCAACCATGCAAACGCAGACACGCACTGGTTATTGACAATTACAATAAGAGAACGAACCTTCTTTTTGATCGGCGAACCGTGGCCGCTGCCATGTTCATTGTGACATACGAGACATGACAGCAATGTCAGGCTGAAACAGTTTCCGAGGTGTACGGAACCTCCTGACACCTACAAATTTCTGACACCAGAGAGGGTGAGCCCCTCTGTTCATTGCCAAGCTGAATTTCAGGCAATGTGAATGATTGGACGCAATTATTTCCCAACCTGGTCTACAGTAAATGTGCTTTGCGACTACCACAGACCAGACCTGTCCAAACTTCAGATGGTGCGGAGAATGCCCTACACCTTGCCACCGGTGAAAAAAAAATCCGAGGGCAGAAATATCTGGAGACCAGTGAAAAAAGAACACACCTAGCCAATGGTGAATTCAATCCTATTATAATTTCTCTCAGACTGCGGGTTGTGAAGGACAATATCAATTCTAGAGTGGGTAGTGTTTTGGAACCTAGTACGAGTACAAGTTGCTTAGAGAATCTCAACAAAGCAACTGACCCACGCGAGTGTCTAATGTCTCAGATGCTGGTAGGTTTTGAATTTACAACTTCGAGCGTGACAGCCTCATTCATAGCCCCTAGCTTCTGGGTGTCGGGCGGAAATGGTTCTGGGTATTTTTGAAATTTGGCTGCAGCGCAGTCCAGTCCTCTTGTCCCCCCTTGTTCCCGTCAACCAACTGACATCTACACTGTACTGTTCAGACTTTTTAGGAACAGATGAAGGAACAGAACAGAAAGGTAGGTGGGTTTCTTGGGCTCTGTTCTTGCTCTACTGTACAGAATTGGGTCTGCTGCACTGCAATGCTCTCTGCTGCTGCCTGCCTACGTTCCTTGGCATCCCTCGTTTCCTCGGCATCTCGTCCGCTCTCGCTCTCCACATCCAGCCTGCATCTCGATTCTCGTCGCACCGCCACGTTTCATTCTCCGTCCTGAGTCGATCCGAAGCTCCCCGTCCCGAAGCTCGCACACCGAAACTCGCACTCCGTAGCTTGCACTCCGTAGCTCGCACTCCGAAGCTCGCATTCCGTAGCTCGTACTCCGAAGCTCGCATTCCGAAGCTCGCACTCCGAAGCTCTCGTTCCGAAGCTCGCACTCCGAAGCGCACTCCGAAGCTCGCACTCCGAAGCGCACTCCGAAGCTCGCACTCCGTGGCTCGCACTCCGAAGCTCCCGCCTCGCAAGTGACACAGCCGCGTCGCCCGTAGTACTAGCCACGGATCGACACAATGGAAAGTGACGTAGTGAGAGCGTGACGTAGTCCAAGTGTGACACTATGGGGAGTGACGCAATAGGGGGTGACGTCATGGGTAGTAGCAGGAGTGACGTAGGAGGGAGTGACGTAACAGGGAGTGTTACAAGGGGCCTTTCTCAGCGTGCTTCATGCCGGCAGTGGCGGAGACGGCAGCGGCAGGAGCGACTATGGTGTGTGTCCGTGCTCGTGCTTCTCTTGCTCGCGCCGACCGTGCAGTACCATCGCCAGCACCCCCAGCAGCTGCAGCAGCAGCGGCAACAGCAGCAGCAGCGCCTGCAGCGGTATTACTCGGGCGCCATGGCGTCTTGGGGCACTCGCGTGTTCCCCCCAGACTGTGAGTCGCGCGAGTTTCCAACTTTAATCCGCGTGTGATGAGTCTGATCTTGTTAGTCGATCCAAAAGCAGCAGCAGCACCCCCAGCAGCTGCAGCACCAGAGGCAGCAGCAGCGCCTGCAGCGGTATTACTCGGGCGCCATGGCTTCCTGGGGCACTCGCGTGTTCCCCTCAGACTGTGAGTCGCGCAAGTTCCCAAATATAATCCGCCTGTGATGAGACAGATTTTTGTTAGTCGACTCCTAAACGGCAGCAGCGCCTGCAGTGGTATTACTATGACGCCATGGTTTCCTGGAAGATTCGCGTGTTCCCGCCGGACTGCGACTCGCCGGACTGCGAGTCGCGGGTGTAACAAGCGGCGAGGGGAGTGCGTACTACGGGTTGTAAAGCAGCGGCGCACGGTGTTCGTACGCGCTGACGCGAACGGGTTGCAGCGAACGGTTTGTAGCGAATGGGTTGTAACGTACGGCTAGTAAAGGACAGGCTGCAACGCGTGGTCGTGGATTCTAGTTCGTAGATTCTGGACCGTGGATTCGTGAAATGCAGTTCTTGTTAACCCTAATCGCAGCCCCACGGCGTACTGCACTGGAAAAGTTGTTTGTTTACACAGACCCTCATCTCCTTCCACCTATCCCAGCCGCTTTCCACCCCCCGCTCCCACGCTTGGAGCGAATATTTGCAGCTTTGAAGCTCTTCCGCTATGAGTGACAATCTCACATCTTCTACAACCGCTCCCAGCCGCTCCCCACCCTCCGCTCCCCCCGACGCCTTACCATCCTCCCTCCCTCTCCTCCCTTCTCCTCCTCCCTCCCACATTCTCTTGCCCCCTCCTCGCTCCCTTACCCTTCCGTCTCCCTCCCCACCGCACGAAGCAGGGCGAGCGCTGATGGCTTTGAGGGACCAGCTGGCCTTTGCGAACCCTAGCCGCAGCCCCAAGGCGATCCTTTCTCCAATCCTGCCTCTCCCCTCTTCTCTCAACTTCCTCCCTCCCCGCCCTTTCAGGGCAAGCGCTGGTGCCTCTGCGGGACCAGCTGGCCTTTGCGAACCCTAGCCGCAGCCCCAAGGCGATCCTTTCTCCAATCCTGCCTCTCCCCTCTTCTCTCAACTTCCTCCCTCCCCGCCCTTTCAGGGCAAGCGCTGGTGCCTCTGCGGGACCAGCTGGCCTTTGCGAACCCTAGCCGCAGCCCCAAGGCGATCCGTTCTCCTTCCCGACCGTATTCCCCCATCCCCTCCCACCTCGTCTCCCCCCCTCGTTTCCCCCTCTCTCTCAACTTTCTTCCCCCGTCGTTCCGAGCAGGGCAAGCGCTGGTGACTCGGAGGGACCAGATGACGTTTGTGAACCCTAGCCGCAACCTCAAGGCGTTCTGGAAGAGCGATTTGCGTACTCTCCCATTCCTCCCCCCGCCTTTTCTACCCTCCCCTCCCCCGATGTCTGTCCCCTCTTCCTCCCTCCTCACCCCCCTCCCCCGCCCGTCTCCTCCCTTCCCGCCCCTCCCCACCACACTCAACCAGGGCAAGCGCTGGTGACTCTGAGGGACCAGATGACGTTTGTGAATCCCAGCCGCAGCCCCCAGGCGTTCTGGCAGGGCGGATAACACAGGCGCTCATCCTTCTCCCCTCCTCCTCGCCTCCCCTTCCCTCCCCCGCCCCTCCCCACCACACTCAACCAGGGCAAGCGCTGGTGACTCTGAGGGACCAGATGACGTTCGTGAACCCCAGCCGCAGCCCGCAGGCGTTCTGGCAGAGCGTACACGCAAACACGCTCATCCCCCCCCCTCCCGTTCCGCCCCCCCGCACCCTCCTTCTCCCCATCCCCGCCGTTTCAGGGCAAGCGCTGGTGGCTCTGAGGGATCAGATGACGTTTGTGAATCCCATCCGCAGCCCGCAGGCGTTCTGGAAGAGCGACTTGCACAGACGCTCATCCTTCTCCCCTCCTCCCCGCCTTCCCTTCCCTCCCCCGCCCCTCCCCACCACACTCAACCAGGGCAAGCGCTGGTGGCTCTGAGGGATCAGATGACGTTTGTGAACCCGAGCCGCAGCCCCCAGGCGTTCTGGAAGAGCGCGGACAACTGCGAGGCGCTCTATGGCGTGGTGTGTGACATCAACGGATATGTTACCGTGCTGTGAGTCCTTTGGCTGCTCGGCATTCCCCAGTTGTGAGTGCCAGCTTGCAGCACTGTGGGTGGCAAAGGGCAGATCCGGCTATCTGTGTAATCTAGCGGCTGCCCCAAGAGCGCGGAGAACTGCGAGGCTCTATACGGGGTCGTGTGCGACATCAACGGCTATGTGACCGCGCTGTGAGTGGCACAAGGCAGATTTAACTATGTTACTCGTGCTAGACACTCTCTGAGTGCCAGAGGCGCTGTTTGGGGTGGTCTGTGACATCAACGGCTATGTGACCGCGCTGTGAGTCCTGGGTTACCGCGCTGTGAGTGGCAAAGGGCAGATCCGGCTGTGTTTTCTATCTACCAGCAGCCCCAATCCCTTTTTGTTAGAATTCGTTTTTTGAGATTTCTACAGAATCAGATTCAGAGTGGCAAATGGCAGATCTGGCTATCTGTGTTATCTATGTAGCAACAGCACCAAGAGCGCGGACAACTGCGAGGCTCTCTTTAGCGTCGTCTGCGACACAACGGCTACGTTACCGTGCTGGGAGTGCTACTTTACAGCTCTGTGAGTGCTAGCTAGGTTACCACTCGGTGAGTGCTAGGTTCGCTCTGGGAGTGGCAAAGGGCAGATCCGGCTGTGTTATCGCGCTGCAACCAAACCCCAGGCGTTCTGGAAGAGTGCGGACAACCGCGAGGCGCTGTTTGGGTTTTTTTTTTCTAGAATTCTAAATAAATCCGTGCGACACCCACCAACGGCTATGTGACCGCGCTTTGAGTCCTATGTCACCGCGCTGTAAGTGGCAGAGTCAGCAGGGAGTTGTGGGGGGATTGCGGGTCAAGATTGAAGTAAATATCCCCCCACAGTGTCTCTCCCTTACTTCCAGATCCATTCCCTTCTGCCTCCTCCCTGCCCTCTCCATCTCGCAGCACCCTAGTGGGTGGGAGTGGTGGGCCCGCTTCTAAAAGAATGCGTGAAACTCTTTCTCATCTCATGTCCGCTTCTGCACATCTCCCCTTCGGCTCCGCCTCTCCCCTGCTCTTCTCCTCGAAGCACCCTAGTCTGGTGGTGGGGGGTTCCAAGGCAATGCAGAAAGCTCTTGCCCTCACCGAGCCTCCTCCTGTCCCGCGTCCTCCTCCTGTCCCGCGTCCTCCTCCTGTCCCGCGTCCTCCTCCTGTCCCGCGTCCTCCTCCTGTCCCGCGTCCTCCTCCTGTCCCGCGTCCTCCTCCTGTCCCGCGTCCTCCTCCTGTCCCGCGTCCTCCTCCTGTCCCGCGTCCTCCTCCTGTCCCGCGTCCTCCTCCTGTCCCGCGTCCTCCTCCTGTCCCGCGTCCTCCTCCTCCTGTCCCGCGTCCTCCTCCTGTCCCGCGTCCTCCTCCTGTCCCGCGTCCTCCTCCTGTCCCGCGTCCTCCTCCTGTCCCGCGTCCTCCTCCTGTCCCGCGTCCTCCTCCTGTCCCGCGTCCTCCTCCTCCTGTCCCGCGTCCTCCTCCTGTCCCGCGTCCTCCTCCTGTCCCGCGTCCTCCTCCTGTCCCGCGTCCTCCTCCTCCTGTCCCGCGTCCTCCTCCTGTCCCGCGTCCTCCTCCTGTCCCGCGTCCTCCTCCTGTCCTGCGTCCTCCTCCTGTCCCGCGTCCTCCTCCTGCTGTCCCGCGTCCTCCTCCTGTCCCGCGTCCTCCTCCTGTCCCGCGTCCTCCTCCTGTCCCGCGTCCTCCTCCTGTCCCGCGTCCTCCTCCTGTCCCGCGTCCTCCTCCTGTCCCGCGTCCTCCTCCTGTCCCGCGTCCTCCTCCTCCTGTCCCGCGTCCTCCTCCTGTCCCGCGTCCTCCTCCTGTCCCGCGTCCTCCTCCTGTCCCGCGTCCTCCTCCTGTCCCGCGTCCTCCTCCTCCTGTCCCGCGTCCTCCTCCTGTCCCGCGTCCTCCTCCTGTCCCGCGTCCTCCTCCTGTCCCGCGTCCTCCTCCTGTCCCGCGTCCTCCTCCTGTCCCGCGTCCTCCTCCTGTCCCGCGTCCTCCTCCTCCTGTCCCGCGTCCTCCTCCTGTCCCGCGTCCTCCTCCTGTCCCGCGTCTCCTCCTGTCCCGCGTCCTCCTCCTGTCCCGCGTCCTCCTCCTGTCCCGCGTCCTCCTCCTGTCCCGCGTCCTCCTCCTGTCCCGCGTCCTCCTCCTGTCCCGCGTCCTCCTCCTGTCCCGCGTCCTCCTCCTGTCCCGCGTCCTCCTCCTGTCCCGCGTCCTCCTCCTGTCCCGCGTCCTCCTCCTGTCCCGCGTCCTCCTCCTGTCCCGCGTCCTCCTCCTGTCCCGCGTCTCCTCCTGTCCCGCGTCCTCCTCCTGTCCCGCGTCCCTCCTCCTGTCCCGCGTCCTCCTACCTGTCCCGCGTCCTCCTCCTGTCCCGCGTCCTCCTCCTGTCCCGCGTCCTCCTCCTGTCCCGCGTCCTCCTCCTGTCCCGCGTCCTCCTCCTGTCCCGCGTCCTCCTCCTGTCCCGCGTCCTCCTCCTGTCCCGCGTCCTCCTCCTGTCCCGCGTCCTCCTCCTGTCCCGCGTCCTCCTCCTGTCCCGCGTCCTCCTCCTGTCCCGCGTCCTCCTCCTGTCCCGCGTCCTCCTCCTGTCCCGCGTCCTCCTCCTGTCCCGCGTCCTCCTCCTGTCCCGCGTCCTCCTCCTGTCCCGCGTCCTCCTCCTGTCCCGCGTCCTCCTCCTGTCCCGCGTCCTCCTCCTGTCCCGCGTCCTCCTCCTGTCCCGCGTCCTCCTCCTGTCCCGCGTCCTCCTCCTGTCCCGCGTCCTCCTCCTGTCCCGCGTCCTCCTCCTGTCCCGCGTCCTCCTCCTGTCCCGCGTCCTCCTCCTGTCCCGCGTCCTCCTCCTGTCCCGCGTCCTCCTCCTGTCCCGCGTCCTCCTCCTGTCCCGCGTCCTCCTCCTGTCCCGCGTCCTCCTCCTGTCCCGCGTCCTCCTCCTGTCCCGCGTCCTCCTCCTGTCCCGCGTCCTCCTCCTGTCCCGCGTCCTCCTCCTGTCCCGCGTCCTCCTCCTGTCCCGCGTCCTCCTCCTGTCCCGCGTCCTCCTCCTGTCCCGCGTCCTCCTCCTGTCCCGCGTCCTCCTCCTGTCCCGCGTCCTCCTCCTGTCCCGCGTCCTCCTCCTGTCCCGCGTCCTCCTCCTGTCCCGCGTCCTCCTCCTGTCCCGCGTCCTCCTCCTGTCCCGCGTCCTCCTCCTGTCCCGCGTCCTCCTCCTGTCCCGCGTCCTCCTCCTGTCCCGCGTCCTCCTCCTGTCCCGCGTCCTCCTCCTGTCCCGCGTCCTCCTCCTGTCCCGCGTCCTCCTCCTGTCCCGCGTCCTCCTCCTGTCCCGCGTCCTCCTCCTGTCCCGCGTCCTCCTCCTGTCCCGCGTCCTCCTCCTGTCCCGCGTCCTCCTCCTGTCCCGCGTCCTCCTCCTGTCCCGCGTCCTCCTCCTGTCCCGCGTCCTCCTCCTGTCCCGCGTCCTCCTCCTGTCCCGCGTCCTCCTCCTGTCCCGCGTCCTCCTCCTGTCCCGCGTCCTCCTCCTGTCCCGCGTCCTCCTCCTGTCCCGCGTCCTCCTCCTGTCCCGCGTCCTCCTCCTGTCCCGCGTCCTCCTCCTGTCCCGCGTCCTCCTCCTGTCCCGCGTCCTCCTCCTGTCCCGCGTCCTCCTCCTGTCCCGCGTCCTCCTCCTGTCCCGCGTCCTCCTCCTGTCCCGCGTCCTCCTCCTGTCCCGCGTCCTCCTCCTGTCCCGCGTCCTCCTCCTGTCCCGCGTCCTCCTCCTGTCCCGCGTCCTCCTCCTGTCCCGCGTCCTCCTCCTGTCCCGCGTCCTCCTCCTGTCCCGCGTCCTCCTCCTGTCCCGCGTCCTCCTCCTGTCCCGCGTCCTCCTCCTGTCCCGCGTCCTCCTCCTGTCCCGCGTCCTCCTCCTGTCCCGCGTCCTCCTCCTGTCCCGCGTCCTCCTCCTGTCCCGCGTCCTCCTCCTGTCCCGCGTCCTCCTCCTGTCCCGCGTCCTCCTCCTGTCCCGCGTCCTCCTCCTGTCCCGCGTCCTCCTCCTGTCCCGCGTCCTCCTCCTGTCCCGCGTCCTCCTCCTGTCCCGCGTCCTCCTCCTGTCCCGCGTCCTCCTCCTGTCCCGCGTCCTCCTCCTGTCCCGCGTCCTCCTCCTGTCCCGCGTCCTCCTCCTGTCCCGCGTCCTCCTCCTGTCCCGCGTCCTCCTCCTGTCCCGCGTCCTCCTCCTGTCCCGCGTCCTCCTCCTGTCCCGCGTCCTCCTCCTGTCCCGCGTCCTCCTCCTGTCCCGCGTCCTCCTCCTGTCCCGCGTCCTCCTCCTGTCCCGCGTCCTCCTCCTGTCCCGCGTCCTCCTCCTGTCCCGCGTCCTCCTCCTGTCCCGCGTCCTCCTCCTCCTGTCCCGCGTCCTCCTCCTGTCCCGCGTCCTCCTCCTGTCCCGCGTCCTCCTCCTGTCCCGCGTCCTCCTCCTGTCCCGCGTCCTCCTCCTGTCCCGCGTCCTCCTCCTGTCCCGCGTCCTCCTCCTGTCCCGCGTCCTCCTCCTGTCCCGCGTCCTCCTCCTGTCCCGCGTCCTCCTCCTGTCCCGCGTCCTCCTCCTGTCCCGCGTCCTCCTCCTGTCCCGCGTCCTCCTCCTGTCCCGCGTCCTCCTCCTGTCCCGCGTCCTCCTCCTGTCCCGCGTCCTCCTCCTGTCCCGCGTCCTCCTCCTGTCCCGCGTCCTCCTCCTGTCCCGCGTCCTCCTCCTGTCCCGCGTCCTCCTCCTGTCCCGCGTCCTCCTCCTGTCCCGCGTCCTCCTCCTGTCCCGCGTCCTCCTCCTGTCCCGCGTCCTCCTCCTGTCCCGCGTCCTCCTCCTGTCCCGCGTCCTCCTCCTGTCCCGCGTCCTCCTCCTGTCCCGCGTCCTCCTCCTGTCCCGCGTCCTCCTCCTGTCCCGCGTCCTCCTCCTGTCCCGCGTCCTCCTCCTGTCCCGCGTCCTCCTCCTGTCCCGCGTCCTCCTCCTGTCCCGCGTCCTCCTCCTGTCCCGCGTCCTCCTCCTGTCCCGCGTCCTCCTCCTGTCCCGCGTCCTCCTCCTGTCCCGCGTCCTCCTCCTCCTGTCCCGCGTCCTCCTCCCTGTCCCGCGTCCTCCTCCTGTCCCGCGTCCTCCTCCTGTCCCGCGTCCTCCTCCTGTCCCGCGTCCTCCTCCTGTCCCGCGTCTCCTCCTCCTGTCCCGCGTCCTCCTCCTGTCCCGCGTCCTCCTCCTGTCCCGCGTCCTCCTCCTGTCCCGCGTCCTCCTCCTGTCCCGCGTCCTCCTCCTGTCCCGCGTCCTCCTCCTCCTGTCCCGCGTCCTCCTCCTGTCCCGCGTCCTCCTCCTGTCCCGCGTCCTCCTCCTGTCCCGCGTCCTCCTCCTGTCCCGCGTCCTCCTCCTGTCCCGCGTCCTCCTCCTGTCCCGCGTCCTCCTCCTGTCCCGCGTCCTCCTCCTGTCCCGCGTCCTCCTCCTGTCCCGCGTCCTCCTCCTGTCCCGCGTCCTCCTCCTGTCCCGCGTCCTCCTCCTGTCCCGCGTCCTCCTCCTCCTGTCCCGCGTCCTCCTCCTGTCCCGCGTCCTCCTCCTGTCCCGCGTCCTCCTCCTGTCCCGCGTCCTCCTCCTGTCCCGCGTCCTCCTCCTGTCCCGCGTCCTCCTCCTGTCCCGCGTCCTCCTCCTGTCCCGCGTCCTCCTCCTGTCCCGCGTCCTCCTCCTGTCCCGCGTCCTCCTCCTGTCCCGCGTCCTCCTCCTGTCCCGCGTCCTCCTCCTGTCCCGCGTCCTCCTCCTGTCCCGCGTCCTCCTCCTGTCCCGCGTCCTCCTCCTGTCCCGCGTCCTCCTCCTGTCCCGCGTCCTCCTCCTGTCCCGCGTCCTCCTCCTGTCCCGCGTCCTCCTCCTGTCCCGCGTCCTCCTCCTGTCCCGCGTCCTCCTCCTCTCCTGCCCTCTCCACCCGTGGGCACCCTAGTGGGAGTGGTGGGGCCGCTTCCCAAAGATTCCGAGCCAATGCGTGAGGCTTGTTCCCTCACCTCACCTCAACTCCCTCCGCCCACTCCCTTCATCCTCCCACCCTGCCCTCTCCTCCGGAGCACCCTAGTGGGAGTGGTGGGGCCGCTCCCGAACGCCATCGGGTGGGAGAGACGTTTGAAATTCCTCTACCACTTTCCACCTCACCTCATCCCCTTCTCCACTTCTTCCCTCCACCGCCCCCCCTGCCCTCTGCACCTCTCAGCACCCTAGTGGGAGTGGTGGGGCCGCTCCCAGCCGCCATTGGCAACCTTCCTTCACTCGCCTTCCTGTAGGCTTCCTCCCTCGCTGCTCCTTTTTGCCACTCTGCCCCTCCTGCTCTGTACCCTGTGCTTTCCATCTGCTTAATTATCCAGTCCACAATGAAAGCAAAAAGTATTCGTCTGTTTTTTATCTACATTCCTATCTGCATTTCTATCTGATTTCTATCCGCTTCCTCTGAAACCCACTGTGGAAGGAGCATCCACTCCCTTTTTTATTTCGTGTGCTTGGCATTATATGGGATCGAATTCCTTTCCGCTTTTCCACATCCCCTTTATAAACAGATCCATCGCCAGCAATTTGACGAGCCTTCCCTCCACCCTTGTGCAACTCAGCTCCACACTAACTGCTCTGTATGTTCCACACACAGACTTCCCTCCTCTCCCACACACACTCTCATTCACTCCCTTGCTCACCCACTCACTCACGCACCCACTCACCCTCTCACTCACTCACTCACTCACTCACTCATGTGTTCTCCAATATCACACACCGCTTGCGGTGGATCAACGCGGGGCAAAAAACCATGGATGGAGAGAGCTCCCTTCTCTCGTGACTCGAAACCCAACTTCTATCGCGTTGGATCGACGCGGGGCAACATACCATTCCTTCTCTCTCTCTCTCTCGTGACTCAACGGTACTGCACACACCCGCGTATGTTGGATTGAATTTATGCAGGGCAGAACACCCTGAATAGAGAGGGTATTTCGAGCCGTCGTGTTGTTGTGAAAAGTTTTGAGACGTCTCAAGGCGCGTTGTTGTCAGAAAAAGAGGAATATTCACCTCCGGTGGTCCGTGTAATGTAACTATCCCCTTCTGCTGTGAGTCAAAACTTGTGACCCTCCCTCTCCCCTCTCAACTCTGCTCCCTCTCGCTCCCTTCTCCCACTTGTCCCCTCTCTCCCTTCTCTCCGTCTCCCCCTCGCTCCTGGAGTCACTTAGGCTTCAAAACCTTGCGGGAACCTAGTCTGCCACTTTGAGACGTCTCAAGAATTTTATTTCTTCTCCCCTCTCTCCCTTCTCCCCTTCTCCCCTCTCACCCTTCTCTCCTATCTCCCTCTCTCCCTATCCCTCCTGCACCCACTTGGGTCTCAACAACTTTGCGGGAACCTTCCTTTCCGTTTTGAAACGTCTCAAGACTTCTCTCCCTTCTCTCCCTCTTTCCCTCTCCCTTCTGCAGCCACTTGGGCTTTAACAGCCTTACAGGAACCTTCCCTTCCACTGTCACTCGCCTGCTGCAGCTGCGCACACTGTAAGAAGGGCTGCTTCCCTTCCCTCAATAGCGGCTTGGCCGTGTCATTCTCTTCTGCTGTAGTTCCCTTCCCTCAATAGCGGTTTGGGCGTGTCATTCTCTTCTGCTGTAGTTCCCTTCCCTCAGTAGCGGTTTGGGCGTGTCATTCTCTTCTGCTGTAGTTCCCTTCCCTCAGTAGCGGTTTGGGCGTGTCATTCTCTTCTGCTGTAGTTCCCTTCCCTCAATAGCGGTTTGGGCGTGTCATTCTCTTCTGCTGTAGTTCCCTTCCCTCAATAGCGGTTTGGGCGTGTCATTCTCTTCTGCTGTAGTTCCCTTCCCTCAATAGCGGTTTGGGCGTGTCATTCTCTTCTGCTGTAGTTCCCTTCCCTCAATAGCGGTTTGGGCGTGTCATTCTCTTCTGCTGTAGTTCCCTTCCCTCAATAGCGGTTTGGGCGTGTCATTCTCTTCTGCTGTAGTTCCCTTCCCTCAATAGCGGTTTGGGCGTGTCATTCTCTTCTGCTGTAGTTCCCTTCCCTCAATAGCGGTTTGGGCGTGTCATTCTCTTCTGCTGTAGTTCCCTTCCCTCAATAGCGGTTTGGGCGTGTCATTCTCTTCTGCTGTAGTTCCCTTCCCTCAATAGCGGTTTGGGCGTGTCATTCTCTTCTGCTGTAGTTCCCTTCCCTCAATAGCGGTTTGGGCGTGTCATTCTCTTCTGCTGTAGTTCCCTTCCCTCAATAGCGGTTTGGGCGTGTCATTCTCTTCTGCTGTAGTTCCCTTCCCTCAATAGCGGTTTGGGCGTGTCATTCTCTTCTGCTGTAGTTCCCTTCCCTCAATAGCGGTTTGGGCGTGTCATTCTCTTCTGCTGTAGTTCCCTTCCCTCAATAGCGGTTTGGGCGTGTCATTCTCTTCTGCTGTAGTTCCCTTCCCTCAATAGCGGTTTGGGCGTGTCATTCTCTTCTGCTGTAGTTCCCTTCCCTCAATAGCGGTTTGGGCGTGTCATTCTCTTCTGCTGTAGTTCCCTTCCCTCAATAGCGGTTTGGGCGTGTCATTCTCTTCTGCTGTAGTTCCCTTCCCTCAATAGCGGTTTGGGCGTGTCATTCTCTTCTGCTGTAGTTCCCTTCCCTCAAAAGCGGTTTGGGCGTGTCATTCTCTTCTGCTGTAGTTCCCTTCCCTCAATAGCGGTTTGGGCGTGTCATTCTCTTCTGCTGTAGTTCCCTTCCCTCAATAGCGGTTTGGGCGTGTCATTCTCTTCTGCTGTAGTTCCCTTCCCTCAATAGCGGTTTGGGCGTGTCATTCTCTTCTGCTGTAGTTCCCTTCCCTCAATAGCGGTTTGGGCGTGTCATTCTCTTCTGCTGTAGTTCCCTTCCCTCAATAGCGGTTTGGGCGTGTCATTCTCTTCTGCTGTAGTTCCCTTCCCTCAATAGCGGTTTGGGCGTGTCATTCTCTTCTGCTGTAGTTCCCTTCCCTCAATAGCGGTTTGGGCGTGTCATTCTCTTCTGCTGTAGTTCCCTTCCCTCAATAGCGGTTTGGGCGTGTCATTCTCTTCTGCTGTAGTTCCCTTCCCTCAATAGCGGTTTGGGCGTGTCATTCTCTTCTGCTGTAGTTCCCTTCCCTCAATAGCGGTTTGGGCGTGTCATTCTCTTCTGCTGTAGTTCCCTTCCCTCAATAGCGGTTTGGGCGTGTCATTCTCTTCTGCTGTAGTTCCCTTCCCTCAATAGCGGTTTGGGCGTGTCATTCTCTTCTGCTGTAGTTCCCTTCCCTCAATAGCGGTTTGGGCGTGTCATTCTCTTCTGCTGTAGTTCCCTTCCCTCAATAGCGGTTTGGGCGTGTCATTCTCTTCTGCTGTAGTTCCCTTCCCTCAATAGCGGTTTGGGCGTGTCATTCTCTTCTGCTGTAGTTCCCTTCCCTCAATAGCGGTTTGGGCGTGTCATTCTCTTCTGCTGTAGTTCCCTTCCCTCAATAGCGGTTTGGGCGTGTCATTCTCTTCTGCTGTAGTTCCCTTCCCTCAATAGCGGTTTGGGCGTGTCATTCTCTTCTGCTGTAGTTCCCTTCCCTCGATAGCGGTTTGGGCGTGTCATTCTCTTCTGCTGTAGTTCCCTTCCCTCAATAGCGGTTTGGGCGTGTCATTCTCTTCTGCTGTAGTTCCCTTCCCTCAATAGCGGTTTGGGCGTGTCATTCTCTTCTGCTGTAGTTCCCTTCCCTCAATAGCGGTTTGGGCGTGTCATTCTCTTCTGCTGTAGTTCCCTTCCCTCAATAGCGGTTTGGGCGTGTCATTCTCTTCTGCTGTAGTTCCCTTCCCTCAATAGCGGTTTGGGCGTGTCATTCTCTTCTGCTGTAGTTCCCTTCCCTCAATAGCGGTTTGGGCGTGTCATTCTCTTCTGCTGTAGTTCCCTTCCCTCAATAGCGGTTTGGGCGTGTCATTCTCTTCTGCTGTAGTTCCCTTCCCTCAAAGCGGTTTGGGCGTGTCATTCTCTTCTGCTGTAGTTCCCTTCCCTCAATAGCGGTTTGGGCGTGTCATTCTCTTCTGCTGTAGTTCCCTTCCCTCAATAGCGGTTTGGGCGTGTCATTCTCTTCTGCTGTAGTTCCCTTCCCTCAATAGCGGTTTGGGCGTGTCATTCTCTTCTGCTGTAGTTCCCTTCCCTCAATAGCGGTTTGGGCGTGTCATTCTCTTCTGCTGTAGTTCCCTTCCCTCAATAGCGGTTTGGGCGTGTCATTCTCTTCTGCTGTAGTTCCCTTCCCTCAATAGCGGTTTGGGCGTGTCATTCTCTTCTGCTGTAGTTCCCTTCCCTCAATAGCGGTTTGGGCGTGTCATTCTCTTCTGCTGTAGTTCCCTTCCCTCAATAGCGGTTTGGGCGTGTCATTCTCTTCTGCTGTAGTTCCCTTCCCTCAATAGCGGTTTGGGCGTGTCATTCTCTTCTGCTGTAGTTCCCTTCCCTCAATAGCGGTTTGGGCGTGTCATTCTCTTCTGCTGTAGTTCCCTTCCCTCAATAGCGGTTTGGGCGTGTCATTCTCTTCTGCTGTAGTTCCCTTCCCTCAATAGCGGTTTGGGCGTGTCATTCTCTTCTGCTGTAGTTCCCTTCCCTCAATAGCGGTTTGGGCGTGTCATTCTCTTCTGCTGTAGTTCCCTTCCCTCAATAGCGGTTTGGGCGTGTCATTCTCTTCTGCTGTAGTTCCCTTCCCTCAATAGCGGTTTGGGCGTGTCATTCTCTTCTGCTGTAGTTCCCTTCCCTCAATAGCGGTTTGGGCGTGTCATTCTCTTCTGCTGTAGTTCCCTTCCCTCAATAGCGGTTTGGGCGTGTCATTCTCTTCTGCTGTAGTTCCCTTCCCTCAATAGCGGTTTGGGCGTGTCATTCTCTTCTGCTGTAGTTCCCTTCCCTCAATAGCGGTTTGGGCGTGTCATTCTCTTCTGCTGTAGTTCCCTTCCCTCAATAGCGGTTTGGGCGTGTCATTCTCTTCTGCTGTAGTTCCCTTCCCTCAATAGCGGTTTGGGCGTGTCATTCTCTTCTGCTGTAGTTCCCTTCCCTCAATAGCGGTTTGGGCGTGTCATTCTCTTCTGCTGTAGTTCCCTTCCCTCAATAGCGGTTTGGGCGTGTCATTCTCTTCTGCTGTAGTTCCCTTCCCTCAATAGCGGTTTGGGCGTGTCATTCTCTTCTGCTGTAGTTCCCTTCCCTCAATAGCGGTTTGGGCGTGTCATTCTCTTCTGCTGTAGTTCCCTTCCCTCAATAGCGGTTTGGGCGTGTCATTCTCTTCTGCTGTAGTTCCCTTCCCTCAATAGCGGTTTGGGCGTGTCATTCTCTTCTGCTGTAGTTCCCTTCCCTCAATAGCGGTTTGGGCGTGTCATTCTCTTCTGCTGTAGTTCCCTTCCCTCAATAGCGGTTTGGGCGTGTCATTCTCTTCTGCTGTAGTTCCCTTCCCTCAATAGCGGTTTGGGCGTGTCATTCTCTTCTGCTGTAGTTCCCTTCCCTCAATAGCGGTTTGGGCGTGTCATTCTCTTCTGCTGTAGTTCCCTTCCCTCAATAGCGGTTTGGGCGTGTCATTCTCTTCTGCTGTAGTTCCCTTCCCTCAATAGCGGTTTGGGCGTGTCATTCTCTTCTGCTGTAGTTCCCTTCCCTCAATAGCGGTTTGGGCGTGTCATTCTCTTCTGCTGTAGTTCCCTTCCCTCAATAGCGGTTTGGGCGTGTCATTCTCTTCTGCTGTAGTTCCCTTCCCTCAATAGCGGTTTGGGCGTGTCATTCTCTTCTGCTGTAGTTCCCTTCCCTCAATAGCGGTTTGGGCGTGTCATTCTCTTCTGCTGTAGTTCCCTTCCCTCAATAGCGGTTTGGGCGTGTCATTCTCTTCTGCTGTAGTTCCCTTCCCTCAATAGCGGTTTGGGCGTGTCATTCTCTTCTGCTGTAGTTCCCTTCCCTCAATAGCGGTTTGGGCGTGTCATTCTCTTCTGCTGTAGTTCCCTTCCCTCAATAGCGGTTTGGGCGTGTCATTCTCTTCTGCTGTAGTTCCCTTCCCTCAATAGCGGTTTGGGCGTGTCATTCTCTTCTGCTGTAGTTCCCTTCCCTCAATAGCGGTTTGGGCGTGTCATTCTCTTCTGCTGTAGTTCCCTTCCCTCAATAGCGGTTTGGGCGTGTCATTCTCTTCTGCTGTAGTTCCCTTCCCTCAATAGCGGTTTGGGCGTGTCATTCTCTTCTGCTGTAGTTCCCTTCCCTCAATAGCGGTTTGGGCGTGTCATTCTCTTCTGCTGTAGTTCCCTTCCCTCAATAGCGGTTTGGGCGTGTCATTCTCTTCTGCTGTAGTTCCCTTCCCTCAATAGCGGTTTGGGCGTGTCATTCTCTTCTGCTGTAGTTCCCTTCCCTCAATAGCGGTTTGGGCGTGTCATTCTCTTCTGCTGTAGTTCCCTTCCCTCAATAGCGGTTTGGGCGTGTCATTCTCTTCTGCTGTAGTTCCCTTCCCTCAATAGCGGTTTGGGCGTGTCATTCTCTTCTGCTGTAGTTCCCTTCCCTCAATAGCGGTTTGGGCGTGTCATTCTCTTCTGCTGTAGTTCCCTTCCCTCAATAGCGGTTTGGGCGTGTCATTCTCTTCTGCTGTAGTTCCCTTCCCTCAATAGCGGTTTGGGCGTGTCATTCTCTTCTGCTGTAGTTCCCTTCCCTCAATAGCGGTTTGGGCGTGTCATTCTCTTCTGCTGTAGTTCCCTTCCCTCAATAGCGGTTTGGGCGTGTCATTCTCTTCTGCTGTAGTTCCCTTCCCTCAATAGCGGTTTGGGCGTGTCATTCTCTTCTGCTGTAGTTCCCTTCCCTCAATAGCGGTTTGGGCGTGTCATTCTCTTCTGCTGTAGTTCCCTTCCCTCAATAGCGGTTTGGGCGTGTCATTCTCTTCTGCTGTAGTTCCCTTCCCTCAATAGCGGTTTGGGCGTGTCATTCTCTTCTGCTGTAGTTCCCTTCCCTCAATAGCGGTTTGGGCGTGTCATTCTCTTCTGCTGTAGTTCCCTTCCCTCAATAGCGGTTTGGGCGTGTCATTCTCTTCTGCTGTAGTTCCCTTCCCTCAATAGCGGTTTGGGCGTGTCATTCTCTTCTGCTGTAGTTCCCTTCCCTCAATAGCGGTTTGGGCGTGTCATTCTCTTCTGCTGTAGTTCCCTTCCCTCAATAGCGGTTTGGGCGTGTCATTCTCTTCTGCTGTAGTTCCCTTCCCTCAATAGCGGTTTGGGCGTGTCATTCTCTTCTGCTGTAGTTCCCTTCCCTCAATAGCGGTTTGGGCGTGTCATTCTCTTCTGCTGTAGTTCCCTTCCCTCAATAGCGGTTTGGGCGTGTCATTCTCTTCTGCTGTAGTTCCCTTCCCTCAATAGCGGTTTGGGCGTGTCATTCTCTTCTGCTGTAGTTCCCTTCCCTCAATAGCGGTTTGGGCGTGTCATTCTCTTCTGCTGTAGTTCCCTTCCCTCAATAGCGGTTTGGGCGTGTCATTCTCTTCTGCTGTAGTTCCCTTCCCTCAATAGCGGTTTGGGCGTGTCATTCTCTTCTGCTGTAGTTCCCTTCCCTCAATAGCGGTTTGGGCGTGTCATTCTCTTCTGCTGTAGTTCCCTTCCCTCAATAGCGGTTTGGGCGTGTCATTCTCTTCTGCTGTAGTTCCCTTCCCTCAATAGCGGTTTGGGCGTGTCATTCTCTTCTGCTGTAGTTCCCTTCCCTCAATAGCGGTTTGGGCGTGTCATTCTCTTCTGCTGTAGTTCCCTTCCCTCAATAGCGGTTTGGGCGTGTCATTCTCTTCTGCTGTAGTTCCCTTCCCTCAATAGCGGTTTGGGCGTGTCATTCTCTTCTGCTGTAGTTCCCTTCCCTCAATAGCGGTTTGGGCGTGTCATTCTCTTCTGCTGTAGTTCCCTTCCCTCAATAGCGGTTTGGGCGTGTCATTCTCTTCTGCTGTAGTTCCCTTCCCTCAATAGCGGTTTGGGCGTGTCATTCTCTTCTGCTGTAGTTCCCTTCCCTCAATAGCGGTTTGGGCGTGTCATTCTCTTCTGCTGTAGTTCCCTTCCCTCAATAGCGGTTTGGGCGTGTCATTCTCTTCTGCTGTAGTTCCCTTCCCTCAATAGCGGTTTGGGCGTGTCATTCTCTTCTGCTGTAGTTCCCTTCCCTCAATAGCGGTTTGGGCGTGTCATTCTCTTCTGCTGTAGTTCCCTTCCCTCAATAGCGGTTTGGGCGTGTCATTCTCTTCTGCTGTAGTTCCCTTCCCTCAATAGCGGTTTGGGCGTGTCATTCTCTTCTGCTGTAGTTCCCTTCCCTCAATAGCGGTTTGGGCGTGTCATTCTCTTCTGCTGTAGTTCCCTTCCCTCAATAGCGGTTTGGGCGTGTCATTCTCTTCTGCTGTAGTTCCCTTCCCTCAATAGCGGTTTGGGCGTGTCATTCTCTTCTGCTGTAGTTCCCTTCCCTCAATAGCGGTTTGGGCGTGTCATTCTCTTCTGCTGTAGTTCCCTTCCCTCAATAGCGGTTTGGGCGTGTCATTCTCTTCTGCTGTAGTTCCCTTCCCTCAATAGCGGTTTGGGCGTGTCATTCTCTTCTGCTGTAGTTCCCTTCCCTCAATAGCGGTTTGGGCGTGTCATTCTCTTCTGCTGTAGTTCCCTTCCCTCAATAGCGGTTTGGGCGTGTCATTCTCTTCTGCTGTAGTTCCCTTCCCTCAATAGCGGTTTGGGCGTGTCATTCTCTTCTGCTGTAGTTCCCTTCCCTCAATAGCGGTTTGGGCGTGTCATTCTCTTCTGCTGTAGTTCCCTTCCCTCAATAGCGGTTTGGGCGTGTCATTCTCTTCTGCTGTAGTTCCCTTCCCTCAATAGCGGTTTGGGCGTGTCATTCTCTTCTGCTGTAGTTCCCTTCCCTCAATAGCGGTTTGGGCGTGTCATTCTCTTCTGCTGTAGTTCCCTTCCCTCAATAGCGGTTTGGGCGTGTCATTCTCTTCTGCTGTAGTTCCCTTCCCTCAATAGCGGTTTGGGCGTGTCATTCTCTTCTGCTGTAGTTCCCTTCCCTCAATAGCGGTTTGGGCGTGTCATTCTCTTCTGCTGTAGTTCCCTTCCCTCAATAGCGGTTTGGGCGTGTCATTCTCTTCTGCTGTAGTTCCCTTCCCTCAATAGCGGTTTGGGCGTGTCATTCTCTTCTGCTGTAGTTCCCTTCCCTCAATAGCGGTTTGGGCGTGTCATTCTCTTCTGCTGTAGTTCCCTTCCCTCAATAGCGGTTTGGGCGTGTCATTCTCTTCTGCTGTAGTTCCCTTCCCTCAATAGCGGTTTGGGCGTGTCATTCTCTTCTGCTGTAGTTCCCTTCCCTCAATAGCGGTTTGGGCGTGTCATTCTCTTCTGCTGTAGTTCCCTTCCCTCAATAGCGGTTTGGGCGTGTCATTCTCTTCTGCTGTAGTTCCCTTCCCTCAATAGCGGTTTGGGCGTGTCATTCTCTTCTGCTGTAGTTCCCTTCCCTCAATAGCGGTTTGGGCGTGTCATTCTCTTCTGCTGTAGTTCCCTTCCCTCAATAGCGGTTTGGGCGTGTCATTCTCTTCTGCTGTAGTTCCCTTCCCTCAATAGCGGTTTGGGCGTGTCATTCTCTTCTGCTGTAGTTCCCTTCCCTCAATAGCGGTTTGGGCGTGTCATTCTCTTCTGCTGTAGTTCCCTTCCCTCAATAGCGGTTTGGGCGTGTCATTCTCTTCTGCTGTAGTTCCCTTCCCTCAATAGCGGTTTGGGCGTGTCATTCTCTTCTGCTGTAGTTCCCTTCCCTCAATAGCGGTTTGGGCGTGTCATTCTCTTCTGCTGTAGTTCCCTTCCCTCAATAGCGGTTTGGGCGTGTCATTCTCTTCTGCTGTAGTTCCCTTCCCTCAATAGCGGTTTGGGCGTGTCATTCTCTTCTGCTGTAGTTCCCTTCCCTCAATAGCGGTTTGGGCGTGTCATTCTCTTCTGCTGTAGTTCCCTTCCCTCAATAGCGGTTTGGGCGTGTCATTCTCTTCTGCTGTAGTTCCCTTCCCTCAATAGCGGTTTGGGCGTGTCATTCTCTTCTGCTGTAGTTCCCTTCCCTCAATAGCGGTTTGGGCGTGTCATTCTCTTCTGCTGTAGTTCCCTTCCCTCAATAGCGGTTTGGGCGTGTCATTCTCTTCTGCTGTAGTTCCCTTCCCTCAATAGCGGTTTGGGCGTGTCATTCTCTTCTGCTGTAGTTCCCTTCCCTCAATAGCGGTTTGGGCGTGTCATTCTCTTCTGCTGTAGTTCCCTTCCCTCAATAGCGGTTTGGGCGTGTCATTCTCTTCTGCTGTAGTTCCCTTCCCTCAATAGCGGTTTGGGCGTGTCATTCTCTTCTGCTGTAGTTCCCTTCCCTCAATAGCGGTTTGGGCGTGTCATTCTCTTCTGCTGTAGTTCCCTTCCCTCAATAGCGGTTTGGGCGTGTCATTCTCTTCTGCTGTAGTTCCCTTCCCTCAATAGCGGTTTGGGCGTGTCATTCTCTTCTGCTGTAGTTCCCTTCCCTCAATAGCGGTTTGGGCGTGTCATTCTCTTCTGCTGTAGTTCCCTTCCCTCAATAGCGGTTTGGGCGTGTCATTCTCTTCTGCTGTAGTTCCCTTCCCTCAATAGCGGTTTGGGCGTGTCATTCTCTTCTGCTGTAGTTCCCTTCCCTCAATAGCGGTTTGGGCGTGTCATTCTCTTCTGCTGTAGTTCCCTTCCCTCAATAGCGGTTTGGGCGTGTCATTCTCTTCTGCTGTAGTTCCCTTCCCTCAATAGCGGTTTGGGCGTGTCATTCTCTTCTGCTGTAGTTCCCTTCCCTCAATAGCGGTTTGGGCGTGTCATTCTCTTCTGCTGTAGTTCCCTTCCCTCAATAGCGGTTTGGGCGTGTCATTCTCTTCTGCTGTAGTTCCCTTCCCTCAATAGCGGTTTGGGCGTGTCATTCTCTTCTGCTGTAGTTCCCTTCCCTCAATAGCGGTTTGGGCGTGTCATTCTCTTCTGCTGTAGTTCCCTTCCCTCAATAGCGGTTTGGGCGTGTCATTCTCTTCTGCTGTAGTTCCCTTCCCTCAATAGCGGTTTGGGCGTGTCATTCTCTTCTGCTGTAGTTCCCTTCCCTCAATAGCGGTTTGGGCGTGTCATTCTCTTCTGCTGTAGTTCCCTTCCCTCAATAGCGGTTTGGGCGTGTCATTCTCTTCTGCTGTAGTTCCCTTCCCTCAATAGCGGTTTGGGCGTGTCATTCTCTTCTGCTGTAGTTCCCTTCCCTCAATAGCGGTTTGGGCGTGTCATTCTCTTCTGCTGTAGTTCCCTTCCCTCAATAGCGGTTTGGGCGTGTCATTCTCTTCTGCTGTAGTTCCCTTCCCTCAATAGCGGTTTGGGCGTGTCATTCTCTTCTGCTGTAGTTCCCTTCCCTCAATAGCGGTTTGGGCGTGTCATTCTCTTCTGCTGTAGTTCCCTTCCCTCAATAGCGGTTTGGGCGTGTCATTCTCTTCTGCTGTAGTTCCCTTCCCTCAATAGCGGTTTGGGCGTGTCATTCTCTTCTGCTGTAGTTCCCTTCCCTCAATAGCGGTTTGGGCGTGTCATTCTCTTCTGCTGTAGTTCCCTTCCCTCAATAGCGGTTTGGGCGTGTCATTCTCTTCTGCTGTAGTTCCCTTCCCTCAATAGCGGTTTGGGCGTGTCATTCTCTTCTGCTGTAGTTCCCTTCCCTCAATAGCGGTTTGGGCGTGTCATTCTCTTCTGCTGTAGTTCCCTTCCCTCAATAGCGGTTTGGGCGTGTCATTCTCTTCTGCTGTAGTTCCCTTCCCTCAATAGCGGTTTGGGCGTGTCATTCTCTTCTGCTGTAGTTCCCTTCCCTCAATAGCGGTTTGGGCGTGTCATTCTCTTCTGCTGTAGTTCCCTTCCCTCAATAGCGGTTTGGGCGTGTCATTCTCTTCTGCTGTAGTTCCCTTCCCTCAATAGCGGTTTGGGCGTGTCATTCTCTTCTGCTGTAGTTCCCTTCCCTCAATAGCGGTTTGGGCGTGTCATTCTCTTCTGCTGTAGTTCCCTTCCCTCAATAGCGGTTTGGGCGTGTCATTCTCTTCTGCTGTAGTTCCCTTCCCTCAATAGCGGTTTGGGCGTGTCATTCTCTTCTGCTGTAGTTCCCTTCCCTCAATAGCGGTTTGGGCGTGTCATTCTCTTCTGCTGTAGTTCCCTTCCCTCAATAGCGGTTTGGGCGTGTCATTCTCTTCTGCTGTAGTTCCCTTCCCTCAATAGCGGTTTGGGCGTGTCATTCTCTTCTGCTGTAGTTCCCTTCCCTCAATAGCGGTTTGGGCGTGTCATTCTCTTCTGCTGTAGTTCCCTTCCCTCAATAGCGGTTTGGGCGTGTCATTCTCTTCTGCTGTAGTTCCCTTCCCTCAATAGCGGTTTGGGCGTGTCATTCTCTTCTGCTGTAGTTCCCTTCCCTCAATAGCGGTTTGGGCGTGTCATTCTCTTCTGCTGTAGTTCCCTTCCCTCAATAGCGGTTTGGGCGTGTCATTCTCTTCTGCTGTAGTTCCCTTCCCTCAATAGCGGTTTGGGCGTGTCATTCTCTTCTGCTGTAGTTCCCTTCCCTCAATAGCGGTTTGGGCGTGTCATTCTCTTCTGCTGTAGTTCCCTTCCCTCAATAGCGGTTTGGGCGTGTCATTCTCTTCTGCTGTAGTTCCCTTCCCTCAATAGCGGTTTGGGCGTGTCATTCTCTTCTGCTGTAGTTCCCTTCCCTCAATAGCGGTTTGGGCGTGTCATTCTCTTCTGCTGTAGTTCCCTTCCCTCAATAGCGGTTTGGGCGTGTCATTCTCTTCTGCTGTAGTTCCCTTCCCTCAATAGCGGTTTGGGCGTGTCATTCTCTTCTGCTGTAGTTCCCTTCCCTCAATAGCGGTTTGGGCGTGTCATTCTCTTCTGCTGTAGTTCCCTTCCCTCAATAGCGGTTTGGGCGTGTCATTCTCTTCTGCTGTAGTTCCCTTCCCTCAATAGCGGTTTGGGCGTGTCATTCTCTTCTGCTGTAGTTCCCTTCCCTCAATAGCGGTTTGGGCGTGTCATTCTCTTCTGCTGTAGTTCCCTTCCCTCAATAGCGGTTTGGGCGTGTCATTCTCTTCTGCTGTAGTTCCCTTCCCTCAATAGCGGTTTGGGCGTGTCATTCTCTTCTGCTGTAGTTCCCTTCCCTCAATAGCGGTTTGGGCGTGTCATTCTCTTCTGCTGTAGTTCCCTTCCCTCAATAGCGGTTTGGGCGTGTCATTCTCTTCTGCTGTAGTTCCCTTCCCTCAATAGCGGTTTGGGCGTGTCATTCTCTTCTGCTGTAGTTCCCTTCCCTCAATAGCGGTTTGGGCGTGTCATTCTCTTCTGCTGTAGTTCCCTTCCCTCAATAGCGGTTTGGGCGTGTCATTCTCTTCTGCTGTAGTTCCCTTCCCTCAATAGCGGTTTGGGCGTGTCATTCTCTTCTGCTGTAGTTCCCTTCCCTCAATAGCGGTTTGGGCGTGTCATTCTCTTCTGCTGTAGTTCCCTTCCCTCAATAGCGGTTTGGGCGTGTCATTCTCTTCTGCTGTAGTTCCCTTCCCTCAATAGCGGTTTGGGCGTGTCATTCTCTTCTGCTGTAGTTCCCTTCCCTCAATAGCGGTTTGGGCGTGTCATTCTCTTCTGCTGTAGTTCCCTTCCCTCAATAGCGGTTTGGGCGTGTCATTCTCTTCTGCTGTAGTTCCCTTCCCTCAATAGCGGTTTGGGCGTGTCATTCTCTTCTGCTGTAGTTCCCTTCCCTCAATAGCGGTTTGGGCGTGTCATTCTCTTCTGCTGTAGTTCCCTTCCCTCAATAGCGGTTTGGGCGTGTCATTCTCTTCTGCTGTAGTTCCCTTCCCTCAATAGCGGTTTGGGCGTGTCATTCTCTTCTGCTGTAGTTCCCTTCCCTCAATAGCGGTTTGGGCGTGTCATTCTCTTCTGCTGTAGTTCCCTTCCCTCAATAGCGGTTTGGGCGTGTCATTCTCTTCTGCTGTAGTTCCCTTCCCTCAATAGCGGTTTGGGCGTGTCATTCTCTTCTGCTGTAGTTCCCTTCCCTCAATAGCGGTTTGGGCGTGTCATTCTCTTCTGCTGTAGTTCCCTTCCCTCAATAGCGGTTTGGGCGTGTCATTCTCTTCTGCTGTAGTTCCCTTCCCTCAATAGCGGTTTGGGCGTGTCATTCTCTTCTGCTGTAGTTCCCTTCCCTCAATAGCGGTTTGGGCGTGTCATTCTCTTCTGCTGTAGTTCCCTTCCCTCAATAGCGGTTTGGGCGTGTCATTCTCTTCTGCTGTAGTTCCCTTCCCTCAATAGCGGTTTGGGCGTGTCATTCTCTTCTGCTGTAGTTCCCTTCCCTCAATAGCGGTTTGGGCGTGTCATTCTCTTCTGCTGTAGTTCCCTTCCCTCAATAGCGGTTTGGGCGTGTCATTCTCTTCTGCTGTAGTTCCCTTCCCTCAATAGCGGTTTGGGCGTGTCATTCTCTTCTGCTGTAGTTCCCTTCCCTCAATAGCGGTTTGGGCGTGTCATTCTCTTCTGCTGTAGTTCCCTTCCCTCAATAGCGGTTTGGGCGTGTCATTCTCTTCTGCTGTAGTTCCCTTCCCTCAATAGCGGTTTGGGCGTGTCATTCTCTTCTGCTGTAGTTCCCTTCCCTCAATAGCGGTTTGGGCGTGTCATTCTCTTCTGCTGTAGTTCCCTTCCCTCAATAGCGGTTTGGGCGTGTCATTCTCTTCTGCTGTAGTTCCCTTCCCTCAATAGCGGTTTGGGCGTGTCATTCTCTTCTGCTGTAGTTCCCTTCCCTCAATAGCGGTTTGGGCGTGTCATTCTCTTCTGCTGTAGTTCCCTTCCCTCAATAGCGGTTTGGGCGTGTCATTCTCTTCTGCTGTAGTTCCCTTCCCTCAATAGCGGTTTGGGCGTGTCATTCTCTTCTGCTGTAGTTCCCTTCCCTCAATAGCGGTTTGGGCGTGTCATTCTCTTCTGCTGTAGTTCCCTTCCCTCAATAGCGGTTTGGGCGTGTCATTCTCTTCTGCTGTAGTTCCCTTCCCTCAATAGCGGTTTGGGCGTGTCATTCTCTTCTGCTGTAGTTCCCTTCCCTCAATAGCGGTTTGGGCGTGTCATTCTCTTCTGCTGTAGTTCCCTTCCCTCAATAGCGGTTTGGGCGTGTCATTCTCTTCTGCTGTAGTTCCCTTCCCTCAATAGCGGTTTGGGCGTGTCATTCTCTTCTGCTGTAGTTCCCTTCCCTCAATAGCGGTTTGGGCGTGTCATTCTCTTCTGCTGTAGTTCCCTTCCCTCAATAGCGGTTTGGGCGTGTCATTCTCTTCTGCTGTAGTTCCCTTCCCTCAATAGCGGTTTGGGCGTGTCATTCTCTTCTGCTGTAGTTCCCTTCCCTCAATAGCGGTTTGGGCGTGTCATTCTCTTCTGCTGTAGTTCCCTTCCCTCAATAGCGGTTTGGGCGTGTCATTCTCTTCTGCTGTAGTTCCCTTCCCTCAATAGCGGTTTGGGCGTGTCATTCTCTTCTGCTGTAGTTCCCTTCCCTCAATAGCGGTTTGGGCGTGTCATTCTCTTCTGCTGTAGTTCCCTTCCCTCAATAGCGGTTTGGGCGTGTCATTCTCTTCTGCTGTAGTTCCCTTCCCTCAATAGCGGTTTGGGCGTGTCATTCTCTTCTGCTGTAGTTCCCTTCCCTCAATAGCGGTTTGGGCGTGTCATTCTCTTCTGCTGTAGTTCCCTTCCCTCAATAGCGGTTTGGGCGTGTCATTCTCTTCTGCTGTAGTTCCCTTCCCTCAATAGCGGTTTGGGCGTGTCATTCTCTTCTGCTGTAGTTCCCTTCCCTCAATAGCGGTTTGGGCGTGTCATTCTCTTCTGCTGTAGTTCCCTTCCCTCAATAGCGGTTTGGGCGTGTCATTCTCTTCTGCTGTAGTTCCCTTCCCTCAATAGCGGTTTGGGCGTGTCATTCTCTTCTGCTGTAGTTCCCTTCCCTCAATAGCGGTTTGGGCGTGTCATTCTCTTCTGCTGTAGTTCCCTTCCCTCAATAGCGGTTTGGGCGTGTCATTCTCTTCTGCTGTAGTTCCCTTCCCTCAATAGCGGTTTGGGCGTGTCATTCTCTTCTGCTGTAGTTCCCTTCCCTCAATAGCGGTTTGGGCGTGTCATTCTCTTCTGCTGTAGTTCCCTTCCCTCAATAGCGGTTTGGGCGTGTCATTCTCTTCTGCTGTAGTTCCCTTCCCTCAATAGCGGTTTGGGCGTGTCATTCTCTTCTGCTGTAGTTCCCTTCCCTCAATAGCGGTTTGGGCGTGTCATTCTCTTCTGCTGTAGTTCCCTTCCCTCAATAGCGGTTTGGGCGTGTCATTCTCTTCTGCTGTAGTTCCCTTCCCTCAATAGCGGTTTGGGCGTGTCATTCTCTTCTGCTGTAGTTCCCTTCCCTCAATAGCGGTTTGGGCGTGTCATTCTCTTCTGCTGTAGTTCCCTTCCCTCAATAGCGGTTTGGGCGTGTCATTCTCTTCTGCTGTAGTTCCCTTCCCTCAATAGCGGTTTGGGCGTGTCATTCTCTTCTGCTGTAGTTCCCTTCCCTCAATAGCGGTTTGGGCGTGTCATTCTCTTCTGCTGTAGTTCCCTTCCCTCAATAGCGGTTTGGGCGTGTCATTCTCTTCTGCTGTAGTTCCCTTCCCTCAATAGCGGTTTGGGCGTGTCATTCTCTTCTGCTGTAGTTCCCTTCCCTCAATAGCGGTTTGGGCGTGTCATTCTCTTCTGCTGTAGTTCCCTTCCCTCAATAGCGGTTTGGGCGTGTCATTCTCTTCTGCTGTAGTTCCCTTCCCTCAATAGCGGTTTGGGCGTGTCATTCTCTTCTGCTGTAGTTCCCTTCCCTCAATAGCGGTTTGGGCGTGTCATTCTCTTCTGCTGTAGTTCCCTTCCCTCAATAGCGGTTTGGGCGTGTCATTCTCTTCTGCTGTAGTTCCCTTCCCTCAATAGCGGTTTGGGCGTGTCATTCTCTTCTGCTGTAGTTCCCTTCCCTCAATAGCGGTTTGGGCGTGTCATTCTCTTCTGCTGTAGTTCCCTTCCCTCAATAGCGGTTTGGGCGTGTCATTCTCTTCTGCTGTAGTTCCCTTCCCTCAATAGCGGTTTGGGCGTGTCATTCTCTTCTGCTGTAGTTCCCTTCCCTCAATAGCGGTTTGGGCGTGTCATTCTCTTCTGCTGTAGTTCCCTTCCCTCAATAGCGGTTTGGGCGTGTCATTCTCTTCTGCTGTAGTTCCCTTCCCTCAATAGCGGTTTGGGCGTGTCATTCTCTTCTGCTGTAGTTCCCTTCCCTCAATAGCGGTTTGGGCGTGTCATTCTCTTCTGCTGTAGTTCCCTTCCCTCAATAGCGGTTTGGGCGTGTCATTCTCTTCTGCTGTAGTTCCCTTCCCTCAATAGCGGTTTGGGCGTGTCATTCTCTTCTGCTGTAGTTCCCTTCCCTCAATAGCGGTTTGGGCGTGTCATTCTCTTCTGCTGTAGTTCCCTTCCCTCAATAGCGGTTTGGGCGTGTCATTCTCTTCTGCTGTAGTTCCCTTCCCTCAATAGCGGTTTGGGCGTGTCATTCTCTTCTGCTGTAGTTCCCTTCCCTCAATAGCGGTTTGGGCGTGTCATTCTCTTCTGCTGTAGTTCCCTTCCCTCAATAGCGGTTTGGGCGTGTCATTCTCTTCTGCTGTAGTTCCCTTCCCTCAATAGCGGTTTGGGCGTGTCATTCTCTTCTGCTGTAGTTCCCTTCCCTCAATAGCGGTTTGGGCGTGTCATTCTCTTCTGCTGTAGTTCCCTTCCCTCAATAGCGGTTTGGGCGTGTCATTCTCTTCTGCTGTAGTTCCCTTCCCTCAATAGCGGTTTGGGCGTGTCATTCTCTTCTGCTGTAGTTCCCTTCCCTCAATAGCGGTTTGGGCGTGTCATTCTCTTCTGCTGTAGTTCCCTTCCCTCAATAGCGGTTTGGGCGTGTCATTCTCTTCTGCTGTAGTTCCCTTCCCTCAATAGCGGTTTGGGCGTGTCATTCTCTTCTGCTGTAGTTCCCTTCCCTCAATAGCGGTTTGGGCGTGTCATTCTCTTCTGCTGTAGTTCCCTTCCCTCAATAGCGGTTTGGGCGTGTCATTCTCTTCTGCTGTAGTTCCCTTCCCTCAATAGCGGTTTGGGCGTGTCATTCTCTTCTGCTGTAGTTCCCTTCCCTCAATAGCGGTTTGGGCGTGTCATTCTCTTCTGCTGTAGTTCCCTTCCCTCAATAGCGGTTTGGGCGTGTCATTCTCTTCTGCTGTAGTTCCCTTCCCTCAATAGCGGTTTGGGCGTGTCATTCTCTTCTGCTGTAGTTCCCTTCCCTCAATAGCGGTTTGGGCGTGTCATTCTCTTCTGCTGTAGTTCCCTTCCCTCAATAGCGGTTTGGGCGTGTCATTCTCTTCTGCTGTAGTTCCCTTCCCTCAATAGCGGTTTGGGCGTGTCATTCTCTTCTGCTGTAGTTCCCTTCCCTCAATAGCGGTTTGGGCGTGTCATTCTCTTCTGCTGTAGTTCCCTTCCCTCAATAGCGGTTTGGGCGTGTCATTCTCTTCTGCTGTAGTTCCCTTCCCTCAATAGCGGTTTGGGCGTGTCATTCTCTTCTGCTGTAGTTCCCTTCCCTCAATAGCGGTTTGGGCGTGTCATTCTCTTCTGCTGTAGTTCCCTTCCCTCAATAGCGGTTTGGGCGTGTCATTCTCTTCTGCTGTAGTTCCCTTCCCTCAATAGCGGTTTGGGCGTGTCATTCTCTTCTGCTGTAGTTCCCTTCCCTCAATAGCGGTTTGGGCGTGTCATTCTCTTCTGCTGTAGTTCCCTTCCCTCAATAGCGGTTTGGGCGTGTCATTCTCTTCTGCTGTAGTTCCCTTCCCTCAATAGCGGTTTGGGCGTGTCATTCTCTTCTGCTGTAGTTCCCTTCCCTCAATAGCGGTTTGGGCGTGTCATTCTCTTCTGCTGTAGTTCCCTTCCCTCAATAGCGGTTTGGGCGTGTCATTCTCTTCTGCTGTAGTTCCCTTCCCTCAATAGCGGTTTGGGCGTGTCATTCTCTTCTGCTGTAGTTCCCTTCCCTCAATAGCGGTTTGGGCGTGTCATTCTCTTCTGCTGTAGTTCCCTTCCCTCAATAGCGGTTTGGGCGTGTCATTCTCTTCTGCTGTAGTTCCCTTCCCTCAATAGCGGTTTGGGCGTGTCATTCTCTTCTGCTGTAGTTCCCTTCCCTCAATAGCGGTTTGGGCGTGTCATTCTCTTCTGCTGTAGTTCCCTTCCCTCAATAGCGGTTTGGGCGTGTCATTCTCTTCTGCTGTAGTTCCCTTCCCTCAATAGCGGTTTGGGCGTGTCATTCTCTTCTGCTGTAGTTCCCTTCCCTCAATAGCGGTTTGGGCGTGTCATTCTCTTCTGCTGTAGTTCCCTTCCCTCAATAGCGGTTTGGGCCGTGTCATTCTCTTCTGCTGTAGTTCCCTTCCCTCAATAGCGGTTTGGGCGTGTCATTCTCTTCTGCTGTAGTTCCCTTCCCTCAATAGCGGTTTGGGCGTGTCATTCTCTTCTGCTGTAGTTCCCTTCCCTCAATAGCGGTTTGGGCGTGTCATTCTCTTCTGCTGTAGTTCCCTTCCCTCAATAGCGGTTTGGGCGTGTCATTCTCTTCTGCTGTAGTTCCCTTCCCTCAATAGCGGTTTGGGCGTGTCATTCTCTTCTGCTGTAGTTCCCTTCCCTCAATAGCGGTTTGGGCGTGTCATTCTCTTCTGCTGTAGTTCCCTTCCCTCAATAGCGGTTTGGGCGTGTCATTCTCTTCTGCTGTAGTTCCCTTCCCTCAATAGCGGTTTGGGCGTGTCATTCTCTTCTGCTGTAGTTCCCTTCCCTCAATAGCGGTTTGGGCGTGTCATTCTCTTCTGCTGTAGTTCCCTTCCCTCAATAGCGGTTTGGGCGTGTCATTCTCTTCTGCTGTAGTTCCCTTCCCTCAATAGCGGTTTGGGCGTGTCATTCTCTTCTGCTGTAGTTCCCTTCCCTCAATAGCGGTTTGGGCGTGTCATTCTCTTCTGCTGTAGTTCCCTTCCCTCAATAGCGGTTTGGGCGTGTCATTCTCTTCTGCTGTAGTTCCCTTCCCTCAATAGCGGTTTGGCCGTGTCATTCTCTTCTGCTGTAGTTCCCTTCCCTCAATAGCGGTTTGGGCGTGTCATTCTCTTCTGCTGTAGTTCCCTTCCCTCAATAGCGGTTTGGGCGTGTCATTCTCTTCTGCTGTAGTTCCCTTCCCTCAATAGCGGTTTGGGCGTGTCATTCTCTTCTGCTGTAGTTCCCTTCCCTCAATAGCGGTTTGGGCGTGTCATTCTCTTCTGCTGTAGTTCCCTTCCCTCAATAGCGGTTTGGGCGTGTCATTCTCTTCTGCTGTAGTTCCCTTCCCTCAATAGCGGTTTGGGCGTGTCATTCTCTTCTGCTGTAGTTCCCTTCCCTCAATAGCGGTTTGGGCGTGTCATTCTCTTCTGCTGTAGTTCCCTTCCCTCAATAGCGGTTTGGGCGTGTCATTCTCTTCTGCTGTAGTTCCCTTCCCTCAATAGCGGTTTGGGCGTGTCATTCTCTTCTGCTGTAGTTCCCTTCCCTCAATAGCGGTTTGGGCGTGTCATTCTCTTCTGCTGTAGTTCCCTTCCCTCAATAGCGGTTTGGGCGTGTCATTCTCTTCTGCTGTAGTTCCCTTCCCTCAATAGCGGTTTGGGCGTGTCATTCTCTTCTGCTGTAGTTCCCTTCCCTCAATAGCGGTTTGGGCGTGTCATTCTCTTCTGCTGTAGTTCCCTTCCCTCAATAGCGGTTTGGGCGTGTCATTCTCTTCTGCTGTAGTTCCCTTCCCTCAATAGCGGTTTGGGCGTGTCATTCTCTTCTGCTGTAGTTCCCTTCCCTCAATAGCGGTTTGGGCGTGTCATTCTCTTCTGCTGTAGTTCCCTTCCCTCAATAGCGGTTTGGGCGTGTCATTCTCTTCTGCTGTAGTTCCCTTCCCTCAATAGCGGTTTGGGCGTGTCATTCTCTTCTGCTGTAGTTCCCTTCCCTCAATAGCGGTTTGGGCGTGTCATTCTCTTCTGCTGTAGTTCCCTTCCCTCAATAGCGGTTTGGGCGTGTCATTCTCTTCTGCTGTAGTTCCCTTCCCTCAATAGCGGTTTGGGCGTGTCATTCTCTTCTGCTGTAGTTCCCTTCCCTCAATAGCGGTTTGGGCGTGTCATTCTCTTCTGCTGTAGTTCCCTTCCCTCAATAGCGGTTTGGGCCGTGTCATTCTCTTCTGCTGTAGTTCCCTTCCCTCAATAGCGGTTTGGGCGTGTCATTCTCTTCTGCTGTAGTTCCCTTCCCTCAATAGCGGTTTGGGCGTGTCATTCTCTTCTGCTGTAGTTCCCTTCCCTCAATAGCGGTTTGGGCGTGTCATTCTCTTCTGCTGTAGTTCCCTTCCCTCAATAGCGGTTTGGGCGTGTCATTCTCTTCTGCTGTAGTTCCCTTCCCTCAATAGCGGTTTGGGCGTGTCATTCTCTTCTGCTGTAGTTCCCTTCCCTCAATAGCGGTTTGGGCGTGTCATTCTCTTCTGCTGTAGTTCCCTTCCCTCAATAGCGGTTTGGGCGTGTCATTCTCTTCTGCTGTAGTTCCCTTCCCTCAATAGCGGTTTGGGCGTGTCATTCTCTTCTGCTGTAGTTCCCTTCCCTCAATAGCGGTTTGGGCGTGTCATTCTCTTCTGCTGTAGTTCCCTTCCCTCAATAGCGGTTTGGGCGTGTCATTCTCTTCTGCTGTAGTTCCCTTCCCTCAATAGCGGTTTGGGCGTGTCATTCTCTTCTGCTGTAGTTCCCTTCCCTCAATAGCGGTTTGGGCGTGTCATTCTCTTCTGCTGTAGTTCCCTTCCCTCAATAGCGGTTTGGGCGTGTCATTCTCTTCTGCTGTAGTTCCCTTCCCTCAATAGCGGTTTGGGCGTGTCATTCTCTTCTGCTGTAGTTCCCTTCCCTCAATAGCGGTTTGGGCGTGTCATTCTCTTCTGCTGTAGTTCCCTTCCCTCAATAGCGGTATGGGCGTGTCATTCTCTTCTGCTGTAGTTCCCTTCCCTCAATAGCGGTTTGGGCGTGTCATTCTCTTCTGCTGTAGTTCCCTTCCCTCAATAGCGGTTTGGCCGTGTCATTCTCTTCTGCTGTAGTTCCCTTCCCTCAATAGCGGTTTGGGCGTGTCATTCTCTTCTGCTGTAGTTCCCTTCCCTCAATAGCGGTTTGGGCGTGTCATTCTCTTCTGCTGTAGTTCCCTTCCCTCAATAGCGGTTTGGGCGTGTCATTCTCTTCTGCTGTAGTTCCCTTCCCTCAATAGCGGTTTGGGCGTGTCATTCTCTTCTGCTGTAGTTCCCTTCCCTCAATAGCGGTTTGGGCGTGTCATTCTCTTCTGCTGTAGTTCCCTTCCCTCAATAGCGGTTTGGGCGTGTCATTCTCTTCTGCTGTAGTTCCCTTCCCTCAATAGCGGTTTGGGCGTGTCATTCTCTTCTGCTGTAGTTCCCTTCCCTCAATAGCGGTTTGGCCGTGTCATTCTCTTCTGCTGTAGTTCCCTTCCCTCAATAGCGGTTTGGGCGTGTCATTCTCTTCTGCTGTAGTTCCCTTCCCTCATTAGCGGTTTGGGCGTGTCATTCTCTTCTGCTGTAGTTCCCTTCCCTCAATAGCGGTTTGGGCGTGTCATTCTCTTCTGCTGTAGTTCCCTCCCTTCCCTCAATAGCGGTTTGGGCGTGTCATTCTCTTCTGCTGTCACTCGCCTGTTACACTTGTGCACACTGTAAGCAGGGCTGCTGTCTAAGTTGACTTTTGAGTCGACTCAAAAGTCAACTGCGCACACTGTAAGAGAAGGGCTGCTGCCTAATCTGCATGGCATTGGCACTGCACTGGAATTGAATTGTTTTGAGACGTCTCAAAACACTTCTTTTATCACGTCGCACACTGTGAGAGGAGGGCTGCTGTCTAATCTGCATTGCATTGGCACTGCACTTGAGTTGCATTGGCACTGGTCTTGCTAATCTCTCTGGCAACCGTTCTGCATTCCTCTTTTACTCCTCCCGCCCCGGCCCCCCCTTCCCCCCCTCTCCTCCCTCCCCCTCCCTCCCCCTCCCTCCCACCCACCAGCAACCTAGCTAACGTCCAGCTCACAGGGAGCATACCCACCGGCCTTTCTTTTTTCCCCCACAAACGTCAAACATACTTCTTCTCTCTTCCCTTCCTCTTTCGCCTCTTACTCTCCGTTCCTCTCCCCCCAACCACCAGCAACCTAGCTAACAACCTGCTCACAGTGAGCATACCCACTGGCCTTGCCAAGATTTCCCACCATGCAACCCCCCTTCCCCCCTCTCCACTCCTCTCCACCCCTCTCCACCCCCCTCGTCCACACCAGCAACCTAGCTAACAACCAGCTCACAGGGAAAATCCCCACTGGCCTTGCCAAACTCTCTCACCTTGCCTTCCTGTGAGTGTCATGCTATGCCCTGCCGTGCCATGCCATAGCCATGCCACTCCAAGCACACTTGCTCTTGCTCCATCTCTTTTGCAAAACTCCCTCCCTCCCCCCCTCCCTCCCTCCCTCCCTCCCTCCCTCCCTCCCTCCCTCCCTCCCTCCCTCCCTCCCTCCCTCCCTCCCATATAAGTTGCCGTTTGTGTTTTCAGTTTACCGCCCCCATTCCCTCGCAGCTCTCTATTCGTGTTGTCTTGACTCGACCCAAAGCACTCTTGCCCGCCCCCTCCCCCTCCCTTGCCCTCCCTCCTTCCTCCCCCCATGCCCTTCCCCCCCCACCCCCACACAGCCGCTTGGACGGCAATCGGTTTACCGGCCCCATCCCCTCGCAGCTCTACTCTCTCACCAACATGTCTTACCTGTGCGTACCACCCTTCCTTCTTCACCCTTCCTTTCCTACTCCTTTCGTCCAACCTAAATGAGACCTCTCGAGTCAAGCCTTCAACCCCTCGCAGCTCTACTCCCTCACCAACTCTTACCTGTTCGCACCTACTCTTCGTCCCTCTCTCTCTCTTACTCAACTGCTGTCAGTACTGTCTCAAGCCTTCATGCCCTAGCAGCTTCCCTCCCTTACCAACATCTCTTACCTGTTCGTACCTCCTCCAACCCTTTCTTGTCCCCTACTCAAGCATATAATAAGACCTCAAGTATATAATAGAACCTCAGGTATATGATAAGACCTCAAGTATATAATAGAACCTCAGGTATATGATAAGACCTCAAGTATATAGTATCACCTCAACTGTATAATATGACCTAAGATATTTTGAGAGGTCTTTTGAATCCAGCGTTCCAAATCCCTGTCCTACCATTGGCTGGGATGAAACGATGTGACCTTGTGTGTAACCCCACTGATTGCGAGCCGCTTACAGACAGTCTCGGGTTGTTTGTGCCACTTTTTGAGAAATCTCAGAAAAAGGTAACAATCTGTGTGCCTCTCGCCTCCTCTCAAGACTTCTGTACCAGCAAAGCCAATGGCCGTGCGATAGGTCGCACAAAATTCCCCCTTTTTTTACCCATGTAGTGCCATGCAAGAAGGAGTGTATGAGTTGTACGCCAGATTTGAGTGTTGAGGCGCCTCGAAAGTTCCCCCCTTTTTTTTTGCCCTAGTAGTGTTGTGCGAGAAACAAGTCATATATAAACTGTACTTTGTCAATTGCCCTCTTTTTTTCCCAGATTTGAGCTTTGGCGAGAGGCTCGGTCCACGTCTGTCGATTTCAACACCACCCCCTGCCCCTGGCCCCCCTTAGGTCTCTCCGTTCCAACCGCCTCTCCAGCAGCATTGCACTGCACGTGTCCTTTGAGGTGCCTCAAGGAACTCTCCTCTCTCTTCCTCTCAGACGGTCCTCCTCTCTCAAGCAGTCCTTCATTGATAGTCCTCCTCTCTCTCTCTCTTCTTCTCCCTCCCCCCCCCCCTCCCCCTCCCTCCCTTAGGTCTTTGCGTTCCAACCGCCTATCAGGCAGCATAGCACCGCAAGTGTCTAATTATAAAGCCCTGCAGCTGCTGTAAGTGTTCCTTAAAGCCCGAGTCCCAACTAAAAGCCCTGCAGCTGCCACCGTAAGATATCAGATTCATGCTTAGTTGCAGCAGCAGCAGCAGCAGCAGCAGCAGCAGCAGCAGCAGCAGCAGCAGCAGCAGCAGCAGCAGCAGCAGCAGCAGCAGCAGCAGCAGCAGCAGCAGCAGCAGCAGCAGCAGCAGCAGCAGCAGCAGCAGCAGCAGCAGCAGCAGCAGCAGCAGCAGCAGCAGCAGCAGCAGCAGCAGCGGCAGCAGCGGCAGCAGCGGCAGCAGCAGCGGCAGCAGCGGCAGCAGCGGCAGCAGCAGCCACTGTTCTGTTGTTTCCTGCCTTGCCGTTCCTTGTGGGCTGCATTTTGAGGCGTCCTCAAAGGTTCTCAGAAGCTGCCATGTGCTTCAGATTCTGCTGACATAACAGGCAGGCCGTGGCCTAAATCACATGTATGCTATGTGCTTTGCTGTGCGCTGTGTTGGCATGCCATGCCATGGTGGCATGGCATGGCACGACAGGGATTTGAGAGACAACATGCTGACGTCATCCATCCCGTCCACCCTGCCATCATGTGTCAAGCTCTTCTGGCTGTAAGTGGGGAAGGAAGGCAGGGTGGTGAAGGAAGGAAGGCAGGCACCCGAAACGAAAATGAAACGCTGAGAATGAAACGTTTGGTTTTGGAGATTCCGTGCATTAACACTGTTAACACCATTGGTTCCATCCCATCGTGTTGTCGACTTAAGAAGAATAGAAACATAACATCCATCCACCTACTGTTTCTTATCGCCACCTACCGTTCCTTTCAATGCTGACGTCATCCATCCCATCCACCCTGCCAGCATGTGTCCACCTGTTCTGGCTTTAAGTGGACACTGAAAATGAGGGTAAGAACGAGGCTGAAAGATGAAACGGCTGGCTTCGGATTTATCTGAACAACCAACAGACTCTTCAATGGAGGCTGAAGAGGAAAGTTGTTGCCTGTTGAAAGGGAAAGTTGTTCCAACAGGCTACCCGTCATCCCTTTCTTATCCCACCAGTCTCAGCTCTATTCCTTCCATCCCTCCCTCCCCATCGTCCCTGCCTGCCAGCTATCTGAGCAACAATCGTCTCACAGGTTCAATCCCCGCAGCCATCAGCAAACTATCAAGGCTTAGATTCCTGTAAGTCTGTGATTCATGTGTTCCATGTCATCCATGTGGGCTATCAGAAGCGTGTTTTGAGACGTCTCAAAACAGGCTTAGATTCCTGTAAGTCTGTGTTTCATGTGCTTCATGTGATCCACGTGGGCTATCAGAAGCATAACAGTGGTGCCTTCTTTCACACAAAAAACCCTTTCCTGGTTTCCCTGCCCCCCCCTACCCTTCTTGCCACTCGCTCGCTCCCCCTCTCCTTGTCCCACTGCCCCATATTCTCCTTACCCGCCCTGTTGCAGCCTCATTGATTCCAACCGCCTCTCTTCCACCCTGCCTGCCTCCCTCTCTGCTCTCTCCCTCCTCTCCCACCTGTGAGTACTGCCCCTCGGTTCAGAGCGGTGCAAACGAGTTTGAGGCTCGATTCCTCTTCCCTCCCCTTATTCCCATGCCAGCACTGCACTGCACTGCCAGCAATATCACCTTCCATGTCACCTCCTCTTCCACCTCTTCCCCATTCCTCCTCCTCCCTCCTGCCCTCATCCCTCATGCACCAACCTCAGCAGCAACACTCACCCGAATCCCACCCCTCCCCTCTCTGCCCCTCTCTGCCCGTCTCTGCCCCTCTCTGCCCCTCTCTGCCTCTCTCTGCCCATCTCCCTGGTCTCTGCTCCTGTACCCTTCCCCTGAACTCCCATCCCCCACACCAGCAATGCCAGCAACAACACTCTCACCGGCCCCATCCCTCCCACCCTCAGCATCCTCACTGTCCCTCTCTGCCTCTCTCCACCCCTCTCCACCCCTCTCCCTTCGTTCTCCTGTCCCCTTCCCCCACACCAGCAATGCCAGAAACAACACTCTCACCGGCCCAATCCCTCCCACCACCCTCAGCATCCTCACTGCCTCTCTCTGCCTCTCTCCACCCCTCTCCACCCCTCTCTCTTCTTTCTCCTGTCCCCATCCCCCACACCAGCGATGCCAGCAACAACACTCTCACCGGCCCCATCCATCCCGGCCTTGGCGAACTAACCTATCTCGCCTATCTGTGAGCTTCCCTGCCATACCCTAAACCCTACTTCGCCTTTTCTCTTCCGGAGTCAAAGTCAAGGGCACCCTCTCTCACCGGCCCCATCCATCCCGGCCTTGGCGAACTCACATATCTCGCCTATCTGTAAGCCCCTCATTGCACCGCACTGCATCCCTCTTCACCGCCCTTGGCGAGCTCACATATCTCGCCTATCTGTAAGCCCCTCTGCTCTCCTCTCACACCTCACACCGGCTGGCTTTTGAGTCAACTCAGACTAAGACGCCAGTAACAAACGCCCTCTCCTCTCACACCCTCTCCACTCACACCCTCTCCACTCACACCCTCTCCTCTCACACCCTCTCCTCTCACACCCTCTCCACTCACACCCTCTCCTCTCACACCCTCTCCTCTCACACCCTCTCCTCTCACACCCTCTCCACTCACACCCTCTCCTCTCACACCCTCTCCTCTCACACCCTCTCCTCTCACACCCTCTCCACTCACACCCTCTCCACTCACACCCTCTCCACTCACACCCTCTCCTCTCACACCCTCTCCACTCACACCCTCTCCTCTCACACCCTCTCCTCTCACACCCTCTCCTCTCACACCCTCTCCACTCACACCCTCTCCACTCACACCCTCTCCACTCACACCCTCTCCTCTCACACCCTCTCCACTCACACCCTCTCCTCTCACACCCTCTCCACTCACACCCTCTCCTCTCACACCCTCTCCACTCACACCCTCTCCTCTCACACCCTCTCCACTCACACCCTCTCCACTCACACCCTCTCCTCTCACACCCTCTCCTCTCACACCCTCTCCTCTCACCAGCCCCATCCCTCCCGGCCTTGGCGAACTCTCCCACCCCGCATACCTGTAACCCGCACCCTCTGCCATGTCGTTTGAGTTAGCAACACAACAACGCCCTCTCCTACCCCATCCATCCCTCCCGGCCTTGGCGAACTTACCTACCTCGCTCGCCTACCTGTAAGTCGCTCTACCATTCCTTTTCGTAAATCAAACTCGCTGCACCGCACTGCATCCCTCTTCACTTCCCCCCCTCTCATCCAGCCAATTGGATCGGAACAAGCTTGTTGGAGAAATTCCACCCACCCTGGTCAACCTCCCGTACCTCTATCACCTGTATGTTTCTTCTTAGGTGACCTTTGAGTCGACTCAAAAGTCACTTTGGTCAACCTCCCTCCCGTACCTCTATCACCTGTATGTCATCTCACCTCGTCGCTTTGCCTTCCCGCTGGGCCAACCCACCACCACTGACCACCCACCCTGGTCAACCTCCCGTCCCTCTATCACCTGTATGTTTGCTCTTATTATCACCTCCCCTTTCCTCGTCGCTTTGCCTTCCCGCTGGGCCCACCCACCACTGACCTCCACTGAACGCCCACCCTGGTCAACCTCCCATACCTCTTCTCTTTCTTTCACCCCAGTGTTTATCGCACCCCTATATTGGTGCGACTTTTGAGAATTCTCAAAAGTCTGACCTCCACTGAACGCCCACCTTGGTCAACCTTCCGTACCTCTTGGTGCGACTTTTGAGAATTCTCAAAGGTCAACCTCCCATACCTCTTTCTTTCACCCCAGTGTTTATCGCACCCCTACCCTGCCACCTTGCCCCCCACTTCTCCATCTCCTCATATCCTCTCCCCCCTCGCACAACCAGCTAGTATGCTCAGTGCCAGACATTTGCCCCCTGTGTTCACCACACTTTACGCGTGTAGTGAGTCTATTTTTGAGTCGACTCAAAAATAGACTCACTACACGAAAATATACTCCCTCCCACGCGTTCAGAGAAGAGACCTATACAGAACCAGCTAGTAGGCTCAGTGCCTGCCAGACATTTGCCCCCTGTGTTCACCACACTTTACCCTGCCACCTTCCTCCCACCTCCTCATCCCCCCATGTCCTCTCCCCGTCACTTTTCCCACCCCACGCGTTCAGAGACCTCTCACACAACCAGCTGGTAGGATCAGTCCCGGACATCTTCCCGCCCGGCAACGAGTTGAATACTGTGTGAGTACCCCCTTCCCTCCTTCCCTGTAACCCTCCTTCTCTTTCCCTGTAACCCTCCTTCTCTTTCCCTGTAACCCTCCGTCTCCCCTTTCCCACCCTCCCTCCGTCTCTCCTTTCCCACCCTCCCTCCGTCTCTCCTTTCCCACCCTCCCTCCGTCTCTCATTTCCTTGCAAAAAAACTGGTATGAGTGAACAAATCAATGCTCCTGGTTTCTGTCTGCTGTAAGCGAGGTGCAGGTTCAATCTCTCGCTCTTCTTTGTGTTTCTTGAGTCAACAAAACAAACTTTGATTGCAGAATCCGATTTTTTCTTTTCTTTTCTTTTCTTTCTTTCTTTCTTTCTCGCTTTCTTTCTTTCTTTCTTTTCCAAGTCTGTCTGCTTCGTCACATTTTAGTCTTGAGGTGACGTAGGAGTCAAGTTTGCTTCGTCTGTTTCGCAACACTCTAATTTCTTTCGCGCTTACACGAATCAAAGCTTCTCTGTCTGATCCATCGCCCTCCCACTCTCATCCCCTTTAGAGACTTGTCTCAGAACAAGCTCACCGGTGTGCTACCTGCCACAGTAGCTACATGCGCATCCCTTATGTCACTGTAAGTTGTTTTATATTTCCCTTCTTTTTCTTCCTTTTCCTTCTTATTCCTTTTTCTCTTCTTCTTGTTTGGAATCGTACGGGTAAGTTACGCACTTTTTTTTTTTTTTTTTTTCTTCTTCTTGTTTCCAACCATACGGGTAAGTTACGCACTTACTTATAGTACCAACCATTAGGGTAAGTAACGCACTTACTCTTAGTACCAACCATACGGGTAAGTTATGCACCTACTCTTAATACCATCCGTACAGGTAAATTTAAGTATTTACTCTTAGTACCAACCATACGAGTATACATGGGCAAAAGACGAGTCGAGTTTTACTTGACTCGTTTTGACGAGTTTTTTGTCACACACGAGTCGAGTCGAGGAAAACTCGCCGAGTTTTTTGTGCCACAAAGCGAACTCGAAACTCGACCATTTTACCGAGTTTTTTCAACACTCGGACGAGTTCAAAGAAAACTCGTCCGAGGCAAGTAAAACTCGACTCGTTGTTAAACACCCCCCTTACCCACCACCCCACGAAACTAGCTTAGTGAAAGGAAATGCCGTGCGGATCTAGCGGCGGAATGCTAGGTGCGCGCAGATCTGGCGGCGGAATGCTAGGTGCGGGCGGATTTAGCGGCGGAATGCTAGGTGCGGGCGGATCTGGCGGCGGAATGCTAGGGGCGGGCGAATCCAGCGGCGGAATGCTAGGTGCGGGCGGATCTGGCGGCGGAATGCTAGGCGCGGGCGGATCTAGCGGCGGAATGCTAGGTGCGGGTGGATCTGGCGGCGGAATGCTAGGTTCGGGCGGATCTAGCGGCGGAATGCTAGGTGCGGGCGGATCTAGCGGCGGAATCTAGGTGCGGGCGGATCTGGCGGCGGAATGCTAGGTGCGGGCGGATCTAGCCGCGGAATGCTAGGTGCGGGCGGATCTGGCGGCGGAATGCTAGGTGCGAGCAGATCTGGCGGCGAAATGCTAGGTGCGAGCAGATCTGGCGGCGAAATGCTCACGAGCCCCAAAACTCGCGAGTTTTGAAAAAACTTGCTTGGTAGCCGAGTTTTTCCCGAGTTTTTTTAAACTCGCGAGCAAAACTCGACTCGAGCAACCGAGTTTTTTAGACAAAAAAGCAAACTCGAAACTCGAGCTTTTCGAGTCCCTCGAACGAGTCGAGGAAAAACTCGACTCGTTTGCCCATGTATACATACGAGTAAGTAACGCACTTACTCTTAGTACCAACCATTCGGGTAAGTTACACATTTACTCTTAGTACCAACCATTCGGGTAAGTTACGCAAGTATTTTTAGTACCAACCATTCAGGTAAGTAGCACACCATCCAGTTTCTGAGCCCCCTCTTGTATTTTTCCTCTCTCTCTCTCTCTCACCAAGTAAAAGCTCTCTTGACACGCGTAACATTTTCTCCACTGCTCCCGCCGCTCACCCTTCCTCCACCTCCCTCGACCCATCGCACAAACGGAATCCGTTTCCCCGGCTGGCAGGGACGTCAGCAACAACGCCCTCAGTGGGAGGCCCGCAGAGCTGATCAGCAATCTCCAGTCCCTCGCATACCTGTAAGTCACTTCTCCTCCTTCCCACGGTAACAAGGTGGGGCTTTTGAGTTGAGTCGACTCAACAGTCGCCTAGCACCAACGCCCTCAGTGGGAGGCCGGCAGAGCTGATCAGCATGTGAAAATTGTGAAGTGAATGATTTCGTTGATTAGGGAAGAAGGGAGAATACATAGGATGCAAGAGGAGCTTGGAAGGGAAGGGAGTAAGTTGGGTGGTTGGGCAGTCCCTATGGCAACTTGCAAGGAGGGGGCACCCAACTTGCAACAAGGACCATATGGGTTGCAAGGAGGGCACCCAACTTGTGGGTTGCAAAGAGGGGGTACCCAACTTGCACTTGGGGGCTCCAACACATGTGGGTTGGATTGGCACCCCAACTTGCAAGTCTACACCACAAAGTTTGGTGTAGACCTACAAAGCAAGCTACACCCAAAGTTGGGTGTAGCACCATCCCCTTTTATATTTAGCATGCTATACATACATTTCTAACACAGCAACCTCCAGTCCCTCGCGTATCTGTGAGCCACTTCCCCTCTCTCCCACCCTCGCTCGCGTATCTGCAAGCATTTCACAACTATATTCGCAGCCCCCCGCCCTTCCTTCATCTCCCCAGTCCCCCCACCTCTCCTTTCTTACCCCCATCCCCTTCCTCCTCCTTTCCTCCCCCTCCCCGCTCCGCCTGGCCCATGCACCACGGCCACAGCCCCCCCCCATCCCCCATCCAGCAATCTCTCGCGCAACTATTTCACCGGCCCTCTCCCCCGCGTGTATTCCGCCCCATCCATCGCCCCCTCCTAGACCTCTCCCGCTCCCGCATTTCTGAGGCGCCTCAACCGACACTCTCCCCCGCGTGTATTCCGCCCCGTCTATCGCCCTCCTAGACCTCTCCCGCTCTCGCAGCTACCTCCCTGTCTTATCCCACCCACTCCACTCCCAAACCTCCATTGATTCCCCCTTCCAACCCCCTCCTCTTCCCCTCCCGTTCCCCTTCCGCCCCTCCATTGTGCCCCTGCTACCCCATGTGTCACGCCCCCCACATGTTCCCCCATCCAGCAATCTCTCGCGCAACTATTTCACCGGGCCTCTTCCCAAAGTTTACTCAGCCACAGCCATCGCCCTCCTAGACCTCTCCCGCAACTACTTCTTTGGTCCGGCAAGCATCGTAGACACCCAGGGCACACCGCTGCTCTCCCAAACCTCCGCCCCAGGCTCGGGAACCATCCAGAGCACCGGAGCTGCAGGCTTGGCACTGAGCGTGGGAAGGAACTGCCTAGTGTATAATCTGACAGGGACCGGAGCAACAGCAGCATCAGGCTCGGCGCTAGGTTTGGAAGGGCAGAGGAGCGTGGACGACTGTAGCTTGTTCTGCCGAACGGGGCTGAGTGGTTCGGCGACCGAAGCTGAGAACATGCAGTGTGGAGGCTCGGGGGTGTGCCTTGCTAAGGTGGTAACCAGCAAGTCGCCTCCAGCTGTTTCATTCACATGTAAGCATTGTATTGTACTTCGCTCTGTGGAAACATGCATTTCGACTTTACTTCTCACATTTGTTTCGTTTGCATGTAAGCAGTATATTTTGCGCTGTGGAAACATGCATAATTATTCCCATTAGATTCGTCCCTTTTCTTCCTCACATTTGATCTCCGCCATAATCTGCTGCTACAGTACTCTTTCCTCCCTCGCACTTTCTCCTCACCTCCTCTCCGTCCTCTCCTTTATATCTTAGATTCTCACTCATTTTATGCCTTGTGTTCTCCCTTTTTTCCCCTCATTTCTTCCTAACCGTTTCTCTTTCTCTTTCTCTTTCTCTTTCTCCCCGCCTGTTTCCCTGCTTGAATCTTCTCCCCTGCCAGGTGCGCCCTCCCCTGGATTGCCCAGGAAACCCCCTCCGCCCCCCCCATCCCCTCCCCCTTTCCCACCACCGCAACCACCACCTTCCCCTCCCCTTTCCCCACCTCCCTTTCCTCCCTCTCCCCCTCCTCCTTCCCCACCGTTTTCCTCCCCGGCCCCCCCGCCCCCTCCTCCTCCCCCTGACTCCCTTCCACCCCCTCCTTCCCCCCCTGACTCCCCCTCACCCCCTCCTTCCCCCCCTGATTCCCCCTCACCCCCGCCTTCCCCCCCTGATTCCCCCTCACCCCCTCCTTCCCCCCCTGACTCCTCCCCTCCCCCACCTTCACCCCCCGACTCTCCCCCTTCTCCTCCATCTCCCCCTTCCCCCCCTGACTCCCCCTCACCCCCGCCTTCCCCCCCTGACTCCCCTTCACCCCCACCTTCCCCCCCCGACTCCTCCCCTCCCCCACCTTCTCCCCCCGACTCCTCCCCTCCCCCACCTTCTCCCCCCGACTCCTCCCCTCCCCCACCTTCTCCCCCCGACTCCTCCCCTCCCCCACCTTCTCCCCCCGACTCCCCCCCATCCCCGCCTTCCCCACCCGACTCCCCCCCTCCCCCTGCCCCTCCGATTTCACCTCCCTCCCCACCCTCCCCTCCTCTTTCTCCCCCTCCCCCCTCACCTCCTCCCTTTCCACCTCCCCCTCCAACCTCTCCACCTCCTCCTTCTCCTCCCCCCCCCTCTCCATCCCCTCCCTCTCCTCCTCCCTTTCCTCCTCCCTCTCCTCCTCCCTCTCCTCCTCCCCCCTCTCCATCCCCTCCCTCTCCTCCCCCCCCCCTCGCCATCCCCTCCCTCTCCCCCTCCCTTCCCTCCTCCCTCTCCCCCTCCCTTCCCTCCTCCATCTCCTCCTCCCTCCCCTCCTGCCTCTCCTCCACCCCCCTCTCCCCCGAGCCCTCCCCCTTCCCCTCCCCCGCCCCCCGCTCCTTCTCCCCCACCCCTTGGATGCTTTTGGAATGGCCAAAAGTTTGTTTGCAACGGGAAGGTGTAGCAGGGACTGGGAAAGTTGTAGCAGGGATTGATTGGGTGGGGCAGGTGGGACTATCTGGGCAGCTGTAGCACCAGCAAAGGCAGTTGCAGGAGAAACAGGGGCCGCACTGGAGCAATTTAGGGAAGCTGTTGCACCAACGAGGCAGGTGCAGGAGAAACAGAAGCAGCTGTTGAGATGCACTGGGGAACTGGAGCAACGGGGGCAGCTGTAGCACCAACACACGACAATAGACAGTACAAGATAAGTGACCAAGCACAGTGCGCTTTTCTTACCAAGAGTATCGTCGGAGTGGGTGGATAGGCCGATATATATTGGGTGGGTGTAACAGGGGCTGAGTAGCTGTTATGATAACTGCAACTGCTGCTTCAGTAAGTGGATGAAGCAGCAATGGGGCCATTTGCAAGAGAGTTGTTTCACTGGCGTAACAATAACCATCATTGGTAGGAAGAAGGCCAGGTGGAAGCAGGCGTGGCGGGCAGGTGGCACCTGTGGCAATTGTTACTAGTTCATCAGTTGTGGCGGCGATTTGCATAAGATTGGAAACTTCGTATCGTAGCAACTATATTTTCACTCCATAAAACGGAGTACTCCGATTGATGACACGCGGATGAATAGATTTGCAGCTAAATTCCCGTAGCAAATTGTTAGTCAGAGCCGTATTACTCGCTTTTCATAATTTGATGTACTTTTTCCCTCTATTGCCAAATATATAACAACCTTACTTATTATCGTCTTGCACATAGTGTTCTAGAGTGAGGCCCTTGTGTGATTGGCGAGTGGAGTCAAGCTTTCGCAAGGTTGCCCTACGAACAGCGGAAGTTTTGTCATGGAGGGCAAGCATTCTCCTTGCGACAGGGGTCCGTTGTTCGCAGGGATCGCACGCTGTGGAGCAGCAACCTTGCCATCAAACAAGTCCCGAATCAGACCAATTATAAGCGGACGACGGCTGGGGGCTTGGTCTTGATTCTTATGGCGAGACCTGCCACTTTAACGAGTCTTCACGAAGCGCTAAAGCTTCGCTAGGAAACCTGAACCGTTACAATCACTATCGGGGACCACGCGTCGCTTCACGTCCAAGGTGTGGTGACACCCGTCACCACATCGCTGGGAGGATTCGGGGGAGGGTGAAAGGTTGGACGGCATCGGGTGGGCCGTCCAGAACTTGAAACTTCAAGAGGGTGATCCGAGTGCACGAGTTACAGGTCTGGTGGACGTGATACTGAGGCATTTGTTCCTCGTTATGAACAAACTTCACTTCTGATGCCACTAGTGGGTCCGAAATGTAGGAATGGGGACTGGAAAGGGTACGAGCCGATTTCCCGACTGGCCTACCTGACTCTGATCGGTTCGGCTCAGTCAGCCCCTCCGCGCTCCGTATGAGCCAATAGATGGAGGGTGTATCGCCTCGCGCCTCGATTTCTCGAGCCATCAAATCGAGCCGCGCTAAGCCAGCTGCGCCTTCCTGCGCAGAATACCTACCAAATAGCCCCCACCTCCAAACATAAAATTGCGCCCAACAGTCTTCACTTCATCCTCCTCACAATTCTAGTTCTACCTACCACTCTCGCTAATCAGCATTCCAGTCGCGTTGTTTCAGTGGAGTAAGGCCTACCCCAGCAGGACTGCCCCTTGCTCTTCGAGCATTCGTGTGGGACCGAATAGTCACTTCCCCGCCGTGAATTTTCCTCGGAGAAAATGGAAACCGCGTGGGTGAAACGCGCGGCGGTCTGGACATTCGCAGGCGTAGGCCTCGCACTCGCCGTCATCTCCTGCTGCGAGATGGCGGACAATTACCTCGTCATTTCCCACCCGAGCGCGTGCGTCGCGTCGTCCAACCGCACCCATTGCGCGGCGGAATTCCGCGTGGCACGACGATCTCTAAGCGTGGTGCCGCAGTCGCAGGAGCAAGTAACCGTTGCCATGGTCGCGGGGGTGCAAGCGCAAGTCGCGGCGATCATCGCGGCGGCGGACGAAATCAAATCCAGCAACGTGCGGAACGATCACTTCACGAACGCCATGGCGCGGGCCTGCGCGCGACAGGCTAACATCGCGCTGCGATACCTGAGTCAAGCGGGCGACGCCATCGAAGCCGGCACGAATCAGCGCGACGTGCCGTACTGGCTGGCCGCCGCCGACACGCAGGTCGATAACTGCGTCGACGGATTCCATACCTTCTCTCCCTCGACGGAGGGCCTCCCCGCTTACGTCCACCTCGAGGTTAGTTCCAAGCTCGATCGAAACAAAAAAAACACCTCGGTTTTATTCCGCGCTGAATTATGGTGATGCCGCGTGCCGTTCGGGTATTGATTCTCCCCTTGTATCGCTCCTCCCTTCCCCTTCGACTGCTGCTCAACTATGTTGTAGAGGCGTCTCCTCTACTTTGCAGGAACTCTAAGTTGCACTAAACGGTAGAGCACAGTCTTGGCTTTCCAACAAGCCGTCAAACACGTTAATCGCCCAAGTATACGCCGAGATATTGGCGTTCACGTGATTGCTAGTGCTCTTAGAAGCAAGGATAGATCTCTCTGGAATTTTGGTTCGAATGGACCATGTACAAGAAGATTCAGGATTTCAGTATAAAGCATGCATACAAGGCAGGTCGATTTATAGCAAATGCAATACATCGAACCGCACATGTAACATCACATCGCTACACTCGCGTCGCGAATGCGCCGCGTGTAACATTTCGGTTGGGGTGAAATTCGACCACCGAATTTCACACCGAACACACCGAATTCGCCTTGCACTTAAAGGTTGGAATGTGGTGCCGCCACGTGGCACCGAAGGGTGAGTCTCCCGAAGTCAATCGGTGCCACCCCACCGATCCCTAGTCAAAGGGATCGAAGGCACCGAAGTGCCCTCGGTGGGTTGGGGGCATACCACCGCCCCACCACCGTTTCCTTCCAACACTCCTCCTTGCACCCAAGCCACTAGGTGTTCATACCAACACGCTCACGGCATGCACGGAATGAATCCTTAGGGAGTGGTTTAGTGAGGAAATCCGCGGGTTGCGCCTTGGTGCTTATGTATGTGACCTTGACCTCACCTCTCTCGACCACCTCACGAATGAAGTGATGCTTCACCTCAATGTGCTTGGTACGCCCGTGAAGGACGGCATTGTGAGTGAGGTTTATGGCCGCTTGGTTGTCACAAAAGAGAGGAGTTGGGTCGGCTTGAGGATGCCCAAGCTCCGCTAGAAGGCGCCGTAGCCATATTGCCTCCATGGCTCCTTGAGTGAGTGCCATATACTCCGCTTCCGTTGTGCTTAGAGCCACGGTTGGTTGCAACTTGCTTTGCCAACTCACGGCTCCCCCAAGCAAGGTGAAGACGTACCCGCCGGTACTCTTGCGCTTGCTTTGATCACCGGCATAATCCGAGTCGGTGTAGCCCTTAAGCACGATTGGACCGGCTTCATATACGATTCCCAAGTTGGGTGTGCCTTGGAGGTAGCGTAGAACACGTCCTCCCGCACGCACATGCTCGGTATGAGGGTTGCTTACGGCTCGTCCAAGTACCCCGGCGGCGTATGAGAGGTCGGGACGGGTGGAAACGGCGGCATACATGAGTGAGCCGACTAGCGAATGAAACCGCTTCCCTTCGGCTTCGTCGAGGGCGGATTCTTCCTCTCCCGGGAGGCAAGAAAATCCCGTGTCTAGTGGCGTCCCCACCGGGTTGCTATTACCCATGCCGAAGCGCTCCACAACCCCTTTCACATATTTTTCTTGGTGGAGGTGAATGGTCCCGTTCGCGCGGTCGCGGTCGACGTGCATCCCGAGGTAGTACGTCACCGGTCCCAAGTCCCTCATGGCAAACTCCGCCCCTAGCCGTTGCTTGACCTCTCGAATGAGGTCTTTGGAGTCGGAGAAAAGAAGGAGGTCATCGACGTAGAGCAAAAGCACCAATTGCTTCTCCCCCTCCTTCAACACGTACAAAGCGCTATCACACACGCTACGCGCGAAGCCGTGTTGAAGAAGAAAGTCGTCGATGCGCTTGTACCATCCGCGTGGGCTTTGCTTCAAGCCATAGAGGGTACGCTTGAGCTTCCACACCCGACCGCTACCGTCATCGTACCCCGGGGGTTGCCGCATGTAGACTTCTTCCATGAGAAGCCCGTAGAGGAAGGCGGTGCAAACGTCCAATTGTTCCACCTCGAGGTTGAGAGATGCCGCTAGCGCGAGCAACACCCGAAGAGTGGAGGCCTTCGAAACGGGAGCGAAGGTCTCACTATAGTGCTCCCCCTCCCGTTGAGTGTACCCTTGCGCCACAAGCCGCGCCTTGTAGCGTTCGACACCTCCATCGGCTCCCAATTTCTTCCTAAGCACCCACTTGCATCCCACCAAGTAGGCACCCTTCGGCGGGTCGACGAGCTCGAAAACATCGTTCTCCTTGATCGATGCTAACTCCCTCTCCATCGCTTGCTTCCATAGCGGTGCATCCGGGGAAGCCAAAGCCTCCTTGTGAGTGCGTGGGTTATCGTCGCCGATGGTCGCTAGGCAAATCGCCGCACTCTCCTCATCCGACTCCCCAACGGCGACCGTAGCATAGTCGGTTAACCTCGTGTTGGGGCGAGGTGTACGACGCCCGCGAGTCAACGCCAATGGTAGGGAAGAAGGTGCGGAGGAAGTGGCCTCCTCGGTTGGTGGCACCTCCTCGACATCATCATCGCACTCCTCGTTCTCTCCCCCTCCACTTTCGGCTCCCTTCTTCACGTGCGGTGAAACCTCCACCGCTTCATCCTCCTCTCGTGCGGGAAGGACGACGGTGAGTTGCGGCGTTTGTTTCTCCTTTGTCGGGAACTTGTCTTCGTCGAAGATCACATCCCGAGACGTGACGACGCGTTTTTCATCCAAATCCCGCACTCGCCATGCACGCTCGTTCGCCGCAATCCCCAAGTAGATCGCCGCACGAGCTTTCGGTTGCAACTTGTGGCGAAGTGGATCCGGTACATGGTAGTAGCAAAGGCACCCAAAGGTGCGTAGGCGGTATAGGTTCGGCTTCGTTCCGGTCCATGCTTTGAACGGAGTCGTTCCCGGTAGCACCTTTGTTGGCACACGATTACGAATCCATGCCGCTAGCGCACTCGCCTCTCCCCACCACTCGTTCCCAAGCTTGGAGTGTTGAAGAAGTGAACGAACGGCCTCCATCAATGTGCGATTGAGCCGCTCTACCGCTCCATTTTGTTGGGGTGTGTAGGGTGTCGTGACGTCGTGCTTAATGCCCTTGCTTTTCATCCATTTTTCAAGCTCGTTGCTCACGAATTCGCCGCCACCGTCGGTGCGAATGCACTTGATCCGCTTCTTGCCGTCGTCGCAAACGTCGAGCGCCCACTCTTGAATCGCCTTGGCCGCATCTCCCTTAGCCTTCAAGAGTCGGGTCCAACTCATCCGCGTCGCGTCGTCGAGCATCACTAAGAGGAACCGCGCTCCTCCCTTTGATGCATGCCGCATCGGTCCACACACGTCCATGTGAACAAGCGCAAGCGGGTCCTTTGCGAGGGGTGAGGTACGGCTACCAAATGGCTTGCGAGCCATTTTTCCTTCGACACACGCCGCGCACATGCCCTTCTCGTCGTTGCCAGCGATCACGTCAAATCCCTTCGCAAGTCATTTGTTGGCCAACTCTTTGACCGAGTTGTAGTTGGCGTGCGCAAGCCGATTATGCCACATTTTGAGAGTCGCCTTGGAGCCTTGCGCCACGTTGGATGAGGCCGTTGTCGGATGCGTCTTGAGTTGGTAGAGTTGTCCGTTGAGAACGCCTTGCGCGAATTGCTTCCCCTTCCAAAAGAGGTTCATCTTCGCGCCATCGATGGTGACCTTCACGTCTTTCTTTGCGAGTTGAGTGACGGAGAGTAGATTCACCTTCAATCCCGGGACGTGAAGCACGTTCGTGATGTCCACCGGCCCGCCATCGACGATGAGACGCGTACTCCCAACTCCAACCACCGGTAGCGATTTATCGTTCCCGAAGACGACGCGCTTGACGTCTCCCGGAGCACCGCCGTTGTTGAGGAGCGACGCCGAGTGCGTCATGTGTTGTGTTGCACCGGTGTCGAGGAACCACGCGTCGTTTGAAGTGTTGATCCCGTCACCGGCCAACAAAACGAGCGACTCCGTTGAATCATCCGCCTCGCCGGATGCCGTGTGCGCGTTGCCCTCTTGGTTCCGCGCCTTCGATGGAATCCAATCGCTCGGCCGCTTCCGACATTCACGCCAAAAGTGCCCCGCTTTGCGACAATAATGACACTTGCTCGAACCGTTCGATGCGTTGCCCTTGCCGCGACCGTTTCCACCGGACGACTTCTTTGCCTCACCGTTGCTCCACTTGGACTTCTTTCCGGAGCTCCCTCCGGAGAACATGGCGGTCTCCACGCTCTCGTTAGCGAATTGTCGGCGTCGCGATTCTTCATGGAGAAGCCGACCGACCACCATTTCCTTCGTCCAAGTGTTTTGCACGCTATCGAGTGTCGTAATCACCGTCGACCACTCTTCCGGAAGGCCGCAAAGCAAGGTGAGAATCCAATCCTCCTCCGTGACCGTTCCACCGAGGTCCATGAACGTTTCCCCGAGTTCCTCCACACGAGTCGCATACTCATGCATCGATTCGCCCGCGCGCAACTTCACCGTGTAGAACGCATTTCGGGCTAGGATCTTGCCGTGGAGAGTCTTGTTCACGTGCATCGTCTCGAGCCGCTTCCATGCTTCACGCGCCGAAGCTTCGAGCTTGATGCACGTGCGCACCGAACTCACGAGGTTGATGCCGATGCGCGAAATCAACGTTGCGAACGCCTTTTGGTCCTTCTTCTTCCATGCCGCGATCTCGTCCTCGTTGACCGGCTTTTTCTCCGTTCCGTCGAAGTGACCCCAAAGTCCCCGCTCCATCATGAGCACTTGGAACTTAAATTTCCACGCGGAGTAGTTTTGTCCCGTGAAAATCGGAACCGCCGACGTGTCGAACACCGTCGCGTTTGTCCAGGGTTCGCCGGGATTCGAGACGACACAACCTAAGGAAGTGCCGGAGGTTTCGCTTGACGTCATCATGCTTGCTACAAGTCGCGCACGTAGACTCTACCGACCAGCTCTGATACCACTGTTGTAGAGGCGTATCCTCTACTTTGCAGGAACTCTAAGTTGCATTAAACGATAGAGCACAGTCTTGGCTTTCCAACAAGCCGTCAAACACGTTAATCGCCCAAGTATACGCCGAGATATTGGCGTTCACGTGATTGCTAGTGCTCTTAGAAGCAAGGATAGACCTCTCTGGAATTTTGGTTCGAATGGACCATGTACAAGAAGATTCAGGATTTCAGTATAAAGCATGCATACAAGGCAGGTCGATTTATAGCAAATGCATTACATCGAACCGCACATGTAACATCACATCGCTACACTCGCGTCGCGAATGCGCCGCGTGTAACATTTCGGTTGGGGTGAAATTCGACCACCGAATTTCACACCGAACACACCGAATTCGCCTTGCACTTGAAGGTTGGAATGTGGTGCCGCCACGTGGCACCGAAGGGTGAGTCTCCCGAAGTCAATCGGTGCCACCCCACCGATCCCTAGTCAAAGGGATCGAAGGCACCGAAGTGCCCTCAGTGGGTTGGGGGCATACCACCGCCCCACCACCGTTTCCTTCCAACAAACTACTCGTTTCGGAAACGCACCTTCTAAAAACGGTGTCCCACCCACCCTGCTCCTTTCCCTTTCCTCAGTACACGGCTAAGAAGGCGAGCCGCACGCTCGACGCGCTCGTATCGATCACCAACGCCGCCGCGAAAGCTGCCGTGGCCGCCGCTATCGACATCCCATCGACGGAGGAGGACGTGGCGCCCGTGCGCGGACGCCGCATGGCCGTCCGATCCAGCAGCGGCGCGGGTTCCGCGGGGAACGGCGCAATGGACTGGCTCGAGCCGGGCTTGTACGCGCAACTGCAGGAGATTCAAACGAGGATGAACTCCGCGTTCGTCTCAGGTGTTGGCGGGGAGGATTCGGAGGGTGGATTCTTGGCGAGGAGGCAATTAGACGACGATGATGACGACGATGATGATGATGATGACGAGGATAAGAAGGACAAGGAGAAGAAGAGCAAGGACAACGACAGCGGTAGCGATAGCGGCGATAAGAAGAGCAGCGGCAAGAAGAGCAGCAAGAAAGCGTCTCCAACTGCCGGACCGATGGTTGTCAGCCCGTCTCTTACCGCCAGCGCGACCGTCAGATCCGGGTACTCGACGATCCAGGCCGCCGTTGACGCCGCACCCGGCGGCACGCGGTTCGTGATTTATATTCCCGCGGGGACGTACAATGAACAAGTTCTGATTGAGACGACGGATATTGTTCTTATCGGCGCCGGCGCGGATAAGACGATTATTACTGGCGACGAGAGCTATGGCAGCGGCTCGGGAACGTTCGAGTCGGCTACAGTTGGAGTTGATAGCGACAGGTAATGCCGCCCGTTCTTTTCTGCCCCGCACTCCCTTTCCTGATTGCTTGCGCTCTCGTTTCCCTTGCTTCGTCTCTCTCCTCATGACTAACCCGTAACCAAACCGCCCACCTGGTTACCACCCGACAGGTTCGTCGCGTTCGGAATCAAGTTCGTCAACACGGCAGGTCCCGAAAACCACCAAGCTGTTGCGTTCCGCGCCACCGGCGACCAAACGGCTCTTTTCGACTGCGCGTTCGACGGTGCGCAAGATACACTGTATGTGGACGCGGGACGGCAGTACTACAAGAATTGCTGGATTGGCGGCTCGATGGATTTCATTTTCGGCGACGCGGCGGTTGTAATCGACGCGCCGAAAATCCAGCTACACCCGAGCCCTTCGTTTGTGACTATAACGGCGTCGGGTCGCAAATCGGAAACGCCAACCGGGATTGTGATCCGCGACGCGGAAATCGCGGCGGACAGTGGTACTACCGAGGTGTATCTTGGCCGTCCGTGGAAGAAATGCGCCTTCACCGTTTTTATCAACGCCAACCTCCCCGCGGTGAGATTCGCGTTGAAGCTCGCGTCTCATATTTACGAGCGTTTAACCCCTTCGTACCCCTATACACCCCTGTGCACCCCTATGCACCCCGTGGAAGAAATCTGCCTTCTCCGTTTTCATAAACGCCAATCTCCCCGCGGTCAGTTTCACATAAAGAACACCCCTATATAGCATACCTCTATATAGCATACCCCCATGTAGCCTCACCATTATCCCACCCTTTTCTGCTTCCCCCATCCTTTTTTTCCTCACAGGTGATTGAAAAGGATGGCTGGCTGACGTGGAACGAGGGCAGCTGCATGTTCCTGGCGGAGGCGGGCAGCAAGGGCTCGGGCGCGGCCTCCCCCCGCGCGGATTGGGTGGAGCCGGGGATAATCACTGACGTCAGCGGGTATGACGCGAATACGTTCACTGAAGTGAATAGCTGGCTTAGCTGGTCGGGGTAGCTGTTACTGTGGGGGGGGGGAGAGAGAGGGGGGGGGGCAGTGGTGGATAGCAGTGCAGCAGGGAGGGCAGCAGCAGTGTGCAGGAGAAACACTCCATGTCCATGCAACCATCCAAGGAGAATCACTGACGTGAGTGGGTACGACGTGAATAGCTTCACAGAAGTGAATAGGTGGCTTAGCTGGTCGGGGTAGCTGTTTCTGTGGAGGGGGGGAGAGAGAGGGGGGGGGGGCAGTGGTGGATAGCAGTGGAGCAGGGAGGGCAGCAGCAGTGTGCAGGAGAAACACTCCATGTCCATGCAACCATCCAAGGAGAATCACTGACGTGAGTGGGTACGACGTGAATAGCTTCACTGGAGTGAATAGCTGGTTCAGCTGACCAGGGTAGCTGCTTCCGTGCGGAGGGGGAGCAACGGAGCAGGGGGAGCAGCAGAACAGGGAGGGCAGCAGCAGCAGCAGCAGAGAAGGGAGGGCAGCAGCAGCACCAGCAGCAGAGGAGGGGGAAGAGCAGCAGGAGCAGAGAGACCATGCAGCGGCTTCAGCAGTCCTCCCAAGGGGCAGCAGCCCTTCCGAGGAACAGCAACCCTCCTAGGAGTGACAGCAGTGAAGCTCCACTTAGTTCATGTGCTTTACTTGTAGCTATGCAATCTATGGCGAAATACTTGTGCTGCCTTTAGAAATACCACTTGCATCAGTTAGAAGATTCTACATGTGGTCGTGCCATGACTTGCAGTGTCAATTGTGAACAACCAACATGCAAGGTTTGTGTTTTATTCTAAGGGCTAAATGAAGGGAGGAGTCATGGCTTTTATTCTTGGTTGTCAGTCAGGGCTTATTTTATCAGGGTAAATCACCCTGATACCCTGATTATCAGGGTGGTTTTTGGTAGTAACACTGATGCCTTAGGGTAATTTTTTGGGGAGCTAGATTTTCCCTGATATGCCAGGGTTTACGAATAAGGCACACTGTCGCCTCAGGGTTGCCGTTCCACTTATCGAGTTTTACCCTGAAGCGAGTACCACCCTTCCCCCGCCAACCCCCCCCCCCCCCCCTTCCCCCCTACTCCGTTACCCCAGATTCCCGAATGCCAACTGTCGAATTTGAAAATTTCGCCCAGACAATACATATGCTGGCATGAAGTGGCCCACCATTGGCCAGAAATACAGTTTTATTGTACACAGTGACAATGTATCAACTCGGTCATGTTGTCTGACATGCCAAGTTGACCGCTTTGGGCAGGAAACCGTGCTTACTGCCGCAGAAAGTCGGCGCCCACTAGCCCACTGGGCACCGCGCATTTTGCACAACTGCGGGTGGCTCATCTGCTTCCTTTGCCAGCACGATAGGAAAGGACTGCAGTTGGGATTGGGGGCACCAGCACGCTTGTGGTGTGGTCTGGGTAAGCTGCACGAGAGACCTCTCTCTGAATTGCGCTTTCCTTCCAATTGAGCCTGCAGTTTTCCCAGATACCCACCCGCAGCCAGGCGCCAACACAGGACGATGATGGAGGAGAAGCTGCAGACGAGCCACCAAAAGAGGCTCCATCGCGGTCAGACCTTGATTTTCTCCGAGGCCTGCATCAGAACCCACCGCCTGTTTGCACTGCAGGCCCGTCATCTTGCGGCGGCGAAAAAGTTCCTCCGTCTCGTCCAGCTGGATCCTCTGCCGTTGAGCCCGACAGTGCTCCCGCCACAGTCATCGTAACAGAGATCGGCGAGTGTTCGTCGGCTGCGTCTAAGAAGAAACGGCGGTTTGCGCAAGCTTATCTCCCGTTCGGCACGCCCCCTGCGAAGCCGACTCCGCCTCCGGTGCCCGTCCAAGCACCCTCGCGTGTGTCTCGTGAACTCACCCGCACCGAAAAGTCGAAGGAGAAATTCGACAAGGCGCAGCAGCTGTACATCACGCAGTGGCTCCCAAAGTTTGAATGGCTGCTGCTTGATAAAAACGACGACGGCTTGCCGATTTTGCGATGCAGCATTTGTGTGGAGCACGGGAAAGATGACGCGAAGTTTGGACGGAACGGAACTGGCGGACGTGATCTGCAGCTTGGCTCAATGCGATGTCACGAGCTGAGCGTCCGCCACGACGAAGCTATGAAGAGGCAGCGGACTCTCATGGCGGAGATTGAAAAGCAGAAGCGGATTGACGATTTCGCCAACGCCGACAAGGAAGGTGCGCGGCTCACTCGCCTCATGCGGAGCGTGGAGTTCATCTGCGACCATGACGCTCCAATCGCCATGTTCCCGAAGCTCGTGGGTTTCATGGCCGAAGAAGGTGTCGCAGACATCCCGTTGCAGTCTTACGGGGTTTACATTACGCAGTAAGTTGAGCGTTGCTTTAATTTTTTCAGTTAGAACTGTTTATGTTTTTTAATGGCGAACATCCATGCATGACACCGACCCGCTTCGAGTGGCAGGTACGGCTTCAATGAGATGGCTGGGGCTATGGCAAAGTACCAGCGATCTCAGCAGCTGCAGCATCTACTCGCTTCACCGTTCATCGGCCTCACATGTGACGAGAGCACCGACCGCGCGCGTGGCAAGCACTTGATCGTGTTTGCCACTTTCCTCAAGAATGGCGTTGCAGTCACTGAATTCCTGGCGCTGCTCACGGTGCAAAAGTGCGACGCTTCGTCGCTCTTTACCGTGCTCATGAGCCACTTGGATTCTGTCGGCATCAACATCAACCGCGTGTCCGGCGTCGGCACCGACGGGGCCTCCGTCATGACCGGCGACAAGGGTGGCCTTGTTTTCCGTCTTGTGAACGCGTTCCTCATCTTGTCGGGTGTCATTGCGTTGCACATCGGTAATGTCGATGTTAGCAAAGATTGGTCCCTTCTGTCTTTTTCTGCTCGTTGTACCGTTGTATTAATTCGTTTATCCCCTCTGATGTATCTCCTGCAGAGAGGCGCTTGTGGTCAAGGATGCTGCTAAAGCCTTCCCCGACTTGAACATGATCGATGCGGGTGTGCGTGCAGTTGGGGAAGTCATATGTCGGTCGAGCATCTGGTACGAGAGGTTTAAGGAGCTGCAGCAGGAGATTCACAAAACCAACCTGGAGCATCAAGGACTGTTCAACGTCCGCTGGCTGTCACGGGGAGACGCCATCGCACGGCTGTGCAGAGTTTTCGGGGCAGCGATAGTGATGATTGTGGAGTACGGCCACAAGATGGCAGCAATAGTGAAAACTTTTAAGTTTCACTTTTGTTTGTACTTTCTGGCAGACATTCTTGCAGAGCTAAACGCCCTCAACAGGTTTTTCCAGCATCGCAAGGCAAGTGGATTAGTACTTTCGGTAAAGTCGAATGTATCTCTCAATTTACTGTACTAAATTGTTTGTGGTTTCTTTATTTCCCAGGTCGACATCACCCAAGTGGCGAAGGAAGTGGACCGCACGATCACCATCATCACGCACCGCTACATCGAGTACGGGGAGACCTTTGGAGGCGGTGTCAGCAAGCTACTGTCGAGATTCATCAAGGACCACGGCGGGGAAGATCGGACGCTTGTGGTTGAAGGGATTGACAGCGATGGGCGGCCGACATCACATCGATTCGAACTCAGCGAGAAACCAATCAAGAAGCACAAATTTCAGGGCATGCTCGCTGACTGTGTGAAGTTGTGCACGGGGTTCGCGAAGGAGATCGTGGCCAGGATGAAGTTCCGCATGTGGGACTTGCAGCAGATGGGCGGCGCTAAGCTGTTTCAAGTGGAATCGTGGCCGTCCAGGGAGGACCAGAGGGAGATCAAGTGCCTGGATTGGCTGGCACAAAACGACGAGCTATTTGGCGGCATGCTCCATGGTAAGATTTGATTTCGTACATGCCATCCGTCGAATCTTATTCCTCGCTGCATGTCATCGTATTGCACAAACCAATCATAACCACACCCTTACATCCACCCTGTAAATCCCCGTCCACGTCAGGATTAAACTTCAAGGCGGCGAAGAAGGAGTTGAAGAGCTTCTGTCACATCTTGGCACGTCATCACGGGGGGGAAGGATTTCCACCAAGGACTTCATAGCATGCTGAAGAGCAGAGACTGGCGACGCAGCTACCCGAACCTGATGACACTGTGGCAGGCACTCGCAGTGCTGCCACTGAGCACAGTTGAGTGTGAAAGAGGTTTCAGCCGCCAGAACATCATCAAAAGCTGGATGCGCACGTTGCTAGGCGATGCACGCCTTGGCGACCTCATGACGCTGCACATGCTCAAGTACCCGTACGTGTGGCCAGATGTGGTGGACATCTGGCGCAAGCAGAAAAGCAGACGGCCGGCGAAGTCAGTTGCGCAGGCGACCCCAGTGGAAAGAAAGGGGAAAGAGAAATTGCCCGAGCCAGAAGAAGAAAGTGACCACGAGCAACACCCGTGTGGCATGTCTGATGATGATGACTAAGATTGATATTGTCTGCTCTGTTAATAACAAATTGAACAGGGTTCGAAAAAATTGTACACTGATGGTTCAGGGTTGGTAAATTAAAACAAGGAAAAAACCTGATGGAAAAGTTTTTTCACAAGGGGTCACACTGATAATCAGGGTTCAGGGAATGTGCAACACTGATCGTAAGGGTTGCTAAAATCCAATAATTAGCCCTGTTGTCAGTGTCAATTGAAAGAATGGGCTAGTTATAGCATTCCATACCCTCTATAGTGTAACCCAACCTAGCCTACAATGACAAACACCTATGTGTACGTCGTCACACCCCCTAGGCTAGGGAAGGGCAGTGTCCAGAAGACGAGAGCAACTCAGGGCGGCACTACTAGTCCAGCCTCCGAGACAAAGAGTCACAAGGACAGTCAGTGAGCATAACTAGTCAAAAACAAACCTAGTACAGTGTACAGAGATCAAGAACATAACAATTGAGGTCCTGCTAAGACAAGGCCAAGCTCTGTACGGAGTCGCTCATGAACATGAGGCGGGAGCACTTTAGTGAAGATATTAGCGGTGTTGGCCCTTTAGGGTGTTGGGCTGAGAAAGCCCTTAGGATCGTTTCAATGACTAAGGCTCAGAGTGATAGTGTATTAGCGCAAGCGTCTTAATGAGACTGGTTGAACCACCTTGCACTGGTATGTGAGAACAAGATACAGGTAAGTTGATTATAGCATAGAGATACAGGGCTTTTATATGATTACAGGGAATATGAAAGGTTTTACTAACTGCAATTGTAACTGCTAATGCGGTTTGATACAGCGACGACTCGGGTAACTGCTCAATAGCGAGTCAGTTAGGGCGTGTGTCCTTCTGCAAATTCTGTAAAGTTTGCTTTTTAAACTCGAGTTTTAACACTTGAACTTGGTTCGAACTTTAGTCGAATTTTGGAACTTCCCATGGTCTAGCCGCGAGTCACCTTTCAAGGCAATCACATGTCACAACGAAGGGTCGACTATCGAGGGTCGAATTTTACAACCTAGCTCGCGTCGCGCAAACGACTCGTAGGTTACCCGGTTTGCCATCTTGACAGTCCGCCACGTCTGATTAGATAGCGCGCCGTGAAACCTACGTATGATTCGATAGCGAGCACGATGACACTCGCCGCTGTCGTCAGTGTCGCTGCAGCTGCAAACGTGTGCAGAAGGACACACGTTTGCATAAACGTGCGGGCGCACGTTTGAACAAAAACTCGACTCTAGTTCAGTGTCCATGTTTGGTTCCATCTTTCTTACTAGTTTTGACGAAAGTCGCAACCCAGCATGGCGAGATTAACGAGACGGGTTACCACCGAAAGTTCGAACTCGATTTCGAACTCAGCCCGCCAAGGACACACGCCCTTATTTGTCCTTGCTGTCGTGCTGCTTCGTCGAGTCAAAGGTTGCTGACCTTTGACCTTCGCTTCAACTTCTTGCTGTTGTCGCTTTTGTCAACCGCTTCGCTGTAGCTTGGTTGCTTCGCTGTGGATCTGCTTCGTTCTTGTTATAGTGCTCGACACATCAGAAGCGTGAACTATATGTTTCCAACACTCCCCTTCGCTTCTGGAGTGTCGTCACTTTCGTCGCTGGTGACGTGGCTTTGTCCAGTCAGCAACATGCAGTATTCGAACTTCTGCTTTCCAAGTTTCTTGGTCAAGTAATATGCTGCCATCTCGGACGTGGGGCAGTAGGATAGCTCGAGTCTTCCTTTCTCGATCTCGTCCTTCACAAAGAAATATCGCAAGGCGATGTGCTTCGTTCGGTTCGCGAACCCGTTCTTGTTCGCTATGCGAATTGCCGATTGGTTGTCGCAGAAGAGGGAGAAGCTGGGTAACTGGGCCAGCTTTGCTTCTTCCAGAAGTTCGCGAAGGTACAGTCCTTCCTTGGTGGCTGTGTAGAGTGCGATGTATTCTGCTTCGGCAGAAGAGAGAGCAATTAGCTCTTGCTTGCTTGACTGCCACGAGATAGGACCGACGGGCTCAAGTCGATAGATGTAGTCGGTGCGTGATCGTCTGTTGTCGGAGTCACCTTCGTGGTCGGCATCCACATAGTCGATTAACTTTGGAGTCGTGGTTGCAGTTTTGTGATAGGTTAGGCCGGTTGCTGGTGTGCTGACGAGGTAGTGCAGTGCGGGATCGAGTTCCACCATATGTTCTGCTTCAGGCCTTTTGAGGTAGGTAGCGAGTTGGCTCGCCGAGTATGACAGATCCGGTCGACAGGTGACAGCCGCGAAGAGCAGACATCCCAGTTTCGGCTGGTAGTCGCGTAGCCCGGCAGGTCCGAGCAGATTAGATTCTCCTTGGTGAGTTCCCACGGTGTAGCGATAGGGCGTGGAGATGGTGGTTGGCGTTAATCCGAAGCGTTTTGCGATGGTGTCGGCGTATTTTGCGGCGCTGAGGTAGATCGCGTTCTCTCCGTCGAGGTAGGGGAGACTGTGAGCGAAAGATCCTGCTCCAGCTCCCCTTCGAACCAGGTGGTGATGCCATCGGTGGAGCCTATGTAGAGTAGGTCATCTACGATGAGCAGGATGTACGCTGCTGCCTTTGTGAGTCTGTAAATCCCTTGATCATGTGGTAGTCGCGAATCAGTCGGATGTGCAGGTAATTGTTGCCATAGTCGCGGAGCTTGTTTGATTCCATACAGCGACTTTAGTAGCTAACAGACTTGGTCGGGGTCTTTGATGGATCCATGCGGTTGCTCGACGAAGATTTCTGCATCGACGGGAGCGTAGAGGAATGCATTGGCCACGTCGATTTGGCGGAGCTTCTTGCGTTTCATGGCGGCTACTGCGAGGAGAATTCGTAGTGAGGTGTGTCGGCTGACCGGCGCGAAAGTTTCGGTGAAGTCCCGTCCGTGCTGTTGATCGAAACCACGCACGACCCATCGTGCCTTGAACTTGTCAATTGGTCCGTCTGCCTTTGTTTTCACGCGGAAACACCATTTTCCCGTGAGTATGGTTTTGTTGCGTGCTGCTGCGATGGGGACCATCTTCCACGTGTTGCGGTCTTCCAGAGCTTTTAGCTCCCTGTCCATGGCTTCGCGCCATTTTTCCCTGTGCTCCCCCCCCAGAGCCTCCTGGACTGTAGTAGGCTCTCGCGGCGGCGACGCTCCATGGACGGCGGTGACAAGGCCGAGAATCTTCAGCCCACTCTGGGTGAGTCGGGGGAGGCTCGGATCCTCGGGATAGACTGCTTTGTCTCCTTCTTCTGGATCAGGTACGAAATTGGGGCCTATGCGTTCTGAGACATTGGTGTTGACGGGTTGGGGTGTAACGTAACCGTTGTCGGCGAAGTCATAGTAGACTTCGGCATTGACACTTTCGCGAGGGTTGTCGTCATCCATCGGAACAGGTACTGAGCAGTAGGGCAAAGGTCTGGCTTCCTCCGATGCTCCGTCCACGTTTTGCTCATCCCAGTCAGCCTCATCGGCTGGCGAGGCGAAGGCTCGGTTGCCACGGAAGCCGCCCGTGGGGTCTCGTTCAGGTTGTCCAGGTACGTTTGAAGGGTGAGTCGTTCGTAGTAAAGAACGCCACGTGCTGCTACTGTTTCTTTCGAGTGGACGTCGAAGATTTTCCACGCGTTGTAATGTTTTTCGATGCCCAGGTGTAGCCCCCACTGTGCGCGTTGTGAGAATCTGCCGGCTCGTGCAGTGTGGGGTCGGCACCGTACCATGCTGCCAAACACTCGTAACATTTTTGTGTTGCCCAGCTTCCCAGTCCACAGTAGATGCGATGATGCGTTGTTCAGGAGTGAAGACGACGAGAGCAAGTTGTGCAGCAGTACAGCGTGGTCCATTGCCTCAGGCCACTGACTGTTGGGTAGTCGCATGCCACACCTTGTTGTTGATGAGCGTAAGGGAGGGAGATGAGTCGCTTTATGCCTCTCTCTGCCAGGTACTGCTTGAACCTCTGTGATTGATGTTCTCCTCCCCCGTCAGACTGTAAACTTATTAGTTTCACTCCGGACTCCCTTTCTGCTACTGGGAGCCAGGCGACGAAGGCTTCGAAGGCCATGTCGCGGCTTGGTAGGTTGAGGTGCCAGACGTATCTGGTGGCGGCGTCGATGAACGTTATCACGTAGTTGTAAGCTCATTGTCCGCTTTCGCGGGCGTACAGTATGTCGCTGTAGACCTTCTCCAGTGGTGCGTATGCTGGTGCGCTCGGGTTGTGGTGAGAGACGAACGGCTGATGAGGTAAGTCGGCTTTGGGGCAGGTAAAGCAGGTTCCACGGACCCGTTGAAGTTCTCTGCCGTCTGGTAAGAGTAGTGAGTCCTTGTCAAGAACTCCTGCTCTTATCGTGTTGTTCAGTGTCGTGTTGCTGGGATGTCCTAACCTTCGATGCCACAGCGATTCGTCGGCGCGATGTCCAGGTGATCGCCTGTACAGGTCGGAGTTGGAATAGAAGCTTGCGGTCATGTTGGCACTTTTGTGAACGTCGCGTGGAGCGGGATTCAGCTGTTGGGCGGGAGTCGGTGTGGAGTCGTTGATGGGAGGTGATGCTGATGAAGGACCGGTGATAGGGAAGTTTGTTGTTGGTGCTGGTGCTGTTGTTTCTGTTGTTGCTTCTGCTTCTTCCGATGTTGCTTCTGCTTCTGCCGATGTTGCTGCTGCTACTGTTGTCTGTTGTATTACCGCTAACGCCCTTGTCCGTTCTACTTCAGGTATGGTGTGTGAGTACCAGAAACCTCCGGGACTGAAGTCGGGGTCGAGATCCGGCGGGTGCGTCCAAGTGGTGAAGTTGACTATCCCGTCGCTGTCGGCAGTGCCTCGATTGGGAACGAAGTCGAGGATGAATACGTTGTTCTTCAGGACTGCCTTCCCAATGTAAAGTCTGCCCTTCCCGTGGTACAGTTTGAACTCTTGGGTGGTGCTGTCGGCTTCGAGGTGGACCCCCTTTGCCATAAGCTGGCTTACACTGAGTAGGTTGTAGCCGAGTCCTTATGCAATTAGAACCTTTGACATCTGTAAAATAACGTTAGTCTCGAGAGACTGCAGTTGAACTGCCCCTTGTCGTCGTGTGCGCAGGTTCTGGTTGTTGGCGATGGTTATCACGACTTCCCGGTTGAGGCGTTGTTCCCGTTGAACAAATCGATCTGAAGAGCACATGTGTTGTCCGCAGCAGCTGTCTAAGAACCACGTGTCTTGGCCGGACGGCTCGTTCTGAGCGGTGATGGCGTACTTCGGATTTGGTTCCAGCGATTCGCGATGAGGTGTGCGTTCGTCGAGTAGTTCTTCTGGTGAGTAAGTCGGTGGTGATTCATTGATGCAGGAGTCCGTTCTTGCCATGCAGCTTACGATATTTCTTGTTCCTCGTGCAGGTTGTGATGTTGACATTGAAGACTGCGTCTGGTTGGAGGGTTGTGGCTGGGTGGAGGCTACTTGATTGCTTGAGGGTCGGAGCTGACGCGGTGGTGGCGTTGACTGCTGATGATATGGGCAGTTGACGCGAGAGTGTCCTGACGTTCGACAGAGATGGCAGAACAGTGGTACGTATCTTCGTGCTTGGTGCTCGTGTTGTCGGTTGTTGTTGTGGCGCCTCTGAGTGTGAAAGGCAAACTCTGGTACTGATGCCCTTTTCTTGTGTCGTTCTTCGTGCAGGTCCATATCTTGTTGCTCGGCATGAATTTCTGCGCAAAGGCTTGCTTCAGAGAGTCTTCCGTGGGCCCGGAGAATAGCCCGGGTGGAACACCATTGAGGACCGAGGCCTGCGAGGACGACGGTGACGAAGGCGTCTTCGGATAGTGCCCCGCCGCACCGAAGGAGTCTGTCGCGTAGACCACGACAACGACTAATATAGGCCATTCCCTTTTCGCCGGGTTGCATTTGGACTGTTCTCAATTGCGCCATGAGACGAATCTGGTTTACGCTGTCGTTTGCTTGATACAGGTTCTTCAGATGGTTGTAGGCGAGCTCGGCGGAGTTACCGTATCCGCGATAAGCTCGAATGTTCTGCTGCTCGCTTACCGATATGTTTCGCAGGAGAATGGTGTACGCCATCAGTGACTGATACGTATACTGCTGTTTGTCGTACTGTTTCCCGTGCGTTGGGTATGGCAGGGAACCGTCGAAGAAGCCGAGGATTTGAGCTCCCTCCATCATTAGCTCGAATTCGAAGGACCAGGTATAGAAGTCCTTCCCGTCGAATGGTGTTGTCGTTTGCAGTTTTAGCACGTGTGCGAATTGTGACTGTAACTGAAGTGCATCCAATGTCTTCGTTTCTTGTCCAGGTGGGAATCGATTCGGCATGAAGCTGACAGAGCCGCGTTGGGGCTCATATGGTGCGAATGTAGGTTACTGATTTCCGCGCGCAAATGAAGAGCCATCAAGGCTCATGGGAGTAACTCCGTTGTTGTTGTCGCTGTTGTTTGACTGCGCAGGTGCCACTTGTTGTTGCTCGTAGAACGACATGAAGGAGAAGAACTTCTCCATCATGCTTGGGTCGAAGCCAGTTGCCGAATTTCTTAGGTGCTTCAGTAGATTCTACAGTTGGTCCTTGGGCAGTGCCCCTTTCTGTCTGTAGTCCAGAGACCGGAGGTGGAGTAGGAGTGGTGCCGGGAGATCCAGTAGACGAGCTCCTTTGCTTCTGTGTTGCCATGTCTTCTTTCGTGTGAGCTGTAGAAAATGGAGGTAGTTGAACCTTGTCTTTGCTAGCTCTCATACCATGTTGGGCTGAGAAAGCCGTTAGGATCGTTTCAATGACTAAGGCTCAGAGTGATAGTGTATTAGCGGAAGAGTCTTAATGAGACCGGTTGAACCACCTTGCACTGGTATGTGAGAACAAGATAAGTTGATTATAGCATAGAGATACATGGCTTTTATATGATTACAAGGAATATGAAAGGTTTTACTAACTGCAATTGTAACCGCTAATGCGGTTTGATACAGCGACAACTCGGGTAACTGCTCAATAGCGAGTCATTTATTTGTCCTTGATGTCGTGCTGCTTCGTCGAGTCAAAGGTTGCTGGCCTTTGACCTTCGCTTCAACTTCTTGTTGTTGTCGCTTTTGTCAACCGCTTTGCTGTAGCTTGGTTGCTTCGCTGTGGATCTGCTTCGTTCTTGTTATAGTGGTCGACACATCAGAAGCGTGAACTATATGTTTCCAACATAGGGTACATTCCGGACGTGACATGTCCAGAATGTACGCGTCACAAACGTTTGTGACGCATAGGTCATGCATAGGTTGTCACGTGTCTGAAACGCGGACCGCGAGTGTGCGACATAAATTATTTTTTTGACTGGCTGTCATGAATTCCGTTGAAACCGTCGACCAGTTATCGTCGTCGTACAACTTTCGAGAGCGGCGCGAAATGCCGCGGCGTGCGCATAGAAATGTTCGATCAGCAGCATACACGTGGCACTTGAAAAAATCCTATGCACACGACCTACTAATGACAAAACGAAACATTATTCGTCACTAATTGTGATATGAGAAATGACATAACAGTGAAGCTTCATCCACTATTGGTACGACATGTGGCAAATTTTTGAATTCGCACAGTGTCGCATACAGTACATCGTTTGTGACGCGAGGTTGGTCAAAAGTTTCCGCGCGACTCGGTTATCATCATGCGCGACTCGATTTTTCGCGTTTGTGACGTGTACATTCTGGACATGTCACGTTCAGAATGTACCCTTAGGCCAAGTGCCTAGCAAAGCTGCTGCAACTCACGCAGCAAGAAATACTGTGAGAGTACGACGGCTTATGCTGGCTTTGCTAGCTTGCCTGGACTTTATTATGCTATTACTAGCTTAGGTTTTAATTATCATGCATAGATATGCTTGATTTCCTAGGTTAGGTGCATTCCTATATGTTATTATAGTTATAGCACCGAACCAGGTTACGTGTACCGAACTCAAGCCTATTCGGTTTCCACCGAATTGCTTTCTACCGAGTTCGGGAAGGTTCTGTTCGGGACGCTTCGCGACCCTCAGAACATTCGCGTAACACCTGGGTTACCTGCCTTGTGTCGAGCCTATATATAGCCTCGCCTTGTACCCAGGTGAATCATTCAATAGAATCATCTTTCCTGAACCAGATCCTCACAAATACCGCAACTTGATGTGCTTCGCTCTGCCCTCTAGTCTAGGCTCCTGACATGGGAGGGTCATGGCTTTATTATCAGCGAACAGGACCAGGGCAGAGCTTGGCGGCTGACCTAAGTCAGTGAGCAAGAACGTCAGCCATCAAATCTTTGCATCCACAGTGACAGCCTAGATCTTTGCCTCACAGCTGCGATGGACGACGAGCGGGTGGACCTGAACGAGACCAGTAGCACTGAGAAGATATGAGAGGCTTTGTGTCGTTTGCAGATGACGCGTCAGTGTGTCCCGTGAGTGCAACTGGTTGTCGTCCTCCGAGCGCAAGCCCCATGCCTGGTGTACTAGCCAGATAGCGCAATACCCTCGTAGCACCCGACCATTGTTCAGGTCGGTGTCTCCCAGCCGCAACAAAGCGAACAATGATGCTGAGAGGACACGCGAGATAAGGGCAAATGCAGGCTATCACGTACACAAGACACCCCACCAGCTTTGCGTACAGAATACTGGGCTCAACATGGTCGTCAGGGACAAGCAGAGGAGTGGGCTGCACAAACAAGAACTGAAGGCCGAATTGCTAGAGGATCTGTTGCACCATTTGTTACTAAGTCAGAGTGATGGTGCACGCTGCTCTGTGCCAAATGATATGTCGGCCAAGATAGCGACGTAGCTCACCTAAGTCAGTGCAGTCGTGTCTCCTCAGCAATTCGGCCTTCACTGTGGCCAGTGCAACTCTGTCTGGAGTAACAAAGATTAGAGACGGAGCGAACAAAGAGAGACGGGTATGCAGAGGACGGGAAGAAGTGGAGGTCAGCCATAGTAGTGCGCAGTGTGTCGTGCCAGTCAAGAGGAGCCTGATGCATACCGCAGACGGTCCATCAAAGGCTCAACTGGGTCCCATGAGAAAAGGACCCAGTGTAGCTAGGTGGGCGGCGGAGGAAGATCTATATGCCATATCTGCGTCCATGGATGCTATTCACTGAGAGGCCCAGGGTCCCTAGACTTCCTCATCATAGGTGCGAGGGGTCGAGATGTGAAGGGTGTCTAGGTCACCCTCAGGGGCTAGCAGCATGGCGCTGAGATGAGGAGTAGCGGCGGCCAGGAAAGCCAGCTCGTATGGTCTGTCCTCTAGGACGTCACTGCCAAGGGCAGGAGCAACCCTGAAGGACAAAGGACAAGGAGGAGCAGAGACCAGCTGAGTGGCGTAGTCAAGGCGGCGAGTGGCGACAGCAACGACAAGCGCAACGACACCAGTAGCGAAAAGTCATCGACAACAATGAAGAAGGAAGAGCAGTGGGGTCGGTACGAGGGATGAAAAGACACCCCCAGAACCAGCACTCCCAGCGGCAGCACCTCCAGAGTTCATAACAACCAGATGCGGCGGTGACAACGGCTACGGCGGCAACGAAGACTGATGCGGGGACTGCGAGGACGACGCCTGTGACGACAGAGACTGCGGCAACGGCTGCGGCGGGGGCGGGGGACGGGGTGGAGGCGGAAAAGGGGCCGACACAGGAGGCACACGCCTACGTACCGGGCTTCCAGAGTCAGCAGACTCCCCAACAGGCCCAATCGAGGGAAGGGGGGTGACGTGCGAGGGGGGGAAGGGAGTGGGAGTCAGAAAGAGGGAAGGGGGGGAACGGGGTACCTTGGCTAGGGAAGCGAGTGTAGAAGCATGATTCGTCAAAGTTTGTGTTCATACGTGGGGTTTGTCGACATCAATCCAACAAGCTCAAATTTCAGGAACCTTCTAGCGGCCCCCTCTAGCCCCCAACACCCCCCCTCCCCTAGCGCTTCATCGCGGCCCCCTCTTGCGGCCCCGTCGTGCCCCGACGTCACTCCCCATCGCGCCCTACCGTCGCGCCCCGTCGCCCCCCAGTTGTGGCCCCCCTCGCGCCCCCTGTTGCGCTCCACCAGACTCTGTTGTGGCCTACCGCATGCTCCGCTGCGCGCCTACTGCACGAACTACCGCGCCCGCGCCCTACCGCGTCCTGTCGCGCCCTGCCGCGCGCATGCTGTGCAACCTACCGCGCCCTGCCGCGCCCTCCGCGTGCCTGCTGCGCGCCCTACCTGCCATGCCGCTCCTGCAACACGCCTGCTGCGCACCCTGCCACACCCGTCACGCGCCTGCTATGCGCGTGCCACGCGCCCTGCCGTCGCGCATGCTGCACACCTGCGGAGATTGCTAGCCGCACCTGCAGCTGCACCTGTCGGCTGTGCCTTTCGCCGCACCTGTCAACGTCGCCGAGCCTGCCGCTGCTGACCGCCGCCGCGCCTGCAACTGTGATTTATGTCTGACTGACTTCTCCTCCTCATGTGGCTGTCCGGTCTCATCCGCTGTAGCTATGCCCCTGCTCACTCCTATCATGGCGTCCAAGTCCGAACTGCGGCTCGATGTGGAGGGGCCGGCAATCGACTTTGACGCATGTCTGCTCGATATCCAGCTCCACATACAAAGCCAGCGCCAGGACGACGTCTACCTGTACGCCCATGTGTCGGGTGAGCTACCTGCCCCCCAACACCCTCCTGCCCTTGCTGCTGAGCCTACCTCGGCGGAGCGGGAGGCTCACCGAGTGGCCAAGCTTGCGTATTCGGTTTGGGTGTCGCGTGACGCTACTGCGCGCCTTGCTCTTAGTCACCTCCTGCCGCCGGCCGAGCGAGTGCACTTTTTGTCAAACTATGTATTGTAACTGCTTGTAGTTAGACTTAGTGTAGTTATGAACTTAGTTGGTGGTGCACCAAAGCCTTGTTCTTTCCCTATATGTTCTCATCTTTCCATAGTGAAACCCAACCATTCTCAATCTCCTTGGTGACGCTACTCTCGACACCTCCTTTGCCTAGGCTCCTAAGCCTAGGCCCTAGCCTAAACCCTAGGCCACTGGTTCTAAGATTAGATGCTATTCTAAGGGCGTGTGTGATTTTATTTGGAGTTCGTAAAATAGGTCGAACTCCAGGTGGTAACCATTTTCGTGAATGTTCGCTAATGATTTCGTCAATGTAGACTTCAAACCGGAAACTACCAAATGCGAACCTACCAAAGTGAACAAGAGTCAAGAATATGCTCAAACGTGGTTTTGCATGATAAACCGAACGTGTGTGGTTTCAGGCACGTACGAGGAGTGAGCGACGCTCGCAAAACATTCGTGCACCAATAGATGCACGACCGAAACCAGTAGTAGAGACATTCAAGCAAAGCCCACCACGTGGAATGTGGCGTGGCACGATGACGTTTCGCTGGTGTGTCTAATCAGGCGCAGGCGCTTTGGCTGCGAAATTCCCGCCAACAATCTTGACACCACTTCATCCACCATCAACCCCAAAAGCAAGCCACGCTCATAGTTTGAAGCAGAGACATTCAAGCTTCATGCTACCCCGACTGACTTGCATATTTACGATGTCAACCTCTCCAGGCAAGCCCATGGAACCACCGCACCTACCGTGTCAAACTTATATACTATAGTCTGTGTAGGCTGTAGTGGGGTAGTTCATATATGGTACAACTCTTTTAGGTTTCCTACTTGTACCCACCTGCTTGCTAGTTCAGTCATTCGTTCCTTCTCTATTCTGACATGGTATTCTGAGCAGGTTCCCTCGTGGGAACGTTTTTTTTATTTTCAGGGCCCACCACGATTAAAACGTTTTTTTCCTGCCCTGCCCGAAGCGCGCCTCGTGCCTGCCTCACCTGCGCCGTCGCGCGCCCTGCCCTAGTGCCGCCAGTCGCGGCCCTGCCTTCTCGGCCCGTCGCGGCCCTTCCCTAACGGCCCGTCGCGGCCCCCTGCCTTCTCGGCTCGTCGCGGCCTTGCTCTGTCGCCGCCTCGTCGCGGCCCCTACCTAGCCGCCTAGTCGCGGCCCCTACCTAGCCGCCTAGTCGCGGCCCTGCCTTGCCGCCACCCGCGGCCCTGCCTTGCCGCCCGTCGCGGCCTACCCTAGCCGCCAGTCGCGGCCCTACCCTGCCGCCCCTCGTCGCGGCGCCGACCTTGCCGCCCGCCGCGGCCTCTGCCCTGCCGCTGCTCGTCGCGGCCCTGCTCTACTGCCGCCCAGCCGCGGTCCTGCCCTGCTGCCGCCCTGTCGCGGCCCTGCTCTGCCTCCGACTCGTCGTGGCCCTGCCCTTCAGCCGCCCCAGTCGCGGCCCTGCTCTACCGCCGCCAAGTCGCGGCCCTGCCCTGCTGCCGCCCCAGTCGCGGCCCTGACCTAACCGTCAGCTGCGGCCCTGCCCTGCACCCGCCCCTGGTAAGCGCCCGCGCCGCCCGGCCGAGCCGCGCCGCCTAGCCGAGCCACGCCGCCCTACCGAGCCGCGCCGCCCTACTGAGCCGCACTGCCCTGCCCGCGCTGCTCCTGCTGCTACTGCTGTTTCTGCTGTCACTGCTGCTACTGCTGCTACTGCTGCTACTGCCGCTATGGCTAGCCCTAATGTTCTTACCTTTGATGCTGAGGGGCGTGCGGTTGACTTTGACGTGTGGGTTGACGACCTGCAGCTCTTTCTTCAGTGTGACTCTAAGGACGGAGTATCCCTGTTCAATCACACGTCCGGTGTCTCTCCTGCACCTGCTGCCACTGCTGACAGTACGGTTCGCTCGCAGTGGACCACTTGTGACGCTGTTGCTCGCCTTGCTATTCGTAGTCACCTGCCGTCTGCTGAGCGCGCGCACTTTGGCCAGTACAAGACTGCTAAGTCTTTGTATGACGCTGTCGTAGCGCGCTACTCCTCCCCTGCCACTGCTGCCCTCAGCCGCCTCATGCTGCCGTACCTGTTCCCTGACCTTGCCGCCTTTGCCACAGTCGCTAACCTCATTACTCACCTCCGCACTAGTGACGCCCGCTACCGCGCTGCGCTTCCCATTGAGTTCTGTGCCAAGAACCCCCCCCCCCCATGTACATCACCCTTTACTACCTAGTCACCCGTCTCCCTGACTCCCTTGCTTCAGTCAGGGACCACTTTCTCTCCCTTTGCCCCACCGAGCTCACCGTCGACCTGCTAGAGGAGCGCCTCATTGCAGCTGAGAAGAGTATCGTTGCTGTAGGTGCTTCTCGCGGCGACCCTCGCGCCCCTTTCTTTGAGGGGTGTTCCCCTGTCCCCCTTCTCCCCTCTGTTGCTTCTGCTGCTGCTGTCGACCTCGTTGGCACTGAGGAGGTCGGGGCTGCGTCTGCTCCTAGTGGGAGGCGCCGCAACAGCAAGGGCAAGGGGGGCAAGGGTGGTGGAGGGGACGGTGGGGGCGGCGGTGGAGGCGGTGGAGGAGGCGGAGGGGGTGGCGGTGGAGGTGGGGGTGGTGGCGGGAGTGGGGGCGGTGGCAGCGGTGGGGGTGGTGGAGGCAGCGGCAGCTGCGGTGGAGGCAGCGGCAGCGGTGGTGGAGGTGGCGGCGGCGGTGGTGCTGGTCGAGGTGGAGCCACAAAGTGTGGAGGCTTTGGTGGTAGCCAGCGCCAGCAGCAGCCGCGTTCCCGTGAGACCCCGTCGGCCCAGCAGCTTCGTGAGTGGTACGCTGGGCGTGGGAGGTGTGGGGGTGTTGGTCCCTGCACTTACGTTTTTTTCACCGGCGGGCGCCGTGGGGAGACGTGCGGGCTGCCACACACTACGCAGCGCTGCTTTGGTCGCCTGACTGACGCCTGGCGTGCCCAGTTTCCTGACGCTGTTGAGCTCCCTCGCTGGGGTGATCTGCTTAAGCGGAATGTTGCTATCTTTGATCTTGATTTCGATGCTATCCTTGCTGCTATGTATGCTATGACTGAGGGTGACTGTTACCTGTGTGTTCCGCCCAACCTGGGCATTGAGGCTGCTGCTCTGGGTGCTAGTGAGTCTCCTGCTCCAGGTGCTGGTGAGTCTGCTCTCTCTGGTACTGCACCTACTGAGGCCTTGCACACTTTCACACTTGACTCTGGTGCTTCGCGCTCCTTCTTTCGCGTCAGCACCACACTCACGCCGCTCAGTCGGCCTGTCGCAGTCTCCCTGGCTGACCCCTCTGGGGGCTCAGTCCTTGCGCACTCTTCCACGGTTCTACCGTGTCCTGCGGCCCCGTCGGGCTTGCTGTCGGGACTCCACCTCCCCTCGTTCTCTACGAACTTGGTGAGTGGAGCTGACCTCCAGGACATGTGGGTTGACCAATTCACCCCTGGAGGTCAGCGTGTGACCCACTGCACTTGCTCTCGGACGGGCCGCCACCTGGCCACGTTCACCCGTCGGCCTGGGTCGAGTCTGTACACACTGACTACTGCGTCTCCTCCAGTTCCTGTGTCTAGTCAGGTAGCCGCGTCTGGTCAGGTGTTTGCTGCCGCGTCCAGGTCTAGTCCGGCGTCTGCCCCCTGCTCGTGTCGTCCTCTGTCACACGAGACTCTCCTTTGGCACCACCGCCTTGGTCACCCCTCCCTGCCTCGTCTTCGAGGTATGGCCTCCCGTACCCTTGTCTCTGGTCTCCCCCAGTCCCTCCCTCCCCTTCCTTCGGGGCCGGCCCCTACCTGTGTTCCTTGTGTCGAGGGCCAACAGCGCGCCGCTCCTCACTCCTCCGAGTTTCCTCCGACAGAGGCTCCCCTGCAAACTCTTCACATGGACGTGTGGGGCCCAGCCCGCGTCCGTGGGCAGGGTCACGAGCGTTACTTCCTGCTGGTCGTTGACGACTACTCGCGTTACACCACAGTCTTCCCCTTGCGCTGCAAGGGTGAGGTCACTGAGGTGTTGATCGACTGGATCCGCGGTGCTCGTCGCCAGCTCAGCGAGAGTTTCGGCTCGGACCTTCCTGTTCTGCGTCTGCACTCAGACAGAGGTGGTGAGTTTTCCTCCGACCTTCTGAGGGCTTTCTGTCGTGCGGAGGGCATCCGCCAGACGTTCACGCTTCCGGCCTCCCCACAGCAAAATGGGATTGCTGAGCGCCGCATTGGCATGGTCATGGACGTCGCTCGTACGTCCATGATCCATGCGGCTGCTCCCCATTTTCTGTGGCCGTTCGCGGTTCAGTACGCTGCGCATCAGATCAACCTTCAGCCTCGTGTCTCCTTGCCGGAGACCACACCTACTCTGCGGTGGACGGGAAAGGTTGGCGATGCGTCTGTGTTCCGTGTCTGGGGATCTCGAGCTTTTGTCCGCGATTCTTCCGCGGACAAGCTGTCCTCCCGTGCTGTTCCCTATGTCTTCCTTGGCTTCCCCCCTGACGCGCCTGGTTGGCAGTTTTACCACCCCACCTCGCGTCGTGTTCTGTCCTCTCAGGACGTCACGTTTGACGAGTCGGTAACTTACTACCGTCTCTTTCCCTACCGCACTGCCCCTCTCCCCCCCCCGCCGCTCTTCCTAGCACCAAGTGCTCCTCCAGTAGACCCCCTCCCCCCTCAGGGTCCTGCCCCCTCAGGTGTGTCCCAGGTAGACCCTGTCAAGCCTGTTGAGGTAGCTGTCGACTTTGGTACTGCTAGGGGTGCTGAGCCTGCGGGTGCGGGTGCGGGGCCTGGGGGCGCTGAGCTTGGGGTTGCTGAGTCTGGGGGTGCTGAGCCTAAGGGTGCGGAGCCTGGGGGTGCTGAGCCTGAGCGTGTGGAGCCTGGGGGTACTGAGCCTGGGGGTGCTGCGTCTGGGGGTGCTGAGCCTGAGCGTGCTGAGTCTGGAGGTCCTCCGGGTGTCTTGTCACGGCGGGAGTCCCGCTCTCCACAGCAGCTGCGAGAGTGGTACGCTCGGCGCTGTCGCTGTGTTGCTGGAGCTGCTGGAGTTGGAGCTGCTGTAGGTACTGCTGGTGCTGGAGCTGCTGGGGGCGCTGGAGCCGCTGGTCCCGGAGGTGCTCGCACTGGAGGTGCTGGAGCTACTGGAGTTGGAGCTGCTGGAGGTCCTGCTGGTGCTGGAGCTGCTGGAGGTGCTGGAGCCGCTGGTCCCGGAGGTGCTCGTACTGGAGGTACTGGAGCTGCTGGAGCTGGTGGTGCTACACGAGTTGGAGCTGCTACTGCTGGAGGTGCTACTGGTGCTGGAGCTGTTGCTGCTGGAGGTGCTACTGGAGCTGGAGCTGCTGGAGGTGCTGCAACTGGTAGTGCTGCGGGAGTTGTAGCTGGGGACCCTGGAGCTGGGGGTACTGGTGCTGTTTCTGCTGGTTCTGGAGGCGCTGCGCGGCCGCGGCCGTACTACGTTCCCCTCCTTCAGCAGGTTCTTGGCCTCCCGCCTTCTACTGGTCCTAGTCCTCCCTTTCTGAGTCCACCGCCTGTCCAGTCGCAGTCGCAGTTACAGCCAGCCTCTCCACTGCCTGGTCCTTCTCCTTACTCTAGAGGTCTTACGGAGCGTCGTGAGCCTGAGTCTCGTCCTGCGTCGCGTGAGTCTCGTCCTGCGTCGCCTGAGTCTCGTCCTGAGTCGCCTATTCGCGCTGTCCGCACTGGTCGTCGTGTTCCGCGTCAGCGTCCTCCTACTGTCCATGGCACTCACGATATGACTCTGCGTCCTTCCACTGCTCCACAGCGTGTCCCTCTGCCGTCTCCTCCTGCGTCCTCTCTTCCTGACGGTCAGGACCCAGAGTCTGACTCCCTTCGTGCTGCTAGTCCTACTGTCACGCGTTTCCTGGCCACTGTTGTCACTGACCCTTTGTTTGAGTCCATTGCTGCGTCTGCTCTAGTTGCTGAGCTTGTTGACTTTGCTGCCGCCTGTCGTCTAGACTACGCTGCTAGCCTTGTTGCTGAGTCTGAGTCTGAGTCTGAGTCTGTCTGTCCTCCGTCCGTCGGGGGTGAGTGTGCTCTTGGCACGGACGTTCTTGAGGACAGACAGGAGGAGTTTGAGTGCTTTGCCGCTGCTTTCCCTCATCTCGTGTCCATGCTGCTTGCCCCTGAGGGAGACCCGGATGCACCAGACATCCCGACCCCGCGCTCTTACGCAGAGGCGATAGAGGGTCCCTACTCCTCTCAGTGGCAGTCAGCCATGGACGCAGAGATGGCTTCCTGGAAGTCCACAGGCACCTACGTCGACGAGGTTCCCCCACCTGGGGCGAACATAGTCAGTGGCATGTGGATTTTCAGGGTGAAGCGGCCGCCGGGTTCTCCGCCTGTCTTCAAGGCGTGTTACGTTGCATGAGGCTTCAGTCAGTGACAGGGAGTTGACTTCTTCCATACCTTCTCCCCTACCCCGAAGATGACCACTCTTCGGGTGCTGCTGCACGTCGCCGCTCATCGTGACTACGAGCTTCACTCTCTTGACTTCAGCACTGCTTTCCTACAGGGCAGCCTGCACGAGGAGATCTGGCTGCGCCGCCCACCTGGCTTCACTGGGTCGTTTCCTGCTGGTACCCAGTGGAGCCTCCGGCGGCCAGTCTACGGTCTTCGCCAGGCACCCCGTGAGTGGCACGACACACTGAGGACGACTCTTGCTGCTCTTGGGTTTGCTCCTTCTACTGCTGGCCCGTCGCTGTTTCTACGCACCGACACCACTCTGCCGCCGTTCTCGTGTACGTAGACGACTTGGTCTTTGCTACTGCGGACACTGAGGGACTCGCCCACGTGAAGTCGGAGCTGCAGAAGAGACACACGTGCACAGACCTGGGTGAGCTGACAAGCTATCTTGGCTTGCGGATCACCCGGGACAGAGCACAGCGCACCATTACCTTGACTCAGTCACACATGGTGCAGCAGGTCCTTCAGCGCTTCGGCTTCACGTTCTCCTCGCCACAGTCCACTCCTCTGCCTACCAGTCACTCGCTCTCAGCTCCACCTTCGGACGAGTCCGTAGAGCCGAGTGGCCCGTATCCAGAGCTTGTAGGCTACCTCATGTACCTGATGACCTGCACTCGACCTGACCTTGCCTACCCTCTTAGCATTCTAGCACGCTATGTTGCTCCTGGCCGACACAGGAAGGAGCACATGGATGCCGCTAAGAGGGTGTTGCGCTACTTGTACAGTACGTCGGGCATGGGGCTCTTGCTTGGAGGACGGGCTCGAGTTGTCCTCACTGGTCACGCAGACGCTTCCTGGGCTGACGACTTGGCTACGCAGCGGTCGTCACAGGGTTACACCTTCAGTCTTGGCTCTGTCTCTTGGCGGTCTACCCGTTCGTCTTCTGTTCTCAGCTCCAGTTGTGAGGCTGAGATCTATGTAGGGGCCATGGCTGCACAGGAGTTACGCTGGCTCACCTACCTGCTGACCGACCTGGGAGAGCCGCCTCGTTCTCCTCCAGTGCTGTACGTCGACAACAAGGCCATGATTGCCTTGTGTCAGGAGCACAGACTGGAGCACAGAACGAAGCACATCGCTCTGCGCTACTTCCTTGCTCGAGAGTTGCAGCAGCGTGGTCAGCTTTGTCTTGCTTACGTGGCCACTTGGGCCAACACTGCTGATGTCTTCACCAAGGCGCTTCAGCCTTGTGATCATCAGCGTTTCTGTACTGTTCTAGGCCTTGTGCTTACTGTGCCTCACTTGCTTACTTCTTGACTCTGCTTGTACTGTGATCTCTTTACCTATACCTGCATGCTTACACTTGCTAGGTTGTGATCACTGTATTGCTTGTTCTCATTTATATAACTCTGCATGTGAACAGGCCTTGTGGCCATTTGCTTGTGCTCGGAATGCGTGGTGACGTCGTGATCCACCCTGAGCTTGCTTTGCCTTTCTTGACCGGTCTTGTGACCTCTTGTTCTCCCCCACTTTGCCTATGGGGGTGTGTCAAACTTATATACTATAGTCTGTGTAGGCTGTGGTGGGGTAGTTCATATAGGGTACAACTCTTTTAGGTTTCCTACTTGTACCCACCTGCTTGCTAGTTCAGTCATTCGTTCCTTCTCTATTCTGACATACCGCTGCGCCCATTTCCGCCAACGCGACACCACGCCGTCGTCGTGCAACGGTCGATAAAACCACTGCTCGCCGCCTAGATGTTATTGATCTCGACCAAGTGATTGCTCGTGTTCCCGCGCACAATACCCCGCTTAACGGCGACGACGACACGCTGACGTATTTTGACGCCGGTGAAGTTGACTGTGACGTAGACGACACTACCGACGAAGATACCGACCCCGCCATGGCGTTTGACAGGGCTCGCTGGGAGCCGCACGAGGTTATGCAGCTGGCGTGGATTCGCCACGACTTTGATGAGCAGTACCGCAGCCAGACCCGCCTGCAAGGCCAAAACCGTGACGTTATGATATTCTAAAAGGTCCGCGCGCGCCACCTGGAGTTCCGCCACAACCTTGCTGTTGTGAAAGCGAAAATCTTCCGTATGGAGGCGCAGTACAGGCTCGTGGGGGACCTCTTGCTGAATTCTTCGGGCAAGGGTCGCCCCCTGAAGATCCCCATCTTCTACGACATCTTCGACCGAATCATGGGCGATCGCGCGAATGTACGACCGCCCGCGCTTGCCAGCAGCCTGCCTGGTGCTAATGTGGTGAACTTGCCGTCAACAAGCACCACGGCTAGTAAGTTAATTGTTGCTCTGTATTCTTGTCGTTTCAAACGTCATGTTTCTGACACTGGCGTAAGGTTATAGCTGCTTAACACAATGACATACACAGCTGGAAACCTTACCCCGGTTATCACCAACTAATGCTTCTTCCCCCCTCCCCCCCCCCCCCCCCTCCCCCTCCAATATGTCGAGGCAGATCGTGCCCTGCCTACTCCAAGTGCGACGCAGACGGGCGTTCAAGACGCAGCATCGGCGTCGGATGACGAGCCCACAGATGCCGCCGCGGCTGCATCTCCTGTCCGCTCACATGTCCTCGGTGCGCGCACGGGAGCTTCGCTCCGTGGGCGTGGTGTCAACCGTCGGCCTGGGCCTGCGATTGGGAGTGAAGTCAACACAGGCAATGACGCGGGTGAACAGGCATTGGGAAGTCTTATGAATGCAAGTGATGCCACTCTATGCTGGGAAATCGCGGGAATGATAGCGCAGTCCGTGAAAGGTGCAATGCACGAGCAGTTTAATGCTTTCATGGATCGTACCCAAGAGTTGGTTGAGCAAGCTCAGGATGTCCAAGCCTCCAGGAAGCGTAGAGGCACGCCGCCATCCGAGCACGACGACGAGTCGGCGTGAAGCCTTCGTCGCGCGGCGTGAAGCCTTCGGCCGCGGGGCCGTGCTGCCACCAAGTGTTGCGCTCGCGTGGAGGGAGAAGCCGAGGGCGGGGGCTGAGAAGCAGGTCGATGTTGTGCAGAACGATGCAAGCAGAGACGTACTGGGGGGCGCGGAAGATGTCGCACTCCAAGCGCTTGTCCAACATCTGCCAGCGCGTCTTCAGCCGACCGTTAACCTGCTCGACAATCATCCTGGTGCGGGATTGCTGCAGGTTCCACACGCGCTGTTCTTCCGGCAGACCGCGACCGGGCAGCGCCCTGTAAGGCGTATGGATGTAGTCCCACAGACCGTAGGCCGCATCAGAAACTATGACATAGTCGTAGAGCCCCCCTAGTTCGATCTTATGTCTCGCCAGGCTGTGCTGGAAGACCCGAGCGTCGTTGACGCTCCCGGGCCATCCGACGTAGAAGTCGTAGATATAGCCGGTGCAATCACAGATGAGTTGTGCAATAATGCGGAACAATCCCTTCCTGTTCCTGAAATCCTTGCAATGTGGCCCTTGACCACGGCAAAGAATGTAGGTGCCATCCATGGCACCCACCACACCAGGAATGCCGGCCTCGTTACGGATGTCCCGCTCAAACACTTGTAACATTTCGAAGTCGGGACAGATGACCCACTTCTCCAGGAGGACCCTGTTGACGAACTCAAAGATTGGGTAAACTGTTTCTGGGCATGAGAGTAGGAGTACCCGAAATGCAGACCGAGCTGACGAAAAGAAAGGCCATGTCCAAGTCGGTTAAGTCCCATACCCACAAACACGAAGTTGAACACGGGATGCTTGCGGTTTGAGGGATAGCTTCGCTGGTACTGACGCACGAGGTAAATAAACACTCGTCTGTCCACGCGCATGTACTCGTAAAAATTAGACTCGGGCAGCAGGGTAATCAGGTTGAACCACCGCACGCGAGCATCCAGCCGATCCCCACAAACGAACACACGGGTCTGTCACAGAGTGAACGCAGCGACGAGCGCAGGGATTGCTGTGCCAATGGCGGTGAGAGCAGGTAGCTGGAAACATTGCTGGAAACCTTGAAGGACAATTCCAAGAAAGCGCACCAGCTCAATGAGAGACATTGTGAAATGCTGAGTTGGAGCCTGGGCTGAGCACTCCCATATTTGTAGCTTGCTCAGCAGTCTGGGGAGCGACGGTGAGCTGGAGGTCTAGGGTGCACTTTTGTGAGGCGCGATTCGTTGACGTGTCGCGCTGTCATGAAGACAATACCGGGTAACCTACACACCCTATAGGCAACTTGGTTCCCCCCCTGTAATCTCGAACTTGCAAAATCGCACTTGCGCGTGTGATTGTGAGTTTACAACTTTTGACACCAGCGGTTCGAACATTGCTATAGCTCAAAGTCAAATCAGGTTCGCTTTGTGTTCACATGCTACAATCGAATCAAAAACATAAACTTATGGCAAAAACTAAATTCACACACGCCCTAACACTTTTGCCAGGTCGCGACAGTGAAGGAGGGTCTGGATGCTATTGTTGCTCGCCACTCCACCCCCTCCTCTGCTACTCTGGGGCGCCTCCTCATGCCCTTCCTCTTCCCTGATTCCCCTGCTTTCTTCACTGTCACTGACCTCACTACCCACCTGCGCTCACTCGACACCAGCTTCCGCGCTGCTTGCACTACTGACCACCTTACTATACACGCTCGCCCCATATTCTCACCCTGCACTTCCCAGCAAACTGTCTCCCTGACCCCCTCGCGCCTGCCCGCGGTGCCCTCCTCGCCATGCACCCCACGGACCTCAATATCGATCTCTTTGAGACTCGTCTCGCTGAGATCGAGACCCGCCTTTCCACCATCGCTGCCACCATCTTTGAGGGGTGCGTTCCGCCCCAGCTCCCTACCCTAGCTGTCTCTGCTGCTCTTGCCAAGCCTTCTGCTATAGTGGACGTCGCATTTGCCTCTGCCCTCTCTGATGGGCGGAGACGGCGCAGGGATAGTCGTGTTCGTGGAGGAGGTGGAGGTGCTGGTACGTCGGGGGATGCTGCCACAGCATGTGCTAGCACTGGGGGTGTGACGTTGACTCCGCAACAGCAGTACCTCTAGTAATGGGTCTCTTAGCGGCAGCAGGGACCCGCTGGCCCGGGGAGCGGTGCGTCCACTTTCTTCGCGTCCCTCTCCTTCACTCTTGACTCCGGCGCGTCTCAGTGCTTCTTCCGCGACCGCACCACCCTCTCGCCGCTTCCAGCTCATGTCGCAATATCTTTGGCCGACTCCTCCTTTGCACCGGTCGTTGCACGCAGTGCGACTGCACTCCCGTGCCCAACAATCCCCTCTGGCTCCATTACAGATCGTTCTCTATGAACTTGGTGGGTGTTGGTCGTCTTCATGACCTCGGTGTCACCACCATCATTCCTAGACACGAGTGGTTCGCGACATGTACGGACGCTACCAATGGGGCACCTCTTGCCACGTTCCTCCGGGACCTAGTGTCAGGTCTTTTCACGCTGCACACTGCGTCCACCCAGGTTCCTGCGTCTGGTCATATAGTTGCGTCGTACTCATGTCGATCGCTCACTCACTTGTTGCTCCTGTAGCACCACAATCTAGGTCAAACTGCCCTCCCTCGTCTTTGTCACATGGCTCAGCACGGAATTGTCCCTGGTCTCCCGTCGTTGCCCCCCGCTCTCCATCCATCGTCTGCGCCGCCCTTCACCCCTTGCGTCGAGGGCAGGCAGCGCGTTGCCTGTCACGCGTTCTCGTTTCCTTCTACCAATGCACTTCTTCAGACCTTGCACATGGACGTCCTGGGACCTGTCCCTGTCCCTGGGCCGCGCCGAGAGCGCTACTTTTTGGTAGTTGTGGACAACTTTTCCCGTCCTGGGCCCTGTCCCCGTCCCTGGGCCGCGCCGAGAGCGCTAATTTTTTGTAGTTGTAGACAACTTTTCCCGCTACAGCACAGTTCTTCCCCTGGAGCGGAAGGACGACGTGCATGACGCTCTCATCCCGTAGCTCGTGGCCGTCCGCGCCCAGCACGCCCGGTCTGTGTTTCGTCTGCACTCTGACCGTGGTGGCGAGTTTACCTCCGGTCAACTTTAGCAGTTTTGTCGTGCGCAGGGTATCCGCCATACGTACTCACTACGAGACTCGCCGCAACAGAATGGGGTCGCTAAGCGTTGCATTGGCTTGGTCATGGAGATTAAAGGTCGCTAAGCGTTCCCCGGGTAATGGACCCTTCAAAGTTATAGACCACTGGGTCGATAAATGGGGGAAGGGGGAGGGGGGGGGGGGGGGGGGGGGGGGGGGGGGGGGGGGGTTTCTAATGCTATATGCACTTTCGTAATAGACCCCCTTTTTAGAAATGTCTCCCAGATTAGACCCCCCTAACTGTATAGTGCTTGATTTCGAGTCAATTTGTATCAAGACACAGGTCAATGTAGTGCAAAATTGGGTTGTCTTGACCAAATTGACCATGCGCCAGTCCCGCGTCAGAGGCGTGGTCAGAATTTCGCTGACGCGTCGTAAAAGTAGTGGCCTCTGATGCTGTAATACTAGGGTATTCGACATAACTTAGAAAAAAAAACGTATAGGATTAGACCCCGGGTCTATTTAATTTACACCCAGTGAATAGCCCCACCCCCCTTTTTTTCTGGGGTAGGATTAGTCCCCCGAGTCTATTACCCGGGTAAATACGGTACCTTCATGTGCCATGCCAGTGCCCCCCGTTTCCTAGGGCCATTTGTTTTCCGCTACGCCGCGCACCAGCTTGACATGTGGCCTCGTGTCTCATGGCCGCATGTTTCGCCGACCCTCTCTGTTGCTGCGCCTGTGTTTTCTCATCTGGGGCTGCCTTGCTCACGTCTGTGACCCTCGCGCGGACAAGCTCCCATCCCACACTCTCCCGTGTGTCTTTCTTGGTTTCCCACACCCTTCGTTCACTGTTTTCCATCAGCGGTGACGTGACTGGTAAGTTATTATGATGTGGTTGTTTGCCGTCGAGTATGATAGGCCAATGTGCGGCATGAAGTAGTGGAGAGCTCACTACACACCTAGAAATGTCAAACATATGTTTATATGTTATAGTTTAGGTAGGCTTTAGTGGGGTACTCACTGTGGGGTACAACCCCTTAGGTTCCACTTTTGTACCAAAACTTTCTCCATAGTCATCATCCTACTTTAACATGGTATTAAGAGCACTTAGGTCTTAGGACCTAATTTCCTAGTGGGCCCACCGTTAACTCTTTTTTTTAGGGTTTCCCCTGCCTCTCGAGCTGCCCCACCCGTCGCGCCGCCCTGCTGGCCGCGCGTCGCGCGTTTATTTTTTATATTTTCTCGTCCTAGAGCCCGGCCCCGCCCGTCGCGTCGCCTTAGGGCCTTCGCGCCGCCCACGGGAGCCAGTCGCGCTGCCCTGCTGGCAGCGCGCGACCCCGCCTGGCCCGTCGCGCACCTGTAGAGCCCGCGAGCTGCCCTTCCCTGCCCGCTGCGCCGCCCTTTTTTTGGCAGCACGCGGCTCGGCCCCGCCCTCGCGCACCCCTACGTCGCCGCGCTGCTGACACAGCCGCCCCTGGACCCTTGAGCAGCCGCCCCTGGACCCAGAGCAGCCGCCCCTGGCCCCTGAAGCAGCCGCCCCTGGTGCAGCCGCCCCTGGACCCTTGAGCAGCCGCCCCTGGACCCAGAGCAGCCGCCCCTGGCCCCTGAAGCAGCCGCCCCTGGACCCTCGAGCAGCCGCCCCTGGACCCAGAGCAGCCGCCCCTGGCCCCTGAAGCAGCCGCCCCTGGTGCAGCCGCCCCTGGACCCTTGAGCAGCCGCCTCTGACCCCAGAGCAGCCGCCCCTGGCCCCTGAAGAAGCCACCCCTGGTGCAGCCGCCCCTGGACCCTCGAGCAACCGCCCCTGGACCCAGAGCAGCCGCCCCTGGCCCCTGAAGCAGCCGCCCCTGGTGCAGCCGCCCCTGGACCCAGAGCAGCTGCCCCTGGCCCCTGAAGCAGCCGCCCCTGGTGCAGCCGCCCCTGGACTCCGTGCAGCCGCCCCTGGACCCCGCGACTCCGCCCCTGGACCCGCGACGCCGCCCCTGGACCCCGTGCAGCCGCCCCTGGATCCCGAGACGCGCCTGCACTCGGTGCTGCCGCCCCTACCTCACCTCGCGCCTACCTTCGTGCGCCTACCCTGCCGCCGCCCGCCGAGCGCCGGCCCACCACTGGTGAGCACCTGCCTTGTTCGCGCGCTGCCGCGCCATCTGCCTGTCTGCCTGCCTGCTTGCCTACCTGCCTGACTGCCTGCCTGCCTGACTGCCTGCCCGCCTGCCTGCCTGCCGCGCCTGCCTTGCCCGCGCTGCTACTGCTGCTACTGCTACTACTTCTGTTACTGCTGCTAGGCCGCTGCTGCTGCTGCTACCGCTACTGCTACTACTACTGCTACTGGCGGTGGCCAGATGCAGCTCCAGCGACGTTCACGCGAGTCTCTCACGCCCCAGCAGCTTAGTGAGTGGTACGCTAGTTGGGGTTGTGGCGGTCGCCGTCGTAGCTGTCGCCCTGGAGCTGGTCAGTTGGGAGCGTCTGGCAGTGGCCAGCTGCAGCTGCAGCGGCGTCCACGCGAGACACTTACGTCCCAGCAGCTTCACGAGTGGTACGCTCAGAGTAGAGGGTCTTTGAGTACCGTTCGCTGCCCGTACGTCATTCGCACAGGTGATCGGGTCGGTCAGCCTTGCGGGACGCTTGGTCACACACAGTCCCGCTGCTTCGCCCGTCTGAGCGACGCCTGGCGTACCGAGTTTGGCGACGAGGCTGAGCTCCCCTCCTGGCTGGAGCTGCTTGGACAGAGGGTAGATATCTTTGCTCTTGACTATGATGCTATTCTCACTGCCATGTATGCATTGCCTACTAGTGCTGACCGTGCCTGTTCCCTGTGCATACCGCCTGACCCAGGTATAGAACCTGCTGCTCTAGGTGCTGGTGAGGCTGCTGCTCTAGGTGCGAGTGCGTCTCTTGCTCTTGGTACAGGTGAGGCTGCTGCTCCAGGTGCTGGTGAGTCTACTCTCTCTGGTACTGCGCCTGCTGAGGCCGTGTACACCTTCACACTTGACTCAGGTGCTTCCCGCTCCTTCTTCCGCGACAGCACCACACTCACGCCGCTCCGTCGGCCGGTTGCAGTCTCCCTGGCAGACCCCTCTGGGGGTCCAGTCCTTGCGCACTCCTCCATGGTCCTGCCGTGTCCGGCGGTCCCGTCTGGCTCTCTGTCAGGTCTTCACCTCCCCTCGTTCTCTACGAACTTGGTGAGTGGAGCTGACCTACAGGATGTGTGGGTTGACCAGTTCACCCCTAGAGGTCAGCGTGTGACGCACTGTACGTGTTCCCGGACTGGTCGGCACCTGGCCACGTTCACCCGAGAGCCTGGCTCGAGTCTGTACACACTCACCACTGTGTCCCCTCAGGTAGCTGCGTCTGCGTCTGCGTTTGCGTCAGGTCAGCTAGCGGCCCCCTGCTCGTGTCGCGCTCTGTCGCACCAGACCCTCCTTTGGCACCACCGCCTTGGTCACCCCTCGGTGCAGCGCCTTCGTAGCATGCACAGCCGTTTCCTTGTCTCTGGACTTCCAGAGACTCTGCCTCCTCTACCACCCTCGCCTGCTCCTCCCTGTCTTCCCTGTGTCGAGGGGCGGCAGCGCGCCGCTCCTCACTCCTCCTCGTTCCCTCCCACAGAGGCTCCCCTGCATACTCTCCACCTGGACGTGTGGGGCCCAGCCCGCGTCCGTGGACAGGGCCACGAGCGGTACTTCCTGCTGGTCGTCGACGACTACACGCGTTACACCACGGTCTTCCCCTTGCGCAGCAAGGGGGAGGTCCCTGATGTTTTGATCCCCTGGATCTGCGCTACTCGTCTCCAGCTCCGCGAGCGGTTCCAGTCGGACTTTCCTGTCCTGCGTCTGCACTCTGACAGAGGTGGTGAGTTCTCCTCAGACCTCTTGGCAGCCTGCGGAGCACGGCATCCGCCAGACGTTCACGCTTCCGGCCTCTCCGCAGCATAATGGGGTTGCTGAGCGCCGCATTGGCTTAGTCATGGAGGTCGCTCGTACCTCCATGATCCATGCGGCTGCCCCCCATTTTCTGTGGCCGTTTGCAGCCGGGTACGCCGCGCATCAGCTCAACCTCTGGCCCCGTGTCTCCTTGCCGGAGACCTCGCCCACACTGCTGTGGACGAGGAAGGTTGGCGATGCGTCGCGTTTCCGGTTCTGGGGTGCTCGTGCCTTTGTCCGCGATACCACCGCGGACAAGCTCTCCGCCCGCGCTGTTCCCTGTGTCTTCCTTGGCTTTGTCCCTGACGCGCCTGGTTGGCAGTTTTACCACCCCACCTCGCGTCGTGTCTTCCCCTCTCAGGACGTCACGTTCGACGAGTCAGTTCCCTTCTACCGCCTCTTCCCCTACCGCACTGCCCCTCTCCCCCCCCCTCGCCGCTCTTCCTCGCTCCAGGTGCTCCCCGGGTAGACCCCCTCCCCGCTCCCGGTCCTGCTCCTTCAGGTGTGAATCAGGTAGACCCTCCTCCCTTGACTGAGCCGGTTGAGGTCACTGGTGACTCAGGTCCTGCTGAGGGTGGTCCTGCTCGGGTTGCTGCTTCTGGGGGTGCTGAGCCTGGGGGTGCGGAGCCTGGGGGTGCTGAGCCTAGGGGTGCGGAGCCTGGGGGTGCTGAGCCTGGGGGTGCGGAGCCTAGAGGTGCGGAGCCTGGGGGTGCAGAGACTGGAGGTGCTGAGCCTGGGTGTGAGGAGTCTGGGGGTGCTGAGCCTGGGGGCGCTGAGGCGTCAGGTGAGCAGTCTCTCTGGGGCGACCGTCTCCGTAGTCGCTCCGCTGGCGCCTCGCCGCTGCACTCTCGTCCTTGACTCCCTCTCTCCCCACAGCAGCTGCTTGAGTGGTACGCTGGCCGTCAGGGTCGCGCTGCTGGAGCTAGGGGCCCTGCTGCGGGAGGCGCTGGAGCTGGTGACTCTGCCACTGGAGTTGTTTCAGCTGGAGGCTCTGGAGCTGCTGAGGGTGCTGGCGCTGGAGGTTCTGGCGCTGAGGGTTCTGAGTCTGCTATTGCGCGGCTTCCTTGGAGTAGCCGCCTTCGTCCGCGTGTGCCTCTCACCTCGCAGCAGCTGCACAACTGGTACGGTCGCCGTCAGGGTCGCGCTTCTGGAGCTCGGGGCTCTGCCGCTCGAGGTACGCCTGCTGCCGTCACTGGAGCTGGGAGTGGTGCTGGTCCCGGAGGTGCTCGTACTGGAGGTACTGGAGCTGCAGGGACTGGAGGTGCTGAGCCTGAGGGTGCTGCTGCTGGAGGCACTGAGGCTGGAGACCCTGGGACTGGAGGTGCCGGTTCTGGGGGTGCTGCTGTTGGTGGAGCTGGTACTGGAGGAGCTGGCGCTGAGGGTTCTGGAGCTGCTAGAGGTGCTGGCGCTAGTGGCGCTGGAGCTGGAGGTTCTGGAGCTGCTGAGGGTGCTGGCGCTGGAGGTTCTGTAGCGGCAGGAGGTACTGGCGCTGGTGGCACTGGAGCTGGAGGTTCTGGGGCTGCTGAGGGTGCTGGCGCTGGAGGTTCTGGAGCTGCTGGAGGTGCTGGAGCTGCTGGGGGTACTGGAGCTGCTGGTGCTGGTGTCACTGCACAGCCGCGCCTGTTCTTCGCTCCACCGTCTCCGTCGTCTCAGCCACCGCCTGACTCTGTGCTTCGCCAGGTTCTTAGTCTCCCTTCGTCTACTGGTCTTCCGTTACAGCCTGGTTCACCGCTGCCTGCTCCTTCTCCTTACACTGAGCAGCTAGGGAGTCTTACTGAGCGTCGTGAGCCTGCGTCGCGTCCTGTCTCGCCTGTCTGTTCTGGTCGTTCCGGTCGTCGTGTTCCTCGTCCGCGTCTGCCGGCTGTCCCCGACACCCACCTCGTAGTCCGTCGTCCTTCCTCTCCTTCACAGCGTGTTCCTTTGCCGTCCCCTCCTGCGTCTTCTCTGCCTATCGTTGCGGACCCCGAGTCTGACCGGTTTCGTGCTGAGCACCCTACTGTCACGCGTCTACTAGCCACTGTTGTCACTGACCCGTCGTTTGAGTCTGCTGCTACGTCTGCCTTAGTTGCTGAGCTTGTTGACTTTGCTGCTGCCTGTCGTCTAGACTACGCCGCTAGTCTTGTTGTTGAGTCTGAGTCTGTCTGTCCTCCGTCCGTCGAGGGTGAGTGTGCTCTTGGCACGGACGTCCTTGAGGACAGGCAGGAGGACCTTGAGTGTCTTGCAGCCGCTGCGCCTCATCTCGTGTACATGCTGCTTGCCCCTGAGGGAGACCCAGATGCTCCAGACATCCCGACCCCGCGCTCTTACGCTGAGGCGATCGCGGGTGAGTACTCCTCTCAGTGGCAGACAGCCATGGATGCAGAGATGGCATCCTGGAAGTCCACGGGCACCTACGTCGACGAGGTTCCCCCACCTGGGGCGAACATCGTCAGTGGCATGTGGATTTTCAGGGTGAAGCGGCCGCCAGGTTCTCCGCCTGCCTTCAAGGCGCGTTAGGTTGCACGAGGTTTCAGTCAGCGAGAGGGAGTAGACTTCTTCCAGACCTTCTCCCCCACCCCGAAGATGACCACTCTTCGGGTGCTGCTGCACGTTGCCGCTCAGCGAGACTACGAGCTTCACTCTCTTGACTTCAGCACAGCCTTCTTACAGGGCAGCCTGCACGAGGAGATCTGGCTGCGCCGCCCTCCTGGCTTCACTGGGTCGTTCCCTCCTGGTACCCAGTGGAGCCTCCGGCGGCCGGTCTACGGTCTCCGCCAGGCGCCACGTGAGTGGCACGACACACTGAGGACGACACTTGCGGCTCTTGGGTTTGCTCCGTCGACTGCTGACCCGTCGCTGTTTCTGCGCACCGACACTTCGCTGCCGCCGTTCTACATCCTCGTGTACGTCGACGACTTGGTCTTTGCCACTGCTGACACTGAGGCTCTCGCCCAGGTGAAGTCGGAGCTGCAGAAGAGACACACGTGCACAGACCTGGGTGAGCTGGCAAGCTATCTTGGCTTGCGGATCACCCGGGACAGAGCACGCCGCACCATCACACTGACTCAGTCACACATGGTGCAGCAGGTCCTTCAGCGCTTCGGCTTCACCTGGTCCTCGGCACAGCACACTCCTCTGGGTACAGGTCACTCGCTCTCAGCTCCACCTTCGGATGAGTCCGTAGAGCCGAGTGGTCCTTACCCAGAGCTCGTGGGCGGCCTCATGTACCTGATGACCTGCACTCGTCCTGACCTTGCGTACCCTCTTGGCCTTCTGGCTCGCTACGTGGCTCCTGGTCGGCACCGAAAGGTGCACATGGATGCTGCTAAGAGGGTACTACGCTACTTGTGCAGTACATCGGGCATGGGGCTCGTGCTTGGAGGGCGGAGCCCAGTTGTCCTCACTGGGCACTCAGACGCTTCTTGGGTTGACGACCAGGCTACGCAGCGATCGTCACAGGGTTACACCTTCAGCCTTGGCTCTGGTTCGGTTTCTTGGCGTTCTACACGCTCGTCTTCAGTTCTCAGCTCCAGTTGTGAGGCTGAGATCTACGCCACAGCCATGGCTGCACAGGAGTTACGCTGGCTCACCTACCTGCTGACCGACTTGGGAGAGAGGCCTCGTTCTCCTCCAGTGCTGTACGTCGACAACAAGGCTGCCATTGCCTTGTGTCAGGAGCACAGACTGGAGCACAGAACGAAGCACATCGCTCTGCGTTACTTCCTGGCTCGAGAGTTGCAGCAGCGGGGTCAGCTTCGTCTTGCTCACGTGGCCACTCGGGCCAACACTGCTGATATATTCACCAAGGCACTTTCGTCTGGTGACCATCAGCGTTTTTGTACTTTTTTGGGCCTTGTGCCTACGTTTCCACACTTGCTGTAGTCTCTGCTTGTACTTTGATCTATATATATACCTGCATGCTTGCTCTTGCTAGCTAGAGATCACTGTGCTGTTCTTGTTACATATATATCTCTGCATGTGAACTGGCCTTGTGGCCTTTTGCTTGTGCTCAGACTGCGTGGTGACGTTGTGATCCACCCTGAGCTTGCTTTGCACTTCCTGCCTGGCCCTGTGACCCTTTGTTCTCCCCCACTTTGCCTATGGGGGTGTGTCAAACATATGTTTATATGTTATAGTTTAGGTAGGCTTTAGTGGGGTACTCACTGTGGGGTACAACCCCTTAGGTTCCACTTTTGTACCAAAACTTTCTCCATAGTCAGCATCCTACTTTAACAAGAAAATGTTCCCTTTCTGGTCAGCGAACGAAGAAAATGAGGTACCGGTAGCTGGCGTGACGTCATAGAAGTGTATAGGTGGCATGTCACCTATGTAAAGAGAGGCAGACAGTTTGCTGCTGACGAAGGCATGGTCTTCTGAGAAGAGTGTTTTAATGTTCAATGTATGTGCAGCTCTAGTTGTCTGGTATAAAGCTGGGATGGTGGTTGGTTGCAGGTGCATAAAGGTTGAACCTGTTGGCGAGCGTGTCGAGTGGTGAATGGCGTCATGTCTGTATATGACGAGGATGAGGAAACACATCACCATGTGGGTACCGAGAGATTGGATTGGCTGGCACGGTAGCCTAGCCACTCTTGTTATCAAGAACAAAAAAGGGAGTTGTAATACCAAGAGAGAAAAACTGTATACATATACCGTAAAAAGGATCCTCGTAGTCATGACCCTGAAGGAATACATTATCGCAAGGCTATTCTATATCGTGACTAAATTCAATTTTATGTTGTTGATTACTGATATTGGACCACATCATTCAATTGTATGAAAGAATGCAAAAAAATACATGTGAACTTCCATCTGTAATATACAAAATGCAAATAACCTGTATTTCATTCCAGACTACCACAAGGCGATGCTGAGAAGAGTTTGATTAAGTTTATCTAAGCATTTCCAAAACACCGTTATCATTATCTTATCGCTACAATTGTGCAGATAACTGGCTGCCTCCTCTCGTTTGTGTATCCCCTTTCCGAGCGACACAAAACTGAATGCGAAAAGGCGACCAGGTCTCAATTTTGAATACGACGCGAACGACTCGTATTTATCCAAGGACGGCGGCTATGTTCCAGCCCAGTGATGGATGCTTAGAACAAGCCTGGTTTCGCACCGCTTCGATAGTGCTTACCCAACCAGGGAGTGAGAGAAAAAGGTGGGATAGTGCTTACCCAATCACAGAAATTCGTCAAACCATTCTGCGACTCGAGATCTTCTGTTGTAGTCACACCCCTCCCAGGTCTCGTCCTTCGATTAGCCAGGCCAGATCAACTCGAACTTTCCTACCCAGGTCCTCCAGATATACCTGACCCAAACACAGCCCTCTTGACGATTCGAATCGCGATACCTCCTCCAGCCAGCCGACGCAACAGACCAAGTTCCACATAAATTAGCCCTCGACATTCATAAGTCCATCGACAAATTTCTTCTCTGACAACTTACATTCGATAGTGGTGATTGATACACCTGACTGTCCTCTCCCAGCTAACCTAGTCCGCAAAACCGCTAGCTTGAGATTCCAGACGCCATCATGTGGGCTACTCAACGCGCTGCCACATTGGCCGTTGCGGGCATCGGCGTAGCGCTCGCCATCTTGTCGTGCTGCTACATGGCCGACAATTACCTCGTCATCTCGCATCCCACCCTCTGCACCGGCGTGTCGAACGCCACTCTCTGCTCCGAAGAGTTCCGCGCTGCGCGCCGGCAGCTCAGCGTCCTCCCGCAGACCACGGACACAGTCACAGCCGCCATGGTCTCCGCGGTGGCGGCGCAAGTCTCCGCGATCATCGATGCCGCCGCGGAGATCAAGCGCGCCAATGTCCGCGGAAACCACTTCATAAACGTCGTCGCGGACGACTGCGGCACGCAGGGCGGCATCGCGCTGCGGTACCTGGGCCGCACGCTGGACGCGATCGACACGGACAGCGCGCAGCACGATCGCGCGTTCTGGCTGTCCGCCGCCAGCACGCAAGTCGGCAACTGCGTCGACGGCTTCAAGACGCTCGCACCCTCTGCCACATTCCAGCCCGCATTCGTGCATCTCGAGGTTAGTTTCTTCCCCCCCTTTTCCTCTCCCTGCATCCCCCTTCCCCTCCCCCCCCTTCCCCTCCCCCTCCCTCCCCTACGCCCCAGCCCCCGCCCCCGTCCCTTCCCGTCCTGAGTCTTTTGCCAAGCGGACTGTTATCTCCACCCTTCGAGAGCTTGGACACAGCATGAATGCTCATTGTTAACCATTGTTCTTCGTCATAACAGTTCTTACTTCGCTTCAGCAAGGTTGTGACTGAGTCATCCGTTGTCTCATCCCGTCGCAGACCGTCGCCAATAAGGCGAGCGACACGCTGGAAGCCGTGGTCGCCATCGCCAAGAAGGCTGCAGCCGGCCCTCCCGAGCTCGGTCGCAAGCTCGCGTCGTCCGAGCCCGCTGACGTCGCACGAGGCGCCAAGTGGCTGGACGACGACTTTGTCGCACAGCTGCGACAGCTTCAGGCGGAGTTGAACGCCCTCGGCGACGGTGTTCACGAATACGTCGTACGGAGGGAGCTGCGACGCCGTCACGACGACGACGACGACGATGATGACGAGGATAAGAAGGACGAGAAGAGCAAGAAGAACAAGGGCAGCAGCGGCGGCAGCGGCGGCAGCAGCAACAAAAATAAGAACAAGAACAACAAGAGCAAGGGCAAGAGTAAGGGAAGCAGCGCGAAACCCGCTTCAGGTCCCATTCGCGCGAGCAAGGGATTGAAGGCCAACGCCGTCGTGAAGGGCAAGATCCAATCCGCCGTTGACGCCGCTCCAGGCGGTAGCCAATACGTGATCTACATCCCCGCCGGCACGTACCGCGAGCAAGTCGTTATAGACACCCCCGATATTATTCTCATCGGGGCCGGCGCCGGCGCTACAGTGATCACGTACGACGAGAGCTACGGCAGCGGGTCGAGCACGTTCGATTCGGCGACGGTCGGTGTGAACAGCGACCGTTTTGTCGCATTCGGAATCAAATTCGTGAACACTGCCGGCCCGGAGAACCACCAGGCTGTAGCGTTCCGCGCTACAGGCGACCAGTCGGCGGCGATCGACTGCGCGTTCGAAGGGTCGCAAGATACGCTGTACGTGGACGCGGGGCGGCAGTTCTACTCCAACTGCTACATCGGCGGCACGCAGGACTTCATATTCGGCGACGCGGCCGCCGTCATCCAGAACGCCAAGATCCAGCTGCATCCCAGCAAGTCGTTCATCACCCTCACCGCGTCGGGCCGCGCCAAGGACACGCCGACGGGGATCGTGATTCGCGACTCGGTGGTGAGCGCCGACAAGGGCGCGGCGAAGGCGTACCTGGGGCGGCCGTGGAAGAAGTGCGCGTTCACGGTCTTCGTGAACGTCGTGCTGCCGGCCGTTATCCAGCCCGACGGGTGGCTGTCGTGGAACGAGGGCAGCTGCATGTTCCTGGCGGAGGCCGGCAGCAAGGGCCCGGGCGCCAAGGGGGCGCGCGCCGACTGGGTGGACCCTGGGATCATCTCCAACGGAGCCTCCTACACCGCCGCTGCCTTCGCTGAAGTCAACTCCTGGCTCATCCTCTCCTGAAACCGCTTTGAACCGCTCCATACCGCCTGTGACTGTAGCGGACGGGATTAACTAAGGAGGGCGTCAGTCTTTGGGAATCGGGACACGTGACTGTAGTGAAGGTGCTTGTAGGAGCTGCATGGCTTCAGGTGGGTCCTGCTGCTATGGGCGCTAGAACTTAGTAGGCCAGGAAGGAAAATATATGTGAGGAGAATGCTAGGGCAAAGGGCAAGCTAGTAGCCCTGGTAGTGCACGAGGAGTTGCTAGTAGGGCAGGCAGGAAAAGAAATCCTAGTAGCGCTTGTAGCTTAGGCAAGGGGCTTGCTAGTACTTGCTGTGTAATAACTAACTTGTGAACAATAATCGAGCATATAAATGCTCACTAAATTTCCTCACCTGCTGCCTCACGTATTCAGACCTTCCCATTCAACAGCCTCACTTGCTCATCCCTTCCCACTCAACAGACTCACATGCTCATCCCTTCCCAAACTGTTTCCCGGCCCATCCCAATCCTATATCTGTTTCCCAACCCAGTCCGTTCCCATCCCGGCTCTCTGTTTCACACCCTAGTCCTTGCTCTCTGTTTTTCACCCAAGTCCCGGCTCTCTGTTTCACACCCTAGTCAAGGCTCTCTGTTTCACACCCTAGTCCCGGCTCTCTGTTTCACACCCTAGTCAAGGCTCTCTGTTTCACACCCTAGTCCCGGCTCTCTGTTTCACACCCTAGTCCCGGCTCTCTGTTTCACACCCTAGTCCTTCCATTCTAATGCCTCAAATACTCAAATCTTGCAATCCTGCTGCCTCACATGCTCATCCCCTCAAATCCGACTGCTACGGCCTCACATACTCATCCCTTCCAGTACTATTCCCTCACATACTCATCCCTTCCAGTCATATTCCCTCACATACTCATCCCTTCCAGTCATATTCCCTCACATGCTCATGGTTTCCAGTCATATTCCCTCACATGCTCATCCCTTCCAGTAATATTCCCTCACATACTCATCCCTGCCAGTCATATTCCCTCACACACCCAACCCTGCCAGTCATATTCCCTCACATACTCATCCCTTGCAGTCACATTCCCTCACATACTCATCCCTTACAGTCACATTCCCTCCCATACTCATCCCTTGCAGTCACATTCCCTCATATGCTCATCCCCTCCAGTCATATTCCCTCACATCCTCATCCCTTCCAGTCATATCCCCTCACATGCTCATCCCTTCCAGTCATATTCCCTCACATGCTCATCCCTTCCAGTCACATTCCCTCACATACTCATCCCTTCCAGTCATATTGCCTAACATACTCATCCCTTCTATTCATATCCCCTCACATACTCATCCCTTCCAGTCACATTCCCTCACATACTCATCCCTTCCAGTCATATTCCCTCACATACTCATCCCTTCAAGTCATATTCCCTCACATGCTCATCCCTTCCAGTCATATTCCCTCACTTACGCATCCCTTTTAGTAATATCCCCTCACATACTCATCCCTTACAGTCACATTCCCTCCCATACTCATCCCTTGCAGTCACATTCCCTCACATGCTCATCCCCTCCAGTCATATTCCCTCACATCCTCATCCCTTCCAGTCATATCCCCTCACATACTCATCCCTTCCAGTCATATTCCCTCACATACTCATCCCTTCCAGTCATATTCCCTCACATACTGATCCCTTCCAGTCATATTCCCTCACATACGCATCCCTTTTAGTCATATCCCCTCACATACTCATCCCTTACAGTCATATTCCCTCAAATGTTCATCCCTTCCAGTCATATTCCCTCACATACTCATCCCTTCCGACATTCCCTCACATACTCATCCCTTCCAGTCACATTCCCTCACATACTCATCCCTTCCAGTCATATTCCCTCACATGCTCATCCCTTCCAGTCATATTCCCTCACATACTCATCCCTTCCAGTCATATTCCCCCACATGCTCATCCCTTCCAGTCATATTCCCTCACATGCTCATCCTTTATAGTCATATTTCCTCACATACTAATCCCTTGCAGTCATTTTCCCTCACATACTCATCCCTTCCAGTCATATCCCCTCACATACGCATCCCTTTTAGTCATATCCCCTCACATACTCATCCCTTACAGTCACATTCCATCCCTTACTCATCCCTTGCAGTCACATTCCCTCACATGCTCATCCCCTCCAGTCATATTCCCTCACATCCTCATCCCTTTCAGTCAGATCCCCTCAGATACTCATCCCTTCCAGTCATATTCCCTCACATGCTCATCCTTTATAGTCATATTCCCTCCCATACTAATCCCTTGCAGTCATATTCCCTAACATATTCATCCCTTCCAGTCATATTCCCTCACATACGCATCCCTTTTAGTCATATCCCCTCACATACTCATCCCTTGCAGTCACATTCCCTCCCATACTCATCCCTCGCAGTCACATTCCCTCACATGCTCATCCCCTCCAGTCATATTCCCTCACATCCTCATCCCTTCCAGTCATATCCCCTCACATACTCATCCCTTCCAGTCATATTCCCTCACATACTCATCCCTTCCAGTCATATTGCCTCACATACTCATCCCTTCCAGTCATATTGCCTAACATACGCATCCCTTCTATTCATATCCCCTCACATACTCATCCCTTCCAGTAACATTCCCTCACATACTCATCCCTTCCAGTCATATTCCCTCACATGCTCATCCCTTGCAGTCACATTCCCTCACATACTCATCCCCTCCAGTCATATTCCCTCACATCCTCATCCCTTCCAGTCATATTGCCTCACATACTCATCCCTTCCAGTCATGTTGCCTGACATACTCATCCCTTCTATTCATATCCCCTCACATACTCATCCCTTCCAGTCACATTCCCTCACATACTCATCCCTTCCAGTCGTATTCCCTCACATACTCATCCCTTCCAGTCATATTCCCTCACATACGCATCTCTTTTAGTCATATCCCCTCACATACTCATCCCTTACAGTCACATTCCCTCACATGCTCATCCCTTGCAGTCACATTCCCTCACATGCTCATCCCTTGCAGTCATATTCCCTCACATACTCATCCCTTCCAGTCATATTCCCTCACATCCTCATCCCTTCCAGTCATATTCCCTCACATGCTCATCCATTATAGTCATATTCCCTCACATACTAATCCCTTGTAGTCATATTCCCTCACATATTCATCCCTTCCAGTCATATTCCCTCACATACGCATCCCTTTTAGTCATATCCCCTCACATACTCATCCCTCGCATTCACATTCCCTCACATACTCATCCCCTCCAGTCATATTCCCTCATATCCTCATCCCTTCCAGTCATATCCCCTCACATACTCATCACTTCCAGTCATATTGCCTAACATACGCATCCCTTCTATTCATATCCCCTCACATACTCATCCCTTCCAGTCATATCCCCTCACATACGCATCCCTTTTAGTCATATCCCCTCACATACTCATCCCTTACAGTCACATTCCATCCCTTACTCATCCCTTGCAGTCACATTCCCTCACATGCTCATCCCCTCCAGTCATATTCCCTCACATCCTCATCCCTTTCAGTCAGATCCCCTCAGATACTCATCCCTTCCAGTCATATTCCCTCACATGCTCATCCTTTATAGTCATATTCCCTCCCATACTAATCCCTTGCAGTCATATTCCCTAACATATTCATCCCTTCCAGTCATATTCCCTCACATACGCATCCCTTTTAGTCATATCCCCTCACATACTCATCCCTTGCAGTCACATTCCCTCACATACTCATCCCTTGCAGTCACATTCCCTCACATACTCATCCCCTCCAGTCATATTCCCTCACATCCTCATCCCTTCCAGTCATATCCCCTCACATACTTATCCCTTCCAGTCATATTGCCTCACATACTCATCCCTTCCAGTCATATTGCCTAACATACGCATCCCTTCTATTCATATCCCCTCACATACTCATCCCTTACAGTCACATTCCCTCCCATACTCATCCCTTGCAGTCACATTCCCTCACGTGCTCATCCCCTCCAGTCATATTTCCTCACATCCTCATCCCTTCCAGTCATATCCCCTCACATACTCATCCCTTCCAGTCATATTCCCTCACATTCTCATCCCTTCCAGTCATATTCCCTCACATGCTCATCCCTTCCAGTCATATTCCCTCACATACTCATCCCTTCCAGTCATATTCCCTCACTTATGCATCCCTTTTAGTCATATCCCCTCACATACTCATCCCTTACAGTCACATTCCCTCCAATACTCATCCCTTGCAGTCACATTCCCTCATATGCTCATCCCCTCCAGTCATATTCCCTCACATCCTAATCCCTTCCAGTCATACCCCCTCACATACTCATCCCTTCCAGTCATATTCCCTCACATGCTCATCCCTTCCAGTCATATTGCCTAACATACTCATCCCTTCTATTCATATCCCCTCACATACTCATCCCTTCCAGTCATATTGCCTAACATACTCATCCCTTCTATTCATATCCCCTCACATACTCCTCCCTTCCAGTCATATTCCCTCACATGCTCATCCCTTCCAGTCATATTCCCTCACATACTCATCCCTTCCAGTCATATTCCCTCACATCCTCATCCCTTCCAGTAATATTCCCGCACATACTCATCCCTTCCAGTCATATTCCCTCACATCCTCATCCCTTCCAGTCATATTCCCTCACTTACTCATCCCTTCCAGTCAAATTCCTCCACATGCTCATCCCTTCCAGTCATATTCCTTCACATGCTCATCCCTTCCAGTCATATTCCTTCACATGCTCATCCCGTCCAGTCATATTCCCTTACATGCTCATCCCTTCGAGTCATTTTCCCTTACATGCTCATCCCTTCCAGTCATATTCCCTCACTTACTCATCCCTTCCAGTCATATTCCCTCACATACTCATCCCTTGCAGTCATATTCCTTCACACACTCATCCCTTCCAGTCATATTCCCCCACGTCCTCATCCCTTCCAGTCATATTGCCTAACATACTCATCCCTTCCAGTCATATCCCCTCACATTTTCATCCCTTCCAGTCATATCCCCTCACATGCTCATCCCTTTCAGTCATATTCCCTCACATGCTCATCCCTTCCAGTCATATTCCCTCACATACTCATCCCTTCCAGTCATATTCTCTCACATGCTCATCCCTTCCAGTCAAATTCCCTCACATACTCATCCCTTCCAGTCATATTCCCTCACATGCTCATCCCTTCCAGGCATATTCCCTCACATGCTCATCCCTTGCAGTCATATTCCCTCACATACTCATCCCTTCGAGTCATATTCCCTCACACACCCAACCCTGCCAGTCATATTCCCTCACATACTCATCCCTTCCAGTCATTCCCTCACATACTCATCCCTTGCAGTCATATTCCCTCACATACTCATCCCTTCCACTCACATTCCCTCACATACTCATCCCTTGCCACTCACATTCCCTCACATACTCATCCCTTCCACTCACATTCCCTCACATACTCATCCCTTCCCGTCCAACTGCGTCACATGCTCATCCATAAATCCATGCTCACCCCTTCCAATTATGCTGCTGTACCGCCTAACATGCTCCTCCATACCATTCCAACTCCCTCACACCCGTTAGTAGTTGTGCTAGGAATTCATATCAGATTTCAGGTGCTACCTGGCACAATATTACTGTGGTGTTTGCAGCTCCTCTGGTTTTAACCTTGCCACAAGCACGCCCCTTGTCCACAGAATTACAAATAGTTATCTCCCTTCCTGCCCAACAAAATTCTAGCGCCAATAGCAGCCGAGTTGGATGGGAAGGCATGTGCATGTGTTGCAATAAGACAGGAAAATATGAGTATATGAGGAAGTTTGACTGGAAGGGTTGAGGACGCGAATATTTAGGAAGGAAAGCGATGAGCATTTGAGGCAATAGTATGAGGCTGTACTATTGAACGGAGGTGCAAGGGAGTTGGATGGGAAGGGATGCGTTTGAGAGGCAGCAGGGTTGAAAGGGGTGAGGATGGATCGTCACAGATGAGTATGTGAGGCAGTTGAATGGGAAGGAAGGGATGAGCTTGTGGGGCAGTAAAACTGTAGCATTACTAGGATGAGTAGCATTTGGTTTTGAAGGGATGCGCTTGTTGAAATTGCATTGTATGCTTTCTTGTTAATGAGGGACAAAGGCGTGGGTTGGGAATCAGAGGAAATGAGTGGCGTGGGTAACCGATAAATGATTGGAGAGAGAAACAGTGAGGAAGGATTGGGTTGGGAAACAGAGAGGAAGGATTGGGATGGTTTAGGAAACAGGTGGATGGGAAGGGATGAAGTTGTGAGGCAGGCGAAATGGAAGGGATGGTTGAATGGGAAGGGATGAGCAAGCGATGAGCGTACAAGGCTGTTGAATGGGAAGGGATGAGCAAGTGAGGCAGCAGGATTGGAAGGGGAAAATGCATTGAGCATCTAAATGCTGGCTTGTTGTTCACAGAAATTATACAGAAATTAGTTATATTACACAGAAATTACGGTAGCAAGCTCCTTTCCTAGGCTTCAAGTGCTACTAGCAACACTTCTCTCTTCCTGCCTGTCCTACTAGCAACTTCTCTTACTACCAGGGCTACTAGCTTGCCCCTTAGCATTCTCCTCACATTTTCCTTCCTGGCCTACTAAGTTCTAGCGCAAATAGCAGCAGGACCCACCTGAAGCCATGCCGTTCCTACAAGCACCGTCACTACAGTCACGTTTCCTGATTCCCCAAGGCTGACGCCCTCCTTAGAGAATCCCGTCCGATACAGTCACAAGCGGTATGGAGCGGTTCCAAGCGGTTTCAGGAGAGGATGAGCCAGGAGTTGACTTCAGCGAAGGCAGCGGCGGTGTAGGAGGCGCCGTTGGAGATGATCCCAGGGTCCACCCAGTCGGCGCGCGACCCCTTGGCGCCCGGGCCCTTGCTGCCGGCCTCCGCCAGGAACATGCAGCTGCCCTCGTTCCACGACAGCCACCCGTCGGGCTGGATAACGGCCGGCAGCACGACGTTCACGAAGACCGTGAACGCGCACTTCTTCCACGGCCGCCCCAGGTACGCCTTCGCCGCGCCCTTGTCCGCGCTCACCACCGAGTCGCGAATCACGATCCCCGTCGGCGTGTCCTTGGCGCGGCCCGACGCGGTGAGGGTGATGAACGACTTGCTGGGATGCAGCTGGATCTTGGCGTTCTGGATGACGGCGGCCGCGTCGCCGAATATGAAGTCCTGCGTGCCGCCGATGTAGCAGTTGGAGTAGAACTGCCGCCCCGCGTCCACGTACAGTGTATCTTGCGACCCTTCGAACGCGCAGTCGATCGCCGCCGACTGGTCGCCTGTAGCGCGGAACGCCACAGCCTGGTGGTTATCCGGGCCGGCAGTGTTCACGACCTTGATCCCGAATGCGACAAAACGGTCGCTGTTCACGCCGAGCGTCGCTGAGTCGAACGTGCTCGACCCGCTGCCGTAGCTCTCGTCGTATGTGATCACTGTAGCGCCGGCGCCGGCCCCGATAAGGATAATATCGGGGGTGTCGATGATAACCTGCTCCCTGTACGTGCCGGCGGGGATGTAGATCACGTATTGGCTGCCGCCGGGGGCAGCGTCAATCGCGGACTGGATCTTCCCCTTCACGACGGCGTTGGCCTTCAGTCCCTTGCTCGCGCGGATGGGACCTGAAGCTGGTTTCACGCCGCTGCCCTTGCTCTTGCTCTTACTCTTGCTCTTGCTCTTGCTGCTGCTGCTGCTGCCGCCGCTGCTACCCTTGTTCTTGCTCTTCTTGTCCTTCTTATCGTTGTTATCATTGTTGTCGTTATTGTCGTGGTGGTGACGGTGTCGCAGCTCCCGCCGTGCGACGTGGTCGTGAACGGCGTCGCCCAGGGCGTTCAGCTCCGCCTGAAGCTGTCGCAGCTGTGCGACAAAGTCGTCGTCCAGCCACTTGGTGTCTCTTGCGGGCTCGGAGGACGCGAGCTTGCGACCCAACTCGGGCGGGCCGGCCGCAGTCTTCTTGGCGATGGCGACGACGGCTTCCAGCGTGTCGCTGGCCTTGTTGGCGACAGTCTGCGGCGGGATGAGGGGCAACATATACGATTGAGACAAGACGTCACGTCACACGGTCTAACTGAATTTGTGCGAGACTGCGTTTGTTTTGTTTCGGAAATGAGCACTGAGCAATATTGCCGCCTGTTCTAGTGAAACAGTCGAAGCTCTCGAAGGTACGACTAGCAGCCCGCTTGGAAAAATTCAGGGGCAGGAGGGACGGGAGTGGGGGCGAAGGAAGGGCGAGGGAAGGGCGGGTATGGGCTAACCTCGAGATGCACGAATGCCGGCTGGAACGTGGCAGAGGGCGCAAGCGTCTTGAATCCGTCGACGCAGTTTTCGACTTGCGTGCTGGCGGCGGACAGCCAGAAGGCGCGATCGTGCTGCGCGCTGTCCGTGTCGATCGCGTCCAGCGTGCGGCCGAGGTACCGCAGCGCGATGCCGCCCTGCGTGCTGCAGTCGTCCGCCACGACGTTGATAAAATGGTTCCCGCGGACATTGGCGCGCTTGATCTCCGCGGCGGCGTTGATAATCGCGGAGACTTGCGCAGCCACGGCGGAGACCATGGCCGCCGTGACTGTGTCCGCGGACTGCGGGAGGACGCTGAGTTGCCGGCGCGCGGCGCGGAACTCTTCGGAGCAGAGAGTGGCGTTCGACACGCCGCTGCAAAGGGTGGGATGTGAGATTACGAGGTAATTGTCGGCCATGTAGCAGCACGAGATAATGGCGAGCGCCACGCCCATGCCCGCAACGGCCAATGTGGCTGCGCGTTGAATCCCCATGTTGGATACTAGGCTCTGAGGTCGAGTCCTCTCTTTTTGCGGAGTGAGAATTGAGTAGCTTGAAATCTGAACGGGAATGAGAACTAAATTCCACTACGTGCTGCGAGAGACTGTTGAGGTGACAGATTTTCACAGCTGATTTATGTTGCTCTGCTCTGGTGTGGTTGTTCAGTCACGAGAGAAATTTCGTCCGTCCAATTCAGCAAGGGTGGGCGCTTCGGCGAGTGGGGGATTAGGCCGGGGCGGAACGCCTGGTTGGTTGGTCTCGCAAATGTGTAGGTGGGGGCTGGGATGGGCGTGACTACAGAGAAAGCCGAGCCGCAGGGGGCTGTGATGCTGACTCTGATTGGTCAACCCCTCATTTGAGGTGTGGAAGAGCTGACGAAAGTGGCAGAGGATTTGGTGAACGAAATTCTGCGAGGTCCGCTAGAGTTTGTCGCTAGGGAGAGTTTGCGATCCCTCTTCACACTCTTTTCCGTCACATTCGTTTGTGTGCTGCTTCTCCCAAAAGATTCATGGTCTGAGTTGTTCAGCCCTCACCGTGTCGCTCCAACTAGCACTGCAGTACGGGACAAACGAGCAGTGACGAATGAAGCGTTCGCGTCACACCAACCCTTCTGCGAGAATGACTCGATACATTACACTCTTTTTAACCCCTCAGTCGTTTCCACACTCTGACTCGCGCTCCACTTCTCATAATAGTAAAACATATATATTTTTAGCTCAATTGTAGTTAATATGATTCTTGCTAAGCTTCTTTCGTTCTCTTATTCTTGTCACATTTTCTGCCATACGCATGTGAAGGCACATCGGTGATCCACGATTAAACAATGCGGCATATGAAATCGCTATATTTTGTGGAATGATGTGCCAATCTGGGTTCTAATATCTTGACGATGCCATCGTTCGTGCACTTCTTATGGGCTATTCGTCATTACAAGCACGTAAATTATTCAACCACAATCACGCAGTATTTGAAGAAATGGAATATCACCTCATAAACACTAGATCTGTCAACTAGCTGCAACTTTTCCAAGAGGGACCCGCACCGCAGCCAAGAAGTACCGCACCCCGGTCTACAGGTGATAGCGTTACTAAAAAATCAGAATCAAGCATGAGTGAGTACCGCCGGGGTTTCCTTTCCAAGAGGGCCCTGCACCTCAAGAACCCTGTTCCCACGTCATTAGTCTTGTTTTTTTAGCAACTTTAAATCAGCCTTGGATGATCAAACCAGATCAGATCAGACAGAAGCGTGAACCATAGGTGAGTCCCTAGCAGGGCTTCTCTTCGTTTCCTCCTCTTCATCACCACCCTCCTCCCCCTCGCTCTCCCTCACTGCCTTCCAGCATGGCTTATTCGCCCCTCCTATGCGCGCCTCTGCTGCCACTGGAACCCCTGGGGGAGGGAGGAGAGGAAGAGGAGAGAGGGAGACCGCAGCACAACCAGCTCATGAATGACTTTGACACACAGATTGGCCTCCAAACCCAGCCTCTGGTCCCACTGCCTTCTTACACGGTTTTTGAGGCGACTCAAAAAGAGGGAGATCACAGCACAACCAGCTTATGAATGACTTTGAGACAGTGACACATGGACTGGCCTCTAAGCCCCGCCTCTGCCCTAACTGCCTCCCAGCACGGTTTATTCCCTCCTCCTATGCGCGCCTCTGCTGCCACTGGAACCTCTGGGAGGGAGAGGGAAGGAAGGTGCCAAAAAGGGGCTGCACAAATGGAATGTGAAAACATGATCTCTGTTTTGACCTTGAAGCCCCTGTTTGTGAAACACAGCCTCTGTTTGTTTCAAACATGGATAAATCCCTTCCTTCCTCCCTCCACCAACCAACTGCAGCACTCTCCCTTTCATTACACTCACCTCCCTTTCATTACACTCACCCTCCTGGTGAAATATCCCCCACACTGTTGCTGTGCGTCCCGTCTGCACAGGGACACCAGAAAATATGTGATTATAACAGGCGGACCGGGGTGGAGGGAATGGAGGGGAAAGGGGGATGAGTGACAGTAACAAGTGTGATTGTAGTAAAGTGAGGGACAGGAAAATGGGTACCAGGAAAAAAGAGGGGAACAGAGAGGGTAGAGGGCAAGAAAAGAAAGGCAAGGCTCGAAAGGAGGGCATGGGGGTTGGCTGGTGGGTGGGGTGGGGGGTGGTGGGGAGTGGGGTGGGGGGGGAGGAGGGAGGGAAAGATACTCGCAGTACGAGTATCTGAGACAGGAAAAAGCGGCTCTTTCCAAAAATTATGCAGCAGGATTTCTCAGTTTTTCCAAACCTTGGCTATTTAAACAAACCTTGGCTATTTGAACTCGCGAAACTTCGTAGAAGGTGCCTTCCTGCCAATGCCGCTTCGCCACTCTAATGCCTTGCCCCCACGCCGGTCGCCGCCATAGGATATCCGCCAGATTCTGCTTGCGCCGCTTCTTGACTTGCACTTGCTTCAGAACCTTCGCATCGGTTTCCTGAGAACCCTCTGAAGCGATTTCAGTTTGATTTTGCGAGGCAGAAGATTCTTTTTCTGACGACGGGCTGCCCGGAAAAAGCGGAAGCGGTTTCAGCCCCAAGCTGATTAATAGCGAATCGGCACCGGATACTTCGATGGGTTTCGTCGCGGCGGCAGATCCGGCGGCTAAAGCGGCGGGAGAAGCAGCGGGAGAAGCGGAGAAGGTCGAATGGATGGAGGTGGATGAGTATCGGCATGAAAGGAAACGCGGCGCGGCAGGGAAAATGCGCGAAGGCGGGTGCACCGGTGCGGGAATTTGGGCGGAGGCTACGGGCGGTTCGGCTAGAGGGGGGGAGATCGGCGCGGAGCAGAGGCCAGGCGGCGGAAGCCCGTGTCGGGGAAGGCGGAGGGAGCTTTGCGCGGATTGCGCGCTTTGCGCGGTGAAGACGGTGCGCGTGAGCCCACGGCGCAAGACCGCAGTAGCCAGGCGACGCAAATCATCGCCGCGAGGCATTTCGAGTCTGCGAGGTGCTCCGCGAAAAGCGGCGGAAACTGCGGAAGGAGGAGTGACAGGACGGGACAACAAGAATATAGAGGCGGCACAGGGAGAAAAACGCGGGAATCAGCAGTGAAAAATACTCAATATATTCCAACCTCGGTAACAGCTCGGTGGAATAAGATTCGACCACCAACATATGCAAATTGTGTATCAGGGAAGTATGTTAAAGCCGGAAGCCCAAATTGCACAAGTTTTAAAAGGATGACGCGAGGGGTTTTTTCTGGTTTGGGTTTTGGCGATTGATTTCGATTTCGGGCATTTCGTTTTTTTCGCCAAACCCAACCAGCCCACGTATTTCGCCGTGGGGGTTGTGTCAGCACCCGAAAGTCCCAAATTGCAGGTGCGCTACTTGTCAACGCTTGCACACTGCACTTCGTCAAGTTTTAAAAGCATGACCCACGCGCCTCGCAATTTGGGACTCGGGCTTTAAAGAATCTCAAATTTGCACTACACTCAAACACCACAACTGAAAGACTCCAAACAGAACATTTCGACCTAACCACTTGGTAAAATCATCATAAACAAAAAAATCACCTCATACCGGTACCTACAGCTAACAGCACATTCATGTTGGTAGACATTCAATCCAATTATGAAGGAGCCGCACACACAATGTCTACCTAACCATCTCGAAGGCCTCAACACACTTTCTCACGTTTGGAGTCAGGCATAATACGGTAGTTGAGATTTTGAGCGTTCATTCAATATACTATTGCTCAACCTGTTGCCTCAAAGTTTCAAACATTCTCTTCCTCCAACACCAGCCAGCTGAGACCATCCCGCCATATCGCCTGCAGGAGCGTAGCGAAGCGAAACGCTCAGATTCAGCCTCCCAATAACAATTGCCCCAGAGGCACGTCTATATCTGCATCTGCTGCTGCGGCTGCTGCTGCGGCGGCTGCTGCTGCTGCTGCTGCTGCTGCTCTCACACACTCTCCCTCCCATCACACACCAGCCAGCTGAGACTGTCCCGCCATGTCACCTGCAGGAGCATAGCGATAAGCTCGAACACTTACACACCCGGCGTTGAGGGTTCTCTCTTTCTCTCTCCCTCACACATTTCATCTCTCCCTCCCATCACACAGCAGCCAGCTGCGACCATCCTGCCATGTCGCCTGCAGGGCGTAGCGATACGCTCTAGTTCAGCCCTGCCCAAGAGGTACGCCTACATCTGCTGCTGCTGCTCTCGCTCTCCCTCCCCCTCACACTCCAGCCAGCTGCGACCATCCCGCCATGTCACCTGCAGGAGCGTAGCGATACGCTCGAACACGGCCCGCCAGTGATAATTGCCCCAGAGGCACCTCCACATCCGCCCCTGGTGCTGCTGCTGTGGTGGTGGCAGCGGCATTGGGAGCAAACCCTGAAGAGGTATACGCACCACCAGCACCAGTAGCAGCAAGACCACCAGTAGCAGTAGCAGCGACTGCATTTGAAGCAGCAGAACCGCCAAAAGCAGATGAAAACATGGCAGCTGCAGCAGAGGTAGCAGAGGAGGAGTTAGGACCAGGAGCAGGGGACGGAGAGGAGGAAGAGGAGGTAGAGGAAGGGGTGGTGGTGGTGGTGCTGGCATCTTCTTTGGAGGAATAGAGATCGCCTATCAGCTCAATGGAAAGGATTCTGATGCCTGCGATTGGTCGAGAGAAGTCGAAGTAGAGCGGCGTGTTTGGCCGGGCAGCGGGCAGAATAAATTCCGTGATGATCGTGGCAGGGCCAAAAGAGTCCTGCGAGGGGGAAGGAAGCAGCGGAGAGGAGAGAAACGGGGAGGGGAAGGGTGGGAAGAGAGGTTTGAGACGCCTCATGAATAAATTTTGTAATGGTGGTGGTAGGGACCAAGGAGTTCTGGGAGGGGAGCTGGAGGGGAGAGAGCGGGTGGAGAGAGGGAACTCGAAGAGGAGCGAATGGTTGGGGGGAGGGGAGTGGGGTTTACAAAGAGAGGAAAAAACTAAAGGTGATTTTTTCTGAGTTGAGATGGGAAGTGAGGTAAAGGAGGAGTTGCAAGGTGATTCACACTACCCAAAATGGGAAGTGAGGGAGGAGTGAAACTGTGAATGTGAAGATATGGAAGTGAGAAGCGTACTGTGTGGCTGATTGCCCACCTGCCGAGCCGATACCCTGAGCCGGAACGGGACGACAAACGCCGCCCACTCATCCATGAGCCCGCCCCGCGCCGCCCGAGCCAGCGGGCCGCCGCCCGCTGCCCCGGGCAGCGAAAGAAACATCCCAGCGGAGCGGTCCAATGGGAGCGCGTCTAGTCGGATGCCCGAGATTGGAGGAGAGGAGAGTGGCAGAAGAAGTTCCAGGATCCTTCCTCCTGCCCACACTCTCTCCCCTTCCACAGGGGTCTGAGAGAGAGAGGGTGATAACCGGGATTGGGGAGGCAAGGGGAGAGGAGTCTGTTGTGTATTCCCTGAACGATCCTTTTGAGGCACCTCAAAAGTCGCCTACATCGAGAAATTCCAGGATCCTTCCTCCTGTCCACTCTCTCCCCCATTCCACTGGAGTCTGAGGGAGAGAGATCGTGAGAGTAATGGCAGGGAGTGGCAGAAGGATGGATGACAGGGCAACAGAGGGTAAACAAGAAATCTTACAAAACAAGAGTCTTACAATACAAGAAATTTTAAGAATTCTTACAATACACCGACAACAAGAAGTTTCAAGGTCCTTCCACACTCTCTCCCCTTCCACTGGGGTCTCTGAGAGCGAGGGAAATCAAACAAGGAATAACGACAGGGGAAATGTGTGTAAGAAGAACAAAAGCTGAAATGCCAACAAGAAGAAGTTTGATTTACTGCATTAGCGCCCTCACTGCTGTAGCAACGGTATAGCTCGGCTCACATACCCGCGATCGGCTCATTGGTGCTGGGGCCTCCAGAAACTGCTGATACTCCCACCTACTCGTGCCACCAGCAGCAGCACCCACAGCACCCACAGCACCAGCAGCACCAGCAGCACCTGCAGGCCCCAAAGTCCCAACAGCAGCAGCAGGGGCACCACCAACGACTGCTCCCATGGGCACAGCAGCAGCCCCACTGGAGGTCGCGGGATCAATTCCTGCCGGGTCACCAAATATTTTCTGCCCGTAAACGCGGATTCTGCGAGCCCAGATGCAGGATGCTGTAGTGCCGGGCTGGCGGATTTCGGGCAGGAGAAATTTCAGCCAGATGATCCGGCAGGGGGCGGCGGCGGCGGGCAGGGTGTAGGATAAGATCAGCTCGGAGTGTGGATTTGATTTGGTGTCGGAACGGGCGGCAGCGGCGGTGGAGGGGAGGTCCCAGAGGCCTATTGTGGTGCGCTCTGATTGGTCGATGGTGGTGCTGAGGGAAATACGGACCTGCAACAAGGAGGAGATGGAGGGGAGATGAGCAGTGAAGGACGATGCAAGTGACAAGGGCGGGCATGGAAAAAAAATAGCTACCTCCACAGCACAGCGCTGTTGAGTGAACTTTTAGACCGGCACGAGGGCAACTACCACAGCAGTGAGATTGGTTGAGTCGACTGGAGAGGAGATGATTTGAGGATTCGAAGAAGTCTCAGGAAGACTCACCTTGGGGGTGTGATGGGGCGTGTACTGAGGCAGGCCCGAGTGCAGCACAACGCGAGAGACAAGCGCGGGCGTGGAGAGCACGATTGCGATTTCCACAGCAGTGAGATCGGAGGGGGCTCGCCACACGGAGGTGAGAGGGGAGGAAGAGGTGGGAGTTGAGGGTGGGAGGAGAAGCGAGTTGGCGGGGGCTGCTGACGCATCTGAGGGGACCTGCACGTGTGTGCGAGGGAAGGAGAGGGGGGGGGGAAGACAGTAGAGGTGAAACACAAGGGCGGGCGTGGAGAGCACTACGGCGATTTCCACAGCAGTGAGATCGGAGGGGGCTCGCCACACGTGAGAGAGCGTGGAGAGAGAGGCGGGTGGGAGGAGGAGCGAGTTGGCCGGGGCTGCTGACGCATCTGTCTGTGGGGACCTGCACGTGTGTGGGCAGGGGCAGCAGTGTCAAGGTGAGGGACAGGGGAGAGAGGGGCGGGAGAGGAGGCGGGGAGGAGGAGCGAGTTGGCTGCGGATGTACCTGTGGGGGCGAGGGACCTGCACGTGTGTGCGAGGGAAGGAGGGTGGTGGAGGGGACAGCAGAGGTGAGAAAGCGGGGAGAGGGAGGAGGGTGGGAGGAGGAGCGAGTTGGCAGGGGCTGCGGATGCACTGTGGGGACCTGCACGTGTGTGCGAGGGAAGGAGGTGGGGGCGAAGGGGACAGCAGAGGTGAGGGGCAGGACAGAGGGGGGCAACAGGTGAACAGTGAAGGTGAGTCACAAAAGCAGGCGAAGAGAGCACGAGGGCGATTTCCACAGCAGTGAGATCCGAGGGGGCTTGCCAGATGTGAGAGAGAGGGGCGGGAGGGGAGGCGGGGAGGAGGAGCGAGTTGGCAAGGGCTGCTGAGGCGCATGTGTTGACTTGCGTGTAGGTGAGAGATGGAGGGAAGGGGCAGCAGTGTCAAGGTGAGGGACAGGGGAGAGAGGGGCGGGAGCGGAGGCGGGGAGGAGGAGCGAGTTGGCGGGGGCTGCTGAGGCGCATGTGTTGACCTGCGTGTAGGTGAGAGATGGAGGGGGGGACATTTGAGTCGACTCACAATTCTTGAAGGAAGGGGGGGATGCTAAAGGTGAGACAGGAAGGAGGGAAAACACTCGAATGAGAGGAAAAACTCGAATGAGAGGGCAAACACTCGAATGAGAGGAAAAACTCGAATGAGAGGAAAAACTCGAATGAGAGGAAAAACTCGAATGAGAGGAAAAACTCGAATGAGAGGAAAAACTCGAATGAGAGGAAAAACTCGAATGAGAGGAAAATCTCGAATGAGAGGAAAAACTCGAATGAGAGGAAAAACTCGAATGAGAGGAAAAACTTGAATGAGAGGAAAAACTCGAATGAGAGGAAAAACTCGAATGAGAGGGCAAACACTCGCCTCCACACCAGCACGTACCGAGAAGAGCAGGCCAGCATGTGGCAGCTCTGCCAAAGACAACCAACCTTCAAGCTACCTACCTACCCTAGGGAAAACACCAACCGCAATACAAATGCCTGCCTTCATACCAGCAACCGCCCCTGTACCAGCACGTACTGAGAACAGCAGGCCAGCATGAGGTAGCTCTGCTAGAGACACCTCCTCCCCTCCATACCCTCCTCCTCTCGACATCACTGGTACCACAGGCGCCTCTTGCCACTCCCCTCCATCCCTCCTTTCTCTCCCTGCCCCCCCTCGCCTCCCTTCCCTCTCTTCTCCCTTCTCCCCTCCAAAATCTTCCCTCCCCCCGCTCCTCATTCCGTCCAAACCAGCGCAGCCCCAGTCCCGAGCCTCAGCCACGGCTCTCCCGAGCATGTCGCGCCGCCGCCGAGCCTGCAACTGGCGCACCCGATGCAGGAGCACAGCATTGGAAACAGCAGGAGGGCAGCACTCCCTGCATATGGGAGCATCTAGAGGCCCAGGCCTCCCAGGCCCTTCCGTTGCTCCCCCTCCTCCTATCCCTTCACCCCCCACTCCTCCTCCTGCTCCTCCTGCTCCTACTCCTGCTGATGAGGAAGACGAGGAGCTTCCTGGAAGCTTCCAGCCTCCAGCCGAGGCTAAACCCGAAAGAGAGGAAGCGGAACCACTTTTGATCACCTTACCCAAGCCACCACCAATACCGCCGCCGCCGCCGCCGCTGCTGCTGCTGCTGCTGCTGCTGCTGCTGCTGTTACCACCCACGCTGATGATACTGTTGGTGCTGATGCTCCGAGTGCCACCCGAACCAGTGATGCTCCCATTGCTGCTAGCCCCGGCGAGAAACCCGCTTCCCGGACCTGCCAGGCAGGCTCGGCAGGCCCGCCGGCGGCACCAGCTGCAGGCTGGGAGGCCCCGCCGAACCTCCATGTCCACATCGTCTGAACCGCCTCCCGAGGTCTGGCCACTGGTTCGTCCCGTGCCACTGCTTTCCGAGCCTCCCGCACCGAACCTAACATCACAGTTTGGGCCGATACAATCCAAACCAGGACTAACACACCCCCAACCTGTGTACTGGCCATGGGGGGCCCATATGTGTGCACACGACCTACCCTTGCCCAGCTTACCCAAGTTGCCCTTATCTCCCTCCTCTCCCTCCTCTCCTTCCTGTCCCTCATTCCCCTCCTCTCCTTCCTCTCCCTCATATCTCTCATCTCCCAACCCCTCCAATAGACCGTTTCCTCTCCACCAGTCACACTCCTGCTCCCCCTCCCCTCTGCCATTAGAACCGCTTTGTATTCCTTCCTCCCCCACCCTCTCATTGCTCCTCCCCTCCCCTCCCTCCCTTCCTTCGCCTCCTGCTCCCCCTCCTCCCTTCTCCCTGAACCCCATCGCCCCTATCTCAGCATCCTCTCTCGCAGTGAGGCACGCGCCTGCCAGGCTGGCAGCCAGCTGGCGGCACAGCAGCGCGTCGGGCACGCTGACGTGGCGATTGGGGTCGAGGAGGGGTGCGGGGGTTGTTGGGAGGAAGGGGGAGGGGGAGAGGGAGGAGGAGGAGGTGGAGGATAAGGAAGTGGAGGAGGGGGAAGGGGAGAGGAGGGCGGAGAGGATGGAGTCTCGTTGGGAGGAGGAGAGGGAGAGGCGCAGGCGAGCAATTTCAAGCTCCATGGCTGTTGGGAAGTCGATGGACTGGAGTTGCTGGTTGGATGGGACGGAACGGGGCACGAGGGAGAGAGAAGGGGAGTAATAAGAGTGGGTTCACCGGGAACTTGGAGGAGAGTAGGGTCAAGAACGCGAAGGTTGATTGATACATAAACGAAAGGAAGGAAACCAAGGGGCAAGAAACGGGAAGAAAAAAGGGTAACGTGGAGTGGCCTGGCCGGATTATAGAAAGCACGTTCTTAAACGGGTTCCAATGCTCCCGAACTAGCAAGTACCTTCTTGGGCACCAAAACTTTTCGTAGCAGCTGCCCATAAGCAGCCGCACCCCATTGCTCACACACGTCCTCACTGACCCCTTGAGCTGTTCTCACTATCCTCTCCACCTCCTCCTCCTCCTCCCTCTCCTCCCCTCGCTCCTTCTCTTTCGCCCCTTCCGCTCCTCCCCTCCCTGGTTCCCCTTCCCTTTCCTGTAACCGCACTGCTGAGCCTGCTCCAGTCACATGCGAACCCACACCCCCCCTTCCCTGGAAACCAGCACCATTCCCTTGAAGCGAATCGAATACACCGCCCTTTTGAGAATTCTCAAAAGTGACTCCTGTATAGCTCTCCTGCTGCCTTGGTGCCTGCTGGGCAGCGGATATACCGCCCCCCTGCTGGGCAGCGGATATACCACTCCCCTGCTGGGAAGCGGATATACCACTCCCCTGCTGCTCCCTTTGATCGAGCTGTTCTGGGCTGTGAGGTGGGGACGATGGTGAGTCAGCTTCTGATGCCATGAGAGGGTGCCACGTGGCAGCTGCTGGCTGGCTGACTGCTGGAGGATTGAAAGAGGCCCACTCAAGGTCAGCAGCAGTAGATGGAGCGGCTACTGCTGCTCCTGGTGGTGGTGCTGCTGCTGCTGGTGGTGCTGGTGCTGGTGCTGTCAGCGCTGCTGGTGCTGCTGTTACTGCTATATTTGGGGCTGGTGCATCAAAGGACATCCACCCACCAGGCTGACTGCTGTTGCTGCTCGCCACGGTGCCGCTGGCATTAGTGCCACTAAAAGTTGTGCTCGTATCAAACGATTCCCACCCACCCGGTTGCTTGCTGCTGTCTGCAGCACTGGCCACACCGAAAGGATTATTAGAAGCAGTATTGTCAGCACTGCTGCTGGTGCTACTAGTGGTTTGGAAGCCCCCACTATCAGAAGCTCCAAAAGACTCCCATCCCCCTGGTTGGCTCACACTCATCCCTGCTCCCGTCCCTGTTGCTCCTGGTCTCAGTCCCACTCCACTTGCTCCCATGCTTAGCCCTCCCACCAAGCCTACCAGATCAGCCTCGGCAGCAGATCCCAGGGCTGCCGAGCCAGGTACGGACGCAGGTTCGGCGAAAGGGTCGGTGAATCCAGAAGTGAACGGATCAACCTGTCCAGTTGTACCTCCACCAGAAGCAGACAAAGACGCTGGTCCAAAGGGGTCAAAACCTGCAGCAGTCCCAGCAGCAGCAGAAGTGGCAGCAGCTGTAGCAGCTGTAGCAGCAGGAGAGATTGATATCCAGCCACTAGAAGTCAAATCCGCTGTCGTATCTGCTGCAGTAGATGCAGCGGTGGTGCTCGTGCCTGTATTGAATGTGCTTGTAACGGGTCCAGAAAAGAAATCATCCATGAGGTTCGCCGAGCCCGAACCTGTGGCCTCCATAGCCTGCATCATGCAGTTCGGCGAGCTCATCAGGTCCGGAACCAGGTTCGGCACTACCGAACCTGGTGCAGCCGAGCCTGGCGCATCAAGTGACTGGAAGTCGAGAAAATCCCGAGGTTCGGGAGGAGGAGGAGAAGGGTGTGTGGTGGGGTGTGAGGAAGCGAGAGCGGCAGTGCGAGGGGGCTGCATTGGAATAGCATCGTCCATAAGATTGGCCAATGGCGAGCCGCCACCTGGCATCCATGTCGCTGTCGGTGCAGCAGCAGCTGTAGCGGCTGTAGCAGCAGCACCACCATCATCTGCAGTGGCTGTACCACTAGGAGCAGCAGGCGCAGTAGGGTCGGTGGTAGGAGCAGCAGGAGGAGGAGAGGGGAGAAGGGAGAGGATGGATGGACAAGCACGGTGGGCGGCAGAAGAGGAGGAAGAGACGGAGGGAATGCGCTGAAAGTCATGGCGTGTGGGCGTTATGCCTAGGACCTCGATCTGTTGCCGGAGGAGGGGAGGGGGATAACATGCAAAAAGGAGAAGTTTGGGTTTGCTGAGTGTGGGATAAAATACACCTATGGAGGAGGAAGAGACGGAGGGAATGCGCTGAAAGTCCTGGCGTGTGGGCGTTATGCCTAGGACCTCGATCTGTTATCAAAAGGAGGGGGATAATACGCAAAGAAGAGAAGTGTGGTTGTGCTGATTGTGATGCACGCACAACTATGGAGAGGGGAGGAGGGAGAAGTGGAGGCGGAAGGAGAGGCAAGGTACTAAAAGTCATGATGTGTGAGTGCTAATGTATGTTTTTTGAGAATTCTAAAAAACAAAATACATGATGTGTGAGTGCTAATGCCCAGAACCTCCTCCACCTGTTGAAATGGGTGGGGGTAGATACAAGGGGAAAGCAGAAGGCGGATAGAAGGTGAGAGAGACAAGGCATGGGGTAGGCACATGTTACAGTGTTACCACAAACACAACAGACGCGGTGACCAGTGCACCTGTCCAAGAGTCCTGAGGGAACCAGAGCTGCCAGCACCGCCACCGCCAAAAGCAGCAGCAGCAGCAGCAGCAGGCGGAGAATAGCAGGCGAGGGGGGCAAACCCTAGACGGATATTACAGAGTTACAACAAACACACCAGGTGCAGCAACCCTCTTACCTGTCCCAGAGTCATTGGGGAACCGGAACTGCTAGTACCGCCACCGCCGCTGGCACCACCAAAGGCAGCAGACGCAGCAGCAGGCGGATAGCAGCAGCAGGTGAGCACTGAGCGACACAAAGCGGGTCAAGAAGTCGATTCTCCCATCGCCCTCCTCTGAGTAATCGTGCAGCAAAGACGAGTATACTGCCCCTCTCCTCTGATATTCTCAAGATGTGGCAACCACCGTACCTGGCAAAAAGGCAAGGGGGACCCCTGAAGCGTACCTGCCCAAGAGTCATGGGGGAACCAGAACTGCCGGTACTGCCACCGCCACCGCCAAAGCAAGGGGTAGAGCAGTGTTACAACAACCACACCAGGTGCAGCAACCCTCTTACCTGTCCAAGAGTCATGGGGGAACCCGAACTGCCGGTACCGCCACCGCCGCTGGCACCACCAAAGGCAGCAGAAGCAGCAGCGGGCGGATAGAAGGTGAGCGAGACAAAGCGGGTCAAGAAGTCGATTCTCCCATCGCCCTCCTCTGAGTAGTCGTACAGCAGAGACGAGGACACTGCCCCTCCCCTCTCATACACACCCTGCTGCTGCTGATATCCAATTCCTTGCTGTTGCTGCTGATACCCACTGGCCTGCTGCCCCATGTAGCCCTCCACAAACACAGGGCCTGCTGCAGACCCAGATTTGCCGTAGCCCAAAGGACCCCCAGTCACCACCCCTGATTCGTCGTTCTTGCGTGCCGCAGCAGAAGCAGAAGCAGGAGTGGGAGCGGAAGGACGGGTGGGCTTGGGAGCAGGGAGGGGGTACTGCAGGACTGTGCCGGTGGCGCAGCGCGGGATGGTGAGGCCCTGCAAGGGTGGATAGAGATGGAAGAGAGGGGGGGTCGCAGGGGATTGAAGCAGACACTGATTGCATCCAGCTTGGGAGCAGCAGGGAGGGGGTATTGCAGGACTGTTCCGCTGGCGCAGCGCGGGATGGTGAGGCCCTGCAAGGGTGGATAGAGATGGAAGAGAGGGGGGGTCGCAGGGGATTGAAGCAGACACTGATTGCATCCAGCTTGGGAGCAGCAGGGAGGGGGTATTGCAGGACTGTTCCGCTGGCGCAGCGCGGGATGGTGAGGCCCTGCAAGGGTGGATAGAGATGGAAGAGAGGGGGGGTCGCAGGGGATTGAAGCAGACACTGATTGCATCCAGCTTGGGAGCAGCAGGGAGGGGGTATTGCAGGACTGTTCCGCTGGCGCAGCGGGGGATGGTGAGGCCCTGCAAGGGTGGATAGAGATGGAAGAGAGGGGGGTCGCAGGGGATTGAAGCAGACACTGATTGCATTCAGCTTGGGAGCAGGGAGGGGGTACTGCAGGACTGTTCCGCTGGCGCAGCGGGGGATGGTGAGGCCCTGCAAGGGGCGTGAGCGGGGAGTGGGAATGAGAGTAGGAGAGAGAGAAGGAAAAAACGTGAACGAGGTGAGAATATTGGCAAGACTGGGAGCAGGGAGGGGGTACTGCAGGGCTGTGCCACTGGCGCAGCGGAGGATTGAGAGGGCCTTGAGGGCCTGCAAGCAGAAGACCAACCACTCACCTCAGCAACTAAATGCAGGGAGTCGATAGTCCTTCCCACACGCACGTCGAAGCGGGGCGGAGCAAGAGAGTCATCAGCCCCATGGGCAACAGTGAGCAGCACGTGGGTCACATGACAGGGCAGTGCCACACTCACATGCACCTCCACCAGTGGCACCCACCCCGGTACCACCCACACCATCCCCTTACCGCCCGCACCAGCACCACCGGCACCAGCACCGGCGGCAGCACCGGCACCATACGAACTGATCAGCGCGTCGGTCCGGTACAGACTCGGGAACAGGCTCGGGACCGGCCGGAGGACATGCGCGTGCCCCGAGCCTCCTCCGGCGGAGGACGGCAGGGAGACGGTGAGAAGCGGGCGGTCGGGCAGCGCGAAGGAAAAATACTTGTGCCGGCGCAGCCCGAGAAAAACCTCCAGCTGCCTCTGCCTGGTAGCATCCCAAACCAGATTCAAAAACCTCCTCTGGAGGGATATTCCGATGTTTGTCGCGCTGGCAGCGGCACCTTTCTTGGCCTTGCTAGGATCGCTGCTGAAGATGTGGATGATGTGGGAGTGCATGGCCCGAGAGCCGGTGTAGAGAGTGGCGTGCACGTCGCCGGCTATTGAGAAGAGGTCTGCGACGGCTGTGACGGCGGATGGGAGAACCGTGGCTTGGAATTCCCTCACACTCATGTCTAGAGAGGCCCAGGCGTGAGAGAGAGTGGAGGGGAGCAGCGGGTGCTGAATCTGCTGCTGCTGCTGCTGCTGCTGCGAATTGGGAAAGGAGGAGGAGGAGGAAGTGGGGAAGGTGGCGGCGCGAGGAGGGGGCGGGCAAGGGTGGGTCCAGGTGGTTTTACGGGTGTTGTGGTCTATGTAAAACACCTTGCTGCGGGACGGGTCTCTCCTCATCTCCCACCCGGGAGGCAGCGCTGCTGCTAGTGCGTCTTCCTCCTCCTCCTGTGTTGGCGCCCTGGTAGCACCTCCACTCCATCCTCCTGCTCCTCCTGCTCCTCCTGCTCCTCCTCCTCCCGTTCCTCCTCCCCCGTCCCCTCCCCCAAACGCTGCGCTGTAATACTGGGAAAACTCGCTCCCAAATCCGCTGACTGCTGCTCCTCCTGTGCTTCTGCCTGGCATGGTACCCAACCCCCCTCCTGCTCCACCTCCTCTAGCCCATGCGGCATCCAGGGATATTCCCAGGTGCTGGCACTGTTGCACAAACACCTGACAGGACGATACGGGACGGGGAGACACAGACCAGGTTCTTCTGAGTCGACTCAAAACGTGGTGTCTTGCGAGTCAAAAGGCACGTGCGTCGACTCTAAAGACACTATGTTTCTACCTTTGAGAATTCTCACACGTGTGTGCCCATCCGCCCCACCTGCAGGGATCCAAAGAGTCGGCACACTTGAATCACACCACCTCAAACACCCCTCCCTCCAACCCCACGTTCTTAATCACTGCCTGATCACCCGCTCCCCTCTCCTCTCCCCCTCTCTCACCTGCAGCGCGCCAAAGAAGCTGGCAACGTTGGTGCGGTCGAGGGAGTCAGCGCAGTTGAATCGCACCATGCCATGCTGTCGCCTCACCACCTCAAATTTGTCCCTTGAAGCACATGCTCTACTCTGCCTGTCCCACCTGCACGGCCCCAAAACCTTTTCAAGCTGCCTCACCTGCAGGGCGCCAAAGAAGCTGGCAGCGTTGGTGCGATCCAAAGAGTCAGCACAATTGAATCGCACCATGCCTTGCTGCCGCCTCACCACCTCAAACACCCCCCCCTGCAACCCCACGTTCTTTATCACCTGCTGCTCGCCCACTCCCCCTTCCTCTCCCCCTCCTGCATTCCCACCCGCCCCTCCCCCACCTGCAGCCCCTCTTCCACCGAACGTCCCCCCTCCACCTGCCACTCCTCCTGATCCAGTTGCCACCTCCCCCGGGTGCCACCTCCCCAGGGTGAACCCAATCCCCTGCAGAGACACCTTAAGCCGCTGCCACAGCCCCTCCACAGTTGCCGCCTCCCCCACCGCCCTGGTCATCGCGTGCCAGTCGTACGTGAATAAGTCGAGCGACGCCGCCCGCAGCTCCGGGCGGCAGCGTGCGGAGCGGACGGCCTGCTGGAAGTGGTCGGAGAGAAGAAGCTCGGGTTTGCCGACCCCGATGCGCAGGAGGTTCACGCAGACTATGGGGAACTTTCGGGGTGGCGGGAGGGCGGCGAGAGAGGAGGGATGAGAGGAGGATTGAGAGGTGGAGCGAGAGGAGTGAGAGGAGTAAGGGGAGGAGGGGTCAGAGGAGAGAGAGGAGGGGGAGTAGCGACGTAGCAGGCGGGCAAAGTACGGAGCAATCCCTTCCGCCTGAGTCTCCGCTACGAATATCTCTGCATCCTGGATAGACGATTTGATCTCCGCCCCCCACCATATGGGCACCGTCCCCCGCCGCCAGATAAACGTTGAATACTCCACTGGAGGTCCCGGCTGTCCTGGTGCTGGTGCTGGGGATGGGGATGGTGATGGGGATTGATAGGAGGAGGGGTAGGAGGAGAGGGAGGAGAGCGAGGAGGAGGGGGAGATAGAGGGAGAGGAGCCTGAGGAGAAACCTGGAGATGAAGAGGAGAGGTTTCCAGGTGGAGGAGGGACCCACACGATCTGCTCGCATTCCACCTCGTTGCCTGTCCCGGCAGCTGTGTTGATTCCGCGCGCCAGGTACCGCGTCCCTGGATGCAGCCTGCTCCGCCGCGCCAGGGACACCACGTGCGCCAGGCGCGCGTTCGCGTCGGAGAACGCGCGCAGCTCCGCAAACCCCTGGAGAAGTACCGCGCAGCCCCCCGCGTGCGCGCGCAGCCCCCCCAGCGCGCGGAAGGGCGCGGAGAGGAACTCGTTCCATGCGAATTCCCAGTCTGGGTCCCATGGAGCGTGGGTGCTGGGAAATGGTCGCGTTATGTCTCTAGTCTCGCAGAAATAGTGCAAATCGGCGATTGACACGTCAGCTAGGTCCTGCACGGCTTTGGATTCGGATTTGGTTAGGGATGCCGCTCCGGAGGGGGATTTTAGCGGGATTTTGACCCATTGGGATTCGGTAACGGTGTAGATTGTATCAGGGCCGGACGGGAGGGTTCGGACGGTGGCGCGCACGCGCGTCGCGACGAGGAGCAATCCGACGGTGTTGAAGGCCGCGTAGCCGATGAGCGCGCGGCCGTGCACGGCGGATCGGACGGCCACGGTGTTGCCACGTGTCGCGGCGAAGAGCGCGTCGGATTCGGTGCGGAAAACGTCGAGGCCGGGGCGGTTCGCGAAACGGAGCGCGCCGGTTACGGGATCGATGGAGATTAATTGCGTGTTGGGGAGCGTGGAGAGGGAAAGGAGGAGCACGAACTCGCCGGATTCGAGCTCGATCACATTCGCTCGCGTCTCGCGGAACGGCGTCGCTGCCATGGGGAGGGGGGAGAGATGTGGAGCAGAATTGAACTCATAAGCGCCTCATAGGTCGAATCGCCGAATTCGAGCCCGACTACCTCTGCTCGAGCTCGATGTTATTTGAGCTGTCTTGGGAAGTGTTAGGGATGCAGAGTGGAAAGGGGTAAAGGGTGGTGAGGACTGAAGAGTGGTCCGTACTGAAAGGATGTGCAGAAGGGAAAAGGGGTGAAAATGGGAAGTAATTCTCGAGATAGTGGCAGATGAAGCAGTGTGACATGCATCGTGGAAAAAACAGTCCAAGAAGGTTCGAAGAACAGCCCTAAACCTGACTACTGAGAGAACAAAAGGAGATTTCAGCTCTGCTGTTACTATTGCTATGCGTTTCGTCTTACATGTCCGTGTCGTCATATCGTAGATAATTTGTTTGGTAGATGTCGTAGAGGCTTCGTAGAAGCTTCTTGTAAGACAGTGCCGGCAAAATCTGGCTTTGGACGGCGTATGTTACCCTTACTCCTGTCAGAACCGCGAACACAGTGCTGACAAGACCTGGCTTTGGATTTACAGTTTTTTTAAGAACCTATTACAACTCCCTCCTCCCCCCTTCAATAGTTGCTTTCGAATCTCGCGAGTTCCAGGGTGAACTCTACACCTTTATGCCTGGACTTGGCAATTTGAATCCCATTCTAGAGCTCCTCCTCACACATCGCCTCGCTTCGCAACGAAGCCACTTGCTGCTGCGAAAGCCGTAATACGGCGCGTCCTAACTCGGCGTTCTCTAGGTAGGGATAGAGCGAGAACCGCGCGGCTGAACCAGGGATTTGACACCATTCCTCCTAAGCCGAGCTATTGAATTGAGTGAGCTCATAGAGCCGTTGAATCGGGCCTTCGAATCCTGTGTCAGCAATGTACTCGACATTGCATTGCACCTCACTTGTTGGGATCCAGTACAGTAAACTGTCAAGAGACATGCAAAACATTAGTACACGTTTGCGCGTACAATCGGAAAAACTTTTGCGAACCCTCCCTCAGAAACAAACCCAGTTGCCGTCATGATCACAATTCATCCCTTGCCTTCCAAAGCAAAACACAATTTCCTCCCTTCCAATCCTAGTAGCTCAATTAGGTTACGACTCGGGACGAGAAGCCTACTAATTAGCTACTAACCGCTTTAGTACTAGGTATCGTGGCTCGCGATTGGTGCTATAGGCTTTTCTACTGTGTCAGTGATTGGTTTCAAAAGTTGCGATCCGTCAGTTACACTGTTACCTCGTTCTTCCGTAGAATCGCCAGCAGCGGCCAGTCAAATTCGTGAGTCACCCCGTTCTCCACGCCCGTGCCTTGCGCTGTGGTCTACATTCACATTTACATCCCTCATTTCCTTCTTCGTCTTCACATTCCCGGCTCCTTTTACCTGTTTTCCCTGTTCACGCTGACTTCCCGACTTCACGCATCCCTCTTTCCTTCGTCGCCTCTGCTGTCTCCCCGACTTAAACCTAATAGCTACTGCCACTGTCCTCCCTCGCCTCGCCGATGCAGCTGGTTTTGGAGGATTGAATTCAATTCTTAAGGGAGAACGAAAAAAAGAAACACTAAAATTTGTGGTTTTCTGCAACGCCTGACCGCGTCCTCATCCTCTTTGACCCCATGCTTCACAGTCCGCCATGGCGCCAGTGGCGCTGCGGCCTGCGCCGCATAACCCGCCGCAATCGGCGCCGCAGCGCGCGCTGCAGCTGGACCAGCAATCAACGATGGATCTAACCCTAACGGTCCTGCAGCGCATGGATCCCGCCGTCGCCGAGATCCTTCTGACGGTTGGCCACGTCACTGTGTACGAGTTTGACGTGGCAGCCTCCTCTTGGGTGCGTACGTGGCATAGAGCGTGCGTTTCTGTTGCAAATGCCGTCGCAACTGCTAAACTAGAGTCGATTTTGAGGATTCTCAGAAGCAGGTGTGCCTTTGCAAGCACCAGGGTGCATGCATGCTCTCCCATCCAGTCCTTTCTGCTGTCTTCCACTCTTCCTGCTTTGCTCCATTCAGTTATCAATTTTCATCCCATCCCATCCCTTATCTTATACCAACTGTTGCAGACTCGAAAGGACGTGGAAGGATCACTGTTTGTCGTCAAACGGTGAGAAACTTGAAACTCTGGCAGGCGGATTTCGTGATCCTTTGTCAATGGGGATTCCGGCAGCAGCCCCCTCCTCCTACAGCTCTTGCAAGATCAACATTTGATTTATTTTCCAGATTTTTTTTGTGAAATTTCCAGTCTTCATCTCATCATGTAGAGCCATGAAGACTGTGCCTGCCTGGATTTCAATATATTACCAACTTCGTCCCATTTGTTTGTCCCATATATTCGTTCCATTTGTCCTGATAACTTCAATATATCTCACTTGCATCGATCAACATTGCCTTGTTTCACGCCTTCTTCCTGTGTCAAAATCTCTCCTTCCTCCCTCCTCTCTTTCATCTCCCTCTCCATGTTCCTGTGTGTTTGATTATGTGCTTGCATTTTTGTGCCTGGTTGCAATGGTGTATGTGGTCTCTGTGTGTGTGGGTGTGCACGTGCAAGCATGCATGTTTGCATTGTTTGTATGCTGAAACATGCATCTCTGAGCATGCACATGTGCATGTATGGTTGCATTGTTTCTATGCTGAAACATGCATCTTCGAACATACACATGTGCATGCATGGTGGCATCTTGCAGCAAGGAGCAGCCTCGCTTTCAGTTCATAGTCATGAATCGCAGAGCTCCAGGTACGTGTGTGTGTGTGTGTGTGTGTGTGTGTGTGTGTGCGTGCGTGCGTGCGTGCGTGCGTGCGTGCGTGCGTGCGTGCTCTCGCGCGCGTATGTGTATATGTTCATACATGTATATACATATATCTATATAAAAATGTATGAGTGTGTTTGTGTGCATACATGTATGTATTGGTGTGTATATCCAGTGCCTCCAGCATTGCCCCCTCCTTCCTCGGCCTGGCCTGTCCCCCATACAACCTCATAGAGGACCTTCTAGGCCACTTGGAGTACGCACGAAGTGCTTTGTGAGGCGCCTCAACAATATCCAGTGCCTGCAGCATTGCCCCCCCTCCTTCCTCGGCCTGTCCTGTCCCCCATATAACCTCACTCATAGAGGACCTTCTAGGTGACTTGGAGTACGTACAAAGTGCAACCACCCTACACCCTGCACCGTAACAGAGGGCAGGAGGTCTCACAGACACTCACTCACTACTCCGTCCCCCCTCGCCCGTACCCCAGAGAACCTGATAGAGGACCTGTTGGGAGACCTAGAGTACGAGGTGCAGCCGCCCTACATCCTGTACCGCAACAGAGGCCAGGAGGTGAACGGCATCTGGTTTTACTCCTTGAAAGAGTGCCACGATGCTGCCAATCTCTTCTCCAGGTTTGATTTCCCTCAACCTTTTTATTTTTATTTTTATTTTTTCATTTTTTTTTCCCCCATTTTTTCACCTGTTAGTTATTCACCTAACCTCAATCGACTTGACTTGTCATTACTGTGCTAAATTTTTAATCTCAAACCCGAAACTTTAAAACCCTGGATCCTGAATCTTCCATTTCCAACCCCCCGAGTCTTTTCTTCTTTCTCTCCCCATTGCAGGATTCTCAACACCTTTTCTCGCCACTCTCATCCAACCAAGCCGCTCCCACCGCCCCACGCGGCTGAAATCCACAACTCTGAATCCTGAATCATCCAGCTTACATTTCCCGCATGTCTTTCCCCTTTCCCTCCCCTGCGCAGGATTCTCAACACGTTTTCACGCCACGCACATCCAACCAAGCCGCTCATACCGTCTAATAGGTATGCTCGTTCCTTCCTCTCAGGCTGGGTGTATGTACTCTCTTGTTGCCCACCGCTTCCACCCAAGAGCCTCGCACTGTACGATAGGTTTGTCTTTTATTCAGCGACTTTTCAGACGTCTCAAAAGGCTGGGTGTATGTATGTACTCTCTTGCTGCCCACCCCTTCCACCCAAGAGCCTCGCACTGCACGATAAGTTTGTCCTTTATTGAGCCCGTCCCTTTTCCCTTTCCCTTACCTCGTTCCCGGTCCCTCTTTCCTGTTCCTCTTCCCCGTTCCTTTCCCCATCCTTCCAGCCCCGAGTAATCAGAGCTGAAAGCCGTTCCCTCATCAGTCATGGTGGACGGCCCTCTGGGGATGTTGGTGTCCCCACCAGAGGCAGGACGATCAGCCCAGCATCCCAACGCTGTCCCCTCTCTGCCTTTCTCTTTCCCTGTTCCTCTCCCTCACCCCTCCAGCCCCGAGTATTCAGAGCTGGAAGCCGTGCCCTCAGAGGCCATGGTGGACGGGCCTCTGGAGCCCTCCAGCACCCCACAGGACCACCAGCCCACCACGCCTCACACCCACCAACTCCAACTCAACACCCCACCTGAATCCCATCAGCCCTCGTTCTTCGATGCGCCTCAGAAACCCACGGGTCAGATTAATCCCGCCACGCTTCACCTGCTCAACAGCCCTCTTGAGCCATTGGTCGCCTCTGCAACCAATGAGAATGCGAATGCCCCGCTGCTTGTTAAGACCGGCGCAGCGGCAGTCCCAGTCGCCGCTCTTGTTGACACCCACACACCTCCGAACCACCATCCCTCCGCTTTGCTCCCTCCCTTCGCGTCCCTCCCTCCCGCCGCCTCGCTTCCTCTTCCTCCTCCCTCCTCACACCCCCCCTCTTTCCACGACGCTCGTTCCTCCTCTGCTCCTGTGCCCTCCTCTCTCCTCTCCACGCTTCTCCCGTCGCTTTCGGCCGCGCCACACGAACCGCAGCCCACCCCTCTCCCGCTGCTGCAGGGCCAGCCGCAGGAGAATGGTTTGCAGGGCAATGAGGGGCAGAGGGCAGGAGAAACCCCGCCACAAGGGCAGGGGCAAGTGAATGGGCAAGGGCAAGGGCAAGGGCAAGGGCAAGGGCAAGGGCAAGGGCAAGATGTGGTAAAAGAGCAGATTCAAGCTCTGATGGACCTCCAAGCCATGCTGCAAATTAAACCCACAGGCGCAACGCCGTCAGCACCAGCAACAGCAGCGGCAGCAGGCACAGCACACGCTCTTCTCAAACCCTCCTTCTTCTCCACTGCCCCTCCACCCGTCCCGCAAGCAGCTGCTGTTTCATCAGTCTCATCCGCCCCATCACTCCCATCAGCCTCCTCCTCCTCATCAGCAGCAGCAGCAGCAGCAGCAGCAGGACCAGCAGCACTGCCAACGCCACCACTGGCAGCATTGCCACCACCGCTCCCCCTCATCTCTCCTGCTGCCCTCTCTTCTTCCTCTGGCCCCATCTTCCCTTTAGCTACCTCCTCTCGCTCTGCCTTCTCCCCTCCTGCTCCATCTTCTGCTCCCTTCCCTCCCCTCTCCGCCTCTCTTCTCTTCCCTCCTCACCCCAACTCTGCTCCCATGCCTCCTCTCCCTTCCTCTGCAACTGCTTGTCACTTACTTGAAAGCGAAAGTGCAGAGAGTAAGAGTCTCATGAAAAGCCACGGGGAGGGAAGAGCAGCAGCAGCAGCAGCAAGAGACGCGGCAGGCAACGGGGAATCAGCAACGGAAGCAGGACGAGGAGGGGAGGGAGCAGCAACGAGGGAGAGAGGGAGTGAGGGAGAGGGGGGAGGAGACGGGGAGAGTGAGAGGATGTCAGGGAGTGAGAGTGAGAGAATGTCACGTGCGCTAGCAGCCCTCCTCCAACCCTCCCACGGGGCTCCCATGCTGCAACCGTTCCCCCCACCCGCCCCTCCCCCTTCCCTCGCCTCCCCCGCCCCCCCTCCTGCTCCCTCCCCCTCCATTCCCGCTCCTCTCCACTCCATTCCTGCCCCATCCCATTCCGTTCCTGCCGCAGCTCTCCCCATTCCTGCTCCTGGTGTTACTCCAGCCGCTGGGGGAACTGGGTTGGGCCTGCAAGGGGGAAGAGGAGGGGAGGGGGTGGCGGTGGTGGTGACAAGGGAAGGGCTGAAGGCTGCTCTGCTGCGACTGGTGCAGGTTGGTGCAGGTGGCAACTGGTGCAGGTAGATATGGTAGTGTTGCTTTTGAAGATTCTGAGAAGGGTGGCGGTGGTGGTGACAAGGGAAGGGCTAAAAGCTGCTCTGCTGCAATTGGTGCAGGTGGGGACTGGTGCAGGTGGGAAGTGGTGCAGGTGGGGACTGGTGCAGGTGGAAACTGGTGCAGGTGAGAACTGGTGCAGGTGGGAAGTGGTGCAGGTGGGAAGTGGTGCAGGTGGGAAGTGGTGCAGGTGGGGACTGGTGCAGGTGGAAACTGGTGCAGGTGGGAACTGATGCAGGTGGGAAGTGGTGCAGGTGGGAAGTGGTGCAGGTGGGGACTGGTGCAGGTGGGGACTGGTGCATGTGGGGACTGGTGCATGTGGGACTGGTGCAGGTGGGAAGTGGTGCAGGTGGAAACAGGTGCAGGTGAAGACTGGTGCACGTGTCACTCTAGGACGATCAATCTACCTCTCTTGCAATCCTCCTCTACTCTTGTTTCCCGCTCTTTCCAGAGCTAGCTCACTCACACACACCCTAGCTCACTCACACACACCCTAGCTCACTCACACACACCCTAGCTCACTCACACACACCCTAGCTCACTCACACACACCCTAGCTCACTCGCAGGTTCAGGCATACCTAATTTCCTTTACCCCTCCCTCCCCCCTCCCTCCTCCCTCCTTCCCCCCACCTCCCTCCTCTCCCGACTCTCTTCAGAACGACAATTTCATCGACATGCTCTTTCAAGAGCTAGCCCACTCACACCCAACCCCGCAATGACACCGTGCTACAGTATCATTTCCATATGCCGAGTTGCAAGCTTTTTGTCTAGGTGTAGTAAGCACTAATCATGAATTTTCTTACCACCTTGGTAGAAGCAATTTCGGCATTCGTGTTCTGCTGATTTAGTCACTTGTATTGCTCTGCTGTCTGGTAGTTAGGGTACATTCCGCTCTGGACATGTCCCAAAAGTACATGTCCCAATCGGGTGTACCGCTCCGAACCGAACTAAACCAGAGACGCGAAAATTTTGACAATGTGTGAAACTAGGGTGTAATTCGGTGTAATAAGATGCAGTGCGGTAGAATCGATTGGGACACTTTCTATTGGGACATGTCCTGAGCGGAATGTACCCTTATTGGATTGGGTTTTTTTACCTAAAGGTCCAACTTCCATATTGAATCACTCATGTGGCGAGGTTTGCCGAGCATATGGCGGTAATCTCTTTCTTGACAAAATTCCGGAACATGAGCAAGTCCCTGCATAGCATGAATACATTTGCATAGGCATAATACTGTCAAACTATATGTTTGTGTTATCTCTAGGCTATAGTGGGTTAGCCTACAAGGGGTACAACAAACTAGGGTTAGGACTACTTGTACTGCCCTTTCATCTCAATGCACTCATTCCTGCACAGTGGATTCTGAGATGGTATTCAGAGCAGGAAACCTGTTAGGTTTTTAGGGCCCACCGATCGTTCCACTAGTTCCTGCCCGAAGCGCCCTTGCGCTGTCCGGCGCTCTCACACAGTGTCACGCTGCCCTGCAGCTACTCGCACTGCCTGCCCTAGCGCGCTGCCCTGCTGTCACGCGCGCCCCTGCTGCCCGCGAGCAGCCCCTGCTCCGCGCGCCCCTGCTGCCCGCATGCACCCCCTGCCCCGCGCGCCACTGCTGCTCGCGAGCAGCCCCTGCCCCGAGCGCCCCTGCTGCCCGCTAGCAGCCCCTGCCCTGCGCGCCCCTTCTGCCCGCGAGCAGCTCATACCCCAGCGCGCCCCGCAGCCCAGCGCGCCAGCGCGCCCCGCTGCTAAGCGCGCCAGCGCGCCAGCGCGCCCCGTTGCTAAGCGCGCCAGCGCGCCCTGCAGCCTAACGCGCCAGCGCGGCCCGCAGCCTAACGCGCCAGCGCGCCCCGCAGCCCAGCGCGCCAGCGCGCCCCACTGCGAAGCGCGCCAGCGCACCCCACTGCGAAGCGCGCCAGCACGCCCCGCAGCCCTAAGCGCGCCAGCGCACCCCGCAGCCCAGCGCACCAGTGCGCCCCGCAGCCCAGCGCGCCAGCGCGCCCCGCAACCCTAAAAGCGCCAGCGCGCCCTGCTGCCCAGCGCGCCGATGCTGCATGAGCTGCTGTTGCTGCTAAGCGCTGCTGCTGCTGCCTTACTGCTGCTCCTACTGCTACTGCTACGGCTGTTGCTACTACTGCTGCTGCGGCTCGTGCTGTCACTGCTGGCACTACTGTTGTTACTGCACTAGCCTGTGCCCTGCTGCCCACGTACTCTACTCGCCTCCACATTCACTACAGCAGTCGCTACTACTGCCCTTGCGCCGCTGCTACTGACTGCCACTGCCTGTCATGGCCACTATCACGGTAGTCGCAGCGGCTAGGGGTGGACAGCAACAGCCACTGCCTCCCGGACACGCTATCCCCGCAGCAGCTTCGCGAGTGGGTTATTCAGCGAGCCCGTCCAGGTGGTGGAGGCTTTGGTTTTCTGCGTACTGCACAGCGGCGGCAGCAGAGTCAGCAGGAGACCTTCTCCCCGTAGCTGCTTAGTGAGTTGTTTTCTCAGCGATGTGTCCCTGGTTCTGTAGAGGCTGCTGCTCTAGGTGCTAGTGAGTCTGCTGCCGCACTAGGTGCTAGTGAGTCTGCTGCCGCGCCAGGTGCTAGTGAGTCTGCTGCAGCTTTAGGTGCTCGTGCATCTACCGCCACAGGTCCTGCCTCAGCTGAGGCCTTGCACACTTTCACACTTGACTCAGGCGCGTCACGTTGCTTCTTTCGTGACTGCACCACACTCACACCACTTGCTGCACCGGTACCAGTCTCTCTGGCTGACCCCACTGGGGGCCCAGTAGTCGCACGAGCCTCCACTGTCCTCCCGTGTCCAACAGTCCCCTCCGGTTCTCTGTCAGGTCTCCACCTCCCCACGTTCTCGACGAACTTGGTGAGCAACGCTGCCATTCAGGATGTCTGGGTTGATACCTTTATTCCTGGAGGGCAGCGTGTGGCGATCTGTACGTGCTCCCGGACTGGCCGTCACCTTGCTACGTTCACTCGACGGTCTGGGTCTAGTATGTACACACTTACCACTGCGTCTGCACAGGTGGCTGAGTCAGGTCAGGTGGCTGCGTCGAGTCGGGTGTCTGCGTCTGGTCAGCTTGCAGCGTCTTGCTCGTGTCGGGTACTCTCTCACCAAACTCTCCTCTGGCACCACCGCCTTGGTCACCCCTCGCTGCCGCGTCTGCGCAGCATGCACTCCCGTCTCCTTGTCTCTGGCCTTCCCAGGGCCCTGCCCTCCCTCCCGCACGCGCCTGCACCGCCGTGCCTTCCCTGCGTCGAGGGGCGGCAGCGCGCCGCTCCTCACTCCTCCGAGTTTCCTCCGACCACTGCTCCTCTGCAGACTCTCCACATGGACGTGTGGGGCCCGGCCCCCGTCAGTGGAACGGACCTGGAGCGCTACTTCTTGCTGGTGGTTGACGATTACACACGCTACACCACTGTCTTCCCCTTGCGGCGCAAGGCGGACGTCAGCGGTATTTTGATCCCCTGGATCCGTGCTACTCAACACCAGCTGCGCGAGCGGTTTCGGCGGGACTTGCCAGTCGTGCGTCTGCACTCTGACAGGGGCGGTGAGTTCTCTTTTGGCGTCCTTGAGAAGTTCTGTCGAGACGAGGGCATCCTGTCAGAATCCCAACCACTAGACCATTGGGATAAAAGGGCTTGTTAAGTAGTGGGTCAATGCGCCCATAACCCCCCAGGACAACGAGCCTGTAACCCTTCCCTAGGATCAATCGGGGATCACCAGTGGACCTCTGACACCCCCCCGCACTGGGATGCCCGAAGTGCACACACTGGGATTTGAACCTGAGACCTTCGCTCTGATACCATGTCAGAATCCCAACCACTAGACCATTGGGATAAAAGGGCTTGTTAAGTAGCGGGTCAATGCGCCCATAACCCCCCAGGACAACGAGCCTGTAACCCTTCCCTAGGATCAATCGGGGATCACCAGTGGACCTCTGACACATCCGCCAGACGTTCACGCTTCCGGCCTCTCCTCAGCAGAATGGGATTGCTGAGCGTTGCATTGGCTTGATCATGGAGGTTGCTCGTACCTCCATGATCCATGCGTCTGCTCCCCATTTTCTGTGGCCGTTTGCGGTCCGATACGCTGCGCATCAGCTCAACCTCTGGCCCCGTGTCTCTGAGCCAGAGACCTCGCCCACACTCCGGTGGACGGAGAAGGTTGGCAATGCGACGGTGGTTCGGGTCTGGGGCGCGCTCTCCCTTGTTCGCGATGCCAAAGCGAGCAAGCTCTCCCCTCGCACTCTCTGCTGCGACTTCCTTGGCTTCCCCACTGACGCCCCGCCGTGGCAGTTTTACCACCCTCGCGAGCGTCGTGTGTTCTCCTCCCATGACGTCACCTTTGACGAGTCTGTCTGTTTCTACAGGCTCCACCCGCACGCGTCCCACCCAGTCCCCCTCGCGCCTCTCTTCCTGGTACCAGTTCCCCCCACGGTAGTCCCCCTCCCCCCACAGGGTCCTGCTCCCTCAGGTGTGTCTCAGGTAGACCCACCCCCCTTGGTTGAGCCTCTGGAGATCTCTTCTGACTCCTCTGGCCCAGCTGAGGGGGGTGACCCCACCGCTGACGACACAGCGGCCACTCGCCGCTCTCCTCGCTTGGAGGAACCCCCTGGTTTTCCGCCTCGGCCGTCTTCTCCGCCTCCGCAGCCTGCTGCTGTGGACTCTGGAGCTGAGACTGCTGGTGCTGAGCCTGGGGGTGCTGAGACAGAGGGTGAGGGTTCTAGGGGTGCTGCGACTGGGGGTGCTGACTCTGGGGGTGCTGCGAGTCCTAATGACGGTGGAGTTGTGGGTGACCCTGCTGGAGGTCTTGGAGCTGGACATCCATCGCAGCCTGATCTACTTGAGACGCTCTCATCGCAGGCGATCCGTGCGTGGATCGTTCGGCGAGGCAGTCCTGGTGGTGGAGGGTACGGTCCTGCTGGTGCTGGAGCTGCTAGTCCTGGAGGTACTGCTGGTGCTGGAGGTGCTGGAGGTACTGCTGGAGGTACTGGAGGTGCTGCTGGTGCTGGAGGTACTGGAGCTGCTAGTGCCGGAGGTGCTGCTGGAGGTGCTGGAGGTGCTGGAGCTGCTAGTTCTGCTGGTACTGGAGGTGCTGGAGGTGTTGGAGCTGCTGGTGCTGGAGGTACTAGAGCTGCTAGTGCTGGAGGTGCTGGAGCTACCACTGCTGGAGGTGCTGCTGGTGCTGGAGGTACTGGAGCTGCTAGTGCTGGAGGTGCTGCTGGTGCTGGAGGTGCTGCTAGAGGTGCTGGAGGTGCTGGAGCTGCTAGTCCTGCTGGTGCTGGAGGTACTAGAGCTGCTAGTGCTGGAGGTGCTGCTGGTGCTGGAGGTGCTGCTGGAGGTGCTGGAGGTGCTGGAGCTGCTAGTCCTGCTGGTGCTGGAGGTGCTGGAGCTGCTGGTGCTGGAGGTACTGGAGCTGTTAGTGCTGGAGGTGCTGCTGGTGCTGGAGGTGCTGGAGTTGCTAGTTGCTGGAGGTACTGCTGGTACTGGAGGTGCTGGACCTGCTGGTGTGCTTTGCCACCTTCTCGGTCTTCCGCCAGCTCCTACTGAGTTCCCAGTCGCTGGTACTACTCCCCCGTTACTGTTCCCACAGCTACTGCCTCACTCCCCACTGCCTGCTCCTGCTCCTTACACTACTGTGACAGATTCCCTGACTGAGCATCGAGAGCCTGAGACTCGTGCTTCCACTCCTGAGCGTCGAGAGCCTGAGACTAGAGATTCCGTTCCTACTCGTGTTCGTCGTGTGAATCGTCCTCGTGCTCCGGCTGTCCCAGGCACTCACGATATGACACTCCGTCCTTTAGCGTGTTGTCTTGCCGTCACCTCCTGCGTCTTCTCTTCTTGACGTTACTGACCCTCCTTCTGACCTTGCTCGTGCTTCCAGTCTGACTGTCACTCGCTTTCTTGCTATAGCTGTGATGGACCCTACGTTCTCGTCTCCTGCTGCGTCTGCCTTAGTCGCTGAGCTTGTTGACTTTGCTGCTGCGTACCGCCTAGACTACCTAGCGAGTCTTGTTTCTGACCCTGACCATGCCTGTCCTCCGTCTGTCGGGGGTGAGGTTGCCCTTGGCTGTGACGTTCTTGAGGACAGGCAGGAGGAGCTGGAGTGTGTTGCGGCCGCTGCACCTCATCTTGCGACCATGCTGCTTGCCCCTGAGGGAGACCCGGATGCACTTGACATCCCCACCCCGCGCTCTTACAGAGAGGCGATCTCGGGTGAGTACTCCTCTCAGTGGCAGACAGCCATGGACGCAGAGATGGCTTCCTGGAAGTCCGCAGGCACCTACGTCGACAAGGTTCCCCCACCTGGGGCGAACATCGTCAGTGGCATGTGGATTTTCAGGGTGAAGCGGCCGCTGGGTTCTCCGCCTGCCTTCAAGGCACGTTACATTGCTCGAGGCTTCAGTCAGCGTGAGGGGGTCGACTTCTTTCAGACCTTCTCCCCCACCCCGAAGATGACCACTCTTTGGGTGTTGCTACACGTTGCAGCTCAGCGTGACTACGAGCTGCACTCCCTCGACTTCTCGACAGCTTTCTTGCAGGGTAGCCTTCACGAGGCCATTTGGCTGCGCCGTCCACCTGGCTTCACTGGGTCGTTTCCTGAGGGTACCCAGTGGAGCCTACGGGGACCAGTGTACGGCCTACGTCAGGCACCTCGCGAGTGGCACGACACACTGCGGACGACACTTGCGGCTCTTGGGTTTGCTTCTTCGACTGCTGACCCGTCCCTGTTTCTGCGCACCAACACTACCATGCCGCCGTTCTACGTTCTCGTGTACGTCGACGACTTGGTTTTTGCTACTGCTGACACGGAGGCGCTGGCCCTAGTGAAGGCGGAGCTGCAGGAGAGACACACCTGCACTGACCTGGGCGAGCTGCGGAGCTATCTTGGCCTGCAGATCACCCGGGACAGAGCACGGCGCACCATCACCCTGACTCAGTCACACATGGTGCACCAGGTCTTTCAGCGCTTCGCCTTCCAGTTCTCCTCGCCACAGCCCACTCCTCTGTCTACCGGCCACTCGCTCTCAGCTCCACCTTCGGACGAGTCCGTAGAGCCGAGTGGTCCGTACCCAGAGCTTGTGGGTTGCCTCATGTACCTGATGACGTGCACACGACCTGACCTCGCATACCCTCTCAGCCTTCTGGCTCGCTACGTGGCTCCCGGTAGACATCGAAAGGTGCACTGGGATGCTGCGAAGAGGGTACTGCGTTACTTGTGCAGTACATCGGGCATGGGGCTCGTGCTTGGAGGACGGGGTTCAGTGGTACTCACAGGACACTCCGACGCTTCTTGGGCCGACGACCAGGCGACTCAGCGTTCGTCCCAGGGTTACACCTTCAGTCTTGGCCCTGGTTCTGTCTCGTGGAGGTCCACTCGTTCTTCTTCTGTGCTTGGTTCCAGCTGTGAGGCCGAGATCTATGCTGGGGCCATGGCTGCACAGGAGCTACGCTGGCTGACCTACCTGCTGACCGACTTGGGGGAGCGGCCTCGTTCTCCTCCAGTTCTGTACGTCGCCAACAAGGCAATGCTTGCCTTGTGTCGCGAGCAGAGACTGGAGCACATAACGAAGCGCATTGCTCTTCGCTACTTCCTTGCGCGTGAGCTGCAACAGCTTGGTCTGCTGCACCTTGCTTACGTGGCCTCTCGGGCCAACACTGCTGATGTCTTCACCAAGGCCTTGGGTCTGGTGATCATCAGCGTTTCTGCACTGCTCTTGGGCTTGTGCCCACTCTGCCTCACCTACTGGTTGCTTGACTTGCTCTTGTTGTACACTTATATATATATTTATACCTGCTTGTTTACTCTTGCTAGGTTGTGATCAGTGTACTGCCTTGCTATTATAACTCTGCATGTGAACTGGCCTTGTGGCCGCTTGCTTGTGCTCAGATTGTGTGGTGTCCTTGAGATCCACCCTGAGCTTTGCCTTGCTTGTTCTCTTGCTTGACCGGTCTTGTGACCGTCTATTGTGTTTGCTATCTCCCACTTAGCCTATGGGGGTGTGTCTAACTATATGTTTGTGTTATGTCTAGGCTATAGTGGGTTAGCCTACAAGGGGTACAATAAACTAGGGTTAGGACTACTTGTACTGCCCTTTCATTTCAATGCACTCATTCCTGCACAGTTGATTCTGACAAATACATGTACCCACTAATGATCTGGTGTTACGAGTGCAATTGAGCGAGCGAGCGAGAATTGCACTATCGAGGCAAAACAATCCAGTCGAGCGAAAAGCATGAGCGAAGTTATATAGCGAAGCTAGCGTGGTAACGGTAATGCGGGAAATTGGGGTGCGCTACGGGCCTAGCGCCGAGGTTTGGGAATTGTCGAGGCGGAGGTCCGGAGCGCGGGTAACCAACCGAACCGTGAGGTTGGGTCGCATCGTGAACGGTGGCGGGAGTCGTAGTCGAGGCATAGTGTAACGTTTCACTGTTGGGTGCCGATGGCGGGAATGGTCTTGTACGCAGTAAGCAGGGGCGCGACGTAAGGAAAAGGAATTTTCCTTACACTACCCCCCTCCCCAAGGAGGCCCGCCTTACGAGAGTGCGTGTACATCTCGAAAGTTTTGGCTGCGCAGATACTCAGTGAGGACAGGGTGATTCTCAATCCTATCCAGGGGGACCCAGTTGTCTTCGGTGGGCGTGCGGTCTTTCCAGCGGATCAGGAATTCGATCCTGCGGGCTCCCCGTGGGTCACGTACTCGGTGGCTCAGTATTTTTTCGAGCGTGATGATTGGCTCGGTCGGCGGTCGTGTCATGGTGGCAGGGCGGTTGCGAGGCAGTTGGCTGGTGGGTGGGATATATGGGTGAAGCAGGCTGACGTGGAATGACGGGCTGACGTACCAGTCAGCAGGGAGGAGGAGGTGGGCGGTGACGGGTGTGATCATGTGGCTGATGCGAAATGGCCCGCAATATCGGGGGCGGAGTTTTGGGGTGATGGGCAGGCAGAGGTTTTGAGTGTCGAGTAGGACGAGGTCGTCGGGCTGGTAAGTGACGGGTCAACGGTGGCGGTCGGCGTTACGCTGAGCGATGATGTTTGATTTGTTTTATTGTGTCTGCTGCTCGGGTCCGTGCTGCTTGTAAAGCCTCTGCGAACTGTTGTGCCCGTGGCACCGGGTTGTCGGGATTCAGAGTCATGGGTACTGTGGGGTCTTGTCCGTAGTTCAGGTAAAACGGTAACTGTTGGGTCATGGCGGATGGCGAGTTGTTGTACGCGAACTCGATGAGTGGCAGTTGCTGTTCCCAGGTGGTCGGGTCGTCGCACGTGGCTCGGATGAGTTGCTCCATGGTCTGGTTTGTCCGTTCTGTCTGTCCGTCGGTCTCGGGGTGGTACGAAGAACTAAACTGTAGTCGCGTGCCGAACTGCTGCCACAGGTTCCGCCAGAAGTTGCTGGTGAATTTCGTATCGCGGTCGCTGATGATCGATGGTGGTATCCCGTGCAGTCGAACGACGGTGGAGATGAAGAGGCGGGCTGTTTCTTCGGCTGTGATCGTTTTCTTGCAGGCTGCGAAATGTGCCATTTTCGTCAGCCAATCGACGACGACCAGGATCGCGTCATTCCCACTTGCTCCAGCCGGTAACCCCGTGACGAAGTCCATCGTCACCTGCTGCCAAGCACGCTCTGGGGGTGGTATCGGCTGCAACTGTCCTGCCGGCCGCTTTCGTGACGACTTCATGAGTTGGCAGGTGGGCCACGATGCCACGTGTCGTTGTACGTCGGTCAGCATTTCGGGCCAGTAGTAATACCGCTGCAGCTGCTGCAGTGTTTTCTCTACTCCGAAATGTCCTGAGGTAACCCCGCCGTGTGCCTCCTGTAGTAGCAGATCCCTTAGTAAAGTGTAGCCCGGTACCCAGATGCGGTCGGTGCCGGCTTTTACTTAATAAACCCCCTTTGCTGCTACGAACTGCTGCGAATTTCCACCTGTGAAGAACGGGTCGGTTTGATAGCCGTGGGTAAATAGTCATGTTAGTAGCGGGCTGGTCTCGGCGAGTAGTATGGCGTGGATTTGGGCAGTGGGGCGGGTCAGCGCGTCGGCAATGTTCGATGCCCCATTTTTGTAGGTGACCGTGTAGTGGAAGTTTGACTCGAGGAAATCGAGCCAGCGGATCTGTCGTGGGTTGAGGTGGGGCTATGGGCGTAGGTACTGTAGTGATTTGTCAAGTAACAGCGCCACACTTTGAACGCATGCACGATCACGAGCATTTTGCGGTCGTGTATCGGGTAATTGTTCTCGGGCGGATGCAGTATTCGTGACTCGTATGCGATGGGCTGTAAACCGTTGCCGAAATCATGTAGCAGTACGGCTCCAATGGCGATGTCGCTTGCGTCTGTAACCACTTCGAATGGGCGGTGTGGGTCGGCGATGCGCAGTACGGGTGGTGAACAGAGAACATTTTTCAGGGCAGAGAAGGCAGCATGCTCTTTCTCCCCCCACGTAAAAGCGGCCCCCTTCCGTAGTAAATCCGTCAGCGGGGCAGTTAACCGTGCCATGTCGGGGACGAACCGACGCACATAATTAACGAACCCTAAAAAACTTTGCAGCTCCGTGATGTTCGTCGAGGGGTGCCACGCTTTTACTGTGTCCAGCTTCTTTGGGTCGATCTCAACTCCAGCCTCCGAAATAACGTGCCCCAACAGTTCTAACCTATTCTGGAAGAACTCGCACTTGGAACCCTTGGTCAGTAGTTTGTGCTCGTCTAAAACTTTAAACACTGCTTCCACATCTGCTAAGTGCTGCTGCTTATCACGACTGTAGACCAGGATGTCGTCGAGGTAAATTATCACGCATTTATCTAAGAGCGGCTAAACGCCTCGTTCATGGTCATCTGAAATGTCGCCGGTGCGTTGGTCAGCCCGAATGGCATCACGGTGTACTCGAAAGACCCGTACTTAGTCTAAATGCTGTCTTGGCGCAGTCTGATGGTTCGACCCGAATTTGATGGTAACCTCCCCGTAAGTCAATTTTCGAAAAGACCCGTGCTGTTTGCAGTTGATCTATCAGTTCGTCGGCGCGGGGAATGGGGTTTCGCGACTTGACTGTTACCCTGTTCAGTGCTCTGTAGTCGATACACATGCGAAATCCTCAGTCTTTTTTCGGTGTGAACAGTATCGGTGCGGCGAACGGCGATGAGCTCGGTTGGATGAACTTCTTCTCTAACAGGTAATCTAGCTGCTCCCTCAGTTCATCAAGCTCGGGCTGGGTCAGTCGAAAATGTCGCTGTACAGTTGGTTGTGCCCCCGGTTCTAATTCTATTCGGTGATCATGTGCCTGTTGAGGTGGCAGTCCCTCTGGTAAATCGTCCGGAAAAATCCCTGGGTACTGTTTCAACAGTTCCTGTAGTTCGGGCGGTATCGTTGCCAGCAGTTTCTGAAAATCACTCGGCTGCTCTGCTTCTCCTACCAATGCTATATCCACCGCGTACACGTCAGCTCCAGCGACGACAGCCCGTTTCATCGTGATGGCGTTGACGTGGACCGTTGAAGACTCGGGCGACTGCCAGCGAGGTAGCTCGACCCAGTTGCCGCTACTTCGCACAGTGCAGCTACCCGTCGTCCAGTAGATTCACGGGTTGTACCGTCGCAGCCAGTCACGTCCGAGTAAAATGTCGTGCCCATCCAGTGTCCTCGCGAGCATTTCCTGTGTAAACCCGAAGTTCCCCCCGCAGTGGACTTTTACTCTCTCCACCTTCTCCCATATGGCCAGCGGCGTGCCGTCGATTAAGCGTGCATCTCGACTAAGTGTCAGATGCAGCTTTCGTGCGGTTGCGGTATTAACTAAGCTGTCACTTGCTCCTCCGTCTATAAAAATCTTGACTACTGCTCCCTGTGAATCAGTACTGGGCAATCCGTCGCTGTACCAACCTTATTCATCCGAGCCCGATCGATAGCGTGAATCGGTACTGTGACTCGGTGAGGGTCGGTGAGGTTGGGCGAGCAGGTTGTCTCGTCAGTAGTTGGCCCGTTTTCTACTGACTGCTGGCGTTTCCCTGCCTCTGAGACTCCCTCCCCTGGTCTGCTCCGCGGTGTCTCTGCTCCTCTGGGCATTCGCTCTTGCGATGGCCCGGCCTATTGCAAGCAAAGCAGCGCCCCTTGAATGGTGCAGCAGCTGCATTCGCCGTGACGGCGTGTACGGTGGCGTGATTGGTCGGTCCCGAGGGCGATGTCCGTAGTAGGACCCCAGTCTCGGACGGCGCAAGATGTCAATTTTCTCGGCGAGCGCGAGGATTTCGTTAAAATTCGAGAGCCCGTGTAGCATGATTTCGTGCGAGATGTCCGGCTCAGCCCTCCGACGTAACGGTCCACTTGCTCCGCTTCGTGCATGTAGCCGACTTGCTCGCATAATGCGAGAAAACCGCTGGTGTAGTCTTGGACCGACCCAAGCTGTCGCCAAGTACGCAGTTTCTGACGCGCCGATATAGAAGCCGCGAGCGGCTCGAAGCGCGCCCGAAGCCCTGCGCACCACGCATCCCACGTGCTGTACTGGGCGGTTTCGCAGAACGAACTCCAGGTGACGGCTGGACCCGTGGGCTCTTCCTCTTGCGACGGCGGCTCGTAGGCGCGTGGCGACGTCACGATGACTCGCCACCAGTCCATGGCAGTGCCCCTTAACAACGAAACAATGTATCGAATCTTCGCTGCGTCCGACTCGACGTAATTCGCGTAAAAAAAAACGTTCATCGTGAAGACCCACGATTGAACCGTCGGACCTCCTCGTTGGCTCGGGTCGAAGCAAGGCGGGCGCTGCGGTTTGAGCGGCATCGGCGCAACAATGTCGTTGTTGCCGATTGTTGCCGCAAATTCAACGTGACGACGGGCTTCGCGAGGCCCGCTCGTGCTTGGTACAGCCCTGTTCCTCCCCATGCCGGGCATTGATTGGGCGGCGCCATCACTGGCTACGCCTGAGCGCTGTCCCACGCTGTCGTGATGTGACGGTGTGCCGGACGAGATGAAAATCGGCTCATCTGATTGCGCAGGTGCTTGTGATGGTGCTGGTGCATTCACCGTTGATTGCTGGCGGGCGGAGTCACGTTCCGCCGTGAGTGTTGCGATTTCGAGCGCCGAATCTTCGAGTTGGCGCACGAGACGGTCGAGCTGCTCCTGCGCCAGTGTCGCGAGATTGATTTCGGCCATGGCGGGGGTGTCGGACAAGCTCAGCGAGAGCCTCTGTCGTGGCCGTGCGTGCTTACGAGAGAGCACTTCGAGCGGTGGTGCTTGTTCGCTGAGAGACGTCTACCCCCCCCCCCCCAAAATTGAGATAGTGGGGAAGCGAAGGTGTGGGTGCGGTCCGAGATGAGATCGTAGGCTCTGAATACCAAGTGTTACGAGTGCAATCGAGCGAGCGAGCGAGAATTGCACTATCGAGGCAAAACAATCCGGTCGAGCAAAAAGCATGAGCGAAGTTATATAGCGAAGCTAGCGTGGTAACAGTAATGCGGGAAATTGGGGTGCGCTACGGGCCTAGCGCCGAGGTTTGGGAATTGTGGAGGCGGAGGTCCGGAGCGCGGGTAACCAACCGAACCGTAAAGTTGGGTCGCATCGTGAACGGTGTCGGGAGTCGTAGTCGAGGCGAGTGTCGCGAGCGGGTAACGTTTCATTGTTGGGTGCCGATGGCAGGAATGGTATTGTACGCGGTAAGCAGGGGCGCAAAGTAAGGAAAAGGAAATTTCCTTACATCTGGACAAATTCAGTCGGTTTGTGAGGCATTCCAGGGAAAATCTGCATTGTTTGTAAGCTCCTGAACCACAATTCCGTTGTACAGTGTTATACAACCCTTTTCACCCCCCCTAATTTCAAACGAACCTCGAAGATTCCGCGCCAAGCCCTTCGAGTCATGCCACGCCGCACCTGCGCATCTATCTACGGACGCTGCCAGTCTCTTTCCGCAAGCCCTTCGGCCACACTGCAACTTCCGCTCCGCTCCCCTTGAAAACCACCTCCCACAATTCGTCATCGTCACCTGAAAACCCCCCGACCAAAGGGAAAATTGCGCTCTCCTCCATGTCGCCGCTGGACGTCCCCCACACCAGTCCAACACTGCACGGCCAATAATTCCGCTGACTTCCCCCTTCCCCGTTCTCTGTGTAGCTACTCCCTCCACTACCTCCTCCAACCTCCCCCAAACTCCTCTAACCTTACCAGACCCCAACATTTCCCAATGCCCTTCCGCGGGATCCCGCCAGTTTCCTCCCCCAACAATCCTCAAGGCCATCTCAAACCCTACTCCTATAAATGGTTCCAGAATTCAAGAGTTATTCCCCACCTTTTGAACAGGCCGCCACCAAGCGTCAACCTTCCAGTAGTCTTCAGCTTAGACGACGGGAAGGCGATAGCTTTGATTAGAATAGCTGGAGCGTGAAGCTTTCAGGGTTTGCTCCAGTTTGTTGCGAGGGGACGACAAACTTTAGATCAATAAGGATAGTAGCGACGCTGTGCGGGCTCGCTGGGGGACTTTAGGCTTCTAACTGGTCTGACATCTATCGTAGGCATTTCGATAGGTGATTGTAGCTGCACGATTTAGTGCCACGATCAGTGCGTTTATGTGCTTCTCCTCGTCTAGCCTGCTCCCATAGTTTGCGAACGTGCCTGTTACGGCTGAAAGCGACGAAACTTCTAGGCCGCGTCGCGAGAGTCAGTTCCGGTTAGACACCGCAGAATATCTAGTCACCGGAGTGGATTGCTAAGCTTTTCAACCACGGTGCTGAATGCAGAGACGTAAAAACATCAGTCTGCTTGGCGCTGCGATGCACGTCAGGTAGGCTGGCCGTCGGTGCGATCTAATCGCTGCAGCTAACTTCGGCTTAAACCAACGATTGAATGTATTTAATC